>OU779861.1:16391620-17662944 GCA_916999025.1 Orgyia antiqua
GGACGTGACTGAGCTGTAAGGTGTGCTAGGTAAGAAATCTGTTCTTGAGATTCAGGCTGGTCAGGATTCAGGGTCCTGTGTACCATTATATACGGAAATCAATAAAACAAAAATGACTACCAGATTTCGAACCGACCAACTGATGAACACCAGTTTCTATAAAACTTTATTAGTTAGTACACTTTGAAGAGATGAATAATGTAAAAGGAATTGCCTGTAGGTACTAAACTAATTATTTATTACAAACCGTGGTAAGATAACCGCTGTCACAATGTACTATGGTGCCAGTGAAGAGGGTTTCAAAATGGTCAACGATTTTAAATTTAAGAGGAATATTGTACTTGAAATCGATATAGTACACTTTAATTGAAGAATTCATTTCTTCAATTTATGTGTATAAACAAAAACAAACTCGTAGTTCATAAGAAATCGATCAAGTACGAGTTGGGCTCTCATACGAAGGGTTCTGTACTGTTATTATCTCCACTCTATACTAATATTATAAAGTTAAAGAGTTTGATTGTTTGTTTATTTGAACGCGCTAATCTCAGGAGCTACGGGTCCAATTTAAAAAATTCTTTCAGTGTTAGATAGTATATTTATTAAGGAAAGCTATAGGCTTTAATATCACACTGCGATCAATAGGAGCGAAGCATGAGTTAAAAAACGGGTTTTCTTTAATTCCTCTCGAACGAAATCACGGGCACCAGCTAGTCATAATATATTCTTCATATTCCCGACCCCAAATGACGGTATAAGGGCATTGCATATTGTTAATGATTAGTATTTGGTGTTAAAATCTAATATACAAAAACTGTCAAATTTTCAGCTCTCTAAAAATCACTGATCCAGAGACAACGGGATCCCAAATAATGGGATAGGTGCAAAAGAATGGCGATGATGAGTATTTGTTGTTGTAACGTCCACTGATATCCACAAACTGTATTTCAGCTCTATATTACCTCTAAGAGATACAGCCTGGTTTTAAGGCGGATGGATCGGTTTACTTTTGTTAGGGAACCCTAAAAACTAGGAAGTAAGTAACAGGGGCAAGCAGAGTTCACAAGAAAAGAAAAAAGTTTCTACACAATGTGTGTGAAAGAGACAGCATGCCACATTATTTAAATCCGTGACCTATAAAGGGTTAGTATCATTTATCACGGTTTCAAGGCGGTCGCTTCATAAAGGCTTGGCTGTCTATCTGATGAACAATTCAAAGTAATTTAATTGATTATAAGAGATTTAATTTTAATATTATTATAATTATATTCTGTTAACATGCTTGGTTACCGCGGCAAAGTTAATATGCCGCGGTGACCAAGCGTGTTGGCTTGGCATATGGTTTATTTTTTAGATTTCCATCTCTCACAGATAGAGGAATTTATCTGTTTAATATGACTAGCTGCGGGCTTCCTCCACTTTGGGAGGGATTAAGGTATACTGGGCCGCGCTAACCAGGCGTGTTGGTACAGGGTTTATTTTAGAGTTTTCCGTCTCTCACAGAGGATGTTATCTGTGTGCAATATCCCTTAGCAGGCTTTTACAGCAACCTTGGGAGATGGGGTGGTGACACTTGTATTCTTAATCCGTCACCACACGGAGAATACGTACGACACGTACGTACAATCATAGACAAAGAATTATAAACACAAAATTAAAATTACCATATGAATAACCTTCAGACGTATTCGTAACTTAATTACTCAGTGAGTTCTACATAATTTGAGTAGTACACACTCTTGAATATTTCAAAGTAGATTAGTTGGTAGACCACCCTAGTGAATTGAATACTTAATCGCTAGACTAAAACAATATCAGGGACAAGGTTAAGATATTTAAAGTTTTTAAATATAATTTATTAATTATGTAGGGAGTCGCTGGACACGGAGCACGCAGGACCGCGCGTTGTGGCGTTCGAAGATAATATTATGGTCAGCCCACTGCTTTTTTTTATTCGACTTTCAAAATAGGTGGAGGTTCTCAATTCGACTGTATGTTTTTTCTTGTTAAGCTATTGCATAGCTTCTATCGCGGGCCTTGAGCGTGGAGACCAAATCTCATAACTGTTAACTGGGCGAAGCATTTTTAATTAATCTTTATTTTTAAATTTTAATGCTGGTGGTTCCCGTCTATTTACATTGGCACCACGTCAGGATCCGATGGTTATCTCTTGAGAAATCGAGGAAAATCCTGAAATTTCAAAGGAACATGGAGTCGATTGAACTTTTTAAAAAATAATACTTAATTATGGATGGCTCACCTCATTTCGCGGTTTATCCCAAAAGTCAACAGAGTCAAGGCATAGACCCCACTCCATTTGGATACTATAATTGGACTCGAGTCTAATAAATAAATAAATAAATAAATATTCATGAACATTTCACACAACGTCCTCTGGTCCCAAGCTAAGCTTATATGCTTGTGTTATGAGTACCAAGTACAAGTACTTATAATACCTAAACACCCAGACGCAGTACAAACATTTGTATGACATTTATGGATATCACACAAATGATTGTCCTGACGGGAATCGAACCCGAGACCTCGTGATCGGCAGTCCATTACATAAACCACTCCACCACGAAGCCACGAAGCCCGCTAATAAATCTAGGAGGGGTATTTTGTCTCCTATATTGGGATAACTAAGCGTGATAGTTTATGTTTGTATATATTAAACATCGGTTTTTGTCTCCCAAAAAGGATCTGACTTCTTGCATTATCTCAAAAAGGCACCCTGAGGAGAAAACTGAGTGATGTTTTGGCTGTCAACAGTGCTAGACCTCCGTCAGTGCTGAACGACGTATCGATCTGGGACTGCTTCCAGCCTTTGATTCGTCACCACGCGAATAAATATCAGTTGTTAAGGATATCGAATTGATATTCTCTCTCTCCAGCCCATTTACGTCCCACTGTTGGGCACGGGCCTCCTCCACTTTGCGAGGGATTATAGTCTACTGTGCCGCGCTGACCAGGCGTGTTTGCACAGCTTTATTTTTAAGTTTTCCATCTCTCGCAGAGGATGTTATCTGCTTGAAATATCCCTTAGCTAACTTTTACAGCACCCTCGGGAGGAGATGGGGTGGTGACACTTGTATTCTTAATCCGTCACCACACAGACATGACAGAATTGATATTAAAACCTACTAACATTATAAACGTGAAAGTTTGTGAGTATGGATGTCTGGATGTTTGTTACTCTTTCACGCAAAAACTACAGAATGGATTTTAACAAAACTTTACAATAATATAGCTTATACATCAAAATAACATATAGGCTACTTTTTATCCCGAAAGAACGCAATGTTCCTGTGGGATGATAAAAAACGAACAGATATTTATCCTTTTTTTCGCGGGTAACACCGCGGAGTTCAGCTAATATCCAATAATATAAGAGCAGTCAACATAGTACATATAATTATTATCTCCACATGGCTCTATTTAACAATATTACGATGAAAAAATAAAAAAGGAGAGCAATATTCTCAAGTTATATCGTAATAATAATGTGTTACGAAATATGTAACGTGTCTGCCTAGTCGCCAGATGTAAGCCCGAAATTATATTGCCACTTATACGAACTATCTAACAGTAAGTCTGTTACTAAGTAATATAATAATAATACTTTATTGTTAGACGAAGTCCATACAAAAGTAACTAAAAAACTAAAAAGTCAACAAAATATATAATAATATAATATGCAGCACTAACAAAATCTTGCGGTTTCATGCCCAAATTGTTACATAATCCTTGGCTTAAAACGGTAAAATATGGTATGCAGATTTGATATTTTTTCACGTAACGACTAATGGTCTTATTTATAATGACTTATCGGAGGTTTAAACAATAAAATAATCGGAGAGATAATAAACAGTTTAGCGTAAAAAGACTATTAGGAATAACAAGTTTTGACAAATTTACGGAACCGATTTTAGCGAACTTTTAAACCTCCGATAAGTCATTATGAAGAAGACCATTGAGGCATTCTGCATTGCTCTTTGGGTTTTATCATCAGGCTGAAACCCAAAGAGCAGTGCAGTGCTTAATAATATAGTATATTTTACTATCTTAACAGTAGAAATATAATATGCGTAAAACTTACGCATGTTTCTTTTTGAAAATTTTCTCTTTCTCTTTCTAAATACCAGGGTTTTGTATTTGTACGTCTAAGGATATGTAACCACGACATTGAAATGTAACGCATATATGCGTCAAAATTATGCACGATTGACTTTTAGTAATTGATGCAACAGATGTGTTTGAATGTTTTAAAAGTATTTTAGAAATTTAAGGAAATATAAGAAATATTGACGGAGAACTATAACGAAATATAATTATGTCATTTGATATGATAATTTAACTAACGCCATCTTTAAGTCACTGTCAGTAATTAAGTCATATCATAAATATATCAACGTAATTACTGCTTAGAATAATCTCAAAGGACCACTAAAACACACATGAATATGCACGATCTTGTATATAATTATCCCAAACGTGATTATGTTGGCACGAAACATAGCGTTAATAGAACTAGTAGAAAAAACCTGCTTAGTTACATTCATAACGTTATTTAGCTGTCCAAATAAAATATCTAACATCAATAAATATTTAGTTCCCTTAAAAGTAGAAACTATATACATACATATTTTTGAAAAGAGAATTTAAATATTATGTCTTATTGATCGCTGTGTATCATTAGTATTACTGTATTTATATCTGCGAAATCTCGTAACAGGCCTTTAATAATTACTTTTTTTAACTACTGTAATTTCAGCTGTAAGTTTTCTGAAGTAAAAAGATACCGACGAAAAATGTGTGTAAGAGTAAAGGCTTCGTCAAACAGAACGCGTACTTAGCGCGCGTCAGAGCGCTAAACTGACGGCGCGCTATGACGCCGAGATGTGTTGTTTATACTGTCAAACAGAGCGCCAGCGCTGGCAGTACGCAACGCTCTGTCGCGGCGTTAAGACGCTTTGACGTCAGGCGTTGTATTTTTTTACAAATTTTATTTTAGCGTCCGAGTGAATGTGTGTTAAAATACTGCATAATGTCCGAAAAATTGATAGAATTAGTTAGAAAATACCCATATTTATACAATACGAAGGATAATACCTTAGGATAAACCCTTTCTCTTTTTATTGATGTCATGCACCCATACTCTTTTTTTCTGTGACCGTGATAGAGCATATAAAAGTAACAATTCTTCCACATCTGAATCACCCGAAATCTTTACACTTTTAAATTTTCACACTCTGCTATCGATAGGCACTATGATTTGGCGAATGGTACGTTGCGTTAAGGAGCGTTGGGCTCATCTAGTCAATTTGTGTGACATGAAAAGAGCGCGACGTTAAAACACGACGCTATAACGCTATTACGCAGCGCTAAGTACGCGTTCTGTTTGATGAAGCCTATAATAACAAAGAAGGAATTTTACTTCTTTGTTACTTTCGCTTTAACGTTTATAACTAACTTCAGAGTGACGATTTACCGCGTATCGTCCACTTTTGTTACAAATTTCATGGTGTCAGTTTTCGTTTGCTACTATATAAAAATACTAGCAGTTGCCCGCGACTCCGTATACGTGGAATTTTGAAATTTTTTCCCGTTTTCGCAACATTTTTCACTACTGCTTCGCTCCTATTAGTCGCAGCGTGATGTTATATAGCCTATAGCCTTCCTTGATAAATGTGCTATCCAACACTAAAAGAATTTTTAAAACGGACTAGTAGTTCCTGAGTTTATCGCGTTTAAACAAACAAACAAAACAAACTCTTCAGCTTTATGATATTAAGTATAAATAAAGTATAGATTAACTACCAAAAAAAACTTTCATACAGAGACTTAATTTCTTGTGAATTATCTATTTAATTTATAGAGAAATCATATTTATATTGCAAAGTTTAATTTTATTGAAGACAACGACTTTTCTTGTTAAAACTTGTCAACAGCACTTAGCATCCCTTTTGTATTTTACATTCAATTAGTATTTATCTTCATAGATTTAGAGGAATTGTTGCAGCTAAATGCCTTTTTAAGAATTATGAACAGATAATATTAAAGCATCTGGCCATTGAAAAATTTATTGAGAATCAAAATAGAATAAAAAAGTTTTTGGAACTCAATTCACTCACTCAAACTATATTATTATTCTTATTGTTCTTATTTCAAAACCTGTAATTCAAAAACAATTAAATTAAAAAGATATGTACTTAATTTTATTGTTGTATTTAAAACTCTTTGATTATTTTTTACTGTTCTATTTAAAACTTTATTATTTTAATTTTTTTTTATCAAAATTATAATATTTCCAAATTTAAATATCAAAATTTCGAAATTAAATCAGAGCGTATAAAATTTTGAATTCCAAATTTGAAATGAAACAAAAATTACCGTTTTGGGAACGATGCCGACGTCAACAGATTCAAATATCGAATCGGTTCCAATTATAAAACCAATTCGGCAAACAAATGCTAACGTAATCTAAAATCTAAGATCGTTATCTACTATATAAAAATAAGTCGGGTTTTCCTTCCTGACGCTATAACTCCAGAACGCACGAACCGATTTCCACGGTTGTGCATTCGTTGGAAAGGTCTCGGGCTCCGTGAGGTTTATAGTTCATTTTTTAAAAATTTTTTTTTAAACTTTTTTTTGGTATGGCAAAACAACGTTTGCCGGGCCAGCTAGTTTATTATAATAATTATGATGATGCCATTAAAAATACCAAAGGATATTTTTTAATGCGTTCGCTCTTTTCAATTTACCATAAAATGGTAGAGAGTTATGAAATTGGTAAAATATTAAATTCTAATTGTGTACTTTATAACTAAAGATTTCTGTAATGATATTGAGAGTGTGAAAGATACCGTTCAGTGGTCGTGGGTTCAAGTCCCACCAATGGTGATAATATTTTCCACTATAAGTTAGTTTAATAAGTAAAAATCAATAAAATAAATTTGTGTTCGAAATGTCAAGAAAAACAAAATGAAAATGTGACAGCTAACAGAAGAGCTTGGCTTGGCTTTGAACGGACCCCAAATAAATATATTCATGAACATTGATTTTTATACGAGCAACTTAGAGTATTAAACCAACAGAATCAGCTACAAACGATGTTTTCTATGACAAATATACTGCCACATCGCCGAGGTATTGAAGAAACTCACACAAACTCTATAACATAATTTCATTGGTCGCTGCGCACACTCCGCCAAAAATCGCCCTCACGCTTACTAAGGACAACAGCGTCCGTACATAATGAATATGATCTTTGTTCTCGTATCCTTTTCAGAGAGGGTTCCCTCATAATGCCCTATTAGATTAATGCCAGAGCATTAGTCTCAGAAGACGATCAACGACAGTTCAACGCAACCCGCAGTTTCCTCCAATGTTGTCGCGTTTAGTCGTTAATAAAAACCTCGTAATGTTCTATTGAAGGCAATCTGTGTTTCACACCAAAGATACACGGTCGTTTAAGCAACGAACAAAACTTGCGCTCAAGCCTCAGATCAACCTTAAGTAAGAGGTTTTGGCTTATTATACCTTACCGACCTGTCAAGTCGATACCAGATTTCTTTTAACCTTTTTGCTTTCGGCGGTATTGTCTGCTTATCGGATTTCTTGACCGCACTTGTAAGAGGTAAATAAGCGGTAGGTAATTCTTGCTTAGATAAACATTTGCCGTGAGGCGAATGATTTATGAATACAAGTGTCACTACCCCATGTCCTTTCTAAGGTGCTGTAAAAGTAAGCTAAGGGATATTACACAGATAATAGGTATCCTCTGTGAGAGATGGAAAACTCGAAACTGTATCAACTCACCTGGTTGGCGTGGCGTAGCAGACGTGGGACGTTAATGGGCTGGAGAGAGAGAAAAATACTTTCAAGAAAGTATCAAGTAATAAAACTTAATACTTCTGTGACTTTATGTAGGTACCCATAAGCTTTTTTTATTGTAAAACGCAATGTGTTAACTTGTGATAGTTTTTATGGCATTAACGAATTTTAGTTTTTATTTGTGGCCAGAGAACTTAATGAGTTTAAAAATAAATAAAATGTATAAATTTTTTGATATGAATATTTATTGGAATTATCGAAAACTTATTTTATTTATTTATTTATTAATATACAACTGCTTACTCCATTACTTATTTGTGAGTTTTATTCCGAATTCGGAACATTAGAAGGCCACTTTCATACTAAAACTACTTTTTTCGAAAAAGCCTACTTCAGTACTTCATACAATGTTTTGAAAACGACTGCTGCAATTATCATCACAAAATACTACTTGACTCCCGTTCAAAATACCTCTCTCTCCTCTCTCTCCAGCCCATTTACGTCCCAATGTTGGGCAAGGGCCTCCTCCACTTTGGGAGGGATTATGGTCTACTGTGCCGCGCTGACCAGGCGTGTTGGCACAGGGTTTATTTTCGAGTTTTCCGTCTCTCACAGAGGGTGTTACCTGTGAGCAGTATCCCTTAGCTGACTTTTACAGCACCCTTGGGAGGAGATGGGGTGGTGACACTTGTATTCTTAATCCGTCACCACACGGAGTAGGAACAAACAAAACAACTGCTGCAATTATCATCACAAAACACTACTTGACTCCCGTTCAAAATACCTATCTACATAAAAAATATTTGACTTGAAGAGCCCAGCGGCATTCATGAAATTTCTGGGTCACGCTTTCCTCTTTACTCAACATTTTTGTATAGGTACAGTTGACACTAAAGAAAGTAAGAACGACTAAAATATGTGATTTTGATTAGTTTTTACTGGGATTGTACAATGAAGGCAGTATGTTTCAAATAGATAATAATAATAAATAAATATATATGAACATTTAACAACGTTCTGTGGGCTCAAGCTAAGCTAATGATCTATACTTGTGTTAAAAGTACTAAAATACGCATATTATTATGCTATTACTATCTGTTTCCGCGACTTCTAATTTAGAAAACGTTTTTGCAACATTTTCACTGATGTTTCGCTCCTGTTGTTTGCAGCGTGATGTTATATAGCCTATAGCCCTCCTCGATAAATATTATTTTGGAGTATGCCACCGATGACATCGGAGTATATTTTTCTCGGGCGTCCTCTCCCAGCATTTCCACTTACCTCCGCCGTGTATAGGCCTTTCGTTAAGCGTCTCTCATCCATTATAATACGGATTACTAATTCGCGTTCAAAAGACAACCAACAGAGTACAGCTATGATCGCAAGAAATTAAGCTCTATAGTATAAGTTTAACGCTTAAAATAGCTTAAATAAACAGATTTGTGTATAAAAATCGTTGAGTTATATAAACAGTGGGCAGACAGACAGTAGAATAATAGAGTTCCATTAGCTACACGCTACGGAATCCTAAAAAACACAGTAAAATTGATTACGTCAAATAAATAAACATTTTGGTAGCTAGAACATAATCTGTATTGATATTCTGACTGTATACAAGTACTTCTAGCTATTGCCCGCGTCTTCGTAGGTGCGTTTTTGCAACATTTTTACTGCATAGCTTCTATTGGTCACAGGGTGATTTTATATAGCCTTCCTCGATAAATGTACTACCTACCCAAAACTGAAAGAATTTTTTAAATTGGACCGCTCTGATTCCTGAGATTAGGGCATTTAAACAAACAAACATACTTTTCGCCTTTATTAGTATAGATGCACATAATCTATGTAAAGACATGCATTATTCTCATAGGGGTAGGCAGAGGCATACTATGTTTAGACTATAGAATATTTTCATCATGCTCCTACCTTTACCCCGTTATTCAAGGTTAACGGAACATTTTGGATGTTATTGTGGGTTTTCGATGATCTTTACGATCGATCGCCAAACTAACGGCTACCCTCCACGGTTAATGAGGTGCAGGTTTTAGGCAACGTGATTCCCTCGGTCAGTTTGGGGAGATGACACATCTATTGTTTTATTCCGGTAATTTCAAATTTGTTTATTATACGAGTATAATCGAGTTTCTGCCAATAATGTTTATAGTAGAGAATAAAGGATAGTGTGGTGATGCATTAAGAACACAAGTACTACCACGGCATTTCTTCTCCAGAATGCTGTAAAAGCCAACTAAAGGATATTGTACACCGATAACATCCTCTGTGAGAGATGGAAGTCTTAAGAGGGTACTGTACTCCTAATTTAGGTATTTGTCTTAGGTATTGCTATCCCTATTCCCGAGCACCGTGCTGAAAGGGACAGCTGAAACAGATTATACCTACAAATTCTTTGAAAAAAAGACGTTTCGTAGTCCCCTTTTTTCTTCGCGTAAGTTAAACCGATTTTAATTGTTTTACGCTATATTATAGATGAAGAGTATATCTATGCTTGGAACAATTTTTTTTTGTAAAACGTTACCAAATATGTGTGATAGACGCTGCAACTTTACCTAAAGAAAACCGAAAAAAACGGGATTTTCGGATGGTCATATTTTTTTTAGTTATTATGTTTTCTAAAAAAATTGACAAAAGCATAGATATACTCTTCATCTATAATATAGCGAAAAAACAATTTAAATCGGTGTAACTTTCGCGAAGAAAAAATGGAAGTACGATACCCATATTTTTGTATGGAGCATAATTTGATATGGTGCCCACTTAAGAATAAACCCTGTGGCTGGTTAGCGTGGCATAGTAGATCATAATCCCTTTCAAAGTGGAAGAAGCTTGTTATAAACAGTGGGAGGTTAGTGAGGTAAAGAGAGAGTGAGAAGTAGATAAATAAATAAACATAATATTACGATCCAATCGTTTTATTATTCATAATCATAAAATAATTATATTGACACCATTGTTTAAAATTTTGCCATAATTTATATTTTATTTACAAATTACACTTAGGTATTCAACATTTTAATGTTTTATTTACATATTTGGATGAAATGACTAGCTTTATGTTTTATACTGACTGTATATATCGATATTTTTATACATTAGATACTAGATGTCACCCGTAGCTTCGTACACATAAAATTTAAAATAAATACTAAATCACACTCTTACCACTATCTTAAAAAAAAACACATGAAAATCCGTTGCATAGTTTTGAAAATTTAAGCTAATATAGATAGAGAAATAAATAAATAAAAAATAACGACTTTGTTTTGTAAGGAAAATACTAGTACGGGATCCGTAGTACATTTTTTCACTTGATTACTATCAAACTGATTTTCCGTGAGTATCTTTATTATGATGAGACGCCCAATAATTTTCTATTCCAAAATCTCAATTGTGGTAGCTAACAGAGATAGCAAGATAAAATATCTACTGGAGTTCGGTTTCTGAAAACGGGACAATTTTACAACTCAAAGGTAGTTTCGGGGACACCGGGATTCCTATTTGTAAAAAGAGACAGTCCCGTTTAAAACGGGATGCCTGGTCACATTACCTAAGCACCCCACTGAAGTGGTAGTATGTTTGTCATAGAAAACATCGTGTTTTATTTATACTAATATTTATAGAGCTGAAGAGTTTGTTTGTTTGTACTTGAACTACTTGTTCGAATTAAAAAATAACTTGTGTTGGATAGTCCATTTATTGAGTAAGGCTATAGACTACATAACATCACGCTGCGACAAATAGGAGCGAGGCAGTAGGGAAAAATGTGGCAAAAACGCGGAAAATTTTCTGAATCCCACCCGGACGGAGTAGCGGGCAACAGCTAGTCTGAAATAATCTTTATATCCTCTTAAAAAGTCGTTATAAAAAAAAGGAAAAAAAAGTTTATAAAACCAATGACAATTCAATAATTGAAAATGTAATCCCATTATGCTGATTAGAATCTTCTAGATAAAAATTGAATTGAACTTTCTAAGTTATTTTTCTATTAAGGACTGTTTTGTTAGTTTTTAAAATCACGTTAATATATTTACTATCAATTAAAAGATGTTTAATCTGTGTTTCTTTTTTTATTTTTAGTTTTTTTATTGCCATGTCATGGCAGACGAGCCAACGGCCCACCTGATGGTAAGTGGTATTCGTCGCTCATGGACTTGGCAACGCCAGAGGCAAAGCCAAGCTGCTGCCTACCCTGGGAAAACGATTCTTCGTAGACCTCGTTTGAAGAGGGACATGTCATAGCGTTCGGGAAATACCGCAGCAGGCAGTTAGTTCATTCTAGAGTTTACAAGTTCGTGGAAGAAACGTGTGTCTGTGAGTATTAAAAAGAAATATTCAAAAAAAAATTTAAGTCCTTTTTTGGTGTTAAAGGGATTTGCATGCCAAAAATAAGTTTCGTAGCTCTAAAGGTTCCGTCCGAGTTCATTATCACAGTTACATTTAAAGTAAATTTTACATTACATATGAGTAGGTACTTCTAATATCAAATCATAAAAATATGGTTTCTCCAATGTTCAGAAATAGATACATATAAGAAGGGATTACAGCTCTAATTTAGGTTTTTACAGTTGGCGCCGAAAGGGAAAAATGTAGTTTATTAGGCAGATTTTACCTAAAAAATCTTTAAAAAAAGAAGTTCGATTTTTATAATTTTAACACCATATTATAGATAAAGAGTATATCTATGCTTTTGTTACTTTCTTTTTCTGAAAAACTTCAAGTTTGTGTAACAGACGCTGCAAATTCAGATTAGGACAACCCTTAAACGTAGGATTTTTGTTGTATGGTCATATTTCTTTTAATAATCGTATTTTGCAAAAAAAATAAGTATAGTAAGAAATCGATACTATGAGAAAAATTAGTACCTCTAGAAGCAATATTTACGAAGAAACGACGAAGTAGGAAATGCATATTTTTGTATGGAGTATTTTTTGCTATCGTGTCTTCTTATTACATCAGAGAATAAAAAAAATTGTCAAAGGTATATTTGAAATATATACACATTAATTCTCTTATAAATACATACATTTTCATCTTACAATTTAGCAGTCACGTCTCTTCTAACTATAACATTTAGGGCCATTTACACGCTTAACTAAACACATATTTTATTATGTATTCATAATCCGTCGCGACTCATTTATATATTAATTACACTACGGTTAAGTCTTGTAACAATACTAAAAGAAGCCAACTTAACAGGCATAAGTATAGGATCCCAGAGCTGGTCGACATTACTTATTTTCAAAACGTAAAAATGTATAGAAAAAGACAGAGTTTGTACGAACTTTATCATACTTTGTTCCATAGCTATAATTTTCTATTCATAGATTTGTCTCGTCAGCCATTTCTAAGGTATCAGGTATCAAAATAAGATTAGAGTTATACTTAATAATTTAATTATTTTTGTGACTAACAAACATTGCCAGTAGCAATGTCTTTTTAATTTGTTTAGATCTTTGTGGAGACAGTTGTGGGAGGCCTTTTCCACAAGGCAGAAAGATGAAGCCATAAGATATTGTATAATTTAGTTGTTTAATTAGAAATTTACTTGGACTATTTATTTTATTTTATAGATAATAAATAACCTTAAGCTTAAATATAGACACACATAGAGCAAGGCAAAGTAATAATTAAACGCACTATCACGTTTAAATATTACTTTAAATCATAAATTTTATCTCAGTGATAATAAGTAGTGACCACTAGCTCGGGGATCTCATTCCATAAAATATGCTCACGATCTAAGTGCATCTGTTACTGTACCTACCGAAAGTACTACTCCAAAATAAACTAAATCGCTAAAATTAAGTTAAAATAAATCGCACGCATTCTATTAAATATCTTAATAAAATAATCAGTCTTAAAATAATTCTATTGTACTAATATTTTTGATTTTCTCTACAAGCCTCTAAATTTTCTCATTCTATCTCATTTTATAAGGATAACAGATCGTAATAGAAGATTGGATAGAAAGTTAATAATGTTGTAAATATAAATAACCTTTGCTTCAAGATAGATAGATAGATAAACTCTTTATTTTACACCATGTTAATTACACTTAAGAATAATAAAAGCAACGTTAACAAAAAAAATATTTTTCAGTTAATATCCATTTTTAGTCAGCACTTCACTGATATGTAGCATATTTTATATGTATCCACGAAATAAAATGAAATATAATTATTTTAAAGTATCATTTACAATATGAATTTTATATAGTTTGATTCAAATTGGAATGTGAAGTATTTGTGCGCTATATGATACATATACCATATATAGTTTCAATGTTTTTTGTCTTAAATTTAGGACATAAACTGTTTAATATTGACATAATTACAGTCAATAAGCTTTTTATAGATTTTTAGAGAGTAACAAAATATAATTTTAGGTAAGAACTATAATTTATCTCGAATACAATTATTATTGTTTCTTAAAAAGTTTGTAGCATAATTTGTAATGATGATGAAGATGAAATTCGGCGTTGATAATATAGTGAAAAACATTTAGTTCTACACTAGGTCTTTGCTTATATCTAAAGCATAATACTTAGGTCAACACAAGGCTCTGTTGTGAGATCATACAAATTGAGATCGAATATTCCTATTAACTGAGAGCGCACCGAGACCTGGATCTGAAAACGGACGAACGCGCTCCCAGGGTGCAGGCTACCTTCTAGATTTACAATACTGACACATTAAGACTTTCTTAAACGCTTGTCTAAATACTTTATTAAATATGGTATAGAAAATTGGATTCACCATAGAACTGGCATAACCTAACCATAATGCGCAGTCAAATACCCAATGTGGGATTCTATCTTCACAGTCAGGGCACAAAGCTGGTACCATATTAAGAACAAAAAACGGTGCCCATAATATAACAAAAGTAAAAAACACGACGCCCAATACTTTAGTAGCTTTTTGTTCTAGCCGCAAAATTCTACCATGTCGGGAGGAATTTCGAGATATCACACTAGAATTTCTGGAATGATGAGTTCTAGGAGCTTGGCGTTGAGGACTTGCAGTTGTTGGTTGAGATCTAGCTATACTTCTTGGAGCTCGAATACTTCTAACTGGTGTAGATAATGTTGTTCTTGCCCCACCAAAACTAGATCCTCTCCTAAATCTACGAGCTTCATCCCAGGTAACCATCGAGGCTGCACCACGACTAGACCGTCTAAAAAATGGAGTAGACTGCTCTTCTTTCATATTGCCATTCCTGGAATATCCATTGCACCCATTTATGTCACCTCCAGGTACAATAATTACTTCGGTTGTACGTCTAGGAGGAGTAGACTCAGATCCAAAGTATGGACAAGTGCACGGCGGAGGTAATAAAAGACCGTCTTCAGAACTACGAGATTTAGCTGTAAGTGTTGTAGGTGCCAGTAAACCATCATTGCATTCATCATCAGAAGCACTCCTTGGCCTATGAATAGGAGTATTTTGATCTCCTGTAGATGAAAGCCGTCGTCTATCTTGAAGCATTGATGATGGTGAACTGGATGAAACACTTAAAGATCCTGGTGTAAGCATTCCCCCACGTTCAGAGATATTAGTCCTGTAAGAATTAAAGTATGTCAGAGATCTGATTAGGATTGATGTATGTAAAACACTGGTTTTGAACAGCATAAAGGCTTGTTTGAAAGCGAACAAATAATGCCAATATTTTTATACCCTCTGTATTGCGGCTTTGTCGCCGCAGAAGCTTCCAAGCCGCGAGAAAGACGTAACATCTCTGCCCCAAACTGATGCAGTGCTGTCATTGCTGACGGAGCAGGCTCGCTGTGCAACACAACACATAATGTATGAGGACTACACATTGACATTCACATGGACTTCTGGATGGAAACGTTTATTATGGAAAACATTTTTATGAAAAGCAAGCCTGAAATGTGATACTGCAAATTCTAATTATTTGAAAACATGCTTGTAATTTACGGTAGGTATTAATTTGCAACCCTATTTATTACAATTATAATTATAACTGTTGTTTTACAGATTATGGCTTCCCTGAAGCCTTTTTAGTAAAAGTAATTATTTAGTCAAAATTGTTTAATTCATTTATGTTAAAGTATATATAATTGAGTTATGCGTATGATTTAAGTGAACTTGTGTAACTTTAGAACCAAAATGTGACAAGAAATTATTAGTCTTCAAAAAGTAGAAGAGGCGTAAAATCTAGTTTAAGCTGCTATTATATTCTGTTAAGTAGTATTATTCTATTAGCTAAGAAAAAGGAAAACTCTAGAATAATTTAAAGATTTTAACAAATAAATAGCACCACTACTTCCTCTAAGCTAGAGATCTATTATCTCTATTTGGTACACCTTTAATATAATTTATTAGTTATAATAGATTTTCTTGGTAAGTAATATTTGCGCAATGGATTTTTATGCGGTTTCTTTTAATTATAGAGTGGTTCGGGAGGATGGCTTTTTAAATAATTTGTTAAGGTTTGGATTCTAAATTCTACGCATACGAAGTTGCGGGCAACAGCTAGTTTGTTCTAATAGAAACATGCACCATGAGTATCTTTACTGATTATCGATTATACTTTACTGATATGATCTTAAATATTTAAAATTACGCAGATCCGTTGCGTAGTTCATTTAATGGCGATGCTAATGCGGTTTTTTTAATAGATAGGATAATTATAATTTTTTTAGAGTCAAGCACAAGATTCATAATGTATAATTTGTTAAGATTTAGTTTCTTAATTCCACGTGCACGAAGTCGCGGGTGACAGCTAGTAAGATAGAAAGTATTATTCGTTTCATTTCGTACGTAAAAAGTTTTAAATAATTTAGCGTCACCTTTTTATACTGCTAGGGTGACAAACAAGCATACTTATACAAAATTACATCGATTTTTCTTATGTAAATATTGTTTATTGTCAATTCAAATCCGAATAAATAATGTATATTGATGATAATCTTGTAATTATATACAAATACTATTAAATCTATTGGTTCGAATACGGCACGTGTTCGGAGTAGTTCAGACAGCGTTGACAAGCTAAACTAACAATGTGATTCGTTCGATACCATGTCGCTATGTACGAGTATATTTATGTTATATAATGCTTTAACTGTTATGCTTATGTTATGTTATGACTCAATGATGAAATATAATATCATTTTTAATAGTTTTTATCCATTATCGGGTTTATATTTGAGCGTGAAATGTTTGTAACAGTATTTTTTGGCACATCTTTTGTACACTACAGATTTTGAGAATACGATTTTACGGGGAGAAAAGTGGGTTGGAGATTTGCATCTTTTAAAAAAAAATCTCTTCGCTTTAAAAAATTGTTATGATAAAAGTATTATTTACGGATTTAGACGCGTGTATTTGTTTTATCGTATCTAAGTCCGTGATAAGTGGTTTTATTTAAACGAATGAGTCGCGCGAGTGTTAGAGAATATTAGGTCTAAGATCTGGGTCTATAACATGTATGTAGTTTATTTGTAATCGAAAACACTCGAGTATATCAATAAAGTATCCACTTCATAAAATGAACTGATGTTGTTATCGGCGCCAGATATCTGTAAAAATAAACAGATAAACAGTGGAATAAATTACACTATATTATTATAAAACTTGTTCAATGGAATATTTAATTTTGCTATAATGAAATTTATTTTATTAAAATGTAAGTGTGTGTATAAGTATGTATGTTTGTATTGTCTAATTATCTTATTCATAATGACTTAACGGAGGTTCAAAAGTTCGCTAAAATAGGTTCGCGAGAATTGTCAAAACTTTTATCTCTCCGATAAGTCATTATAAATTAGACCGTAGGTGTATTTTATTGTGATATTTGTTAATTTATGTGTACTAAGGTAGTGTATAAGTCAGTTAGGAATAATAATGATGTTAAAGTGTTATTTTATTAAGATTTTTATTTTCTAAATTGTAACTTTTGAATACACCTACACAACTTCTCTACACCTCCCAAGGTTGACTGGTAGAGTACAATTATTGTATAAAAAGTTAAAAAAAATATAATAATTTAACATTTGCATAAATAAAACTACTTTTTACGGATTTAGACGCGTATATTTAGAGCCTGCTAAGGGATATTCCCATAGCTGAAAGACGGGAACAATGAGAAAGAAGAAAGAGAATGTATGTAGGAACACAGATAACATCCTCTGTAAGAGACGGCAAGGGGGGGGGGGGGGGTTCGATGTAGTTTTGAAATTATTTGTTAGGGTTTGAAATTATTTTTTACGTATTTACTACTTTAAATGCTTGTTTGGTTCGTGTGGTGACGGATTAAGAATACAAGTTTCACCACCCAATTTCTTACCCAGGGTGCTTCAAAAGACAGCTGATAATATAATCAGTTTACGTCTATTGTGAGAGACGGGAAACTCGAAACTAAACCCTGTGCCAATTCGCCTGGTATAGTAGACCAAAATCCCTTCCAAAGTGAAGATGACCCGTGCCCAGTAGTGGGAAGATAATTGACTGGATAGGGATAGGGAATATATGTTTAACAATCATAACAATTTGACTTGAAATGACTTTTCGAAAATTCTATTCTATTTCGTGTTTATTCACGTGCCATTTTGTGAAAATTCATGCTGTCTCTCTCTCTCTAATGAGATAATTTCTCTCACTATATCCCTCTGACTTTTAAGCATTTTTACTCTAAGCTCCACTTATGATCATGATAGCCAAAAAGCCTAAGAAATGTCAGGTGATAAAGTCAGTACCACTGAAGTAATGTGGGATTAATTTTTAATTTCTATTAGCACAGAGTATAGGTAGCTAATAGGAGAAGTAGTAAAGGAGTTACAGAGTAAAGCAAGTTTACTAAAGTGGCTATGGGCTATATCTGATGCAGAATCGATAGCCGATAAAACAAACGAGTTCTGGTGTGGAGACCGCGACTTGGCAAGCGTAGGGTAGTACCAGGTGGAAAGACGCCCTGAAGAAGGTCGCAGGGTTGGATTAGATGCGGAAAGCGAAGGATCGTGTATTCTGGTACGAATTGGGAGAGGCCTATGTCCAGCAGTGGACTGTAATAGGCTGACGTGACGAGACTATAGCTATTAGGAAGTAGATTCATTACTAAAGAATCAATTTAATCCAGAATGTTTTTGATGTCTTGGTTTTTCTTCGTAAAATTAAATAGAAAGAAACAGGATGGAAGAATATTCATCTACTACTAAACAGCATTCTAACATATCATTCACATAACTAAACATAGAACATGCAACATATCAACACGAAATTCTAACATTAATTAATTAGGCAATAAATAATCCATGCCTGTATGTTTCTACCTACGTTATTATTCAAGAGATTAAGAAGCATCAAGGTATATTTGTCAGCCATTTTGAATTTCAAATAACAACTTTACAACATTTCAATTTATAATATTTGTCTGTAATTATTACTAAAGTTTTTAAACAGTTCAAAGAATAAGCTAAATGTGTAGTCATAGAAAGTAACAAAAGGGAATCAATACAATTATGTAATTGTCTGTCTGTCTGTAATTATAATTTGTACATTCAATGACATAGGTACATACATATTGTACTGCTAATATGTACAATACCTTGAATCTTGAATCCAGAGATCCCTGGTATCTATAGGAGGCAGTTCCGTCTCTGTAGAAGCTGCAGAATGTTGAGGTGTTCCAGTGCGAGGACCAAGAAATCTTCGCCAAGTACAACGACGACCTGTTCAATAAATATACAGTTTGTGGTTCTATACAAAAAGAGTTTATCAATACTATAATGTTTAAAACTAAAATATACGCTAAAATGATCCTGAAAATCCCTGTTATGTTTTAAATTGTATCGCAACGGCAACTTTTATATAAATCCCACGTATTTAAGGGTGGACATGGAACTTAAAGATACTGTTATATATAGACAACACTAACAACCTGTACCTATAAATATTTAAGTCAAAGTTCTTTAAACGCACGCAGTTTTGAAATCGGATTTTTTAATAGATATCTGTAGAAAAATTAAATATACGCTACAGCTTATGATGTTGCCTGTAGGCTGTATGTGTATAATAATAGTGAACATAATAATAATTGGTAGGTAACCTGTTGCATTGACCATTATTATTCAGTATCATTATTAGTATTCAGGCTATTTATTTATTTATTTATTTAAATGAAATCTATATTTACGTATCAACTGGCAAGGAATAATTGTATTTTACATCCGAATCTTTTATGTATGTATGTACCTACTATATTGCCCGCGACTTCGTATGCCCGGAATTTAGAAAACTTTCCCCGTTTTTGCAACATTGATGCATCGCTCCTATTGGTCGCAGCGTGATATTATATAGCCTAAAGCGCTCCTCGATAAATGGGCTATCCAACACAATTTTTTTTTTTAATTTCGTTATGGTAGTTCATGAGATTAGCGCGTTCAAAACAACAAACTCTTTAGTTTTATAATCTTAGATATAAAATTCACGTGTCACAGTGTTAGTTACCGTACTCCTCCGAAACGGCTTGACCGATTTTTATGAAATTTTACATGCGTATTCAGTAGGTCTGAGAATCGGCCAACATCTATTTTTCAAACCCTTTTTTTAGTATGGCAAAACAACGTTTGCCGGGACAACTAGTATTAGTATAGAAGTATAGATATTTCTATATTTCTTTATAACCTCTAAGATTGCAAACAGATGGATCGATTATGAAAAAGCTATTGGATTTTTGGATTTGTCTAATTACCCAATTATACATACATACTATGAATGTATCTGTTCATTGAACCTGTGGCCTCGTGAACAACAGTCCGTTACATCACTAGTGCTCCCTTTGGCCCGTGAAACGAATATTGTATTGCAGAAATAATATTTTTCTATAAACATTTTAAAACAACTTGTTCTAAATAAAACTACTTTTTACGGATTTAGACGCGTATATTTGTTTTAAATTTTGGCCCGACGTTTATCGTACGACCGACGCCCGACGAAAATCCGTAATAAGTAGTTTTATTTAAACAGATGAGTCGCGCAAGTGTTAGAAAACATCTCGTTCTAGTTATACCATGACATAAAAGAGGAGAAATAATTCTTCTGAATTGTAGAGGCTACATTTTATATTGTATTTATAATAGACACAATGCAAAATAATACTACAGAATGCGATAAAAATGTTTTTATGTTTGAAAATCTTCATGATTTGCTATGAAAACATTTCTCATCTAGCAATCAAGACTGAATCGCGGATTACTACGCTGTTGCATGGCAGTTTAAGCTTAAACCGCACTTAGCAGATACGTGAGGCGACGCAAACATACATAATATATTTTCTTTGAAATAGTTTATTTTTAATATTACGCATCAAGCAACAACAAAAATAGTGAGCTCTTAGATGTCTGATTGTTGGTGCCGATTTGCACTGTATCTACTCAGAATGAATAAAATTTGAACTCTGCGACAAATTGCTATTAAATAAACAAATTCAGTTGCTTTTCTAAACGAAGAAAAACCATTTTTTGTTGTAAAGAAATTGAAAATAACAAGATTAATTGAATCAAAGAACTGCTCTGACGTTTGAAAGCAGCTTCATCAGAGACGTTATAAAATATGCAGTCTTGCTTAGCAATGATGAATAATATTATTAGCAAATACTATTAGCATACGATTGTCGAGCCGAGATGGTCGAGTGGTTCATGTAACGGACTGCCAATCATGAGGTCGCGAGTTCGATTCCCACTCGAGACAATCATTTGTGCTATTTATAAATTGTCATACAAATGTTTGTACGTCGTCTGGGTGTTTCTATGTATTATATGTATGTATTTACAAAAGAAAAGTAGTATATGTATTTTATCCGTATTCTGGTACCCATAACACAAGCATATAAGCTTAGCTTGGGACCAGAGGACATTGTGTGAAGTGTCCATGATTATTTATTTATTTATTTATACGAATAAAATGATACGATAAAATAACTAGAACTACTTTGTATAACTTTGACATACAAAATTATATCTCAAAGTTCACGATTAGGGAAGAAACTAGGTTCCACGACACAGGGAATCCTAGTGTGGGACTCAGAGATACCCCAATATTGTACATATTTACATTTGTATATTGTTACTAAAATGTAACATTTACTTTTAGAAAAATATATAAATTATTATTATACGATTAGCACCCTTGTGTATTGTCCATGTAGTGACGGATTAAGAATACAAGTGTCACCCCTTCATTTCTTTCCCAAGTTGCTGTAAGAGCCAGCTAAGGGACAATATAAGCAGTTGACGTCTACTGTGAGAGACAGAAAACTCGAAACTAAACCCTGTGCCAACACGCCAGGCTAAGGCGAAAATGACCTTAAAAAGTCTTTTAACATTTTAGCAGCCTTAAATACAAATCAGTTGGAAAATTGTAAGTAAATATTAAATACCGATAGGAGGTCCACCAAGCCACCCTGGTGCCCATCCAGCTCCAAGCCCCTTCCTCTGCCTTGCTAGAAGTTGTATAGTCAGTGCATAAGTTAATAACATTACTCCAAGTGGTATATAGAAAGAAATGATTGATCCGACAGCTTTATACAGGGAATCTGGCACTTGACAGGAACCATCTATGAGAACTGAATCGGCATTCTGAAAGAAAAAAGCAAAATTTATCATCATTATAACATCACGCCTTTTTCCCGTAGGGGTAAATAGAGACTATAGAGCGCCATTTGACACGATACGAACATACTTTGTATAATATAATAATTTTGGGTAATACATAAATCTACCAAAATTTGGGAGAATTTTCGGTCGCCACGAAGACGTGACGTGTAAATAATACCATAATTGTTAATATTTGCTACATATTTATATAAGACTAGCTGTTGCCCTCGACTCCATCCGCGTAGAATTTAGGAAATTTTCCCGTTTTTGCAACATTTTTAACTACTGCTTGAGTGAGAGTATTATAAACGTAAGAGTAAACAAATATAATCAGAATGAACGAACTGCTAAGCTATCAGGAGTTACACGTGTTATTGTGAATCAACCATAAAATATAGATATGTGCTGTTTCGGGATATTTTTTAGACAATTTTATGCAGAATATTTCTGTCATACATGATTTCTATATAACTTTACCCATTAAGGCTGCACACGCGACGGAAGCTTAAAAAATGGAGTAACTTCTCCCGTTTTCCCAACATTTCCCTTCACTACTCTGCTCCTATTGATTGTAGCGTGATGAAAAGTATACTATAACCGGCCCAGGAGTATGAAGAATAATTGTACCAAGTTTCGTTAAAATCCGTCGAGTAGTTTTTTTTCTATAAGGAACATACAGACGGACAGACAGACAGACAGACAAACAGACAAAAATTTTACTGATTGCATTTTTGGCATCAGTATCGATCACTAATCACCCGCTGATAGTTATTTTGAAAATATATTTCATGTACAGAATTGACCTCTCTACAGATTTATTAGAAGTGTAGATACTCGTATATCGGAGATCAAAATATTAAACCAATTAGCACAGATTTATCGATCGTTTGTGTGAAAAATCGTTGCAAATTATCAAAGGCGTATACATGCACAAAGAATATTTGATTTGTGTACATTAATCACTACTATATAACTTATGGTGTTTAGCTTAGCAAGCATTAGTCAAAATAACGAAACTGAAGCCATAAAATATTGTTAAACTTGTACATAAACGCTGATAATTTCAGCTCACTTTATTAGGGACATACATACAAAAATACCGACTTTATTTTATAATAAGTAAAGATAATATTACTTCAAATATTTACTTACTATAAAGCAAAGCCGTTATTTTTGTATGTATGTCCCTATGTGAGCGTATATCTCCATAAAATACGCAACGGATTTTGATGCGGTACTTTTTATTAAATAAAATGGTTCATGAGCATGGCTTTTTGTGTAATTTGTAAGGGTTTGTGTTCTAAATCTAACGCGAACAAAGTTGCTGGCAACAGCTAATGAAGTAATAAGTGTATGGTCTTCTTTATAATGACTTATCGGAGGTTTAAACAATAACTTTATCAGAAAGATAATAAACATTTTAAAAATGAAAAACATGAAAAGTTAGAAATACTATATTACCGGCTAACACTCACAGTTTTGGGATCGAAGATGTCGCCCCAGGTTTCGAGCATATCCGATGCTCATCTTCAGACGAGATAGTAATATAGTATTTCTAATATGACTCAAACTCACGAAAATTTCAATACCAAACCATGAAAAGTTATTTATTTTGTCTCAAAATATTTACAAAATGTTAATAGTTGAAGCGACTCCATTAAGTTATTATAAAATATGTGTGTTGATAGATAGAGACAAATGACAAAAGTAGACAAAATAATAATATAATATTAAGAAGAGTCAAGAGTCTGATGCAGAAAGCCGTAATACTGGACACAGCCCGTATTGTGAGGAGGTTCCTCTCTCTGGAGCCTTGACCACCGGTAGCTTGGGACCTATGCCCGCTGCCAGTCGGTGGTTTTTATTTATTACTAGCTGACCCGGCAAACGTTGTTTTGCCATAAAAAAAAGTTTGAAAAATAGATGTTGGCCGATTCTCAGACCTACTGAATATGCATGTAAAATTTCATAAAAATCGGTTAAGCCGTTTCGGAGGAGTACGGTAACTAACACGTGAATTTTATCTATTAGATATTCTTAAATGTATTTTAATTTTATATTTAAAAATGTTATTTATAAGAGAAATAAATGAATAAGGAATAATAATAATAATTTGTAGGCACTTAAAATTAAACGCATTTGTCAACATACTGTGTGTACCTGATGAGTGTATGTGTAATTTTATCATAAAAAGACTATTATGAATAACAATTTTTGTCAATTCTAGCAAACCGATTTTAGCGAACTTTTAAACCTCTGATAAGTCATTAAGAATACGACCAAAAAGAATTTTCACTATGACTAAATCATCCACTTAGTCTAAGTAATTGGCGTTTATTATCAATCTTTTAATGAAACAGAATCTTGACTTTGCTCTTCAGAGCGTAAGAAACAATTAGGCTTTATTGGGATTAACAATCAAGGATAAAATGAATATTTTAATATCGCCACTGAAGCAATCTCAGGAATGGTAAAAGAATGGTGTAAATTGAATATCCATCCATCTTTCTATCGGCCTCTTTTTCCATTATTATATACAGGCCTCTATGGACGATATCGTAAAATTAATATATTTATAATATTTAATATTTGTCACTTTAATTTATACATAATTACCTATTTATTCATTTAACGATCATCAAACTTTATTCCTAAGTAATTATATATTTACAACAAACACGTCTATTATTGCTTTATTTACATGTCTTTTATTTAAACTTTTATTTGTATACAAAACTATAATTATCTTTATGTAGGTATGTATTATAAGATTATATAACTATTTATTTATAGTATATTTATAAGTTATGTTGCGCCACATTATACCCTCTCTTTAATACACTATTTCCATCCTAAGGTTGTCTGTAAGAGATCACAATTTGTGATAAGACCGCCTATTGTACCTAGCATAAGTACTGTTTGTTAAAATAAAATTAATTGTAATATTTTACTGGCGTACAATAAAGAGTATTCATTCATTCATAATAATAGCTATGGTATTTGATTTATCTGTATCAAAAGTTTTTTCGATAGAAAATCTTAGCGAAACAACCTCTCTAATTGTTGATTTTTTTCATTTGTCGGTCTATTATCGCGTATTAACTAATGAAATAACTTTAAAAACATAATTAACTATTATATATAGAAACACGTAAATCAGAATTAAAATATATTTAGTAGATTTTGAGTAAACAAAAAAATATGCCTAATTCTTCATTTTCTATACCTACTAGCTGTGTTAATATGTACATGTCGACGATAATATTGATGTAGGCCCTTAAACAAAGTCGTTATTTTTGTATGTCTGTCCCTATGTGAGCTTATAACTTCAAAACTACGTAACGGATTTTGATGCGGTTTTCTTTAATAGGTACAGTAGTTCTAGAGGATGGCTTTTTTGTATAATTCTTTTTTTCTTAATTTACGCCCACGAAGTTGTGGAAAACAGCTAGTCATAAACATAATCACAGGTTTAAATGAAAATAATTGGAATTTATTAACAAATCAATGCAGCAAAAGGTAATTACAACCGCTGGGTTTCGATTCCCTTAGTAGTCGGTGTTGTATCTTTGAGAAGGTATCTTTTTCTTAGTTTACATTATTAGAAGTTTGTAGAAAATAAAGAACTAAGTATGAGATATAATATGTATACTGTCCGTGTGGTGACGGATTAAGAATACAAGTGTCACCACACCATTTTTTCCCAGGGTGCTGTAAGAGCCAGCTAAGGGACAATATAAGCAGTTAACATCTGTTTATGAGAGACGGAAAAATCAAAACTAAGCCCTGTGCTAACACGCCTGGTCAGTGCGGCACAGTAGACCATAGTCCCTCCCATAGTGGAGGAGACCCGTGCCCAACAGTGGGACGTTAATGGGCTGGATAGAGAAGTATGAGATAATATGTTCTTATACTTGCGCGACTCATTTATTTAAACAAAATTTACTCGTTTAATTAAATGTTGAAATAAACATATGCATCTAAATTCGCAAAAAGTGCTTTTCAAGTGGTCAAATCCATCTTAAGGTTGTCTGAGAGAGATCGCAGCTCGCGAGAAGACCGCCCTTTGTACTTATGACATGTTTGCTATGTAAGCTTTGTAAAACATTATGGTGTGCAATAAAGAATATTTTACTTTACTTTAAATTCGTAAAAAGTGCTTTTATTTTAACTATGAGATACTTGTTGTAGAAAAATTCTTTTACTACATGTTACCTTATAATATTTTAGGCTCAGTGGGAGGGTCATAGCAGTTGATAGTATCCAAACGAAAGCAATTTTCACTGTGACTCTTTTTCTTGTTTTATTTCTACCAAATCTCATTGGATAACGGAGAGAAAGATATCTGTAACAATAGAAAACTTATTGAATAAACTATAATTATAATAAAAGTGGGATCTAAATAGGTTGTAGGTGTCATGTCGTTTCTTCCCAGGGTACTGTAAAAGCCAGCTAAGGGATATTGCATACAGACTAAATCCTCTATGAAAGACGGAAATCTCTAAAACTCAACACGTCTCATCAGCGCGTAGCACAGTAGACTGTAATCCCTCCCAAAGTGGAGGAAGCCCGTGCCTACGAGACGTTAATGGGCTGGAGAGAGAGATAGAGAGAAACAGAGACAGAGATAGCTTATTTATTTAATTAGTGTGTTAGTTATATTCTATTCCCTGGGACTGACATTAGACAAAATAGTACGGTACTTATATATAGCTTTGACGAGCCTCGTGGTCGAGTGGTTCATGTAGCGGACGGCCAATCAAGAGGTCGCGGGTTCAATTCCCGCTCGGGACAATCATTTGTGTGATTTTCCTAATTGCCATATTATTATAAATGTTTGTACTGCGTCTGGGTGTTTCTATGTATTATAAGTATGTATGTACAAAAGAAAAGTAATATATGTGGTTTCTCCGTATTCTGGTACCCATAACACAAGCATATAAGCTTAGCTTGGGACCAGAGGACGTTGTGTGAAATGTCCATGAATATTTATTTATTTATAGCATAGACAAATGGCTAACTTAACCATGACAGATTCGTTACAACTTACCATTAGGCAGAATGGAGCAATGAACCAAGTTTTTATAGAAAAAAAACCTATGAAGAGTGAGGTAATCTCGCACACTTAAGGTTTCGTACCAACCGCGCATTGAAATAATCAGTAAATCAAGCTTAAACAAACTCACTTACCTCATTTTGTAGTTGAACATACTTCAACGGACGGACAGACGGACAGACGGGCACCAAACTGAGTCTAAAAGGGTTTCTTTTTTGTAAGAAATCCTAAAAATATTACAAGTAGTTAAATGTACTTACCGATCAACACTAATAGTGCACAGATGCATAATGGACGCAGTACACAGTAACACGTCGAGACAAATCCAAGTTAAGCAATAAATAGCCGGTAGTGGAAAGTAACCTGAGACAAAAAAATATAGTTAGTTGTAGCGGGTAGGTACAGTGGTTACCGTAACTGACTGTCGTGTGCGAGGTCATGTTGGTCACATATTGGTACTGTTTCTGAGCGTTTTCTAAAAAGTATTGTAATTTTGTTTTGCGGCCAAGTACGAGTTGGACTCTAGAATTAATAAATAAATAAATATTCATGGACATTTCACACAACGTCCTCTGGACCCAAGCTAAGCTAGTGTTATGGGAACCAGAATAGGGATAGAATACATATACTTATTAATTTGTTGTAATGTCCATGAATATTTATTTATTTATATTAGAGCAACCAGCAACCATATTATTGAAGAAATACCAGCTCATAACACAAGTGTCTAGCTTAGTTCGGTATTAGAGAGCGTTGTCTGCACGAGAATTAGAAATAAAAACAATAACCAAGCTCATGTTTCTTTCCCTAGATTCTACTTACAAACTCAATGATATAGACAAACACTTTGTTTATTTGTAAAAGGATTTAAGTAGCTCTTTCGTATCAAAGTTCTAAACAATATTCTGTTGACGGGATTAAATGAAAAGTTTAAGGGAATTTCCTACAAAATCCTCTCAGCTTTGTTAAAGAACTTTACAGTTTGTTTTCATTGGTACAGGGTCTTTGTCATAAAAATAACAAATAAATCCTTAGTAGAACAAACAAGCTTTAATAGTGAATAATTTGTAAATAATTAAAATTAAGAAATGTCCATACGAATATACACAAGTAGCGTTCATAGTTTTCAGTAACTCTCCATGAAACGGTCAGGCATGTATGACAAGATTCCTAATTGAATTTATAAATGTATATTGTACTTATTGCGAAAGGATTACTGTAAGCAATAAGTACGCAATGAATGAATAAATAAATAAATAAAATAATGAGATAAGGGCAGGAGGATTATGATCTTAAAGATGTATGAATATGGGTGAAGCCAAGGAAGCGTGTTTGGATCGTAGCAGATGGCGCTATATAGTCTTTGGCTATCCCCATGGGAAAAAGGCGTGATGTTAAGATGATGGTGATGATATCCATATTTCAATAACTAAAAACACACTGAGATTTCTGTAAAAAATCTTTCTATATTCTTGTCTGTTATTATAGCATTGTTATCGATAAGTACGCGATAGATTAACCCCACTTTCGGCAAAAGGTGAAAATGACATTTAAAGATTCCGCTGCATACATTTATTGGTTGTTATATACGTAGATACGTATGGTACTAATAAAAGCGTGTTAAAAAAGAACCAAATTCCAAAGAAATTAATAACAAATTATGTTGTAGTGTATACACAATTTTATTATTTATTTGTTATTTAATTTGTATTTTATTAATATCACACAAATGATTGTTCTGTGCGGGAATGGAACCCACGACCTCGTAAACGGCAGTCCGTTACATGAACCACTAGACTACGAAAATCCGTCCGAATTTCGAATTAATTCTACAAGATTTATCATCATATAGCCATTTCAAATTATTTGGGATTCTATAACTAATGTGTCACACATTAATACTAAAACAATAAGATCAAATAACAGAAATTAATATTATTATAAGCTAATATGTGCCTGAATTAACAACATTTACATATTTGACATATTAATAGAAATCAAGATCAATCAAGCATTATATTATTCAAAGTAAGTACATCTCAACAACCTATTGAGTAGCTACATAACAATATAGGAATGCTTTAACAATGTACTTGAATGTAATTAAGTAATAAGCTTCTATGAAATTCTCCTTTACCTCAAAATAATTGCATTGTCTTCTTAATCAGTTGATAACAACGGCATTTCACCCATAACTTAATTTAGCGAGACCCTAAACGACATTTCGTAACCAAAATTAATTTATACCTTAATCATAATAAAGTTTTAGCACTCTTTGGTTAGCATATTATTGAATTTTACAATTTAGATTTTAAATATTTATGGATATTTCACACAACGATTTGTGGTCGCAAGCTAAACTAAATTTTTAAGCTTGTGTCATGGCTACGGCATACGGATGTTGTTCATTTTTAGGGTTCCGTACCCAAAGGGTAAAAACGGGACCCTATTACTGAGACTTCGCTGTCCGTCCGTCCGTCCGTCCGTCTGTCACCAGGCTGTATCTCAAGAACGGTGATAGCTAGAGAGTTGAAATTTTCACAGATGATGTATTTCTATTGCCGCTTAAACAACAAATACTAAAAGTATAATAAAATAAATATTTAAGGGGGGCTCCCATACAACAAACATGATTTTTTTACCGTTTCTTGCTCGATACTAATAACGTTGCCTTATGTTGCATAGATAATGGTACGGAACCCTTCGTGCGCGAGTCCGACTCGCACTTGACCAATTTTTTTTGTAGAGTTGGGAATTTTTTCGAATTACATTTAGAGTTAATTTTAACATATTCATTTCTTCCACTGTAACTCGAAAATGGCTTTATTTTTGGATTGAGTTAAGATATGGGAATGTTTGTTAGATCAAAAGATGCGGCACATTTTGGGCTTCACGTAAATGGTAAAAGCTCAATTTAGCCAAAATGTGAGTTATTTAGTTCTTCCATTATACCGACGATATACTACATTTATAAGAGTACATTCACTTTTTTTTGGAAATACATGCATTAAATAGAGAACACTCAGATGCAGTACAAACATTTGAGAGAAAATATATACTAATATTATAAAGCTGAAGAGTTTGTTTGTTTGAACGCGCTAATCTCAGGAACCGCTGGTACGATTAGAAAATGTTTTTCAATTTTAGTTCGCACATTTATCGAGTGTTGGATAGTACATTTAATGAGAAAGGCTATAGGCTATATAAGAAAGAAAGAAAGAAAACTTATTTATATCAGAAACCTTTAACAAATAATTACAAATAAAAATAAAGAAACTACAGAACTTAAGGCCGAAAATGGTCCTTACTCAGCAAAATGCTGCAGCAGCAAGCTACTACAGCGCTGGTTTTCAGTAAAAACCTGAGACTGTGAGTACGGACAGTCACGAGAAATTATTTACTTATACATATCAAAGACAGTGTAAAAAATATATAACATCACGTTGCAACTAAAAGGAGCGAAGCATCAATAAAATTTTCTAAATGTCACGTGTACGAAGTCACGCTCAGCAGCTAGTTAAAAATATCAGACAATTTATTGTATTGTGCGGGTATCGAAGACGCAACCTCATGAAAGACAGTCTGTTACATAAACCACTTGACAAAAACACCTTAAAAACTTGTATTTACAAAATCTTACCTCGCACTAAAGTCAAAATACCAAGTGGCATCACCAATATAGCCACCAATAAATCGGTTATCGCCAATGACATTAAGAAATAATTAGTAACATTTTGTAACCTCCTCTCAAGGTATATTGCTAAACAAACTAATACATTTCCTGCCGCCGTGCAAACTACAAGCATTAACGCAACCAGAGCCCACCAGTTCTTCACTTCATTATCGTTATACAATACAGTTGAATTCAGAGTCTCGTTAAAAGTATAATTAAAATAGCTTGTTCTATTAAAATTAAATATATCATCAAATGAAATTCCTATGTCTTGAACATTGTTTGATAAAAATGTATAGCTCGATTCATGCATTGTGTAAGAGTATTTCCTTTGTTTTCAATCTCATCTTCGATGGTACACCATTCATCTTATTTCATAAATGTGGATTGTCTGTGAACTCATTTTTGTTTTCGTTTCTTTTTTTTCTTTTCACATCTGTAACAAATAAAAAGATAGTTATAAACATATGTTAGAAAAACGATAATTTGATTAGAGATTTTTGTATGATTTAAAAATAACTATTTTCGATAATTAGGGGGTCTAAGAATCTCTGATATATCAATAAATTGTTTTTTAGGTTTCCGTACCCAAAGGGTAAAAACGGGACCCTATTACTGAGACTTCGCTGTCCGTCAGTCCGTCTGTCCGTCCGTCCGTCTGTCACCAGGCTGTATCTCAAGGTGATAACGGTGTTAGCTAGACAGTTGAAATTTTCACAGATGATGTATTTCTATTGCCGCTATAACAACAAATACTAAAAATAAAATAAAATAAATATTTAAGGGGGGCTCCCATACAACAAACATGATTTTTTTACCGTTTCTTGCTCGATACTAATAACGTTGCCTTATGTTGCATAGATAATGGTACGGAACCCTTCGTGCGCGAGTCCGACTCGCACTTGGGCAATTTTTTTTTTGTTCTTTATTTGAAAATGATATTTTTTCTAAATGCACTATTTCAAGGACTTTATTAAAATTGCTACGGTTAAGTAAATAATTTCTATTTAACTAGTTAATTAATAAAAATTAAATTAAATGTAAGTTCAACAAAAAATATCAGTTTTTTTTTTTCATAATAATCGGTTAAAGTATATCGATTTTTGGGTTTGGTGCAAAAACTTCTTTGACCATCTGCGTGTCGATCGTGTCAAATCTATTAAAAGCAAGCAACCTCTGAAGTTATCAACTTGAAATCTAATATCTATCTATGCAGTCTCTTCCTCCAAAAAATAGAATAAACTCTTTATGAAGAACTTTTTAGAAAAACACATTATTGAAAAGATTTAACTAAATTAGGACAGCTATTAAGCGTTTTTAACTTAACCCAGAGAATCAAAACCTACAGGTACTTTTTATTTCTCTAGACACGTCATATTTAGAATAGACCAAGCTATTAAAATTTAGCATAGTGCTTAGATAGAGAAAAATCTAAAAACTTGTGATTCACACGAAGATATCATTCTCACATGAAAAAATTGTTGTAAAACTATTTTAAAGTATCTAAAATGTAGGTGATTCCACTATTCCACTATCATCTACTAAATTAAGTTTACGTGATTTAAAGCAAAATTTGCCGTTTATTAATTTAATGCAGCTTATTATGTTTTTTTTTGTAACAAATAAACAAATAAACAAATAAACAAATAAACAAATAAACAAATAAACAAATAAACAAATAAACAAATAAACAAATAAACAAATAAACAAATAAACAAATAAACAAATAAACAAATAAACAAATAAACAAATAAACAAATAAATAATATTAATAATATTAATATAATAATATAATATTAAATATTATATTAATATAATATTAATAAATATATAATATTTATGGACATTTCACACAATGTCCTCCGATCCCAAGATAAGCTTATTATGCTTGTGTTATGGGTACCAGAATACGGATAGAATACAAACTACTTTTATTTTGTAAATACATACCTATTATAACACCCAGACGCAGAACAAACATTTTTATGACATTTATAAACATCACACAAATGAATGTCCGAGGCGGGAATCGAAACCGCGATCTCGTGAACGGCAGTCCGTTATATGAACCACTAGACCACGAAGCCCATCAAGTAAGATCTTGAAAGGTTTAATTTTTAACAGGTTATTGTTAACGTGTTTAAGGAGAAGAAAATGGCATTGAAAGATTTCGTTACAAAAGAACGAAGCTAATAAAAATGTGTAAATACTATTTCGTTTCAGCTATCCCTCGGGGAAATACAAGCGTGATAAGCAAATAAGTAGAAATAAATAAATGTCCTATAAACAATGTCGTTATATTGTATTTAGGCGTTACGTTATTAACATGGGAGGGCTCTTGGGATAGCCCTAACTTAATTACAGAGCAGGTATTAAATATATTATTTGGGTAAGGTATACCGTTGAATATTGGTTGGAAGGTTAATTATCTAGTGTCCACCCTAGTGTAGTAAATAGATTATTGCTGATTGTGATAATGTCAGTAAATAGATCATGAGCACTTACAAATGTTCCTGAAGCCTCTGTGATTAAAACTCGTATTACATTAAATAATTAACATGGCGCTGGTTTCAAATAATTAAATTAATTAGGAATTCTGAGTTCTCTCTCAATTAATTAATTGACATATATGCTTCTCTATTTATTAAATATCTTTAAAAGATTTACTTCTTTTTCAGGGTTTCGTACAAAAAGAAACACTTATTGGTGTCGATTCTGTGTCCAAGAACGTAACTAAACTTAACTAAAAATTGATTTATTCCTGTCAAATCTCACTTTCTTATTCTGAAAGTCACAACTTCACTTAAATTAAGTTTGACAGGACCAAAATTAGTCAATCTATACAATTTAGTGATAATGCTATTCTGGTGTACATCATAAATGTCAAAAATTCACTTAATTTAGTGAGTTCTCGACTTATTTAGTGAGTTCTCGACTTATTTAGTCGGGATATGAGTAGGTGCCGACTTAAATTCACTAAATTTTATCATGGCTTTTTGAACATTAAAAATTGATTTTCTGATTAAATATTGAATAATAAATGTTTGTTAGCAAATAAAAAATATTTATAAATTAAAATTATACTTGATAAATTAAATATTGGCGCCAAAATTGAGGTTAAACAAAGCGCGAAAAACAGACGAATCACAGTCAAGTGCGGAGATTCGTAGAACTAATTATTTAGGTATTTCTTTGTTTACTTAATTTTTGTCGAAATAGTTTTGTAATTTACATACATAATATAATACGTATTTTTACTCAGCCATAGAATTCTAAGACATCATATATTATGTAAGTATACAAGTTATCGTAAAAATATTATAAACATATATAATTTAATACAAAGTGAACGATTTTGAGGTTAATGGCGTCTAATGATAAATATAACTTTTTTCCAGGTCATGCAGGGGAAAATAAATATCCAGTTGGTGGCCTAATGGAAAATTGTGGTCCAGTACCTATAAATGCAGTTGCTACCAATTATATTAAGTGAACTACAGGAAAAATCTAGAAATCTTTGGAACCATAGTTTGGAACATTGAAACTAGTGATAAAAAATGTGTATTTGTGTGTGTCTGCCTAAAGTTATGTAAATATCATTAAATAGTAGAAATAATAATTGTAGCCAGTCTTAAAACTATACCTACCAAATGGTGCTACTTGATCTGTGATACTTAATAAGGTTTCTAACAGTTTGTCTCTAGAACAGTGAGCTATATTTTTTATCAGTAGGTTTCTAAATTTATTATTAAAAATAACTAATGAAGAAATCAGCCAAGCCAAGCCAGAGAGTTCAGTGGACCAACATTTATTTATATGTACTCGGAAAACATTCAGATTTATTTAGTAAAACATGTATTTAAACAAATATTGCATTTTTATTTGTATAATAAGTAAGTATTAAGCCTCTTACTATATCAAAAAGTAATGTGTTATGCATATATGTAATTTATTGGAATTCTTAACATTCTAATAATCCATATAGATTGTTTGTAAGAATTCATAGATACATAAATACTGTTTTGTAGCTTATAGCTAGATCAGAATACATAACACATAGGCTATATTATAGTAACCACTAGCAGGCTTAGCTGAGTTAGAAATAAAGTATATAATTTATTGGAATTCTTAACATTCTATTAATCTAAATATGTTTGTAAGAATTCATGGATATATGTTGCCCTTAAGAAAAGACTATGATGAATTAATTACTGTTGTGTAGCTTATAGATCAGAATACTTAACATATACAACTACATACTGAACTTAACACACTTTTATAAGTTATAAATAAAAGTAGAAATAAATTATTAGGTTCATTTAATATCTCTTGCATAATTATACACCACATGATATCACAAATTTTTATAAATACAGATTTTCATGTTTCCATAAATACACTTTTTGGCTTTTGTCATTGTTATCTTGATAATTATGAGTTTCCGTCATCAGTTTATGGTAGATGAGAAGTAAATATTTGCTTATAAGCATATTTTTCCTTAGTTGGTGTAATTATTTACACTAAACACCTATTAAAATAAATAATTAACGAATTTAATTGTTTGTTTTTTGTATAAAGTAATCAAGGAAAGTAATATAGGCATACCACAGAGTAAAAGTAGTGCTAATCACTCCACAGATAACCTAAAAGATTTGATGCTCACTATGCTCATATCTAAGATGAGAAATACACTGAAATAAGGCCGCCAACTAATTAAATTATTAATAAATGTTCATAACAATGATGCAGAAATAGTTGTAAATATTTATAAATACCTATATTGCTCAAATAACGTTTGAAAAGGAATTTTATATTAGTTATTTTTTTATTCATTCATTCATTCGTTCACTATAAAAGGCATTTTTGTCTGTTAGTGGGCAGCTTTAAATGATTATGTCAAAATCAAATAAGTGCTGTCAACTAAAATTTTAAGTTTAATTTCTGTTTGAAACAGAATAGGTTTATCACTAAAACCAAATTAAAAATAGTTTATTTATGGTTAAGTTTAGTCAAGTTGGACTTGCACTGGAATCGACACCATTGTCTCACTTCGGTATCCGTCTGTATGTCTGTCCGTTCGTCAAACTTTTTTACTCATCAACGGCTGAAAGTATCAACTTAAAACTCATGGGATATGAAGATCTATACGGTTCTTTACTGCAAAAAATACAATCAACCTATTACATCTAGGCATTTAGAAGAAATAACTGAATAAACTAAATTATAATGGAAAAAATGATAACCATAAGCGGGACATTTTTTCCATTATAATTTAGTTTATTTAGTAAAAGCATAGCGAGTCAATCGCAAAATATTAATAAATTAATGTAGAAATAACTGAGTTACGTCCATATTTAAGAATTCTCGACTTACGCTAGGGAACGGAATGTGCGCGAATTTACCTCGCTCTTGACAGGTTTTTTTTATTTAAAAGGGTGTATTTTATATGTAGTCTTATGGTTGTCCGTATGCTGTCAGATTAAAAATACAAGTGTAACCTTCCCTTTTCTGTATTAATGAGTATTTGTTGTTATATACATATACTAAAAATTTCAACTTCCTAGCTATTACCGTCCCTTAGATACAGTCTGTTGACAGACGGATGGACGGCCAGTCACAGGTATAGAGCCCCGTTTTAACTTTTGGTTAGGAACGCTAACAAAACTCCTACAAAATAGCCAAACTTTTAACTTCTCGGTTAGCAAGTTTCGCAATTTTCGCAAAAAGAGGTATTACGTTTTCGCTCGACACTCTAATACAGTTATTAATAATTAATCGTTAAAGCATATTACCATAATAAATCATAGAATTAACGCCTAACAATCAAATTAAGTTGATTCACCGTAATTGGGATTACCTAAACTCAATGTTGTCGGTAATAGAAATTTTGCTTTGCTGATATTTCAAAAAGAGATTTTTAAAAGAACTTCTCATTGTTAGATTTTCGCATTTAGTACCTACATAAGAAATACCTTACAGTATCAATACGTGTCTGTAGAGTATGTCTGTAAAACATTTATTTTCAGTTTTTGTGTCTAGTTTTAATCCTATACTAGGAATTCGCCTTCTTGTTGAGTTTAACTTCTAGTGGTCCTATTTATAATGACTTATCGGAGGTTTAAACGGAGATTTTATCGGAGAGATAATAAACGTTTTAGCGTAGAAAGACTATTATGAATAACAAGTTTTGACAATTTTCGCGAACCGATTTTAGCGAACTTTTAAACCTCTGATTATCATCATAATCTATATATAATATAAATCATCTGATAGTCATTATGAATTAATCTTTAATTACCATTAATCATTAACTATTTAAGGTAGGTACCGAATACTATTACATTGAGTTAGTTACTTTTTTCGTACCTACTAAAAGGCATTTCATTATCATTCGTACCTACTTTAGTTTTATCTACGCAAAACTTCATATTCAGTGTATTGTAATTATTCCGCAATAAACTTTTAAGCTAGTATATCGATTTTTGAGATTGATTTATTTTATCCTTGTGGTGACGGATTAAGAATACAAGTGTCACCACCCTATTTCTTCTTCAAGGTGCTGTAATAGTCAGCTAATGGACATTATAAGCAGTTAACATTAACTAAGAGATACGGAAGTCTCGAAACTAAACCCTCTGCCAACCGTGGCATAGTAAACCAAAAGCCCTCCCAAAGTGGATGAGACCCGTGCCCAGCAGTGGGAAGTTTATGGGCTGGAGAGAACGAGAGAGAGATATCTATTTTAATCAGTTGTTGTACTTAAATCTTTTTATTCAACTAAAAAAGAGGACTATTAATTTTCTTTCGTATTTAACTAAGCGCTGGCAACAAACTAATATAATTATGATAAAAGTGGTGAACGTTCTTTTATACACAAATATTCAACTTTGTCAAGCATAAAACCATCCTTATGTTAATGTCAGTAATGAAGTCATATCATAAAATATATCAACATACCTAATTACTGCTAGAATAATCTCAAAGGACCACTAAAACATACATGAATATTCACGATCTTGTATATAATTATCCCAAACGTGATTACGCTAGCACGAAAACATAGTATTAACACATCTTGCAAAGTTGTGTAGTTTTAGGAATAATACATCAAATTTATTCTTAAGGGCCTACATCAATATTATCGTATATCATCGCCGACACGTACATATTAACACAGCCAGTAGGCACAGAAAATGAAGAATTAGGGATACTTTTCCTATTTACTCAAAATCTACTAAATATATTTTAATTCTGATTTACGTGTTTCTATACATAGTAGTTACCTTTGTTTTTAAAGTTATTTCATTAGTTAATACGCGATAATAGACCGACAAATGAAAAAAATAAAAAATTAGAGAGGTTGTTTCGCCTAGATTTTCTATTGCGAAAACTTTTTTGAATCGCGTTTCTGAGTTTATGCGATCCTAGATCATATATTGAAAAAACATATACTTAAAAATTAGAGCTCTAGCCATTCAATCTAAAGAAACAATGAAAACTTCGTACATAGAAAAATGCACGAAGCTATTTTGGTATCCTCTTAAAGGAAATTGTTAATCGTTTACACTGGATATGGGTTCTATTTTTTTCACGCAAAGTCCTCTAATCTCAAGCTACCTACCAGGATATGGATAGAATATAATTATTTTATTATATATGTCGTAGGAGACTTGATTGAAATGGTTTACTTAAGGATTTTTAGATTTAACTTAGGTTCCAGGATTCTTAAGTGGGTCCTCAAATGGTGTCAATGGTGAGTAATTCCTTTATCTGATGAGTTCGAATGGTGACCCGTTGAATATTCATAAAAGGTGCCTTCCAAACCAGTTACACGTGTCGTAAGCCACGGATCGATCTCATCGTAGTTAATGGAATGTGGTAGTCTACGTAGTTAGCTTATTCAGTATTACAGGCTGTTTGGATTGGAGACTACCCTGGCAATAATTACAGGTGATGTCTACGATGCTTTTTTCCAATATATACTAAAAGTAGTAAGTAAATACAAACGAAAACGTTTGTATTTACTTATAATACATAGAAAACACCGACACGCAGAACAAACATTTGTATGAAAATTATAAATATAATACAAATAATAAGCGAAGCCCGTGCATCGTATAATTTTTTAATGTATTTTTATACCACAGATCACCCCCAGCAGCATCGACGCACACCAAACATATGTGCTAAATGCTTGTTATGTAAAACAACCGATTGTTTGCGGAATTCGGTGTCTGATTTTGCTAAGGCCAACATGTATTTCTCTATACTCCACAAGTCGCACCTTCCTCCGTCCTAACCTCAAATACAAGTCATCATCCTCCTGCCCTTATCCCATTATTTGGGGTCGGCGCAACATGTTTTTTTCTTCCATAACCTCCAATACAAGTATCGCCATCTTATTTTCATCCAGCGGCCGTATTATGAGCTCTTATTCCCAGGCCGTTTACGCCGTGAATGGAACTGCCTGGCTAATTCGTATTATGAGTATATTATTGACAGCGAATCAGTGGTCACGTGACTTCAGGGTGATATCGGCCCGACTTTTGTTTCACTGGCTGGCGTTAAGCGTATTACGAGCGCAAATTTGACATATAGTTGATCGTTTTAACTATCTAGAAGTGACAAGTAAATCCATTCAATAGAAGCTGCTACATTGTTACTTATAATAAATTGTTTTGGTTTATTTAGAATTAAAAGTAACTACTATCTACATATTAACGATGGGTGATGAATTGGAGGTGTTTGAATTTTCTGAGAGCGACGATGATGAACAAAACACTAGTCGAATGCGAAATAAGTTAAATATAAAAAATAATATTAATATATTATTAAAATAATTATTCATTACAATAATATCGCCATGTGTATTAAAGTTACTTTCATGCGAATCATCAAACAATATTTTTTTTTTAATCTTAAATGCCCGTTCTATGATAATGAAAAACTAAGCCTATGTTCCCGCTATATCAGCTGACAGTTCAAGTGACGGGTGTCGTTCCAAAACTAAATCCCAAAACATAGATGAATTACTTATATAAAATAAAAAAATCTAAATATAAAAATAGATAATAGTATTACCGTTCTTTTCTTTTATATAATGGTGTAAGTAACTTGTGTTTAGCAAATATATTATATTTTGTATTATATTGAATACAAAAAAAAAATTAAAATATAACCGTAACTAGCCAATAAATTTTTTAATTCAAAAAACTTAAAAAAAAAATTTTCAAAATTCTACGCGTACGAAGTCGCGGGCAACAGCTAGTATAGCATATTACGAGATTTTTGTAAACAACAAAGTCATAACCTTCACAAATTATGCACATAAAGATTTCTCTTAAACCTCTCTATCTATTAAAAAAACCGCATCCACATCCGTTTCGTAGTTTTAAGGGTATAATTAGATGAGAGACATACATAAATAACGACTTTGCCAGTGGCAGATTTACCCTAAAGCCCGGTAGGCCCGGGCCTAGGGCGGTCAGATTTTGGGGCGGTGATTTACAAAAAAGTAACGAACGAAAAAAGAAACGAAATAAAACTGAATTTTTCTCCTAAATCTGTAAATCTATTTAGATAAAAGGTGGCAATGAAGTAATTTCATTATGTAGTCTATATGGTCGATGCTGAGAAAGGGGCGGCTGAGGGCTTGGGGCCTAGGGCGGCTGGTGGCTTGGGACCTAGGGCGGCCCATGGCTTGGGGCCTAGGGCGGCTCATGGCTTGCATCCTAGGGCGGCCGAGACTGCAAATCCGCCACTGGACTTTGCTTTATATTAAGTAAAGTTTTTATGACGTAGGTACGTATTATGCATACTTATGCCTATAACATTGGTTTCAACAAAAAATTTAATATATCCATTCATATAAAAGCTAAAGTTTCAATAAAAGCTACTGTTTGCACAGTAGCAACGTCGTGCGTCATAAAATCGATAGACAGTGACATATAAATACATATGTGTATTGTATGTATTACATAAAATACTAACGGTCTTATTCATAATGACTTATCGGAGGGTTAAAAGTTCGCTAAAATTGTCAAAACTTGTTATACATAATAGTCTTTTTACGCTAAAACGTTTACTATCTCTCCGATAAAATCTACGTTTAGACCTCCGATAAGTCATTATGAATAAGACCATAAGAATATATAATAAGTATCTGTCCGCCCGTTTGTGACCAGGCGGAATATCATGAAGGGTGATAGCTAGAGAACTTACTCGTAAGTTTTCGTAGAATGTATTTCTGTTGCCGCCCGTTTGTATAAATAAATCTATAAATATATGTAAGCTATAAATTTAAGTCTGTAATTAATATTATAGTATCAAACTCACAAAATGTTGATGGCCCAAATTCAGTCACATTTAAAGCCATTTTTAGTCAAAGATTTATTACATTACTTTACCTAAATTTTCAAAGCACGTATTCTGATTTATATAAAGGCATCAATCGCCACAGAGTAAATATATTATTTTCTTAGAATTTCTCCTGTATTTATATTACTTAAGATTGAATAAACAAATGTGCAAGACTTATAAGATACGCCCTATTGACAAATGGTATACTTAGTATTACGTAGCCAAGAACATTTATTATGGCGACGCATATGTGTACGTAATTAGCTATATCAAATGTAATTAGACATTTACAAATGTCGGTGTGGTGACCGATTAAGAATACAAGCGTCACCACCCCTTTTCCTTTCCAAGGTGCTGCAATAGCCAGCTAAGGGGTATTTATACAATAACAACAGAAAAATACACTAAAACAGAAAATTCTTCCTACCACTGGCCTTTTCTACACTATCCAATGCGCAATTGTTGATTGGCAAAGAATGCCTTTGGCATTAAGTCCGCCATTATAGAAATTTTATTTTTGCGAAGAATAAAAAAAAAAAAATAAGAGCATTAGAAAGAATAATCCTTATTTAATTAAGTCCGTTTAAACTCCAGCGGACTGAGAATAAGACTTCGTCACAAAAGGTGTTGACATAACAGTAAAATGGCTATAACTCGGACGCGTCGCATCGAAGTGGAGATACCTTGTAATTGTGACAATTCCCTGCGTTACGATTCAAGCTATAAAGTAAGCAATCAAACTCGTGACAGCTTTATATTGGGATAACTACATTATTTCCTTGTTGCTATGCAATGAAATCTATTCTTCTTTACTTATTACAAAACGAAGTCGTGATTTTGTATGCATGTCCCTATGTGGACTCATATCTTCAAAACTACGCAACGAATTTTTAATGCGGTTGTATTGAATAGACAGAGTGGCTCAAGAGGATGGCTTTTTTGTATAATTTGTTAAGGTTTATGGTCTTATTCATAATGACTTATCGGAGGTTTAAACGGAGATTTTATAGGACAGATAATAAACGCTTTAGTGTAAAAAGATTATTATGAAAAACAAGTTTTGACAATTTTCGCGAACCGATTTTAGCGAACTTTTAAACCTGATAAGTCATTATTAATAAGACCATTGGTGTATATTGAGGGAGAGAGGGCTCAATAACCGCGTGTGAAACTACGGGCATTAGCTACTAATATTATAATGCTAAAGAGTTTGTTTGTTTAAGCGTTAATCCCACAAACGGCTAGCTGGGCGATAAGAAAAAATAAGCAAAAAATCAACCCTTTTTTTCTTATATCTGCAATCAGGACAGACCTGGAAGTATGCAGTAAACTTGTGAAGTATATTGAAATGTATATTTCCACTCTATAATTTGAACTAGAAGTCAAACTGAAATCTCAAAAGGTATAGGAACAAAGAATCGATCATTATTATATCTGACGATCCTCGTGGTTGAGTGGTTTATGTAATGAACTGCCGATCAAGAGGTCGCTGGTTTGATTCCCGCTCGGGACAATCATTTGTGTGATTTTTATAATTGTCATACAAATGTTTGTCCTGCGTCTGGGTGTTTCTATGTATTATAAGTATGTATTTACAAAAGAAAAGTCTTTTATGTATTCTATCCGTATTCTGGTACCCATAACACAAGCATAATAAGCTTAGCTTGGGACCAGAGGACGTTGTGTGAAATGTCCGTGAATATTTATTTATTTATTATAGATTAGATATTTGTATACGGGTAAGTTAATCCTTTTGTCTACCAGCAAATTCACTTAAAAATGTATGAATAAATCTCTTTTTGTTGTAATAAAATTAATTTTAATCTTTTAAGTCATTTACTGATAATCTCGTTTCAGGTTAGGTAAGCTGCTTGTTAGAGAAATTATGTGCCGTAAAAATGAGGTTAGCTGTACAGTAAGCTTACAATAGAATACCAAAGTCTAATGTTAATCCTATTTAAAGTAAAGATAAAAGATGATTTTTTTATTAAATTATTTTAACATTCTACCTATAACAAAGCAATAATTAAAAATAAAATAGAAATTTAAATTTTAATGGAGTCCGTTCCCATTATTGGAACGGACTGAAGAGAGAGTTTGAGATACATACCAAGAACTAAATAACATTAAGTAAGAAACCCAAAAAAAGTTCGTGGACAAATAACTACATTAAATCTAAAAATAAAATCGGTATCTTGCTACCAATTTATTAGATAAAACGACAAAATAATGAGAGTGCCGAAATCGATCCAAATCGATTCTAACATGGCGTCGATTCACACCCGGTACGATTCGTCATTGTCAATTACCTACGTAACATTTTCTATCGTGTTATAATATCTAGGTGAACATTGGACTCAGCTGTTGAAAGAAATAATATAGAGAGTGTTATTTTACCTTAGTAGTGTAGATTTTGATTGGGTTTTTACCAATACGATAAATCTTAATCGCTTAATAATGTTTAAGATCTTTGTAACATTGATCCCCAATGTCCCACTGTTGGGCACGGGCTTTCTCTACTTTGGGAGGGATTATGATCTACTATGCCGCGAGAACAAAATGGCTAACAACAGCAAAAGATAGACAAAAATGGAAATCACTGGATGAGGCCTTCACCTAAAGAGGGTTCATGCATGCACTAAAAATAATATAGTTAATATTATTATAAAGTACTATTAAGCAAGTAGTTAAGGATAGTACAGGTAGACAATCATATTTTTAAAGTTCATCATAAATAAGCTATGATAAAAAGACTACATACAAATTTTTTAATTTTTTTTTTTTGGAAATGACAAATGAGAACTAATGGCCTAATTATTTTAACTACATACTAAATAAATGTAATGAATGACAGAAATATATTAAATGTAAGTGAAAGTGGTTCCTGAAATTAGCGTATCCAATCAAACTAACTCCTCCGCTTTATATTATTAGTATAAATACAATTCTATACAAATATATGAATCTTTCAACATAACCTCATAACTCTTATGAATTATAATGATAAGAAAAATTATTTCCTGGAAACGTTTTCATTTATTCAACGGTCACAAAACTTCCGTAACTCCTTATCAGTGCTCGTCCCATTTATCTTAAATAAAAAACCTGCTAAGTACGAGATAGACTGAAACACGAAGGGTTCTGTAACATAATTTTCAGAATACTAACTATTATAAATATGACGGGCCTCGTGGTGTAGTGGTTCTGGTAACGGACTGCCGATCAAGAGGTCGCGGGTTCGATTCCCGCTCGGGACAATCATTTGTGTGATTTTTCTAATTGTCATACAAATCTTTGTACTGCGTCTGGGTGTATCTATGTATGTATGGGTGTATCTATGTATTATAAATATGTATACAAATCTTTGTACTGTGGGTCACGTATGTATTCTATCCGTATTCTGGTACCCATAACACAAGCATATAGCTTAGCTTGGGACCAGAGGACGTTGTGTGAAATGTCCATGAATATTTATTTATTTACTAGCTGACCCGGCAAACGTTGTATTGCCATACTAAAAAAAAAGTTTGAAAAATAGATGTTGGCCGATTCTCAGACCTACTGAATATGTATGCAAAATTTGAGAAGAATCGGTCAAGCCGTTTCGGAGGAGTACGGTAACTAACACTGTGACTCGCGAATTTTATATATTAGATTTATTTATAAAGCTGAAGAGTTTGTTTCTTTATTTTAACGCGTTAATCTCAGGAACTACTGGTCCGATTTGAAAAAAGTTCAGTGTTGGGTAGTACATTTATCGAGGAAGGCTATAGAGTATCACTATATGCTGCGATCAATAAGAGCCAAGCATTTGTTGCAAAAACGGGAAAAAAATCTAAATACAATGCGTAAGGAGCCGCAGGCAGTGATAATATAAAGTCCTTTTAAAGTTCCCTCATAATTATGTCACATAAGCTAATTTTCAAGTGACATTAAAAAAGTTTGTAAAGTAAAAGTAAAGTAAAATATTCTTTATTGCACACCATAATGATTTACAAAGCTTACATAACAGACATGTCATAGGTACAAAGGGCGGTCTTATCGCGAGCTGCGATCTCTCCCAGATAACCTCAAGATGGATTTGACCGAGGCAGAATAGGCGACTTTTGGTGTACTAAAAATAAGTAAATATACTATAGTAGCAGATATAATATACAAATACATATACATACTTAACATTTACATAAATATATTCTTATATACATATTTTGACATATACATACATACACAATACATACATATTATATACATACATAGAATATTCATATGGAAGTATATCAGTTTATCGGTAGGGACAAGTAGTGTTCCTTAACAAGTTTTTTGAATGATGATAAGGTTTGAGCGTTTCATATCGTCAAAGGTAAGACATTCCATAGCCATTTACAGTAGAAGCGGCCCGCTTCTACTGTAAAAGATTTAGTAAAGAATCTAGTCGAATGTTTGTTTTATAATGAAATAATGAAAGTTTTTTTTATGGAAGTCTTCTTAAATATTGAATGTATTTGGTTTTTTTATTATTATTTTTTATTATCACATCACGAGAAATACATCATTTGTTATATGCATCATGTGAGCTCTCTAGCTATCACCATTCTGGATATACATCCCTATTATATTTATGTCCCGTTCTATGATACGGAACTCTAAAATATAAGTTGTCTAACGTCACTACTGTTGTCGTGATTTTCAACCTTACAACGTGACACTAGAGCTGAACAGATAAGCTGACGGTTATGCAAGTGCTTAGCCTTTTCCGTGAAAACAATTTAGGAAATGGCGCATCGTGGTAACGTTGAGGTTATTACTCACTTTGAATTGAATAGAAAAAAACTAAAAGAAAGAAAGATAGAAAAAAATTTTATTTGGCAGACAGCGGGGTTAATTGTAGTAACAGTTTTGAATATTTTGCATGCCCCACGGCTGCGCCAAAAGGGAACACGTTTAGCATTATTCCGGGCAGATTAGTGCCGAGCGCTGATTTTCAACGGTCCCCACGCCTTTGACCGTTCACAAATAAAAAGCGTTCAAAATAGTAGGCTATGGGATTGTATAAATCGTTTCAAATAAATATAATATTTTATTAGTAGTAATGATAAAGTTGTTAAGAATACAAGTGTCAACAGCCCTTTTCCTTTCCTAAAATATGGAAACACGAAGGTAAACCCTCACAACACGCTCAGTCAGCGCGGTACAGATGAATCCTTCCAAGAGTGCAGGCCCATGCCCAACTGTGGGACGGTAATGGAGAAAGAGAGGGACAGAAATACGACTTTTATTTGGACTTTGGTGTGTTAGATTTTTTTTTGCAAATTTTGTGCGAGACCGTACTTAGCAGTTTTAGAAGTTAGGCCAACATTATTAATATAATTATCATATCAACGTTTTTCATAATTTCCTTGAAAATAGTTAGAACGATTTCAATGAAATTATGTGTGTATAATTAGAAGGTATGCGAAAAGGATTTAAACCATTTTTTACACCCATATATCATAATACTGGATGTCACAAGCAATTATTGTTGAAACTGGCACTAGCATAATATGTATATTTATAACATTTTTATTATATATTTGTTACGAATGTCTTTGATATTCGTTTATAGTTATGTCGTTTGATCTGCGTTTACCCAAGAACTATTTTCAAACGGCTGTCAAACCAGTTTGATATTTTCCGGGAAGGACGACATTTGCTGGGTCCGCTCCATATATTTTTGTATACTTTTAACTGAAAGAATATTAGGTTTTATAGAGAGCACATAAAATTATATTATTTTATAACAAAGTCGCTATTTTTGTATGTATGTCCCTATGTGAGCTTATATCTTCAAAACTACGCAACGTATTTTGATGCGGTTTTTTTTAATAGATGATGGATAGATAGATGGATAGATAGGAAGATGGCTTTTTGTTGCATAGATTTTTAAATCTATGCAACAAAAAGCCATCTTCTTTAACCACTATATCTTAGATATAAGCTCAATTAGGGACATACATACAAAAATAACGACTTTGTATTACAATAATTGAGTATTTAAAAAAAAAAGGTCAACCGATTTTATACGTCATTGAAATTTGTGGATTTTTCTCGATTTCTCAGGAGATAACCATCAGGATCAGATCTGATCTCGACTTGGTGCCAATGGGACTACATGGAAACCACCAGCTTTCAAATAAGAAAAGAATCATCAAAACTGCTGCGCCCAGTTAAAAATTATAAGGTAACAAACATAAAAAAAACATATAGACGAATGGAGAACCTTGTCCTTTTTTTGAAGACGGTTTATAAATAATAATAACAATATGACGACGACGATGACGAGCCTTGTAGTTGAGTGGTTCAAATAACGGACTGCCGACCAAGAGGTTGCGGGTTCGATTCCCGCTCGGGACAATTATTTGTGTGATTTTTCCAATTGTCATACAAATGTTTGTACTGCGTCTGGGTGTTTCTATGTATTATAAATATTTATTTACAAAAAAAAGTAGTATATGCATTCTATCCGTATTCTGGTACTCATAACACAAGCATATAAGCTTAGCTTGGGACCAGAGGACGTTATGTGAAATGTCCATCAATATTTAAAAAAAAAATGAGAATCAATATAAAATTAATGAAATGTAGAGTATTTTTTTCAGTAATTTTATTTTCTACCTTGTTGTCTACCTGTTTAACTATACCTTTGTGATCATTTCATAAAAATATATTTGTTTCATATTCTCTCATAGTAACAAATGAACAATGGGCGCTCGGTAGACAATTGACAATGACGAATGGAGCCAAATATAGTCCATATCTTAGAGCATTATACCAACTAAAGTTGTTACATTGGTACCAATTCTATACGCACAACTAAACTAAACATAAATAAAACTACTTTTTACGAAATTAGACGTGTGTATTAGTTTTAAATTTTGGCCCGACGTTTCGGAGACTTTGCAGTCACCATGGTCACGGGTGATACTGAGCTGTAAAATGTCCTCTACGACCAGTTATTACAGGGTTTACCCACATTATATTTTAATTTTACATTGACTACAAACTATATTATTTTACACGTCACGCGTCTAAAACTTGAAAAAGTAGTTTTAATTAAACAAATGAATCGCGAAAGTGTTAGAGAATATTAAAGTAAGCTTAACTAACAAATGAATTTCGATAACAAAATTCTACAACGTTAATAAAGAATTTTATTGTTATAAAGACCAAGTGTGAGTTTAAGTGATCACCGCAAGCGGGATTTGAACCCACGACCTCGGAATACCGTTCCGTAGCTCTGCCAACTGAGCTTATAGCGGTCGTGCTAACAGTAACCAATTTGACCACCACAACGTTACTCGATTGAGTCTACATCACATTTTTGATGTACAACGCCATCTATCGAGAATGTTTTGCAACAATCTCGACCAGCCACCTAGTATTCTTTACAGAATACAATAGCACGACCGCAATAATCTCAGTTGGCAGAGCTACGGAACGGTATTCCGAGGTCATGGGTTCAAGTCCCGCTTGCGGTGAACACTTTTTCCACTAGATAATTCATAATTCATTAATTCGCAAATATAGGTATAAAAAATTGGTCAAGTGCGAGTCGGACTCGCGCACGAAGGGTTCCGTACCATTATCTATGCAACATAAGGCAACGTTATTAGTATCGAGCAAGAAACGGTAAAAAAATCATGTTTGTTGTATGGGAGCCCCCCTTAAATATTTATTTTATTTTATTTTTAGTATTTGTTGTTATAGCGGCAATAGAAATTCATCATCTGTGAAAATTTCAACTCTCTAGCTATCACCGTTCTTGAGATACAGCCTGGTGACAGACGGACGGACGGACGGACGAACGGACGGACGGACGGACAGCGAAGTCTCAGTAATAGGGTCCCGTTTTTACCCTTTTGGTACGGAACCCTAAAAAGAAGTACATTTAGAATTTTTGTTGCACCATGTTTAGCCATTTGGCATGCAAATTACAATCCTTAGATACATAAAGGAGAATCAACACAAATAATCATAATTAATCAAGCTCAATGTCATCAGTTATCAATTCATAGTCTGTATTTATAGTAATAAATCCAATGTCAATTATATCTAATAATAAAAATGAAACTTAAACAACAAGCATTAAATATATCAGTTGATAAATCACGCCATTACTGAAATAATCATCAAATACAGCACACATATATATAAGAATATAAAATTTAAAATCAGGTGTAAAAATTATGTAAATATTTATAAAATCTTTATATTTGATCCCCCCAATATTCCGCTACACTGTAATAAGCTTTTTCTAACAATAGTGATTTAGTCTTCCGTTTAAAACTGTCTAGTGTATTTGTTTCTAATATTGACTCAGGCAAATGATTGTAAATACGTGATGACATGCAAAATATACCTTGTAATTACTACAATGTAATTTATTAAGTAAAAGCATAGCAAGTCAATTGCAAAATTTATAAATTACTTTAGACTAAAGATAATCAATATAAATGTGTAAAACAAAATAGCCAAATAACCAAAATACAGCAAAAGTTGTTTTCATTTTTTATTAAGTTAAGTTTAGTTGTGCACGTAGAATTGGCACCATTGTCCGTGTGGTGACAGATTAAGAATACAAGTGTCATCACGCCTTTTTCGTCCTAGGGTGCTGTCAAAACCAGCTAAGGGCTAGGATGGCTAAGGTATATTGTAAACAGATAACAACAGCGCAGCACAGTTGAACATAATCCTTCCCAAAGTGGAAGACGCCCGCGCCCAACAGTGGAGCGACAATGGGCTAGAGAGAGAGAGAACACACGCTTCTTTCTTTAACCAAAGTCATCGCGTATTTAAAAAAATATTCAAATAAAACCACGTTTTACGGATTTAGACGCGTTTATTTGTTATAATTTTAGCCCGACGTTTCGGATACTTTGCAGTTACCATGGTCACTGATGGGACTGAGCTGAAAAATGTCCTCTACGATTGTTACAGGGTTTACACACATCTGATATTTAATTTACATTGACCACAAAGATACATTACATTACGCTCAGACTACATAAAATTATTATTTTATAAGTCCTGAACCGGTGGCAGGGAATTTTTAGACATATCATAGGAGTTTATTTTTTCTTTGGCAAAAAGAGAATATGCGAATTGCGCGACAGCCCAGTCTCACCCGTGACCATGGTGACTGCAAAGTCTCCGAAACGTCGAGCTAAAATTTAAAACAAATACACGCGTCTAAATCCGTAAAAAGTGGTTTTATTTAAAAAAAAGTTTTTCGTTTTTCAACCGCAACAGAAAAAAGTAGTATATTGTAATTTAAATTTATGGCCTTTCTGGAATTTTTTGATTGGTAAGATTGTGGTAAGAAATTAATGATTCACTGAGTGCTTAATGCAAAATTCATTTGTATCCGACGCGTGGTTTTTATTCCAACCTCCACTCTCATAGATCATCCCTAATAGATTCCCCACGCAAGGCACTTAACGCATACCAAACTTAAGCGTTAACGATAACAGCCACTTGCATCTAGTAGCTACTAGATGCAAGTGGCACAAGCCCGCGCGTTTTGGAGTTCTGTGGGAGAGGCCTATGCCCAATAGTGGACGGAGAAAGGCTGATGGATGGATGAACTTCTGTGTTTAAGACCATAATTATATATTATTATGTAAATTTTCCGTGTGGTGACGGATTAAGAATACAAGTGTTATCACCTCATCTCCTCTCAAGGGTGCTGTAAAAGCCAGCTAAGAGATATTGTACACAGATAACATCCTCTGTGAGAGACGGAAAACTCGAAAATAAACCCTGTGCCAACACAGGTCATCGCGGCGTAGTAGACCATGACTCCTGCCCTTTGGCAGGGGTTGTCTCTTTAGACAAGTGGCGAGAGTGCTGCAGTGGGACGTTGATGGGCTGGAGGACGAGGATATGTAAATTTGATGTATTAAAAAAGCTGATAAAGCCTTATCTATTGCAGGTTATCTGTGACTTCTCCATTAAGTTCGTAGCATTCATCGTTTTAATTTATGCTATTCTTTATGCCTCATGAAAAGGTCTTTGTAGAGTGTCTCCCGACTTCTGTTTACAAGGTTCGATTAGGTTCGATTCGATTCGATTAGATTCGACATGACGGTTATTTACTTCTAAACACATATAATATATTATACAATATATGTGTCTGTGTGTGAGTGTTTAAAGAAAACGAGTAGTAGGTATAATTATATAGTACCTAAGTAAATTCGTAATATTGATTGGATTACGCTTAGTTTCAGACTAGAGTACATCATGTAAAATATTCATATATACATCTGTGAGCTTTAAAACTACTTAGTCTTTAAAACTACGCAACGGATTTTGATGCAGTTTTTTTATTAGAGTAGTTCAAGAGGATTTTTTTTTGTATATTAAGTTAGGGTTATGCAATATGCATACAATGTTTCAAGTGGTAGTGTTGTGTGTAGTTCCTGAGATTAGCGCGTTCAAAAAAACAAACAAACTCTTCAGCTTTATAATATTAATATAAGCATAGTATAGATTTTATACGTATACAGTTATTTATAAAAACGATAAAGTACATATTATTATATTATATGATTAATATTACGTCAGTCCCACTACATAGGTTCGACAACCGTGAATTATTTATTGCTAACAGAAATGTATAGTTAGAGCCTTGTTAGAGCAACACAAAAATGGCTACGACGATAATATGTCATTATTGACACTTAATTATTATTATTTATTTGGTTCTGTGCCCCGCGGTGTTACCCGCGGCAAAAAGGATAAAAAATCTATTCGTTTTTTACTATCCCACGGGAACATCGCATTCTTTTGGGATAAAAAGTAGCCTATAACTTAATCTGGTACTTAAGCTACATTATTGTGTAGTTTCATTAAAATCCATTCAGTAGTTTTTGCGTGAAAAAGTAACAAACATCTAAACATCCTCACAAACTTTCACATTTATAATATTAGTAGGTTAAGGTATAGTAACGTTAGCTGTTCTCGTACCCACCTTGGCGATAGGAACGCTATCTGTTGTGTCATGGTTATACCTGAGCGACTACCATGGCCTGGCTAAGGGCGAGAAGGAACGCCGTCAGGTTTAGTGTCTAGTCCGGTGGCAATATAACAAGAGTCCTACACGAAGTCCGAAGGATGCCCACGCAACCGAAAAGGCGAAGAGCGTAAATGCATTCCCCACGTAAAAAAAAATACAAAACGCTATCTGCTGTAGTCGTGAATTCAATTCTCTCTTTCTCTCCAGCCCATTTACGTCCCACTGTTGGGCATGGGCCCCCCCTCCACTTTTGGAGGGATTATGGTCTACTGTACGTGTTTCGAGTTTTCCGTCTCTCACAGAGGATGTTATCTGTGTGCAATATCCCTTAGCTGACTTTTACAGCACCCTTGGGAGGAGATGGGGTGATGACACTTGTATTCTTAATCCGTCACTACACGGACATCTGTCACCACACAGACAACGGACGGAATTCGATTAACAGTCAGAAAATACTTTTTTTTCATGTACGCAGTAGTTTTTTGTACCAAGATAAAAATAAATAAAAACTTTGGCACACATAAGCATTGTAATACTGTCCATAAGGCTAGGAGAAATGTGGTACTCTTGAGAATACTTGAATACAGACCGTGGCAACATAAACATGAATTGAGGAGTATTATGGAAGCCTTCTGTCTCATATGGGTATCAAAGGATAATAACAACTAACTAATTCACCTACGGCAGCAATAACAGCTGCAAAAATGTAACAATAATTGTTTTTGTTTGCTACATTAGCAGTGTTAAGATCCACGAAACTGAAAATTTGCGCGTTAACACGCAACTCAAGTCCGGGAATCAAGTTAATTCATTAAACCAGATATTATTTTATTCACCGACCAATATCCCACTCATGGGCACAGCAGTGGTACTCAGTAAGAAAAAGTGAAGAGAATTTTCGGTAAATCTTGATCACGTTGTCACGTGTTCAAGATTTACCGAAAATTCTCTAATTCTTCTAATTCTATTTTCTAATTTCTAATTTCTAATTTCTAATTTCTAATTTCTAATTTCTAATTTCTAATTTCTAATTTCTAATTTCTAATTTCTAATTTCTAATTTCTAATTTCTAATTTCTAATTTCTAATTTCTAATTTCTAATTTCTAATTTCTAATTTCTAATTTCTAATTTCTAATTTCTAATTTCTAATTTCTAATTTCTAATTTCTAATTTCTAATTTCTAATTTCTAATTTCTAATTTCTAATTTCTAATTTCTAATTCTAATTCTTCAGCGCTCCTCCATTTTTTATTGGAGGAACGCGGTCACGTGATCAAGATTCACCAAAAATTCACTTCAAATTTTCTTACTGAATACCACTACAGGCCTCTTATTCAGGATCGTATTTAGTCTGCTTAAACCGTGCTAACTAGGCGTATTGGCACTACATTCGCTCCTTTAAAAATGTCAGGAAGTTTTCAAAATAGCAAGCCTATTGTTAAATATTTCTATTTATATACTCCCGTATAGATTGTAAACAGTTATTATCAAGCGGTCATAATGAAAATGGATGTCTTGTCAGATCGCTTGATCTATTGACGGCCCTCTTTGTTCAAATTTAATAGAAATGTTACAGGTTGAAAAGCAAATTAAGTTAATGATTTATACAATAATGTTGGTCAGCTGTAAACAAACGATAAAAATAACCTGTTTTCTTTATTTCTATACTAATCTTATATATAAAATTCACGTGTCACAGTGTTAGTTACGTACGGTAACTAACACCGTGACACGTGAATTTTATATTCGATATATCCTCCGAAACGTCTTGACCGATTTTTATGATATTTTACATGCGTATTCAGTAGGTCTGAGAATCGGCCAACATCTATTTTTCAAACTTTTTTTTTAGTATGGCAAAACAACTTTTGCCGGGACAGCTAGTAATATAAATTATTTATATTTGTATTTTTAAATTATCATCATTTTTAAATATAATTCATTAATTTTCATTTTTAAATTATCATCATTTTTAAATATAATTAATTAATTTTCATTTTTATGTAATTGCTTTGTGATTTTACTTTTTATTTAATACCGACTATTTAATATGTTCAAATGTTGTGGTTGTCTTTAAGCTCGTCAATATTATTATTGTTTTATCATCCGGATTTCGCACTTATAAATTAGTAAGGATTCGTCATACTGAACCCAAATAACACATATAACGGGTTATCTGAAGGATAATGATGATGATGTATATTTTGTTGGTGTAGCACCTACTGATTTACACAAAATGTAAAATTTTCACCTTTCTAGAGGAAATGCCTACTGACAGATGGACGGACGGATGGACGGACGGCGAAGTCTTAGTAATAGGATCCTGTTTTACGTTTTGGTATGGAACCATCAAATGGAAATACAAGGGCAGTTTTTCCATACAAACGTTGTCCCCTTATCCCTTCCCGGATAACGCCCGTAGAGCAATTTTTTTTTCCAAAAATATATTGCTGCTATTCACATGTCCCAATGTGTTTTTTTTTTCATAAATGCTAAATATAAATCATTGTTCCAATACAATTGAAGCGGAATGTAATTTCAACTGAAAATTCTATTAGAATACAATTTCTTTGCCAACGTATTGTTCATGAGACGGAGCGACTCTTTGTGACGTCATCGCCTTCAGTCAGTGATAAATTAAGCCAATCCTTTTTAGCTAACGAACAATAATTATGTGTAATGCTGTCGTCTTCTCGAAAATTGTGTATTATTTTTAAACCTTCACCATGAAATCTTTGCTGTTTCGAGTTTCATATCAAAAGGTAAGGGCCCTATTACTGAGTTTTTGCTGTCCGTCCGTCTACAAAAGTTTGTTGTTTCTTTGTTTGTTTGAACGCGATAATCTCAGGAATCACTGCAACTGGTCCAATTTAAAAAACTCTTTCAGTGTTTGATAGTTATGAAATGATCGAGGAAGGTTATAGAATATATAACATCACGCTGCGACCAATAGGAGCAAAGCATCAGTGATAAATATAGCAAAAACGAAAAAAAAACATCTAAATTCCACGCGTCGCGAATTTGCGGAAAACAAAAAATGATACAAAACAAAAACTAATTACAAATACTTTTACTATAATACTTTTATTATAATATTAAAAATTTTCATCATCCCATTCATCCAATCCTTTTTCGCAGCATTTTCAAATTTACGTGTTGCGTTCAACCTGGGATTTATAATTTATTAGTTTTGTGGAAGCGTGACAATTCTTCAGGTCAAGACGAACTAACTTAAAATCTGCGTTTCACAGCGTTAGAAATTTACAATAGTACAAACTTACCCTGTTTTGTTCTTCAACAATGTCTTCACTGTGTCAAGCCCTAGCTATAGCTTCATTAACTAACTACGATAAATTGGCCAAAATAACGCAGAATGCTAATCAAACTATACTTAACTTTATGCAGGCAGACACGAACTCTTTAAGTCCTCAAAATGACCACATTTGGCGCGACTTAAGCCGTGAACTTTCACCAATCGTCTTAATGCACTTATACTATCACAATTATAGTTATCAAACAGTTCAATTTACACCAAATAGTACCAAGTATGGAGACACAAAATTCACTAGTTTTTATAACGCATTTATGTCATACAAAAATGGCGAACATTACATTTCGCGGTGACATTTCAAGGTTTTGTTTCAATTGTAATTATCGATTCACACAACAAGGATAATTAGTTTTATCAACAATTAATTCTAGTGACAATTTTAAACTCGCGAAACAATTGCAAGGAAAACGCTTCAATCGCATTCAAAATCGCGACGTAACTTGCAAACAAGAGGTGTTTTGCGACTGACAACGCGCGCTCGGTAACCGTGTCGCGCGCGCGGAAACGAGCCACGAGGACAGATGCACCGGTCAGTTCTCGACGTCATCGATAGTGACGTTATCAATAGTTAGAGATGCCCGTGCGCAGACAAAATATGATAAGTTAAGTTTGGTACATAACATCTACCCGCCTCGGCCAGGACTACCTGGCCGCTAATTTACTGGCAGTCGCGACAAGGTTGATACAGCTCTCTTCAAAATTGAACCGTCCACCCGGACCTCAGCAAAACGGGGCACTCCATCTGCTCCAAAGACGAGGTTGAGAATGCGCCCCCTGCGCCAACACAGTGGCGGTGAGTTAGCGTCCTTAACCAGAACGAGGTCGCCAACATGAGGTGGATCAGTCTTGTCGGTCCACTTAACGCGCTGCTGGAGAATGTGCAAATATTCTAAATTCCAACGTTTCCAAAAGCTCTGAGTGAGTTGTTGGACCAATTCAAACCGCGAGAGACGATTAGGTCTCACATCAACAAGGGGATATTCCGGCAGGGCGTTCAGTGGCTGCCCAATCAAAAAATGGCCCGGCGTGAGGGCTTCCAAGTCGTTAGGATCTGAAGAGATCGGGCACAACGGGCGTGAATTCAAAACGGCCTCGATTTTGCAAAACACAGTTGCGAGCTCTTCAAAGGTCAATACAGACTCGCCAATTACCCGTCGCAAATGTGTCTTAGCAACCTTTACTACGCTTTCAAATATTCCTCCCCAGTGGGGACATGACACGGGACTGAACCTCCAAGTTATTCTACGTGTAGCTAGTCTAGACGCAATTTCAGTCTCGTTAGCCGACAAAAAATCATACATCGCTTTTAAATAGTTGTTTGTGCCTTTGAAGTTGGTACCGCAATCCGACCGAATCAAGGACGGTAGTCCTCGTCGTGACACGAACCTATCTAACGTCGCAACAAATGCCTCTGTCGAGAGGGCTGAGACGAGTTCCAAATGTACCGCCTTGGTGGACAGACAGACAAAGACGCACAAATAAGCCTTGACAGTTTTACTGTTCCTGAGGGTCGAGGTCTTAACAAAAAAGGGGCCTGCAAAGTCCGTACCAACTCCAGCAAAGGGCCTTATCTCAGTGACCCGATCCGAAGGAAGGTCACCCATGATAGGCTGCATGGTAGGGGCCTTGAGCCTATAGCAAGGCATACAACGAAAGACCACACTACGGATCGTCCGACGGGCCGATAAAACCCAAAATTCCCGTTGCAAAATGGCCAATAAGGCATTACAGCCGGCGTGGGAGTTCTTGATGTGACGATCAGTCACCAACAGGTTCACCAAGTGGCCACTCTTGGGCAATAAGAGGGGGTGACGAGATCCATAAGGGAGGTTTGCGTTCCTAAGACGCCCTCCGACACGCAAAAGACCCTCACTATCCAAAAAAGGGTTCAGCTTACAAATGGCTCCAGACAGCTTGGATTTGCCTTTCCTCAAGATGTCAATCTCGTCTTCAAAATGTGCCTCTTGCACAGAACGAACCCAGTGAAGAAGAGCATCTTGGAGCTCTTGTGGCGATAAGAAGGCCTCCAAACATTTGTTCTGTGGATGTCTACAATTTTTCGTGAAGCGCTTGATCCAAGCGGTGACACTCAACAATTTGTCCAATGAACTGTAACGATTAAGTAAGAAATCGGGGTCGAACGGACGGTCCTGCCGTTCGAGCGCAAGCGTTCGCAACCCAGGCAGTGCGACAATGTCTAAGGCCGGAGTTCGCGGCCAATTAGATTCTGATCTGGTCAACCACTCAGGTCCCCACCACAGAGAGTGCTCAACTAAAAGGGGGGCCATACATCCCCGTGACGCACAATCAGCAGGGTTGACCTCGCCAGGCACATGCCTCCAAACCAACGGGGTCTCCGATTTCTGTATCTGAGAGACACGATTTGCTACAAACACCTCTAAGGTGTGAACTGACGTCTTCAGCCAACATAGCACAATTTGACTGTCAGTCCATGCATATATCGTGGAAATGTCAATTGACGTGCACAAGGTGGACATGACGTGATTCAAAAGGCGAACAAGAAGGGCCGCCCCTGACAACTCTAACTTAGGGATTGTCAAGGCAGTTCGAAGAGGCGCGACCTTGCTCTTCGCCATGACCAACAACACTTTCACCTGACCATCTGTGGTCACGGTGCGCAAGTATACAGCTGCTGCGTACCCACGTTCCGAAGCGTCCGAGAAACCATGAAGGGACGCGGTGTGCTTCCCTGGCGGAAGCAGAGCACGGGGTAACGATATCCTATTGATGGCAGGCAATGAGGAAGCAAATAGGAGCCAGTCCTTCAAAACAGGCGGCTGCGCGAGGAAACGACATACGCTCTCGATCCGCGAGCTCCCAAAGCGAACGTATAGCCAAAAAGGGACTAGACCGCAGCCCGTAGGTGTTCGTGTTGAGCTCGTAGACAAGCATGGGATCTTGCTGGTTTTCTCGCCACAATATCAGCTGGTATCGGCGATCATCCGGGTGAATTACCGTTTGCCTGAACATCATCTTGATGTCAGCCACAAAAACAAATTGATGACGTCGAAACCGCGTGATGACGTCACAAAGGTCCTTCAGCAATTTGGGACCAGGATGCAGACACTGGTTCAATGACACTCCTGAAGTAGTCTGCGCAGAACCATCAAATACTGTGCGTAACTTACCACTGGATGGTTTTATTACAGCATGATGCGGGAGAAAGAAGTGCTCCGTCGAACGCCAATCCAATTTTGACACAGACATGTGTCCCAAATCCTCATACTCCCGCATGAAGTCAATATACTTCTCCTTGAGTAGTGGGTCCCTGCTCATACGGCGTTCCATCGCCAACAAACGCTTCTCTGCAATAGGCCGCGAGACGCCAAGTGGCGGACGTACGGCGAGAAATGGCAATCTTGTCATGATCCGGCCAGAACGGAGATAACTGGTGTTGGTCTTGTAGAACTGCTCACACTCTTCATGCTCCGGATCAGAGCGGGGAGCTTGTGGTGGCTCCTCCACTTCCCAGAATCTCTGCACGGCGTCAGAAAGGGCGGACCCCACCATCAAGGCCGTTCCAAGTTCGGCAGGGGGGGGAGTCCTCAATACAGGCCCCATCAGTGCGAACCCAAATATGGTCCGGAGGGCTACCAAGCCACCTGGCTGCAAAACACGATCCTTGCCGAGTAATATTTTACCCAAAACATCGGCACCAAGCAACAAATCGACCGTGCCAGGCAGGTCAAATTTAGGGTCAGCCAAATTCAAATCCGCGGTCAATTTTACCGCATCCGCAGACAAACGAACTTGCGGGTGATTGCCTAAAATATTCTCCATCACAATGGCCGACGATTCCAACGTCGGACGTGGAGAATTTGAGGGGGAGAACTCAAACCAAACGCGGCCCTCTACCGTGGCCACGGGGGCGTTCCCGACACCCCTTATTACATCTGAATATTTTTCAATAGTCTGGCCAGTCTGCCCTACCAACCAAGACGAGGCTATGCACCCCTGTGAGCCTGTGTCCAATATCGCTCGGACTACAACCGAGGCGCCCGTCCGTCCCCAGACCCTGACATGGGCCGTAGGCAAGAGGACGGTCTCAAAAGGGGGCGGTGCATAGCGGGGGCAGACGCCAACATCCTAATGTTGGCGTGGCGGCGACTGAGCGCCGTTGTCCCGAGACGGCAAATCAAAGTGCGGGTAGTGCCTAAACTCGGCCTCCTCTCGGTGACGACTGCCACGAGCCATAGACGGCGGTTCGTAGCGCCTGGAGCGTCCGTACCGAGGGTTGCGCGTCTCCAAACGGGGACGTTCCGCCAGAGGGGGGGACGGTAGTGGTACCGGACGCGCGTCACGGTAATCGTGGTACACTACTGGAGGTGATCTCGCTTGATCACGTGGAAGCGGGGAGGGCGAGCGGGACACAAAAGTGCGGGATTGAACCCGGGGCCCGCTTTCATACCCGCCCGTGGGGCTGCGCGCCGAACCAACTCGGCGATCAACGGCAGCGCAGTTTGCGCGGCGTGGGGGTGATGAGCCGGACTCCAAGTTGCGGGACTGGTCCCGGTGTCCACTGGCATACCCGCCCGAAGGCGACCCCGCGTGGTCGCGACGGCCATTCGCGTTGGCGCACAGGATTTTCAAATGGTGCCCTCCGCAAATAGGACACGGGTGAGTGTCGGGGCAGGCGCGCTGGTAATGGTCCCCTAGGCAAGAGAAACACCAGCCGCGGGCCTGGGCAATCCGCCTACGAGCGGCCACGTGCAGGACCGCGAAGTCTGGGCACCGCACCGTTTGGTGTCCCTGCGACTTGCAAAACCGGCAGTCCGGTGGCGCAGCTTGAGCGACAGCGAAGCGGGCGGCCGTACCTCCTCTTGGTGCAGGTTGGGCATTGCGCCGTTGGTTGGTGGGTCTGGGACGTGATGCTTCCACCGGCGTGTCGGCGACCATGACGTCACCCATGCGACACTCGTCCTCCAGGAACGTCAGGAGCTGGTCAAAGGTAGGGAGAGCAGATGCCTCATCCCTAGTGTGCCCCTGTTCAAAACGTGCCCTCAAAGACACCGGCAATCGCTTGAGTACGATACGCACCAGTAGGTAAGACCACTTGGCAACCGGCAGTCCTAAGCGGTTGAGCGAATTGGTGGCTATTAGGAGGGGGTTCAGCAGCTCGGTCCTCAACTGGGCAGCATTGCTCACGACGGGAAGGTTCAAGATCTGGTCAACGTGGGTATCTGCCAGACAGCGCTGGTTGTGATAGCGCTTGGTGAGCAACGCCCGCGCGATCCCATAGCTCCCGTCACATATTGGGAGGTGCTGTACTAAGCCCCTCGCCTCTCCATCAAGCACGGAGAGTAAATAGGCCAGTTTCTGAGACGGACCCAAATCGTCCCTCGAGTCCACAAGGCTCTCAAACAAACCAATGAATCCCATCCACATGTCTAGTCGACCATCAAAACGTGGAAGATCCAAGTTGGGTAACCTGGTCAAAAGGCCCACGGGAGTCTTCAAGGGGGCCCGGTGAGCCGGTACTCCGGCGCGCGAGGCTAAAATCTCCCGCGCGCTCTGGGCGATGTCGTCGGCAAGGTCCATAATTTGGACGTAGTCCTCGTGGACTTGGTCCCGTCGCTCCTGGGGGAATGACTCCAGGGGCACATCATCCAGATGCAAGATGAAGCGCCGGTAAAGCGCCTCCACCTCCTGAAGTCGTGTAGGGCATTTCTCATGCCTGTCCAACAATGCCTCGATTCGGTTCTCCCTTTTCACCAAGGCGGCAGCTGACGTGAACCATCTCAAATGAGTCGCAATCCCGGAATATGTCTCGCGGACAACATTATACGCGGCGGTAGACATCTTCAAAGCACAAACGGCACGAAACAAACAATCTTATAATAACAACAAAAAAAAACAAATATCTTTCACAAACAAACAATATTACAATAGCGAAAAACAAAATATCTTTCAATGAGACAAGCCGCTATTATTCTAAACAATTATCAAATCTTAAATAGTTTAAATCAAACAAACAAAACAATTCTTTGCCAATGTGCAATTAATTTAAGACTTGAATTATTTATTTTAAGGTAACCAACAAACAAACAAACGTATAAAATAAATGTTGTATTACACAAACGCACAACGCCACAATTTAACTATAACGTTGTTCAATATTAGACAATAATTAAATAATAATTTATATTAAATAATAACCTGAGCAACAACAAATACGATTAGCAATAGCACAAATAATTATCAAATCCTTTAAAATCTAATTGCCAATTCAAGTACTCAAATTAATTATTTAAAACTATACCAACAATTTAGATTAAACAAACAAACAACTAAATTAATCAAATTAAATTAATTAAATTAATTAAATCAATTTTCACAAATAATGAGGGTATAGTTTGTTCAACATGGAACATTCGAGAAACGGAGTTTAAACCACGCTCTGGGTACCAAAATATGTTGCGTTCAACCTGGGATTTATAATTTATTAGTTTTGTGGAAGCGTGACAATTCTTCAGGTCAAGACGAACTAACTTAAAATCTGCGTTTCACAGCGTTAGAAATTTACAATAGTACAAACTTACCCTGTTTTGTTCTTCAACAATGTCTTCACTGTGTCAAGCCCTAGCTATAGCTTCATTAACTAACTACGATAAATTGGCCAAAATAACGCAGAATGCTAATCAAACTATACTTAACTTTATGCAGGCAGACACGAACTCTTTAAGTCCTCAAAATGACCACATTTGGCGCGACTTAAGCCGTGAACTTTCACCAATCGTCTTAATGCACTTATACTATCACAATTATAGTTATCAAACAGTTCAATTTACACCAAATAGTACCAAGTATGGAGACACAAAATTCACTAGTTTTTATAACGCATTTATGTCATACAAAAATGGCGAACATTACATTTCGCGGTGACATTTCAAGGTTTTGTTTCAATTGTAATTATCGATTCACACAACAAGGATAATTAGTTTTATCAACAATTAATTCTAGTGACAATTTTAAACTCGCGAAACAATTGCAAGGAAAACGCTTCAATCGCATTCAAAATCGCGACGTAACTTGCAAACAAGAGGTGTTTTGCGACTGACAACGCGCGCTCGGTAACCGTGTCGCGCGCGCGGAAACGAGCCACGAGGACAGATGCACCGGTCAGTTCTCGACGTCATCGATAGTGACGTTATCAATAGTTAGAGATGCCCGTGCGCAGACAAAATATGATAAGTTAAGTTTGGTACATAACATTACGTTTTTCGATCCGATTTCAAAAGTACATTACAGAAAATGTTTTTCATAAAGAGCCCAAAGGCATGTAAAGAAAATTTCTGGGACGCGTTTTTCTTTTATTCACCACCTTTGTGTAGTGTTGACACTGGTGACATTCACTTTGACTCGTATTTTTACTGTGCGATCCAAAAAAAGGTTTGGTTTTTATTATTAACACGCTTTTATTAGCTTCGAACGTATCTATGTATTTATATATGTATTAATCTGTATAACCGAATTTTTGATAGTGATTTCTACAAGTAGGTTACCACTTGTAGAAATCAGATTGATCTGAAATGTTGCACACGTATTAAAGACAGATGACAACGCAATAATTTAAAAAAGAGGGTTGATTTCCTCTAGAGGAAGGCCGTAATAAATATGAAAGATGGATTATGTAAAAAGGATTTAAAAGAAAGAGAAATAAATACAGAAATGACGTCTGACAAAAGAGCATGGAAGTCTGCTGCGTCGACCAGTAAATAAATAAGGGCAGGGATTGCTCTGCCCACCCCTGCCTTTGTCTATTTACTGGTGATACGGATTTAATCACGTGTGTTTTTGATTTAAATCTAAGCCGATATTTCAGTTTATCCACCTTTGGCTATGCTCTAAAGTTAAATGAAATCTATTTATTAGTTTTGCCATATAAATTAACGACCATAGACACGTCCCCATTCACAAATTCTGTAGCAAAAATAAATAAACATCCTTTTATTTTACAAAAGAAATAAATCTTTTTGTAAGCGCGAAGTGTAAAAACAATTTGTATACAAAGCTTTTATTTTATTAACCTTAATATTTCGTGGGCTTGTTCTTTAAAAGCTATTAATCGCTTTAATTTATGTTGAATACAAATGGTAAGGTTTAACAATATAAAATGTAGAATTATTTTTGACTATTATTATTAAGAGGATACCAAAATAGCTTCGTGCATTTTTCTACGTACGAAGTTCATTGTTTCTTTAGATCGAATGGTTACAGCTCTAATTTTTAAGTATATGTTTTTTCAATATATGATCTAGGATCGCATAAACTCAGAAACGCGATTGAAAAAAGTTTTCTCGATAGAAAATCTTAGCGAAACAACCTCTCTCATTTTTTATTTTTTTCATTTGTCGGTCTATTATCGCGTATTAACTAATGAAATAACTTTAAAAACATAAGTAACTATTGTATATAGAAACACGTAAATCAGAATTAAAATATATTTAGTAGATTTTGAGTAAACAAAAAAAATATCCCTAATTCTTCATTTTCTATACCTACTAGCTGAGTTAATATGTACATGTCGACGATAATATTGATGTAGGCCCTTAAGAATCTGTGCTTAAGGATAAGAGGTACTTGTGATTCTTATTTCCTTTGTCACTGGTTTTTGTTTAAAAAAATATCTTTTATGTTTTTGAATTAAGTAGCTAATTGAAATTTTTTTTACCACATGTTAATGAGCTATATTGCCTGTGAGGTGACGGATTTATAATATAAGTGTTAGCACCCCTTTTTTCTCAAGTGTGAAAGCTAGCTAAAGAATATTGTATAATAACACACTCTGTAATAGACGAAAACCTCGAAAATATACCATGCCTGGTCAGGGTGGCATAGTAAACCGTATTCCCTTCCAAAGCCATGCCCATGCTCAACTGTGACGTTAATGGCCTGAAAAGAGGGAAAAAGAGAGAAATTATTTTTCCCCTTTTTTGCAACAATATTCACTAGTGCTTCGCTCCTATTATTGGCAGCGTGATAAAATATATTATCCAACATTGAAAGAATTTTTTAAATCGGATGAATATGGTTCCTAAGGTCAGCGCGTTGAAACAAACAAACTCTTCAGCTTTATAATCTTTAAATCTCCTGTCACGATGTTTGTCCGCGATGGATTCCTAAACTACTTAACCGATTTTAAATTAAATTGGCACACCGTGTGCAATTCGGCCCAACTTAAAATATAGTATAGCTTACATTTCAATTTAAAGTTAGTCGCAATATTATTTTATTGCAAATTATTTGTCTACCCCTGACATTTATATGGCAAAACAATGTTTGCTGGGTCAGCAAGTATTAGTATAGATTTTCACATTTCTATAACAATGGTACCAATTCTAGGTACACAACTAAACTTAACTTAACTAAAAAATGAAAATTGGTAGTGTCAATATAGCTATTACTTGCTATTTCGTTGTACACATTTATATTAATTAAAATCGTTAGTCTATAATACACAGTTTTAATAATAAGAAAGTTCAGTAAACATTGCCGCATTATGATAATGACGCTGTCAATTTTAATTTTTTAGTTAAGTTAAGTTTAGTTGTGCGCTCAGAATCGGCACCAATATCTATATTTGTATTTGTCTAATTATTTATTAATACTGCAACATGATTAATATTAAGTCCTTCAAACAAGGTTCGAACATTGTAAATTATTTATTACTAGCTGACCCGGCAAACGTTGTTTTGCCATACTAAAACAAAAGTTTGAAAAATAGATGTTGGCCTATTCCGACCTACTGAATATGCATGTAAAATTTCATAAAAATCGGTCAAGCCGTTTCAGAGGAGTACGGTAACTAACACTGTGACACGTAAATTTTTTAAATAAGACTAGCTGACCCGGCAAACGTTGTTTTGCCATACTAAAAAAAAAGTTTGAAAAATAGATGTTGGCCGATTCTCAGACCTACTGAATATGTATGTAAAATTTGAGAACAATCGGTCAAGCCGTTTCGGAGGAGTACGGTAACTAACACTGTGACACGTGAATTTTATATATTAGATTTTCATAGGTATATAGTTGTAAATCAACATTGTGTAACTTTTTAACGTACTCTATGGTAAACAATTATTTTTCTTAGTTCAAAAACTGAGAGACACGCATGAAAATCTTGAATATTATTTAAAACTTGCATTGTCATCGGTCCATTGTCACTTTGGACTTCATAATGATTTATCGGAGGTTTTAACGGAGATTTTATCAGAGAGATAACGAACGTTTTAGTGTAAAAAGATTAAGAAGATTATCTTAAATAACAAGTTTTGACAACTTTCGGGAACCGATTTTAGCGAACTTTTATACCTCCCTATAAGTCTTTATGAATAGGGCCATAAATGTTTAAAAATATCCTAAACTGACACTTACAACATCCTAAAATTGAAAATACTCATTCTGTAACCACACAGCAATATTTTATTTACTGCCACAAACAGCCTTAATGAAACTGAAAGTCTTGTCAAGTCTTTAGATCTATTATCATAAACATGAATAACTTGGAACCCCTTTACCCATATTTAATGAATATGTTACAGCCAAAGCAATTTGATCATGGTTTATGTATTAAACGTTGGTCACTTGTTAACAAAAGGTGAAATATTTAACATACAACAATGTTATATTTACATGTTTATGTCAGTATTTTTATTATAAAGAACAAATGAACAAAACACAGTGTCTTCGCCTTAATACGGGTCTGGTGGTTGCTTTAATCATGTATTGTACTGCCGTTCGCGAAGTCGCCGGTTCGGTTCCCGCACGAGACAATCATTTGTGTGATATGTATAACTGTCATACAAATTTTTTATATATAATATAATTTTTATTATTGTTTTTTAATTATTAATGTTTTTAATTATTATTGATTTCTAATTATTATTGTTTTTTATTATTATTGTTTTTAGGGTTCCGTACCCAAAGCGTAAAAACGGGACCCTATTACTGAGACTTCGCTGTCCGTCCGTCCGTCCGTCACCAGGCTGTATCTCAAGAACGGTGATAGCTAGACAGTTGAAATTTTCACAGATGATGTATTTCAACAAACATGATTTTCTTACCGTTTCTTGCTCTCATACAACAAACGTGATTAATTAAGTATTGTGTGTGTTGTTTGCTCATTTATTAATAACGTGCCTTATGTTGCATAGATAATGGTACGGAACCCTTCGTGCGCGAGTCCGACTCGCACTTGACCAATTTTATTTAAGGATATTTTTATTTAACTTACACTGCAACACAATAATTTTAGGACGCATCGAGTGACTTTGTGTTATTTTATACTAGCGATGGCCCGCGACTCCGTACACGTAGAATTTAAACAAAATTTTTCATGGTTGCTTCGCTCTGATTGGTCGAAGCGTGATGTTATATAGCCTGTTGCCGTTAACAAACAAACGAACTCTTTAGGTTTATTCGAACTTACTCCATCACTCTCATAATTGGCATTTTTCATATTTTCTAATATTAATATACATGTAAATATAATAAACTCTATATAAACTATCAGCATAAAAATAACATATTATTCAGAGAAATAAAATAGCTACAAATACATAATTCAACGTTTATCATGCACATACATTAAATACACGCTAAAAATCAATACTGACTTCCATTACCATACATTTATATGTAATTTCCATTTCCAATAATGTTTGGGATAATATTTCTTGGCAGGCTCTACGGAGGCAAACTTCATTGAATAGGCTGAAACCAAACATCGTACGAAACCTTTCCCTAAGGATTATCATGTTTCTACGTTGAAGGGAAACATATTAATGTATGTGTATGGTTCCACTGTTAGCGATAAAAAGTCACAAGCACAAGATTCGCGGAATTACGAATTTTGTAAGAATAATCATTATACCATCGTGCCTTTTTCCCATGGGGGTAATGAAACTTATATAAAAAGATCAATTTCTCATAAAATTTTCTTGTGGCTGCCTACAGTACGTACGCACGGCACAATATTAGCTCACGCATACTAAGTGATGACAATATCCATACCCATACGGTCTTATTCATAATGACTTATCGGAGGTTTTAACGAAGATTTTATCGGAGAGATAATAAAAGTTTTATGGTAAAAAGACTATTATGAATAACAAGTTTTGACAATTTTCGCGAACCGATTTTAGCGAACTTTTAAACCTACGATAAGTCATTATGAATAAGACCATAAGAGTATGAGCATTATTCTCGTAATTTTTTCAGCAGCAGCGATTGCCGGATAATGCCAACTTCTGCTGGAATTAAACTTCTAAATTTATTATTCTTATATCTATACTAAAATCTTATATATAAAATTCACGTGTCACAGTGTTAGTTACCGTACTCCTCCGAAACGGCTAGACAGATTCTTATGAAATTTTGTATGCACATTCAGTAGGTCTGAGAATCGGCCAACATCTATTTTTCAAATTTATTTTTTGTTTTTTACTATGGCAAAACAACGTTTGCCGGGTCAGCTAGTCTAATATATAAAATTCACGTGTCACAGTGTTAGTTACCGTACTCCTCCGAAACGGCTTGACCGATTCTTCTCAAATTTTGCATACATATTCAGTAGGTCTGAGAATCGGCCAACATCTATTTTTCAAACTTTTTTTTTTGTATGGCAAAACAACGTTTGCCGGGTCAGCTAGTAATATTATAAAGAGGAAGAGTTTCTTTGTTTGTTTGTTTGTTTGTTAGTTTGTTTGTTTGTTTGAGCGCGCTATTCTCAGGAACCACCGGGCCTATTTGAAAAATTCTTTCAGCGTTACATAGGGCATTTATTGAGGAAGGCTTTAGGCTACATAATATCACACCACGACCAGTAGAAGCGAAGCAGTAGTCAAAAATGTTGCAATAACGGGGAATATTTTCTAAATTCCACGCGGTCGGAGTCGTGGGTAACAGCTAGTTTGATATATTTGGGCAACTCATTTTTAGAGTTCTGTACCAAATGGTAAAACGGGACACTATCACTGAGACCTTGCTGTCCGTCCGTCAGTCTGTCAGACTGTATCTTAGAAGTTGTGGTAGATGGAGAGTATGAGAGAGTAAAAATTTTTACACATTACGTATGTCTGTTGATTCTAAACCTTATACACACAGATGTGTGTTTAAGGTTTAAGACTTGAAATCGCTGACACTAAAGCCACAAAAGATATCTAGACAATCATTTGACGGTAGATTAAGCAAGCCTACTTGGTCAGGAAGGTTACTGGTAAGCTTTTTGATTAAGTCAACGTCATCTCTAGACTGTATATAAGTAACTGACTACGCTCATTTATTACTTTTAAAGCGTTAATAATTTCAGACTTTTGATATATGAAAGAAAGCTCTCAAAGTCAAAGTCAAAAATAAAAGATCAACTAGAATACAGTGGTGCGTGATATTATTAGTTATTTACAAGTTGTTTTCACTATAAATTGATATTTATAAACTTCATCACAACACACTTCAACTTAACTACTTCAAGTTCAAAACTTCAAACTTCAATATTTGTAACAAGATTATACAAAGAACTCTTGATAGTATGAGTACAAGTAAAGGTAAAAACCAAATTAAAGTAGAAAATACATACAGACGAAGGCGGTTCAAAATGATCATTATGTGCGGAACTTGATCCAACGATTTTATTCCATCACTCTCCCAATTGAGCTAACATGGTGCTTGCAAATATTATTTCATCATGAGCCTGCAATTATTACAAATTATCTGCTGCAATGTTTCTCAATTGAGTCTACAGCACATTGATATACAATGCATTAAGCAATTTATTACTTAAACGCATAACAATTTGATTGCAAAATTAAGAAATTACCTACTGTATAAATAAAATTATTCTCAATTTGTAAAACTGAAAACTTTTATATTCACTAACAATTATGCACTACTCGTGTTTGAAATTTGTGTTGCATATCTAAATGTAGTAGTTAAATCAATTCTCCGAAGTAAATTATCATGTCTGACGTCATTGTTACATCACACATGTCGTTTAAATGCTCAAGGGAGCGGCAATTAGTATCATTATAGTGCCATAATGTGTAGGTAATTATATAAACGACCTCATTCAAACTAATTCTGCGATATCATCATTTTATCAGCATTATGCTTTAAAGTCCACGAGGTCACGGATTAGGAATACAAGTGTCACAATTTCTTTCCCAGGGTTCTGTAAGAACCAACTAAGGAATGATAAGTTAACGTCTACTGTGAGAGACGAAAAGCTTTAACCTAAACACTGTGCCAACAAGCCTGGCAGCGTGGTACAGTAGACCATAATCCTTCCAAATTGGAGGAGGCTTCTGTCCAACAGTGGGACGTTAATGGACTAGAGAAATAGAGAGACTGACGTATTAAGAATACAAATATTGCCATCTTATTTCCTCTCCGTGGTGCTTGCAATCCGTTTTCTAGACAAGTACCAATAATTTGTGGGTACTCACGACTAGAATATAAACCCACCCCTTTTTCTTCCTAGGGTGCTGTAAAAGCCAGCTAAAGGATATTGTACACAGATAACAACTCTGCGAGAGACAGAAAACTCAAAAATAAACCTCGTGCTCATACGCTTGGACATCGCGATACAGTAAACCATATACCCTCCCAAAGTGGAGGAGACTCCTGCCTAGCAGTGGGGCTTTGATGGGTTGAAGAGTGATCGACCAAAAAGTAAACCTTTCCAATAGATATTTATAGAATTGTCTATATATCTTTAGAGCTTAAAATCAACAGGAGCCCTTACACTCGCTTTAATCTTTGACAAAAATACTGCCACATCGGCAGACTGCCGAAGTTAATAAAATCAGCCCACTGCAGTCCACTGCTGGACATAGACTCTCCCAATTCGCACCATAATCACACGGTCCTCCGCCTTCCGCCTCCAGTCCCTTCCTGCAACCTTCTGACCGGAAATGGGTGCCGATTTATCTGTGGCGTTTGCAGAGGAGGATAATAGCCTACTGTACAACGCTGGCCAGATGGGTTGGTAGAGGATTTAATTTCGAGTTTTCCTTCTCTTTGTAATAGATTGTCTGCGAGTGTATTCCATTTGTCGGCTCCTACAACTCTCACGGGATGATATGGGGTGGGGTGGTATTATATACGTATTCTAGTACCCATAACATAAGTATAATAAGCTTAGCTTGGGACCAGAGGACGTTGTGTGAAAATGTCTATGAATATTTATTATTTTTTAGTTAAGTTTAGTTGTGCATGTATCTCTCTCTCTTTCTCTCTCTCTCTCCAGCGCATTTACGTCCCACTGTTGGGCACGGGCCTCCTCCACTTTGGGAGGGATTATGGTCTACTGTGCCACGCTGACCAGGCGTATTGGCACAGGGTTTATTTTCGAGTTTTCCGTCTTTCACAGAGGGTGTTATCTGTGTGCAATATCCCTTAGCTGACTTTTACATGTATAATGTGTGCATGTATAATTGGCACCAATGAGTATCAACACTATCGTACCTTCTGCAGTGGGGACCGCCATATTATTATATCGTCAACTCCAGTTGGGTAAATGCTCTAAGTTTACCTATATCTCACAGGAAAGTGCCAATCTATAACAAGACGAAGGTATTTTTCATTTTATATTTAGTTGTGTATAAGAACTTTCCTTGTATATTCCACAGAGTATTGGTATTTGGTAATCTCTATATTAGATTTGTGATTTAAGAGCTTTTTAACCCTTGATGCCAAAAGAGGTATGTATTGAGACGATTTTTGGTTCAAAATGAAAATTTCGGCGATGGTTATTAATTAAATTAGTAAGTTTTAGTTACTTAATTTGTCCGTGTGGTGGCAGATTAACAATACAAGTGTCACCACCCCATTTCCTTCCCAGGGTCCTGTAAGAGCCAGCTAAGGAATGTTGTAGTGTGACAATATAAGCAATCAACGTCTACTGTGAGAGACGAAAATCTCGAAACTAAACCCTGTGCCAACACGCCTGGTCAGCGTGGCACAATAGACCATATTATTCCCTCCCAAAATGGAGGAGGCCCGTGCCAGCAATGGGAAATGAATGGGCTGGTGAGGAGAGAGGGGTAACATTTTGTTAACATGATCAACATTAATAACGGAATGTAACCCTTGATGTGCAAGTCCAACTCGTGCTTGACAGATTTTTTAATTATAAGAGTTATAATTTAAAAAATAAATAACCCCGACATTTTCCCGGCCTTGATCTTCTAAAACAAGTCATTTAGCGGCCACTTTATTTTCTCGATCGATGCAAGGAAACGGAAGTAAGACAATTTGATTGTAGATGCTTCTGGAAGCCTTATTTACGGTAAAGGCTTTTAAGTAAAAATAACTTTAAATCTTTATCTAATATAAAACATAGGTAGTTGTTATTTTTGTGTTGTATTATGTACTTATGCCATCTTATATTTTCGAAATTACGCAACGGATTCTGATGCGATTTTTTAATAGACAGAGAGGCTTAACAAGATTGTTTTTTTTATTTAGTACTTAAAAATATTCCTTCAAATGGCTAAATACCGCGATTCCTTACAAACAACCGAAGTTTGTTACTCCTTCAAGGTGAAACGGTCCAACGGATTTAAATGAAATTTGGTGCTAATATAACTCATACTAAAATAACATATTGGCTACTTTTGAGCCTATAAAATGCGGCGTCCCCATGGGTCGGGACAGTGATAGACAAGCTACCATTGTTTCAATGGCCAACCTAGATGGCAATAGTGTCGACTTAAAAGTTTCTATGGTTTTTTCACCGCATTATGAAGCTTTAACTTCTATTTTAGAAAACTATCGCGGGTAAAAACAAGGCATCTAATATATAAATTTCTCCTGTCACGGTGTTTGCAATTATACTCCTTCTAACGGTTCGACCGATTTTGGTGAAATTTTATGTACATATCCGTTAGGTCTGAGAATCGGACAACATCTATTTTTCATCCCCTTATATGTGGTGGTCCACCCTTAACATTTGTATGGCAAAACAACGTTTGCCGGGTCAGCTAGTATTTATTAAATTCTGGTTTTTAGTATTGTAGCATCAACAGCAATACACACATCTGTGAGAATGCCAACTCTCTTGCTAATTACTTATTTAGTTTCTAAAATATAGGCTGGTGACAGACGGACGGATAGTTTGTCAAGGTTTGGTTTGGTTTCTAAACTCTACTCGTATGAAGCGGGCAACAGCTAACATTTTTTGAAAGGGCATTTGTACTAATTCTTAGAACTAACAATTATACTAAAAACGAACCTAGAATTTAGTCCGATTCTGTTTAATCGTTAGTTGACTCATTGAGTTCGTGGGCGACTAGATAATCACTACACTTACCTAGCCAATTTATCACGCACATTTCCACCGTATTAAATTAGCCTCAATTAATTGTACGCAAAACATTGATTAAAATAGTACTATTTATATAGAACCAGCCGTAAAAAAAAGCCGCCGTAAAAAGGATAAAAAGTCAGTTCGTTTTGTAATCCCACGGGAACATTGCATTCTTTCGGGATCAAAAGTAGTCTATAATATAATCGCGTACATAGGCTACATTATTGTAAAATTTTATTTAAATTCATTCAGTAGTTTTGGCGTGGAAGAGTAACAAACATCCACATCCATAACATTTATCCATACAAACATTTTCATTTTTAATATTAGTAGTATTATGTCTTATTCATAATAACTTATTGGAGGTTTAAACGGAGAATTTATCAGAGGGATGATAAGCGTTTTATCGTAAAAAGACTATTATGAATAACAAGTTTTGACAATTTTCGCGAAGCGATTTTAGCGAACTTTTAAACTTCCGATAAGTCATTATGAATAAGACTATTAATGTTTATTTGTGAGTTTATTTATTCCAATATGACATGACTTACATGGCTTACATTACATCCTCGTGATTTAGAAGTTCATGTAACGCACTGCCGTTCACGAGGTCAGAGGATCAATCAATCGAATGATATCTTTATGAATTGTATTTACAAAAGAAAAATATTATTATGTAATCAATACTAATATTATAAAGCTGAAGAGTTTGTTTGTTTGAACCCGCTAATCTCAAAAAACCACTTGGTCTGATTTGAAAAATTCTTTCAGTGTTGTATAGTACATTCATCGAGGAAGGCTATATAATTATCACACTGCGACCAGCACACTTCATTCCTTTTTTGTGAAAAATTTAATGCAAGTTAAGTTATAGGTCGACGTCAGCAATTTTTAACTCCAGATACTTGTAATAAGGTAAAAACGAACACACAGTAAAACTGATTACTTTATAATGACATACAAAATCATTCATAACTTTAGCAGTTAAATCAGTAATCATAATAAACTGTATCAAAATATTTTTATAGTCAATCGTTATTCGATTTTTATAGTTGTCAATGTCTGATCGATCGATGTAATTATTATGGTTAGGTCATGGTCTAATAATACAGGTCTTCTATATTCGTATGTAGACGCATAATTTTAAAGCATACCATTCACTGTCTTGGTTGTAGCTATCAAATATTAATGGTAGCTATGAGGCTGTCATAAAAATGTTTGTAATACTTCTAGGTGTTGACTTATAAGTATGTATTTACAATAGAAAAGTAGTCTATGTAGTATATCCGTATTTTGGTACCCATAATACTAGCATTATAAAACTTAGCTTGGGACCAGAGGACGTTGTGTGAAATGTCCACGAATATTTATTTATTAACCTATCATTTTCATAGCTACCATCGCATGAATCATGTAACGTCTTAAAAAATGGGGTAATAGTTTTTATTGTATTATTAATCTGTTACTACAGGGAATATTATCTATTGATCATATTTATTTTATTTTTACCCATGTTAGAGAGCTTTTAGTGGCAAGAGCTGTTCAAATTAAAGTGAACGGGTTATCTGTAGTCCCGTTATTCATTTATAGTTAGAAAACATACAAACAGTGATATATTGCTTTTGTTCGTAGGTACGTGAAATATTTCGTTTGAAAACGAAAACAATGCACGTTGCTTTTGTTGGGTTAAAAGAAAACATTGTATTTGCATTTAATGAATGAGATAATGAATGATGAATGAAATGAAATAATGATAAGCAGAAATGTAATGAAAATTTATCTCAAATCAACTTTTAAATAAAAATATAGCTAAGTACGAGTTGGATTTGGACATGAACGGTCCCGTACATTATGATGATAATATAATCGTCATCATATTAATCATCCTACTAATATTATAAACTAGCTGTTGCCAGCGACTTCGTATGTGTGAAATTTAGAAATCAAAACCTTAACAAACAGAAGTTTACTCCTCTGCTCGATAGATGGCGTTGTGCACTATAGTTTCGTTACCCTCATTAACACTTAAGTTCGTCAAAATTTTAATTGTTCCATCTTTTAGTTTTACAATTATAAATTATTAACGATGTGAATGTTTGTATGTATGTTTGGTTGGCTGTTTTTTACTCTTTCACGCAAAAACTACTGAATGGATTTTTATGAATATTTAACGAATTTTGGTTTTAAGTAACTATTTCTTGTTAGGTATTACCAGTGGCATAGCTACTAAGGGGCTAGGCGGGGCAGCGCCCCGGAGCCCTCAAGCTCAGGGAGCCCTCGAATCCTTAGCAGAAATCTTAATCCAACCGAATTAGCTTTTATTTCAGCATTTTAAAAATAACTGTTAATTCCATATTTTTATTTGATAAAACCTTGTCAGTTTACATAGCAGTGGGGCATCATTTTTTAATTTGCCCCGGGGCCCTTAATTGCCTAATAAAAGAGTTAACTAAGTGATTGGTCATCTGAGGAGAATGTATGGTAGACGAAATAAAGAAGAAATGTAGTAAAGTAACTGTAAATGCTGAGAAAGGACGCGTAAGAAGGATTTCCACATACTCCTACGTAATACCATAAATGAATTCGTCTATGGTAATACTCTTAACATCATACTCTTTCTAGTATTTAGTTTACGTCACACTCTAACCTCACAGAAAATGTTCTCCATAAGGGTCAGGTGCGTAACACTTACAACCATTGCGCAAGTATAACCAAATGTATGAGTATAAATGAGGCAAATGGGAACCTCGTGCTTAGACCGATAGGCCTTTTTAAAATCTGCTTAGCTCTATGAAAAAAAGATTTCAAGTTTTTTCACATGACATGAGACGAATTAATTGTAAACTTGGCCTTCTCCACTTTGGGAAAGATTATAGTCTACTGTGCCGCGGGTTTATTTTCCAGTTTTCTGTCTCTTATAGAGAATGTTATATGTGTACCTATTATTATTCTATTATTACCTATTATTATTATCCTTTAGTTACCTAATACAGCACCTTGATTGCACCTTGGTCATGGGGTGGTGACACGTGTATTCTTGACCTCTCACTACACGGACAGCAACAGATTGGACAGACAGATAATGTTCTATTATAGGTGTATTAAATAAAAGAATTTTACTTTATCTCGACAAGAAAATACCGATAAAAGAGGCTTTCAGCTGTATCTGAAATCAAATTGTCTCTCTCCCGGTTCCTCGCTACGATCGAACAAATAAAGTGGCCATTATTTGACTTGTTTCAGAATATCAAGGTTAAAAAATGTTGCACTTAGTAAAACTACTTTTTACGAATTTAGACGCGTGTAATTGGTGATACTAGTACGAGAGCCCACGACCAAAACCATGTCTCATAGCAATACGGCAAAAACCCTATAAAATCGTTAGATTGTATGATTCTGAACCCGACTAGGTGTGTAGTAACGGTCGAAAGTGTAGCAACTGCGTGGGAGGCCATTTCTGCTGTGTCAAAAAAAAAAGACAGTCAGTATTATAGCAATACGTCTGATAGTGAAAATGTACATAGATTTTATAATTGTATTACGAAAAAGTTTGTTTTCAGACATTTTGCGCGTAGCATATAGCCTGAGCGCATTTTTGAAAATGTCAACAAATTTAGCCGACCTGTATCATAGCAATACGGATAATTTTTTTTTCAACTTTTCGTATTGCTGCCATGATTACCAAAAACCTGTTTTCAGACACTTTAAGTGTAGCATATACTCCCAAAAACGAAAATAACGTTTCGGAGTCGCCTGGCCGACGCCTCTGTTAAATGTTTTTTTAAATTTACAGCCTTCATAGATATTCAAGAATCTCCCTTGTCTATTATATGTACTTTGACAGATGACAGATGTCATTACTTATTTCTTTTGTAAAAGTTACTCAAGTGTGCTTTAAATAAAATCAAAACTATCAAATCAATCAGTATTTAATTTCAACAGCCTCAGCGCTTGTTACGCTCCTGCCCCTTTCTTACTATTATACAGCTCACTCGCCAGCTGCTCCAAACGTTGGAACGAAAAATCTAACGTAAATTCTTTGTTAATTATCATCTAATAAATTCAGGGTCGCAACGTATTCATTGGTTTGTAACAGAAAATTCAAGATGCCTCAATACGATTTTTAAATGATATCTGAGTATCGAAAAGTTGTCTGATAGAGAAGGTGCTACACTTAAATTGTCTGATATAAATTTTTTGCACATGTGGACAACTTATTTTATCATGTCCAACAATTTTCAGACATATTGCTATGATACCGATCGGTAAAATTTGTTAACATTTTCAAAACGGTCTCAAAATTTAATGCGTTCGAATTTCCGTCTGAAAATTGTTTTGTTCGCATCAAATAACCAAAATTTACTAATAAAAAAGATTTTCAGACGTATTGCTATGAGACATTTTTTTTGTCTCATTTTTAATTTTTTTAAGTGATTTTACGGGTTTGCGCTACACCACTAACGTCTGAAAAATATGTTTCCGGTATCTCAGAACTATCATTCAACTGCAGTCTGCAAATCAGACATATTGCTATGATGCAGTTCGGTAAAATTCTTTGACAATTTAGAAAATTCGGTCAGATCAAACGCTACGCGGAAAATGTCTGATATTGGTATTTTCGAGTTCAGGATAATCGTATCTATCGATTTGATGCGGTTTTGGCCGTATTGCTATGAGACAAAAATTTTGGTCGTGGGCTCTCGTACTATACCTCAGTCTGATTCTCACTCGTGACCATGGTGACTGCAAAGTCTTCAAAACGTCGGGCTAAAGTGTTAGAGAATATTTTGCATTTGCACTCAGTATTTTTCAAGTTTTCACAGATTTATTTTTTAATATTTAAATAAATTTATCGTAATTAGGCTGTGTTTTTTTGATATAAATACACAAAAAAAGACTTACCACAATTATCAGCTGGTATATTTGTGCTTACACCGTTTTGTTGTAAATTGGCACTTTTCTTTGAGATATTTCACAAAAATATTGAATATTCATTCAATACGATACGTGTTACGCTTCCATAACACCATCTTATTTAGTTTGGTAGCAAATAAATGCAAACTCATTCTGTATTGACATCGGGTAACATATATTTCGCTAAAGTACGTGATGAATGAGATTGTGTGTACGAGTAGCTATGTATTGCCTGCGACTTCTTACGCCTTAAGTTAGGAATCAATACACTACTTAATTTCGCATAACAACTTTATTTATGTCTTTTCTCAAGATTAAGAGTATCTGTGTACCTATACTGTGTCAAAAGGGGAAAGTAAGGCGTTTTGATTTCAAAGTCAATGCGTACCAATGCAACCGGTTATGAATGGTTCTTTCTAATAGAATATTTAGATACTGACGATATATCGGGCTTACTTCATCAGACATCACTACTTCAATTAAGCAAGAGCTTGCTATCAGAAATTGACAGATGAGATGATTTTTTTACAGAATACCATTGCAGTAACAGGCAACGGCTGGTTTTTACGATTTCATAACAAAAGGTGAAATGATACCCTATTACTGAGACTTATTTGAGACTTGAGATTAGACTAGATAGCTGAAGGTTTTATCAGTTGATGCTACAACAGGGAATCACGGTACGATATCCTTCGTGTATAACTTTTTTTTAGGATTTCATAACAAAAGCAGACTTCGCTCTCCATCCGTCTGAACGAAACCAACTTGTATAGGTACCAGGAGCAGTGATGGTTTGCTAAAATGATGATGGAGTAGACATTCTGACAGATGGTATTCTTAATAAATCAAATTGTGGTGGAAAATCACTTTTTCCTCCACACCACCAGCGAGACCACCACAATTTAATTTATTAAGTAAAAGCATAGCAAGTCAATTGCGAAATTAATAAATTACTTTAGATGGTATTCTGTTAACACTATAATAACAATACTAAATATTTTAGGGGGCTAACATACAACAAACATTGTCAGTGTAACTTAGTGACACCCTTAGACAATTATGACGGTACTAGCTGTTGCCCACGACTCCGTCCACGTGAAATTTAGAAAATTTGTCATCCCTTTTTTCGCAATAAAAGGTAGCCTATGTCCTTTCTTATGGTCTAAAGATCGTCTGTGCCAAATTTCATCAAAATCGGTTGAGAGGTTTCAGCGGGAAAGCATAACAGACAGACAGACAGAGGTACTTTCGCATTTATAATATTAGTAGGGATGACGAACCTATTATAAAAATTACGGTAAATACTGAACGCTGCATATGCGAGTTCAATTCGTACTTGGTTTGTTTTTTTTTATGTAACGTTTTATGTAGAATTTCAGCATATAATAATGGAACACGCAACCTCTCCATCTTTCAAAATTATTGAAGTAGTAATAAAAGTATCTCGCATCAATCACGACTAACAAAAGAACACTTTAGAAACAAAATACAAGAGAAATTGTTGGTGCATTATTATTTATTTTATAAAATTTATCCAATAAATGTATGTATGTAAGAAAATTTTTCAAATTTTGGACTAAGTAGGTACGTAAATAACAAAGCATTTTTAGCGTTCCGTACCCAAAGGGTAAAAACGGGACCCTATTACTGAGACTTCGCTGTCCGTCCGTCTGTCACCAGGCTGGATCTCAAGAACGGTGATAGCTAGACAGTTGAAATTTTCACAGATGATGTATTTCTATTGCCGCTATAACAACAAATACTAAAAATAAAATAAAATAAATATTTCCCATACAACAAACATGATTTTTTTACCGTTTCTTGCTCGATACTAATAATGTTGCCTTATGTTGCATAGATAATGGTACAGAACCCTTCATGCGCGAGTCCGACTCGCACTTGACCATTTTTTATTAAATCTTTCTTATCGAAATTTTTTTTTAAAGTATGTACTTACCTTAATTCATCAATTAACTCTTCAATTCTTTACAGGGAATTGAAGAATAAATTGATAAATTGAAGAATTTCAATTAAAGTATTCATTAATGTAGATGTTGCGTTCAACCTGGTGTTCTAATTAATAATAGGTTAAGTGGAAGCGTGATATCTCTCAGGCGCGAGAGGAACGAACATATACTGTATATCACAGCGTTACAAATTTACAATAGTACAAACTTACCTTGTTTTGTTCTTCAACAATGTCTTCACTGTGTCAAGCCCTAGCTATAGCTCCATTAACTAACTACGATAAATTGGCCAAAATAACGCAGAATGCTAATCAAACTATACTTAACTTTATGCAGGCAGACACGAACTCTTTAAGTCCTCAAAATGGCCACATTTGGCGCGACTTAAGCGTGAACTTTCACCAATCGTCTTAATGCAATTATACTATCACAGTTATAGTTATCAAACAGTTCAATTTACATTAAATAGTATTAAGTATGGAGACACAAAATTCACTAGTTTTTGTAATACTTTTTTGTCATACAAATGGCGAATACTCAACTTCGCAATGACATTTCAAGGTTTTGTTTCAATGGTAATTATCGATTCACACAACAAGGATAATTAGTTTTATCAACAATTAATTCTAGTGACAATTTTAAATCGCGAAACAGTTGCAAGAAAAACGCTTCAAATCTCATTCAAATCGCGACGTAGTTTGCAAACAAGATGTGTTTTGCGACTAACTCGCGCTCGGTAACCGCTTCGCGCGCGCGCAACGAGCCACGAGGACAGATGCACCGGTCAGTTCTCGACGTCATCGATAGTGACGTTATCAATAGTTAGAGATGCCCGTGCGCAGACAAAAATATGATAAGTTAATCGTTTGGTACATAACATCTACCCGCCTCGGCCAGGACTACCTGGCCGCTAATTCACTGGCAGTCGCGACAAGGTTGATACAGCTCTCTTCAAAATTGAACCGTCCACCCGGACCTCAGCAAAACGGGGCACTCCATCTGCTCCAAAGACGAGGTTGAGAATGCGCCCCCTGCGCCAACACAGTGGCGGTGAGTTAGCGTCCTTAACCAGAACGAGGTCGCCAACATGAGGTGGATCAGTCTTGTCGGTCCACTTAACGCGCTGCTGGAGAATGTGCAAATATTCTAAATTCCAACGTTTCCAAAAGCTCTGAGTGAGTTGTTGGACCAATTCAAACCGCGAGAGACGATTAGGTCTCACATCAACAAGGGGATATTCCGGCAGGGCGTTCAGTGGCTGCCCAATCAAAAAATGGCCCGGCGTGAGGGCTTCCAAGTCGTTAGGATCTGAAGAGATCGGGCACAACGGGCGTGAATTCAAAACGGCCTCGATTTTGCAAAACACAGTTGCGAGCTCTTCAAAGGTCAATACAGACTCGCCAATTACCCGTCGCAAATGTGTCTTAGCAACCTTTACTACGCTTTCAAATATTCCTCCCCAGTGGGGACATGACACGGGACTGAACCTCCAAGTTATTCTACGTGTAGCTAGTCTAGACGCAATTTCAGTCTCGTTAGCCGACAAAAAATCATACATCGCTTTTAAATAGTTGTTTGTGCCTTTGAAGTTGGTACCGCAATCCGACCGAATCAAGGACGGTAGTCCTCGTCGTGACACGAATCTATCTAACGTCGCAACAAATGCCTCTGTCGAGAGGGCTGAGACGAGTTCCAAATGTACCGCCTTGGTGGACAGACAGACAAAGACGCACAAATAAGCCTTGACAGTTTTACTGTTCCTGAGGGTCGAGGTCTTAACAAAAAAGGGGCCTGCAAAGTCCGTACCAACTCCAGCAAAGGGCCTTATCTCAGTGACCCGATCCGAAGGAAGGTCACCCATGATAGGCTGCATGGTAGGGGCCTTGAGCCTATAGCAAGGCATACAACGAAAGACCACACTACGGATCGTCCGACGGGCCGATAAAATCCAAAATTCCCGTTGCAAAATGGCCAATAAGGCATTACAGCCGGCGTGGGAGTTCTTGATGTGACGATCAGTCACCAACAGGTTCACCAAGTGGCCACTCTTGGGCAATAAGAGGGGGTGACGAGATCCATAAGGGAGGTTTGCGTTCCTAAGACGCCCTCCGACACGCAAAAGACCCTCACTATCCAAAAAAGGGTTCAGCTTACAAATGGCTCCAGACAGCTTGGATTTGCCTTTCCTCAAGATGTCAATCTCGTCTTCAAAATGTGCCTCTTGCACAGAACGAACCCAGTGAAGAAGAGCATCTTGGAGCTCTTGTGGCGATAAGAAGGCCTCCAAACATTTGTTCTGTGGATGTCTACAATTTTTCGTGAAGCGCTTGATCCAAGCGGTGACACTCAACAATTTGTCCAATGAACTGTAACGATTAAGTAAGAAATCGGGGTCGAACGGACGGTCCTGCCGTTCGAGCGCAAGCGTTCGCAACCCAGGCAGTGCGACAATGTCTAAGGCCGGAGTTCGCGGCCAATTAGATTCTGATCTGGTCAACCACTCAGGTCCCCACCACAGAGAGTGCTCAACTAAAAGGGGGGCCATACATCCCCGTGACGCACAATCAGCAGGGTTGACCTCGCCAGGCACATGCCTCCAAACCAACGGGGTCTCCGATTTCTGTATCTGAGAGACACGATTTGCTACAAACACCTCTAAGGTGTGAACTGACGTCTTCAGCCAACATAGCACAATTTGACTGTCAGTCCATGCATATATCGTGGAAATGTCAATTGACGTGCACAAGGTGGACATGACGTGATTCAAAAGGCGAACAAGAAGGGCCGCCCCTGACAACTCTAACTTAGGGATTGTCAAGGCAGTTCGAAGAGGCGCGACCTTGCTCTTCGCCATGACCAACAACACTTTCACCTGACCATCTGTGGTCACGGTGCGCAAGTATACAGCTGCTGCGTACCCACGTTCCGAAGCGTCCGAGAAACCATGAAGGGACGCGGTGTGCTTCCCTGGCGGAAGCAGAGCACGGGGTAACGATATCCTATTGATGGCAGGCAATGAGGAAGCAAATAGGAGCCAGTCCTTCAAAACAGCTTCGCGAAGTGGCTCGTCCCATCCAAGACCTGCAGTCCAAAGTCTCTGCAGGAAGCATTTGGCCCAGAATATGACCGGGCATATCCAGCCATTGGGATCAAAGGTTCTCGCGACAGTCGACAGAACCAGTCGTTTCGTCCAAGTGTGATGCGAATCCAAATTGACATTAAATGTAAAGATGTCCTGGACTGGTCTGTACTGGATTCCAAGCACTGACATCATGGTAGGGTTGTCACGGTTCTCAAATAGGTGAGGATCCTGCTGGTGGTCATCCGGTAGCCCTTCCAAGAGCGCAGGTAAGTTGGAGATCCATTTACGCAACTCATATCCTGCGGAGGCTAGAATGCCAATCAACTCGTCACGCAAGAGCAGGGCCTCTCTCTCCGTGGCCGCGCCAGTGCACACATCGTCAACATATAGGTCCTCCTTCAAAATGGCGGCTGCGCGAGGAAACGACATACGCTCTCGATCCGCGAGCTCCCAAAGCGAACGTATAGCCAAAAAGGGGCTAGACCGCAGCCCGTAGGTGTTCGTGTTGAGCTCGTAGACAAGCATGGGATCTTGCTGGTTTTCTCGCCACAATATCAGCTGGTATCGGCGATCATCCGGGTGAATTACCGTTTGCCTGAACATCATCTTGATGTCAGCCACAAAAACAAATTGATGACGTCGAAACCGCGTGATGACGTCACAAAGGTCCTTCAGCAATTTGGGACCAGGATGCAGACACTGGTTCAATGACACTCCTGAAGTAGTCTGCGCAGAACCATCAAATACTGTGCGTAACTTACCACTGGATGGTTTTATTACAGCATGATGCGGAAGAAAGAAGTGCTCCGTCGAACGCCAATCCAATTTTGACACAGACATGTGTCCCAAATCCTCATACTCCCGCATGAAGTCAATATACTGCTCCTTGAGTAGTGGGTCCCTGCTCATACGGCGTTCCATCGCCAACAAACGCTTCTCTGCAATAGGCCGCGAGACGCCAAGTGGCGGACGTACGGCGAGAAATGGCAATCTTGTCATGATCCGGCCAGAACGGAGATAACTGGTGTTGGTCTTGTAGAACTGCTCACACTCTTCATGCTCCGGATCAGAGCGGGGAGCTTGTGGTGGCTCCTCCACTTCCCAGAATCTCTGCACGGCGTCAGAAAGGGCGGACCCCACCATCAAGGCCGTTCCAAGTTCGGCAGGGGGGGGAGTCCTCAATACAGGCCCCATCAGTGCGAACCCAAATATGGTCCGGAGGGCTACCAAGCCACCTGGCTGCAAAACACGATCCTTGCCGAGTAATATTTTACCCAAAACATCGGCACCAAGCAACAAATCGACCGTGCCAGGCAGGTCAAATTTAGGGTCAGCCAAATTCAAATCCGCGGTCAATTTTACCGCATCCGCAGACAAACGAACTTGCGGGTGATTGCCTAAGATATTCTCCATCACAATGGCCGACGATTCCAACGTCGGACGTGGAGAATTTGAGGGGGAGAACTCAAACCAAACGCGGCCCTCTACCGTGGCCACGGGGGCGTTCCCGACACCCCTTATTACATCTGAATATTTTTCAATAGTCTGGCCAGTCTGCCCTACCAACCAAGACGAGGCTATGCACCCCTGTGAGCCTGTGTCCAATATCGCTCGGACTACAACCGAGGCGCCCGTCCGTCCCCAGACCCTGACATGGGCCGTAGGCAAGAGGACGGTCTCAAAAGGGGGCGGTGCATAGCGGGGGCAGACGCCAACATCCTAATGTTGGCGTGGCGGCGACTGAGCGCCGTTGTCCCGAGACGGCAAATCAAAATGCGGGTAGTGCCTAAACTCGGCCTCCTCTCGGTGACGACTGCCACGAGCCATAGTCGGCGGTTCGTAGCGCCTGGAGCGTCCGTACCGAGGGTTGCGCGTCTCCAAACGGGGACGTTCCGCCAGAGGGGGGGACGGTAGTGGTACCGGACGTGCGTCACGGTAATCGTGGTACACTACCGGAGGTGATCTCGCTTGATCACGTGGAAGCGGGGAGGGCGAGCGGGACACAAAGGTGCGGGATTGAACCCGGGGCCCGCTTTCATACCCGCCCGTGGGGCTGCGCGCCGAACCAACTCGGCGATCAACGGCAGCGCAGTTTGCGCGGCGTGGGGGTGATGAGCCGGACTCCAAATTGCGGGACTGGTCCCGGTGTCCACTGGCATACCCGCCCGAAGGCGACCCCGCGTGGTCGCGACGGCCATTCGCGTTGGCGCACAGGATTTTCAAATGGTGCCCTCCGCAAATAGGACACGGGTGAGTGTCGGGGCAGGCGCGCTGGTAATGGTCCCCTAGGCAAGAGAAACACCAGCCGCGGGCCTGGGCAATCCGCCTACGAGCGGCCACGTGCAGGACCGCGAAGTCTGGGCACCGCACCGTTTGGTGTCCCTGCGACTTGCAAAACCGGCAGTCCGGTGGCGCAGCTTGAGCGACAGCGAAGCGGGCGGCCGTACCTCCTCTTGGTGCAGGTTGGGCATTGCGCCGTTGGTTGGTGGGTCTGGGACGTGATGCTTCCACCGGCGTGTCGGCGACCATGACGTCACCCATGCGACACTCGTCCTCCAGGAACGTCAGGAGCTGGTCAAAGGTAGGGAGAGCAGATGCCTCATCCCTAGTGTGCCCCTGTTCAAAACGTGCCCTCAAAGACACCGGCAATCGCTTGAGCACAATACGCACTAGTAGGTAAGACCACTTGGCAACCGGCAGTCCTAAGCGGTTGAGCGAATTGGTGGCTATTAGGAGGGGGTTCAGCAGCTCGGTCCTCAACTGGGCAGCATTGCTCACGACGGGAAGGTTCAAAATCTGGTCGACGTGGGTATCTGCCAGACAGCGCTGGTTGTGATAGCGCTTGGTGAGCAACGCCCGCGCGATCCCATAGCTCCCGTCACATATTGGGAGGTGCTGTACTAAGCCCCTCGCCTCTCCATCAAGCACGGAGAGTAAATAGGCCAGTTTTTGAGACGGACCCAAATCGTCCCTCGAGTCCACAAGGCTCTCAAACAAACCAATAAACCCCATCCACGTGTCTAATCGACCATCAAAACGTGGAAGATCCAAATTGGGTAATCTAGTCAAAAGGCCCACGGGAGTCTTCAAGGGGGCCCGGTGAGCCGGTACTCCGGCGCGCGAGGCTAAAATCTCCCGCGCGCGCTGGGCGATGTCGTCGGCAAGGTCCATAATCTGGACGTAGTCCTCGTGGACTTGGTCCCGTCGCTCCTGGGGGAATGACTCCAGGGGCACATCATCCAGATGCAAGATGAAGCGCCGGTAAAGCGCCTCCACCTCCTGAAGTCGTGTAGGGCATTTCTCATGCCTGTCCAACAATGCCTCGATTCGGTTCTCCCTTTTCACCAAGGCGGCAGCTGACGTGAACCATCTCAAATGAGTCGCAATCCCGGAATATGTCTCGCGGACAACATTATACGCGGCGGTAGACATCTTCAAAGCACAAACGGCACGAAACAAACAATCTTATATTAACAAAAAAAACAAATATCTTTCACAAACAAACAATATTACAATAGCGAAAAACAAAATATCTTTCAATGAGACAAGCCGCTATTACTCCAAACAAATATCAAATCTTTAATATTTTAAATCAAACAAACAAACAATTCCTTGCCAATGTGCAATTAATTTAAGACTTAAATTATTTATTTTAAGGTAACCAACAAACAAACAAACGTATAAAATAAATGTTGTATTACACAAACGCACAACGCCACAATTTAACTATAACGTTGTTCAATATTAGACAATAATTAAATAATAATTTATATTAAATAATAACCTGAGCAACAACAAATACGATTAGCAATAGCACAAATAATTATCAAATCCTTTAAAATCTAATTGCCAATTCAAGTACTCAAAATAATTATTTAAAACTATACCAACAATTTAGATTAAACAAACAAACAACTAAATTAATCAAATTAAATTAATTAAATTAATTAAATCAATTTTCACAAATAATGAGGGTATAGTTTGTTCAACATGGAACATTCGAGAAACGGAGTTTAAACCACGCTCTGGGTACCAAAATATGTTGCGTTCAACCTGGTGTTCTAATTAATAATAGGTTAAGTGGAAGCGTGATATCTCTCAGGCGCGAGAGGAACGAACATATACTGTATATCACAGCGTTACAAATTTACAATAGTACAAACTTACCTTGTTTTGTTCTTCAACAATGTCTTCACTGTGTCAAGCCCTAGCTATAGCTCCATTAACTAACTACGATAAATTGGCCAAAATAACGCAGAATGCTAATCAAACTATACTTAACTTTATGCAGGCAGACACGAACTCTTTAAGTCCTCAAAATGGCCACATTTGGCGCGACTTAAGCGTGAACTTTCACCAATCGTCTTAATGCAATTATACTATCACAGTTATAGTTATCAAACAGTTCAATTTACATTAAATAGTATTAAGTATGGAGACACAAAATTCACTAGTTTTTGTAATACTTTTTTGTCATACAAATGGCGAATACTCAACTTCGCAATGACATTTCAAGGTTTTGTTTCAATGGTAATTATCGATTCACACAACAAGGATAATTAGTTTTATCAACAATTAATTCTAGTGACAATTTTAAATCGCGAAACAGTTGCAAGAAAAACGCTTCAAATCTCATTCAAATCGCGACGTAGTTTGCAAACAAGATGTGTTTTGCGACTAACTCGCGCTCGGTAACCGCTTCGCGCGCGCGCAACGAGCCACGAGGACAGATGCACCGGTCAGTTCTCGACGTCATCGATAGTGACGTTATCAATAGTTAGAGATGCCCGTGCGCAGACAAAAATATGATAAGTTAATCGTTTGGTACATAACAGTAGAAAATTTGAATAAGAATCTTATTTTTTATTTGTATGGTCCTCGTCCAAATGTGTAAAATTAAAGATTAAGTTCATATTAAAAATGGGGTGAAAATTCTGTTCCAAACCAACCCAATAGAAATAAAATTATTTGTTTAATACATTTTTATGTCTCTCTGTGACGCCATGTATTAAAATTTATCTAGATATCTAATATGTGGTGACGAATTAGGAATTCACCTTTTTACGTGTTCCTTTTCCTTCCCTAGGAGCTTGAAAAGCCAGCTAAAGCATAATGTACACAGATAACGTCCTCCGTGAGAGACCCCTCGCATATAATTAATACTATGCCAACACGCCAGGTCAGTGCCGCATAGTTGATCATAATCCCTTTCAAAGTGGAGAAGGCCAGTGCCCAACAGTGGGACATTAATGGGCTAAAGAGAGAGAGAGAGTACAGAGATTCACATTGTTAACTTTAGTAATGTGTAAACTACAAGATAGATTTTTTCTACCTATCTTTGCATTTTAGATAATCTCCGCAACTACGGAAGTTTGAAGTATACAAGAGAGTTTCATATAAGCTGTCAGTTCATGAAATCTCCACAAATTACAAACTAACTCGAACTCTAAAGAGTTAGGCGGAACTACATTTGAACAATAAAATTAAGTTTGTGAATAAGTCTTTGTCATAGGGATATTAATAATGATTTCAGTATAGAGACTACGGAACCCCAGTACATGAGTGTGTCTCGCATTTGGCAGGCATTTTTTGTTTCTTACTCAAATTATACTACAACCATGAGAAACAATGTATTATCGCAAAAAATAGTAGGCTAGGTATATCCAGTTTTTGTCATCAATATCTTTTTTTAAGCTTTTAAACTTAAAACTTAGAACTTTGACGGATTATTATTTTATCACCTTTAAATTTTCTCCGTTGGTTGCTGTACAAGCCAGCTCATGGATATTATAAACGAATTACATCCTCTATGAGAGGTAAAAAGTTTTAACTAAACACTATATTAACACAATAAATAGCTTACCGTATCTTTGTCACCCTGCATTACACACCCATGGTTAATCTTTTTTAGGGTTCCGTACCCAAAGGGTAAAAACGGGACCCTATTACTGAGACTTCGCTGTTCGTCCGTCCGTCCGTCCGTCTGTCACCAGGCTGTATCTCAAGAACGGTGATAGCTAGACGGTTGAAATTTTCACAGATGATGTATTTCTATTGCCGCTATAACAACAAATACTAAAAATAAAATAAATATTTAAGGGGGGCTCCCATACAACAAACATGACTTTTTTACCGTTTCTTGCTCGATACTAATAACGTTGCCTTGTGTTGCATAGATAATGGTACGGAACCCTTCGTGCGCGAGTCCGATTCGCACTTGACAAATTTTTTACAATCTCCTCTCGCGGGTCTACAGGTAGAGATTTCATCTAGAAATATGTAGATCCCCACACTACTTTTCTTATAACTGTATTTTATTGTTTCCTTGTGTAAAATCTATTAAATAAATAAATAAATAACACGCTTGGTTTATCGTGAGGTAGTAGATCAAATAAAGGGCATTAGGTCTACCACGTCACATGACTAGGAGAGCCGTGCTCAATTTGATGTGGTACAAAATGGTACATCTATGGGCTAAGAAAGAAAAAGAAACCTGTTAAGTACACGTTGCACACAAAACTTTCGGTTATGATATATTCGTCATATTCCATGTTCTACATACCAGGGTAAGGGCAGGTAAATGATGATGAAGGGTATTTTTTGTTTTAGCATCTACTGAAATTATTAGCTTCAGCTCTTTGGTTTTTTTCTATCTTTAGTTCCAAAGACACAGACGTACGGACAGTGATATCTCAGTAATAGGGAAGTGTTTTATAGTTTGAACTCTAAAAATAAAAATTACCATGAACAAAGATCAAGGCTATTTCGGTCTTTCCACAAAATCGTTAATCCAATCATTCTATCACATTTCTATTCTATATAAAATCCTTGCTAGATGCTACTATAAATGTCACAGTAAAATGCTATGGATTAATCTCGATAAATAGTAGGAAAAATTAATCACAAAAATTGTGTGTTCCTAGAAACTCAATGTAAATTACTGTTCAATTAAATTGTTTGTAAAGCTTTGTTTTATACTTACCTACATAATTTCTTGCATTGAATAGTTTTCTATTTTAAGTAATCGTTAAAAAAATATTACCTCAAAATTTTATGAGAAATAACAATAATTAATAGTATCAGATATTTAAGGCTTTTTTGAAAATTTCGGGAATAATGTTATTTGAACAAATATTTAAGTTAGGTAATTGAAAAATCAATGCTTAATAAAAAATAATATTATTTAGGCAACAATTGTTTTTTTTTTAATAATGTCTTAAATTATTTAAATTATAATAAAATAAAACAATTTATCCAAAATGGTAGAAGTTTTTAAAATAAATTAAACTCACCTTACGTAAATCAAGACCACTTTTAAGAACACAACACTAGATTCCAAATTCAAATTTATAAACCAAAAAAGAACCAATAAACTGTCACTTACGTCACTTTCACCAACACTGTTTGAATTTAGAAGTTAATATTCGCAGCTTTTGATACGCGTGCGGCCGATACGACGATCGTGGCCGAATGCGGATTGAGGGCCGCACCTGTTGTGTCGCGGCTTAACGTTAATGTCAACTATAAAATACAGATTTTGGATATTGCAATTTCTGCATAATATGAATTAATATTGCAATAATTTTTAGTTTATTTTATAGCTATAAAAGTTACTAAGTGTGGGTGAAACGGAATAATTTTTAAATTGAATTTGGAACGATCAGCAAACAGAAAACCTTAATGGACTCAAATGTGTAACTAAAGTTTATTGTACAATAAGTATTTAATACAATAAGAAGTATATATTTATTTACATGTTTAGCAAACTAAACATTACTCCTCTTCTTCTTACCTAAAATCCCAAATTCATTTGAGGTTGGCGCAACACGTTTTCTATCTAAACACTGCGAGAGTGAGATAAAATAAAGGACTCTATTTCTTTCTTTGTCTTAATTCTATAAAATTGTGGTAAAATTGTCTATTAAACTATAATTATAGAACAATAAATACATAAATATTCATTGACATTACGCACAACGTCCCATTATCATTATCCCAAGCTAAGCTTATATGCTTGTGTCATGGGTACCAGAACACGAATAGAATACGCAGACTACTTTTATTTTGTAAATGCATACTTATAATACATATGAAACACCCATACTCAGCACAAAGATTTATAAACATCACACAAATAATTTTCCCATGCGAGAATCGAACCCGCGACCTGGTTAACGGCAGTCCGTTACTTGAACCACTCGACCACGAAGCCCGTCAATATAAATTGATAGAGTTATAGAGATATAAGATAATAATATTCTTGTCATAACAGTTATAATTAAAAGAAATACAGAAAACAGAGCGTTTACTTAATACAATAAAAATAAATAGATCCAAGTTATAAGAATTATCTGTATGGAACGATTAAGGGATTTCGTTATATAAGTAGGTGGGTGCGCCCACTCCGTGATTAATTTTATTTTTTCCTCTAATAAATAATTTCTTGCTACGTGATTCATTTTCGTAGCGTTGTGTGCTACGAAACTCTACGGTGGGATTACGCGTGTGCTACGCGATGAGCTACGCTTGCGTAAACTATTATGGAAGATACTTTATATAATCTACTTAGTTTAAAAACTAAAAAACACGCTTTATTTCCTGAATATTTTTAAAATGATTGCATTGTCATCAATACTCAATTCTTTGCTACCTACTTACAAATCGTTGAAAGTTTATGTTGTCAGAGACATATGTTTCTGTTGTCACAATCGTAGTAAACACAAGTAAACAATTATAATATTTTTACCTGATTCTATAAACAAAGCGTTTTTATGTGAAATTATCTGATTGTATATGAAAGACATACGTAGAAACACAATAATCTTGGTGAGTCTACGCATACACAATTAAACCATTAGGTGTATAATTAAAAATACAAGTGTGGTCATAGTGATACTTCAACATGCTATTCTAGTAATTCTGATCAAGGAATTGGGATTATTCTGTTAAATTATTGCATTGTCATCGGTCCTTGTTAGGTGTGCAAAATTTCAGATCAATCCGTCTACTGCAAGTGGCTGAAAATTGCTTTCAAGGATTCCGTTACACAGATTAATACATTGATAGATACATACCAAACTTATAAAAGCGTGTTAATAAAAGTGAAGATTTGTATGGATATTTGTTACTCTTTTACGCTTGTACTACTAAATACATTTTACTAAAAGTATACAACTGTATGTCTTATAGATCAGAATAACACTTAGGCTATAATATATTATCACGCTTAAAGCCAACAAATGCGGCAGTAACTATAACGACGCAGTAATCGACGGGCTTCGTGGTCAAGTGATTCTTGTAACGGACTGCCGATCACGAAGTCCCGGGTTCGATTCCCGCTTGGGACAATCATTTGTGTGATATTTATAAATGTCATACAAATGTTTGTACTGCGTCTGGGTGTTTACTAGGGGTGGGTCGTTAACAGATTTTCCGTTAACGAAACGTTAACGTTAATTGGAGTTCGTCAACTAGTTGATCAACTAGTTAATTTCAGCAACAAATTTGCTCGTAAAAAAAAAAAAAAAAAAAAAAAAAAAAAAAACTTACTACCAAGCCACGCTGACCAGACGTGTTGGCACCGGGTTTGTTTTTCCTTACCTGGTTTTTACAAAACCCTGGTAAAGAAATGGGGTGGTGACAGCAGTATTTCGAGTTTTCCGTCTTTCACAGTTGATGTTATCTGTGTAGGTACAATATTCCTTAGCTGGTTTTTACAAAACCCTGGTCAGGAAATGGGGTGGTGACACCAGTATTTCGAGTTTTCCGTCTTTCACAGTTGATGTTATCTGTGTAGGTACAATATTCTTTAGCTGGTTTTTACAAAACCCTGGTGAGGAAATGGGGTGGTGACACCAGTATTCCAGTATTTCGAGATTTCCGTCTTTCACAGTTGATGTTATCTGTGTAGGTACAATATTCCTCAGCTGGTTTTTACAAAACCCTGGTGAGGAAATGGGTTGGTGACACCAGTATTCCAGTATTTCGAGTTTTCCGTTTTTCACAGTTGATGTTATCTGTGTAAAATATTCCTTAGCTGGTTTTTACAAAACCCTGGGAAGGAAATGGGGTGGTGACACCAGTATTCTTAATCCGTCACCACACGGAGGGCTGTCAGGACTGTCTCGTTTTTAAGTTTTCCGTCTTTCACCTTTCACAGAAGATGTTATCTGTGTGCAATATTCCTTAGCTAACTTTTATAGCATCCTTGGGAGAAATGGGGTGGTGACACTTGTAATCTCAATGCGTCACCACACGGAGGAACAGTGATTCATAACATTATTATTTAGGAAAATATCTCTTAACTAAGTAATTTTAAAGTTCATTATTGTACCTATATCATAACAGTCGCTTACGATCTTTCGTTTTAAGAAGTATAATTTCTTTGAGAAAACATTGACAAGAAACGAACATTGAAAAAATTTAAACATTGAAAAAAACTGAACATTGAATTCAATGTTTAACTCTTAAACATTAAAAGAAACGACCATTGAAAAAAATTAAACATTGAAAAAAACTGAACATTGAAATCAATGTTTAACTCATAAACATTGAAAAAAACGAACATTGAAAAAAACTGAACATTGAATTCAATGACATCATTAAATTCAACTAGTTGATTCCGAAACGGTTAACCATTGAAACGTTGACGAGAGGTCAACTAGTTGATCAACTAGTTCGTTAATTCAATGCTCATCGCTAGTGTTTACTATGTATTATATGTATGTATTTACAAAAGAAAAGTAGTATATTTAGTATATCCGTATTCTGGTACCCATAAGACAAGCATATAAGCTTAGCTTGGGACCAGAGGACGTTGTGTGAAATGTCCATGAATATTTATTATTATTATTATTAAACCATGATTGAAAACGCAAGCATTAGGCAGTTAAATATAAGATTGGAGTTTTACAGTAATTTTATATTATTTCTATAAAATATTTTAATTATATGCTACTAGCCAATCTCTAGAACTACTACTCATGGAATTTAACAACCAAGCCTTAACAAGTTATCTATTAACAAAACCGCATCAAAATCATTTGCGTAAATTTCAAGATATAAGCTCACATAGGGACAAACATACAAAAATAATGACTTTTGTTTTATATTAAGTAAAGATAAATGAAAAGCGGGTTCGATTCATTTGTGTAATTTTTCTAACGGTCCTACAAATGTTTGTACTGCGTCTTGGTGTGTCTATGTATTATAAGTATGTATTTACAAAAGAAAAGTAGTATATGTATTTTATCCGTATTCTGGTACCCATAACACAAGCATAATAAGCTTATCTTGGGACCAGAGGACGTTGTGTGAAATATCCATGAATATTTATATTTATTTATTTATAAAAATATATTTTAAGTGTAGAATTTAAAGAGTTAATGAAATTTATAAGTACATTTTACATCTATTAATTACGTTATTTTACGAGTTTTTAGATTGCAATAAAAAATTAATATATTATTACAATGAAAGTATTTAAAAACATTTATACTTTTGAAATTGTATTTTCTTTGAAGCAAGATCTAAAACTTGTTAACCTAACCACAGACTGCAATGCTTTCTCTAAGAAAAATATGTTTATCTCGCCATATCTAACTAGAAAACATACTTTGAGTATATTTCACTTTAATTAACATCTTTACTTATTATAAAACAAAATCGTTATTTCTGTATGTTTGTCCCTATGTGAGCTTATTTATCTTCAAGACTGCGCAACGGATTTTGATTGCGGTATTCTGCCGTCATAAGGAAAAGGGCCGCATCTAACATTTTTGTCAAAATTGAGTTATTTACATATTCGGATTCAGGATGAAAAGAGGCATCTACCATTATTTTTTTTTATTTTCCTAATCCTACTATAACCTTGATTTTCTGGTTGTTAAAAAAGACGCTTCTACCGAAATTTGTAACATTTACTACAGCAAAGACGTATTGTTGTAATAGATATAGTGGTTTAAGAGGATGTATTTTTTATGACTTGTTAGGGTTTAATTTTTAAATTCCATTCGTACGATGTTGTGGACAATGGCTTGTATATAATAATTTGACATTATCACTGTGCTTAATTTGAAAACTAGGACTACGCTTGAAAATATAAGATGTTTTTGTAAAAATATTACATTGTCATTAGTCCTTAATATGTGTGCAAAATTTTAGAGAATATTGTAAGTGGGTGAAAAAAATTTTTAAAGATTCTTTTAACATAGGCTGATACATAGATAGATACTTACTCTCTTCAGCACATTAACGCATGTTAAGACATCCCACTGTTGGGCACGGGCCTCCTTCACTTTAGGAGGAATTTTGGTCTAGGATGCCACGCTGACCAAGCGTGTTGCTATTGGCACTGGGTTTATTTTCTAGTTATCTGTCTTTCATGGGTGATGTTATGTGTAACTTATCCCTAACCTAGCTTTAACAATACCCTGAGAAGGAAAAGGGTTGGTGGCACTTGTTTTGTTAATTCGTCACCACAAGGATGGATGGATAGATAGATACCATTGAAGCTAATATATTCATAGTAAAAAATAGAATTAGAATCGATCGATGATCATTTATTATCGCTTCATTTTCCTACCAGCTGTTGCCCGCGACTTCGTACATGTGGAATTTAGAAACCAGTCCTACAAAAAAAACTATACAAAAAAAAAAAATCTATAAAAAAAAAGTATACAAAAAGGTCGCTCTTGAACCACTAAATATCTAAAATATTAAATTCTCGTGTCACAATGTTAAATATTTCTATTTATATACTCCCGTATAGATTGTAAACAGTTATTATCAAGCGGTCATAATGAAAATGGATGTCTTGTCAGATCGCTTGATCTATTGACGGCCCTCTTTGTTCAATTTTAATAGAAATGTTACAGGTTGAAAATCAAAATTAAGTTAATGATTTATATAATGTTGGTCAGCTGTAAACAAACGATAAAAATAATCTGTTTTCTTTATTTCTATACTAATCTAATATATAAAATTCACGTGTCACAGTGTTAGTTACCGTACTCTTCCGAAACGGCTTGACCGATTTTTATGAAATTTTATATGCATATTCACTAGGTCTGAGAATCGGCCAACATCTAATTTTCAAATCTTTTTTTTTTTTTAGTATGGTAGAACAACGTTTGCCGGGTCAGCTAGTACAAATATAAAATCTCATCAAAATGGTTTGCATAGTTTTGAGATACAAGCTCACATAAGGACATACATACAAAAATAATGACTTTGTTTTATATTAAGTAAATACGAGACTTGATACACAAGTTCTATGAAGCTCTTGCGTTCTTGACCTTTCAATATAATAACAAATCCTCTATATTTACTTTGTTTTAATTAAGTATATTATGCTAAAATCAAGATTTGAAACTTACACCCACATAAAAACTTTGATATCAGCTAGTAACGTGGGAAGACCAATTGGAAAGAGAAAATATCGATCGGGATCACTTTTTTTAATAAATATTTTTAAACACTCTATCTTAATAAATTTAACTAAAAGTAATATATTTATTATCAAGTTACATGCATCTTAAATCAAACTTTTATCGTACATGATTGTATTTTTTTCTCGCTATCAATTAACAGACTTTTTGGTTTTGTAGTTCATGTAATGGACTACTGTTCACAAGGCCGGGGGTTCTATCCCCGCACAAGACCATCATTTGTATCATATCATACATACTTGTAGTTATACATGTGCTTGTACTACGTCTGGGTGAAATATTATACTACAAATTTAGTTCACATAGTGCCTTCCGTGTGGTGACGGATTAAGAATACAAGTGTCACCACCTCATCCCCTCCCAAGGGTGCTGTAAAAGTCAGCCAAGGGACTACAGTATGGGCTACAGTATGGGGTTCTTCAAAACAGGTGTGAAAAGTTTTCTTCAAGGTCGGCGACGCGCGAGTGATATCGCTGGTATTGCAGACGTTAATAGGCTACGGTGACCGCTTCCCATCAGGTGGGCCGCACGCTTGTTCGCCAACTTATTAGTATAAAAAAAATATATATTATTCTATGTATCGGAAACTTCTATAGTAATTTTTACCCAACTGCAGTAGATAGCAGGTAGATTGTACTGAAAATTTCTTTAAATATTAAAGACCGACGATAATGCAATAATTTAAAACTATATTCACGATTTTCAAGCGTCTTTTTATTTTTTGAAATAATCTAATAATTTTCTTATTTTTCAAAATTTTTATAACATATTTACGGAATAAATTATATTATAGTGGAAAAAAATGATCACCATGAGCGAAACTTAAACCCAAGACCTCGGAATACCGTTCCGTTGCTCTCCTAACTGAGCTACCATGGGACCAGCACATGATAATCAAAGTAAAAGCATTTAATAAGTAAACAAATAGCAAAAAGTCAATTGCAAAAATTAATAATTTTTTATCTCAGTTAATGTGTATACATGGACTCCCAGCTACAGAATTATCCATATTTTATACAAAAGAATTATACTTCCGTTCTAATTAAATGTTGCGCGCATTGTACCTACTGTTAATGTTTAGGCTTGGTAAATAGTTAAGTATCTAATAAGCTACTTTCTCGCCCACACAAAACAACAAGTTAAAATTAATTAGAGTTTTGACAACTGTGTAGTGTAGGTGTAAATAAATATACAAGTAAGATTCAGCCTGGTATTAATCGTATAATATTAATTAACTACTTTAATGTGGTTTAAAAATCTAATGTTGGAGATTTAAAAAACAAAAAAAGACGTGTGGCACTCGGGGACTGCCGCGGTAAAACCATTGCATAGCATTTTTTATAAACTTATGCAATTGTAATTATTTATTTATTTTATTTATGCAGTATTTTTTTACTTTGTTTATTTTGAATATACAACGATACAACCAATGCCTCCTAGAGGCGAGTTGCTGAACGAAAGAGACAAAACTAAAAAGTATCTCCGCTGTGCCGGTCGGAGTGGGGGGTGTTAGGTTATTTTCGTTATGGAATTTTTGGATTCGGTCTCCACGCTCAAGGCCCACGATAGAAGCTATGCAATAGCTTATTTAAAGGTTAACCATTAAAAGCATCGTGTTTCAAATCTGCGACATTCGATTTTGTTCCGTTCTGTAAGTTTTTACTCAAAACACAAACATTGCTTAGTTCAGAATCAAAAGTCATTTTAAAACATTGGTACCGATTCTACGTGCACAACTAAACTAAACTTAACTAAAAAATGAAATTTGATTGTTTCAATAACACAAGTCGGTAATTTTAACTGAATTTTCTTATTAATATATTATTATATTAATTATACATCGCACGATGTTAAAACTCGCATTGAGATGATTGTAGTGGAAGATTTGGTAAACATTTGCGTGGACCATAATAGCTCAGATGGGAGAGCGGCGGAACGGCATTCCGAGGTCGCGGGTTCAAGTCCCGCTTATGGTTATCATTTTTTCCATTATAATTTAGTTTATTTAGTAAAAGCATAGCGAGTCAATCGCAAAATATTAATATTTTAATGTAGAAATACATGTACAGCCATTACTTCGGTCCAATTGTGTTCTGTAAAGAACGCTAACTGATCGATTGATGGAGTTGGTGCAAACCGCTCAATAGATGGCGTTGTACGAAAAAAACATCGCACGATGTTAAAACTCGCATTGAGATGATTGTAGTGGAAGATTTGGTAAACATTTGCGTGGACCATAATAGCTCAGATGGGAGAGCGACGGAACGGCATTCCGAGGTCGCGGGTTCAAGTCCCGCTTATGGTTATCATTTTTTCCATTATAATTTAGTTTATTTAGTAAAAGCATAGCGAGTCAATCGCAAAATATTAATATATTAATGTAGAAATACATGTACAGCCATTACTTCGGTCCAATTGTGTTCTGTAAAGAACGCTAACTGATCGATTGATGGAGTTGGTGCAAACCGCTCAATAGATGGCGTTGTACGAAAAAAACATCGCACGATGTTAAAACTCGCATTGAGATGATTGTAGTGGAAGATTTGGTAAACATTTGCGTGGACCATAATAGCTCAGATGGGAGAGCGACGGAACGGCATTCCGAGGTCGCGGGTTCAAGTCCCGCTTATGGTTATCATTTTTTCCATTATAATTTAGTTTATGAATTTTCTTATCATAAATACTGTGTAATAAAGAATAACAGTTTTAATTATTGTGTTTAAAACTACGCGGCGGATTTAGATGCGTTTTTTTAAAATGATAGAGTTATTCAAGTGCATGGCTTTATTGCATTTATGATCAGATAAAACTTCGATTATATCGCAATTCTATATTTACCAATAACATTTAATTACTGTTTCCTAAGATTAGTTAAAAGGTTTTATCGCTTGAGGATTCAATTGATTAAACAGATTAATTAGCATGATATCTACTAAGTTTTGATCACGTGCAAAATTTCCAAAACTTATTCAATTTAATTGCTAAACCGATTATACATAACTTTTGATTAATCCCAAATGCTTATTATTTACAAATTATGATGAGATCAAAGTTCAAAGTTTATCAAAAATGTATTTAAGACGGGACTACAGCTCCACTTTAGGTATTTGACGGTCCTCGTGGACTACTGATTTAAATAACGGACTGCTTGCATGAGGTCTCGGGTTCGATTCCCGCTCGGGACCAATCATTTGTGCGATGTTTATATAATTGTCATACAAATGTTTGGTGGGCGTCTGGATGTTTTCTTTGTATAATAAGTATGTATTTGCAAAAGAAAAGTAGTTTTATGTATTCTATCGGTATTCTAGTACCCATAACACAAGCATATAAGCTTAGCTTGCGACCAGAAGACGTTGTGTCCGTGAATATTTCATTTACCTCATCATTCATCTCTACTTTTGAGCGCTACACCGAAAAGGACAAGTATAGTTCAGTCAGATTTTACCTACAAAATCTTTGGAAAAAGATATTTCGTAGCCGGTTGTTTTCTTCGTAAAAAATAAACCAATATTTATAATTTTAACGCCATATTATAGACGAGGAGTATATCTATGCTTCTGTTACTTTCTTTTTAGGAAAATCTTGCCAAATTCGTGTGACAGTGGCTGCAAATTCATCAACTGTAAAAACGGGGTTTAAGGATGGTCATACTACTGTTACTAATTGTAGATAATGACGAATATAGGAAAAATATGGATAGATGACACTATTGTATTAATAATTCAACACCACAAAAATTCACTCATTCATAAAATCAATCTCAGAACAATATGTTTCGTTCTATAATTTAAATATTTCATAAACAACGTCTGTATACAATAATGAAAATTAAGAAAATAACAATTTATAATAAAAAATATTCCATTTTAAGACATCAATCGAGAATATTCTCGAAGAAATATTTAACAAACAAAACTCTGGCTAACCAAAAGATCGGGTTTGTAACAAATTTCCACCCCAATTGTCAGTGACACAGATGTTTTACTTTCTTTTTTGTTCGTCAATTGAATTCAAACAAACTTTTGGGTTTTAGATATTTCACAATCTGCTTTTTTTATTTACTTGTTAAAAACTTGGAATGAACAATAACGCTGAAGATATAACTATCTATGTATCTATAAAAATATACCTATTAGTATGGTAAATGGATGATGTAATCTGCGTTTAATTAGGTTAATTATTTATTTGAAACTTCTTACTAAAACGATACAAACTGTGGAAACTGTTTTAAAACTGTTGTGGTTTATTCTTTCTTTAACTAGCTTTTACGCGTGACTGTGTGCGCGTACCATTTAGAGACGAAACATTGACAAATTATACAAATAAAACTTGAAACTCGCACACAAAAATAAACCGCATCAAAACCCGTTTCGTGGTTTTAAATATTTAAAACTAACGTTAGTCGTGTTGTGATGGATTAAGGTCACTATTATCCGTCCCAGAATTCTAAATGTTATTTGACAGCTCATGTCAAACTTGAAAATAATTCTGCCACATTTTTGGCAATAGTGTTGGCCAACCGTAATTTTTTCATCCCGGTTATTACCCATTATTCGAACCGACCAGAAATGTCGTACTATCTATTGCCTGCGAAGTCGTACGGGTGGAATTGGGAATCACTGCTTTGTATAATATAACATAAAGTAAAATAAACATGTCTTCAAAAACAAACAAAGTTAAAAATTCGCCATTTTACGGTTAGTTATTATTTGACTCTCGTTGCACTGTTCTATGATTCTGGCGAGCATAGCACCATGCTGAACAAGGTAAGGTTATTAGTAAGTATGCTGAGTAAGGTTATTAGTTATTTGAACGCATGAGTGAGTTTGTGCGCGCAAATCTTAGAAATAAAGTAATGCACAGGGTTGCACTGGTCGTATGAATCCGTAAAAATAGTTAACTTTAATTAATTTACAAAATTATATAGGTAAATCTGCTAAAGATTTACGTATAGTTTTTTGTTTAATAACGGTGGGAGGACATGACTATTTTAAAAGTGTAGGTAATACCTAGCAACACAGTAAACGTCAGATAACATTTGGAACTCTGGGATAAGCTATACACCATTACTTTCCCATTGTGAAACACCTAAGGGATATTATGAGAATATAACATCAACTTACTGTGATATCCCGTATCTTTGTCTTGTTTTTCTATTGTCGATAAACTTTTACGCAGTATTTCGGTAGTAAGTTTATAACGATATGAGATCGCGACAACAAAATAAGCCGATTCCGAATGAGAAAAATACTCTCCTAATCCATTCCGATACTCATTTACATATATCTGGGCTTCACTATCTATACTGATATACTAATCCTTATCCTTATCAATTTATAAGTGTGAAATCAGGATGATGCCACAATAATTATTTTGACGACCTTAAGTGTTAATGTGTGGAACGAAACGATAGCGCGATTTAAAAAACGTACAACGCCATCTATCGAGCAGAAGAGTTTAAGAGAGAGACTTATGTTTGTTAAGTTTTAATTTCTAAATTTCACGCGTACGAAGTTGCGGGCAACAGCTAGTATTATTATAAAGCTAAAGAATTAGTTTGTTTATTTAAACAAACTTATCTCAGGAACTAGTTTGAAATGAAAAAATATTTTTGTGTTGAATAGTCTATTTATTGAGAAAGGCTATTTATGAGTTTTATAACATCACACTGCAATCTTTAATAAAATCGAAGCAGCGTTTCAAAAACGGGCAAATTTTTCTAAAATATTACACGCGTACAGAGTCGCGGGCAACAGCTAGTTCAAGTATAAATACTAACAACACGCGACAGTATAAGACTTGATTGTTATACTTATTGCTAAGAGGCCCTTGAGCCTCGTAATTCGCAACGTAATAGGACTCCAAGAAAAGAGTTTCGCAAAAGTTGTTAAGAGGATCAAAAAGTTAAAATGTAAATTGTATGTTCAACACAAATACTGCAGTAATGATATTAAAAAGTTGTTTCTTTTGAGGTCAAATTACAATTAGACACTTTCAAATACTTCTTTTTTCTTATTAAAAAACAAAGTCGTTATTTTTGTATGTATGTCCCTATGCGAGCTTTTATAATCAAAACTACGCAACGTATTACAATGTAGATTTTTGATAATAGATAGAATGGTCTAAGGTTTTAAAGGAATTTTCACACAATGTCTTCTAGTCCCAAGCTAAGCTTATTAATTTGAGTTATGGGTAGCAGAATACGGATACATACTTTACATACATAATTTTTTACTTAATAAACCTAAATAGTAAAAGCATAGCAAGTGAATTGCAAATGTTAAATAGTTAAATATTCCACATTTCATTTATCATTCATAACATTTGTCTATGAAAAAATACATTTCACGCAACGTCCTCTGAATTATTAACTAACTAGCTGTTGCCCGCGACCTAAAATATAGAAATCTAACCTTAACAAACAGAAGTTTACTATGTCACTCGATAGACGGCGTTGGACAGTTTTTTTAAGCGCGCTATAGTTTCGTTCCACACATTAACACTTAAGCGCGTCAAAATTCCTATATTGTCATCGGCTCGTTTTCACATTTATAAATTGGTTAGGATTATTATTAATATACATACTTACAGTGGATAGAAAACATCCACTAATTACAAATATTTGTATGACAAATATTAGATAGTTTATAAACACGCCCAATATCGCCTCTCGCACACTAAAAGACGGCAAAGTCCGTACACAAATATGAGTATAATCATTGTTTTAGTACCTTTTTCACCGGGGGTCGCCTTATAATGTCACCTCCTGTTGGATCAATAAGCTTACTTAAGAGGGTACTGTACTCCTCATTAAGGTATTTGCCTTAGGTATTGCTATCCCTATTTCCGAGCGCCGCGCTGAAAGGGACAAATATAGATGAAGCGGATTTTACCTACAAATTCTTTGAAAAAATTGGTCAAGTGCGAGTCGGACTCGCGCACGAAGGGTTCCGTACCATTATCTATGCAACATAAGGCAACGTTATTAGTATCGAGCAAGAAACGGTAAAAAAATTATGTTTGTTGTATGGGAGCCCCCCTTAAATATTTATTTTATTTTTAGTTATATAGTTATTTGTTGTTATAGCGGCAATAGAAATACATTATCTGTGAAAATTTCAACTCTCTAGCTATCACCGTTCTTGAGATACAGCCTGGTGACAGACGGACGGAAGGACGGACGGACGGACAGCGAAGTCTCAGTAATAGGGTCCCGTTTTTACCCTTTGGGTACGGAACCCTAAAAAGACGTTTCGTACTTCCGTTTTTTTTTTTCGCGAAATTTAAACCGATTTTAATATGTAGTTTTTGCGTTATATAGATAAAGAGTATATCTATGCTTCTATCACTTTCTTTTGTGGTAAAACTTTACCAAATTTGTGTGATAGACGCTGCAACTTTATATAAAGAAAACCGAAAAAAGTGGGTTTTTCGGAGCGTCATATTTATTTTAGTTATTATGTTATGAAAAAAAAAAGTGATAGAAGCATAGATATACTCTTTATCTACATATAATATAACAAAAAAACTATTAAAATCGGTTCAACTTTCGCGACTTTTGTATGGAGCATAATTTGGTATCGTACCGTCTTAAATTCTTTGAGTATTAAACTCACGGACATTTCACACAACGTCCTCTGGTCCCAAGCTAAGCTTATTTGCTTATGTTTTGGGTACCAGAATACGGATGTATTAAATAAACTACTTTTCTTTTGTAAATCCATTATCCATCAACTTTTCCTACCTTATAGAACACCGCAACGCGCGGTCCTACGCTAACTGCATTCAGCGGCCCCCAGCATATTTGACGATATCGTCAGTCCACCTTGTTGGGGGCCGCCCCACACTACATCGTCCGGTGAGTGGTCACCACTCGAAGACCTCCCGTCCCCAACGGTCTTTCTCGGTCGGTTCTTTTGTAAATACATTCCTAAAATACATAGAAAACACTATAAGGAAAAGCTGCTAGTTATGGGATACCCTAAACCCGTCACAGTTAGTTGAGTTTTGTGTCTGCAGATAAAACTACTAGTTACTAACATTAAGTGGTTTTGAAAGGTCAGTGAATAGTAGTTTTAAAGTAATTCTCATTGCTTGAAATAGAACTTGGAGATAGTTTAAGGTGTCTCTTTTATTACTCTTGTCTCATTATGAGTCTTATTTCGTAAACTAGCCAGATAATCCTGTATCCATTGTAGCTTAATAATATATTAAACTTTCTTGAAACCTTAAAAAGTAGTATTTTAGGTTTTGTTTCAGCTATGTATATCGTATAGGTAGTGCTTTATAGTGGCAACGTAGATGTTTAACTCTCTATGCTATGTGTCTTACGGCACTTTTCCTCAGTGGATCGCATAATCCAAACTGGTGCGTGGTAGGGAAAAATATTGCAGTTGTCATAATAATATAATTTTGTTAAAAATTGTGTCTAAATGATTAAATGACTTTCATTTTATTTCATAACGCATAAATGGCCACACGAGTACTGACTCTTCACAGCGTTTCAACCTCTCAGCGACACCCCAGATTTTCCAGAGGCTGCGGTTCAGTCAAGAATCTCATATGTTGCGTCAACGCAGCACATCAAGTGTGTACACACTTTGATTTTTAATATGTAGATTGTATAATGACGCAGCGACAAAGCTACGACGTAACGTGCGGTGTGGGCTGGACCTAAATGACGGGTTGATTTATATTTATTTAAGTCACTTTACATAAATTATTTTATCGTAGCCAAGAATATTATGACCAAAAAATGATAAATAATTATAAGCTCTAAAATTATAAATTTGAATTCGAAGTAACTTTGTTCTAACAAATATCTATACCAAATAAGTAAAGTACTATTTACAGTAAGAACGGCTTTGTAAGAAAGATTTCCGGAATTTCGGTGAACGCTGAATCTGTAAAGAATATAAAACGTCTATTTAACTTGGAAACAAAGTTTTTATTGAATAAAAGAAATTTGGGTATGCAGTCTTTGTGCTCACCTACACATTTATATTGATTATAAGGGTGAATTTCAACAAATGATTTATTTGTATCATTTCGGTGAGATTTTTTTATTCATAGCTTTTTACATAGGTAGGTATGTTTTGTAATATAAATAAACTTGAACCTTATCCGTAACACGTGTGTCACTCGGGGACTGCTACGGTAAAGCTATTGCATAGCATTTTTTATCAACTTATGCAATTTTATTTATTTATTTATTTTATTTATGCAAGAATCTAAATATGTACTATAAACTAACATAAGATTAATAATCCTTAATTAATGGTGTTTACATCTGTCCATTGTTTATGGTAATTATGATAAAATAGCGATTGTCAATCAAATGTCAATAAAATGAAATAAACATTATTTTACATTATTAAAATCTAAAATACGCTGTTATCTGAACATTTAGGATATGTAGTCGATTCAAAATCCTTACACTGTTTAATTTGAGGAAGGCGCTTACCCTTGGTATCAACAGGATGAAATAGAGCGAAGAGGGGATTACGCATGCGCAGTAGCGTCAATAATGTAAGGTTTTCTTATTACATTATATTCGTTACGGAATTTCTAGATTCAGTGTCCACGCTCAAGGTCCGCGATAGAAGCTATGCAATAGCTTAAAAATTCGATGAATTTTTTTCATAATAGAACTCACATTATAATTATGTAGGTAGATGGAAAGTACTATTGACTTTTCCGCAATGAAACATATAAAACTGTAATATCAGAAAAAGGCAAAGAATAAAAAAGAAACGAAAGTAATGTTTATCTAAACACAGCTTTATTTATTATGACCATAATTTTACTAAGATATCGTTTACTAAGCACGAAAGTAAGCACAAAATTTAAACACATTTTGCAACAGCTCATTTTCTATTGTTGTCTAACATAAATGTTATGCGATAAGAAAAGTAAATTTTCTGCACAAATTCAGGTAGCCTGCCTGATAATACAGAATGAACAAAATTACCAGAATTTTTAATCTTAACTATTTAAATCTAAACCTTAACAAATTATTTAAACCATCCTCTTGAACCACTCTATCTACTGATAAAAATTGGTCAAGTGCGAGTCGGACCCGCACACGAAGGGTTCCGTACCATTATCTATGCAACATAAGGCAACGTTATTAGTATCGAGCAAGAAACGCTAAAAAAATCATGTTTATTGTATGGTATAAATATTTTTAGTATTTGTTGTTATAGCGGCAATAGAAATACATCATCTGTGAAAATTTCAACTCTCTAGCTATCACCGTTCTTGAGATACAGCCTGGTGACAGACGGACGGACGGACGGACAGCGAAGTCTCAGTAATAGGGTCCCGTTTTTACCCTTTGGGTACGGAACCCTAAAAACCGCATTAAAATCCGATACGTTGTTTGGAAGATATAAGCTCACCTATTTAAATAAAGAAATATGCAGCCAGTAATGCGCAATGTATAATGCGGCCGGTCTTTCGGGTACGTTTCCCAATGACTGCGATGCGGACGGATTTTTTGATATCTAATTATAAGCCCCCTTTTTTTCTTGTTTTATATAATGTAATTATGTTATAATTACACACTAAATATAAAACACGGGCTTCGTGGTGGAGTAGCTTATGTAACGGACTGCCATGCACGAGGTCGCGGGTTCGATTCCCGCTTGGAACAATCATTTGTGTGATATCCATAAATGTCGTACAAATGTTTGTACTGCGTCTGGGTGTTTCTATGTATTATAAGTATGTATTTACAAAAGAAAAGTAGTATAATGTATTCTATCCGTACTCTGGTACCCATAACACAAGCATATAAGCTTAGCTTCGGACCAGAGGACGTTGTGTGAAATGTCCATGAATATTTATTTATTATTATTTATTATTATTTATAATTAATTATAAAAAAATATAAACAAAAAAAAATAAAGAAATAACCACTGTATTTTAATAAGTAAAGATACTATAAAGAGGACGACAATATAGTCAAAGAGAATTGTCAAGCCATTACTTCTACACCTTCATTTTAAGTCCAGTCATAAAGTAGTGATTATGGTACCAATTCTGCGTGCTAAACTAAACTAAAAAATGAAAACAACTGTGTTGTATTTTGGTTAATTATCTATTTTGTTGTGTACATTTATGTTATGCTGAATCGTTATTCCATAACACATAGTTTTCCTAATAAGAAACTTCTGTTAACAATGCCAATTGTGTTATCGAAATCATCAATTTTTATTTTTTAGTTAAGTTGAGTTAAGTTTAGTGGTTCACTTAGAATTGGTACCAATGTTATTTGTATTAATCCAAAAACTTTGACGAACAGCTCTGTAAGTTAAAGGTATTTTGAGAATTAATTTCAACAGGTTTTCAAATAGACAACTCTATTACAGCCGTACAGAAATGTTCTTGTTACTTGTTTTGAGTCTAAACAATTAATATGGAAGTTGAATGACGTCATAGTTTGTAAGAATAAAGTGATTGTTTGAAAATGTGAAATAGACTTAAAGTCTTATGTAAGTTATTTAGAAGTTGTGTAATAGTTACGACCAAGTACTTTTATTATTACGTGTTTACTATTGTTATGAGGAATTGCTATGTGAATTATTATTTGTTTTTTAAAAATAGATATTTAGTTTTATGTTATTTTATTCAACGATATAATCTAATTTATCATATAAAAAGGTCCAACTTCATTCAAAGTATTCACATGAAAGTTCAATCGTTGCTGACTTACAACTATGATCATTTGTCACTTCGAGACAGAAAAAGACAAATGAAGCCTATATTGAGCCTTCGCTTATGTGAGAAAGGGAAAAAATGTAAAATTTTATCACGCCTACCCGCTTTAGGAATTATTAATAAGTTTTATTATAAAATCAATTTTCATTTTATATGCCAGAAAAATCTTAGGAAATTTCTTTCTTCTCTCTCTCCAGCCCATTAACATCGCTATTAGGCACAGGCTTTCTCACACTTTGGGAGAAATTATAGTCTACTATACGGCTCTCACCAGACGTTTTGGTGCAGGGTTCATATTCGGAGCGGCTCTCACAGAGAATGTTATCCGTGTATAATAAACCTTTGCACCTTGGGAGGGATAGGGGTAGTAACACTTGTATTCTTAATTCGTCACTACACAGATAATGTAATATTGTATGTAATAGCTACTTTAACTAGGTATTCAAAAACAAAGACTGCTAATAAAAAACATCTGGGTGTCTCGCAATATTTGCCTAAATATTTACGCTCAATTTTATAGATACTCGTACCGTCATAAAAACAAAATTTAAAGTTAAATTTAACTTAACTCATTTCATTTTATAAATAAATGAGTTACCAAATCTAAGTTGTTTGGTGTAATTTAACCTTTAAAAGAAACAACTTTTAATATCATTACTGCAATATTTGTGTAGAAACACTTAATTTACATCATAACTTTTTGATCCAATTAGCAACTTCCTTCGAGCTCAATTCTTCGAGTTCTATTAGATAGAGGTTTGCGAGGCTTTGCGATATCATAAATTTAAATGTTTTACCGTAAAATTATTTATATTTTTGTATCCAACTAGCTGTAGCTCGCGACATCGTACGCGTGGAAAATATAAACAAATCTCAACAAATTATACATAGAAGCCATCCCCTTGAACCAGTCTTTCCTTTAGTCTTAAATAAAAACTGCATCGAAATCTATTCCGTATTTTTGAAGTAGAGACATATAAATATGAGGACTTCGTTTTATAATAAGTATTTTTCTTTTCTTTTTTGCTTATCATACTAATAGTTTAATAAAATATTGAAGTTTACAATTTGGATGAATATGAATACTAACACCCAAAACTTCAGCTATATGAGAAAGAAAACTCGAAAGAAAATCCTGTGCCAAGACACCTGGTTAACGTGGTAGTAAATATATATTCTCCAATACTCTTTTGATATGGGGAAGGCCCGTGGCCTAAACAGTGGGACGTTGATAGGGTGGACTGAGAGCTACTACATATTTTTATTATTTTATATTAACCTTAGGAAATACTTTACTTTGAAAAATAATATACCTACTTCAAATAAAACTACTTTTTACAGATTTTGACGCGTGTATTTGTTTTAAATTTTATCCCAACATTTTGGAGACTTTATAGTCACCATAGGCACGGGTAAGACCTTCCAAATCCGTATAAAGTAATTTAATTTAAATTAATGAGAAGCGCAAGTGTTAGGAAAAATTAATATACCTATTTATCGAATATTGTCTGCTACTGTTTAAATCAAGCACAAAATTCTTAAGACTTACCCAAATAAAGAATAACAATAATATGGATAAATTGAAGCATTTAGAATTAAGCTCGCCCTTGTGAAATAGATATCCATTATGGAAAAGGTAAAAAGGTGTAATTTATTTCTCTCTTAGCGTCTCAACTTCTATCCTTGTTAGTCTGATATATTTTATTATACTTGTAGTATATACCCGTCCTGACGCACCCAATTTCTTGAAATATAAGATCAGATTATTACAATATCTTAATCCTGACACGATATCTCAGTATTGATTTCTTATTTCACTAAGTTCTGCCTAGGTTCTTGCATATTTTAATAACTTCCACTTCGTTTTAAAGCCAAAAAATAGGCAAAATTATTGTTACAAAAATTACGTAGCAAGCCTAACGTAGAATTTATCGTAGCTTCGTAGCAGCTGGTTACGGAGCTGTTGCGCGTAGCATTTGTAATCTATTTATCGGTGTTCTATTTTTTGATAGAAAGTTCAGCAATGTTCTTTCTAGGAATATTTAGTCTCCTTGATTCTTGAAATACCTACGTCTAAGTCAAAACATGTCTTTTATTTAATACGTTTATACAGGATATATTATTATATAAATAATTATAATAAATTGTACTAAAACCAATGCAATTTTTATTGTAGTTATGATACTTGTCCATGTGACTTGTGCATACTTGTGCATTAAGAATACAAGTATCAGGATCACAGTTCCTTCCCAAGGTGCTTCAAGCATCCGTTAAGAGATATATTGAGTGGATAATGTCTGCTCACTTCACCAACACATACCACTCAACGTATTATAATAAGTAGATCAAAATGTTCTCCAGAAGTTGTGGAGCCCCGTGCCCAACTGTGGGACATTAAAGGACTGGGAAGAAAGAGAAATAAAGTACAATAAAAGACTTAACTACGTACAAGCTCAGAGTAAGACTACTTTGCGAGATCCAGGGAGATCCAGATAAAGGATACAACTGTATACAAACAGCGCAAGGACCCTGTTGAGCCCTGTTCCCTATATATAATATTGCGAGATCCAGAGAGATCCTGTTACAGGATACAATTGTATACAGCGAATTATATATATTACAATACTATGAGAACTAATTCATAATCCGGTATGGTCGTCAAGCTTATAAGCTTATTCGCTCATACGATATACAAAACCATAGTGCGATCTAGCGAGACAACACAACGGCATCTATCGAGACGTATAAAAACTTATTGTTACAGTACTTATTAATTTAATAACGTGCATAGCATATTTATTATACTATGACGTCGAAAACACAAACAACTTTACTCATACCATAATTCAGCCCCAATACTTTTAATTACTTAAACTTTCCAATAACCAAATGCTATCTGTATCCAAAAAGTTAATCAAGAAGGGTTTTCGTGTGTGGTGCACATTAAAGACGACTTGTGAAAAGATTAAACCTGTATTTATCGGGGTCAATGATCGTATTGAACGAGCTCACAATAGCTTTGAATTAAATCGTGATATAGACATTGCTCACTATTGCTTTTTTATCATTCCATATCCTCCTATACACTGTAGGTATTGCTATTAGATTAAATTTGTGTACTGACAATACAACAAAAACAAACTACATCATGGGTTTTAATAAAATCACTTTTTACCGATTCAGTAGTTATCTTTTTGGAGATCCTTCAGTCACCACGTTACTAAGGTGGTAAACTTTCCATATTTTTCCGGACGTCTGTTTACCGCAGACAAATCTACGAGTAGTCGATAATATTTATAATTCGATTCGCTATTTATAGCTAGCATACTCTATAGGTTATCACAGTAAATACAGCTACACTTTTGGTTAGTCAAGCTAACACTGGCAGACAATTGACTGGCTTTTATATGATATAGATTCTAACTGGTTATCAGAAAGTGTAGGTCGTTCTTAGGCTATCTCTATCACTAGAGGTAAATAACGATTAATTATTGTATATACATTATATACCAAGATATATGTCACATTTTAGTAATGTAAGTATATCTTATATCTTTAAACGAGCAATTCTTGTATATATGTATATATATATAATTGGAATCTCGGAATCGCCTCCAACGATTTTCATAAAATTTAGTATATAGGGGGTTTCGGGGGCGATAAATCGATCTAGCTAGGAAATTTTCTTTTTTTTTTTCTTTTTGGCCACACCACCCGAGCGAAGCTTGGTCGCCCAGATATTTTAAGATAATAGAATCAAGTAAACACAGCGTCACCTTCTGCATCGGGAGATTGAACATCAAATATTCATATTTCAATATGCCTATGATAACCTCACGTATTTGTTTAAATCTCTATCCAATTGCGAAAGTTCTATGTGTTTTAACTAGCGCACTTACTGGATATAAGAGGAAATTGAAGTAAATAACATTAATATTAAAATAAAATTCCCGTTTTTGCAACATTTTTCACTATTGCTTCGCCCTTATTGGTCACAGCGTGATTTCATATAGCCTTCCTCGATAAATGTACTATCCAACACTGAAAGAATTTTTCAAATCGGGCCAGTAGTTCCTGAGATTAGCGCGTTAAAACAAACAAACAAACTCTTTAGCTTTTTAATATTAGTTTAAACTAGCTGTTACCCGCGACTTCGTACCCGGGATATACCTACTTAGTTGATACTTATTGTTACATTTTGGATAATTCACACGATATATACTTTTTTCTAGCTTTATAACCATAAAAAATGGTTTTAACTAGCCAATGTGTTATCCTGACGTATAAGCTAAATTCATGGAGTAGTTTTTGCGTGAAATAGTAAGAAACATCCAAACATTCATACTCATAAATATTTACATTTTTATATTACTAGCATAGTATTTAAGGATATAATAAATTAAATAACGTTAATAAATATAACTCTCAATATAGAGAATTATACCCTAATGTTACCAGGGTCTTCGATAAATAGATATTCATGCTATATTTAGCAACATAGAAATTGTTTTCTGTGACAATGGTATCCGTATTGATTCAATCGGAACCTTGAGCGCTGTAGAATTATGTATAGACAATTTGTGACATAATTGAAATTTTAAAAGGTTTTCAAATAAATCAGTCTATATTAAGCGCTATAGACAAAGTAATTTAAATAAACTAAATTATAGTGGAAAAAATTATAACCATGAGCGGGACTTGAACACACGACCTCGGGATACCGTTCCGTTGTTCTCCCATTTGAGCTATCAAGGTTCCATGGTTAGTTTATATAATAAAAATAAATAAATAAATAAATAAATATTCACGGACATTTCACACAACGTCCTCTGGTCCCAAGCTAAGCTTATATGCTTGTGTTATGGGTACCAGTATACGGATATAATACATAAACTTTTCTTTTGTAAATACATACTTATAATACATAGTAAACACACAGACGCAGTACAAACATTTGTATGACATTTATGGATATCACGCAAATGATTGTCCTGACCGGGAATCGAACCCGAGACCTCGCGATCGGCAGTCCATTACACAAACCACTCCACCACGAAGCCCGCCGACGAAGTAAAAGCATAGCAAGTCAATTGCCAAAATTAATAAATTAATGAAGTAATTCAAAGTTCAAAAGCAGACAAAACCGTTAGTTCCGTGCCGTTATCAAAATACGTTCCTAATACCGACGCTAAATAACACCAGACATCGAGACCCCAAACAATGAGATAAGAGCAGGAGAATAATAATGATGAGTATTTGTTGTTGTAGCATCTACTGGTATACAAAAACTGTGATTATGTGAAAATTTTCAGCTCTTTAGCTATCACCGTTCCAGAGAAAATGGGATCCCAAATAACGGAATAAGGGTAGGTACAGATGATTTTGAAAATACGTTGTTGTAAAATTTTGCGCAATTTCAGCTATGTACCTACAGCCTGGCTCACCAGGCTGTAGGTACATAGCTGAAATTGCAGGACAGGAGAATGATGATGTCCATCATCATTCTCCTGTCCTTGTCCCATTATTTGGTGTTATTTGGAGCTGGCATAACGAACATAATATATTATAGACGGGCCTCGTGGTGGAGTGGTTTATATAACGGACTGCCGATCATGAGGTCTCGGGTTTGATTCCCGGTCAGGACAATCATTTGTGTGATGTTTTTAATTGTCATACAAATGTTTGTACTACGTCTGGGTGTTTCTATGTATTATAAGTATGTATTTACAAAAGAAAAGTAGTTTATGTATTATATCCGTATTCTGGTACCCATAACACAAGCATATAAGCTTAGCTTGGGACCAGAGGACGTTGTGTGAAACGTCTATGAATATTTATTTATTTATTTATTTATTTATTATTATTATGTTAATGACACCTACGAGTCCTTCTCTTACTTGACCGGTTTTTCTCCAACTCTCTCTGTCTCTCCAGCCCACTTACGTCCCACTGATGGACACGGACCTCCTCCACTTTGGGGGGGCTATGATCTACTGTGCCACGCTGACCAGGCGTGTTGCCACAGTGGTTATTTTCGAGTTTTCAGTCTCTCACAGAGGGTGTTATCTGTGCGCAATATCCATTAACTGACTTTTACGTCACCCTTGGGAGGAGATGGGCTGGTGACACTTATATTCTTAATCCGTCACCACACGGAGTGTGGTTTAAATGGTGTGAGTTTCTGCAACGGTTGTAAGAAATCAGTGAACAAAGTATTAAGTGTTGAAGATATTTCGTCACAAAAACTATACATTTAAAAAATCTGAGTTCTTTATTTATTCTTTATTGTACAACAATCACAGTTACAGATAAAAACATTAAAGCAGAAAATTCATAATTAATGTACAAAGGCGAGCTTAACTCAGACATGAGTTTTCTTACAGCAAACCTCTGTTGAAACAGCAAACCTCTGTCTTTGTGTATAGAACATCGATATTATAAATTCATTAGTGTCAATAAAAAATACTGTTGAATTAAAAATGTTAATACTATAAAATGAAACTGCAAAAGAGTAGTAAAACCTTTTCAAGCCTTTTAAAAATTACGTACCAAAAGGTAAAACCTATTACCGTAAATTCTATGTCCTACTATCCATTCATCCATCTATTACCAGGCAGTATCTCATGAACAATTGCCGCTATAACTACATAAATTAAAACTCAAAACAGATAACACCCTCTGTGAGAGATGGAAAATTCGATTGGAAACTCTAAGCCAACACGCCCAGGCAGCGCGGTTTAGAAAACCATAGTCCTTCTCAAAGTGGAGTACGTACCCAACATTGGGACGTTAGTGTGCTGGATAGAAATGAAAAATTATTTAATCAAAACATTTTTTTTTTTAAATTACGTGCTTATGATAGGTCCAAACATTTTTTTGCCCTACCACCAGTTCAGGACGCAATCTGCTGAGAAGAACCGGCGGCGTAAGAAATACAGCAGAGCTTTTAATTAAATCAATTTTTTTTTAAATTATTTGACAATAAAATTATACTTACAATGCTAGTACAATATAGAACCGTTATATCCAACAACCTAATCACTAAAAGACTAATCGTGCATTATGTACATTCAAGTCGCCTCCAAAAGAAGATTAAAGTTCTTTCTCGAGGTCATCACATTGTACTGTAACACAAAGCCTCCGTTATAAATCATGGAGCAGGTAATTTCCTACTATTACGGCTTTTCTAACGATCCATATTGTTGCGTACAATATGCAAGCTAAAATAGCCTGTGTAATACAAATTACCATCGTAAATTTAAGGTTTTTAATGTTTAAATTGAGATAAACAACATTTGCATGCTTACAATTTAAAATGTTGTTAATTTTAGTAAAACTGTGTTTTGATTTATTGTACTATATTTCTTAAACTCAATGTATCTTTCTTACGCGCTTTTATTAGCTCAGTACATACTGAGCTTATATTGAGCTATAACAAATTAATACATTGATAGATACATATCTATCAACGTATTAATTTGTAAAACGGAATCTTGAGAAGGAACTTTTACCCACTTGCTGTGTAGTCGAATTGATCTGCATTCATATTAAGGTTCGATGACAATTTAATTATTTATAAAATATTCATGATTTTCAAGCGTGTTTTTTTAGTTTTTGGACTAATATAAGATCCATTTGTATAAGAAGGATATATATATATACTAGCTGACCCGGCAAACGTTGTTTTGCCATACTACAAAAAAAAGGTTTGAAAAATAGATGTTGGCCGATTCTCAGACCTACTGAATATGTATGCAAAATTTGAGAAGAATCGGTCAAGCCGTTTCGGAGGAGTACGGTAACTAACACTGTGACACGTGAATTTTATATATTAGATATATATATATATATATCTCTCTCCAGCCCATTAGCGTCTCACTGCTCCGACCTCCTTCATTTTTTGAGGAATTATGTTCTACTGTGTCGTGTTGACCTGACTTGTTGGCACAGGATTTATTTTCAAGTTTTACCTCTCTCGTGGAGGTTGTTATCTGTGTATAATACCCCTTAGCTGGCTATTACTGCACCATGGGAAAGAAAAAAGGTAATAACAACTGTATTCTTTATTCGATAAAAAATAGAAGCATTTCCTTAATATTTAACTTCATAAAAATAGATCAAGCCGTTTCGGAGAAGTTTATTCAGAAAAACAATAAGCTTATGATCTTCAGATTTAATTTTTCTTTATTTTTTTTCTTTGTGTTTTTTATACAATTTCTAAATGATAATAAGTACAAATATGCAATACCTCCCACCTCTTTCTATTGTTAATCGGTTGAGGGAAGATCTGTAGCGAATATTTAATTAAAATACTAAGGCCATAAATAGACATAACCTTGTAGTTTTAAATAAATTGTAACCTTCAAGTTGTGCAATACACGAACAGTAAAACAAACCTATACAAAAGATATTATGTTGGCACGAGGCGATGACAAAATTTATTGGTACCAGCTAGAAAGTTGTAAACTGAAGCCGTAAACTTATCGGCTATGAGCATTTTATGGAAGTTGTGTACGCAATACGCAATATTATATAACGGTTAAACAATGAGGATTTCCGTACAAAATATAATTAAATTATATTATGGGTTTTACAGAGTTTTGTTGTCCCGTGGGGTGACGGACAAAAGAATACAAGTGTCACCACCGAATGTCTTGCCCGCGGGGGTCATAAAACCGAACGATAGAACCACGTCGCATGACACCTGCGAACATATCCAAGGAGGACGTCAGGCAGGAGCACCGTTGTAAAAAATAGCAAATCCGATTGCAATATTAACAAATAGACAAGATAATAGGCAAGATAGATTGCAATATTAACAATTTGCCGACCCCGAATAAAGGGAACAGAATGGTATTATGATCATGTAATCATCATAATCATAATCATGTCGAAAACATATTAATTTCATCCTTACTAAAATGTAAACGCTAATGGAACTCTGGCTTTCACTTTTTCACGCGAAATCCTCGGAACGAAATCTGATATAATATATTTTGACTTTTCACAGTTTCACACCACAAGTAAAATAGTAAATAAACTGGTATAAATAACAGAATAACATTGCTTAGGAATACTGTCATCCTAGGGGAATATTAATAGCACAATTAGACTGTATTTAAGTTGAATCCTCCATCCTGAATAGTTATAAAAATTACAAAGCTATTTATATTGACATTTTTACATTCTTATGAATATTTGAATTTAGACATGTCAAGGTCGAAACGTTTTCACACGGTTTCAGGTTTAAGTATTTTAACCAAAAAGATTTAATTCAAAAACAATGTTCCCACATCACCCCCTAAGGGAGAGAAAAAACCTGATTAAAAAAGAAATTAAACTATATTAAATGATTTACGATTACTATGATGAGCAGCTTGTATAGAGCCAGTGAGTCGGAACTGAAGTGCGGGTTCCAGTGAGTCGGAAGTGAAGTGTGGGTTCCAGTGAGTCAGAACTGAAGAGTGAGTTCCTGTGAGTCGGAACTGAAGTGTCCACGGTGATTTGGGACGTACTTCCTGCGGCGAAGTCCTCAGTGAGTTGGGGCTTGTTATCCGCAAAGTCCGCAGTGAGTCGTGACTTGGTTGCTGCGTAGTAGCTTCTGGCTGGTGCTAGACGGTGAGAGGTAGTTACTCTAAATGAGACGTCGGGGTCACCATTGTGGAGGAGCGAAATATTCACACATATATGTATTCATGGACATTTCACAAAAGGTGCTCTGGTCCCAAGCTAAGCTTATGATGCTTTTGTTATAGGTACCTACCAGAATATGGATAGAATACTTAAACTGCTTTTCTTTTGTAGATACATACTTATTACACATAGTAAACACCCAGACGCTGTTCAAACATTTGTATGACATTTATTAATATCCCATAAATGATTTGTCCCATGCGGGTATCCAACCCGTGACCTCGTGATTGCAAGTGCGTTACATGAACTTCTAAAACCACGCGGCCCGTCCCGAGTTATGTAGGTTAATTAATTTTCTAAATTTTGGTTACGACAAACCTACAAATAGATATAAGTCCATTTAAAGTAGATACTTGAGACAAGGGGAGGCGATGTAATTTGTATTGGCAGAGGTAATCTAGAAGACTTCAGACGTCACAGTTTGTAAGAATAAAGCTATTGAACGGAATTAAGCAAGTACTTACGTGATTAAGAAATTCTTTTTACTGTTTAGTAAACGTTTTTTTTAACGTGTCCCTGTGGTGCCGGACTGAGAATACTAGTGTCACCACCCCATCTTCTCCCCAGGGTGCTGTAAAAGCCAGCTAAGGGATATTTTACACAGATGACATCCTCTGTGAGAGGCGGAAAACTCGAAAGTAAACCCTGTACACGCCTGGCCATCGCGGCACAGTAGACCATAATCCCTCCAATGGAAGAGGCCCGTACCCAGCAGTGTAATGGACTAGAGAAAGGGCGTTCTTTGCAACTTCTTAATAACTGATTTTTAACCGACTTCAAAAAAGGAGAAGGTTCTCAATTCGTCTGTATGTTTTTATGTTATGTTTGTTACCTCATAACTTTTAACTGGGCGAAGCGATATTAATGATTTTTTTTATTTGAAAGCTGGTGGTTCCCGTTTGATCCCATTGGCACCAGACCATGATTTGATGGTTATCTCCTGGGAAATCGAGGAAAACCCTCAAACTTCAAAGGAACATGAAACAAAATGATGTCGGTTAAACTTTTTTTTTTAAATATTCAATAATTATTAAGATTCTTCAATGTCATGACGAATTCAGTTTTCAAAAAGATGCTAACAGCTTACAAGCTTACAGCTGCTTTCAAATGGTAGACACGAAACTAAAAGCAATATTCAGTATGCGTAGAACACATTTTCTTTTGCTAAGCATTCATTCATTATTTCTTTATTGGACGCATAGGTATATAACAAATACATTGTGAGCAGCAGTGGTATTCAGTAATGCTGAGCCCTAAGGGTTAACGTCCATTATTGCGATAATTAATGGCATTTCTCATTAGTGTGGCCCCAGCATAAGAAAAAGTTTAGTGAAGTGAATTTTCGGTGAATCTTGATCACGTGACAGCGCTCCTCTACTTTTATTGGAGGAGCGCTGTCACGTGATCAAGATACACCGAAAATTCACTTCACTTTTTCTTACTGAATACCACTGCAGGCATTACAAAAATAATAAATTTTCAAACAACAACAACAACAACCCTCTGGTCCCAAGCTAAGTTTATACGCTTGTGTTATGGGTACCAGAATACGGATATAATACATAAACTACTTTTCTTTTGTAAATACATAAACATGATACATAGAAAATACCCAGACGCAGTACAAACATTTGTATGACATTTATGAATATCTCACAAATGATTGTCCTAAGCGGGAATCGAAGAAAAGCGTGCTTAACGCAATGATGTAAAAAATAATAGTTACATAAAAGTAAATGCCATAAAATTATGTTTCAACCTAAATTTTTCACATAAATTAAAGACCAATAACAATCCAATAATTTCAAATATCCAGTCTGTACTAAACAGAGAGCCAAGTGATTTTTTCGAATTGTTGTAGGCTTAAAATTTATAAGCTTTACAATTAATGAAGTAAATATTTTATGATTCTAATCGTGTTGGATTCAACGGATTGTGTTGTTCAACTGCATGTAAAAATAAATAATGTTTTACCAAACACAATAGTAATAAAACAAAATTGACCACGGAATCCACATAAAACAGGTTATTTCGTTAAAAATATTCACATGAAATTCAACCACAATCTCCCTGTTAGTTGACTCCAATGTACATTTGTCACGCCATGATAAAAAGGGATAGACAAACTTTCGCATAAGTAAGAAGGAGCGAAGCATATAAATAACACTTTTATCTAGGACATTGCAACCTATCCTGAGTAATTACATGTCAGGGAATAGCTTCAGGAAAGGTAAAAAAGTATTAGTCAAGAAAATAATATAAAAGTACGAGTTGGATAGACAGACATTTGCAAAAATAAATTAATTAATGTAGAAATACATGTACAGTCATCATTTCGGTACAATATTGTGTTCTGTAAAGATCACTAAACGATCGATTGATCGAGTTGGTGCAAACCGCTCAATAAATGGCGTTGTACAAAAACATCGATGCGATGTTTAACTCACATTGAGAAAATTGTAGTAGAAGATTTGGTAAACATGTACGGGAATCATGATAGTTCAGATGGGAGAGCAACAGAACGGTATTCCGAGGTCGTGGGTTCAAGTCCCGCTCATTGTTATCATTTTTTCCACTATAATTTAGTTATAATTTAGTATAATATTTTCGAACACTTGCGCTACTCATTTGCTTAAATAAAACTACTTTTTACGGTTTAGACGCGTATATTTATTTTAAATTTTAGCCCGACGTTTCGGAGACTTTGCAGTCACCATGGTCACGGGTGAGACTGAGCTGTAATGTGTCTTCTACAATCAGTTATTACAGGGTTTTCCCCACATCACAGCTCAGTCTCACCCGTGACCATGGTGACTGCAAAGTCTCCGAAACGTCGGACTAAAATTTAAAACAAATATTCGCGTCTAAATCCGTAAAAAGTAGTATAATTTAGTAGTTAACTTATTTAGTATAATTTAGTTATTTAATAGGAAGACTATATAATAATATATTATTATCGCCTTATTAAGCTTTGTTTTACTTGAGGAAAAGGATTAAATAACGTCCACAACTATAACAAAATTAACCGTTCTGACGTTTATTGTTATATTTTAAGAGGATACCAAAATAGCTTCGTGCATTTTTCTATACACGAAGTTTTCATTTTTTTCTTTAGATTGAATGGCTAGAGCTCTAATTTTTAAGTATATGTTTTTTCAATATATAATCGAGGATCGCATAAACTCAGAAACGCGATTGAAAACAGTTTTCTCGATAGAAAATCTTAGCGAAACAACCTCTCTCATTTTTTATTTTTTTCATTTTTCGGTCTATTATCACGTATTAACTAATGAAATAACTTTCAAAACATAAGTAACTATTATATATAGAAACACGTAAACCAGAATTAAAATATATTTAGTAGATTTTGAGTAAACAAAAAAAATATCCCTAATTCTTCATTTTCTATACCTACTAGCTGTGTTAATAGGTACATGTCGACGTTAATATTGATGTAGGCCCTTGACGCCATTTATTACTGAAAAAGCCACAAAACACAAGACAAGAGGATATTATAGTAACAATGACAATTACTTTAAAACTCCCATTAGTTTGACTCTAATTATCACTGGTTGGAAATTAACTTTGAAAACTAGTACATTAATGGTGTCTCGTTAACTCGTCCTGTGTCATTAGAAGACCAATTTAGTTTGCTAAATAAGACTAATAATAATTATAATGATCTTATAATGTACTAGCTCTTGCCCGCGACTCCGTACGCAACAGTTTTTACTGATGCTTCGCTCCTATTGGTCACAGGGTGGTGTTATACAACGTGTTTCAGAAAGGTGTAGTCATATTTGACCACCGTTACACATGGCCGGTGACTAGGCATACATTCTCCACAGTTAACTGATTACTCATGTTGCTTTAATTAGACATGTTCTTATCAGAGAGTTTGTTTTACTAATATGTATCACTAGACCTCAGTAAGCACTCTATTATGAAAATTGGACACTGAAATGTCATTTTTGAAATATCTCTATTCAATTTTGATTATTCTAAACTAGCTATTGATTTGTTACGCTTTTAATAAATTTATTAAAAATAAAATTATTTTTTTATTTATTTATATACAGGTACTATGTGTTGAATGTAAGAATCTAGTATGAAGTTGTTCAATACTTTAGGTTTCATATCAGTATCCCAAAAAACATTACTTCTATATAACGTGTTTCAGAAAGGTGTAGTCATATTTGAGCATCGATACACATGGCCGGTGACTAGGCACTAGGCATGGATGTATTTACAAATACTAGTTATATTATGACTTTTATGTGTTCATAAAAATTTAATTAATTTATTAAATTAATAGATCTTCTTTAAATACAACACTAGTATGAGGTCATCTTTTATCGTAAGGTATAATCACATTCAATAAACCGTAAACATCTCATAATTGATGCGTTTTTGGTAGTTATTTAATAGTAGGCAATAAACAAAAAAAAAACTTACCAACTGTATTTTTCTATGTGTATCTGTAAAATTTATAATATATAAGGCCTATCTAATGCAACTTTAAATTATTACTACACCTTTCTGCAACACGTTGTATAGCCTATAGCTTTCCTTGATAAATAAACTATCCCAGACAAAAAAAAACATTCGAACCTCAACCTCGTTCCTGAGATTAGCGTGTTCAAATAAACAATATTGATTGAGTATGAGTATAGTAATTAAGATAGTAATAATTGTCCGGATGATGACTCCATAGTAATTGTGACGAGCTTAAGTGTTAATGTGTGTAACGAAACCATAGCGCGATTTAAATAACGGTACAACGCCATCTATCGAGTGTTATGGTAAACTTCTGCTAAATATCACGCGTACGAAGTAGCGGGCAACAGCTATAACAAATAAAGGTCTGTGAGAGACAGGACACGCGAGACCAAAGCCTAAGCCATCATCTCTGGTCGGCGTAGCATAGATAGACCACGAATGCCCTCTCAAAGTGGAGGAGGGACCGTGCCCAGCGGGACACTAATGGTTTGGAAAGGATAGTAATCAATATTTTGGTAACTTCCTAATAAATATGTTTCTCGCACAAATTTTGAGTTACATTTTTTGTAATGTTTTCCCTCATACAAGCCCGTTAAATCCCTACTAATATTATAAATGCGAAAGTAACTCTGTCTGTCTGTCTGTTACGCTTTCCCGCTTAAACTTCTCAACCGATTTTGATAAAATTTGACACAGACAATCTTTAAACCCTGAGAATGAACACAGGCTACCTTTTATTGCGAAAAAATTTTTTTTCCAAATTCCATGCGGACGGAGTCGCGGGCAACATCTTTATTTATTAAAGATGATTTTCCAAGTTCAAAAACTAAAACAATACGCTTAATTGTCAATATTAACGACATGGTTTTGATTACATACAAATTTTGTTTACTTTATTAGAATAGGCCAATCTATCGAGATTCAAAGAAAACTTTGCACAAACTATAACCATGTAAGAACGAAATTCAGTTAACAATCTCCATTCCCCTTTTGTGTATCTATCGAATAAATATTTGACCTTTTCGTTTGTAATCTTTTCAGTAAATTAACGTATTATACAAATATTGAGCTCTACTGAGTTAGGTTTTACATAATTATAATTGTTTAAATAAATCTACTTTTTACGGATTTAGACGCGTCTATTTGTTTTAAATTTTGGCCCGATGATGTTTCGGAGACCATGGTCACGGGTGAGACTGACGTGACGTGACCATGGTGACTGCAAAGTCTCCGAAACGTCGTTCCAAAATTTAAAACAAATATACGCGTCAAAATCCGTAAAAAGTAGTTTTAATTAAACAAATGAGTCGCGACAGTGTTAGAAAATATTATAATTGTTTAGTTCAAAAACTAAAAAAAACACACTTAAAAATCCTGCATATTCTTTTAAATTATTACATTGTAATCGGTTCTTAATATGCCTGCAAAATTTCAGATCAATCCGACTACTGCAAATGGGTGAAATTCAGTTTCAAAGATTCCGTTACATAGATTAATACATTAATAGATACGTACTGAGCTAATTAAAATGTGTTTATTAAAAAGCTCTCCTTCCAAAGGGAGAAAATACTGAGTACACGTTAAACAATATGACACGAATCTTTGTAAAAATCCTACGTACACATTAAATAGTTAATCGCTAAAGCTTTTCGTGTAAGTTGCTCATTGAAGTCCACTTCTGAAAAAGATCAAGGCTCATTCTATTGGGGTCAACGATCGTATTGTACGAGCTCACAAAGCCTGTGTTATAAATCATGGTACAGGTAATTTCCTACTATTACGGCTTTTCTAACATTATGTATTGTTACGTACTATATGCAAGCGAAAATCGCTAGTTTTATTCAAATTACCAAAGCAGTTTGAATATTTCACGTTCATATGAAAACTTTATCGGGTTTTTGGATATTTTATAGGTTTATATTCTAACTATCGGTCCGGTCATCTTATATCCCACTTTTGGACATGGGCTTCCTTTACTTTAGAAAAAATTATGGTCTACTGTGCTGCGTTTATTTAGCATGTTGGCACAGGGTTTATTTTCGAGATTTTCGTCTTTCACACAGGATGTTATAATATGCATACAATTCGATATGACGAGCCGCGTGGTTGAGTGGTTCCTGTATCGGACTGCCGATAAAGAGCTCGCGGGTTCGATTCCCGCTCGGGGCAATAATTTGTGTGATTTTTCTAATTGTCATACAAATGTTTGTACTGCGTCTGGGTGTTTCTATGTATTATAAGTATGTATTTACAAAAGAAAAGTAGTGTATGTAGTATATCCGTATTCTGGTACCCATAACACAAGCTTAGTTTGGGACCAGAGGACGTTGTGTGAAATGTCCATGAATATTTATATTTTCATTTATTTAATATTCCTTACCAGGCTTTTACAGTACCCTGGGATGGAAAAGGAGTGGTGATACTATATTCTCACTCGTCACTCCTTCAATATTTAGCATTTATATTAATAGTATAGTGATTATTGTAGAAACAAGATGAAGATGAAGAAGTGATAAGATAAAAGATAGTATGCTCAGCCCAAAACAACAGGCGTTGCAATTTATTCAATTCAATCGATGATGAAAAATTCCTTGAAAAAAACAGCTGAGACTATTCGGCTGTTCATACACTGGTCATATCTGGTCATATTATATACGACAATTGTACCGAAGTGATTTAATTTTAGCCTTGAAATATACATTGACTGATGGAGAATACCACAATTATAGTAACTGTTGGTGCTTTGCTTTTTATATGATAACTTATTAATAGACTGTCCGTTTTCTACATCATATTCTGGAGTAAGAACCAGTTTGTCTCTGATCAGATCAATCATCTTTATTAATAACTATAACAATATCCTTCAAACTTTTTACTGCCTTAAAATGATTTTCTTCAAAAGTTTAGTTTTTGGACGCTTTGAAAATAAAGAGTTATTGTTTGTGACTGTTTCGAGTTATTGAAGAATATTTTTGGAGTAAAAGGGTGAAAACGTATTTTTATTGTTTAGAGTTTCCGTTGGTTGATCAATTTATAAGAATATCTTTGAAAATCTCTAGAATTTTATTTGTTTTGTCTGGTTTGAATATGTTAGTTAGTCTTAATTTTTCTTTAACATTGCTAAATGTTAAGCTTCCATTCGGATCCTCGCGACGAGTGACTCGCTTCCTAGTAAGCCGTGAGCGGTCCCAACACCGAGACCACTTTTGCTTTCAGTTCTTAGACATGCCCACTTTTCAACGACGCGGCGACGACGCCTTAAATCCGAATAGCGTCATAAGCTATATTTAATTTGATTCAGTAAACTAAATAATAGGTTTTATTATAGCAGTCCCGGCCAATTAAAACGCGTATTATTCGGTTAAAAAACGTAATTTCCATAACATAAAAAAGTAATTACATAGCTACGTGTTTTGTGTTTATAATCCACTGCGTTTTTAGCTACAAATCGTCAACAATAAATTATATATCGGCAGTAAAAAACAGCAATAAATTACACGACAACATTAACGACGGAATTCACATAAAACAACTCATTTCTTTCATAGTATTCACGTGAAATTTGTTTAGTACATAGAATAAATAAATACTTTGTAACCAGAGTGTGTTCTACATACAAATTTTGTGATACCATAGAATAAAATAAATGAAAGAGATAGACAACACTAGCCTTGACAATACTTATGTGTTTGTCTGATTAAATGAAAGATTAGCATTTTAATAGAAATAAATATTATTGAAGCATTCCAGAGGAGACTATTTTCTCTGTTATCACTTTTCATTTAATTTTTGTTTCATAAAACTAAGGTACTAAAGACAAATCTTTAAATACTACAAATAATAAACAAAAAGCTACTGTTACGGGGCTCTCTCGCTCTCTCTCTCTCTCTCTCTCTTGTCCATTAACGTCCCACTTTTGGGCACAGGTCTCCTCCACTTTGTAAGGATGTGTTTGTACTAGTACTACTATGCCTAACTGAGCAGACGTGTTGGCATAGGGTTTAGTTTCGAGTTAAACATTTCTCACAGTAGATGCTAAATGCTTATAATATCCTGGAGAAGAAAATGGGATGGTTGACATTTGTGTTCTTAATCCGTTACTACACACATGATACAAAGCTAGAAAATCAAATATACATCACAAGACAAATAATAAATAAAATAATTGAAAAGAGAATATTAAGTAGTAATCTATCCATTGGTATTATTTTTATAAAATACTTCCTTGGTTTAATCACAAACTCCCCATGAGCTTACTGCAATGTACATTTGTCACCCCAAGCTGAAACGAGATAGATTAACTTTAGCTTGAGTAAGAGAGAGAAGGAAATACACAAGCAGTTCTATCTCTGGAAAAATTAGGAACGGTTTTGAGATAGGTGTACTGAAGTAATAGATTTAGCATTTTGTAGTTTTACAATAATAAATGGAATAATATTATACACACAGTGGCGACACTAGACAAAATTCGGACGTTAGCTAATTAAATTTCCCTAGACTTGCCATTATACGGACGGTGACGGATTGACAATATAAGTGTCACCACCCCTTTTCATTATGTAAAAGCCAGCTTATAAGGAATATACTACACTACTAAGGAATATAATACATCAATTGTGACAGACGGAATCTTAGAATAAATGAAATGTGTGAAATGTGGAAAACGTCGACCGAACAGATCGGTCGAAATTTTCCACATTTTCGAGTGACAATTATAAGACAAAACAATTTTGTGTTTATTTATATTCTAAAATGATTAAACTAGTTATCTATCTTTGACGTCATACTATCAGTATTTTAAGAAATAATTGTACTATAATAATAACTTGGAGAAAAGACATCGATGACGTCACAACTTAACCTCATTTGTCATTTTCAGGCATTGTTATAAAGCTAAATGCGTCTTGCAACTTGACTATTATATTGACTCCTTAACTGACAAGAAATTTCGATTCTCGTTCTAATCTCATTATTTTTACTTGTAAATAAGATTTGAGCTGAAATCTTCAAAACTTCACAACCGATTTTGATGCGTTTTTTTTAATAACCAGAGAGCTTCCACACGGAGGCTTTGTTGTACAATTTGTTAAGGTTTGGTGTATATTCGAGGAGGGGGAATCAATAAGTGAATATATGGTGTTTCTATGTATTATAAGTATGTATTTACAAAAGAAAACTAGTATATGTATTATATCTGTATTCGGGTACCCATAACACAAGCAAATAAGCTTAGCTTGGGACCAGAGGACGTTGTATGAAATGTCCATGAATATTTATTTATTTTGTTTATTTATATTAACGCGGATGAAATCACGGGTATTAGCTAGTTCTTCTCTTCTCCAGCCTATTTAAGTCCCACTGTTGGACACGGGCCTTCCACTTTGGGAAGGATTATGGTCTACTGTGCTGCGCTGACCAGGTGTATTGGCACAGGATTTATTTTCGAGTTTTCCGTCTCTCACAGAAGATGTTATCTGTGTGAAATATCCCTTATCTTACTTTTACAGCATTCTTCATTCTTAGTCCGTCACCACACGGACAGTACAGTACTCTCTTAAAATCGCCTTCAGAACAATATTAAATCTCTATCTATTAGTTTCTACAGTCCCTTTGTCCGGGCATACAAAGCCTCCATTATAAATTATAGCAAGTACAGGTAGCTTCCTATTATTATATATTTTATAGTTAACTTGAATTATTCCATACTATTTTCTATCTATAATGTCCAATAACCGTTTTCCGATCGTCCATCTGTCTATCAACAGACTATATTTATTTAAGCTGTAGCCCGCGACTCCGTCCGCGTGCAATTTAGAAAATTTCCCCGTTTTTGCATCATTTTTCACTACTGCTTCGCTTCTATTGGTCGTAGCGTGATGTTATGTACCTTCCTTGATAAATGGAATATCCAACACAAAAAGATTTTTTTAATCGCACCAGTAGTTCCTGAGATTAGCGCGTCCAAACAAAACAAAAAAACTCTTCAGCTTTATCATATTAGTATAGATTAATGGACAATTTATACAACGTCCTCTGGTCCCAAGCTAAGCTTATATGCTTGTGTTATGGGTACCAGAATACGGATATACTACATTATACTACTTTTCTTTTGTAAATACATACTTATAATAAATAGAAAACACCCAGACGTGATACAAACATTTTTATGACAATTTTAAGAATCACAAAAATGATTGTCCCGTGCAGGAATTGAACCCACGCCCTCCAGGCGGCAGTCCGTTACCTGAAAAACTAGATCAGGAGGTCCTTTAAACACTTTAACTTTGAGAAAAACGACTGAGCAATTGAAATTCCAATAAAACACTAGTCGATAACAACTACATTTTTAGGGTTCCGTACCCAAAGGGTAAAAACGGAACCCTATTACTGAGACTTCGCTGTCCGTCCGTCCGTCCGTCCGTCCGTCCGTCCGTCTGTCACCAGGCTGTATCTCAAGAACGGTGATAGCTAGGCAGTTCAAATTTTCACAGATGATGTATTTCTATTGCCGCTATAACAACAAATACTAAAAATAAAATAAAATAAATATTTCAGGAGGGCTCCCATACAACAAACATGATTTTTTTACCGATTCTTGCTCGATACTAATAACGTTGCCTTATGTAGATAATGGTACGGAACCCTTCGTGCGCGAGTCCGACTCGCACTTGACCAATTTTTTTTATTATTTTTCACCCTATTTACTTTTATCGAATCATTACATTTCATTTTTTTGTCTCACAATACAATAAAAAGGTAACAAACCAAAAATATCCTGGAAGTAATATAGTTTCACAATGTATTTGTCTGAACATTCGGAGTGGTGATTACGAGCCTTTAATGGGGGTAAAATTGCTTACTCTTGATTTATTTAAGCCTTCATAATGTGCTATTATTTAACTGTAATAGTTCTTAGGAAAATAATGATTATATTGAAGTTTTACTAACCTACGAGTATAATAGGTATTTTTGCGTCAAGGAGATAATGTTAGTACAATTGCGAACTTTTGCTTTCGTGGCTTTATTTACATAGGTAAAAAGATATAAGAATAAATAAATCCCTACTAATATTATAAATGCGAAAGTAACTCTGTCTGTCTGTCTGTCTGTTACGCTTTCCCGCTTAAACCTCACAACCGATTTTGATGAAATTTGGCACAGACAATCTTTAGACTCTGACTATATATATATATATAGACTACCTTTTAATGCGAAAAAAAATTATTTTGGTTCGATTCCCGCTCGGGATAATCATTTGTGCGATATTTATAATTGTCATACAAATGCTTGTCCTGCGTGATACGTCTGGGTATTTTAAGTATGTATTTACAAAAGAAAAGTAGTAAATGTATTATATCCGTATTCTGGTACCCATAACACAAGCATAGAAATATAGCTTACTTTGGGGCCAGAGGACGTTGTGTGAAATGTCCAAAAATATTTATATTTATAACACCAAACTCAAATAACGGGACAAGGGCAGGAAAATGATGGTGAGTTACGAAGGAAAGAAACTCAAAAAAGTGCGTTAAATATACTTGGACATATTGTAAGTACCTTTGGATATTATAGTATCCTCGTTTTAAACTTAAGTTAAATAGAGATAATGGTATTCGTATTGATTCAGAGGGTTTCTACGACCTTGGGCTATATCTATATCAATCTATACAAATTTAATAAAGCTAAAGTGTTTGTCTGTTTGAACACGCTAATCTCAAGAACCGCACATCCGATGTCAAAAATTCTTTCAGCGTTGGATAGTACATATATCGAGAAAGGCTATAGGCTGTATAACATTACTCTGTGACCAATAGGAGTGAAGTTACCATGATAAATGTTGGAAAAACGGAGGAAAATTGTATAAATTTCACACGTACGAAGTCGCGGATAATAGCTAGTAAATTATATAGAGGGTGTTTGAGAATTAATTTAAGTTTCTACAGATTTACAATAAGATAAAACTATTCTAAGTACTTTGGGTGCAAGGAAATAGTCGTGTAATTTGTAACTGTGTTGGAAATCTGAGCAATTAATTTGTAGGACCAAAGACGTCAAGATTTGTAACGATTTTGTGAGTGAATTATAAGGGTTGTTTGGAAGAGAAATACTCTCCAATTCTAGGTGCAGAACTAAACTTAACTAAAAATTAAAAGAACTATTAGGGTTTTTTGATTAATCGGCTATTTCGTTGTGCACATTTATATTCATTAAAATCTTTAGTCTATAATTAACAGTTTTTATAACAAGAAAATTCAGTTAACATTGCTGAATTGTATTATCGACACCACCGAAATAATTTTTAGTTAAGTTTAGTTTAGTTGTGCACTTAGAATTACCACTGTGTTATAAGATAAAGTTTTTGAAATTATTCGAATAAGATGATTATTAGGAAAATGTAGTTACACTTTCTTCTTTGAAATGGAATTGCAGTTGCAGATTACAAGCCCTTTGAATTCCCATGTGGTAACGGATCAAGAATACAATTGTCACCACCCCATTTCTCATTTCCTTCCCAGGGTGCTGTAAAAGCCAGCTAAAGAATATTAGATAACACAGATAACACGCTCTGTGAAAGACGATTATCTCGAAAACAAACCCTATGCCAACATCCCTGGTTAGCGAGGGAGCTGGAAACTGAAGCACGGGCACATTCCAGATTGTAAGGGATTATGATCTTTTATGCCGTGCTGTCAGGGATGTTGGCATAATAAATAATAAATATATAAATAAAGTATAGGTAAAATCGAATCTCCAAACGCTCCTAATTATCTCACTGCTAATTTTCGATATCTTTGCTCTACTCACTCAAAAAATCTTCGCTCCACCAACAATCTTCTTCTTCAGTGTCCAGCGCATACTTCCACTCTTTTGCATTTATCCTTTTCATGTACAATCTATTCTTCTCTGGAACACCCTCCGGAAATCAGGATGTTGTCAAGTCGAAATCTTTAAATCTAGGCTGCGTAAATTCTACCTTGATCTCTCTGTACAATAGTCGTCTGTTATTTATTTTACATTTGTATGTATGTATTGTATATGTTTTTGATATATGTGTATTATAACTATTGTATGTATAAGTATTGTCTAAGTATGTATACTATAAATATTATTTGTGTACCTATTAATCTGTAAGTTTTATGTTGAGTTTGTTGAGAACTGTCTCGTGCACCTACCTACTTAAACTATTTTTCTGCATCACCCAAAGGTAGACTGGCAGAAAATGCCCTCGGCATTAAGTACGCCTATGTACATACGTTTTGTGTGCATGAAGTATAAAAATAAATAAAAATAAATAAATAAAATATAGTACTTATAGGGTTTATTTTCGAGATTTCCGACTCTCACAGAGGGTGTAGGTTTAAACAGCAAAACGATATATTTTTTTAAATTGGTCTCGTCACTCTTCACTTCTAAGCTACAAAATAACACAACTAAATTCACATAAAAACCACATTTCATTCGAAGAATTCACATGAAAATTTGTTCAATCACAAATGTTCGCTTACTACGATCATTTGTCACGCCATTCTAGAACAGGACAGATAAACTTTAGCTTAAGTTAGAAAGAGAGAAACATAAAAATAGCAGTTTTATCTTTGAGGCCTAAAGTAAGAATGGTTTCAGAATAAGTATTAAGAAAGTGTCCATTACAAAAAAAAATTGGAATTTAATATGTCATAAAAAGCTTCCAAAGTAGATCGAAGTTAGTTTTTTACTTGATGTTTTAAACTTAATTAACATGAAACTTCCATTTACTATGGACGAAATTTAAGGGTTCCGTCAAATATTTATAATATATTATATATTTATTTATTTTATATAATTATCGACTCTCGTCAAGCATCGTTTACCTATATAATGTTTTCTAAACTATTATCGAGAATTTAAAACAAATACACGCGTCTAAACCCGTTAAAAGTGATTTTATTTAAATCGTTTACCTATTTTACGCAGAAAAATTTTTGTGCGTTAGCAGGCAGATATTTTCTCGAAAACTATAGCAATAAGAAACTCAATGCATAATGCCACTTAATAATTTTGAAATTAAAATAGTTTATATCTGATGTGGTAATGAGACTTAAAGCTATTTTACGTGGCTTTCAATAAGTATGTCGGAAAACCATCATCATCGTCATCATCATCATCATACCATCCCGCCTTTACCCCATGAGGGTAGGCAATGATTATAGAGCGCTATCTGCTGCGATCCAAATATAAAATGTGTCTAAAAATCAAAACATTAATATACAATGACTTGAAAATATAATAATACATATTATAAGTTATTTATAGGTGTCCTGTCCTGTTGCCCGCGATTTCGTGCACGTGGAGTTTAGAAGGTTTTCCCGTTGTTGCTACATTTTTTACTAATGCTTAGCTGCTGTTGGTCGCAGCGTAATGTTGCTAGGCTATGCCTATAGCCTTCCTAAGTAAGTATATTATCCAAAAATAAAAGAATTTTTCTAATCGGACCAGTAGTTCCTGAGATTAGCGTGTTCATACAAACAAACTCTTCAGCTTTATAATATTAGTATGGATATCTGGCAAATATTATCATTATATTATACGATATCCATAGGGAAATATATCCTGTTTTCGTCCTAGTAGACATGTCGTTTCATGCTTTCGAAAACGAACCGTGAATATCAACTTTTCTCATAAATACGAACTCATTGGCGCTACCTAATCTATCTCCGTTAATGTTATACACAACTTCGTTAAACTATGTCGTATACAGCGCATATACGTGTTTTACAATATATACGCAAAAGTAGATACAAATATGTAAACACACATCTGAACAAAATAAGAGTGTGGTCTAAACGTAACAAATTTAAAAAAAAAAATAGTTAACATGATTATTACTAAAGTAATTTATTAATTTTGCAACTAACTTGCTATGCTTTTAATTAATAAATTAAATTGTAGTGGAAAAAGTGATCACCGCAAGCGGGACTTGAACCCACGACCTCGGAATACTGTTCCGTAGCTCCGCTTGCGGTGACCACTTTTTCCACTACAATTTAATGAACACGATTATTCTTACCATAATCATATCCTTTACAGCTCACAAGAGTTTTAAACATTAATTTCAAGTTCTAAAACGACTGAAGAAAACTCATTTGTAGCTCAGTCGGCAGAGCGACGGAATGATATTCCAAGTAGGTTATAGTCCAGCTTGCGGTGATCACTTTTTCTACTATAATTTAATTTATTAAGTAAAACGATTTTTTTATACTTTTGGATCCTATTGTATTTCATTTCCAGCTCTACGTATTTTCTACTCATTCTTAAAGCTTTTGTAAAAGAATCTCACTCCAGCTCATTTACGTCCCACTGTTGGGCACGGGCCTCCTCCGCTTTGGGAAGGATTATGGTCTACTGTGCCGCGCTGACAAGGCGTATTGGCACAGGGTTTATTTTTGAGTTTACCGTCTCTCACAGAGGATGTAATCTGTGTGCAATATCCCTTAGCTGACTTTTACAACACCCTTGGGAGGAGATGGGGTGGTGACACTTGTATTCTTAATCCGTCACCACACGGACAAAGAAAAAAAAATGTTGTAAAAGAATATGTTGTAAAAATTCTATATTCTTATTATATTAATTCTTATTAAAGTTCATACATATTAAGCTATCCTATTAACTGTGAGCATGACAATGTGGCAGATTTTGACGTCATAGTTATGACGTTGTAAAAATGGGTGTAGTTAGTAAAAAATATATTTTTACTAGCTGACCCGGCAAACTTTGTATTGCGATACGTACAAAAAAAAAAGTTTGAAAAATAGATGTTGGCCGATTCTCAGACCTACTGAATATGTATGCAAAATTTGAGAAGAATCGGTCAAGCCGTTTCGGAGGAGTACGGTAACTACGAGTAACACTGTGACACGTGAATTTTATATATTAGATTTTACTTGTATTTGCCATGCGAAAACTTAAATTAAATTTCTCTTTGTAACCTAACCTCAATTAGCTTACTATCTATAATTTTCAGTTGATCTTTCATAAGTCAATGATAGGTCGAGGTCAAGTACTATGCACGTTCACAACGTTGACTTAAACTGTCCTTAATTATGAGATCACCAAATCACGAATGTCGTAAAAAACTGTCATATTCTTTCACTACAATATTTGCAAAGTAAACAAATTAAATAAAATGGAACAATCTTGTCTGGTATTTCTAAATTACTATAGATATGTCATAAGATATGAGTAATCTTTTACGTTGGTCTTATCACGTTAGATTACAATTCAGTATTCAGCAAATAGATTGTATTAGAGCGCTGAATATCTCCAGCATACTTTATTTTTGTACTTTAAATAAGGGCATCATAAGAATACAATACTACACACTAATCTTTTACCTGCGAATTTGTTTGCATAAACACTAATAAAATTTTAGAATTTTCAATAGGCTCAAGATTCTGCCTCATTATTCAACTAACTAATTGTAATATTTTTCTTCCGCACAGCTTATTTTCGTTTCACTGTTGGACATGGAACTATTTAACAGATAGGATGTATTTTGGTCTATTATGCTAAGAAAATACCACGTTGATTTCAAAAAATTTCTCTCTCGCAGATGTTACCTACTTGTTGTAACTCCCGGCATGGACTGGCATAGTGAAGTGTATTCTCAATTCCTCTCCACATGAACAAGGCTACAAAAGAAATTATTTGCTCAAGCGATAATAATAATAATAGAAGGTGTATTCTATGAAAGTGTTTTTCACCCGCAATAGTTGAACTGATCTGTAATTTGGCCCACATATGGACTTTTTAGTCTGTATCTTCATGTTTGTATCTTCATCCTTACTTATTTATAAAACAAAGTCGTTATTTTCGTATGTATATCCCTATGTGTACATATATCTTCTAATCTACGCAACGGATTTTAATGCGGTTTATTTTATATGATAGAGTTGTTCAAGAGGGTGGCTTTTTTGTATAATTTGTTAAGGTTTGGTTTCTAAATTCGACGCGTACGAAGTTGCGGCCAACAGCTCCTCCTCCTCCTTTTCCAGCCCATTTACGTACCACTGCTGGGCATGGGCCTCCTCCACTTTGGGAGGGATTATGGTCTACTGTGCGTCGCTGAGCAGGCGTGTTCGCACAGATTTTATTTTCGGGGTGGTGACACTTGTATTCTTATTCCGTCACCACACGGAATGTTGCGTTTGCGGGCAACAGCCAGTTGAAAGTAAATCAATTGCTTCTACTAATAATAAAACAGTAACATGTTATATTCCTTATCGCTGTTATGAAATCATATCAATAATCGCTTATCTGTTATACCTTACACCATACGCCATACATCACTTATCTTTAAACATAATATCGCAGACTATCACCGAAGACGTGAGATGAAGCAAGTGTTATTTAAAAAGTGCTGTTTTTTTTAAGTGTGAGAGCATAATTTAAGTGTAACATGAAGACGCCTTGTGTATTACCTGGATGTTCGATAATCGTAAGTAATTTGTCAATCATTTTTGATAATCTTGAATTGTTGATTATAATGAAAGTATGTAATATTTAGATCAGAATAATGTTTTAATAATAACTTCATAATTGAATCTTCTTTTTTCTTGCCTATAACAGTCCCACTGTTGTTCTCGGGCCTCCTCCACTTCGGGAGAGTTTGTGGTCTACTGTGCCGCGCTTACCAGGCGTTTTGGTATAGGGTTTAGTTTCGGTTTTCTATCTCTCACTGTTGGTGTTCACTTCTAGTAATATATGGTTTACGAGGTTGCAAGTTCGATGCCCGCACAGGACAAGTACCTATTTGTGTGATGTTTTTATTTGTCATATAAATATTTTTTATTTTTTTTATTTTATTTATTTATTTATTTATTTATTTATTTATTATTCTCTTCCACAAGGTAACTTAGGTTTCTAGAAACATAGTTAAATCAATTATACTACTTAAATCAATTATACTAATATAAATGTTACAATACTCGTACAAATACAACAGCGACAAAGCCTTTGTGGGAGACTGGTATCTGCACTAGGTTACCCTGTCACGCAGATTACCAGGCCCCCATACATCAATTAAATGTACATATCAAAATGGTCCAGATGCTGATTTGAACTGCGTCTGGGTGTTTTCAATCTATTTATTAGTATGTGTAGTATGTGTCATCGCCATCATAGCATCATGCCTTTTTCCCATGGGGGTAGGCAGAGACAATAAAGTATTTGGAAAAGAAAATTATTAAATGTATTCGTATTCTGATACCCATAATACAAGCTTAGCTAGGAACCAGAGAACGTTGTGTGAAATGTGCATAATATTTATTTTACTTTTTTGGCTAATACGCTGAAAACTACGCCTATATTTTTTATACACCAATGGTACCGATGCTACGTGCACCACTGAACTTAACTAAAACATGAAAACAACTATAGAGTATTTTGATTAATTGGCTATTTCATTGTGCAGATCTATATTTATTAAAATCGTTAGTCTATAAACTATAATAGATCTCACTTGAAGGTTTCTAATAAAAAAAAACATCGCCGAATTGTGTTATTTTAGTTACCTAAAATAACACAATTCGGCAAGTTTAGTTATCTAAATAGAATCGGTACCAATTTGAGAGAGCCATGCACTCGAGTATCATAAATTTTTTTTATATGTTTTTACAATTTTCTGTACCGCATATAAATTATTCAAAAAGTCTGGCGAGCATCTGTAAAAATAAATATAAAATGACTAACTAAATAAATAAAAAAGCGTGCTGTGTCGTGTGACACCAGATGGGAACAAACGTCCATATAACATACTAGTAATCATCTCCGGCTTCGCACGAGTATGTGGGACGAAAACTGCTGCTTGTTCAAACCTAAATGCTTCGTTCTTATTAGTCGCAGCGTGATACTATACAGACTATAGCTTTTCTTGTTAATGGACTATCCAACACAAAAATAATTTTTCAATTCGGATCAGCGGTTCCTGAGATTAGCGCGTTCAAACAAACAAACTCTTCAGCTTTATAATATTAGTCGGTATAGATTTTGCTTCACTGAGTTATATTGATCTTGTTTAGACAAGGATCTATATTTTTTTAATTGTAGCCTATGTTCAGTGAAGATAGTGTACCTCACCAGCAGTGAAATAATTTAATATCAGTTCAATAGTTTTAGAGTTTATTCGTTTTAAAGAAACAAACAAATAATAAAACATCTATTCCAAGAGATTAGTGAACAAAACAAGCTATTTACAAAGAAATTGCGATCTCTTTATTATCGATTTTACCTGAAAATATACATCAGATTCTATTTTTAACAACACATGGCTATGAAAGTGTTAACAAACGTAAATTAACTGTTTATCAAAGTTTTCAATCTTATCAGTCAAATAAAGATGGGTCTCGAGGTCTAGTGGTTCATATAAAGTATTATAAATAAAGGACTGCCATTCACAAGGTCGCGGGTCCGATCCCCGCAGACGCACGGTGTGATATTTTTATATATGTCATACAAATGTTTGTACTGCGTCTGGGTGTTTACTATGTTTTATTAGTATATATTTACAAAAGAAAGTAGTTTTATCTATCCATATTTTGGTATCTATTAAAAATATTACACTATTCTTTCGAATTTAGTTCTTTCAAATTTCAAACGCAATATGAAACGAAGTATAGAAACCCCTCTCCTAAACGAAATCCTGGCCTATGTGAAAAGTATATCGTCTTGATCATACCATTTATTTATTGAAAATAGCTTACCAACAATTATTAACACTAAAACTAATCAAAACAAACAAAAACATTTCATACCTTACATCTAGCATTACAATTAATTAGAGGTAGGCACCGCATGTACTAAAAACATTGAAAAAGAAATCTAATATTTACAAAAACAAATTTACAGAAAGATTTGGAAGATAGCAAACAGTCGACAAAAAAAATTGAATGATGGGAAAACACTGTAAACATTATAAATTTAGGTGTATAATTTTGCGAAACCTGCCAGGCGAGTCGGTGTTAATGTCGATTATATCACTGCAACCGTTAAGCAACCTGCACAGGCGGGGAATAGTGGACTCGGCACCGAATACAGTTCTACGGAGTGGAGGGTAAAGAGGTGTGATGGGATGGCGAGGATTTCTACAGTATATTTTAGCTCTTACAAGTTTAAAAAGAAATACGCTGTCTGTAATAGTTCTTTTTTACCATCACGCCTTTTTTCCTTGGAGATAAGCAGGGACTAATAAAATATACCTTTATTTTTACTATAAGAGACGTAACGTAACAATAGCTATCAAGAGATTTAAGCCATAAAACGTGACAAACTTTGAATTTAAGACGATCTTACAAATGGCTAACAAATCATCTACCTAGTTCATTTAACCTCTATTTGTTCGTACATATACTTGTAGATACTCAATAAAGATATGGGTCTTTTGTTGTACAATCGTTTTGTATTACCTATATATGAAACAAAACAGTGGAAAAAATGTCGAATCTATTTAGGTCTTTATCTTCAAATTTCTGGCAGAAAAGACCTTTACAAAAAGCATTTTGTCTTCTAAAGATGATACTAAACATAGTTTTGGTTCTGGTCAGCCAAATTTGCAAAAATGCATTATAACACGCTTTTTAATTACTTGTTTATGTATATACGTATCTATCTGTTAATTGTATCTATTTTTTGTGATCTTATATATAAAATTCACGTGTCACAGTGTTCGTACTCCTTCGAAACGGCTTTACCGATTTTTATGAAATTTTACATGCGTATTCAGTAGGTCTGAGACTCGGCCAACATCCATTTTTCAAACCTTTTTTTTTAGTATGGCAAAACAACGTTTGCCGGGACAGCTAGTAATGATATAATATTTGAACTCAATTTTTATAAATACTTTTTTATAGCAAGGGTTTGGTAAATGATTGCAATCCCCATGTTAAATGGAAGTGCAATCAAAATACTTAGACCAGTCTGAAATTTCTCATCATGCAATAATTACAAACTTTTTAGAACCTAAAATTGTCACAATCATTGCCACAATTATTTTACATTTAATTATTCTTCTTTGTGAAATAGTAAACCTAATATTGCCATATTCAACAAAAGAAACTAACTCCCAAGAGTATCTCAACAAAGCCAAAGACCTAAGATTTCAACCCATATAGTTCAAGACTCGAATACCTAAATGTCATTTAAATTGACCACAGTAAACGACACAAATGATAAGATGGAATAAGAATCGTATCTTTTGTATTCAAGTTACTCATGTAACAATAAAAGACAACGAACAATACATCTACTGTATAAATATCCACTATATGTAGCAGAAATATGATATACTTTTACTAACCAAAATGATTGTTAACGTGATAGATGTGTGAATAGAATTTTCCTATAAGTAACAAGATTCAGAGGCTCAAAATGTCAACAGATAACACCTATTAAATGTTTGCAATTGTCATAACTAACATCGGTCACTTCATTATGTGTTATCATAACATGAAACGGTTAGGTTCAATTGTGAAGGAAAGAGTTCCTGCGTAAATGCTTATCGGTACATTTATGTTTATAAACTTACATTCTTGTCCCTAAGCTACAAACTTTGGCTTCTAGATTTCAAACGAATTTGTCAGGGCCTCCTTTATGTCCATGAAAGTGTTTGTTTGCTCTAACCATATTGATATAGAGATATAGGGTTACGTCTCTCACAGACTAATTTGTTTCTACATAATTTTACCTGGTTCTTATAGAACTCCTGTCTCCCCTGTAGTTACCTACTGAATAAAATTTCATAGAAATAGGTCAAGCCGTTTCGTAGCAGTGTGATAACTAACACTGTAACAGATTTGTTTATACTAGATTATATAGTTATTGTAAATGGAGAAACGACATGAAATGAATTGGGTAAAACCTATTGTTTTATTAGACAAATACTCCAGCTCTTAGCGTCTTCGTGACAATCAAAGGTGGTAAAGCAACTCTGTTTTTTCTTTTTCCGTGATAATATTTAAAATGTCTAGCATTATTTGTAATCAGAGGATTATCATTTGCCTTGAGTAAAATATGCAAACAATAGAGATATATTATAGGCTATTTGGACATTCGTTATAGATAAGATAATAGTCAATGTAGTAAATATTACGTAAATTTTTATATTATACATGGTCTAATTTTGGTCATGGACGTAGGTATGGGTTAGTTTCGGTTTAATAAAACAATAGCGGTAAATTGGTTAGTTATTGTTTTAATGAGTGTAGTGCCGGATTAAGAATATTATCACCAAGCCGTTACATAGGGTGCTGTAAGAGATAGCTCAGGGATCATAATTATAGGCAGATAACATCTGTAATAGGGAAAAATACTGTGTTAGAATATAGTGTCGTTTCGATACATTTACAAGGTCAACTATACAATCTTTAGCTAGGAAGATAAACTGGCAATAAAACAATATTAGTTTGTTTACAATCTTCGCCGCATATAAGTTAAAACAAAATTTGTGTTGAATAATGATATTGTGTAGCTCACGTTTAATTTAAATGTAAATGTAAAGATATTTTCAAGAGTTTGTATTGTGAAAGAGACGTGTTACTAATAAGGCACAATATTAGGTGCTACCTAACTCCAATAAACAATAAATTGTTTGTTTGGATTGGCAAATCGGTAAATATTTTTCTTCAATTATGCGTAACGAACTACTTATAATAATTTAGGTATAATGAATTCACCCACTGTTAAACCCTAGGTTACGAAGATGGAACCTGTGACCACACAAATTATAATTATTATTATGCCAGTATTGCGAGTCAATAAAATAATAATGATGAATCTTCCAAATCTTTTATTAGCGCCTGAATGAATTCGTATTGCAATCCGATGTAAATATTATTGCAATTAATAATAACAAATGTATAATAAAATTTGAATACTGCTCAATTACGACAAAACTGAATTATTTGAAATTTGGCACACAATATCACAATGACATCACATATTATTATGATTATGACACAGAAAGAGCCTTACTATTGAGGTAATAAAAAATTGGTATGAACGAACATCAAAAAGTACTTAATAAAAAAAATAAAGAAATATATCAAAGAGAAAATTAGGTAAAGTTATATTTTTGTACGTTAATCACAAAAAAAATTAAAACTACAGGAAATATTTCGATAATTACAACACCATTAAAATACTACAATATCGCTGAGTAACATAGGCTGTATTTAAAAAAAAAAACTATTTCTTGTGCGAAGCCGAGACTGGGTACGCTACTATTTCTTGTGCGAAGCCGAGACTGGGTACGCTACTATTTCTTGTGCGAAGCCGAGACTGGGTACGCTACTATTTCTTGTGCGAAGCCGAGACTGGGTACGCTACTATTTCTTGTGCGAAGCCGAGACTGGGTACGCTACTATTTCTTGTGCGAAGCCGAGACTGGGTACGCTACTATTTCTTGTGCGAAGCCGAGACTGGGTACGCTACTATTTCTTGTGCGAAGCCGAGACTGGGTAAGTAAGTGTTAAATTATTATGCCTAGGTATGATAACAGTCGAGGACCTAAATTAATTATATAATCTTATTTTCACACAGACTAGAGAGATAGAGTATCTTATTCTTTACTTTTTAAAATAATAAATAATTTAAAAAAAAAACATTTTGCTTTGTGCAACGATATTCGTAACCTCGATGAAATTTTAATTTTTTGCAGTTACTGATATAATCACTTCATTTCCTTTCCTGTGTTCTAGACAAAACAAGAACATTGGAATATTAATATTATTCTTATAATACACTAGCTGACCCTGCAAACGTTATTTAGCCATACAAATGTCGGGTGTTAACCCTTAACATTTAGGGGGATGAAAAATAGATGTTGTCCGTATATCAGGCCTAAAGGATATGTACACAAAATTTCACGAAAATCGGTCGAGCCATTTCGGAGGAGTATAATTACAAACACCGTGACAGGAGATTTTTATGTATTAGATTAAACTTTAATTGCAATTTTTTCATCACAGATACCTAAACAAGATGTAGTGTTTAAGGCAACATCACTCAGTCGGCCTATAACATAACATAGACTTTTGACCTATATCTAGCAGTTGACACTACTGAGTTAAAGATACTTTAATAAACTAGAAACACAGATATCCTACAATAGACAGAACATTACAAGAATATTGTTCAAGACTAAACGCACCAACGTTGGAAGGAGACGCGGGTTGTGGGGAATCTAGTCAGTTTCATTAGTCGTAACAACTTTACACGGCATATTATTCTCATACAATACATATAGTTTGTATAGGCATTTGTCGTTAATGCATACATTCGTTGTGCATTAACAGCCATAGCTATTTTTGGACAATCTGTTTATAATTCTATTAACTGTTGCCAGCGACTCCGTACGCGTGGAATTTAGAAAATTTTCCCCATTTTTGCAACATTTTTGCCTCATGCTTTGCTCCTATTAATCCCAGCGCGATGTTATATAGCCTATAGCCTTCTTCGATAAATGTGCTATCCACCACTGAAAGAATTTTTTAAATCGGACCTGTGGTTTTTGAGATTAGCGCGTTCAAAGAAACATACAAAAAAACTATATTAGAATAGATTCTTGTTTATTGGCCCTTGTGTAACTTGCTTAATCTACTAGTTGTGATCTGTGACTAGGAACAATAAAAATTTACTTGGAGTAAAGTGCTCATCATCGTATCCGCGAACGCCGGCTGCCATTCTCACAATTATTAAGGTTAACGGCCAAATATGACGTTTCAATTAACTACACAACAGAGTTAGGCTGGTTTAAACTCTTAACTATTTTTATCGCGCAAAAATAGACATTATTTATGTGTAGGTAATACGTAAGTAAAATGCCTTTTTTATTTTATTTACGTGTAATACTTACCTAAATAAAATCTATTTTTGGTAAAATTTTATTTGAAAAATCGCTTAGCTGCTTTGAGCACTTTTTGCTAGGTAAAAATCTTATAGGTTTGTACACTGATATCCATAACGTCATGAAATTAAAGTTTTCATGGTTGTAGCCTGTAATTTTTTTCTACTTATCTATAGAATAGAATAGTCTTTATCTTAACAATATTACAGTAGGTAATTTAAATATTATACAATTTTAGAATTTAAAGATAAGTACGCAAGTTGCGATCTCTTCCAGACAACTTTTGGATGGACTGAGAGGAAAGAAAAATTTGGATAATTGTAATGTAACATACATACACACATACCTTCACATTAATACATAATTAAATAACTATAAACACAGGTACATATAAAAATACATAATACGATGTAACTATAGTTATATCTCGAAATTATATTATAATGTTAAAAGGTTCCTACGGGTCCTAAGGGTCGAGATCGCACTGGTTGCGGTGATACCTCGTCCATAGGCAATGTTGATCGCTTATTTGTCACCCTAAAAAAAAACGAAATATTATTATAAGCTACGACCTCCATATTAATTGTAGAAACCAAGTAGTTTATTTTCATAGTCACTATACATTTTATTTTAATTATATAACTTGTAGCACTTAGTTTAAATAAAAAATATTACGAAATAAAAATTAGGTACCTGCTTCAAACAAGCAGCACTGGTATTCAGTAAGAAAAAGTGAAGTGAATTTTTGGTGAATCTTGATCACGTGACAGCGCTCCTCTATTTTTATTGGAGGAGCGCTGTCACGTGATCAAGATTCACCGAAAATTGACTTCACTTTTTCTTACTGAATACCAGTGCAGGTACCTAATTTTTATTTAATCACACATTCAAAATATCGAAATATTTTTAAGTAATTACATTTATGTACATAAGAAATAATTTAGCGTGTAGCCTTCCTAATTTATGAGTAAAAAAATTCACTAACATTTGAACTGTGGCACACTTTGCAATGTACGTGTATTATCATGAAGCGTGACTTTGTTTTTTTTTATTTAGATTGCGGTATTTTGGCTTTGTTCCGGCCGTGGTCAAATAATAGGATTGATATTGTTTTGCGTACGCCAGTCCGATTTGGTATAATGTGAAATAAAGACTGATTGTAACTGTTATAACTGTTTTGTGTTCAAGTGTTTAATATGTACGGCTTATTTCATTCAAAATTCAATGCGAGACGGAAACGTGAGGTAAATATTATTTAAATGTGTTTTGTTTTTATACTTAAATTGTTATGAGTTTTGTTTTAGTGTTTAAATAAATAAATATTCATGGACATTTCACACAACGTCCTCTGGTCCCAACCTAAGCTTATATGCTTGTGTTATGGATACCAGAATACGGATAGAATACATAATTATACTACTTTTATTTTGTAAATACATACTTATAATGCATAGAAACACCCAGACGCAGTACAAACACTTGTATGACAATTAGAAAAATTACACAAATGATTATCCCGAGCGGGAATTGAACCTGCGATCTCTTGATCGGCAGTCCGTTACATAAACCACTCAACCACGAGGCTCGTCTTAATTATAATGAATTTATTATTTAATTCAATTTATTATAGTGGATATTAGCCTAATTCCTGTGACTTATTTTTTATAATTATTATAACTTTCGCTGACTCATTTTCTTATAATTATTAAAACTTTAGCATATAGCACTAAGAAAGACTGTAACTCAAAATTACTGAAAAATTGGACCACACAATTTAGAGATTTCTCCTTACATACATATTACACACTTTATCTCTATAACTATAATCTATGTAGGTATTTTTTAGGGTTCCGTACCCAAAGGGTAAAAACGGGACCCTATTACTGAGACTTCGCTGTCCGTCCGTCCGTCCGTCCGTCCGTCCGTCCGTCCGTCCGTCCGTCCGTCCGTCTGTCACCAGGCTGTATCTCAAGAACGGTGATAGCTAGAGAGTTGAAATTTTCACAGATGATGTATTTCTATTGCCGCTATAACAACAAATACTAAAAATAAAATAAAATAAATATTTAAGGGGGGCTCCCATACAACAAACATGATTTTTAGGGTTCCGTACCCAGTATCTCAAGAACGGTGATAGCTAGACAGTTGAAATTTTCACAGATGATGTATTTCTATTGCCGCTATAACAACAAATACTAAAAATAAAATAAAATAAATATTTAAGGGGGGCTCCCATACAACAAACATGATTTTTTTACCGTTTCTTGCTCGATACTAATAACGTTGCCTTAGGTTGCATAGATAATGGTACGGAACCCTTCGTGCGCGAGTCCGACTCGCACTTGACCAATTATTTAAACCTGTGATAATCTGAAAATTGTTTATTTTTAATTAATTTTTTTATTGACCTCTTTGTTTCTATGTCAAAAGTATTCTTAATGTACATTGCAATAGCTTAGGAAGGAAATAGATTGGTGACACTTGTATTTTTAATCCGTCACCACATGGACAGTAGGTACATTTGTAGTAGGATACTTATCATGGTAATCATAGTCTTAGGAGTATAGCTCTATATGTATAAAAATTTTAGTTTTGTTAATAAAACGACGATGACTTCGTGGTTGAGTGGTTCATGTAACGGACTGCCGGTCGCGGGTTCGATTCCCACTCGGGACAATTTTTTTAATTGTCACACAAAATATGTTTGTACTGCGTCTGGGTGTTTCTATGTATAATAAGTATGTATTTACAAAAGAAAAGTAGTATATGTAGTATATCCGTATTCTGGTACCCGTAACACAAAAGGTGAGCTTCAGACCAGAGGACGTTGCGTGAAATGTTCATGAATATTTGTTTATTTATTTTAAGAGCCTTTGTGTGAAATGTCCGTAAATAAATATTTATTCACATAACAGCCAAGTCTCTTTCGTCTTCTTCCAAGCCCAATTAAGGGCCTACATCAATATTATCGTCGACATGTACCTATTAACACAGCTAATAGGCTATTTTATTTCTGATTTACGTGTTTCTATATATAATAGTTACTTATGTTTTTAAAGTTATTTCATTAGTTAATACGCGATAATAGACCGACAAATGAAAAAAATAAAAAATGAGAGAGGTTGTTTCGCTAAGATTTTCTATCGAGAAAACTTTTTTCAATCGCGTTTCTGAGTTTATGCGATCCTATATCATACATTGAAAAAACATATACTTAAAAATTAGAGCTCTAGCCATTCAATCTAAAGCAACAATGAAAACTTCGTACGTAGAAAAATGCACGAAGCTATTTTGGTATCCTCTTAAGTCCCACTAATGGACACGGGCCTCTTCTACTTAGCGTTTAATTTCGAGTTATCCGTCTCTTAAAGATGTTTATAATATCTCTTAGCTCGCTTTTACAGCACCCTGGGAAGGAAAAGGGGTGGTGACACTTGTATTCTTAATCCGTCACCACACAACAGCCAAGTCATCCAAATATAAATGAATATTTAGGAGAGTCATAATAATAAATAATATATTGTTTTTATCAAACGGACAACGTAATCCGTTTGTATTCGCAAAACTATTATATGGTCTGATAGCTATTTCCTGTTTAAGTACTCATAAATTATTAGTTTTGTTATTGTATTTTATTGCAGATTAAAATTATATTAGTGGAAAAATGTAGTGTTATGTACCAAACGATTAACTTATCATATTTTGTCTGCGCACGGGCATCTCTAATTATTGATAACGTCACTATCGATGACGTCGAGAACTGACCGGTGCATCTGTCCTGGTGGCTCGTTTCCGCGCGCGCGACACGGTTACCGAGCGCGCGTTGTCAGTCGCAAAACACATCTTGTTTGCAAACTACGTCGCGATTTGAATGCGATTGAAGCGTTTTCCTTGCAATTGTTTCGCGAGTTAAAAATTGTCACTAGAATTAATTGTTGATAAAACTAATTATCCTTGTTGTGTGAATCGATAATTACCATTGAAACAAAACCTTGAAATGTCATTGCGAAGTTGAGTATTCGCCATTTTTGTATGACAAAAAAGTATTATAAAAACTAGTGAATTTTGTGTCTCCATACTTAATACTATTTAATGTGAGTTGAACTGTTTGATAACTATAATTGTGATAGTATAATTGCATTAAGACGATTGGTGAAAGTTCACGGCTTAAGTCGCGCCAAATGTGGTCATTTTGAGGACTTAAAGAGTTCGTGTCTGCCTGCATAAAGTTAAGTATAGTTTGATTAGCATTCTGCGTTATTTTGGCCAATTTATCGTAGTTAGTTAATGAAGCTATAGCTAGGGCTTGACACAGTGAAGACATTGTTGAAGAACAAAACAGGGTAAGTTTGTACTATTGTAAATTTGTAACGCTGTGATATACAGTATATGTTCGTTCCTCTCGCGCCTGAGAGATATCACGCTTCCACTTAACCTATTATTAATTAGAACACCAGGTTGAACGCAACAAATTTTGGTAGCAGAGCGTGGTTTAAACTCCGTTTCTCGAATGTTCCATGTTGAACAAACTATACCCTCATTATTTGTGAAAATTGATTTAATTAATTTAATTAATTTAATTTGATTAATTTAGTTGTTTGTTTGTTTAATCTAAATTGTTGGTATAGTTTTAAATAATTAATTTGAGTACTTGAATTGGCAATTAGATTTTAAAGGATTTGATAATTATTTGTGCTATTGCTAATCGTATTTGTTGTTGCTCAGGTTATTATTTAATATAAATTATTATTTAATTATTGTCTAATATTGAACAACGTTATAGTTAAATTGTGGCGTTGTGCGTTTGTGTAATACAACATTTATTTTATACGTTTGTTTGTTTGTTGGTTACCTAAAAATAAATAATTTAAGTCTTAAATTAATTGCACATTGGCAAGGAATTGTTTGTTTGTTTGATTTAAAATATTAAAGATTTGATATTTGTTTGGAGTAATAGCGGCTTGTCTCATTGAAAGATATTTTGTTTTTCGCTATTGTAATATTGTTTGTTTGTGAAAGATATTTGTTTTTTTTTGTTAATATAAGATTGTTTGTTTCGTGCCGTTTGTGCTTTGAAGATGTCTACCGCCGCGTATAATGTTGTCCGCGAGACATATTCCGGGATTGCGACTCATTTGAGATGGTTCACGTCAGCTGCCGCCTTGGTGAAAAGGGAGAACCGAATCGAGGCATTGTTGGACAGGCATGAGAAATGCCCTACACGACTTCAGGAGGTGGAGGCGCTTTACCGGCGCTTCATCTTGCATCTGGATGATGTGCCCCTGGAGTCATTCCCCCAGGAGCGACGGGACCAAGTCCACGAGGACTACGTCCAGATTATGGACCTTGCCGACGACATCGCCCAGCGCGCGCGGGAGATTTTAGCCTCGCGCGCCGGAGTACCGGCTCACCGGGCCCCCTTGAAGACTCCCGTGGGCCTTTTGACTAGATTACCCAATTTGGATCTTCCACGTTTTGATGGTCGATTAGACACGTGGATGGGGTTTATTGGTTTGTTTGAGAGCCTTGTGGACTCGAGGGACGATTTGGGTCCGTCTCAAAAACTGGCCTATTTACTCTCCGTGCTTGATGGAGAGGCGAGGGGCTTAGTACAGCACCTCCCAATATGTGACGGGAGCTATGGGATCGCGCGGGCGTTGCTCACCAAGCGCTATCACAACCAGCGCTGTCTGGCAGATACCCACGTCGACCAGATTTTGAACCTTCCCGTCGTGAGCAATGCTGCCCAGTTGAGGACCGAGCTGCTGAACCCCCTCCTAATAGCCACCAATTCGCTCAACCGCTTAGGACTGCCGGTTGCCAAGTGGTCTTACCTACTAGTGCGTATTGTGCTCAAGCGATTGCCGGTGTCTTTGAGGGCACGTTTTGAACAGGGGCACACTAGGGATGAGGCATCTGCTCTCCCTACCTTTGACCAGCTCCTGACGTTCCTGGAGGACGAGTGTCGCATGGGTGACGTCATGGTCGCCGACACGCCGGTGGAAGCATCACGTCCCAGACCCACCAACCAACGGCGCAATGCCCAACCTGCACCAAGAGGAGGTACGGCCGCCCGCTTCGCTGTCGCTCAAGCTGCGCCACCGGACTGCCGGTTTTGCAAGTCGCAGGGACACCAAACGGTGCGGTGCCCAGACTTCGCGGTCCTGCACGTGGCCGCTCGTAGGCGGATTGCCCAGGCCCGCGGCTGGTGCTTCTCTTGCCTAGGGGACCATTACCAGCGCGCCTGCCCCGACACTCACCCGTGTCCTATTTGCGGAGGGCACCATTTGAAAATCCTGTGCGCCAACGCGAATGGCCGTCGCGACCACGCGGGGTCGCCTTCGGGCGGGTATGCCAGTGGACACCGGGACCAGTCCCGCAACTTGGAGTCCGGCTCATCACCCCCACGCCGCGCAAACTGCGCTGCCGTTGATCGCCGAGTTGGTTCGGCGCGCAGCCCCACGGGCGGGTATGAAAGCGGGCCCCGGGTTCAATCCCGCACCTTTGTGTCCCGCTCGCCCTCCCCGCTTCCACGTGATCAAGCGAGATCACCTCCGGTAGTGTACCACGATTACCGTGACGCGCGTCCGGTACCACTACCGTCCCCCCCTCTGGCGGAACGTCCCCGTTTGGAGACGCGCAACCCTCGGTACGGACGCTCCAGGCGCTACGAACCGCCGTCTATGGCTCGTGGCAGTCGTCACCGAGAGGAGGCCGAGTTTAGGCACTACCCGCACTTTGATTTGCCGTCTCGGGACAACGGCGCTCAGTCGCCGCCACGCCAACATTAGGATGTTGGCGTCTGCCCCCGCTATGCACCGCCCCCTTTTGAGACCGTCCTCTTGCCTACGGCCCATGTCAGGGTCTGGGGACGGACGGGCGCCTCGGTTGTAGTCCGAGCGATATTGGACACAGGCTCACAGGGGTGCATAGCCTCGTCTTGGTTGGTAGGGCAGACTGGCCAGACTATTGAAAAATATTCAGATGTAATAAGGGGTGTCGGAAACGCCCCCGTGGCCACGGTAGAGGGCCGCGTTTGGTTTGAGTTCTCCCCCTCAAATTCTCCACGTCCGACGTTGGAATCGTCGGCCATTGTGATGGAGAATATCTTGGGCAATCACCCGCAAGTTCGTTTGTCTGCGGATGCGGTAAAATTGACCGCGGATTTGAATTTGGCTGACCCTAAATTTGACCTGCCTGGCACGGTCGATTTGTTGCTTGGTGCCGATGTTTTGGGTAAAATATTACTCGGCAAGGATCGTGTTTTGCAGCCAGGTGGCTTGGTAGCCCTCCGGACCATATTTGGGTTCGCACTGATGGGGCCTGTATTGAGGACACCCCCCCCTGCCGAACTTGGAACGGCCTTGATGGTGGGGTCCGCCCTTTCTGACGCCGTGCAGAGATTCTGGGAAGTGGAGGAGCCACCACAAGCTCCCCGCTCTGATCCGGAGCATGAAGAGTGTGAGCAGTTCTACAAGACCAACACCAGTTATCTCCGTTCTGGCCGGATCATGACAAGATTGCCATTTCTCGCCGTACGTCCGCCACTTGGCGTCTCGCGGCCTATTGCAGAGAAGCGTTTGTTGGCGATGGAACGCCGTGTGAGCAGGGACCCACTACTCAAGGAGAAGTATATTGACTTCATGCGGGAGTATGAGGATTTGGGACACATGTCTGTGTCAAAATTGGATTGGCGTTCGACGGAGCACTTCTTTCTTCCGCATCATGCTGTAATAAAACCATCCAGTGGTAAGCTACGCACAGTATTTGATGGTTCTGCGCAGACTACTTCAGGAGTGTCATTGAACCAGTGTCTGCATCCTGGTCCCAAATTGCTGAAGGACCTTTGTGACGTCATCACGCGGTTTCGACGTCATCAATTTGTTTTTGTGGCTGACATCAAGATGATGTTCAGGCAAACGGTAATTCACCCGGATGATCGCCGATACCAGCTGATATTGTGGCGAGAAAACCAGCAAGATCCCATGCTTGTCTACGAGCTCAACACGAACACATACGGGCTGAGGTCTAGCCCCTTTTTGGCTATACGTTCGCTTTGGGAGCTCGCGGATCGAGAGCGTATGTCGTTTCCTCGCGCAGCCGCCATTTTGAAGGAGGACCTATATGTTGACGATGTGTGCACTGGCGCGGCCACGGAGAGAGAGGCCCTGCTCTTGCGTGACGAGTTGATTGGCATTCTAGCCTCCGCAGGATATGAGTTGCGTAAATGGATCTCCAACTTACCTGCGCTCTTGGACGGGCTACCGGATGACCACCAGCAGGATCCTCACCTATTTGAGAACCGTGACAACCCTACCATGATGTCAGTGCTTGGAATCCAGTACAGACCAGTCCAGGACATCTTTACATTTAATGTCAATTTGGATTCGCATCACACTTGGACGAAACGACTGGTTCTGTCGACTGTCGCGAGAACCTTTGATCCCAATGGCTGGATATGCCCGGTCATATTCTGGGCCAAATGCTTCCTGCAGAGACTTTGGACTGCAGGTCTTGGATGGGACGAGCCACTTCGCGAAGCTGTTTTGAAGGACTGGCTCCTATTTGCTTCCTCATTGCCTGCCATCAATAGGATATCGTTACCCCGTGCTCTGCTTCCGCCAGGGAAGCACACCGCGTCCCTTCATGGTTTCTCGGACGCTTCGGAACGTGGGTACGCAGCAGCCGTATACTTGCGCACCGTGACCACAGATGGTCAGGTGAAAGTGTTGTTGGTCATGGCGAAGAGCAAGGTCGCGCCTCTTCGAACTGCCTTGACAATCCCTAAGTTAGAGTTGTCAGGGGCGGCCCTTCTTGTTCGCCTTTTGAATCACGTCATGTCTACCTTGTGCACGTCAATTGACATGTCCACGATATATGCATGGACTGACAGTCAAATTGTGCTATGTTGGCTGAAGACGTCAGTTCACACCTTAGAGGTGTTTGTAGCAAATCGTGTCTCTCATATACAGAAATCGGAGACCCCGTTGGTTTGGAGGCATGTGCCTGGCGAGGTCAACCCTGCTGATTGTGCGTCACGGGGATGTATGGCCCCCCTTTTAGTTGAGCACTCTCTGTGGTGGGGACCTGAGTGGTTGACCAGATCAGAATCTAATTGGCCGCGAACTCCGGCCTTAGACATTGTCGCACTGCCTGGGTTGCGAACGCTTGCGCTCGAACGGCAGGACCGTCCGTTCGACCCAGATTTCTTACTTAATCGTTACAGTTCATTGGACAAATTGTTGAGTGTCACCGCTTGGATCAAGCGCTTCATGAGAAATTGTAGACATCCACAGAACAAATGTTTGGAGGCCTTCTTATCGCCACAAGAGCTCCAAGATGCTCTTCTTCACTGGGTTCGTTCTGTGCAAGAGGCACATTTTGAAGACGAGATTGACATCTTGAGGAAAGGCAAATCCAAGCTGTCTGGAGCCATTTGTAAGCTGAACCCTTTTTTGGATAGTGAGGGTCTTTTGCGTGTCGGAGGGCGTCTTAGGAACGCAAACCTCCCTTATGGATCTCGTCACCCCCTCTTATTGCCAAAGAGTGGCCACTTGGTGAACATGTTGGTGACTGATCGTCACATCAAGAACTCCCACGCCGGCTGTAATGCCTTATTGGCCATTTTGCAACGGGAATTTTGGATTTTATCGGCCCGTCGGACGATCCGTAGTGTGGTCTTTCGTTGTATGCCTTGCTATAGGCTCAAGGCCCCTACCATGCAGCCTATCATGGGTGACCTACCTTCGGATCGGGTCACTGAGATAAGGCCCTTTGCTGGAGTTGGTACGGACTTTGCAGGCCCTTTTTTTGTTAAGACCTCGACCCTCAGGAACAGTAAAACTGTCAAGGCTTATTTGTGCGTCTTTGTCTGTCTGTCCACCAAGGCGGTACATTTGGAACTCGTCTCAGCCCTCTCGACAGAGGCATTTGTTGCGACGTTAGATAGATTCGTGTCACGACGAGGACTACCGTCCTTGATTCGGTCGGATTGCGGTACCAACTTCAAAGGCACAAACAACTATTTAAAAGCGATGTATGATTTTTTGTCGGCTAACGAGACTGAAATTGCGTCTAGACTAGCTACACGTAGAATAACTTGGAGGTTCAGTCCCGTGTCATGTCCCCACTGGGGAGGAATATTTGAAAGCGTAGTAAAGGTTGCTAAGACACATTTGCGACGGGTAATTGGCGAGTCTGTATTGACCTTTGAAGAGCTCGCAACTGTGTTTTGCAAAATCGAGGCCGTTTTGAATTCACGCCCGTTGTGCCCGATCTCTTCAGATCCTAACGACTTGGAAGCCCTCACGCCGGGCCATTTTTTGATTGGGCAGCCACTGAACGCCCTGCCGGAATATCCCCTTGTTGATGTGAGACCTAATCGTCTCTCGCGGTTTGAATTGGTCCAACAACTCACTCAGAGCTTTTGGAAACGTTGGAATTTAGAATATTTGCACATTCTCCAGCAGCGCGTTAAGTGGACTGACAAGACTGATCCACCTCATGTTGGTGACCTCGTTTTGGTTAAGGACGCTAACTCACCGCCACTGTGTTGGCGCAGGGGGCGCATTCTCAACCTCGTCTTTGGAGCAGATGGAGTGCCCCGTTTTGCTGAGGTCCGGGTGGACGGTTCAATTTTGAAGAGAGCTGTATCAACCTTGTCGCGACTGCCAGTGAATTAGCGGCCAGGTAGTCCTGGCCGAGGCGGGTAGATGTTATGTACCAAACGATTAACTTATCATATTTTGTCTGCGCACGGGCATCTCTAATTATTGATAACGTCACTATCGATGACGTCGAGAACTGACCGGTGCATCTGTCCTGGTGGCTCGTTTCCGCGCGCGCGACACGGTTACCGAGCGCGCGTTGTCAGTCGCAAAACACATCTTGTTTGCAAACTACGTCGCGATTTGAATGCGATTGAAGCGTTTTCCTTGCAATTGTTTCGCGAGTTAAAAATTGTCACTAGAATTAATTGTTGATAAAACTAATTATCCTTGTTGTGTGAATCGATAATTACCATTGAAACAAAACCTTGAAATGTCATTGCGAAGTTGAGTATTCGCCATTTTTGTATGACAAAAAAGTATTATAAAAACTAGTGAATTTTGTGTCTCCATACTTAATACTATTTAATGTGAGTTGAACTGTTTGATAACTATAATTGTGATAGTATAATTGCATTAAGACGATTGGTGAAAGTTCACGGCTTAAGTCGCGCCAAATGTGGTCATTTTGAGGACTTAAAGAGTTCGTGTCTGCCTGCATAAAGTTAAGTATAGTTTGATTAGCATTCTGCGTTATTTTGGCCAATTTATCGTAGTTAGTTAATGAAGCTATAGCTAGGGCTTGACACAGTGAAGACATTGTTGAAGAACAAAACAGGGTAAGTTTGTACTATTGTAAATTTGTAACGCTGTGATATACAGTATATGTTCGTTCCTCTCGCGCCTGAGAGATATCACGCTTCCACTTAACCTATTATTAATTAGAACACCAGGTTGAACGCAACATGTAGTTTTTTTTTAAAGTTCAACCGACTTCCTATTTCTTTTTAAATTTGAGGGCTTTCCTCGATTTCTCTGGAGATAACCATCAGATCCTGACCAATTGGGGCCACACGGAAACCATTAGCTTTCAATAAAAAAAATTATCATTAAAATAGCTTCGACCAGTTAAAAGATAAGAGGTAACAAACATTTATAAAAATATACAGACGGATTGCGAACCTCCAAAAAAGTACTCTTAGACTGTACCTATCTGTATCTTTAGGCGATGACGCTCTATGGTCTTTGCCAACCCCTGTGAAAAAAAGGCGCTATGATGAAAATTTAGATTTTTTGAGAAATCATGGTATAACTTTTGTTTAACTATTAAGTTCTTCAATAATCAAATAATCATGACGCGACGAACATGAATATGAACTTTAGAACATTTTTTTATCGATACTAATATTATAATGCTAATCTCAGGAACCACTGCTCTGATTTGAATTATTCTTTCAGTATTAGTTAGTACATTTACCGAGGAAGGCTATATATATCATCACGCTGCGACTCACAGGAGCAGAGCATCAGTGACAAATGTTACAAGTACGGAGAAATTTTGTAAATTACACGCGAACTACAGCTAATATAGAATATTATACTTATCGAATTAAGAACCTCCTCTTTATTGGATGTCGGCTAAAAATACTTCAGAAATGTCGGCTAATTTATTAGATAAAACAATTAGTAAAAGATATTAAGATTTCATAATCACATAAGTAGTTAACCTACATTTTCTTGGTTTTTTCCTGACTTAATAAGAATATAAACAACATTGTGGCCTTCATACATATATTCATACATACATACTCAACTAACCCGTGGTTTTACTTTCATTTATATACATATTATTATAACAGTACAAGCTGTTGTCAGCCACTTCGTACGCGTGGAATTTTTCACTTATGCTTAACTCCTATCATCACAGCGATATGTTTATAGCCTATAGCATTCCTTGATAAATGTATTATCAAACACAGAAAGATTTTTTCAAATCAGACCAGTGATTCCTGAGATAAAAAAAAAACAAACAAACAAACGAAGAATAAAGTTACTTAATTATTATAAAAAGAGAAATAAAGGGTAAATAGGCTGCTTACATAGTTGGTACACATTGCCATCAATGATTTCATTTTCGCTTACCATCAGGTGGCATGGGATCAAATGCAAACATATTTAATTAAAAACTAAAAATTGAAAATAATATAAAAATCATACTGTTACGTTTTTCATATCATTTTTCAGTTTATGTATCTACGTCATTAGTCATAGCGCCGATAATAATTCTGTTATCAACATTAGGCATTATCAAATACGATTCTGTCGATAAATATGAAAACAGAATATAATATCGATAATAATCGATGCTTTTACAGTATCGATTTGAAATTGGAAATCAAATTTAATTGATACGTATATTTTTTAGTTATAAAAAATATTTTATTTTAGTATAACAATATTTTTAAATGTACGACAAAAAAGACGATGGTTTTTGAGTCATATGTTTAAAGTGACTTCTAATTTTAATTTAATTCTTCTGCTAATTTACTATCAAAATCTATTTAGAAAATATAACTATGTAGTAATAAGTGAACTCTATTTTTTCTTTCAATGCTAACCGTTACATTAGCTGTCTACGCGAAGCAAAATTTACGAATAAATCAAAAGTAAAGTTTCAAAAATATCGATATAAATATCGAGTAGTACACCTGTAAAAACTGTTTTTATTTCGATTTCCAACACTCGATATGAACATAGAGCTGCATTCGTTGAAATTGTTATCGCGATAACAGTTTTATAGGAAGGATAAGTAGCGCAATTGGTCAGGATAACTCGGGTCTCTGTGCAAAGGGGACGCATGTAATTTCTGTTATTTGATTATTATATCCGTTGGAGAAATGGTAAATATTGTTTTTATTTTACATTGTATTCAAAAGCTTAGTGTTAGTTAACTATTCTGTGATTCAACGATTATGAAGTAAAGTGTAAACCTATGTTGTTATTCAGTTTAAGTTGTTACTTTTTAATTTAATACAAACTAAAAACAGTTATGTAAGTTTCGGTTATGTATTAACATCTGTGATACCATAATTCCAGTAAATACTAATTCTAACACAACTAAATTTAACTTAAAAAGGAAAATTTATAGTGTCAATTACATAATTCGGCAATGTAAACTTAACTTTCTTATTACAAAAACTATGTTTAATAGACTAACGATTTTAGTAAATATAAATGTGTATAAAATAGCCAATTATTCAAAACTAGCTATGGCCTCGACTCCGTCCGCGTAGAATTTAGGAAATTTTCCCCGTTTTTGCAACATTTTTAACTACTGCTTGAGTGAGAGTATTATAAACGTAAGAGTAAACAAATATAATCAGAATTAACGAACTGCTAAGCTATCAGGAGTTACACGTGTTATTGTGAGTCAACCATAAAATATATATATGTGCTGTACTGGGATATTTTTTAGACAATTTTATGCAGAATATTTCCGACATACATGATTTCTATGTAACTTTAACCATTAAGGCTGCACACGCGACGGAAGCTTAAAAAATGGAGCATATTTTCCCGTTTTCCCAACATTTCCCTTCACTACTCTGCTCCTATTGATTGTAGCGTGATGAAAAGTATACTATAACCTGCCCAGGAGTATGAAAAATAATTGTACCAAGTTTCGTTAAAATCCGAGACGGACAGACAGACAGACAGACAAAAATTTTACTGATTGCATTTTTGGCATCAGTATCGATGACTAATCACCCCCTGATAGTTATTTTGAAAATATATTTCATGTACAGAATTGACCTCTCTACAGATTTATTAGAAGTATAGATAGATTTTAACTGCTCAATGACAACGAATTGTGATATTTCTTTAATCGTTGGATTCATTTTGCTACCGTGAATATTATAGGATAGGTACTTAAAACTCTTCAAAGTTAAAAGTTGAGAGTCTTATGGACGCGAAAAGTTATGAGGAAAAATGTAGTGATGGTATTTGATATCCTGTTATTCATCATCCTCCTGCCCTTATCCCATTATTTGGGGTCGGCGCAACATGTCTTTTTCTTCCTTAGTCTTCTATTAGCCGTCATGTCTGTGTCAACTCCTCTTTCTTTCATGTCCTCTTTCACACAGTCCATCCATCTTTTCTTAGGTCTTCCTCTAGACTTTTTTTCTTCCACATTTATACTCAAAACAGGATTTGATATCCTGTTATTCTGATCAAAAATAATATCTGATGTAATAATTATAGATAAAATAAAATTCACGTGTCACAGTGTTAGTTACCGTACTTTACTTTACCGATCTTTATGAAATTTTACATACATATTCAGTAGGTCTGAGAATCGGCCAACATCTATTTTTCAATTTTTTTTTAGTGTGGCAAAACAACGTTTGCCGGGTCAGCTAGTTATAGATGAAATTAAATTTACCGCTAAACGATGAGAAATTTCCTGTTTATGATGATTTAGCCTACATGTAATATTGTTGTCTAGACCAATACTAAATATTACTTCACGGTTTAATAATTTAAACCTAATTTAAACCTGAAAATCCCAGATATTTTAAATTATTGCTTTTATCATTGGACCTTTTATGTGTGAGCAAGTAAAAATTATGTTCTGAGATTTCCTCACATAGAATCTTTTCAATTTTCAATTTGCTGTTGTACGCATATTTATAAGCGTGGTATGTAAAAACCAAACCCTAACCATATAAAAAAAACATCCTATTATAACATTCTATCAATTAAAAAATAACGTATCAAAATTCATGGCGTAGTTTTGAAGTTAAAAGCTCATATAGGGACATACATACAAAAATAACTACTTCGTTTTATAATAAGTAAAGATATAAAACATTAAACAAAATAATAAATAAATTTTTAGACAATGGATACACTAATTCAATCACGTAGTCGATTGATCAATTTAGTAAAAAGCGATTAACTAATTGGCTTATCTGCTATATTTGTTCAAATACTATCTTATACAGGGTGTCCCAGAACTCAACGTCAAGCCGAAACGGGGTGACAGGATAGATCATAACCATCACGAGAAAAATCAGAAAAAAAATCTATCCCATGCAGTTTGAAAATTATGGGCATTTTAAGAAAAACCTAGAAATTTGGTCTAACTGTACCATTTTTCGGTTATTGTGGTTAATTTTTATTATTTTTGGTCATTTAAACTTTGGAACCGTAACCCTAAATAACATCTCGAGAATCACAGTCTAAAATAATGACACAATTACCCCAAGTTTCCTAGAATTTAGACTATTTGTTAAACTATGAATTTAAAATTTTCAAACTTTGTCGACTTTGAAACACCCTCCTTTAAAAAAAATGTACTAGAGTGCCTTGGCAAGTGCCATTAAGAGTTGGCGCATTTAATCAGGATTGTAAAATGGTACAATACTTGTAAGTTTCGTACTAAAAAAAACGAGTAAAAAATAAAAACCTCAAGTAACCCGATTTTTGCTAACCCATTTTACTCAGGAAAAATGTTTTTTATTCGCACAAGCCCTTGGTAGGTTCTTTATTTTACGGCAAAATGATGAGAGAGATGGATAGTGGACATGTTTGCCATGAGCGAGCGAGACAGATAGTGACGCCACGCAGTGAGACGGAGATGCATCGTTTAAACGAGTGCGAATGAAACAGATACAGACGCCATACCAAGCAAATAGCTACGCTGCCAGTCTGACACCAGTTAGTACATTTCGCTCATTCGTCTACTGCGCACCTTTCCGTATTCGCTTGTGTTAATTTAGTACTGACAACTTTGGCTTTTCTTTTTGGACTTGGATTTTTGTGAATTGGACTTGTTGATTACATACCGGCAACTTTGGCTTCTCTCTTTTGGAATTGGACTTTTGTGTTGACATCCTTCTCATCACTATGCCTACGCGCTACACTTCACAAGAATATGCGAACATGCATCTCATTTATGGGGAATGCAGATGCAACGCAAGTGCCGCCGCTAGACTTTATCGTGAAAGATATCCAAATTTAGAGCGCTATCCGGATCACCGCGTGTTTGTTAATGTGCACCATTCACTCACAGAGGACGGCCATTTCCCGAATCAAATACGGGCTGGAGGTAGACCTCGCTTTCCTTACGAAGAAGAAGTGTTGGAAGAGGTCGCAGATGACCCAAGTATTTCCGTTCGTGGAATTGAAGAAAGAACGGGAATACCCAAAAGCACAGCACATCGTATTTTACAAAGAGCTGAAATGCATCCATTTCACGTACAACGAGTTCAAAGTCTTCTCCCTCGAGATTATCCTGAAAGGATTTCATTTTGTAGAACAATGCTACAGAGGCATAATGAAAATCCCCAATTCATCCAAAAAATTCTCTGGTCAGATGAATCTACATTTAAAAAAGATGGCTACATAAACTTACACAATTTTCATGAGTGGCATGTGGAGAATCCACATTTAATGCGAGAAGACCGATCCCAATATCGCTTTAAAGTTAACCTGTGGACAGGAATTTTAAACGGCAAAATAGTTGGGCCTTTTGAGCTGCCTGAGAATTTGAATGGCACGAATTACCTAAATTTTTTACGAGAAAATTTACCAAGTTTGTTAGAGGACGTACCACTAACAGATCGTTGCCACATGTGGTATCAACAAGATGGCTGCCCAGCGCATTACGCAGTGCAAGTAAGAGATTTCCTTGACCAAGAATATCCGGGAAGGTGGATTGGACGTTCAGGCACTATCTCGTGGCCAGCCCGTTCCCCAGATTTAAATCCCCTGGATTTTTTTTATTGGGGCGTTCTCAAAGAAAAAGTTTATTCTAAGCCCATTGAGAGCGTAGCCGAGCTGCGTGAACGAATTTCTCAAGCTGCTGAGGACATCAACTCTCGAGGATATGCCCGGCTAATAAGTAGATCTTTTTTAAGAAGATGTAGGGCGTGTGTTGAAGCTGATGGTAAACAATTTGAACATTTGTTTTAATAAAAAATGTTATTTTCAAATCTGACTTTTATTCCAATAAACCTAAACAAAACAAGGTCAACATTTTTCATTATTTTATTAGTATTTTGTTGCTTTGGTAAAAGTGGCGTCACTATCTGTCTCGCTCGCTCATGGCAAACATGTCCACTATCCATATCTCTCATCATTTTACCGTAAAATAAAGAACCTACCAAGGGCTTGTGCGAATAAAAAACATTTTAACTGAGTAAAGTGGGTTAGCAAAAATCGGGTTACTTGAGGTTTTTATTTTTTACTCGTTTTTTTTAGTACGAAACTTACAAGTATTGTACCATTTTACAATCCTGATTAAATGCGCCAACTCTTAATGGCACTTGCCAAGGCACTCTAGTACATTTTTTTTAAAGGAGGGTGTTTCAAAGTCGACAAAGTTTGAAAATTTTAAATTCATAGTTTAACAAATAGTCTAAATTCTAGGAAACTTGGGGTAATTGTGTCATTATTTTAGACTGTGATTCTCGAGATGTTATTTAGGGTTACGGTTCCAAAGTTTAAATGACCAAAAATAATAAAAATTAACCACAATAACCGAAAAATGGTACAGTTAGACCAAATTTCTAGGTTTTTCTTAAAATGCCCATAATTTCCAAACTGCATGGGATAGATTTTTTTTCTGATTTTTCTCGTGATGGTTATGATCTATCCTGTCACCCCGTTTCGGCTTGACGTTGAGTTCTGGGACACCCTGTATATAAAATTCACGTGTCACAGTGTTAGTTACCGTACTCCTCCGAAACGGCTTGACCGATTCTTCTCAAATTTTACATACATATTCAGTAGGTCTGAGAATCGGCCAACATCTATTTTTCAAAGATTTTTTTTTAGTATGGCAAAACAACGTTTGCCGGGTCAGCTAGTTTTAATATAAAATATTATTATTTAGCGATAAAATTGAAAATCATATTAAATATTTATAAATATTTTTGACATTTCACACAACGTCCTCTGGGCTCAAAGTAAGATACGGATATACTATATATACTACTTTTCTTTTGTAAATACGTACTTATAATACATGAAAACACCCAGACGCAGTACAAACATTTATATATTATGACATTTATAAACATCGCACAAATGATTGTCCCGAGCGGGAATTGAACCCGTGACCTCATGACCGGCACATGAACCACTAGACCACGAAGCCTGTCGAATATTATTACCTGTATATTATTTAAAACGGCTGTGGATATTTCAAACAACCTCTAGTCCTAAAGAAAGCTATATTCCTATGTTTGTGTTTCCCATAGTATCCATACTAGATACGAATAAAATACATGTATACTTCGACGGGCTTCGGTCGAGGTCGCGGGTTTAATTCGCGCTCGGGACAATAATTTGTGTAATGTTTATAAATATGATACAAATGTTTGTACTGCGTCTGGGTGTATCTATGTATTATAAGTATGTATTTACAAAAGAAAAGTAGTATATGTATTCTATCCGTATTCTGGTTCCCATAACACAAGCATGTAAGTTTAGCTTGGGACCAGAGGACGTTGTGTGAAATGTCCGTCAATATTTATTATTATTAGTTATAATTTTTTGGTACATACATACTTATAATCCTTGAGTATATCTGCATAATACTTTAAAATGACCCATTGAATCTTTTATCAAACTTATGTAGACCTAAAATAATACCTAAAAGTTTTATAAATCAGTCAATCAGCATTTTTGCTTAAATTTTAAAATATTTATTAAGAAATTTTGATAGAACTTAATATTTAAAAACTCATTGTGAAATTGACATTTTAACTTTTAATTTTAAAAGTGTCCAACTTTATAATGATTTGGATAAAACTTATCGACAGATCGAAGTCTGACTTAAATGGAATTATCTAGTTTGACAACATTTTTCACTTATATCTGTGATAAAGATATTACTAATGATGAAAAATGTAATCCATATCGTAAATATTTTGATTTGAAATATAATATTTCAACATCGTATGTTGGTAATTAATAAATAATAATAAATAAATATTAGCATAGAAATATAGCTTACTTTGGGACCAGAGGACGTTGTGTGAAATGTCCTGAATATTTATTATTTATTATTATTATTATTCATGCTTGTGTTATGGGTATCAGAATACAGATATAATACATAAACTACTTTTCTTTTGTAAATACATACTTATAATACATAGTAAACACCCAGACGCAGTACAAACATTTTTATGACAATTAAAAACATCACACAAATGATTGTCCTGACCTGAAATCGAACCCGAGACCTCATGATCGGCAGTCCGTTATATGAACCACTACACCACGAGGCCCGTCAATTACTACGTATTATAAGTATGTATTTACAAAAGAAAAGTAGTTCATGTTTTAGCTGCTACCCGCGACACCGTCCGGGTGAACTTTGAAATTTTTCAATATTTTTCCCTAATGCTTCGCTCCTATTGGTCGCAGTGTGATGTTTCCTATACCCTTACCCGATAACTAAACTATCCAAAATGTAAAGAATTCAATTCGAATCTGTAGTTCCTGAGATTAGCGTGTTCAAACCAACGAAGAAACAAACAAACTCTTCAGCTTTATATTATTAGTTTAGACGAGCGTGAGTTTGTGTAGTCTATCTGTATTCTGGTACCCATAACAGCATAATATAAGCTTAGGTTGGGACCAGTAGATGTTGTGTAAAATGTCCATGAATATTATTTTATTTATCTATTTTACACACCTTTGTATTAAATAAAACTTATTTTTATGGATTTAGACGCGTGTAGGTATTTGTTTTAAATTTTGGCCCGACGTTTCGGTGACTTTGCAGTCACCATAGTCACGGGTGAGACGACATGGTTCTCAAAATTTAAAACAAATACACGCGTCTAAATCCGAAAAATATAGTTTTGTTTGAGCAAATGAGTTCGAGCAAGTGTTAATCTTAAACATTTTGTAATATTAAGCCGATCTAGTACTAGGCTGAAATTGTACAGAAAAGGCTACGTAGGCACAATTATTATCCTATTATATTCGTTATTATTAATAATAGTCATACCGGCCCCAAATAACACCAAATAACGGGACCCTAAACAATAAGTTAAGGCCAGGAGAATGATGATGATGATGTGTGTTTATTGCTGTAGCATCAATTAATATACACTAAGTATGAAATTTTCAGCTCTCTAGCTATCACCATTTTAGAGATAACGGGATCCCAAATAATGGGATCAGGATCAAGAGGAATCTCCAAAATGTAAATTTATTTGTCACTTGCTATTCATATTTGTATCAATAAAATCTATTTGCGGAGTGATAAAACAGTTATATTACTAAGAAAGTACATATTTGTCTGCTATCAGCTGATAAAACATATTTCCTGATGAAACAAACATAGGTACGTTAGGAAGAAAGATTAACGGCTTAATGACTGGCCAGTGAGTCAGTCCGAAAAAAATTACAGTCAGGAACTGCCGATAAGGCAACCTTGAAGTAGCTTAGTTATGCTTAATCGTAGTAAGAATATTTAAGATCAGTGCCTATAATATAGCCGCTATAGGTATTGCTTAACGAACCATGAAACCTACCTAGGCTGTCTGATATAATCCGATGCTCTATAGTCAGAAAAGCTTGACGAGCTCTAAAACGTCTTTATTCTTAATTAATAATATTTTATCACAATACTATAATTGTCCTATTTTTCTAATGGGCCATTTTGGTTAGCGTTCCAAATGATATAATTGTAAAACGTTTCAAACTTAATTTAGCTTTAATTTTAGCAACATGTTTATTTTTTTTATGCTAAACCATCTCTTTATTTTGATTTTGCAGAGTAAACTCTTCACTTCAAAATCAAACCAGTTCGAGCTCGATGCGCTGGAAGCCCACAATGAGTTGAGAGCTGATCACGGCGTACAACCTCTAGTTTTGAGCAAAGAAATAAGCAAATACAGCCAGAAATGGGCTGAAGAACTAGCAAAAAGAGACGCCATGGCATACAGTCTTAATGAAAACTACGGAGAAAGCGTATACTGTGGTTGGTCACCAGATCCAAACGTTAAAATAACTGCCAAAGTATGTATAGATAAATGGTATAATGAAATAAATGATTTCTCTTTTGGTAAAGAACCTGATGTCCTTAACTGTGGACATTTTACACAAATAGTTTGGAAAAATACCAAAGAACTTGGAGTTGGAAGTGCTAAAAGCAAATCTGGAAAGTTATACGTTGTGGCAAATTATTATCCACCAGGAAATTATAGTGGACAATTCAGCAAAAATGTTCTCCCACCAGGTGCTAATCAGTTCCGAAACAGTTCGAATAACTCTACACGATCTTCAAACAGTCATTTAGGACCCCCTTCACCTAACGAAAGAAATAGCAAAAATTTAAGTGACCTGGCTACAGATTTAGTTAGCAAACTCAAATCTACTTCAATATCTAGTGATAAATTTGATGAGGGATTTTTATCAGCTCATAATCACTATCGTAAATTACATGGAGTACCCCCAATACAGTTAAGTAAAAAACTTTGCAAATTTGCCGATGAATGGGCTCGAACTTTAGCAAAAAGAGGACAAACAGATCACAGAGATCAAAATGATTATGGAGAAAATATTTTCTCGGCTTGGTCATCAGATCCTAACTTTACTGTAACTGGCAAAGATCCTGTTGATAAGTGGTACAGCGAGGTCAAGCATCATAAATTCGGAAGGGAGCCGTCTGATTTGAGTTCAGGGCACTTCTCTCAAGTTGTTTGGGAAGATACTAAAGAGGTTGGAGTAGGTGTTGCTAAATCAAAAGAAGGACAAATTTATGTCGTAGCAAATTATTTTCCACCTGGTAATGTAATCGGCAGTTTTGCTACTAAAGTTAAACCACCTATCAATTGAATACATTTTAATGACAGTATGTTAAGATGACACTGTAACCAAAGATACATTCCTTTATCTTAAGACTTATTTAATTAGTTATTCTGTTAATTAGTTTCTTATTAAGTTAGTTTTGGGTATATTTTTATTACTTTAAGTTTATCGACTATTGTATCCATAATACAAATAATTATTTCTTAATAAACTGATTTTTAAATTTAATTAAATATTGTAAAACGTAATTAATTATTGATATATATTTACAGAACTTTTAAATGTAATTTTAAACTTCAAAGCATTTCTAAAATATTCAAAATAACTTTTGCAACTTGAACTTATTTTATAAAATAAATTAAGTACCTACAATAAAATTTATATTTGTAAACAATATGAGAATAAGTCAATATTAAATTATTATCGTACATTAAATAATAACTATAAAGCAAGTTTAACTTACTGCTTAAATAATATTAAATATATATTAGATGCCCGCGACTTCGTACGCGTGAAATTTCGAAAATTTCTCACGTTTTTGTATTTACCCCATAAAACTGTATTATGTACAATAATTATGATTTTAAAGCTTATCGCTTGACCTACTTATTACGCTTATCTCAAAAGATTGTTTAAATGCAGCATTTATATAAAATTGGACCAAAAATAAAAAAACAGTAGGTACGTTCTCTTTTACATTTTAAAACTTGCGTTTTAATTTCAGTCTCCAATATTCTTTACTTTTTACCAAGCTTTTTTTTAATTAGTTTGATAGGAACGTACTCGTATCTATCAATGTTCATATCCTTACTAATCCTTACTAATTTATAAATGCAAAAAGCGAAACGATAATTTAAAATTTTGACGAGCATATGTGTTAATGCGTGTAACCAACCCATAAATAAATAAAATAAATAAATAAATAAAGCCTTTATTGTTGAACTTAAATTAAGTAACATTTTTTTTTTTTTTTTTTTTTTTTTTTTTTTTGTTGCAAATCTGAGTTATTATTTACAATGTGATACTAATTCTTCTAACGAAAAAAACTAAACTTAACAAATTTTAATATTGGTTTTATTATTCTGCTTTCGATAGATGGTTATTATTCTTCAACTTGTCTTCCGACAAAGGCCTCCTCTAAAGATCTCCATTCAATCCTGTTTTTTGCTATTCGCATCCACGTCGCACCAGCAATCTTTCTAAAATCATCCTCCCATCTCTTTCTTTGTCTACCACGATTTCGTTTACTGTACAGAGGGCACCATTCCGTTACTATTCGTGTCCATTTTTCATTTTTCTGTCTTGCCATATGTCCTGTCCATCTCCACTTTTGTTGTTTATATGTTAAATATGCATTCTTGAAATTTGTTTTACTTTTTATTACTTTTAATCTTTCTCGGTCTTTTCTTTGAATTCCTAGTGTACTTCTCTCCATTCCATTTTGACAGACTCTTATTTTATTTGCCAGTTCCTCCGTCAATGCCCAGGTTTCGCAACCGTACATTAAGCATGGTAAAATACAAATATTATATACCTTTCTTTTTTCCTTCATTGGCATTTCTTTATTCTTCATCACTTCACTAAGTGACCAATATCGTTTCCATGTGTTAGCTATTCTTCTTTCTATTTCTTTTTTCATGCATTCTTCGGTTGATATTAGCTGTCCCAAGTATATATATTCCTTTACGTATTCTATTGGCTCACCATTTACTTTTATAATATCTTTTTGCGAGGAATTTGACATAATTTTTGTTTTATTCAAATTCATTGTTAGCCCTGCTTTGTTACTTTCGTCAGCTAGTTGTTGCAGCATAGTTTCTAGCAGTTTCGAGTTCTCGGAAAATACAATTATATCATCTGCAAATCGTAAGTGGCTTAGATTTTCGCCGTTAATGTTAAGTCCTTTGTTCATCCAGTCCAGGTTCCTGAATATCATTTCTAGAACCGCTGAGAATAATTTTGGAGAGATAGGGTCTCCTTGTCGTACTCCTCTTTTGATAGGAAATTCTTCGCCCTTAGCTTCCAACTTTACTCGTCCTTTGCTTTTGGTATATACATAACCAACCCATAGTGCGATTTAAAAAAACTGTACAACGCCATCTATTGAGCGATAGTAGCAAACTTCTGTTTGTTAAGGTTTGATTTCTAAATTTCACGCGTACGAAGTCGCGGGCAACAGCTAGTTCATCTATATAACGGAATCTTTGAAAGTGATTTTTACCCATATGCAGTAGTAGTCAGATTAATCTGAAAATTTGCAGTCATGTTAAAGACCGATGACAATGCAATAATGTAAAATAATACTTAGGTTTTGAAGCGTGTTTCTTAGATTTTGGACTAAGCAAATTACTGTTATCAACTTATGATCAATGAATTTCCACGTCAAGAAAGTATTCAAGCGTTACCTATTAGAACCATCTAACCACATATTTGTGGTATTTGCACAAGTAACTGGTGTTATTACTAAAGTTCATGTAAAGTTTACAGTACCTGCAGTTTCTGTTCTTTGATTATATAGAACATAGAAATCTTATACCTAGAAATCAAGCACGTTTACGTGTATAGAAAAATCACATCGAATTAAAGAGATACAAGTTCAAAAAATTCAGCATACAGAGTTTTACCACCCTATACTTTCCATGGATATCGCACTTAAATGTGTAAATAAAACTAAAATAAAGAAAATTCAATGTGTAATCTATGCATAGAGGCTCAAAAGTCTTTATAGAAAACGGCAGTAGGTATACTGCTAAGAAGACTCAATTGTTATTGAGCTTCTCCTAAGAATATATTTTTTAAATATATTATATACAACGTGTTGCAGAAAGGTGTAGTCATATTTTAAGGTTGCATTGGATAGGCCTTAAATATTATAAATATAACAGTTACACATAGAAAAATACAGTTGGTAAGTTTTTTGTTGTTTATAGCGCATCATTTATGAGATTTTTACGGTTTATTGAATGCGATTGAACCTTACGATAAAATATGACCTCATAGTAGTGTTGTATTTAAACAAGATCGATTAATTTAATAAATAAATTAAACTTTTATGAATACATAAAAGTCATAATATAACTAGTATTTGTAGTTTCATCCATGCCTAGTGCCTAGTCACCGGCCACGTGTAACGGTGGTCAAATATGACTACACCTTTCTGAAACACGTTGTATAGAAGTAATGTTTTTTGGGATACTGATATGAAACCTAAAGCGTTGAACAACTTCATACTAGATTCTTACATTCAACACACTGTATATAAATAAATAAAAATAAAATTTTATTTTAAATAAATTTATTAAAAGCATAACAAATCAATAGCTAGTTTAAAATAATCAAAATTGAATAGAGATATTTCAAAAATTACATTATAGTGTCCAATTTTCATAATAGAGTGCTTACTGAGGTCTAGTGGTACATATTAGTAAAACAAACTCTCTGATAAGAACAGGTCTAATTAAAGCAACGATCAGTAATCAGTTAACTGTGGAGAATGTAAGACGGACAAAGGGTAAGTAATTAGGTTACTTAATCATTGATTGTTATAACTTATAAGCCAGTTGCAATGAAATGACCAACATTTCATTGCAACTGAAATGTAATTAGGGCTGTCATACGCAAACATTACCTAAATAGAATAGTTAACGTACAATTAAATACTTTTTAGGTTATAAATGTTAAAATGCAGCACTTACTTATGTTTGACTATTTTGGTATAGCACATATTTAAACACAGCGCTTATTTTTTCTTTATCTATCACTAGCTATTGCCCGCCACTTCGTACCTACGTGTGGAATTTAAAAAAGTAACCAAAACAAATTGTACAAAAAGTCATCCTTTGAACTAGTCCATCTATAAAAAAGCTGCATCAAAATCCGTTGCGTAGTTTTAAAGATATAATCTCATAGAGGGGTACATATACAAACATAACAACTTTATTTTAAAATAAGTAAAGATGTATGATACATCTGAAACATATAGATATTTCATTTATTAGCTGCCGGTCATGGCTTCAACCGCATCAAGACTAATTGCAATAATAATATTTAGCTTAGAGCAGTCTCGCAGATATAAGCTTTCTAAACAATTTTTTATCAAAATTTATTTTAGGCCATTAAAATGACGTTCTAGCCTTAGGTACCATTGGTACGGAACACCTCGTGTGCAAGTCCAACTCGTACTTGGCCGGTTTTTTTCAAACCTCCTATTCTATTTATTTATTAGTCAAATATTAATATATTCTTCTTCTTATATATAAAATTCACGTGTCACAGTGTTAGTTACCGTACTCTTCCGAAACGGTTGACCGATTTTCATTAAATTTTACATGCGTATTCAGTAGGTCTGAGAATCGGCCAACATCTATTTTTCAAACCTTTTTTTTTAGTATGGCAAAACAACGTTTGTCGGGTCAGCTAGTACCTATACATATAATAAATATAAGCTTATAAGCTTAGCTTGGTACCAGAGGACGTTGTGTGAAATGTCCATGAATATTTATTTGAAAGAAAGAAGATATATTTATAAAACAATATATAATATATATATTTATTTATTTATTATTAAATCGTTAAGATATTTTTTGCCTTAAAAAGGTTGATATATGAAAGGCACTTCATATTGGTCTTCAAAAATGTTCTCTTCGAAAACTTCTCACAAAACAGATGAAGATAAAGCATGAAACACACTTAGAGTGTTACAAGTACACTCTACTGGCAAAATTTGTTATATTGATACAAATGGTAATATTAAACCTTAACTGCTAGAACAGAGGTTTCATTATAAAATAATTGTGAATACCAACCCTCTAAGGTGGTCGATGTCTCGTCAGAATACCGTATTATTAGTTCTGTAGAGTTAGGGCTGCCATTACCAAAATTGTCGCATAAATCCGACAAAAACCTCCATCCCATTTATGTGCCACTGTTGGGGACATGCTACCTCCACTTTAGGAGGGTCTATAGTCTACTGTGCCGCGCTGACCAAGCGTGTTGGCACAAGGTTTATTGTTGAGTTTTCTGTTTCTCACAGAGGATGTTATCTATGTGCAATATCCCTTAGCTAACTTTTACAGCACCCTTGGGAGGAGATGGGGTGGTGACACTTGTATTCTTAATCCGTCACCACACGGAGAAGAACACCGGATATTTAAGTACAATATGGTATTTTCTAAAGACACAAAAAATGTGTTACATATAAAAATATTAGATTATACGGTTTTATTCTTTACGGCTTCGCGGCACCGTACAAAAAAATTGGTCAAGTGCGAGTCAGACTCGCGCACGATGGGTTCCGTACCATTACCTATGCAACATAAGGCAACGTTATTAGTATCGAGCAAGAAACGGTAAAAAAATCATGTTTGTTGTATGGGAGCCCCCCTTAAATATTTATTTTATTTTATTTTGAGTATTTGTTGTTATAGTGGCAATAGAAATACATCATCTGTGAAAATTTCAACTGTCTAGCTGTCACCGTTCTTGAGATACTGGGTACGGAACCCTAAAAATCATGTTTGTTGTATGGGAGCCCCCCTTAAATATTTATTTTATTTTATTTTTAGTATTTGTTGTTATAGCGGCAATAGAAATACATCATCTGTGAAAATTTCAACTGTCTAGCTATCACCGTTCTTGAGATACTGGGTATGGAACCCTAAAAATCATGTTTGTTGTATGGGAGCCCCCCTTAAATATTTATTTTATTTTATTTTTAGTATTTGTTGTTATAGCGGCAATAGAAATACATCATCTGTGAAAATTTCAACTCTCTAGCTATCACCGTTCTTGAGATACAGCCTGGTGACAGACGGACGGACGGACGGACGGACGGACAGCGAAGTCTCAGTAATAGGGTCCCGTTTTTACCCTTTGGGTACGGAACCCTAAAAAAGGGACTCCATTAATGACGCTGTGACTTCATCCTTCCTTTTGTCTGTCTGTCACCAAGCTGTATCTCAACTTTCACTGATTATGAATATCTGTTGTCGCTATATTAAAAGTAATTAACACGCTTTTATAAGTTTGGTATGTATCTATCAATGTATTAATTTGTGTAACGGAATCTTTGAAAGCGATTTTCAGCCACTTGCAGTAGACGGATTGATCTGAAATTGTGCAAACATATTAAGGACAGATGACAATGCAATAATTTAAAAGAATAATCCCAATTCCTTGATCAGAATTACTAGAATAGCATGTTGAAGTATCACTATGACCACACTTGTATTTTTAATTATACACGTAATAGTTTAATTGTATATGCGTAGACTCACCAAGATTATTGTTTCTACGTATGCCTTTCATATACAATCAGATAATTTTACATAAAAACGCTTTGTTTATAGAATCAAGTAAAAATATTATAATTGTTCAACTTCTTTTAGTTTATGGCTTATTATAATTGTTTACTTGTGTTTACTACGATTGTGACAACATGTGACAACAGAAACTTATGTCTCTGACAACATAAACTGTCTGTGTAAACCTTTTTTAAGTAGGTAGCATAGAATTGAGTATTAATGACAATGCAATCATTTAAAAAATATTCAGAATATTTAAGCGTGTTTTTTAGTTTTTAAGCTAAGTAGATTATTATTTTATTATTTAGGGAGGCTCCCATACAGCAATCGTTTACGTTTTAGTTTAACTTAAAGACGTGATAAGACGGTGCGAAATTATTTTAGCCCGACGTTTCGGAGCTTTGCAGTCACCATGGTCCATTCTCACCCGTGACTGACTGCAAAGTTATCGGAAACGCCGGGGAAAAATTTAAAACAAATACACGCGTCTAAATCCGTAAAAAATAGTTTTATTTAAACTAATATGATAATGATGGGCTTCGTGGTGGAGCAGTTTATGTAAAGGACTGCCGTTCACGATGTCGCGGCTTCGATTCCCGCTCGGTACAATCACATGTGTGATATTTATCATTGTCATAAAAACATATACTTAAAAATTGGTCAAGTGCGAGTCGGACTCGCGCTCGAAGGGTTCCTTCCGTACCATTATCTATGCAACATAAGGCAACGTTATTAGTATCGAGCAAGAAACGGTAAAAAAATCATGTTTGTTGTATGGGAGCCCCCCTTAAATATTTATTTTATTTTATTTTTAGTATTTGTTGTTATAGCGGCAATAGAAATACATCATCTGTGAAAATTTCAACTGTCTAGCTATCACCGTTCTTGATATACAGCCTGGTGACAGACGGACGGACGGACGGACGGACGGACAGCGAAGTCTCAGTAATAGGGTCCCGTTTTTACCCTTCGGGGACGGAACCCTAAAAATGTTTGTCCTGCGTCTGGGTGTTATACCATAAGGGGGGCTCCCTTAAATATTTATTTTATTTTATTTTAAGTATTTGTTGTTATAGCGGCAATAGAAATACATCATCTGTGAAAATTTCAACTGTCTAGCCATCACCGTTCTTGAGCTACAGCCTGGTGACAGACGGACGGACGGACGGACAGCGAAGTCTCAGTAATAGGGTTTCCGTTTTTACCCTTTGGGTACGGAACCCTAAAAACGGGGATGTTTTTAAAATTTCAAACGCAGGAAGTCGCTGGGAGATGCTAGTCCGCGTATAAAGGCAGAAATAAAAAAAAATCAATATCATAACTAAAATTAACTTTCAAATGTGTACAAATAAATATTAATTCTCATTTCACGGTATGATTTCATTTACTTGCATTCAGTTAGCTTTATGAGAAATGTTTTATTGCAATTGAGTTTAACAAGAGGATGTGTGTTAAATTACTGTAGAGTTCAATTCAAGATGAGAGGGATTGTCGCAGTTATTTATTTATCCGGTTATTTAGTAAGTATATGCATTTATTGAATATCATAATATACCAGCTGTTACTCGTGATTTCGCACGCGGGAAATTTGAAATCACTGAAATTATTACTTTATTAGCTGTTGACTACAGCTACGTACGCGTGAATTTTAAAAACCATACCCTAACAAATTATACAAAAAGCCATCGTCTTGAACCACTCTATCGTTTAAAAAAAGTCACATAAAAATCCGTTGCGTTGTTTTAAGAATACATACTTACATAGGGACATACATACAAAAATAAAGATTTGGTTAGATTCGCCATAATTGGCTCAAACAACCCGAACGAGAAATCACCATAGTAAAAAAGAATTATAGCACAAACACCACAGAGTCAGTGATTTTCAAGAAACACAAATAAAATATTATCTAACACAAGTTATACGAATGAAAAAAGCTGCGCACACCAAATAGATAAGATCGTGTGACAGATGTTCGGTTACAAAAAGCAACAGCCGACATTTTTACACTCAGAGAAATAAACCAACGAGAGTTGTTACATGACAAGACTCTAGTCAACCGGTGACCACGATCGGTGCAACTCTGTCAAAGTAATAAGCCTTTATAATAAAGTAACTGTTGCCTACGACTTCGTACGCGTAGAATTCAGAAAATTTTCCCCATTTTTGCATCGTTTTTCACAAATGCTTCGCTCCTATGGGTCGCAGAGTGAGCGAGCCTTCGTCAATAAATGTACTATAAATAACACTGAAAGAATTTTTCAAAAGGAATATGTTTCCTGCGATTAGCGCGTTCAAACAAACAAAGTCTTTTCAGCTTTATAATATTTGTATAGATAATTAACGCGTAATAATTATATTGTGAGTTCAAAGCTCGTAAATAAAAAATAAATAGATATTATTACACTACACTTACATTTTTTTTTGCGTAAATACATACTTGTAATACTTAAAAACACCCAGACGTAGTACACACATATTTTTATGATATTTTAGACACTATATAAATAAGGAATTTTTTCAGTGTGTGTTGCTTGATGTTGCCAACTCCTGTCGAATTAATGCTCTTGGTTTTTACATGAATTCTAATCAAATACGGGGACAAAAAGGACTAGACTGTTTTTATACCAAACTCAACGGTTTTATGTAAAAGACAACGATGAGGCCGAAAATTGGACATAGTCTAGAATGTATTTCATTATTTACTGACAAATAATAGCAGCAATTCTGTATGCTTAAACTAAACTTTTAAACCTTTGTATCCATATTCTGACAAATAAATGATTCGATTTGATAAACTAAAATAAATCCTGAATATTATATCTAGGTACATACGCAATTTGAAAATCAATTTTAAAAATTCCGTTACATTGATAGATACGAACCCAGCTAATAAAGGCGTGTTAAAAACAAATAGCAATATTTTGATTTTTAGTTATACAAACTGTAAAAAATAGCAATACTCAGTAATACAAAGGTGTGTAGAGACGAACCGAGCCAATATTTTCTTGTGACTATATCTGTCATCAGAATTTCTTCACTTTTTAACACGCTTTTAAAAGTTCGGTGTGTATCTATCAATGTATCTATGTAACAGAATCTTTCAACGCGATTTTCACCCACTTGCGATAGTCGGATTGATTTGAAATTTTGCATACATATCAAGTACCGATGACAATGCAATTATTTAAAAGATATTCAGGATTTTCAAGCGTGTTTTTTAGTTTTTGAACTAAGCAAATTATATCAAAATGTGTTCAATTGTAACAGTGAAAATTTTAACTTGCAGACAAAATCCACGATGAAATCACACAACGAACGTCATTTATTTTCATTTTAGTTAAGTTTTAATCCTAACATAAATAAGTCAATTGTTTCCATTTTAGTTTAGTTTGATTTCAGGAGTGACAGAGTTGGCACAATTGTTAACTAAATTGCGTCTAGACTATAATAAATATGTAACCAGTAAGTCATATAAAAGAAAAAAGGGTTTTGTGGGAGATTTTCTTTTTGTAAGATTTAAAATTTATGTTGTATGAAAATATGAGCTCTATAAAGATCTCGGTATATTATGGAGACAAAACAACTCTAAAATTTTACTTCGATATATTTTTTCGATCTATTATGAAAATTTTAAGGATTTCAATTTCATACCCGAACAAACATAATACTAAAAAGCTTACGAAAAGAAAGAGAATTACATTTTTACTGTAAAAATATTTCATTTTTTCAGAATGTTGCTCTAGCCAAACGAAGTAATTCTATAAGGAGCGACATAACTTCCGTTGAAGATAGCGTAAGGCCCATTTTAAACTATTTAAGACAGTACTTTTGTCATAAATTACTATATTTGTTTGCTTTTAGAAATATTTTCTCGTTCACTAATGCTCCGCTCTTACCGGTCGCAGCGTGATGTTATATAGCCTGCCTTTCTCAATAGATGGATTCTCCAACACGAAAATAATTTTATAATTTTATCCCGTGGTTTTTTGGTGGACATTTCACACAGCATCCTCTAGTCCCAAGCTAAGCTGATATGCTTGTGTTATGGGTACCAGAATACGGATATACTACATAAACTATTTTTTCTTTTGTAAATATATACTTATAATACATAGAAAACACCCAGACGTAGTACAAACATTTGTATGACATTTATGAATATCACACAAATGATTGTCCCAAGCGGGAACCGAACCCGCGACCTTGTGAACGGCAGTCCATTACATGAACCACTACGCCACGAATCCCGACAGATATTAGTATAGATATCTTTCGTGTTTCTATTACTAAAAAGACACCTAGTTATCAACCCTGTAAACTATTCTTTAAAATACAATTCCAATCGAATACTTATAAAAGTGGTATAAATGTTTATGATTATCGAATAAAATTTTAATTTTGTTGTCATAAGTGAAATCCAGAATCCATAAGATTGTTTCCACAATTTTTCATTTTGAATTTAAATTAGTCATTGTTATGATAATACTGTGTCCGATCCTTTTCATTTCCTTCACAACTGAATGAATAGCTTCGCGGTGAGTTCTAAGAATTACAAAATTAATTTTATATTCTTAGAATATTACAAAAGGTTTGCATTCCAATGAGGTTATTATGAACATTTATCACTTCCATCAAAGAGGAATAATTCTCTTTGATTTGAATACAATAAGAAAACTGCATGCATTACTGAGTACTTGAAATAATCTTGATGTTCTAGAATTTCCTAGCTATACTTCAAAATTTTTATATAATTTTCAAACATAAACTCTGTGTTTTTGAAATTACGAAATTTTTTTACACATGGATAAATTATATATCTAATATTTAATTTGGTGAAACCAGTAAATTTATTATATTTAAAAATAAGTTTTTTTCAACCGACAATTTTATGTAAGAGCCATATATATAAAGATCATAGGATTCCACTGGAAAACATTTGTTTCTGTAGTCAAGTACCTACCATCTTTACTTAAACAAAGTCGTAGTTATTGTATGTATGTCCCTATGTGAGCTTATGTCTTCAAAAATACGCAACGGATCTTGATGCGGTTTACATAATATTTTCTAACACTTGCGCGACTTATCTGTTTAAATAAAACTACTTTTTACGGATTTAGACGCGTATATTTGTTTTAAATTTTGGCCCGACGTTTCGGAGACTTTGCTGTCACCATGGTCACGGGTGAGACTGAGCTGTAATGTGTCTTCTACGATCAGTTATTACAGGGTTTACCCACATTCGATTTTAATTTTACATTTTACATTGATGCGGTTTCTTTTAGTAGATAGAATGGTTCAAGAGAATGGCTTTTTTGCATAATTTGTTGGAGTTTGCTGTATATTGGATGAGATATGATTAAATTTGCCGAGAATCTCGCACGCGTGCGAGCTATAAATGAAAACGCTGCCTTATCTATGTGAGGTATAACAAACTAATGTATGGAGGAATTGTTTGTTATCTATAGTTCTTCAAAAAAGTTCGCGAGGGCATATGTCTATCTTTTAAGGGAAACCCGCTGTACGCTGTCGCAAAAATTATCAAATTCAATAGGGTGTTTTATAAAGCTATTTATGTGTATATAGTGTAATCTTTTTAATCAAATTAAATACCTTAGTTAGCTTACACGTTTAATATAGATTATAACTGCTTTTTATCACATACTATGCACAAAACAGGTAAGAGCGATTACTAAGAGCGATACTATCCAAAATTACAAATATGTTGTTAATACCTGTTCGTGGCACTATAAAAGAAACTAGTAATCCACTTCGTGTTCGCACGAGTAAAACTATTGACGAACACTACTGTTTGTTTAAACATACAGACGGACAGACAAAAATCATTGTTTTGGCTACTATTACGTTTATAAAGACCGTCTATCCAATTTTTTTTTAAATATATTCAATTTACAGACTATACTCAGAATATACAGAGATTTTTATATATTTTATTATATTATGTTTATAAATAAATAAATAAATAATTAAATAAATACTCATGGACATTTCACACAACGTCCTCTGGTCCCAAGCTAAGCTCATATGCTTGTGTTATGGGTACTAGAATACGGATATAATACATAAACTACTTTTCTTATGTAATTACATACTTATAATACATAGAAACACCCAGACGCAGTACAAACATTTGTATGACAATTATAAACATCACACAAATGATTGTCCTGACCGGGAATCGAACACGAGACCTCGTGAATGGCAGTCCGTTATATGAACCACTAGACCACGAGGCCCGATATACGAGTATAACACTAGTCGTTGCCTGTTATTTAGGAAATTTCCCCGTTTTTGCAACATTTTACGGTAATACTTCACTGGTATGAGTCGCAGCGAGATGTTATATAGGATGTTACATATGTTAGCCTTCCTCAATAAATTTACTATCCAACACTAAAAGACTTTGTCAAATCGTACCAGCGGTTCCTGAGATTAGCGCGTTAAAACAAACAAACCAACAAATTCTTCAGTCTTATAATACTTGTATAGATATTCCACAGTGAGCCTATGAAAACATGTATTATATTCATTACATGTTCCCCAAATGAAACACATACAACCAGAATATGTTTACACGTATTTTTCTCATATTTCCCAACTTACCTATTAACATTTATGGGGCAGTTATGAATGATGAAGTGATATAACTTTGAACGTGACGAAACTTATACTGGCTATGTGAAATTCGTATTACAAGCAAAAGAAAATTAAGTAAATATATAAACTAAATATAACTGGGCAGCATTTACATGTTTCTTTTTTCATTATAAAACAATGTCGTTATTTTTGTATGTATGTCCCTATGTGAGCTTATTTTGACGAGCCTCACTATAGTCTCTGCCTATCCCCATAGGAAAAAGGCGTGATGTTATGATGATGATGATGATCATGCTCGAGTGGTTTATGTAGCGGCCTGCCGTACAAGAGGTCGCGGGTTCGATTCCCGCTCGGGACAATCATTTGTGTGATAGTTATAATTGTTATACAAATGTTTGTACTGGGTGTTTCTATGTATTATAAATATGTATTTACAAAAGAAAAGTAGTATATGTATTCTAACCGTATTTTGGTACCCATAACACAAGCATATGAGCTTAGCTTGGGACCAGAGGGTTTTGTGTGAAATGTCCATGAATATTTATAATTATTTATATTTTCAAAATAACGTTACGGATTTTGATGCGGTTTTTTCAATGGATAGAGCCGGTTCCAGAGGATGGCTTTTTGTATAATTTGTAAGTTTTGTTTCTAAATTCCACTGGCATGAAGTTGCTGGCTACAGCTAGTATAAAATAAACAAAAAACTAATAATATGTTATGAAAAAAAAATTACCTACTGCGACAGTTTTTCCGTAAAATGACTTTTTTTTAATGTAATAAAATTTAAAAATAATAAAAAATTAGAAGTTATGGAGTCAACCCTTGCATTACATAATGTGAAAAAAAAAGCTTATATAACCCTCCTAGTTTATGAGATATGTATAATCTGTGCGTCTATATGTGTTCTGGCACCCATAAACATAATACACACATTTCCGTATTGTGACGGATTAAGAATATAAGTGTCACCACCCCTTTTCCTTCTCAGGGTGCTGTAAAAGCCAGCTAAGGAATATTGTACACGGGTAACATATTCTCTGAGAGACGAAAAACTCGAAATCTCTGTACCAACACGCCTGGTCATCGCAGCATAGTAGACCATAATCCCTCCCAAAATGGAGGAACGTCAACAGAGGAACGTCAATGGGCTGGAGGAAGAGAAAAACGTAACACAAGCAATAAAGCTTACCTTGGGAACGGAGGACATAATATAAAATATTCTTGAAAAATGTATTTACTTTATTTAAGTTTTAGCCAAGGCGTTTTACGAGTATATTGATACCAATAGTATCTTTACTTATTAATAAACAAAGTCGTTATTTTTGTTTGTATGTCCCTATGTGACCTTATATCTTGAAAAGTACGTTACTTATTATGTTGCGCTTTTTTTTGGATGGCTTTTTTGTATAAACTGTTAAGGTTTTATTTCTAAAATACACGCGTACGACGTTGCCGGCTTAAAGCTAGTAACTTTATAAATGTAACCACAACATACCTTCACGGTAGGAGCTAAGCTCGGATTACGCATACGATCTGCAAATGCCTCCGTCTTTTGAAATATAGTTAGGAATCAGTCTTACAATATTATTAAATTCGCAGTCGTCTTTGTGGATCATCTTATAATTCGTCTTATGAATACTGTGTGATATATCGGATACTGTTATTCAGTCTGCCACGAAATTTTATTTTAATTTTGTCTCAAGAATACAATCAAACAACGAAACGTCATATTATTATGACACCTAGTTTTTGACGTTTCAAAATAGTGCTTTTGGCCTTGACTTCATAGTCAGTTAGTCACATAGTCACTTAGTCAATTAATCAGTTAGTCTATCAGTCACTTAATATGGTGTTCACGTAGTCAGTAGATCACGGAGTCAGTTGGTCACTTAATCAGGCAGTCAGTTGGTCACTTAGTCAGGTAGTCAGCTGGTCACTTGGTCAGTTAGCCAGCCATTTATTCATTTAGTCAAGGAATAACTGTCCTGTGTAGGGATCGTGGCCTTTTGAACGAAAGTCATTTCCACTACTGTTAAGATCAATATTAATCTACTTAATGTAAATACAAAAAGTTACCAAAAAATACTTCATAAAAAACACTTCCTTCAATACACAATATATATAATATTACTCTATCAGGCCCTCACTTGACAATGTTAAACTGTCTACGGCTAAGTGAAAATTCCGTTGGATGTATGTCCAATATAATTTTCTAACGTAACAAATGTATACCCAACATAATGTAAGGTAGTCGTGTTAGCATCAAAATCGATTTTATAACAGGGTATAATATCCTTTTATGGAATAGTGTAATTTAATCATATAAAATATTCTGTAGTAGGAGAGTTATAGGTGGTACCTATTGAGTAAATATTCAATTTAAAAATTTATACAAGCAATTGTCAGGAAATGCAATAGCAGAAATCTGAAAATAAAAATTGATCATAAACACTAAAATAAAATACTATTACACCATATATTTATGTTTAACAAGGTTACAAATTTTCATTGCGTGAGTTAGAGATCGAATTGTGAATGAATTTTAGTCAAATTCACTCGCAATTTAATTGAAATATAATTTTAAAGAAAGCAAAAATATATAAACAGCAGATATTATCCGCGACAGGAATTCTAAAGTACCTATATTATAATACCGACCATTTGTTTGAATTGTGTTGACAGTTGACAGCAGACGCGGTTGATAAAAAAGAGAAGAATGAGTTTACTACAATATTGCTTCGTTCCCGCAAATAAAATTACTATTACCAAAATTTCTTCATACCTGAGATATGTTGTCATACTACTTACCAATTTTCCTTTAATAAATTTTCAATATCGTCTAAAATTACTTCAATACGGGTAATTGATGCCTTTACCCTAGGTAAACTTGTTACGTGCTCGCTCGCTACATGGATGGGAAATTAAGTACAAATAGCGGCACAGGTTGCAACCATATTTCTTAGCTTAAAGTACATAGATTTTACAATATGTGTTGACCTAGTGTACACGGTGGAATCTCGTTAAATTATAAAATTAGTTGGTATAGGTAGTTTGTTGCTTATAAATAATTCTCGACCTCGTGGTATAGTGGTTCATGTAACGGACAGCTATTCATGAGGTCATGGGTTCGATTCCCGATTAGTATAAAATTATTAGTGTGATATTTATGACATGTAAAAATCTTTATACTGCGTTCTATGTAGATACCTACATAGAACGTAGTATAAACATTTTTATGTATTTACAAAAAAGTATATTAAGTAGTGTATAGCTATCTGCTATTACAATATCTTTATAAACAATATACTATCACACAAGCAGATAATAGAAATATATACTTTGGGACCTGAAGACGTTGTGTGTAATTACACAATAATATTTATAAAAAAAAATACCATTAACTGCATTTTAAGCTGGGCTAAAATTGTACAGAATAATACCATTTGACCTAGGAGTATAAAAAATTTCTTGATTCTTCGACCAACCTGAATAGCACACAAAATTTATAAAAATCGTTCGAAACGCTTATGATGTTTTATTCTTATTAATTTTTTCTTATATGTTAATGCTATGATCATATAAATTAAATAAACATAACGTGCTAAAATTAGATACAATAAGATATTTACAAGGCAAAGAGATTTAGCATACAAAAGGCGTAGATCTAGGCGCTTAGCATAGAACCTCCTACAAAGGCTTACTGGGACCAGGGAAATTCACAGAAATTCAAAGGCGATTAAATTATATGTTATATGTTGCTAGTGTTTCTGTGACATTGAGATCACAAGGCATTCAATATTATGTTTGACGGGCCTCATGGTCGAGTCGTTTATGTAACGGACTATCGTCCACGAGGTCGCGGTTTCGATTCCTGCTCGGGACAATCATTTATGTGATCTTTATAAATGTCATACAAATGTCTGTTCTACGTCTGGGTGTTTCTAAGTATCATAAGAATGTATTTACAAAAGAAAAGTAGTATAATGTAGTATATCCGTATTCTGGTATCCATAACACAAGCATTTAAGCTTAGCTTGGGACCAGAGGACGTTGTGTTGTGTCCATGAATATGTATTTACAATATTTTTAATATTTTACAATATTTATTATTATTACATCGATACAATTAACAAGAAAATAACAGGCATAAAACGCTGTTAAAACAGCAGCAAAACATATAGATCTCTGGTGACCGTGATAAGATTGAACTTGTGTTACGGCCACCAGGAATCACTTACATTTTTATTTTAGCACAATTTAATTACATAAGGGATTGTGTGTGTTAGTGTGTAATGTGTGTATTTGTGTGTTTTGAGTTTATGGATGTGTGTTATGGATGTGTGAGAGTTATACAGCTTGAAGGCTTGACTGCAGAGATACTTGCATGGTTTCTGCCCCCCGCCTCAAAGTCTAAAAGTTCCGACTTTTTTACATTATACGTCAATCCGTGTATTCCGGCGTATTTTTCACATATGGAGACGAGTTTGCGGATACCACATATTGAAGCACTTATTAGGGCCATATCGTCTGCATAACATATATTATTTACACATACTCCGTCCACATGACATCCGATTCTTGTGGTGCTTAGCACGTGGATCAACTCGTTTACATACAGGTTGAAAAGGGTAGGTGATGTCAGGCCTCCCTGCCTTACCCCGCATTCCAACCTGTATGGCCGCGAGAGAGCGCCAGCCCATCGTACATTATTTCTCTGATTACCATACCAAAACTTTAAGATGTTAATTAGTTCGACTGGTAACTTGTTATCCTCCATTTTTTTTCATGGTACATCGTAGGAAACCATATAAAATATCCGTCGAGTCAAGGAAACAGGCATACACGGACGTATCACGCTTAGTGTAGTATCTGACAGCTTAGTGAGGAGGTTCCTGCCTTTGGACCCCTAATCATCGGCAACTTGGTCCCTGTGCCCGATCCGATGGGGAACTATTTTTTATATACTTTTTTAAAAAGTTAGTAATGTGTATGTATTTTTAGGTGTGTATATTGTATTTATTTTGTGTTTTATTGTGGTTGTTTCAATTTAGGATTAATATAAATTTTATATTTCTTTTTTATAAATATGTGATAAATAAGAAAATAAATAAATGAGAAATAAAATTGTTCTACATTCCTTCCTCTTCCTGCTAGCTTAGTGTTTCTATTCTAGTTTCTGTTGCAGCTTCGTATTTTCGGCTAGAGTCGATATTGTTTAAAGCAAAACTTTCCTTTTATAACAAAACCAGACTAGTTTAGAATTTGTTTTAACAACTTTTGAGTGAAGTCTCGTGTAGTATTGTTGAATCCTTTGTATGCATTAGCGAATAGAAAGCAATTGCAATGCTTACGGAAATTTTGAAAACTAAATTTTATTTTGTAGTTTTAATCACTTGAAATCTGTTGATTATTATTGATGATACAATGACTTCGTAAGCGTGGAATTTAGAAAATTTGCCTTTTTACGCTACATTTTTCACTGCTGCTTAGTTCCTATTGGTACCAGCGTGACGTTATATAACCTATAGGTTTCCCCGATAAATGTACTATCCAACACTGAAAGATTTATTTTAATCGAACCAGAGTGCAGTGGTTCCTGAGATTAGAGCGTTCGAAAACAAACAAACTCTTTATCTTTATAATATTAGTATAGATGGTGCCTTTTAGTTCTCTATAGCTCTGCCTACGTGAGATAAAGACATGATGATGATAATATGATGATGAAGATTTTAAAGAAATTTACATACAAGATAATGCTCAAGAAATAATTCGTTTGTTGGATTTAAATCTTGGACGTTACAAAATACCTCTTTTAAAAATTTTTGCACATATAAGTACCTTAGTACGGGATCGGTAGTACATTTTTTCACTAAATTACTATCAAGCTGATTTTCCGTGAGTAGCTTTATTATGACGAGACGCCCAATAATTTTCTATTCCAAAATCTCGATTGTGGTAGCTAACAGAGGTAACAAGGATAAAATATCGTTTTATTTGAATAAATGTGTCGCGCAAGTGATAGAAATCGTATGCATATTAAATTATATTAAGTACTAGCTGGTGCCCTCGACTCCGTCCGCGTAGAACTTAAGAAATTTTCCCCGTTTTTGCAACATTTTTAACAACTGCTTGAGTGAGAGTATTATAAATGTAAGAGTAAACAAATATAATCAGAATGCTCCGAACTGCTAAGCTATCAGGAGTTACACGTGTTATTGTGAGTCAACCATAAAATATAGATATGTGCTGTTTCGGGATATTTTTTAGACAATTTTATGTAGAATATTTCCGTCATACATGATTTCTATGTAACTTTAACCATTAAGGCTGCACACGCGACGGAAGCTTAAAAAATGGAGCACCTTTTCCCGTTTTCCCAACATTTCCCTTCACTACTCTGCTCCTATTGATTGTAGCGTGATGAAAAGTATACTATAACCTGCCCAGGAGTATGAAGAATAATTGTACCAAGTTTCGTTAAAATCCGTCGAGTAGTTTTTGTTTCTATAAGGAACATACAGACGGACAGACAGACAGACAGACAGACAGACAAAAATTTTACTGATTGCATTTTTGGCATCAGTATCGATCACTAATCACCCCCTGATAGTTATTTTGAAAATATATTTCATGTACAGAATTGACCTCTCTACAGATTTATTATAAGTATAGATTATAAATTCTATTGCTTAAATGAATTGCTTTAAAATTATTTTTTCGACATTTGAACATTTTTTAAACGTACATCTAAAGAGTCTATTCAAACGAGTTAATAAAATTAATAAATCAAGCTATCAAAATTTTTGTTTTACATGCAGCTTTTATTTTACGATTAGGTATTGAACTCATTGAAATTTGGTCGTTAGACGTTAAAAATTGGTCAAGTGCGAGTCGGACTCGCGCACGAAGGGTTCCGTACCATTATCTATGCAACATAAGGCAACGTTATTAGTATCGAGCAAGAAACGGTAAAAAAATCATGTTTGTTGTATGGGAGCCCCCCTTAAATATTTATTTTATTTTATTTTTAGTATTTGTTGTTATAGCGGCAATAGAAATACATCATCTGTGAAAATTTCAACTGTCTAGCTATCACCGTTCTTGAGATACTGGGTGCGGAACCCTAAAAATCATGTTTGTTGTATGGGAGCCCCCCTTAAATATTTATTTTATTTTATTTTTAGTATTTGTTGTTATAGCGGCAATAGAAATACATCATCTGTGAAAATTTCAACTCTCTAGCTATCACCGTTCTTGAGATACAGCCTGGTGACAGACGGACGGACGGACGGACGGACGGACGGACGGACGGACGGACGGACAGCGAAGTCTCAGTAATAGGGTCCCGTTTTTACCCTTTGGGTACGGAACCCTAAAAATGTCAAACAGTGTATAAAATTCTTTTAATTAATTTATTTCTTTAAAATCACTGTTTCACATTTTTAACGGTTTTAACGAACACATTTTCAACAAATTTAAAAATCGATTTATAAAAAATTAAAAGAGAAATGTGTACGTAACTCTAACTACATTAATCTGCACTCTGCATGTCGGTTAGCTTAGGTACTCGTAAGTGGCCATGCCAACATCGCTTGATGAAGTGTTCTCACGGTGACCACGAAGTAGTCTATGTGGAGAGGTTAGCTTCTCCACCGGACAATTTAATTAAAGTTTTGGATGCAAATACAGAGAGCTAGTTCCGAACAGAGCTTTAGATATGTGCTTAAATATTTATGGTTTTATTCATAATGACTTATCGGAGGTTTAAACGGAGATTTTATCGCAGAGATAATAAACGTTTTAGCGTAAAAAGACTATCATGAATAATAACTTTGACAATTTTCGTGAACCGATTTTAGCGAACTTTTAAACCTCCGATAAGTCATTATGAATAAGACCATTAAGCGTTAAACAAGGCAAGCAAATCATTAAAAATAGAAACAAAGAGTGTTGAAAATTAAAATATTATTGGTTCATTATTAATTTTACATCTCAATGAGTTATTTTCAATTTCATGAAAATTCGTAATTGACTTTCGTTAGCGATGCAATAAATTCACACTCAAAAATAATTGGATCTCTCACGTGGTTATAAGCCTATAAGAGTATAGCTAGGGTTGCCACTCAACGTACTTGGTATACTTATCTTATATTGTTTCTATGCTACGTATATTATAGGCGGCGAATTTACATAATTTACCAGTAAAAAATTTTTCTGTATACAAAAGCCTTTTTCTGTATACAAAAGCCGTACAGTTTAAGATACCAAAATCGTTGTTTTAATAGCAGTGAAATTATTTGTCGACTTGTAAAATTATATTCTGACACTAATGAACGATAAAAACTAAGTTTTGTACAAAATAAAGGCTGCTTGCCTTTATTTTGTAAAAAACTTTAAATTTAATAGGTATTTCTAAACAGATAACAAAAGATATTATATAGAAATATATTTTGACTATTAAATCTTATATATAAAATTCACGTGTCACAGTGTTAGTTACCGTACTCCTCCGAAACGGATTGACCGATTTTTATGAAATTTTCCATGCGTATTCAGTAGGTCTGAGAATCGGCCAACATCTATTTTTCAAAACTTTTTTTTTAGTGTGGCAAAACAACGTTTGCCGGGACAGCTAGTTATAATATAGAAATATATTTGACGGGCCTCGTGGTGGAGTGGTTCATATAACGGACTGCCGATCATGAGGTCTCGGGTTCGATTCCCGGTCAGGACAATCGTTTGTGTGATGTTTTTAATTGTTACACAAATGTTTGTACCGCGTCTGGGTGTTTTCTATAAAATAATAATAATAAATAAATATATTATATTAAAAAAGTAGTTTATGTATTATATCCGTATTCTGGTACGTGGTGGTACGTGGAGGTTAGCTTGGCACCAGAGGACGTTGTATAAAATGTCCATGAATATTTAAAAAAAAAACATTTTAAAAAATATTTACAAATGAAGAAATTTGGCGTAATCTGTAAGAAAAGAAAGTCAGAATCAAATCTGTGGCTGCATGAAAGTTCGTTATACTCCGACACTATGAAAATATATTCGTTAGGGTTCCTTTACAAATTGCAAAACTGGACCTTATTATACTTCGCTGTCTTTTCATTCGTTATTTTTCCCCACCACCTTTTCAATTTAGGATTATTCAGTTCTCTCACATCGTTAGGGAGTTTATTAAAAAAACTTATACCATGCCCCATGAAGAAGTTACAAAGAGCCTTTAGGCTCTAGTTCAAGTTATAATTAATAAATAAATAAATAAATATTCGTGGACATTCCACACAACGTTCTCTGGTCCCAAGCTAAGCTTTTATAAATAAATAAATAAATAAAATACTCTTTATTGCACACCATATTAATTTACAGAACTTACTTACTAGACTTAATAATAGGTACAAAGGGCGGTCTTATCGCGAGCTGCGATCTCTTCCAGACAACCTTAGAATGGACTTGACCGAGACTGAATAGGTAACTTGTGGTGTACTAATATTATGGTAATTATATGCCAAAAATAATGCTTTTATGCTTATGTTATGGGTCTGGTACCGGATAGAATACATTATACTACTTTTTTTTTTATAAATACATACTTATAATAATAATTAACCGGTTTTTTATCATAATTTTCAGAGACAGCACATAGAATCAATAGAACTTCCAGATTCGAAAGGATATTTGCCTGGCTCTTTAATAAAACTATCAAATTCAAATCTTAACAACAACACTCTGGTATACGGGAACTTAGATAATCTCGGAATAACGTAAGTGAAATTTTTATTTTATATCATTCCCAGACCAGTCCCACTGTTGGGCACCGGGCTACTGCTTTTCGAGAGGGTAATAATCTACTATGCCGCGCTGATCAGAGTAGTTAGAGGTTTTCGTCTCCCACATAAGATGTATTTCTTTTCCATCCTAAGGTTGCCTGTATGTGATTGCAATTTCCAATAAGGCCGCCCTTTACACATTTCTTACAATTATGTAAGTACAAATAAAGTGTTATCTATCTAAGTATTTCTGTGTAAAATATACTTTCGGTTTTACAGCACCCTTGTCATATCATCACCCCATTTCCTGAATGGGTGACATTTGTATTCTGACTACACGGATAATACATTTTTTTAAACATTTATTTATATTCCAATTTTCTTTGAAGGTTAGTCGTATAGAAGTGAAATAATATGATTTTTACAATTTCTAAAATAATTTTTATTTTTAAAATTTTTTAATTGGAAAGGCGGCCGTATATAACATGATAATACTTTTATATGCCCAGTGTAGTAAAATGACAGTAAATTATTTTTTTAGGTTCGACAAAACACCAGAAAGACTGTGGTATAGTAGTTTCAGAAAAGGAAGTTATCCGTTGGTAAAAATTCTAACTTTGTTTGTTTGTCTGTCACTCTTTCATGCCACGTTTGAAGGTTCCGCTCGATAGCTCATTGACGTCCCACTGTTGGGTACTGGCCTCGTCTACTCTGGGAGGGATTGTGGGTTACTGTGCCGCGGCAACCAGTCGTGTTAGCACCGGATTTTCTTTCGAATTTTCCGTTACTCTCAGTAGATGTTAACTGTTTAACACTTCCCTTCGGCGATTACAGCACCCTCGGGAAGAATACTCTGTATCCGTGATATTTTGTTTGGAGTTTGGAGGTTTATGATAATATATTAATATGGTCTGAGATTATAATTATTATGATTAATGCAATGAATGCAATTTTAAGTAATTTTTTTAAACAACGAATTAAAAAGAATGAATAAATATTTAACTTTACTGAATCCAATTGTTTGTTATCACTTATCAGTAATACCTATATAAATAAGTGGCTCATGTATGACACTATTTTTTATTTAATTTCAGGAGAAACTCTTAAAATATATTAAAAATATAAGTAGAAATAAAGAAAATCACAGCACGTAAGTATATTAATATTATACCCGGGTTTTACTTGCATTATTCATACCATAGTAATCGGGCGTTTTTTATACACTCGCCTTTGTCTACGACTGCGTACATCCGGAATTGGTACTAGCGGATTTAAGGATTTTTAGGATCGGACCATATTACAAACTTTACCTCTTTATTAATAGTACCTAATTAAAAACGGTCTTTGAACACAAATATTCTTAACTATAAAGCTATTTTCAAAGATCACTTCCTAATTACTGTACAGGTTTTGCACAAAGAAGCTAAAGGTTATTATGTACCTATAGGTACAGAGATACATCGATTCCTTTGTAGTTACAAAGTTGCCATTCTGTTGTTAGTCGGCTACGTATCAAAAGGTAAAATTATCATCATCATCATAACATCGCGCCTTTTTCCCATGGGGGTAAGCAGAGACTATAGAGCGCCATCTGCTACGATCCAAACATACTTCCTTAGCTTCATCCACACTCATACATCTGGTCATACATGCCCGACGGTTGTAGGTGATACGCACTTGCACCTTTTGGAGTATGCCGGCGATATCATCGGAGTATATTTTTCTCGGGCGTCCTCTCCCAGGATTTCCACTTACCTCCGCCGTGTATATGCCTTTCGTTAAGCGTCTCTCATCCGTGCCAAAAGGTAAAACAGGACCCCATTTCACTGTCCGTCTATCCGTCTATCACCTGGCTGTATCTCTTGAACGGTAGATGCTATAGCAACTAATACTCATCGTAATTTTACTCTTGACCTTATCTCATTGTTTTGGGTCCCGTGATTTTGTGTCATTTCGGGTCAATGTGACAAATACGTAAAACATGATAATAAATAACGATACGAAACCCTTCGTGTGAGAGTCCAATTCGTACTTGACTGGTTTTTGTTTATACTATAAAACTAATATTATAAAGAGGAACGATTTGATTGTTTTATTGAATTGAATTGTTCTTACGTTTTAGAACATGGTTAACTGAAAATCTCAAAAACAATTCATGGAACTTTAAATCGAATGCAATAGGCGTATAATTGGATACCGCACAGGTAAACAAATCTTACCTATGCAGTGTCCACAGAGAGGCTTCAGTAGACCGGACAATTGCAAATACGTTAAAATGCGAAATATCTTGCTTGCCAGAAATATTGGCTACTTACGTGCACCAAAAGTATTTCTGCTGAAAATTATAAAATTAATAATAAAAATATATCCAATTACGAGATACAAGAGATATGATATAATCAGAGATACGTTTAGATCGTAGCAGATGTTAAATACTAATATAACCTTATTTTCTTTAGGAACAAAAAGAGAGAAATGGAAATGAGAATTCAAAATTTACTTAATAATCGGGGCCAAGTAAGTTTTCCTTATTTTTTTAACTAAGTAAAATTACTAATAACCAGAATACAAAAGATATTTGTGTGTGCCAACTCGTCTAGTCAACGCGGTGCAATAGACCAGAATCCCTTCCAAAATGGAAGAGGCCCGTGTCCAGAAGTGGGACGTTACTGGGCTGGAGAGAGAGTAAATAGATACGCTTAGACGATATGGTTACCGCGGTATGTTGCTGAATTAATAAATAATAAATATTCATGGACATTTCACACAACGTCCTCTGGTCCCAAGCTAAGCTTATATGCTTGTGTTATGGGTACCAGAATACGGATATAATACATAAACTACTTTTCTTTTGTAAATACATACTTATAATACATAGAAAACACCCAGACGCAGTACAAACATATGTATGACAATTAAAAACATCACACAAATGGTTGTCCTGACCGGGAATCGAACCCGAGACCACGTGAACGGCAGTCCGTTATATGAACCACTAGACCACGAGGCCCGTCAATAATCTTATATATAAAAATCAATTGCTGTTCGTTAGTCTCGCTAAAACTCGAGAACGGCTGGGCCGATTTTGGTGATTTTGGTCTTGAAATATTCGTGAAAGTCCAGGGAAGGTTTATACGGTGACAAAATGTATGGGAATCTAAAATTCCACGCGTACGGAGTAGCGGGCATCAGCTAGTCTTATATATAAAAATCAATTGCTGTTCGTTAGTCTCGCTAAAACTCGAGAACGGCTGGGCCGATTTTAGTGATTTTGGTCTTAAAATATTCGTAAAAGTCCAGGGAAGGTTCAAACGGTCCAAATATATAGAGATCTAAAATTCCACGCGTACGGAGTAGCGGGCATCAGCTAGTGTATTATAATATATATAATAATATATAATAATGAATTATTTATTTCTAGATAATCCTTAATAAGACATGAGCCTTCCTCCCTAATAGGAGCATGCCATGGTGGTGGTAGAAATTTATTTCGTAATCCGCCACTATATTTAGTTATTTTTTTTCAAACTGCACAAATATGTACATAGGCGTGCTTAAAGCCCTATCCCATCTGACCTAGGGTGAAGCAAAAAAATTCAGGACTGTAATAGTAGTAAGTGTTCTAACATGCCTTGATTAAAAATTTTATTTAATTGCAGATAGCATTTGATATGAGTCCTGAAATAAGAAGTAAATTGTAAGTATGCCTTTTATTTTTTCTAGCTATTAACGGCGGTATCGTACGCGTAACGCATAAAGAGCAAACATTAACAAATTATACAAAAAACGTGGCTCCTGAAGCACTCTATTTAAAAAAAAAACGCATCAAAATCCGTAGCGTATTTTGAAAGATCTAAACTCACGTAATTTATCAAGCAAAAATAAAAACTTTGTTTCATATTATGTAAAGATGTACTTTTAAAACATGTACAAGTTTATTAAAACTTAAACCATGATTTGTAAATGTGAAAATTAGATATTTATTTGTTTAGATCTGTTTGGGAATTATTTATATCTTTAATTATTATCAGCAATCATCAAAATATTATGTTCAGAATTTTTCAGGAACAAGAAGACGGAGAAAATTCAAGCATTTTTGAATAACAGAATCCCGGTAAGATAAAAGGCAGTTTAATTTTATTCTAAACAGAGACTAACAAATACCAAATTGTTATGTATTTGCTGAGTCCTTGCAAATGGCTATAGTACTTAATTACCTTGCGTTGCAGGTTAATTGTCTTGATAAACTATAACTATGGCTGTCATCGATAAGACGTAGCCTTTACCAAATGACCTTTAATCCGCTAAGAAAACTTTCGAAACTAATCATGAAAACTAATTAATTGAAACAATATTTTAACAATGACCATAATTTTATTGTACATACGACGAATTCTAATTATCTTAAAATTAGGTAAGTAAGTGTAACAAGTAAAAACAAACGTTGCAAAAAACATTCTTCTTTGAGGTTGAGTTCGAGGTATTTTTAGTTTTAAAGAGATTCGTCATTGTTAGTTTAACAAGATCTCGTAGGAGTCAACTTGTCCACACATAAGGGATTTAGTATCACCTCTGATTTGATGTTTTAATTTGTAACAAAAAAAAAAGCAGAAGATTAATTCCTTTACTCTTCAGATTTCATAAGTTTAAGATATATCTGACTCCGAGTTTCAATAATTCTCTTTTGTACTTTCATTATTTGAAACGGCAAACGACTGGTTTACGTTTCCTCTCCTTGGATTGAAATCTGGTCCTGAACTTTATTGTTATCTTCAGGTTTCATTGCTATGTTGGAAGTTTAAGGTTTCATATGTTCAGATTTTTCAGACTCTAAATCAGCCTTTTCTGTTTTAGCTGCAGAACTGGATTCAGTTGATGACTTTTCTTCATTTTTACTGCTGGGAACGGTAGATTCAGTTACTTTTTTATCATCATCATCAGATTTCTTTGGAATTGTGGATGATTCCGTTTCCTTATGCTCAGATTTATTAGATTCTGATTCAGCATTTTCAGTTGTGGCTACAGAACTGGATTCTTCAGATGACTGATGAGCATTTTCTTTGCTGGGAACGGTCGATTCAGTCATTTTCTTATCATCCTCAGATTTTGTTGTAGTAGTGGAGGATTCCGATTTCTCATGCTCAGATTTATCAGACTCTGAATCAGCCTTTTCTGTTTCAGCTATAGAGCTGGATTCAGCAGATGACTTTTCTTCATTTTTACTGCTGGGAACGGTAGATTCAGTCACTTTCTTATAATCGTCATCAGGTTTCCTTGGAGTAGTGGAAGATTTCGTTTCCTTATGATCAGATTTATCAGATTCTGATTCAGCATTTTCATTTGTGGCTACCGAACTAGATTCAGCAAACGGCTGATCAGCATTTTCCTTGATGGGAACGGTCGATTCAGTCACATTCTTATTATCCTCAGATTTTACTAAAGTAGTGGAAGATTCTGGCTTCATATGTTCAGGTTTATCAGACTCTGATTCACCATGTTCAGTTGAGGCTGCAGAATTGGATTCAGCGGATAACTGATCTTCATTTGCTTTTCTAGGAACAGTAGATTCAGTTGTTGCTACAGAACTAGACACAGCAGACGATTGACTTTCGTTTTCTTGGCTGGGTGCGGTGGATTCAGCCTTGCTACTGTTTTCAGATTTTTTGGATGTAGTGGAAGATTCTGGTATGTTCTGCCTGGATTTATCAGACTCTTTGGCTACAGAACTGGATTCAGCAGACGACCGATCGGTATTTTCTTTTCTGGGAACGGTCGATTCAGTCACTTTCTTATCATCCTCAGATTTTACTATGCTAGTGGAAGATTCTGGCTTCATATGTTCAGGTTTATCAGACTCTGATTCAGCATGTTCAGTTGAGGCTGCAGAATTGGATTGAGCTGATGACTTTTCTTCATTTTTATTGCTGGGAACGGTAGATTCAGTTACTTTCTTGTTATCTTCATCAGATTTCTTTGGAGTAGTGGAAGATTCCGTTACCTTATGTTCAGATTCATCAGATTCTGATTTATCATTTTTAGTTGTTGCTACAGAACCAGATTCAGTCGATGATTTACTTTTGTTTTCTTTGCTGGGGACGGTGGATTCGGCATTTTTCGTTGTAGCTACAGAGCTGGATTCAGCGGACGACTTGTTTTCGTTTTCTTTGCTGGGAACAGTGGATTCAGTCTCATGCGCAGATTTATCAGACTCTGATTGAACATTTTCAGTTGTAGCTACAGAACCAGATTCAACAGACGATTGATTTTCCTTTTCATTGCTGGGAACAGTAGATTCAGTCTCATGGGCTGATTTATCAGACTCTGATTGAACATTTTCAATTGTAGCTACAGAACCAGATTCAGCAGACGATTGATTTTCATTTTCTTTGCTGGGAACGGTGGCTTCAGTCTCATGCGCAGATTTATCAGACTCTGATTCATCATTTTCAGTTGTAGCTATAGAACCAGATTCAGTCGACGATTGACTTTTCTTTTCTTTGCTGGGGACGTTGGATTTGGCATTTTCCGTTGTAGCTTTAGAGCTGGATTCAGCGGATGACGTATCTTCGTTTTTTATACTGGGAACGGTGGACTCGGCATTTTTAGTTGTTGCTACAGAACTTGATTCAGTAGAAGACTTATTTTCGGTTTCTTTGCTGGGAACAGTGGATTCAATCTCATGTGCAGATTTATCAGACTCTGATTCATCATTTTCAGTTGTAGCTACAGAACCAGATTCAGTCGATGATTGGCTTTTGTTTACTTTGCTGGGGACGGTGGATTCGGCATTTTTCGTTGTAGCTACAGAGCTGGATTCAGTGGACGACGTATCTTCGTTTTCTTTGCTGGGAACGGTGGACTCGGCATTTTGAGTTGTTGCTACAGAACTAGATTCAGCTAATGACTTTTCTTCATTTTTATTGCTGGGAACGGTAGATTCAGTTAGTTTCTTGTTATCATCATCAGATTTCTTTGGAGTAGTGGAAGATTCCGTTTCCTTATGTTCAGATTTATCAGATTCTGATTTATCATTTATAGTTGTAGCTACAGAACCAGATTCAGACGATGATTGACTTTTGTTTTCTTTGCTGGGAACGGTATACTCGGCATTTTTAGTTGTTGCTACAGAACTAGATTCAGTGGACGACTTATTTTCGTTTTCTTTGCTGGGAACAGTGGATTCAGTCACATGCGCAGATTTATCAGACTCTGATTGAACATTTTCAGTTTTAGCTACAGAAACAGATTCAGCAGACGATTGATTTTCATTTTCTTTGCTGGGAACGGTGGATTCAGTCTCATGCGCAGATTTATCAGACTCTGATTCATCATATTCAGTTGTAGCTACCGAACCAGATTCAGTCGACGATTGACTTTTGTTTTCTTTGCTGGGGACGTTGGATTTGGCATTTTTCGTTGTAGCTTTAGAGCTGGATTCAGCGGATGACGTATCTTCGTTTTTCATCCTGGGAACGGTGGACTCGGGATTATTAGTTGTTGCTACATAACTTGATTCAGTAGAAGACTTATTTTCGGTTTCTTTGCTGGGAACAGTGGATTCAATCTCATGTGCAGATTTATCGGACTCTGATTCATCATTTTCAGTTGTAGCTACAGAACCAGATTCAGTCGATGATTGACTTTTGTTTTCTTTGCTGGGGACGGTGGATTCGGCGTTTTTCGTTAAAGCTACAGAGCTGGATTCAGCGGACGACGTATCTTCGTTTTCTTTGCTAGGAACGGTGGACTCGGCATTTTTAGTTGTTGCTACAGAACTTGATTCAGTACAAGACTTATTTTCGGTTTGTTTGCTGGGAACAGTGGATTCTGTCTCATGTGCAGATTTATCAGACTCTGATTCATCATTTTCAGTTGTAGCTACAGAACCAGATTCAGTCGATGATTGATTTTTGTTTTCTTTGCGAGGGACGGTGGATTCGGCATTTTTCGTTGTAGCTACAGAGCTAGATTCAGCGGATGACGTATCATCGTTTTCTATTCTGGGAACGGTGGACTCGGCATTTTTAGTTGTTGCTACAGAACTCGATTCAGCTGACGACTTATTTTCCTTTTCTTTGCTGGGAACAGTTGATTCAGTCTCATGTGCAGATTTATCAAAATCAGATTTAACGTTTTCAGCTGTAGCTACAGAACCAGATTCAGTCGACGATTGACTTTTGTTTTCTTTACTGGGGACAGTGGATTCGGCATTTTTCGTTGTAGCTACAGAGCTGGATTCAGTGGTCGACGTATCTTCGTTTTCTTTCCTGGGAACGGTATACTCGGCATTTTTAGTTGTTGCTACAGAACTTGATTCAGTAGAAGACTTATTTTTGGTTTCTTTGCTAGGAACAACGAATTCTGTTTCATGTGCAGATTTATCAGACTCTGATTCATCATTTTCAGTTGTAGCTACAGAACCAGATTCAGTCGATGAATGACTTTTGTTTTCTTTGCTAGGGTCGGTGGATTCGACATTTTTCGTTGTAGCTACAGAGCTGGATTCAGCGGATGACGTATCTTCGTTTTCTATTCTGGGAACGGTGGACTCGGCATTTTTAGTTGTTGCTACAGAACTCGATTCAGCTGACGACTTATTTTCCTTTTCTTTGCTGGGAACAGTTGATTCAGTCTCATGTGCAGATTTATCAAAATCAGATTTAACGTTTTCAGCTGTAGCTACAGAACCAGATTCAGTCGACGATTGACTTTTGTTTTCTTTACTGGGGACAGTGGATTCGGCATTTTTCGTTGTAGCTACAGAGCTGGATTCAGTGGTCGACGTATCTTCGTTTTCTTTCCTGGGAACGGTATACTCGGCATTTTTAGTTGTTGCTACAGAACTTGATTCAGTAGAAGACTTATTTTTGGTTTCTTTGCTAGGAACAACGGATTCTGTTTCATGTGCAGATTTATCAGACTCTGATTCATCATTTTCAGTTGTAGCTACAGAACCAGATTCAGTCGATGAATGACTTTTGTTTTCTTTGCTAGGGTCGGTGGATTCGACATTTTTCGTTGTAGCTACAGAGCTGGATTCAGCGGATGACGTATCTTCGTTTTCTATTCTGGGAACGGTGGACTCGGCATTTTTAGTTGTTGCTACAGAACTCGATTCAGCTGACGACTTATTTTCCTTTTCTTTGCTGGGAACAGTTGATTCAGTCTCATGTGCAGATTTATCAGACTCTGATTCATCATTTTCAGTTGTAGCTAGAGAACCAGATTCAGTCGATGATTGACTTTTGTTTTCTTTGCTAGGGACGGTGGATTCGGCATTTTTCGTTGTAGCTACAGAGCTGGATTCAGCGGATGACGTATCATCGTTTTCTATTCTGGGAACGGTGGACTCGGCATTTTTAGTTGTTGCTACAGAACTCGATTCAGGTGACGACTTATTTTCCTTTTCTTTGCTGGGAACAGTTGATTCAGTCTCATGTGCAGATTTATCAGACTCTGATTCATCATTTTCAGTTGTAGCTACAGAACCAGATTCAGTCGATGATTGACTTTTGTCTTCTTTGCTAGGGACGGTGGATTCGGCATTTTTCGTTGTAGCTACAGAGCTGGATTCAGCGGATGACGTATCATCGTTTTCTATTCTGGGAACGGTGGACTCGGCATTTTTAGTTGTTGCTACAGAACTCGATTCAGCTGACGACTTATTTTCCTTTTCTTTGCTGGGAACAGTTGATTCAGTCTCATGTGCAGATTTATCAAAATCGGATTTAACGTTTTCAGCTGTAGCTACAGAACCAGATTCAGTCGATGATTGACTTTTGTTTTCTTTACTGACGACAGTGGATTCGGCATTTTTCGTTGTAGCTACAGAGCTGGATTCAGTGGTCGACGTATCTTCGTTTTCTTTCCTGGGAACGATATACTCGGCATTTTTAGTTGTTGCTACAGAACTTGATTCAGTAGAAGACTTATTTTCGGTTTCTTTGCTAGGAACAGTGGATTCTGTTTCATGTGCAGATTTATCAGACTCTGATTCATCATTTTCAGTTGTAGCTACAGAACCAGATTCAGTCGATGAATGACTTTTGTTTTCTTTGCTAGGGTCGGTGGATTCGGCATTTTTCGTTGTAGCTACAGAGCTGGATTCAGTGGATGACGTATCTTCGTTTTCTATTCTGGGAACGGTGGACTCGGCATTTTTAGTTGTTGCTACAGAACTCGATTCAGCTGACGACTTATTTTCCTTTTCTTTGCTGGGAACAGTTGATTCAGTCTCATGTGCAGATTTATCAGACTCTGATTCATCATTTTCAGTTGTAGCTAGAGAACCAGATTCAGTCGATGATTGACTTTTGTTTTCTTTGCTAGGGACGGTGGATTCGGCATTTTTCGTTGTAGCTACAGAGCTGGATTCAGCGGATGACGTATCATCGTTTTCTATTCTGGGAACGGTGGACTCGGCATTTTTAGTTGTTGCTACAGAACTCGATTCAGGTGACGACTTATTTTCCTGTTCTTTGCTGGGAACAGTTGATTCAGTCTCATGTGCAGATTTATCAAAATCGGATTTAACGTTTTCAGCTGTAGCTTCAAAACCAGATTCAGTCGATGATTGACTTTTGTTTTCTTTTCTGGGGACGGTGGATTCGGCATTTTTCGTTGTAGCTACAGAGCTGGATTCAGTGGACGACGTATCTACGTTTTCTTTGCTGGGAACGGTATACTCGGCATTTTTAGTTGTTGCTACAGAACTTGATTCAGTAGAAGAGTTATTTTCGGTTTCTTTGCTAGGAACAGTGGATTCCGTGTCATGTGCAGATTTATCGGACTCTGATTCATCATTTTCAGTTGTAGCTAGAGAACCAGATTCAGTCGATGATTGACTTTTGTTTTCTTTGCTAGGGACGGTGGATTCGGCATTTTTCGTTGTAGCTACAGAGCTGGATTCAGCGGATGACGTATCATCGTTTTCTATTCTGGGAACGGTGGACTCGGCATTTTTAGTTGTTGCTTCAGAACTCGATTCAGCTGACGACTTATTTTCCTTTTCTTTGCTGGGAACAGTTGATTCAGTCTCATGTGCAGATTTATCAAAATCGGATTTAAAGTTTTTAGCTGTAGCTACAGAACCAGATTCAGTCGATGATTGACTTTTGTTTTCTTTGCTGGGGACAGTGGATTCGGCATTTTTCGTTGTAGCTACAGAGCTGGATTCAGTGGTCGACGTATCTTCGTTTTCTTTCCTGGGAACGGTATACTCGGCATTTTTAGTTGTTGCTACAGAACTCGATTCAGCTGACGATTTATTTTCCTTTTCTTTGCTGGGAACAGTTGATTCAGTCTCATGTGCAGATTTATCAGACTCTGATTCATCATTTTCAGTTGTAGCTACAGAACCAGATTCAGTCGATGATTGACTTTTGTTTTCTTTGCTAGGGACGGTGGATTCGGCATTTTTCGTTGTAGCTACAGAGCTGGATTCAGCGGATGACGTATCTTCGTTTTCTATTCTGGGAACGGTGGACTCGGCATTTTTAGTTGTTGCTACAGAACTCGATTCAGCTGACGATTTATTTTCCTTTTCTTTGCTGGGAACAGTTGATTCAGTCTCATGCGCAGATTTATCAAAATCGGATTTAACGTTTTCAGCTGTAGCTACAGAACCAGATTCAGTCGATGATTTACTTTTGTTTTCTTTGCTGGGGACGGTGGATTCGGCATTTTTTATTGTTACTACAGAGCTGGATTCAGCAGACGACGTATCGTCGTTTTCTTTGCTAGGAACGGTGGAATCAGTCTCATGCGCAGATTTATCAGAGTTTGATTCAACATTTTTACTTGTAGCTTCAGAACCAGATTCAGCAGTCGACTGATCTTCGTTTTCCTTCCTGGGAACAGTTGATGCGGTCGTCTTACTGTTATCTGCAGATTGTGTTGCTATAGTGGAAGATTCTGGTTTCCTATACTCAGATTCATTAGACTCTGGTTGAATATTTTTAGTTGTAGCTTCAGAAACAGATTCAGCAGTCGACTGATTTTCGCTTTTTTTGCTGGGAACAGTGGACTCAGCATTTTTAGTAGTAGCTTCAGAAACAGATTCAGCGGACGACTCATCTTCGTTTTCTTTGCTGGGAACAGTGGATTCTGTATCATGCGCGGATTTGTCAGACTCTGCTTGAACATTTTTAGTTGTGGCTGCAGAACTGGGTTCAGCAGTTGACTGATCTTCGTTTTCTCTCCTAGGCACAGTGGTCTCAGCATTTTTAGTTGTAGCTATAGAACTAGATTCAGCGGACGACGTATCTTCTTTTTCTTTGCTGGGAACAGTGAACTCAGCATTTTTACTTGTAACTATAGAACTTGATTCAGTAGGCGATAGATTTTCGTTTTCTATACTAGGAATAGTGGATTTTGTTAATGTTTCATTGCCCTCAGATTTTTTTGGAGTAGTACCAGTTTCAGGTTTTTTATGTTCAGATTTATGAGACTCGGATTTAGCATTTTCATTTGTGGCTTCAAAAGTGGATTCAGCGAATGATTGATCTTCGTTTTCTTTGCTAGGAACCCTTAATTCGGTTGCTTTCGTATTATCTTCATGCATCTGTATTGTAGTGGACGAATCAGGTGTTTTAGGCTCCGATGTGTCAGACTCGAGATTTGTATTATCAGAAGTAGGTACAGAACTTTCACCATTTGCAAAATTATCGCGGCTTTTCTTGCTTGGAGCTTTTTTAGAAGGCTCACTACTGCCTTCTTTATATATTTTTGTCGTATTCGAAGAGTTGGAAGGTATTTCATACTCGAAGGTATCAGATTTATCCCGCGGTACATCGTTATCAGTTGAAGTACTTTCCACGGAAGCAATGTTTCCTTTATTTGTAGGTGAAGTATCCAACTCTGACTCTGTGCAGCCAGTTGCATCTATAGTTTTTGGTACTAATGCAGTTTCTCCATGTTGTTCAATTGTGCTTGTGTTTAAATCATCTGTGTTATTTTGTTTGCTCATATGTTTTATTATTATGTTGACGTTAGTTTTGTCACTGATATACAAATTCAGTTTATTGTTATTAATAGACACATTTGGTTTGTTCCTTGCATCTATAATGATGTTTGTTCTTTTCGGCTTCTTGTCAGTTGAAATTCGGAGTTTGATATCATTTTTACGCTTCCGTTGTTGTTTTTTATATTTTCTAAAATTCCTTTGGTGATTAGTTTTAATCATGTGTTTTGGTACAGATGAACAGATGGGGTTACTTGGATACCAACCATTTTTACGATATGGATATCTTAGTTGACATGTTTTTGGAAAGAGTTGTGTAGGAGCGTTTTCGGTAACATCGAACTAGAACAATGGTATATTGATGTTAATTACAAAATACAGATTTTATAGAAACAATGTTTAAAAGTGACTGTGAGTCAAGCTGTAACCAAGTACGTATGAATAAAAGTGTCATTATGACTATTATTTGCTATTTCGTGCACATATTTGTATCAATTAAAATAGTTAGTATATCAATTAAATTAGTAGTTTTTTTATTATCAAACTCTGTAATAAAGACATATTACAGAGTTTAATAATAAAAAAATTCCGTGAACATTACCGAATTATGATATTCGCACTATAAATTTAAAATTTTTAGTTAAGTTTAGTTATACTCGTAGAATTAGCACCACTGTTAACTAATTTTATGGCCATCTTAACTTTGCTCTCAATCTGTTATTGTCATACTGTCATTAGCAGTAGTAGGCATATAATAACTTCTCCATGTGGACATTCCGACGTTTGGCGTTATACATAGCTAAAGGACACAGAATAACCCCAACTTTACATATTTAAAAACAATGGTACCAATACTAAGTGCACAACTATACATGAAAAATGAAAATTTATAGTGTCAACTAGCTGGCCCGGCAAACGTTGTATTGCCATACCAAAAAAAAAAAATTAAAAAAAAATGAACTATAAACCTCACGGAGCCCGAGACCTTTCCAACAAATGCAATACCGTGGAAATCGGTCCGTGCGTTCTGGAGTTATAGCGTCAGGAAGGAAAACCAGACTTATTTTTATATAGTAGATATCACAATTCGGCAATTTTTACTGAACTCTCTTATTATAAAAACTATGTTCTATAGGCTAAAAAGCTGTTGCCCGCAATTTTGCAAAAAAGCCTTCCTCGTAAACCACTCTATCGATTAAAAAACCGCAGCAAAATCCGTTGCGTACTTTTGAAGATATAAACTCACATACGGACATACACATAAAAATAACGTACAAAAATAAATGTCTACAACGAAAATAGTCCATTAGTCATTATATACTATACTTTTTATCACTTTAATTAAGTTAGATTAAGTTTTTGACGCAACAGAATTGGCCTTAATGTCCCCCGCAATATCTTTCTCTGTCTCTTCAAAAGCTTTTCTTGCTTTGTGGTGATTGTATCTTGTAAAAAATTTGATATAAATAGCAGAACACTGTTATTTGGACTTTTACAGAGGATTTTATCTGTGTACAATATCCCTTAGTTGGCTTTAACAGCACCGTGGAGAAGAAGTGGGTTAGTAACTCTGGTATTTTTAATCTGTCACAACACGGACTCTCTATTTCCATCCATCCATCAATCTTTCTTCTTTCACTGCTGGATAAAAGCCTCACCTATTGAACGCTACAATGCGCGGTCCTTCGCTAACTGCATCCTGCGCTCCCCATCGTCAAATATGCCGGGGGCTGATAGATGTCTATTTACTCTATATTAAAAACAATTTAAAAGGATTTGAAACAAGATCTCACCTGCACTATTGATAAGTATACCACACACACAAGTACACTACGTATTAACATTACGTTTAAATCTTTAGTTATTCAAAGATTCCTTTATATACAATGAGTTTATATACATTCATATCTATCCTTGACTGATAGTATTGGACGATGGATTCGTCACATGAATTGCAGTTATTGTGCCTATCTATATAAATAAAACAAAATGTAATTGTCTATATGTAACGCCTAAAATGTTTAAAAGTTACTAATACCAAAACATCTATTTTTTGTCTATCTGTCTGTATGTACGTTATTTTTCAGACTGATAGGACTTTTCCGATGGATAAGTATCTAACTGGTACCTAAGTGACTTGTCATATGAACTCCCGGGTATAATGACAATGACCTATATTCAAGTATATAGTATTCAATCAAAGTATCTATTATAACTAACATATCCTATAACTGTCTCGTAATTTTCGACGGGCTTCGTGGTCCAGCGGTTCATGTAACGGACTACTGATCAAGAGGTCGCGAGTTTGATTCCTGCTAGGGACAATCATTTGTGTGATGTTTGTAAACGTCACACAAATGTTTGTACTTCGTCTGGGTGTTTCTATGTATTTAAGTATATAAGCTTAGCTTGGGACCAGAGGACGTTGTGTGTAAGGTCCATATAAAAAAATAACACAGGAGTAACTTAGTTTGATATGTGAAATATAAAAAAAAAAACTGTTTTTTTATTCGTTACTTTTCAAACAGTTTCAATGATCTCAATGTTAATGCAAACGAAGTCAGAAAGTACAACTAGTTGTATAATAAAACCACACTGAGCACGTACAAATGGTTTGAAATTTACTGATAAAGTACAGTCAGGTGTTTATTGGAGAGCACGAATTTGTGTTTATCTGTATTAGTGATGACACAAAGTGAATTATTCAAATGAGTCATCAATATTTACTCTTAATGCTCTTCTTGCTATAAAGATCGTGGATAAAATGTTTTCCTCCCTCTCTTCGTCCACTGTTAGACAAAGGCCTGCCCCAGAGAACGCCACAAATCCCGGTCTTGTGCCGCTTGCATCTAATTACTCCCCGCGGCCTTGACTATTTAGGGAATAATAATAATATAGTCTCTTCACTTTCCATTAATATTCAACAATTAGTTCTGCTCTTATTCACTCCACAACTAAATAAATAATAAATAAATAAATATTCATGGACATTTCACACAACGTCCTCTGGTCCCAAGCTAAGCTTATTATGCTTGTGTTATGGGTACCAGAATACGGATAGAATACATAAACTACTTTTCTTTTGTAAATACATACTTATTATACATAGTAAACACCCAGACGCAGAACAAACATTTGTATGACATTTATAAACATCACACAAATGAATGTCCGAGGCGGGAATCGAACCCGCGACCTCGTGAACGGCAGTCCGTTATATGAACCACTAGACCACGAAGCCCGTCGTTACAACTGGCTGGAACACATCGAATTATCAATAACCCTGTATATTGGGAGCAAAATATACACATATGGACAGCATATAGTATAGGGTCTACAAAATATTATTATTATGAATAATACCTAATTGCAAATTACAGTTGAAAGTGCGTTAGAATCGCTAATAAGATGTTTTACTTTGCATAATATTGACACTTTTCATTCATACAGGTCATACAAGCGCGCCTGCCTTTGTAAGTGAAATAATAAATTATTTACAATACTCTAAGAATTTATAACTAGGTATATCCTCTAATAAGTGACTTGATCTCCTCTCACGAGTCTACAGGCAGGGATTCCTTTAAGACATATGTAGTCAATTGTCACACCTTAGAACCGATACCATCCCGTACCCACAGTGCGGTTCCAGCGCAACTATAAACCACGTACGATCGGTTTGTTGAATGGATTCCTTGCCATGGTTTTACAAACGTCTATAGGCTATGGCATAGTCTATAGACGTTTGTAACACCAGAGTTCCAAGGGAAGCTATGGTAATCCCTTACCATCAGGCGAGCAGTGTCCTTGTTTGTCTAGCTTCTAGATTAAAAAAATGTAGATCCCCACGCAAACTGTTTCTATCAATTGTAATGTGTATTATAAGATTATTAAATAACTAAATTAAATAAATTACAAATTTTAAATAAATTAGTTTAAATAAATTAGATTAAATGTTAAATAAATAAGTTACAAATTCTAATACTACTAGTCCTGAATGTCCCACTGCTGGGGAAAAGCCGTCATATTCTTTCACGTTTCTTAGTCATGGGCCTATGTGTGCTCTCCGGTCTTGCTCAAGACAGAAAAGTTATTATAAAATATACATAATAATATATTTTTTTTATTTTAGACATAAAAAAACGAAGTTTATACAAGATTTTCTCAATAACCAAGTAAAAGTAAGTAAACCGACTAAGTTGACTTGCAGACGAAGAGTTCCATACCACTGTTATCACACCATATTTGTCATACAAGCATAATCATGTCCTCTAACGGTATCACCAAGGTACACTAAAAACGTTTGTTGTATGGGAGACCCATTAAATATTTATTTTATTCTGGTTTTACTACTTGTTGTTGGAGCTTCAACGGACATACATCATCTGTGAAAATTTCAACTCACTAGTTATCACCGTTCCTGACATAGAGCCTGAGTACGGACTGACGTACAGCGAGGTCTCAGAATTAGGGCCCCATTTCACCTTTTAGTACGAAACCCTATAAATATATTTTAGATTTCATATTGGGTTGACCATGTTGTCCTGACACTGCCTACCACAGATATAACAGATGGAATGACGTTTCCTGGAACATAGACACCTAGATACATTTTCACGCACACATAGGTATGTAATTGACTTCAAGCCGGCTGAGTGATGTAGCCAGAGACATGACATCTGCTATATCTGTGCTGTCTACTGTGAATAGTGTAATATTTTTATTTTAAGAAACTGTTTTATTATTAGTATTACATACTTACAATAATTTTTTTAACAGGGTGAAATCGGAGAAAATAATAAGCTAAAAGTAAGAAATTTTCATTTAATTAAAAGTGATGGAATAAAACCTTATTTTGTTTACGTTTTATAAATTTCTAATTTTCTTAGATTACTGAGGAAGAAAATAATGCAAATGAAGTATTAGATCAGTAAGAACATTTAATTTAATTTAATTATAATATATTGTTACGTACTAAGCATTATTCCGTTACTAGTTTTAACTATTATTTCTTAGATTTTCACCAGAAGAAGATAGTGAAGATGAGTTTTGGGTAAGTAAATACCATCAAACTAATTTCGAAATTCAAATAACCAACTTCCGATTAGTCCGATCAGCCAATAAAAACATAAACCTTTTATGGAAACATATACGTTTTTACTAAATAAACTAAATTATAATGGAAAAAATTGGTCAAGTGCGAGTGGGACTCGCGCACGAAGGGTTCCGTACCATTATCTATGCAACATAAGGCAACGTTATTAGTATCGAGAAAGAAACGGTAAAAAAAATCAGTTTTTTGTATGGGAGCCCCCCTTAAATATTTATTTTATTTTTAGTATTTGTTGTTATAGCGGCAATAGAAATACATCATCTGTGAAAATTTCAACTCTCTAGCTATCACCGTTCTTGAGATACAGCCTGGTGACAGACGGACGGACGGACGGACGGACGGACGGACAGCGAAGTCTCAGGAATAGGGTTTCCGTTTTTACCCTTTGGGTACGGAACCCTAAAAATGATAACCATAAGCGGGACTTGAACCCGCGACCTCGGAAGCCGTTCCGTCGCTCTCCCAACTGAGTTATTATGGTCCACGCAAATGTTTACCAAATTTTCCACTACAATCATCTCAATGCGAGTTTTAACATCGTGCGATGTTTTTTCGTACAACGCCATCTATAGAGCGGTTTGCACCAACTCCATCAATCGATCAGTTAAGTCCCGCTTATGGTTATCATTTTTTCCATTATAATTTAGTTTATTTAGTAAAAGCATAGCGAGTCAATCGCAAAATATTAATAAATTAACATATATGTTTATTTAATTGTATATTAATTCGAGTCTGAAGTTTCGTAAGCTTTTCAGCCGCTATGGCTGTAAGAAGTCCTTTATGATCCAATGTTATATAAAACTAGCTGTCCCGGCAAACGTTGTTTTGCCATACTAAAAAAAGGTTTGAAAAATAGATGTTAGCCGATTCTCAGACCTACTGAATACGCATGTAAAATTTCATAAAAATCGGTCTAGCCGTTTCGGAGGAGTACGGTAACTAACACTGTGACACGAGAATTTTATATATTAGATGTTACAGCATCCTGAACACCGTAGAATGAGAGGTAAAAAGAAAAAGGATAGAGATAGCAAATATAAATCAAGTTCGAACTCCAAATCATTTGAATCAGCATCTTCTGACTATGAAAAAAACCCAGGCAACCCATACACTATTCATAAGGATAAGTACAAGAAAAATTGGCTATGGAATCATGTTGTACGTGCGACTTTTATTTCATTATATTTATCTAGTTTTCACCAGTAGACAGAATGATTAACGTAGTTATCACGAGAAGATCGACGATTAATGTTGTTTTGAACAGAAGAAAGAATTAATTAATTAATTTGATTAATTAATTTTAGTTTTCACCAGTAGATGGAATAATTAATTTAGTTTTCACCAGTAGATAGAATGTTTAATGTAGTTTTAACTTATAATTAGAATAACTAATGTTGTCACCAGTAGATAGAATTGAACGATTAATTTAGTTTTCGACAGTAGATAGAATGATAAATGTAGTTTTCACTTGTAATTAGAAAAACTAATGTTGTCACCAGTAGATAGAATTGAACAATTAATTTAGTTTCCACCAGTAGATAGATCGATTAATGTACTTTTCACCAGTAGATAGAACGATTAATGTAGTTTTCACCAGTAGATAGAATGATTAATGTAGTTTTCACCAGTAGATAGAATGATTAAAGTAGTTTTCACCAGTAGATAGAATGATTATAAATCAAAGGTCAAGTGCCAGTTGAGAGGTTAATGTAGTTTTCACCAGTAGATAGAATGATTAATGTAGTTTTCACCAGTAGATAGATGATTAATGTAGTTTTCACCAGTAGATAGAATGATTAATGTAGTTTTCACCAGTAGATAGAATGATTAATGTAGTTTTCACCAGTAGATAAAATGATTAATGTAGTTTTCACCAGGAGATAGAATGATTAATGTAGTTTTCACCAGTAGATAGAATGATTAATGTAGTTTTCAACAGAAGAAAGTATGATTATTATAGTTTTCATCAGTAGTTAAAATTATTAATCTAGTTAACACCAGTACATAACATGGTTAATAAGTAACTAGTAGTAAGTTAGTAGACTATTTATTATTATTTCGTATTATAGTAGGGACTAGGGGCCCCTAATAATTGCGGGACCTAGAGCTTGTGGCTAGTGTGCCCAGTGGAGAAGCAGAGCCTTGAAATGTCAAGGGTTTGTATAAAATGTTTAACCTTTCTATACCCGCGCCAAATGTATTAACACCTATACCCGCGCACGGTGTGACAGACCGTAACTTTGGTTCCGATTACCTGGTTATTTTTCTATGAAACCGTTTATATATTTTTTTTATTTTACAGGAACTATAGGATGTAACAAAACGAAAAAATAATAATTGTTTGCATAAACTATTTATTACTTCAATGACTATCAATCTTTCCACAACGGCCTTAAAAAGGTCACATTTTTATCTTATAGTTAGGGAAAACAAACATAATTTTTTTTATTCTAAAAACAAACATAAAATGTATTTTAATTCTTAAAAATCACATATCTTGAGACCCTAAATTGAGACCATTGTAACATAATTTTAGTCACCTACCTGCAAGTAAAATCATACTGCGATCGTATACCCGCGTCGGTCTCACAGACCGTTCAAGCCGTAGTAGGTCTACACGTGCTGCTTGCACGACTGCGTGCCATGTCATGTACCAACCTAAAGCGAACCCCAAATAATACAGTTAACAGAACGCTTGATGTCTTAAAGTTCTTAGAAAAAGTAATATTTACGAAAAACTGTTTCAACGGTCTCACAGACCATACGCGGGTATAGGAAGGATAAACTATAATTCAGTGATGTGATGTTTTAAAAATTTTAAAAGAAATTGATAGTTTAGACTTTTAGAGCTTTTAAATGAGTTTTGGATGTTATTTCGTCATTCAACATCCACAACAATATAATCAATTAATATCAGAGTGATCTGTTTTTTAGATGGATGGTAATCACATGAATATAAATCCATTGGCTCCACAATTTGCAAATAATGGTCCAAGTGGCGCGGAATTGTTCTTTGGCAGAAAGTGGTGGTATTATAATCAGGTCTGTTGTAAATATTCTTATTGTGATCTGTACTGGGTAAAATCTTTGAGAATCAAACCTAAAAGTTAGATACTGTTTTCTTTGTCAAATGTAGTGCTAAGTCGGTGGAGTGCCGAGGTAACGCACACAATCAATATTAACCAAAACACATACATACAACATTTTAGACCACAACGCACGCGTTGTGGTCTAAAATTGAATACGTTCAATGGACAAAAATAGACCAAATACCCTTCCGAAATGGAATTACTTTGAATACCTGTGTCTCTCAAAAGACCATAAATGGACTGAGATGTTAAAAATATTTTTTATCTGCAATCAGCAGTGTTAAAACAATCTGAGTTTTATGAGACAGGCAAATAGAGTGTACTCTCCACTGAGAAATTACTCATAGCTTTCTAGTATATTTTAGTGCCTACGCTGCATCGTCCGGTCCGTGGTCGCCACTACGATTGTGAGCCGGACGACCCCAGGCGACCCTAACAAGGTGGAGCGAGGATATCGTTAGGGTCGCGGGGGTGGGGGGCATCGGATGCAAGCGTTACGATACCGACCGTTGTGGCGTTCTATGGGGGAGGCATATGTCCAACAGTGGACGGAGAAAGTGTGATAGATTGATGGATGGATATCTTAGTGTAGCTTTTCTTGCCATTGGACTACGAATGCATGAAAAGAAAGAAGGTATATTGAAAGTTGTTTTATTTGTGTTGAATGAATGTAAGTAGGTATTTGAAGCTCTTTTTACATTTTATTTTTACAGGATGACTACAAACCTATGGCGTAAACAAAATAACACAAATGTCAATAAAAATTGTTTATTAAAATGGTTTTATTACGTTTCATAACTTTTTAAGTGCAATTGAGTGATTATGCATTAAAAATGAGATTTAAATCATAGACGCATCAGAGTCCATTTATTCGCATTATAACAAGTAATTAATATAGTGATTTTATCGGCTTTTGGTAGAATAGGAAAAATAGGAAAATATGGAGTATTGAATGCACTTATAGACGCAACAAAATTTTTAATAATCTCTCTTTATAATTTTATGTAATTGCATCTATTCAAATTATAGAGCTAAAAAGTTTGTTGATTTAAACGAACTAATTACAGGAAAGTTCGATTTGAAAGAGTCTTTCAGTTTAGGATAGTACATTTATCGATGAAGGCAATAGGCTACATAACATCACGTTGCGACTAATAGGAGAGAAATATCAGTGAAAAATATTGTAAAAACGGGGAAAATTTGTACAATATTCACGCGTACGAAGTCGCGGGCAACAGCTAGTACATAAAGAAAGTTGAAATACTTACTTATATTTTTGTAATGACATGGTGTGCAAGTAGATACTAATTTTATTAAACATACGATCTAACTGAGCTACATTTAGAGAAAATTGCTTCATTTCTTAAAGACAGTATTTCTATTTAAGAGGGCACGATAGCTAAAAATGCTCCCCACTAAAATTTGGACTTCGTTCTCCGCTGTTTTCTTCGTAAATATTGCTTCTAAGGCTGGCAGCATACGTACGGTTTCCTCATTAGGTTTCCTGATCCGGTTTTTTTTCCATTCGGACACCCAGACGCTCGACCAAAGATTCGAACCGTACGTTAGGTTTTTTTTCCGTCCGAAAAATTTAAGAACGTTTGCGCCGAGTAGAATATTTTGTATGTAAGGTATGCATTCGTGTCTCCGAATCGGAATTTCGGATCAGGAAACCTAATAAGGAATCCGTACGTATGCTGCCAGCCTTAAGCGACGAATTTTTCTCACAGCATCTGGGTTTTAGGTATCTATGCTTCAATTACTTTCATTTTTCCAAAATATAATAAAAATAAATAAATAGATAAATATTCATTGACATTTCACACAACGTCCTCTGGTCCCAAGCTAAGGTTATTAAGATTGTGTTATGGGTACCAGAATACGGATATAATACATAAACTACTTTTCTTTTGTAAATACATACTTATAATACATAGAAAACACCCATACAGACGTAGTACAAACATATTTTGTGTGACATTTATGAAAATCACACAAATGATTGTACGGCAATCCAGTACATGAACAACTACGCCACGAAGCCCGTCAAATAGGTAAAATAAAATAATAAAATATGATTAGGTATAAAATGCTTCATCTATAATGTCGTATAAATAACGGTTTAATTTTTAGGGTTCCGTACCCAAAGGGTAAAAACGGGACCCTATTACTGAGACTTCGCTGTCCGTCCGTCCGTCCGTCCGTCCGTCCGTCCGTCTGTCACCAGGCTGTATCTCAAGAACGGTGATAGCTAGAGAGTTGAAATTTTCAGAGATGATGTATTTCTATTGCCGCTATAACAACAAATACTAAAAATAAAATAAAATAAATATTTAAGGGGGGCTCCCATACAACAAACATGATTTTTTTACCGTTTCTTGCTCGATACTAATAACGTTGCCTTATGTTGCATAGATAATGGTACGGAACCCTTCGTGCGCGAGTCCGACTCGCACTTGACCAATTTTTGACGAAGATAACAGCGGACGACGAAACTCCTTTTTATAGAATTTTTTGGTAAAATCTGCCTTAACAATATTGTTCCTTTTCGGTGCGGCGCGGCGCTTGGAAATAGGGATAGCAATATTTAAGGGCCTACATCAATATTATCGTATATCATCGCCGACACGTACATATTAACACAGCCAGTAGGCACAGAAAATGAAGAATTAGGGATACTTTTCCTATTTACTCAAAATCTACTAAATATATTTTAATTCTGATTTACGTGTTTCTATATATAATAGTTACTTATGTTTTTAAAGTTATTTCATTAGTTAATACGCGATAATAGACCGACAAATGAAAAAAATAAAAAATGAGAGAGGTTGTTTCGCTAAGATTTTCTATCGAGAAATCTTTTTTCAATCGCGTTTCTGAGTTTATGCGATCCTAGATCATATATTGAAAAAACATATACTTAAAAATTAGAGCTCTACCCATTCAATCTAAAGAAACAATGAAAACTTCGTACGTAGAAAAATGCACGAAGCTATTTTGGTATCCTCTTAAGGCAAATACCTAAATTGGGGCTGTAGTCCCTTCTTAAAGACAGTATTTCTATTTAAGAATACAGATTTTATTAATATAAAGTTGGTTTTAATAACTGAACATCTAAGATTTAAATATCGTGGATTCGTCTTTATGGGCTAATGCAAATACAGTTTATATTCTAAGTAAACTTGTTTCTCTTTTCATTAAAGCGGTATTTCTATTCATCTACAAGAGGAGTCTTACAAAAGTAGTTAACCGCAAGTAAAATGAACTTTACATAAACTTTAGTAATAACACTAGCTACTTGTATAAATAACACGAACGTTTGGCTAGATGTTAGTCTAAGATAAATCTCTTGAGATCTGTCTCGTCGGATAAATTCTCAGTTACAGACGTTGGTTTTAATAAAAACCGGCTAAGTACGAATTGGAGTTGTACGTGAAGGGTTTTGTATCGTTTTCTTTCTTCTCTTCTCCAGCCCATTTACGTCCCACTGTTGGATACGGGCCTCCTCCACTTTGGGAGGGATTGTTGTCTACTGTGCCGCGCCGACCAGGCGTGTTGGCACAGGGTTTATTGTCGAGTTTTCCGTCTCTCACAGAAGATGTTATCTGTGTGCAATATCCCTTAGCTGACTTTTACAGCACCCTTGGGAGGAGATGGGGTGGTGACACTAGTATGTATTCTTAATACCACACGGATACCGACCGTTTTCTTTACTTATTATAAAACAAAGTCGTTATTTTTTTAAGTATGTCCCTATGTGCTTATATCTACCAAACTAAGCAGGGGATTGTGATGCGTTTTTTTTTTAATAGATAGCGTGGTTGAGCACGGTGACTTTTTTTATAACTTGTTAAGGTTAATGGTCTTATTCATAATGTTAAGATCAGAGTCAGTGTCGATGTCAGAATCAGAGGTTTAAAAGTTCGCTAAAATAGGTTCGCGAAAATTGTCAAAACTTGTTATTCATAATAGTCTTTTTAAGCTAAGACGTTTATTATCTCTCCGATAAAATCTCCGTTTAAACCTCCGATAAGTCACTATGAATAAGACCGTTAGTGTATATTTGAAAAAAATATTTGGGAAGGGGTCTCAGTAACTAAAAACGCGATTGAAATCGCGGGCATCAGCTAGTTATCATAATATAATCGTCATATTTCTGACCTTAAATTATGGGATAATTAATGGAGAATGATAAGGATAAGTTGCTGGCATCAAATAATATAAATAAATAAATATTCACGAACATTTCACACACCGTCCTCTGGTACCAAGCTAAGCTTACATGCTTGCGTAATGGGTACCAGAATACGGATATACTACATAAAATACTATATTATTATACATAAACTGAGACAAAATCAGCTCTTTAGCTATCACTGTTCCAGAAACACAGCCTTGTGACGGACGGACGGACTCACAGCAAAGTCTCTTTACTATGATCTTTATTAGCTTCCCAACGCTAATAAAACCAACACTTTTCCTATCACCATTCATAAGATATAACCTTGTAAAAGATGGACGGACACCGAAGTCTCAGTAACAAGGTTTACCTTCGACACGGAACCCTAAAAATTAAGCCACAAGAGTACAATAATTTCAAACTTCATTTCAAGATTTATTTTCTAAAACCTCACAGTGTTTATATGGTTATATAATGACATGGCTTACCCATATACGTTATCAGAATTCCCATGCTCTTGCCAAACGCACCTGATGTTTTCAATATCATAAGCCATTATACGGTGTATATTTCATACAGAAACAATGATTAATTGTGCCTTTAGAAAAAGTAGAAACAACATTTTTAAAACGAACGTAATTTTATGCACGTACATAATGTACTCACAAATTAAATTTTTATATGATCATCTGTAGGTACTTCGGAGATATAATAATACTTGCTGTTCCTCGGGACTTCATGCGCGTGCAATTTAGATTTTCTCCGTGTTTCTTATTATAATACAAAATCGTTATTTCTGTATGTATGTCCCTACGTGAGCTTATATCTTCAGAACTTCGCATATACGATTTTGATACGTTTTTATTTTAATGGATAGTGGTTTAAGAGGATGGCTTTTTTGAATAATTTGTTAAGGTTTGGTTCCCAATTCCACGTCTGTAAATTTGCGGGCAACAAGTGGTTCGATATAAATCTTACTGTAAAATAACTACTAAGAAAGTCGTAATAATATTAAAACCAATACCTTCACTAGTTAAATAAAGGGGAAGTCCGACAAACTATTTTATGAAGACGTCTTTGAAGACAAGACGACGTCTAATAACTCAAGCTTTTAAATTGAGTTAATTCCAATAGTTTTATTATGATCATAATAAAATTTTACCTTGGTACTGTTAGCTTAATTTCTATTTACTTTAGAGAAAGTCTTAAGAAAAGATAGATAATATATACTAACTAGTTGACCCGGCAAACGTTGTTTTGCCATATAATTGTTAGGGTTGGACAACCCTTATCACTTAGGGGTATGAAAAATAGATAGTTGCCGATTCTTGGACCTACTGAATATGCATGTCGGCTAGGCGTAAAGGACATAGGTTTTAAAAGAATATTAAAGTGTTTATAACCAATTTGTAGGTATACGAAATTAGTTCCTGATTTACTCATGCCCAATTAGTTAGTTAAATCTCATTTAGTTTAGTATCTGATTAATGTCAAGATATTAACTAAGAATATGCCCTAAAGATATTGAAGATTACATAACTCCTATCATGGCCGTAATGTTAAGATTGTATTATGTCGCAACTCCCCCACTACCCCCACTCGCAAGTTGCTTTAAATACGATAGGCGAACGTGGCTGAGGGTCAGTATTATTCGAGAAATCGTGCTGTGCACATCACGGCGAATTAGTGTGTGCAGAAGTCGGTATTGTACGAGTCGTCGCGCTGCTCAATCTCCGACGTATCGGCATTGAGCTGGTCCTTGTAGGCGTCGGCGCGGCGTGTATCTGTGTGCGCGTGTGTACGTGTATTGTGTAAAGTCGTCATGTACGTGTTTGCGCGTACATGTATTCCTCATTGTGTGAACGTAGTGATGATTCTTCGTTGCGAGGCTTGGGCACTGGCTATAAGGGGTTGATGTGGAGGCCAGTTATCCTTATAAGTGTGCAAGAGTATGATAGATTGAGGTGTGAATATCGGTAAGACAGTTCTTACGCTATGTGCTCGGATTCCTGTTCAGGCCTCTGATCTATTTTCCGACATGCATATAAAATTTCATTAAAATTGGTCATTTCGGAGGAGTATGGGAACGATCATTGTGACATGAGAATTTTATATATTACTAGCTGACCCGGCAAACGTTGTTTTGCAATACTAAAAAAAAAACTTTGAAAAATAGATGTTGGCCGATTCTCAGACCTACTGAATATGTATGTAAAATTTGAGAAGAATCGGTCAAGCCGTTTCGGAGGAGTACGGTAACTAACACTGGGACACGGGAATTTTATATATTAGATATATTCTACGTTTCCTAAGTCGGATAGAGGGCATCCACAATGATTTTCCATCGCTTTCGGTCCTGGGCTTCACTGCAACTATGCGTCGCATCGCCAGGTTTGCTTAGGACTGCCACGCTTCCGTTTTCCATGTGGATTCCAAACCATCACCACTTTAGGAATATGATTAGAATTCCTACGCGAAGTGTCGCCATCCATTTCGATTTTCGACGCTTGATCTGTTGGGCGGTCGGAGGTTCGCGACAGCATTCCGTAGGTGCTCATTGGAAATCTTATCGGGCTAGTAAATACCAAGAATTTGGCGAAGACATCAGTTAGCGAAGACTTAGAGCTATTGCGAAATAGCTTTGGTAATCTTCAACGTCTCACAGCCATATAGCAGTGGAAAAGATGGCTGGACTGTTTGAATGATGATATGAAAGAAAGAGAGCTTAACACAGATATGTCGTCTAAAAGAAGACTATGGAAATAAAAAACATGTTGTGCTGACCCCAAATAGTGGGATAAGGACAGAAGAATAATGATTACTATTAATTTACTTTAAACTTTAACGCATGAGGCTGTATGACACTAGACTCAATATGTCTACAATTACCCAAACTTTACCTACGCCTACTTATATGAAAACAATAACATTTTAGTAAGCTTAAAGTATTTTAGTTGTTTAAATTAGGTATTTAATTTACTTTTTAGTTATTAGGGTTCCGTACCCAAAGGGTAAAAACGGGACCCTATTACTGAGAGTTCGCTGTCCGTCCGTCCGTCCGTCCGTCCGTCCGTCCGTCCGTCTGTCCGTCCGTCTGTCACCAGGCTGTATCTCAAGAACGGTGATAGCTAGACAGTTGAAATTTTCACAGATGATCTATTTATATTGCCGCTATAACAACAAATACTAAAAATAAAATAAAATAAATATTTAAGGGGGGCTCCCATACAACAAACATGATTTTTTTACCGTTTCTTGCTCGATACTAATAACGTTGCCTTATGTTGCATAGATAATGGTACGGAACCCTTCGTGTGCGAGTCCGACTCGCACTTGACCAATTTTTAATTATTACCTGAGCTTAGACATAAACAAACTTGATGTTCTCTACAAATACAATGAGTAAGCATAATATTAAGCATAATATAATGTTGTTAATTTGACGTAAGCAAAAAACATAAGAATACGGTAATTCGTAGAAGGACCGGTGTGTATGACATAGCCCGAAGAGTTACCTCGCTGAAATGGCAATAGGCGGGCGACATCTCTCGACGATCCAACCGTTGGGAACGGAAGATCATCAAGTAGCGACCACATAACGGACGACGCAGCGTAAGGCCGCCCCCAACAAGGTGGACTGATGATATATTTATAATTTCGTAAAGTGGTGTTATTTGAAATAATAGTGATAATTATAAGTAACACAACTTTCAATTGCAACCAATAACATAACTTCAAAACTAGACCACGTTATTCGCTTTAAATCCTCAATTTAACCTAGATAAAGTATACGATAGCGTATGCATACAACAGATAATTTAAATGTGAAACAACCATGTACTACAAACTGCCAATAGCCAATAGCAATAGATATTAATATTACGTGCTGGTCCAAGAAACGAGACGACAGTTAATAACTTCGTAAAACTTACGGCGTATACGGGACTCGTACTTGGCAGGGGTTTTAAAGAAACTCTGCAGCAACATTATCATCGTCAATCGGGGTACCAGAATACGGAAAGACTCCATATTATAGTATTTTTCTTTAGTAAATACATCCTTATAATAGATTGAAAACACCGAAACGCAGTACAAACATTTATATGACATTTATAAGTAACACACCAATAATTGTCCCGTGCGGTAATCGAACCCGTGAGCTCGTGAACGTAACGAGGCTCGTCGAAGGTAGTAATTATTAATAATTAATAAAGTATTTTCTTAAACTTCTTTGTGTTTTTGTTATTTCGCTAAAAGTTAGTAACTTGTACCAAAAGGAGTTGTTAGTTCGTACAGTTCCTCTCGCAAACAATTCAGTTATTGAATTTTATGAGAGACTGCAATTAACACTATAAAAACAAACGGTGACATAGATATCACGTTCACAAGGAGATTTTATTCCACTTTTTGTTACTTTTATATCAAAGTTGTATAATGCACTATTGGTTTTTAAATTGTCATCTTTATTTATTACATAACAAAGTCGCTATTTTTGTGTGTATGTCCCTATGTGAGCTTATATATTAAAAACTACGCAACAGGTTTTGATGTGGTTTGTTTTAAAAGATACAGTTGTTTAAGAGGATGGCCATTTTGTATAATTTCTTAAAGTTTGGTGTATAATGGTTAAGAGAGCGGGTCATAACTATAAACGTTTGTTAGTAACATCTAACAGTTTCATGACATCGATCTCGCATATTTTATGTAACATTGCATACATTGGCTTTAAACTTACGCGATTTTAACTCATAATTTGTTAATATTACCGGGACTATAATCACGTTAATTTTTTAAATTGCATTTTATCATCGCATGTTTTAAAACATTTACTAGAAATAATTATGATCTTCGTGTGTTCAAGTTGAAAAGACAATATATTAAACAGTGGCAGTATGAAACTTGTTAAATATTTCATATTCAAGATACTTTTGAAGATTCTTCTTATTACAATACACTTATCTTTTAGTTTTAATTTAAAATCTGAATTTAAAATGTATTTGTTAAAGTTTAGTTGCACTTGAACATGGATTTTCAAACGTTATATACATATTAACAAAAGTTTAATAATTCTCTTTGTATTTTAGATACTTATACTTACTAATGCTAGCTATGCTTTGTACATTGATTTGATTAACCAGGCTGACTTTCTCTGGCGAAAGACAACAGAGCTGTTTGAGAGAATTTTGAAAACTAATATCATAACGTGGCATTTTTATATGGATGGATTACATTACATTATTAAAAATCACTCCTATATAAAAACATTCATAAATTGCCGTAAGATACTCATTCATACCAAATACACCCATGTTTGTGCCATTTGTCCGTAATTTTATAAACCTTACTATTGTATCTGTTTAACTAGTATATAACCTGTTAAATTTTTATGTTCGAGGTACTGGTACCCATAACACAAGTTACATCTTACCATGGGTACCAAAGCCAATCTAGTATAGTTGTTATATAACTTCTGTGAACTGACTCTAAAAATATGTACTTACTTTATATTATTTGCATGTAATAAATAAAAAAAATAAAATACGAGATACGAATGTAACTAAGAACGACGCAATTTGAAAACTTCTACACAGTAACTTTCAAAGTAGATACGAAGCAACATACTTACGTATCTATCTAATCATAATATACAATAGAAAACACTTTCATGAAATATGTTATCCTTTGTAATAAAACGGAAAATCATTTCACGGCAATTACTTTCATAATCTTTTGTCAGTGTTCATTTACAAAAGGCAGGGAGTTTCAATGTGAAGCAATGGATTTCATAACTGCTATTTTATTGACAATTGTAAGTGATGTTGGATAATATTGTATTATTATATTGTGTTAATAACAATAGTACCTATCTATTTCACACATTTTTCACACAACGATTTTTCGTCCTTAGCTAAGCTATGCTATGCTTGTGTTATGGGTACCAGAGTGTTCTGGTACTCTTTAAGTATTTAAGGGACTGCATCAATATTATCGTGCATTTTTCTACGTACAAAGTTTTCATTTCTTCTTTATATTGAATGGCTAGAGCTCTTATTTTTAAGTATATGTTTTTTCAATATATAATCTAGGATCGCATAAACTCAGAAACGCGATTGAAAAAAGTTTTCTCGGTAGAAAATCTTAGCGAAAATACCTCTCTCATTTCTTATTTTTTTCATTTGTCGGTCTATTATCGCGTATTAACTAATGAAATAACTTTAAAAACATAAGTAACTATTATATATAGAAACACGTAAATCAGAATTAAAATATATTTAGTAGATTATGAGTAAATAGGAAAAGTATCCCTAATTCTTCATTTTCTGTGCCTACTAGCTGTGTTAATATGTACGTGTCGGCGATGATATACGATAATATTGATGTAGGCCCTTAATAACAATAGTACCTATCTATTTCACACATTTTTCACACAACGATTTTTCGTCCTTAGCTAAGCTATGCTATGCTTGTGTTATGGGTACCAGAGTATTCTGGTACTCTTTAAGTATTAAAAGAGTGTTCTTTTCAATAAGACTAGAATTCTACGAGCGTAACTAAACTAAAATGACACTTAAACATGAACATTTATAGTGTCAATATCACAATATTGCAGGGTTAACTAAACTTTCTTTTTTAAATAAAACTTCTTTTTACGGATTTAGACGCGTGTATTTGTTTAAATTTTGGCCCGACGTTTCGGAGACTTTGCAGTCACCATGGTCACGGGTGAGACTGAGCTGTAAACTGTCCTCTACAATCAGTTATTACAGGGTTTACCCACATTCGATTATAAATTAAAATATACATTAACCATAAAGACTTAAAAGTAGTTTTATTTAAACAAATGAGTCGCGCCAGTGTTAGAGAATATTAAACTTTCTTATTATAAAAACTATGTATTAATAGAGTAATGATTTTGATTCACATAGATATGTACAACGATATAGCTAATTTATCTAAATTCACCATAGTTTCATGTTTGTTTATATTGTTTTTTTTTTTATTTGTTTATTTGAATCTCAGGAACCACTGCACTGGTCGGAATTGAAAAAAAAATTAAAATGTTGTATTGTACATTTATCGAGGAAGGTTAAAGGCTATATAAAATCACGCTGCGAGAAATAGGAGGGAAACATCAGTGAAAAATGTTGGAAAAAGGGGGGAAAATTTTAGTGAAGTCATAAGAAATTTTCTGTTTAAAATACACGTAATTTTTTTTCACATAATTTATTAAAAAAATTAAAATGTTGTATTGTACATTTATCGAGGAAGGCTAAAGGTTATATAAAATCACGCTGCGAGAAAGAGGAGGGAAACATCAGTGAAAAATGTTGGTAAAAGGGGGGAAAATTTTAGTGAAGTCATAAGAAATTTTCTGTTTAAAATACACGTAATTTTTTATCACATAATTTATTAAAAAAATTCATTCACATGATACTACAAAAATCGGCTTTAAAAAAAACATACAGTCCAATTGAGAAAGTTTTGCTTTTCTTGAAATCGTTTAAAAACTATTAAAATATAAAAACTATTAAAATACAAATTATCAAAGGGTTTTTTAGTTTTGTTATAACTTGTAATATTTACTTTGTTATCTATCGTATAGGTATAACGTAGTAGTTATTTCTTTTTGTACTTTCCTTTTTGCCTAAACTCTCAACGCTGTGCTGTATTTAGTCATCTGTATGTGGTAGCTTATCATTAGCTTTTTAGTTGTAATTTTAGTTTCCTAGTTTGTTTAAGATGCTGTAAGCTACCCTAACAAAAAAAAAATTGATGTCGTAATATACCCTATAGTTGCCAAAATACCCTGGTATACTGCTGGTATAGTAGACCGCATACCCTTTAGTAATGGAGTAGCTCCTTGCCCTCCTTGAAAACATTTATGAAAAATGTTAATAAATAAATAATAAATATTCAAAGACATTACACACAGCGTCTTCTGGTCCCAAGCTAAGTTCATATGCTTCTGTTATGGGTACCAGAATGTACGAAATAGAAGCTAGTTAAAATTAATTTGTGAATATTCTTATATCCCTGACCAATTTGTAATTAATTAGTTGCTGAGTATGCGGGAATGTCATGGAGCAACTTTGAAACAACAACTGGAACACATTGCGGTAAGTGACATACAATACACATAGTCAGTCACGCCTTTTCCCATAAGGAAAGGTAAAGACTATAGAGCGCCATCTTAAACGATCTAAGCGTTATTACTTGGCTAGATTTACAGTGGGTACGCTTTCAATCTTAAAGACTAAATTGCTTAATAGGCAGAGCCATTTTTTCAGAAAAATATCTGATTAGAACTTACTCTTATCGATAACCAAACCGAGCTGCCAACTTTTAAGTAACCCTTTTGGTCCACAGAAAACAAAAATGGAAAGTCTTGGTGGTCTAGGCAGTAGTGTAAGTATTAAGACGGTACGATACCAAATTATGCTCCATACAAAAGTATGGGTATCTATACTTCCGTTTTTTCTTCGCGAAAGTTAAACCGATTTTAATAGTTTTTACGTTATATTTTAGATAAAGAGTATATCTATGCTTCTATAACTTTTTTTTTCAAAACATAATAACTAAAAGAAATATGACGATCCGAAAAACCTACATTTTTCGGTTTTCTTTAGATAAAGTTGCAGCGTCTATCACACAAATTTGGTAAAGTTTTACCACAAAAGAAAGTAATAGAAGCATAGATATACTCTTTATCTATAATATAACGCAAAAACTATTAAAATCGGTTTAACTTTCGCAAAAAGAAAACGGAAGTACGAAACGTCTTTTTTCAAAGAATTTGTAGGTAAAATCCGCTTCACCTATATTTGTCCCTTTCAGCGCGACGCTCGGAAATAGGGATAGCAATACCTCAGGCAAATACCTAAATGAGGAGTACAGTACCCTCTGAAAAGAGTTTGAAAATTTTGTCACCTATGGTTGTAATAAAATACTAGCTGTTTCCTGATAATGAAGTCATCGCAAAAATGCCAAGAAATAAAAAGCGAAAAGTAACAAGGGTGACGGGCTTCGTGGTGGAGTGGTTTTTGTAATGGACTGCCGATCACGAGGTCGCGGGTTCGATTCCCGCTTGGGACAATCATTTGTGTGATATCCATAAATGTCATACACATGTTTGTACTGCGTCTGGGTGTTTTCTATGTATTATAAGTATGTATTTACAAAAGAAAAGTAGTTTATGTAGTATATCCGTATTCTGATTTCTGGTACCCATAACACAAGCATATAAGCTTAGCTTGGGACCAGAGGACGTGGTCTGAAATGTTGGTGAATATTTATTTATTATTTATTATTAACAAAAAAAGCAGACGCTCTATTGAAGCTCTACTAGACCGACAAAAATTAAGTTAAACATCAACAAAATGAAGTTTATCATAATAATATACTTTGACCTTTATTTTAACCAATATAAGATTATTTTTTTCGGTCTAATAGGTATTGAATCCGCAGCGTGCGAGTCTTTCTCACACTTGACTGACTTTTTATTTGTTTTAAAAGCCTTTAAAGTTGCATGAACAGGTTTTGTTTCAATATATATCTAGATATTTTGTTTTCTATATTTGCAGTCCAGCAGTGAACGGAGACGGACTGATGGATGGATAGCTGATATTTTGACTATTAAAATATTTTGTTATAAGTGTAATGAAAATCAAATACGCCTAGTCAACGTAACGCAGTAGATTACAATCCTTTCCAAAGTGGAGGACGCCAATGCCCACCAAGGGACGTCTATGGGCTGGAGAGAGAGAGAGAGCGAGAGATCTCGTCGCACTCAGCCAACTCCTAATTTCTATAAAAAGAAATGGTTACACGATAATTATGCCGTTACAAAGTATTATTATTTTATTCCTCATACCCCTTTTCTTTGTAAAACATATATTGAAGTGAAAAATAAAACAATGAAAAAAGCCCCTGGAGTTGTCTTATCTTCTCCATAGGATTCACTTTTGGAACAGACGCCTAGCTTCTGACTTTTCAAAAGAGCATGTTAATATTGCTTATTCGAAATGAAAATATTTGACTTTGACTTTAACTTTAATTTTGATTCAATTCACAGAGAAGGTATTTATCTTTCCATCCTGGACAAAAATCTTTAATTCTGGGTGTACCGTCCACACCAGTTCATTTACCTGAAGCTGAGCCAATTCTACCTGGTCACACACTAATTCGCCCAGCAGTTGGTATGCTCAAATCAGCAGTTAAGTTTCCACATAAAGAATGGGATGGTGGTGCAGGTGTTTATGGCAATTTGGATAATTTAGGTGTCTCGTGAGTGCCTTTATAAATTTTCTTTCTATCTAGGAAGTACCAGAAGTAAAATGAACCGGAAGTAAAATGAATTTTGAAAGTTGAATTTAGCGAACAGGAAAAGCGAGTAAAATAAAAGCGGCACACAATCGCACATTGCTGACTTTTTAGGTCGAGAAAAAATAATCTCACTTTCTCCAGGTCATTAACGTATTGGGATTAATGGGCACCGGCATCCTCCACTTAAGTAGGCTCTACTATGCTACGCCTACCAGGTGGGTTGGCAAAGAGTTTAGTTTCAAGTTTTCCGTCTCTCACAGAAGATAATATCTGTGTACAATGTCCCTAAGCTGGCTTTTACAGCACCCTAGGAAGGAGATAGAGTGGTGACACGTATTCTGAATCCATTACCACACGGAACCATACGAGAAAAAAGAATAAATAAAACAAAGAAAAGCTGATATATCGATGTTCAAGACTCTGAAGAAAGTACAAATTTATTTTTATGTTTCTTATCAAAAGCTAAAGGTATTACTGAGGCTTCGTTATAACAACCACACGCTGGCCGTATTTATGTTGTAGAGCCCTTTGAGTTAATACCAATTGTTTTGTATTATAGATGGGATGGCACAAGCGATAGAGTTTTATATACTGGCTTCAGAAGAATGGGCAATGATATTAAGGTAATTACAAAATAATACAATAAAAAAATAAAACAGTTAGTGAACAAAACTATCAGAACACAAATAAAAGCATTTTGTTTACACAGATCATGTAACTATTAGGAGCTGAAATATTTAATTAACATTTTTAAGAGTTCCTATTTCAATCCTGATTAAGCTTCCTGCATCTTTACATATTATAAAATAAATTTACTATTTTTATATGTATCTCCCTATGTAAGCTTATATCTTTAAAACTACACAATGTATTTTGATGCGGTTGTTTTTATTAGATAGAGTGGCTCAAGAGGATGGCTATTTTGTGTAGTTTGTTAGAGTTTTGTTTTTAAATTCCACGCGAACGATGTTGCGGGCAACTGCTAGTCTATACTATGTATACTATACAATATTATAAAGCTGAAGAGTTTGTTTGTTTTTTTATTTGTTTGAACGCGTTAATCTCAAGAACCACTGGGCCGATTTGAAATATTCTTTCAGTGTTAGATAGGGCTATCGAGGAAGGCTTTAGGCTATATAACATCACGCTACAACCAGTAGAAGCGCAGCAGTAGTGAAAAATGTTGCAATAACAGGGAGAATTTTCTAAATTCCACGCGGACGGAGTCGCTGGCAACAGCTAGTATGGTAATAAAATACTCTACGGTATTATTTCAGTTGATGCCCCATAGAAGTGAACCACAGCGAAACTTGTAAGTTGAATACAAATATTGAAAATATATTATTTTAACTAGCTGACCCGACAAACGTTGTTTTGCCATAAGAATATTAAGGGTGGACAACCCTTATCACTTAGGGGTATGAAAAAAAGATAGTAGCCGATTCTCAGACCTACTGAATACGCATATAAAGTTTGGTAAAAGTCGGTAAAGCTGTTTCGGAGGAGTACGGTAATTAACATTGTGACATCGAAATTTTATACAACGTGTTGCAGAAAGGTGTAGTCATAATTTAAAGTTGCATTAGATAGGCCATAAATATTATAAATATTACAGTTACACATAGAAAAATACAGTTGGTAAGTTCTTTTTTGTTTATTTCCTACTATTAAATAACTACCAGGAACGCATCAATTATGAGATGTTTACGGTTTATTGAATGCGATTGAACCTTACGATAAAAGATGACCTCATACTAGTGTTGTATTTAAAGAAGATCGATTAATTTAATAAATTAATTAAACTTTTATGAACACATAAAAGTCATAATATAACTAGTATTTGTAATTTCATCCATGCCTAGTGCCTAGTCACCGGCCATGTGTAACGATGCTCAAATATCACTACACCTTTCTGAAACACGTTGTATATTATAGATATTACTCAGCTGAAATATCTAGAATTTAATTCTACAACCTTTACCTTTGTTTACAGAATAATCTTATTAATTAACAACCGGAATAAACATAAGGTAATGAATATTTAAAATAATATTAAAATAAATAATTTGCTTAGCTCAAAAACTAAAAACCACGCTTACAGCGCGTGCTATCAGTTTTCTTTTATTGCATTGTCGATGGTTTTTAATAAGTGTGCAAAACTTCAGATAGATCCGACTACTGCAAGTGGGTGAAAATCGCTTTCAGAGATTCCGTTACATATATTAATACATTAATAGATACGTACCGAGATAATAACAGCGTATTAAAAAGAAACATGTTGTTTATTGCAGAAAAGTTCTCATGAAACAGTGTTAAATCTATCAAGGTGAGAAAGAAGAATGCACGATGACCTGAAAAAAGTAAATAAATAAATAAATAAAATAAAATAAGACTTTATTCAGACGAGATGACCTAACAAACAAAACATCAATTAATGCTAAACTAAAAATAACTAAAGCAATAAAATAATAATCACTGTAATATCTTATTTATTTCATTTGAATAAATAATAAATATTCACAGACATTTCACACAACGTCCTCTGGCCCCAAGCTAAGCTTATTATGCTTGTGTTATGGGTACCAGAATACGGATAGAATACATAAACTACTTTCCTTTTGTAAATACATACTTATAATACATAGAAACACCCAGGCGCAGGACAAACATTTGTATGACATTTATAAACATCACACAAATGATTGTCCGAGGCGGGAATCGAACCCGCGACCTCGTGATCGGCAGTCCGCAATATAAACCACTACACCACGAAGCCCGTCTATTTGCGTCTATTTGAAATATATTCCTTTTGTTCAACTTTCCGTGTGATGACTGATTAAGAATACAAGTGTCACCACCCCTTTTTTTCCTAGGATGCTGTAAAAGTCAGCTAAGGGATATTATACACAGATACATCTTGTATGAGAAATGGATATCTCGATAATAAAGCCTGTGTCAACATGTCTGATCAACGCAGCGTAGAAGACTGTAAACCCTTCCACAGTAGAGGAGGCCTGTGCCCAACAGTGGGACGTTAACGGGATGGAAAGAGGGGAGAGAGGCGAGAGTATTATTTCATTGACTAATGTTATAAATAAATAAATATGCACGGACATTTCTCACAATTTTTTTTTTAAAGTTTGCTTTGTTTTGTAATTTGTTAGGGTTCTTGTCAAAAATTCCACGCGTACGAAGACGCGGGCAACAGCTAGTTTCTAATATTTTTGTTTCAAAATAAATAGATATTTAAAAACTATTTTATTCAACTGGAGTATCAAAATCTCAGCAGCAAATGCAACAACTCACACTTATCGATCTTTGTAATCCCCATGAGACTGACACAAAACGCAAGCCTCTTAGAACAACCGCTGAATACGACTATTTTGTAGAATAAAGGAACATTTGTTCTGTGTTTTACACGTTTTCTTTGTCCAACATAACCATTGTAATGTTTTTCTTTACTCATTATATGAAAGAAAATACTTAGACATTTTTAGATTTATATGAAAGTTTTGCGTGATTGAAATAAATAAATTTCACACCGCTGTCACCGATTATCTAAAAGTTTTGCTACATTAGGACACTTTAACTTAATACGAAAACAATAAAAATTGGTCGAGTGCGAGTGGGACTCGCGCACGAAGGGTTCCGTACCATTATCTATGCAACATAAGGCAACGTTATTAGTATCGAGCAAGAAACGGTAAAAAGAATCAGTTTTTTGTATGGGAGCCCCCCTTAAATATTTATTTTATTTTATTTTTAGTATTTGTTGTTATAGCGGCAATAGAAATACATCATCTGTGAAAATTTCAACTGTCTAGCTATCACCGTTCTTGAGATACAGCCTGGTGACAGACGGACGGACGGACGGACAGCGAAGTCTCAGTAATAGGGTTTCCGTTTTTACCCTTTGGGTACGGAACCCTAAAAAAACAGCCATTTTAAAAAGCTTTTAAAACATTTGTTATGAAATACAAAAAGAGTGTTTATTTATATTTCTTTCCATTCTTTATAAATAAATAGCCAAATACTTGACACTTTGATTGAAATATTATTCAGCCTATAATTAGAAAATATCTCGTACTATTTCAGAAATAACTACATTCCATTTCAGAGATGACGTGAGTATATTCGCTTAACATTATATTTTTAATTTTTTTTTTTTTAGTATTGTAATTGACATGGCCAAATTCGTACAGCCATTTTTTTCTAAAAGGAACTATTTTTGTTTCATAATTTCGATATACAGGGTGTCCCAGAACGTAACGTAGCTGGGAAGGGGGGTGATAGGGGGGGTCACAAGGGTCACCAGAAAAATAAAATAAAAATTCCCCTCTGGCTATTTAAAAAATAAATGGCATTTTTTTAAAAACTAAAAATTTTACACCTTGTGGGGCTATTTTGCTAACTGTACCTACAAATATAGCTGTTTAAAAAAAAAAAGATGTTATGTAATCCTCAATAACCCTTCATCAAATTGAATTAAAAAAATAATACATATCCAACCAAGATTTTAAAGAAAATTAAGTTCTTTTCCAGTCAAGGACTTAGTAATTACAATTTCACTCAACTTTCTCCAAGTGTACTGAAAAAAAAATGTACTATGCAGCTCCGGCGTGTAACTTAAAAAGATAGGTAATTTTATTGCAATTCCAAAATGGTATAACACTTATTTGAAAAAATCATACTTAGACATTTAAAAATAATTTTCGGGAACAATACCCCTGCAAAACAAAACATATCAATAAAACAATAGTCTCAAATTCCTAAGAAAATACATTTTTAAATGTCTCTTCTGTTCCTCTAATGTTACTGCCCGTTAATTCTCAAGATTGGAGTACTGTACATACCTCAAACACTCAAGTACAGTCTAGGCCAGATAAAGCTTTACCTTATTTTATGACAGGGAATTTAAATGAAACTCGAAAATAAAACAAAATTGTAATTATTTATTCAAATTAAGTGCTCGAAATGTGCACCACCAACATAAATGCACGCCCTACATCGTTTTAAAAATGAGCGGGAAATGTGCCGAGCAAATCTTCTATTATTGATTGATTCCGCGGCCTCTGTGATCCTCGCCTTCAAGTCACCCAAGTCCCTGATGGGTTTCCCATAAACTTTTTCTTTTATAGCACCCCAGTAAAAGAAGTCCAACGGGTTTAAATCCGGTGAACGAGCTGGCCACGCTATAACACCGGCCCTTCCCATCCACCTACCAGGATATTCGTTGTTTAGGAAATCTCTTACTGGGCGTGCATAATGTGCTGGGCACCCATCATGCTGGAACCACATATTCCTTAATGTTTCCAGCGGCACATCTTCCAATAAATTGGGTAATTCGTTTTGTAAAAAGTGCAAGTACGCCTCGCCAGTCAGTGCCTCAGGTAACTCAAAGGGTCCGATTATTTTACCGTTCAGTATTCCGGTCCACATGTTCACTTTAAAACGATATTGGGATCGATCTTCTCTAATAAGGTGGGGATTTTCTACGTGCCACTCGTGTAAATTATGTAGGTTCATGTAGCCGTCCTTTTTAAAAGTAGACTCGTCGGACCACAATATTTTATTAAAAAATTGAGGGTCCTCCCTATGCATGCGCAGCATCCTACTACAAAATGCAAGTCTCGCAGGAAAATCGCGTGGTATCAGACTCTGTACGCGTTGCACGTGGTACGGGTGGAACTTTTCTGATTGTAATATGCGATGAGCAGTACTTTTAGATACACCTGTATTTGCTTCAATTGTCCGAACTGAAGTACTCGGGTTGTCTGCGACGGTTTGAAGCACTACATCTTGGACATCGAACCGAAATCTGCGTTCATTAACCATTTGATGTGGAAGTCGACCCTCAGACAATAGTCGGTGGACATTGACAAAAACACGGCTATCCGGGTGACGTGGGGCGTTCGGATATCTTTCTCGGTACAGTCTTGCTGCAGCACCGGCATTACATCTACATTCGCCGTAAATGATATGCATGTTCGCATATTCATGTGGAGTGTACGTGGGTGGCATGGTGGCACTGTATCACACATTTTAGTCCTTGAGAAAGCCAAGTCGTTGGAAGAAATCACAAACAATGTCCAAAATCACAAAGAAATAATCAAGTCCAGAAAGCGAAGCAAAGTTGTTAGTACTAAATGAACACAAACGAATACAAAGATGTGCAGTAAACGAGAGAGCTTAATGTACTGCCCGACTATTTGGCTAACCAGAGACAGCACCCCTACTTTTTCTCTTCCTTTGACGTATCTACCTGTCTCTTTCACTCCCTGAACTTGTTTTGTTTCATTGTTCTCGCGCATGGCTAACGGTACGAGAGGGGTACCTGCCTACCTGCCTGTACAAGGAACAGGAATATTTGCTTAGGAATTTGAGACTATTTATGTTGGTGGTGCACATTTGGAGCACTTTATTTGAATAAATAATTAGAATTATGTTTTATTTCCGAGTTTCATTTAAATTCTTTGTCATAAAATATGGTAAAGCTTTATCTGGCCTAGACTGTACTTGAGTGTTTGAGGTATGTACAGTACTCCAATCTTGAGTATTAACGGGCAGTAACATTAGAGGAACAGAAGAGACATTTAAAAATGTATTTTCTTAGGAATTTGAGACTATTGTTTTATTGATATGTTTTGTTTTGCAGGGGTATTGTTCCCGAAAATTATTTTTAAATGTCTAAGTATGATTTTTTCAAATAAGTGTTATACCATTTTGGAATTGCAATAAAATTACCTATCTTTTTAAGTTACACGCCGGAGCTGCATAGTACATTTTTTTTTCAGTACACTTGGAGAAAGTTGAGTGAAATTGTAATTACTAAGTCCTTGACTGGAAAAGAACTTAATTTTCTTTAAAATCTTGGTTGGATATGTATTATTTTTTTAATTCAATTTGATGAAGGGTTATTGAGGATTACATAACATCTTTTTTTTTTTTAAACAGCTATATTTGTAGGTACAGTTAGCAAAATAGCCCCACAAGGTGTAAAATTTTTAGTTTTTAAAAAAATGCCATTTATTTTTTAAATAGCCAGAGGGGAATTTTTATTTTATTTTTCTGGTGACCCTTGTGACCCCCCCTATCACCCCCCTTCCCAGCTACGTTACGTTCTGGGACACCCTGTATATACAAACCTTGTCCTGACAGTAAGAAGAGAATAGAAAAAAATATAATTTGGTGCTGTCGATCGGAAGTTATGTGCACAAACATAATATGCATACATTTCAGCAGTTTCATTTTTCAAATAAAACCACTTTTCAAGGATTTCGACGCCATTAATTCCGTATAAAGTGGTTATATTTGAATAAATCAGTCAAACAAGCGTTACTTTTTTTTGTGTATATTTGTAAGTAGTTTGTAAGTATTATTTTGCATCAAATTAAATCTTATGTCTTAATTTTTTTGTACTGTTAAACATGATTCTGCAAAGTTATAAATTCAAATATTTCGTTTCGTTCGTATCCATTTTAGCCAAATCAATTAAGTAGAAGACACCATCCAGCTATGGAGCATGTAATTCAAGATGTGAGTCATGATTTAGAAGAGTTAAATCCTACAATGAATAAAAATCCACATTCAAAAAAAGAAAAAAAAATAATTGCAAATTATTTTCAGCACACGTATGATCATATAAAATTAAATCCAGGGGCACCAAAATGGAGTGAATTAATGCCAGAAATTCGAAAATCGCATGAAAAACCATGGGAATATTTAATATAGATATTATATTATCAATAAATTGCAAATATATTTTTATTCATAATATTATGTTCATAAATTCCCTATAAAACATATTTTGTTTTATAGTTTTCCAATGACTAACAAATACACCTAACTAGCTGTTGCCCGCGACTTCCATTCATCCATCTATTACTCAGCCTCTCTCAATCCACTATTGGACATAGGCCTCCCCCATAGAATGTCACAACGCGCGGTCCTGTGTTGCTTGCATCCAATGACATCTGCGATCTTGACGATATCGTCGCTCCACCTTGTCGGGGGACGCCCAATTTTTTTTCCAATTTTGTGTCATTTCTTGCTGTTGCTTCACCCCTTCTAGTCGCAACGTGATACTGTATAGCCTGTAGCTTTCCTCAATAAATGTGCTAACCAAAACTGAAAGAATTTTAAAATCGGACGTGTGGGTCCTAAGATTAGCGCGTTCAAACAAACAAACTCTTTACTTCAATTAAAACTAAAAACTTCAAAACATTTCCTTAGTTTATCATCTTATACCATCTTTATTACAACAAACAACTTTACATTCATAAAACCTTACTCAAAGATACCCTTTGAGACTATCCTTTTAGAGCTATTATCATAAACAATGATGGTTCATCAATAATGAAGGAGTTCCTTCGGGTATATTCGTTTTGTTTCGTCAAAGTCCGTCGATAGAGGAAAATAACACCTTGGGGAGTAGAGTAACCGTTCCGCGAACGTTCCACAGCATGCCTAATACAATATTCATGAGTTTGTAGTGGTCCGTTTTAGAGTAACTCGTTGCACGAATCGAGTAACATGTTTCATATTTTCGTATTGAAATTTTCGTGAGTTTGAGTCTTGTTAGAAATATTATCTTACCGGCAAACACTAAAATAATTAAATAATTGTCAAATAGTAATTAAATATTTGTCAAAATCATTGTATATTATACTATGATTTTGACAAATAAGGTTTTATTTGAAATTCTTCTTTCTAAAATATTAGAATCGACAATAACCGGAACGACATATTGTATCCCTATCTCTCTCTCCAGCCTATTTACGTCCCACTGTTAGGCACGGTCTTCCTCCACCTGGGGAGAAGATGTGGTGGTGACACTTGCATTCTTAATCCGTCACCACACGGAGAGTGTGATGTGATTGAGGTGGTGGAATTGTATACTTACACCAATATTATTTTTTTACCAAGTGACACACATAGTTAGTTAGTATATCTATTTTTGCACAGGTATTTAGGTATTATTCCTGATTATTTCTCAATTTTTTCTCGAAGTTCTGTTCTAAGTAATCTTGTGGGTTTTCATTTTTATTTTCTTAGAAATATTTTAAAGATAAAATTGTAGTCTAAATTTGAATTCTAGAGCTTCTTTACTTATTATAAAACAAAATCGTCGTTACTCGTTTCTATATGTTGGCCCCTATGTGAGCTTATATCATCAAAATAAGGCAACGGTTTAGAGGAATTTTTTTCTTAAATGATGGAATGGTTCAAGAGGATAACTTTTTTGTGTAATTTGTTAAGTTATGGTTTTTAAATTCGACGCGTACGAAGTTGCGGGCAACAGTTAGTAGATTATAAAGATCTTGGCGCTTTCACTTTTATAAAACGAAGACTAACAAGACATACTTTGCGTAGAGCATAGTAAACCATATGTCCTCCCGAAGTGCAGGAGGCCTTTGTCCAACAGTGGGACATTATTATTATTTGACGGGCTTCGTGGTCTAGCGGTTCATGTAACGGACTGCCGTTCACGAGGTCGTGGGTTCGATTCCCACTCAGGACAATCATTTGTGTGATGTTTATAAATGTCATACGTAAATGTTTGTTCTACGTCTGGGTGTTTCTATGTATTATAAGTATGTATTTACAAAAGAAAAGTAGTTTATGTATTATATCCATATTCTGGTACCCATAACAGAAGCATATAAGTTTAGCTTGGCACCAGAGGACGTTGTGTAAAATGTCCGTGATATTTATTTATTTTATTTTATTTATTTATTGATAGGCTGGGTAAGGAAGGGATCAACAATGAAAAAACCAATATCGAATACATTCTATTTAAATATTGCAATAAATATTTTTAGTCAATTCGAGCTCAATTCGTTGTGTATAAGATCGACTAATTAAAATCTTTAGCGATAAAGATAGTCGTAATGTGAAACGTATGGAGAATATTCATAGCTGTATGCCGCGTACGGTACTTCGTGGTCATGATAGTCGAAATGCGTGTACGTGACCGGTGCTGTGTAGGCTGCATACTCGTAGGTCACTGGGTATTCGACTACTAAAGGCTTGGGCTTGGCAGAAACAAAAGCCAGAAGAACAGCGAATAACGCCTGCAAAAAATATCATTAATTTAATATCCTTACTAATTTATAAGTGCGAAATCCGGATGATGACACAATAATTATTTTGACGAGCATAAGTGTTAATGTGTGGAACGAAACAATAGCGCGATTTAAAAAACGTACAACGCCATCTATTGAGCAGAAGAGTAAACTTCTTTACTATGTTAAGGATAGATTTGTAAATTTCACGCGTACAAAGTCGCGGGCAACAGCTAGTAACTGATAAAATATGCTTAAATAGTAAAGTAATTTATTAATTTTTAATTGACTTGCTACGCTTTTACTTAATACTTTATTACGTCGCTCTAGCGACGGTACGGTATTCTGAGGTCGTGGGTTCAAGTCCCGCTTGCGGTCATCACTTTTTCCACTACAATTTAATTTATTGTGCACTAGATGTTCCCCGCGACTCCGTCCACGTGGAATTTGGAAATATTTTTTCGCTATAAAAGGTAGCCTATGTCCTTTCTCAGGGTCTAAAGATTGTCTGTGCCAAATTTCATCAAAATCGGTTGAGAGGTTTAAGCGGGAAAGCGTAACAGACAGACAGACAGAGTTACTTTCGCATTTATAATATTAGTAGGGATAGATAGATTAAAGTGCACCTTAAATTCGACAGATGGCGTAATACATAAATTTTTAAAGTTAAACTTCCACGATAGCTTAATCGGTAAAACAATTTTATTGAATGTAATTACAAGTTAAAAGGTTCAAACCTCACCCGTCATAGACACTTTTTGTGCTTTGTTTTCGTTTTGATATTCAAATCTATTTATAGAAAAGAGAAAGCTGAGTGACTGACTGATATATCTACGCAAGGTCGAAACTATAAGAATTAGAAACTTAGCTTACTTGAGCGCTGTTAAAATCAATAGGAAAGGGTTTCGTTAATTTACCCTTTACTACTTAATCAGGGGCGCAAATTTTGTATAAACTTGTCGTTTTTGAAGTTATTCGAATAAAATTCATAATGTAATTCCAATATTCATGTGGTGACGTATTAGATACAAGTGTCGCTACCCCATTTATTCCCCTGGGTGCCGTAAGATGCAGACATAACATCTTCTTTGAGGACGGAATACTCGAAATTAAGCCCTATGTTAACACGCCTAGTCAGCGCGGTGTAGTATACCACAAGACCTCCCGAGGTGGAGGAATCCAGTGCCCAACAGTGGGACGTTAGTGGGCTGCACAGAGAGAGAGTTATTCTAGTTTCATTCATACCAAGTCACGGGGAACAGCTAGTGTATTAAATACACACTATTTAGAATGCATCACACAAACCGCGACCTTGATTGCATTTTAATGACTAAGGCGTTAAACCGTATTCTGATTAAAATTAACTGTTAACAATTTAATTCTCACGAAAATTTATTTATTTTCTCATCAAAAACACTATTAATATTTTCTTTAGCTCTTATTTCGTTTTGAGTTAAAATAATAACTACACATTTGCAAATTAAGTGAGTTAAAAATTATTGCTGCTTTGATTAAGGTGATAATTAACAAAATGTAATAAGCAGAGCTTTAAATTAAACTAGAAATTATAACGTTATAATAAACAAACATTAAAATAAACGAAAATTATACCGTGCTGATTAGGCGTGTTGGCACAGGGTTTATTTTCAAGTTTTTCGTCTCTCATACAAGATGTATCTGTGTACAATATCCCTTAGCTGGCTTTTACAGCACCCTAGGAAGGCAAAAAGGGTGGTGACACTTGTATTCTTAATCCGTCACATTTAACTAATGTACCAAAAAGTATATAATTTCAAAAATTACTTACGTATTTGAACATCTTATTGAAATGATTGTCTTAAAAGAATAGGTGATTACTGAACACAAGTTCCGATGTATAATGATATCAATTGATGAAGCCCTCTTTTATATCGATAAGATACAGGACAATTGTAACATTTATGGCTAACCTGTTGAGTAAACTGTCAAAATATCCTCATTTGTTATTTCAGTAGTACCGTCACGTTTCAGCCTTAAGTGCGAGACAGGTAAATTTATTAGACCAAGGGCATTGTTAGGGACGTTTCATTTCTGGCCCCGAGTCCGGTAAATCAATTGTGTCATAATGGTCGCTCAGTGGCACATTATAACCTCAAAAAATTAACAATAGACTACCAACTTGATAAAATTCGCCACTAAGCAATCAGTTATTTAGTGTTATAGAAAACAAATGCAATAACTGATTGCTTAGTGGTGAAATTTATCAAGTTTGGTAGTCTATTGCAAATTTTTTGAGGTTATAATGTGCCATTGAGCGACCATTGTGACACAATTGATTTACCGGACTCGGGGGCCTGGATAGAACATTGAATTTTAGTGTCAGTAGCACTGTATTTGTCATTGACCTAAGTATGTATAAAGCATTAGAGGGTATTGAACTACCTTCCACGGTTTTCGTGTTGGACTGAATGAGGTTCTTAAAAATATAAGTGTGAGAAGATTACTACAAGGATAATTAAATTGGCATAGGGTTTAGTTTCGAGTTATTCTTCTCTAAAAAAGTAGTTTGCTTGTATCGCCTCTTGGCTGGCTCGCCTAGTTTCTTAAGAAAGAAATATTAAACTAGGATTCTTAATTAACCATGAAGAAGAAACGAAAAGAAAATATACAATAATATAACGCAGAGGTAAGATTTAATAAGTCAAAACAAATTTATTATAACTTTACTCGTTGGTTTTAATCTATTCATCACCGACAATGATTGTCAATTAATTCTCAAATTCGAATTATTATTGCCTATTTCAAGTTTACAAAGTATATACAAAGTATAATGTTTTCGATAACTGAATTTTAAAGATGAGTTAAGAATATTATTCACCGCTCTCCTGTCATATAGCTTTAATGTACACAGATAACAACCTATGTGAGAGACTTAAAAATTTGAAAACAAACCCTGTGCCAACACGCCTGACTAACGCAGCATCTTCTCTTCTCCTTCTCCAGCTCATTTACGTCCCACTGTTGAGCACGGGCCTCCTCCATTTTGGGAGGGATTATGGTCTACCGCGCTGACCAGGCGTGTTGGCACAGGGTTTATTTTCGAGTTTTCCGTCTCTCACAGAAGATGTTATCTGTTTGCAATATCCCTTAGCTGCCTTTTACAGCACCCTTGGGAGGAGATGGGGTGGTGACACTTGTATTCTTAATTCGTCACCACACGGAGGACATCTCATAATCCCTATCAAAGTGGAGGAGGCCCGTGTACATCAGCGTGACTTTAATGGGCTGGACAAAGAGAGAGAAACTTGTAACTATTATGTACTGCAATATTCAAAGTCAAAGTCAAAGTCAAAATATTTTATTTCAAGTTGGCATGTTTTACAAGCTCTTTTGAAACGTCAGAAACTAGGTGTCTGTTCCAAACGCGGATCCTATGGAGAAGAACAGACATAATTGTATCAGGGGTGTGAGAATGATGCTGATCAGTACTATCACGACTAACTAAAACTAACTTTTTTAAAACTAAAACTAACTTAATAATAAAATAGCCTTGTTGGAGCAAATCGACCAGTCCCAGCAGAAGGCACCCGTTCACGAGTATAACGCACACATCAGCCCCGCACAGCTCGACCATTTTGTAGGGAACCGTGCGACCCGACGTGCAACGCTACCAACTTCGAGACATTTGAGTGAGCATATTAATCTGAGTCTATAACATAAAATACCATCTTAAACTCAACAGCCAAGTAGATTGTGTCGGATTTTATGATAACCTCATTGAATATTCTAATAGCCGTTTGCTCCAATAAATCAAAGCCTTTGTAAGGAGTTTGATAAATAAACTAATATTATAAAGCTGAAGAGTTTTTATGTTTAAATGAACACGCTAATGTCAAGAATCATTGGCCCGAATTGAAAACTTCTTTTAGTGTTACATAGAACATTTATCGAGGAAAGCTATAGGCTATATAACGTCACGCTGCGACAAATAGGAGCGAAACATGAGTGAAAAATGTTGCAGAAACGGGGAATATTCCACGGGTAGTCTTGTGCTAACTATTAATTATTGTTATATTTTTAACTGACTTCCAAAAAGGAAAAGTTTTTCAATCTATACTAATAATATTATAAGGCGGAAGAGTTTGTATGTTTGTTTGTTTGTTTGTTTGTTTGTTTAAACGCGCTAATCTCAAGGGCGATTTGAAAAATTCTTTAAGTGTTTGATAGGGCATTTATCGAGGAAGGCTTTAGGCTTTATAACATCACGCTACGACCAGTTGAAGCGAAGTAGTAGTGAAAAATGTTGCAAAAACGGGGAAAATTTTCTAAATACCACGCGGTCGGAGTCGCCGGCAACAGCTAGATAACTAGCTGTTGCCGGCGACTCCGACCGCGTGTTCAATCCGATTACAAAAAAGAATATAAATAATTATATTCTTTTTTGTAATCCGATTCACAATAACGCCTAGACTGATCTGTAAAACTCTTTTTGTATTACATACACGTTTGTCAACTTTCATTAAGTTCGACTCTCATGTAAGGAATCCAGAGAAAATGACAGAATGAAAATAATTTTATAGCCACACTAATGACACAACGAAAAAAGTTTTTTTGTAAGCAGATTGTTTTTTTTATTATTTACTACTTACTTAATTTAAACTTAAAAATACGAGTTTATTAAAACTCATGAGCAAACACTACTTAATAATGAAAATAACAATATATTTTTTTTATAATTTCACGTTGATACCATTTAAAATGAATAAATTTTAATTTAATGCATTGGTCGACCAGCATTCTTGGTATAAATTATCTTGAAGATAGAGTAGGGTGACTAAAAATAATGAAATAAAAAATAACTTACCTATTTGCAAAATTCTTGTTTCACTTTGTTTGTCCCGAATCTCCTCCGAAACTGCTCCGAAATTTGGTCTGAGAATAGAACGTTCATTACAATTGTTTACCCGTATTTCAGAAAGGATGAGGGGTCATCCCCAGAATTACAGGTAACAAATCTTCGGATCGTTAACGTAATTTATAAGAGTCGGAAAATTGGAAACTAAATCCTTTTCAGCACGAAATAGTACATCACAAACCCTCCTGAAATGGTAGAGCGCCGAATTGGACAGCCCACTGTTGTTGTTTATTTCCAACTGTAAAGTGCTGGAAAACATATAAGGAGGAAATCTGGAAAGGAGGTATAGCTGCAAACTTTACGGTATAGGTAGAAACCAAAAATGTAGACAACCGCCGATCGAATCGTAATGGCAGAGAAATCAGTGAACTACATGGGCATTCTCCAGCAAAACTTTCTAACTATTAACGAGCTATATCAACCATCCTCCAACCAAACTACGATGATGGTAGTGATGATGACGATGTAGAAGATGTGCTTGCTCAGGACTTTCAACTGTGCTTATCGATCAAACCCACGTCCCCAAAAGAGATTGCTAAAGTGATTCGAGAATTAGACTCCAATAAAGCACCAGGTTTTGATTTAATCACCCCCAGAGTTCTGAAAAATCTACCCAAAAAACTTATTACTTTGCTGACATCTTACTTTAATGCCATACTCAGACTATCATACTTTCCCAAACTCTGGAAAATATCTCAAATAATGATGATTCTCAAACCTGGAAAACCTCCTCACGAACCCTCGTCGTATCGTCCAATCAGTCTGACTCCAGTTTTGTCCAAACTATGGGAGAAAATCTTTGTGGTTCGACTTAAGGAACACATGGACCAATGCGATGTCGTTCCTGAGCATCAGTTTGGGTTTCGCATGCAACACTCCACAGTAGAGCAGATGCACCGCGTGCACCGAGAAATCAGACGCTGCTTTGAAAAGAAACTATATTGCTCAGCAGCGTTTCTTGACGTGCACCAGGCCTTCGACAGAGTCTGGCACAAGGGCCTTCTATATAAAGTAAAAAATAAACTACCCCATTCCTTATATGGCATTATAAAGTCTTACCTGGAGGATAGATTTTTCCAAGTAAAACAACGAGATGCAAGATCAACTTTACGCAAAATTGATGCTGGTGTGCCTCAAGGATCAGTGTTGGGGCCTGTGCTGTATAACATATTCACATCAGACTTGCCTGCGTCTCAAGACGTGATTACAGCTACCTACGCAGATGACATAGCCTATCTGGCCAGTGATGAATCTCCTGACATAGCTAGCCATAGACTCCAACTCCAACTGAACCAAACAAATATATGGCTGAGGAAATGGCGCATTCGAGCTAGCGCTCAAAAGTCTCATCACATCACTTTCACTCTACGACGCCAAAACTGTCCCTCAGTTACACTGGGTGATGATCAACTTACTGATACAGATACTGTTAAGTATCTAGGTTTCCACATAGACAGAAGGCTTACCTGGGGTAAACATATCCAAAAGAAAAGAGACGAAATAAACATAAAATTTAGAAATATGTATTGGCTCGTGGGCAGAAACTCCGTTTTGTCTACTGACAACAAACTACTGATATACAACGCTGTATTGAAACCTATATGGACCTACGGAATACCTCTGTGGGGTTCTGCCAGCAAAAGTAATATAACTCGCTTACAACGTGTACAAAATAACATTCTGCGCTGCATAACAAATGCTCCTTGGTTCTCTAAAACTGATGAGATACATAAACATCTAAATGTACCAACAGTCCAAGCTGAAATAGACAGATTCAAGAGCAAATACGTAAAACGTCTATTAGTTCATCCAAATAGCCTTGCAACTGAACTTTTAAACTCTACACAAGATAAAAGACTGAAAAGGAAAGATGTACTATAAGAGGTAGAGGAGGCAATGGCCTTCTCGCCTTAAACTAATATAATTATCACTAAACAGATCCGCTTATAGTCTTGCGACTGATTGCAGATAACTTAAAAAAAAAAAAAAAAAAAAAAAAAAAAAAAAAATATCAACCATGAATTATAAATTTTACTTCAGACTACCCGTTACCGCCTAGGGATGTCGGATATATCGATATATCGGCAAAATTAAAAAACTGGCTAAGTGCGAATAGGACTCAAAAAGTTTTGACATCAAATTAAGAAGCATCAAATTGAGAGTCAACCAAAAAACAAAACAAAAGACAAAAAGTGATTTGTCAAAAAAAACATATTAATACCTATATAGAAAGTAGGTACCTACTTGGTTTTCGGTCTGAAAAAAATATCGATTTTTATACCATTTCGATTCTTGAAATTTTATATCGATACATCGATATATCGAAAAATTTAATATCGACGATATATATCGATATATCTAAAAAAATATTATCGTTATATCGATATTTTTTCAACAAGCCTATACCCGCCACTCCGTACGCGTGAAATTTGGGAAATTTTCCCCGTTTTTGTGAACATTTTTCACTAGGGTATCGCTCCTATTGGTCGCAGCGTGATGTTATATAGCCTTCCTCGATAAATGTATTATACAACACTGAAAAAAATTTTAAATAGGACCTGTGGTTCCGGAGATTAGCGCGTTTGAACAAAAAAACAATCTCTTCAGCTTTATAATTTTAGTAAAGATAATAAGAAAAGTTCTTTATTTCAAAGATCATGGCTACATTACTAACAGAGCTTGAAGTTCAATTTAGACTAAGAGATGAAATTGCTTACATTATCTCGCGCAGACAAAAATAAGAACCTAGTTTTTAGGGTTCCACACTAAAATGACCAGATGTATGAGTGTGAATGAAGCCTTGGCTTCTTGGAACTATGTTTGAATCGTATCGGATGGCGCTCTATAATCTCTGCCTACCCCCATGGGAAAATGGCTTGATGTTGATTTGATACTAAAACAACAAATACTGATAATTATTCATTCATCTGATTATATCCCCTTGTTTAATCTTGTCCTTATTATTAAAGTTCAGAATGACGAACATAGAATACTATTGTTTATGACAATAACCGCGCGGGACCCTTGGTGTGCGAGTTCAACTCGCACTTAACCAGTTCTTATAATAAGATCTGCATACATATTTTATACATAAAACAGTATCTTTATTTAAATCTTAATATAATCTTTGTGTATCTATATAATGGAATCTTTGATTGTAATTTTTACTACGTAGACATTATTTCAGTACTTGTGTTGACACAGAACCAATGACAGATGAAGCAGACGAGTTCTGGAGTAGAGGCCGCGACTCAGCAAGCATAGGATAGGACGGCCCCCCAGCCAGGTGTTCCAACGGCCTGAGGCAGGTGGCAGGGTGAGACTAAACAGTCTAAACACTAACTAACTTGCTAAACAGAAAAACAAGAAATGGATTTAGTTTAATTATAACAATTTTTGAAGTATTCAAATGAACCAAATAAAACTCATAATCATAAAACGGACTTTTGACAAACGCAGATCATTATTTTACAAAATTTTCATAAAATAAATATTGCTGCATCCTGTATTCAAGTCACGTACAGGGTAATATTCGCCCTAATCAAAATTTGAGATCTTCATTGGGGCGCCCTTAATTAATATTTTACTCACGGATTCACTTGACTGACGGCACTCGACTTTTTTCGATGCAACTATTTGTATGCTAAAGAAGTGTAGTTTAATATATTTCAAGGCAAATGTCATAAAATGACATGACAATTTTAATATTCAGGGTATCTATCAATGTATTAATCTATGTAACGGAATCTTTGAAAGTGATTTTTATTCACTTGCAGTAGTCGGATTGATGTGAAATTTGGCACACCTAACATGGACCGATTTCAATGCAATAACAAAAAAAAAATTTCAGGGCTTTTCAAGTGTGTCTTTATGTTTTAGAACTAAGTAAATTATTAAATTAATCATCCCTATTTTATTTACATAGCTATGGAGAGGTTAATAAATAGCAGTCAAAATTAGAAGAAAGCGATATTTAGACTCTACATTTGTGTGAGGTTTGGGCATTTTACGTAGTATAATAAAATTTTAATCTTACAGGCCCAAATTGATCGTCATGAGTAAGTCTTGAACCCACAATTTGGGAATACCGTTACACTCAGTAAAAAAACGGTATTTTGCTGTGTAGAGTTCAAGTCTTGCTCTTAATAATAATAATTTATTTATTATATTATTTTTAGAGTTCCATATGAAAAGTAAGGGTTTCCTGTTTTGCGTAATTGTACGGAAATACTGAGACTTAGGCATCCGTCCGTATGGCACTAGCTTGTATATCTAGAACAGTGATAGCTAGAGAGCTGAAGACACAGCTTATGTATATCAGTTAATGCTACAACACCAAATGTCATCCTCATCGTTCTCCTGGATCATTCCCCAGGAAATCGCTTTGAAATTGGAAAACGCTGCTAGATATAGCGATGTATTTAGAATCCTAATTAAGATAATTGGTTCAAACTGATTGCGAATAGTTGTGGGGAACCGCATTATGCCATCTTATCATATTAACATTCTGATAGCCAATGCGATTATAATTAACATACAGACCTACATTCTTAACTAACGCACATATTATTATGTACATAGACGTGTACAAATCAATGTGATGATTAAGAATGCAAGTTTAACCCATTTCCCCCGCAGGGTGTTGTAAAAACCAGCTAAGGCATACAATATATACACAGACAACATACTCTGTCAGAGACGAAAATTTTAAAAATAAACTTGGCGTCCACACGCATGCTGTAGACCAAAATCCCTTCCAACATGGAGGCGGCCCTTGCCCAACAGTGGGACGTTAATGGGCTAGAGACAGATCAAACCATAACTCAATCATTGAAAAACAAGAGACTATTATTTGCGCCTTAAGATTTGTTATGTTTTCATACATAAATGTCTATCGTGGGTCAAATAAAGAGTCAGAATAGTAGAGCTGAAAATCTACAAGCAGCTAACAAAGCGTTCAGTCGAATTTACTTTAGTATTTGGTCTCAGTGTTAGCGTTATTTCATTAATAATAATATTCAACTTCTTTGTTGGTGTATTTTAGTTCTCATACGCTTGTCTTGTTTTAATACGCTATTTTTACGAGTTCTTTATTAGAAATTATTTATATGTACTTAAAATATTTATATATACCTACGTATATACTATACTAGCTAACGCCAATGGTTTCACCCGCGATAATAGTAATTGAGCTCGTCCTACCCCAATATGTACCAAACCTTAATAAATTATACAAAAAAGCCATCTTCTTGAACCACTTTATCTAATAAAAACTCATCCGCTACAAAATCCGTTGCGAAGTTCTGAAGATATAAGCTCCCATAGGGACACAAAAATAACGACTTTGTTTTATAATATGTAGGGATATAGTACTTATGTTTACTGGACTTAGTTATATTCGATCGGAAGAGAAATATAGTATATTATACACATTAAGCGTTTAAATTAAGTTCGAACCTAGAGGCTAGAGAAATGATCGTTAAATAATATGTTCATGAATATTTAAATCTTTAAACGGATACGACGTGGACGGGCTTCGTGGCGTAGTGGTTCATGTTCACAAGGTCGCGGGTTCGATTCCCGCTTGGGACAATCATTTGTGTGATATCCATAAATGTCATACAAATGTTTGTACTACGTCTGGGTGTTTCTATGTATTACAAGTATGTATTTACAAAAGAAAAGTAGTTTATGTATTATATCCGTATTCCGGTACCCATAACACAAGCATAATAAGCTTAGCTTGGGACCAGAGGACGTTGTGTGAAATGTCCGTGAATATTTATTTATTTATTATTATTTATTTATTATATTTCTCCGTGTAAAGAGAACCCGTATACTAATGTACGAGTGCCGAAATTAGACTAAAAATAGGATAAATATTTCTTACTGTTTCCAAACCGCTGACACCGAGGACCAAACCTTAGCACAGTCACTGGAAATGACTGCACAAACAACATGCATAACATAACTCGTATACAGGCGTGAGCAGAGGTGCTGAGCTTATGAGGAGAATAAACATTGCATGTTCTATATTGTGTACTGTGTCGAACAACATATTTACTTAGTACTCAACACTTATGTACTATTATACACTTATATATTCTGTAAAGAACACTAGATGGCTGGTAGAGATTGTTGCAAAACACTCTCGATAGATGGTGTTGCACATAAAAAATGCGATGTAGACTGAATCCAGGAACGTTGTGGTGGTCAAATTGGTTACTGTTAGCACGACCGCAATAAGCTCAGTTGGCAGAGCTACGGAACGGTATTCCGAGGTCGTGGGTTCAAGTCACGCTTGCAGTGATCACTTTTTCCACTACAATTTAATTTATTAAGTAAAAGCATAGCAAGTCAATTGCAAAATTAATAAATTACTTAAGTACTATTTTGAACGTGTATATTATGTATCCAGTGATCCATTCTATTTAGCATTCAAATACTTGCCTTGAAAAAAGTTATACACTGAATGCAAGCAACGCAAGACCTCACGTTGTGGCGTTTTATGAGGAACACCTATATCCAACAGTGGATAGAAAAAGCTGATGGATAGATGATTTTCAGATATATGACTGTCAAGGACTATAACTGGTTTTAATGACCAAATTTTTGTTCTGTTGAGTCAATTAAGTTCAGAAATATAAGTGTGAGAGATGAGGATTGCTTCAATAATATTCATAAAATTATATTTGTATTGTGTAAAGTTACACCTACCTAAAAAAATCTACTACATGAGTTGGAAAACATTAGTATTCCAATTTATAAGAACCACAAACCAAAAAGCAACCAACTCACAGGCAACCAAAACCTCACTTTTAAAAAGTTCTCATGCCCTTATCCCTTTAGATACGTGGTCGTTGCAATATGACTTCTCGTTCATGTTGTATGTAAGTTTACCTGTTTTTACGACCAGCTGCTTGCTTGCCGTCAACCCTCCTTGGGTATGAAGCGCAGGTTCTTACGACCCCCGCCGGCAAGACGTGGCTCTTGTATTCTTTTTAACCCCATCCCATGGACATAACACTTTAAAATAGAAAATATTGAAGAAAGAATAAAAAATTATTCGCTCACTATAGAACTAACTCCACAATGTATGTTAATATAGTACATAATAAAAATGTTTTGATAGGGAGGCATTATCACATAAAAATTTATTATTCAGCCGCAAATGGGCGTCCGTTATCATCAAAAATTATATTCTATCCATAATATCATCCATTTTGAAGCAAAACAGAGCCAATAAAATCGTTAGGGTCTATAAAAGGGTCTTCATAATACAATCTAATATCGAGTTAAAATATTTTTATAGGGTCTCCCATTTCATACAATTTGTGTCGAAGATATATTACTTCCTGTTCTTTTATTATTCTGATAGATGCTTAACTTCGTTCGTATCTATTAAACTATCTATGTATTAATGTATAATCTATGTAACGGAATCGTTGAAAGAGATTCTTACCCATTTGCAATAGCCGTATTGATTTGAAATAATGCACAAATAAATACTGACGACATATTATAAACTGACTAAATCAATACTCTGGATGCAGTTAGCGCAGGACCTCGTGTTATGGCGTTCTATGGGGGAGGCCTGTCCAGCAGTGGACGAAGAAAGGTTGATGGATGGATGGAATCAATAATCTTCTCATCCATCTATCTATTAATCTTTTTCCGTACTATGCTGAACATCGGCCTTTTCTGGAGGACGCCATAACATGCGGCATACTGTAAATCTGATGATATTGGCGCAACACTCTTAGAGGTCAACCTGCGGCTCTTCCAGTACAACGCTTTAGATATTTTAAATTATTTTATCTTTCTATTATGCTGATCTCAAGAAAATTTGTTTCTAGTTATTTTAATAAAGATAGAGAATGGTATTACAATTAAAGATTTTGTTATCAGCAATTGGCATTGTTCATAACCTTAGACCTGCTGTTTTTTAATTTTTTTTAGAAAATATAGACTATTTTAAGCAACTAATTTCAATACTATTAAAATATTCACTATATAGAATTTTTAAAAAATACTTAAAGATATTATTTTAAATGTTGTGACGTCATCGTTGAACTCAATCTGTGTATTGACTTTTCCTGATAGACTTAAGACAGATTGCAATACATCCTTTCAAAGTTGCCAAGTTAATATAATAGACCAATTTCAACTCCACCACAGAGTAGTATATCCCTCAGAACGCCTTAATATTTTAAGTCCTTTATTTCAAGGGCAAATAGAAATCATTTGCTTTTTTGGAAAAAAACAAATTTTTGGAAAAAAAACTAATGGATCATGATCAGAAACTCTTTTCCCTGAAATGGTTTTTGAATTAAGAGTTTAAAAAAAATATGGTCAATGCCCATTGTTACGTTAGCACGACGATGCGTTTGCAATTTCAACAGTGTTTATTCGTTCGACCATATTTCAATATTTCTTACTGTACTGTAGCTTTTGCCCGCGACTTCACACATCTGGAATTTAAAAATAAAGAACATTTTTGAAAAGTGTTGCGAACGCACGGAAATTTTTCTAAACAAGGTTTTGCAACATTTCACACAGTTATTCGCTCCTATTAGTCGCAGCGTGATGTTGTATAGCCTATAGCCTTCCTCAATAAATGTACTATCTAACATTGAAAGAATTTTTCAAATCGGATCAGCGGATCCTGAGAGTAGCGCGTTAAAACAAACCAACTCTTCAGATTTATAATGTTAGTATAGGTGAATTCGAACTATTTTTTTTTAGGTGTTAACGTTTATTCTACAAGCTTAAAACGTTATTATAACAAGTTTGTATTCTTACTGCCACGATAAACAGTTTAATTCACTTTGTATATATAACATCTCTTTGTGCCTGAAAATGAAAGGCTGCCAAAATCGTGCTGAATTTAAATTATCTCATTAGCTCTACATTAACCTGCTGGCCACTTTACTAAAACATTATTTAGTTAAGTAGTTTACTTTAAAATGCATGTCATGAATGAACTCAAATTAATTAGCTTCTCAATTATTTTAGTGTTCAGTTTACAATAAACTTTTATAAGTGAAGATTGGTAAATTTCAGTTTCAGATTGGCATTTTAGGGTTCCTTACTAAAAGGTATAACGGGATAGTACTAATAAGACTTTTCTGTCTGTGTATCATCCGTCACGAGTCTATCACGAGACTGTATTTCTGGAAGGTGATAGCTAAATGTTGGAACGAAGTTCCTTATCGCGCGTTAGGAAAGGGTGCTAGACGGAAAAAATTAAGACTAAAAGTTGAAAAAAAATTTTTTTTTTTTGAAAATAATTTTTTTAATATATGTAATAATAAATAAATGTTTACAAGATCGATCTTTGCGAGATCGATCTTTTAGACCTCGATTATTTCGTGAATCGATTCTTTGGGTCACGATTCAAATCGATTCAAAATTCGATCTTTTTTGGAACAGCAAGGAACAACAGGAGATCCTTGATATTAAAAAATCTCAACTTACCGTTCTAATGCGATTTTATCATTGCCATGACATACGATTCACAGAAAGCAACTGATATCATTAAATTATTTTCAGATCAATAGGTATGTACCATCAAATAAACCGAAACAATTCGATAATGGAACATGAAAACAGCTTATCTAACTATACACTTTACAAAATTGAAACCTTACGAGTATTATGGGCAGCGATTGTTACTGATTATTACCGAAATATAGCTGAATAGCGACATTGTTCATAGACGGGAAAGTTTCGGTTTAAATGCCTCGTATAGCAGACTTATTAGGTTTAAAATGTAGTGCATAAATAAAACTACTTTTTTAGGGATTTAGACGCGTGTTTTTAATTTGTATTTAAATTTTAAAAAATCTGTTATATATGTAGTTTTATTTAAACAAATGAGTCGCGCAAGTGTTACAGAATATTGTAGTGCACATTTTATGAGTAGTGTTAACTTTCCGATCATTTGGTACTGGTCAACGGAAATTTATTATTTATATACCCTTAAATATTTATTTTATTTTATTTTTAGTATTTGTTGTTATAGCGGCAATAGAAATACATCCTCTGTGAAAATTTCAACTGTCTAGCTATAACCGTTCTTGAGATACAGCCTGGTGACAGACGGACGGACGGACGGACGGACAGCGAAGTCTCAGTAATAGGGTCCCGTTTTTACCCTTTGGGTACGGAACCCTAAAAAGCTAACAATAAGGGTTAGGTACTTATTGTGTAACTCTAACATTCAATATAAGCTCAACCAATTTGTTCTACATCAATTTCCTATACGTAGTCCCTTCAATTTCAAGGGATCTTTAGAAATGTGGACTCAAAATACGCATGAACACTTCTGAATGATACCATTCTTCTATTTCATAGATAATGTGAATAGATCACGCTTACATAGGACCTCAATTATGTAGATGGAATAGGTAGCGTATTTTATATCAGATTATAACTATTAAAACCGGTCAAGTACGAGTTCCACACTTATGGTCTTATTCATAATGACTTATCGGAAGGTTTAAAAGTTCACTAAAATCGGTTTGCGGAAATTGTCAAAATTTATTATTCATAAGTCTTTTTACGCTAAAACATTTATTATCTCTCCGATAAAATCTCCGTTTAAACCTCCGATAAGTCATTATGAATAAAACCATAAGAGTTCCGTAACATTATTCTAATAATATAGTCGTCATATCTCCAACCCCAAATAACGTAATAAGGGCAAGAAAATAATAAATAAATATTCATGGACATTTCACACAACGTCCTCTGGTCCCAAGCTAAGGTACCAGAATACGGATATAATACATAAACTACTTTTCTTTTGTAAATACATACATACAATACATAGTAAACACCCAGACTCAGTACAAACATTTGTATGATATTTATGCATTTATGGATATCACACAAATGATTGTCCCAACCGGGAATCGAACCCGAGACCTCGTTATCGGCAGTCCATTACATAAACCACTCCACCACGAAGCCCGTCATTTTCATAATAAATAAATGTTCATGGACATTTCACACAACCACATAGCCTTATCTCCAAAATAAAATCTTAATCTAGAACGTCTAGAACAGAATTGATATAGGATATTTCTTATTTCTCACATTACCTACAAAATATATTAGCGTAGATTTATTTAGAAATAGGTCGTACAAATAGATTTAGAAATATGTCACTGATCTATATTATATGACAAAACAAGAAAATTATTACTTGAGATATATAGAGGAATAATATTTCGAGGTAATATCGTGTTATTTGGGTTAAAAATATAAATATAACTTGGGTTGGGATAATATTTTTACGCTCGTGTTGATTATTATGACTCGTTTTTATTAGCTTTGCTAGTAGATTTTTTTTTAAATGAATTGAAATTTTTTGATGACACTTAAATAGGTTTATAACACTGAGTTCCTTGGCACCTGTGCTAGTTTATCTGTGTTACAGGTACCAGAGTCCTCCCATTACAGAGTCGCTTAATATATACTTATTATCATCATAACATCACGCCTTTTTCCCATGGGGGTAGGCAGAGACTATAGAGCGCCATCTGCTAAGATCCAAACATACTTCCTTGGCTTCATCCACACTCATACATGTGGTCATACATGCCCGACGGTTGGAAGTGCTACGCACTTGCCCCTTTTGGAGTATCCCGGCGATGACATCGGAGTATATTTTTCTCGGGCGTCCTCTCCCAGCATTTCCAAGTACTAACACTTTGCATTATTTACATAAATTCATAAACCGTTTTGTAAAAAGACGGATGCAATTATTTATCTACATTTATCTTTGCATGTCTGTATATCACATTGTAGATACAATACTAAATAATATTATAATAATCAGAAGGCAGACAGGAAGGCAGAAAAGAAATAATTTCACTTATGTTTAGCTCCTATCAGTCACAGCATCATGATAAATAGCCTATAGGCTTCCTCAATACATGTACTATCAACCACTCAAAGTATATTTTAAATCGGGCAAGCGGTTCCTGAGATTAACGTATTCAAACGTACCTACAAACTGTTGAGCTTCATAACATGAATAAAGATTCATCGTCATAACATAACGCCGTGTACTATATCAATCATCTAATCTTAATTTCACTTATTTATCTCTCATTTACGGTTAGGTTATTGATATTATATTAAATTTATCAGGTGGGCGTATCCCGTAAGCAGTACAGCTGTGACAGTGAAGGATTTCTCATAAAAACTTCGGTAATATAGGATATATCCATCAAACGCCTACATCTTTATTCAATCGATACTTAATCCTATCTCGAATGCTATTCAGTAGTAGCTGTTTTCGGCTACATCGTTGCTTCGTACGCGTGAAATTTAAAGACCATAAAGACCTTAACAAAGACATAGTCTCTGCCCACCCCCATGGAAAAAAGGCATGATGTTATGATTATGATGATGATGATAACCTCAAAATATTCAGCAGAAGACACACACAAGATTGTCCCGAGCGGGAATCGAACCCGCGACCTCTTGATTGGCAGTCCGTTAAATAAACCACTCAACCACGAGGCTCGTCAAAGTGTCTTTATCCCTTAAACAATGGGATAAAGGCAGGAGAATGATGATAAAAGATCGCCTAAAATTGCATACTAAGGTATCGTGATGTTCCGTGTGGTGACAGGTTAAGAATATAAATATTTATTTTATTTTATTTTTAGTATTTGTTGTTATAGCGGCAATAGAAATACATCATCTGTGAAAATTTCAACTCTCTAGCTATCACCGTTCTTGAGATACTGGGTACGGAACCCTAAAAATCATGTTTGTTGTATGGGAGCCCCCCTTAAATATTTATTTTATTTTATTTTTAGTATTTGTTGTTATAGCGGCAATAGAAATACATCATCTGTGAAAATTTCAACTGTCTAGCTATCACCGTTCTTGAGATACTGGGTACGGAACCCTAAAAATCATGTTTGTTGTATGGGAGCCCCCCTTAAATATTTATTTTATTTTATTTTATTTTTAGTATTTGTTGTTATAGCAGCAATAGAAATACATCATCTGTGAAAATTTCAACTCTCTAGCTATCACCGTTCTTGAGATACAGCCTGGTGACAGACGGACGGACGGACGGACGGACGGACGGACGGACGGACGGACGGACGGACGGACAGCGAAGTCTCAGTAATAGGGTCCCGTTTTTACCCTTTGGGTACGGAACCCTAACAAGTATTACTTTACCCCATTACTTTCCCGGGGTGTTGTAAGAGCCAGCTAAAGGACAATATAAACAGTAAAAGTCTACTGTGAGAGATAGAAAACTCGAAACTAAACCCTGTGGCAACACGCCAGAGGGCCAAGTCTGATAATACAATGTTGTCACAATGATCAGTCACTGATTGCATATTGGCGAATTTTATCAGTTTGGTAGACTTCTCTTAATTTTTTGTCACAAATGATGCCATTATGGCGTCATAATGGTGTCATTGAACTATCATTGTGAAAACATTAAATAGCAGACTTGAGCCCCTGGTCTGCGCGGCACAGTAGACCATGATTCTCGTGGTTGAGTGGTTCATGTAACGGACTGCCGATCAAAAGGTCGCGGGTTCCCGCTCGGGACAATCATTTGTGTGATTTTTCTAATTGTCATACAAATGTTTGTACTGCGTCTGGGTGTTTCTATGTATTATAAGTATGTATTTACAAAAGAAAAGTAGTATATGTATTTTATCCGTATTCTGGTAAGTACCTATAACACAAGCATTAGCTTGGGACCAGAGGACGTTGTGTGAAATGTCCTTGAATATTTTTTATTATTAATGATCCCTTCTCAAGTGGAGAAGGCCCGTGCCCAGCAGTGGAACGTTACTGGGCTGGTGAGGAGAGGAGGGTTCCGTAGCAAAAGATCAAACGGGACCTTTTAAAGTATTAGAAAACCAAATTTAAAAATAAACTCTTATAGCCAATCACAAAGTCAAAGTAAATGCTACAAAAAATATGTATTAACCATTACCACTCTGCAGGAAAAAAACCAGCAAGCGTAATTACTTAGGGAAATTGACAGGTGTCACGAGGTAAATGACTTCGAAAGTTTTTCCTTTTTAAAACTTTTTTTTATTTGACTCTGATTTTTGTGAATAAATTATGTTGACTTTAATGGATTGCTTTGCTTAAGGGCCTACATCAATATTATCGTATATCATCGCCGACACGTACATATTAACACAGCCAGTAGGCACAGAAAATGAAGAATTAGGGATACTTTTACGACGTGTTTCTATACATAATAGTTACCTATGTTTTTAAAATTATTTCATTAGTTAATACGCGATAATAGACCGACAAATGAAAAAGCTGTTTCGCCAAGATTTTCTATCGAGAAAACTTTTTTCAATCGCGTTTCTGAGTTCATGCGATCCTAGATCATATATTGAAAAAACATATACTTAAAAATTAGAGCTCTAGCCATTCAATCTAAAGAAACAATGAAAACTTCGTACATAGAAAAATGCACGAAGCTATTTTGGTATCCTCTTAAACTCTTGTAGAATAAGGTTCAAATTTTAAAATATGTTTATCTTCGTGTCCTGATAAGCTTTTTTTTTTCCTATTTTGGAAAGAGATTTTCACCCACTTGCGATAGTGGGATTGTTCTAAACTTTTGCACGCTTATTGAGGTCGCAATAACAAAGCAATAATTTTAAAAATATACAGGATTTTCAGGCGTGTTTTTCTAATTTTTTATTATAATTAAATTACGTAACAGTTTCCAACACTCATACGCGCGACTCATTTACTCAAAACGACTGTAAAAACAGCTATTGAAGCGCATTTTTGTTTTAAATTTTTGCCCGACGTTTCGAACACTTTAGTCACCAGATTAAGATGCGTCACGGTTACGTTCAAATATATAAAAAAAATATTTAATTATTTAAGCCCAATTACATATTCCAATTTTTAAGTTAAGTCACTTTCATTCAAGTTTCATTCTAAGCACGAATAGATGTGTGGCCAAATGGAATGGAATTTTAGAACAGCCCTATTTTGTCTTTATTTAAATTTAGATTTACGAACGCTAAATTGGTCTATAAAACATGCGTATTCTAAGAGCGCATAAACTACTTCAACAGTCGAGTCACGAACGGATTAAAGTCGATCTCAAATTTAAACCTAAAGTTATCCCTTATTACTATTTCGGTCACAAACTCTTATGACTGACGAGTTTTAACTTTTTGAACTATCAATCACTTTTCTAAAAGAATACATTTCTAGAAAGAGACTGTTTCTATGTATTATAAGTATGTATTTACAAAAGAAAAGTAGTATATGTAGTTTATCCGTATTCTGGTACCCATAACACAAGCATATAAGCTTAGCTTGGGACCAGAGGACGTTGTGTGAAATGTCCATGAATATTTATTTATTTATTTTTATTATAATGTGATAGTTAATATCAATCTTATTAAAGCTCATATTATTATTCTTGATAAAAAGCAAAACGGTCAAGTACGAGTTGGACTCCCACACGAAGGGTTCCATACCATTATTAGAAAAGTATATTCGTCATACCGACCCCAAATACTAGGATAAGGGCAGAAGAATGACAATAATGAATATCAGTTGTTGTAGCATCAACTGAAATACACAAACTGTTAAATTTTCAGCTCAATAGTCTATTACCGTTCCGGAGATTATTACAGCCTGATAACAGACGGACAGCGAAGTCTCAGTAATAGGGTCACGTTTTACCTTTTCGTAGCGAACCCTAAATACTATAATTCTGTAAAAATGTTCTAACTGAGATTAGACCTGTCCGTGTGGTGACAGATGAACAACATAAGTGTCACCATCCCCTTTTCTTACTAGGGTGCTGTAAGAGCCAGATAAGGGATATTGAGAGACGGGAATCTAGAAAATAAACCCTGTGCCATCACGCCTGATCAGCGCGGCATAGTAGGACTATAATCCGAAGTGGAGGAGGCCTGTGCCCAGCTGTGGGACGTTAATACGCTGGAGAGAGCAAGAGAGAGTGAAAGAGAAAGTATACCATTATTAGCCATTTATATTCCGTAGTTAGATATTGCTAAACTTTTTAATTCCCTGTTTTGTTCGAATACATCAAATCAAAATGAAACAGAATACAGTTTAGGATGGAACACACAAAGTTTCAGTAACATTTTCCTTCTATAACTTTGGATAGAATTTATTTACATCTGTTAAGACACGAGAAAGTTTTAAATCAATGTTTTGTTTCATGTTTTCTACTTTTAACAAGTTTTTATTAGCTTCGCTTGCATTTATGACGAAGCATTTTAGAATTCCAATCAAGTAAGGAGTGTTAGTATATTATGGTTTTGGTAATTGTAAGATTTCCTACATAATTCGTTGAAATACACAATGCATATTATATCACATGCAAGTCAAATTACTTGATGATCCACCGATCGTTTAGGAAGCAAGGTCCTCGAGTGGTGTGGTGACCGTGTACCAGACGAAACAGGGTTGGGCGGCACCCAATAAGTTAGACAGGCGACATCGTCAAATATGCTGGAGGGTGCTGGATGTAGATAGCCCAGGACCGGGCGTTGCGTTGTGGCGTTCTATATGTGAGACCTATGACCTAGTGAACGGAGAAAGGCTGGTGGAAGGATGGATGGACTCTCATAGCGATTTTATGGTCATCTCATCCACATTACAAGAAAATTATATTTGGAAACCTTCATGCAACTAGTTTGAATAAATTTAAATAGACGCTAAAAAAATACTGAAATACAACAACATTTAAATGCGAACTCATCGTACAAATTACATCAAGATTATAATGGTCTTTCTGTATTATAACGGCGAGGAGTGAAATGTGAAAAAAAAATGAAGACAATGTTTTAAAAAGAGTAAATTAATTATTGCATTTTTAACACGCTTGTATTAGTTCGGTATGTATCTATCAATGTAATAATCTATGTAACGAAATCTTTGAAAGTGATTTTCACCCACTTACAGTAGTCCGATTGATCTGAAATTTTTAAGGACTGATGACAATGCAATTATTTATAAAAATATTCAGAATTATTAAGCGTGTTGTGTGACCATTGTTGGACAAATATTTAGGTTGAAGTTCACCATTTTTCCTAATATACTCGTAAGTTTATGATAATGAGAAGATTTCAAAGCGAATTTATTGTTACGAGACTTCATAAAAACTTGCCAAAAAGTGGACGACTGACTTGAAATAAACTAATAGCAAACGTAAATATTTTTCGTTAACGACATCTATTAGCCGTTTTATCACACATAAGATATGCGTATTTCTTTGGGTAATAAATGTTATTTAGCCTATACAGTCATAACATTTTTATGTAATCCTGTTTAAAACCGTTTAGATACCCTAGTAAATATAGAGCGACAATTCATAAACCGTAGTGCATGTTACACAAACAAATGCAAACACAGTCTCTGTGTGGTGACGGATTAAGAATACAAGTGTCACCATCCCATCTCCTCCCAAGGGTGCCGTAAAAGTCAGCTAAGGCATATTGCACACAGATAACATCCTCTGTGAGAGACAGAAAACACGAAAATAAACCTTGTGCCAATACGTCAGGTCAGCGCGGCACAGTAGACCATAATTCCTCCCAAAGTGGAGGAGGCCCGTGATCAACAGTGGGACGTAAATGGGCTGGAGAGAGAGTGCACTTTATTATAAAATATACATCGAATAAATCTAAGTATAAAGTTTTCTATTAGCATAATATATCGAGGGAACGTCTCGAGGTACTCAAGTTGAATATTTATGTAAAACTTATCTCTGCTGAGAGCTTCAACCGCACACTGATCGTACTTCAATAAATCACTACAAATATATCAGTTTGATGTAAAAATAACTCATATAAATTTATATGTCTTGATTTTTTGCAGTAACATGTTTAGTTTTAGTATTTATTCGCTTTGTAGATACATTGATTTAAACTTTATAAAATATTAGTTTAAAAAAACTAAAAAACACGCTTTGTTTATTCGAATTATTGCATTGTCATCGGTCTTTGACAGGTGTGCAAAATTTGAATAGAATCTGACCGTTTAAAGTGGGTCAAAATAGCGTCCAAAGGAGTCGGTTACAAACATACAAACAAACATACAAACAAACATACAAACAAACATACAAACAAACATACAAACAAACATACAAACAAACATACAAACAAACATATAAGTGAAGCTAATATAAAGCGTGTAAAAAAAAGATTGAAATACAACCAAAAACTTAAGACCTTGCACAAATGGTGGCCTTGTCGCATAAATACATGATCTCTTCCAGGCAAACATGGGATGGAAAAAGAAGAAAAACGTTTTATGTCTAATTATCGAATATATACTTTAATCTGACTTACAAGATAAACAGGATCCAGAAACTATTTGAAAGTCGTGTAATTTCAATATAAACTCTGCTAAAAATCTTTGGTAAGTTATTGTGGAAAATACCCGTATCTAAAACTTAAATTTCGTATTTCACTTTCAGTTTCAATACTCTTTATTGTACACCAAAAGTGGATTACAGAGTTAAATATAATATATTTATTAAGAACAGGTACAAAAGGCGATCTTATTACTATATGTGATCTCTTACCGACAACCTTCGATAGAATAAAATTATTAAATTCTGGAATTAAATGTTTGTGGTGTGTGTACCTACTAATTTACTTATACCTATCGAATAACAGATATACATATACACACATACATAGATACGTCAATATATATACATACATATTCAGTACACATATACCTACATATAAGAACCAGCGAATTTCCACTTCGTCATAATATAGTAAAAAATAAAATGAAAAAAATAATAATAATTTGCTTAGTTCAAAAACTAAAAACACGCTAGAAAATCCTTAATATTTTTTTTATATTATTCCATTGTCATCAGTCCTTAATAAGTGTGCAAAATTCCAGATAAATCCGCCTACTGCGAGTGGGTGAAAATCTCTTTCAAAGATTCTGTTCCATAGATACATTACATTGATAGATACATACCAAACATGTAAAAGCGTGTTGAAATGGGCTTAGTAATTGGTGTAACTATATTTCCGTTAAATTCATGAAAGGAATAATTTTAAATTAAGCAAGCATTTTAACAGTTCTAACAAAAAGTAATACAAATATAATACCAAAAATTTAAAATGAAAAAGTAATAGTCAAGAAAAAATTGTTAAATATCAATACACTGTTGATTTTCACGGCTTTGGTGTTATTCAGCCATCTTTTTCTAATATCTTATATAAGCAAAACATCAAGTTAATTTTAGGGTCAATAAAAACACCCTTATAATGGAATCAACTGGCGACGTACAAATATTATTATATAGCCGCTACCTTCTAAAATAATTTATTGGAAACGCCTCTGTATAATCTTGAAAGGTTTTCACTTCATATATTAGGTATTTATAACTAAAATTTGTTATAATAAAAATAGTTTAAAAAAACTAAAAAACACGCTTTATTTAATCGAATTATTGTATTGTCATTGGTCTTTGACAGGTGTGCAAAATTTGAATAGAATCTGACCGTTTAAAGTGGGTCAAAATAGCGTCCAAAGGAGTCGGTTATAAACATACAAACATACAAACAAACATACAAACAAACATACAAGTGAAGCTAATACAAAGCGTGTAATAAAAGCCGACGTAGGCTGCGTACAGATATTGACCAAAACCATAAGTTTTTAATTAAACAGCTCATAAGAATAAACAATTTATTTGACGGGCCGACTGGTGTTTACGAGGTCTCGGGTTCGATTCCCGCTTGAAATAATCATTTGTGCGATGTTTGTAATTGTCATACAAATGTTTGATCTGCGTCTGGGTGTTTTCTGTGTATTATAAGTAAAAAACAAAAGAAAAGAAAAAGAAGAAAAGAAGAAGAAGATCTTTTTATTTGTTGAGTACAAAAAAAAGTAGTAGGTATATGTATGATATTCATAACACAAGCATATAAGCTTAGCTTGGGACCAGAGGACGTTGTGTGTGATGTCCATGAATATTTATGAGTGGATATTTATTTGTGTCTAGATTCACACGCCTGTAGGTGCATTTGTCCGTGTGGTGACGTATCAATAATCTAAGTGTCATCACCCGTTTTCCCTCCTAGAGTGCTGTAAAAGACAGTCACAGAATGTTATTATTATATAACTCTCCAGCTATCACTGTTCCTGAAATTGGTACCTACAGCTTGTCGACAGAGGAAGAGGCAGCAAAAACTCAGTGATACGGCCGTTTCACCTTTTTGTATGGAACCCTAAAACACACAATCTTTTATACAGCCACACAATCGACACCTCGGAAATGAAACATGAAAATAGCGTAGCCGTATATAAATTTCCGAATTGAAATTCCGGCGGCATATTGAATGTGGCAAACAGAAACGATTTTTGTCGAATATAACCCGATTGTGATATTGTTCAAAGAAAATAGCGGACAATGTTGAAATACAAATTTTGCTATTTATAGTCACGTAAACTAATTATTATTATTATATGTCCGTGTGGTGACGGATTAAGAATACAAGTGTCACCACCCCATCTCCTCCCTAGGGTGCTGTAAAAGTCAGCTAAGGGATATTGCACACAGATAACATCTTCTCTGAGAGACAGAAAACTCGAAAATAAACCCTGTCCCAACACGCCTGGTCAGTGCGGCACAGTAGACAATAATCCCTCCCAAAGTGGAAGAGGCCCGTGCCCAATAGTGGGACGTAAATGGGCTAGAGAAGATGATAAGAAACTAATTATTGTGATGCACATGTATAGAATAACAATAAATACAGAGAAGTCTTAATCTTATTAACCCATTTTTCTTAATTGGCAATTAAGTATGTACATCCATTAAGGGGGCAGCACTGTATCTCCTTAACACAGGTTGCTTGCAACCTAGCTAGGAGAACAGAAAGCCTACAAATATGTTGTATACTTTATATTGAAGCCAAACCATTTATGTACAATGTTTTTATATAATCAAATACCAATACATAAATAAATTAATTATTAAATATTATTAAAAAAAAATTATTAAAAAAAAATAAAATATAAGTCAAATAGTAAGTCGGTGATGGTTCAGAAAGCAGTCTTGCCAGACAACGCCCGTATAGTTCCTCTGTTTCTCTCCCATTAGGCTGCACCACTCCGACCGACTTTGGCAACTTCGTCGGAATGCGCCCTGTCGCCTTTCGAGGCGAGGCGGTGTTGTTTCCAATGATGCAGACAAAATTCTACTAATCTTCTTTGCAGTTTTAATTATTTTGGCTTGTGTGTTAACGAAAAATTATGAGAGTAAATTTTTACGATGTGCTCGCACACGGCACAGAAATCCGACACTGAGAAGCTAGTTGCAAACGTAGGATTGCACGTGAACATTGGCAGACTAAAGCTGGTGCCAAACTCATAACGTCAAACTCTTTGTTTTAAATTTTACTTAATATACTTATAATATACTTTTTTTTTGTTTTAATTTTTTTTTTACTTAAACAAAACTAAAATAACTTTAAAACAACAGGTTAGATATAAACGTCTTAAATAAACGTAATTACTTAAGATTAAGAAATTAAAAGATTGTTTTCACCAAGATTCCAGCTAAAAATAATTTCAGTAAACGACAAAACATTTCTTCAAAAATAAACGCATGACAAGACCTTTTTGCAGACATTTTTCAATTTTATTTTGTTACCAAACAAAAGGCTTTTTGGTAGATTGTGTCTAGTATATAGCTACACCAATGATACCTCGGAAATGGAACATGAACTGCGTTGCCAAATATAAACCAAATTGAAATGCTACAGGAGCATAGGATGTAGAAAAAAATTCTATTATTGCTGAGTATGTTATTTCAAACATGACCAATCTCTACTAATATTATAAAATGACGGGCCTCGTGGGGTAGTGGTTCTGGTAAGGGACTGCCGATCAAGAGGTCGCGGGTTCGATTCCCGCTCGGGACAATCATTTGTGTGAGTTTTCTAATTGTCATACAAATGTTTGTACTGCGTCTGGGTGTTTCTATGTATTATAAGTACCTATGTATTTACAAAAAAAAAGTAGTATATGTATTCTATCCGTATTCTGGTACCTATAACACAAGCAATATAAGCTTAGCTTGGGACCAGAGGACGTTGTGCGAAATTCACAGACATTCACAGACACAGACATTTTACATTTCACACAACGTCCTCTGGTCCCAAGCTAAGCTTATATGCTTGTGTTATGGGTACCAGAATACGGATATAATACATAAACTACTTTTCTTTTGTAAATACATACTTATAATACATAGTAAACACCCAGACGCAGTACAAACATTTGTATGACAATTAAAAACATCACACAAATGATTGTCCTGACCGGGAATCGAACCCGAGACCCCATGATTGGCAGTCCGTTATATGAACCACTACACCACGAGGCCCATCGAAATGTCCGTGAATATTTATTTATTTATTTATTTATTTATTTATTTATTTATTTATTTATTTATTTATTTATTTGTTTATTTATTTATTTATTAATTCACACAACGTACTTTGGTCCCAGAGTTATGAGTACCAGAATACGGATAGACTACATATACTACTTTTTTTTTATACATACTTATAATACATAGAAAACACCTAGACGCAGTACAAACATTTGTATGACATTTATTTTTATAAATATCACATCAATCATTTTCCCGTGCGGGCTCCCGCGACCTCGTGAACGCCAGTCCGTTACATGAACCACTCGAACACGATCTAAGACAGGAAAGAATGTAATCATGATAATATATGCATTCTTAATCCGTAATCATATGAAAATCTTTAATCATTATTAAGATTATATTTAGACCATCTAGACCTATTGAACTTAAAGTTCCATAAGTACTAAATGTCAAAGTTATACCTATGTTCTCAAGAAGTAATATATCTAATGTAAAGCTAGCCGTTTGTGAATACAAAGAGAAGCTTTGCGGTAGACATTATTATATGTAATGCATAGAATGTCTCTAAGTCTAACTGGTTTACTTACGTTATATTAGGTTTATAACGTAAGTGTATGTTTTATGAATATATTTAATCATATATAGTACTCTTTAGGTGCCCTATAAGCATACGGAATGTTATAAGTTGCTTTATGTAACAGATTACATAAAGCAACTTATAACATTCCGTATGCTTATAGGGCACCTAACAAGTTTGTAGTTCAAAAACTAAAAAACACGCTTGTAAATCCTGAACATCTTTTTAAATAATTGTATTGTCATCGGTCTTTGATATGTATGCAAAATTTCAAATCAATGCGACTATCGCAAGTGGGTGAAAATCGCGTTGAAAGATTCCGTTACATAGATTAATACATTGATAGGCAGGTTAATACCGAACTTATAAAAGCGTGTTAAAAAGGGGGAGGTTCTCAATTCGCCTGTATGATTTTTTTGTGTTAACCTCATTTTTAACTGGGCGAAGCGATTTTAATAATTTTTTTTTATTTAAAAGCTGGTGCGTCACATGTGGTCCCATTGGCACCAGGTCAGGATCTGACAGTTATCTCCTTAGAAATTGAGGAAAACCTTCAAATTGCAAAGACGGTAGCCTTCTATATGATTAGGTGATCTCATGAAGCCAGTTCAACATTTTCTTAAAAATACCCAATTATGATTATTTATTTATTATACACATGTGTACACACATGGTGTACACCATAGGAATAAAATTTACAAGAAATTATAATAACAAATATAGTACAATGGGCTTATCGCTAAAAGCAGTTTCTGCCAGGCATATAAATAATTAAATAAACTTCTGCCAATAAGTCAGCTATTTTATAGCAGTTAAAAAAGAGATGTCTATTTTTAATTTTACCAAAAATCATAACAAATTCTTGTAATGAAAGTCCGTTTCTGTTCTGTCGCAGCAGTGGGCTGCTGAGAACTGGACACATCTTATCCGGAAGGCTACTTAGCCTTCTTGTGCCGCATTGAGAAGGCATCTTGACATAGTATTCACATAACTTCAAGATTTAAGTCTCTTACAGAAGATGTTATCTGATTACATTATTTCTCAGCTGGACTAACTTACCTCTAACCTTGAGCAGGAAGTGAAATGGTAATACGAGTACTTGTACCTATTCTTAATCCGTCACGTCACAGAGAAAAAAGGAAGTAAAGAATTTAACCTTTTTAAATTAAACAAGATTCCTTTAGCATAACTCTCAAGGTTGCTACGAAAACGTGGGTGACATCCAGTATCGTATAACTTTTAAACAGAACAATCTACAACAAAAAAGAACAAAGTGACTAAACACAGATTTAAAACTTTGTCGCCTCTTTGTAAACAGGTGTATCAAAACTTTGTTCAAAAATTGAAAAGAAAAATGTTTCTGAAACTACCAAAAGCTTTATTGTAAACTGAATGCTGATTTTAAAGTGTCTTAGTAGGTATATCGATATACGCAAAGTAAGCCGCTGGATGCAAATGGCGTATGGCCGCACTTTGAGAATAGAAAAAGAATCGAAAGTTCCAAACATTTTGAGGGAGACCTTTGTGAATTAGACATACCAAATAATATCCTCTCGAAATAGTAAAGGCTTTTACCAAATAGTCAGTTTATAATGGGCAAAAGGGTAAAAGTGAACCCAATTCTCACCAGTTACTAAAAAGCTAATAGTAACTAAACTTAACTAAAAAATGAAAATTATTAGTGTCAATAACACAATTCGGCAATGTTAAGTGAACTTTCTTATTACAAAAGTTGTGTAGGTAATATAAAACAACAATTTTAATTAATATAAATGTCTATAACTGAATAAATAATTAATCAAAATACACCATCAAAAACTTAACTTTAGTTACGTTACGTTTTTGATGCATAATATCTGGCTTCGATATCTAACGAAGTTTTTTTTACTACTTATCATTCGATTTTGACCACACTTTCAACAAAATACGTTACTATACAAAGACAGCCCAAAATAAATAAAAAACACGAACAAATCAAATTATGGTGGAAAAAGTGACTGCCGCAAGCGGGACTTGAACCCACGACCTCGGAATACCGTTCCGAAGCTCTTCCAACTGAGCTTATTGCTGTCCTGCCTGCAACATTCAAATTAACCACCACATTTGTCACTCGATTGAGTTTATATATTTTTACATCACTTTTACCTTTTACCGCTTACTTGTACCGCTTGCGGCAGTCACTTTTTCCACCATAATTTGATTTATTAAGTAAAAAGCATAGCATGTCAATTGCAAAATTAATAAATTACTTTAAAACACGAGTCTAAATTTAGATGCTTAGTTGACCTTTTGATAATACAGTGATATATTAGATTTAGGCAGCCACGTGACAAGGCGTAGGTATAAATGATATTTTGTAGAAGAACAAACACAATTTACATTCATTAACGGACTAAATTAATTTAGTGTAATGAATTGAATTTGTATACGAAATATTTCCAATCTTTTTTTATTTATTAATGTAAAAACGTTGTATAATTTATTTACTTAAAGAAATATCTAATTTTGACTGTGCTTTTACGTAATATATATAGATTTATTTTTAGATTAACACTAGCTGTGCCCGCAACATCATACTGGTGGAAATTAGAAAAAAAAAAACGTTTATAAAAAACTATACAGTAAAAGCCATCCCCATGAACCACTCTATCTATATAAGATAACCGCATCAAAATGATTTGCGTAGTTTTGAAGATATAAGCTCACATAAAGACATACATACAAAAGTAACGACTTTGTTCTATAATATATAAGGAAAACATACATTACGAAACATTTATAGCTATAACTGACAAATTCAAATCTTTTTTGTTCTGATCTTACAGCATTAATATTAACAGGAGTAGTCATAAGTTGAAAAATGTACGAGAACAATGATCATACTCATTGTGTTCGGACGCTGCCGTCTCTTAGTGTGCGTGAGGCGATTCTGGGCCGTGCGTTTAGTTTTTAAATTCTAAGCATATGAAGTTACGGAACATAGCTAGTTTATTGATAACTATCTGTGCCAGCGGTGTTACCCGCGGTAAAAAGGATAAAAAATAAGTTCGTTTTCTATTCCATTTTTCATTGGAAAGTTTCATGAAAATCCATCCAGTAGTCTTTACGTGAAAGTACAATAAACATCTTTACATACCAACAGTTTAAGTATATTATTTTATAGCGCGTAATTATTTTTTCGTCATATATAGCATGAAATTTAAATGAATATCTTGGGAGATCCCAAGATATTCATTTAAATTTCATGCTATAAGGAGCAGTTATAATCTATATTAGTTGCGTAAGCTAACTAAGCTATTTAATTTGATAAAAAATATTACTATATGCACATAAATAGCTTTTGAAAACACCCTACACCACCTCACATAGATAAAGCAGCGTTTTCATTTATAGCTTGCGCGCGTCCGAATTTCTCGGCAAATTTAATCATATCTCATCCAATAAACAGCAAACTCCAACAAATTATGAGAAAAAAGCCATCCTCTTGAACCATTCTATCTATTACAAAAAACCGCATCAAGATCCGATGTGTATTTTTGAAGATATAAGCTCACATAGGGACATACATACAAAAATTACGACTTTGTTTTATAAGAAGTAAAGATAAAGATAAAGATTTATATAAAATTCCCGTGAAATAAAGTTTGATCATACTCTTCTGAAACGGCTTGACCGATTCCTGTGAAATTTTTATGCATATTCAGTAAGTCAGAGAATCGGCTACTGTCTATTTTTCATACCGCTAAGTGATAAGGGTTGTCCGCGCCGGACATTTGTATGGCAAAACAACATTTACCGGGTCAGCTAGTAATACATATTTATTCTAATTTGTATCGTTTTTATTAGCATTGCAAGTATATTTGACATTTAATTTAAAAAATATTGATTTGATTAAAAGCTCAGCTGAGTCAGATTGCGTCCTGAACCGGTGGTAGGGAAAAAAAATTGGACATGTCATAAGCACATAATTTTTTCTGAAAAATTGTGTCCACTTGATTAAATGATTTTTCATTTCATTTCATCTATAGATTTAACACTCCAAATAGTTGAAGTACCTAGTAGTCTAATAGGATGGCTTTTGCTTACTAAAATATAGGCAAAAAATATCGAAAGCCGTCACTCAAGTGAGTCTGTGACCAAAATAATATTAAGGGTACTACGATGAAGGTTTCAATTTTGATTAGGGTGAATTTTACCCTGGACGTGACTTGAATAGTGTGTCAATAATATTTTTTTAGAATATTTTCTTGTACTCCTGTATTTAATATATATCATTACTAGCTGCGCCCCGCGGTGTTAACTGCGATAAAAAGGAAAATCAGGTAATAAAAATCAGGTAGTACCTAAAGGGTGTTTTCAGGACGCGCACGCCAGAATAGCTCCCAGATGACGCTTGACGGGCTTCGTGGTGGAGTGGTTTATGTAATGGAATAAATGTCATACAAATGTTTGTACTGCGTCTGGGTGTTTTTATAAGTATGTATTTACAAAAAAAAAGTAGTTTACGTATTATATCCGTATTCTGGTATCCAAAACACAAGCATATGAGCATAGCTTGGGACCAGAGGACGTTGTGTGAAATGTCCGTGAATATTAATTAAAAAAAAAAAAGGATGCTTGTATTTTTCCTACTCTACACTTATCGTCACATTTTGGACAATTCACACAATAACTTTCTAAATTGTAGCCTATATGTTATTCTGATGCTAAATTATGGTAAAGTTTCATTAAAATCCATTCAGTACTTTTTGCGTATTTTATGATGATGATGACAGAATTATGAATCAATGGTTCCAACTATGTGACTTTGAAACACAGATTAAGAATTGAAGTTATAAGAGAACGTTGCGGTCTGAAAGAGGATGTAGTGACTAACGTGGAGAAAAGTATGCTTAGGTGGTTTGGTCATGTGGAGAGGATGAATGAGAGACGCTTAACGAAAGGAATATACACGGCGGAGGTAAGTGGAAATGCTGGGAGAGGACGCCCGAGAAAAATATACTCCGATATACTCCAAAAGGGGCAAGTGCGTAGCACCTACAACCGTCGGGCATGTATGACCAGATGTATGAGTGTGGATGAAGTCAAGGAAGTATGTTTGGATCGTAGCAGATAGCGCTCTATAGTCTCTGCCTACCCCCATGGGAAAAAGGCGTGATGATGATGATGATGGTTCCAACCCTACGTGCACAACTAAACTGAACATAATTAAAAAATTAAAACAACTGTAGCTGTATTTTTATAAATCAGCTATTTTGTTGTGCTATAATCTTAATTATTGATTATAATCTTCAGAAATTTCAGCTAACTTTGCCGAATTGTGTCATCGGCACTATCAAAATTATTTTTTTAGTTGTTCACTTTGGTTGTGCGCGTAGAATTGGTACCATTATTTTAATTAAATCATTACTTACCTTAAAATAATGGTACCAATTATATGATACCATTTTAAGGTAAGTAATGATTTAATTAAAATAATATATTCCGTATTGTGACGGATTAAGAATACAAGTGTCACCACCCCATCTCCTCCCAGGGGTTGTGTAAAAGTCAGGGATATTGCACACAGATAACATTTTCTGTTAGAGAAGTAAAACTCGAAAAGAAACCCTGTGCCAACACTCCTGGTCAGCGCGGCACAGTAGACCATAATCCCTCCCAAACTGTAGTAGGCCCGTGCCCAACAGTGGGACGTAAATGGGCTGGAGAAGAAGAATAATGATTTAATTTATCAATTAAATTTGACGTAACTCAATAATAAAATCAGTCAACTTTAGAAAATGTGATGAAATAAAATTTCATTGATGTCAATTACTTTGTGACTCTCATCAATTTACCTAAGTAATTAGAGGGCAGGAATTTTTCATCGCGTTCTTGTGTTAGATATTTAATGTTATGTATTTTTGGCTATTTTTAGTAATTTGGATATTGTATGGCTTTTTATTCATACATTTGGAAGATACGAATAATATACATACAATAATATATTCACTGTCAAAACGACAGTTGCACATATTTATTTATTTATCTATTTTATACCTTACTGTACACCATAAAATTTAATTAAACAGACAGTTCTTAAATTAATACAGTACCATGGGCGGCCTTATCGCTAATAGCGATTTCTACCAGGCACATAATTACACGTACGCAAAAATACTGCTTACTATGTCACAAAACATTGTTTTAGTTCCAAAAAAATTACTTCAAAACATATCTGTTCTTGAAATCTGACAAAAATAGAGAGTCGCTATGGATTGAATCCAAATTTCAATATACCTACATATATTGACATTTCGATATTTCGATTCAATCGAATCAATCGATCGCGGATCAATATTTATAATCATTTTAGATTTCGTGAGTTTGAGTCATCTTAAAAATATTTATCGATCCTATAAAAGTGAGTGTTAGCCTGTTAGCCGGTAACATATAAATATTTTTATATTCATTGATTAATATTTTGATTTAATTGACATTGACTGTTTCTTTGTGTTAAAAAAAAGAAAAATAAAGTGTGTTCTATTCAATATTCTATAAGGTTATATTCTAGTTCTGACATCCTTAATCTGAAGATGCTATCGGCTTAACCATCCATGGCAAGAAGTAGCCATGTAACATTCTATATTCTTATGGTCTTATTCATAATGACTTATCGGAGGTTTTAAAGTTCGCTAAAATCTATTGGCGAAAATTGTCAAAACTTGTTATTCATAATAGTCTTCTTACGATAAAGCGTTTATTATCTCTCCGATAAAATCCCCGTTTAAGCCTCTGATAAGTAATTATGAATAAGACCGTTAATCTGTGGTCACGCAGACTTATTAAAGCTCACGACTCCCGGATACATCGGTAACTTTATCTGCCTTAAAACCCATGTCCGCAGTAAGTAAACGTGGCTTCGAATCACCAAAGTTTGGTTGTATAAACTTGAATTTACTTAATAAGTTCAAGTAAGTTAGTCAAAGCCACACGTTATAGGTCTACAAGTTTATAATTGTATTAACTGTAGAAACTTGGGAGACATAGTCCTTTATGGAGACTAGGTTTGGTCAATTTGGTCATGTATGCAAATGATTTGGTTTGCTGACCAACGTACCTATCCATTCATCCATCAAACTTTCTCAGTCCACTGCTGGACATAAGCCTCCCTCTCTAGCTCCCTGGATCCAGCAGCCCCCGGCATATTTGACGATATTGTTAGTCCACCTTGGGGGCCGCGCCAAACGTACCTTGTAACGTTGTCATAATCATCATTCCGTCATTTCCAAAGGAATAGGCAGGGAATCTCTCTCTCTCCAGCCCTTTACCGTGCCACGCCTGGGCACAGGCTTCCTCTGTGGCTGTCTTCCTCGGTCTACTGTGCCGCGCTAACCAAGCATACTGGTAGTATACATTTTCGAGTTTTCTGTCTCACACAGATGTTGTTATTTGTGCACAATATACGTGAGCTGGCTTTTACAGCACCCTAAGAAGAAAAATGGGTGGTGACACTTGTACTCTTAATCCGTCACCACACGCACCACAAATGTCAGTACTAAACAATTCATAATGAAGATTCAAAAACGTTTAGTAACGGGTTAAGATTGCAAGTGCTGCCATTCCATTTCCTGCCCTCTATGCTGTAGGAGCCAGGGATGATTTAAGGGGATAGCATCCTCTCTGAGATACAGAAATCTCGAAACTAAACCCTATGCGAAGATGCCCGGTCAGCGTGGCATAGTAGGTCAAATATTGTCAGACTCCTGCAGAATAATGGGATGTTAATGGGCTAAGACGGTGAGAAGTTCTGTAATAGCTGCTTCCAGCGACCCCCTAAAATCTTGTCGACTACTTGTACATCCGCGCATCATATGGTAAAAGTTCTCTCGCTTTTAGTTCTATACCACCCAATCGTTGACTGGCAAAAAAATGCCTTAGGCCTTAAGTCCGCCTATACGTAGGTATGCTTGAAATGTTAAATAAATAAATAAAAGGCAAATCCCTCTCGCCACTCGTTATAAAATAAAAATACCATGAAGTAAATTATTGCTATATTGTTATTAAATAAGTTTTGTACTAAGTTTACCTCGGTGTTATTAAACCGAACTGAATATTTTTCTTTCAATATTACCATACTGAGTAAATGAAACTTTAAAAAAGCGTAGTTGAAACTGAAAGTTTACCGTATTGCGAAAATACAGGTATAAAAATAGAAAACTTAAACAATTCCGTTTCGCTTCGGCATTCATTTTATTACTTTTAAAGTTTAGAATAAATTGAAACAATAATACGTTGTGAAAGACTTCGAGGAAAATATTTTATTTTCTTTTGTTTACCAACTCATAACTTAACCGAAATTAAATCTAATATATAAAATTCACGTGTCACAGTGTTAGTTACCGTACTCCTCCGAAACGGCTTGACCGATTCTTCTCAAATTTTGCATACATATTCAGTAGGTCTGAGAATCGGCCAACATCTATTTTTCAAACTTTTTTTTTTAGTAAGGCAAAACAACGTTTGCCGGGTCAGCTAGTTTATTTATAGAAATGCCTTTCTTGGTAATAATTACAGTTCTTTATATAGAAACCTGAATCCAGAAAGCCGGTCCGCGTGGTGACGGATTAAGAATACAAGTGTCACCACCCCAGCAGAGCCAGCTAAGGTACAATATAAGCAGTTAACGTCTGGTATAAGAGACGGAAAACTCGAAACGAAATCCTGAGCCAACACGCCTGGTCAGCGCGGCACTGGTACCAATTCTACGCGCACAACTAAACTTAACTAAAAAATGAAATTTGATTGTGTCAATAACACAATTCCGTAATGTTAACGATTCTTTCTTGTTAGCAAATCTGTTTATTATAGATTAACGATTGTAATTAATATAAAATTACACAACAAAACAACCAAATAATCAATATACAGCAATAGTTGTTTTCATTTTTTGTTAAGTTATGTTTAGTTGTGGACGTAGAATCGACACCACTGTAGACCAAAATCCCTCCTAAAGTGGAGAAGGCCTGCACCCAACAGTGGGTCTTTAATGGATTGGAGAGACAGGGAGAAAGTAATAATTACAGTTCTTTATTAATAAAGAACTGTAAGAAACCTCTTTGTGATGATGTATTCAAAATGGCACCACACCATTTTCTACAGCGGTGCCGCAAGTTCTGATTAGAGAGAGAAGATAGAAGCATGACAAGCACTGCAAAAGAACTCGAAAACATTTTCTTTTTTCATGGACTTTTCACATAACGTCTTCTGGTCCGAAGCTAAGTTTATTTGCTTCTTTCATGATGTTATGGATACCATAATATGGATATAGTACTTAAATAACTTTTCTTTTGTAAATACATACTCTTAACACAAGTAAACACCCAAACGCACGAAGAACTTTTGTATGAAGTACAATGTGAAGTTGCCTGGTTGCTTGGCAACATCATAGACGTCCGTCAAAATACGATTGTCATTGAATTGATAAATTGTGTTTTTGATGTGAAAAAGAACTATTTGAGATATAATTACTTGTGAAATCCTATGTTGTGGCATTTTTTAATTCGTTCTGATACACTAGAACACCCAAAGACTGCGCATTTCGTCACTTTTGTTTTTTTGTTTGTGGCGGAGTTCACACTGTCAATGGTGTCAATTGAATATGGTGTAATAAAACAGATCTAGATTTTAAATGCCATACTTATATCAATGTGTTTAAAAGTGACGTTTGCAGATTGCAAAAATTGCTGTCATCACGGTATGTCACTTATATATGAGTTCCGTATCATTTTAAACCATGAAGTCAAGTTAGCCCAGGCTAAAGTTACATGTCCTCAATTTTAAACGCCAACCCACCTTCTGGTTCTTCTGTGTAATTGATCATCAGGAGAAGTCATCTAAACGAAAATAGGTTTCTGTACTAAGCATATACATTTATAGTTCTCCCACAGATATTTGTACCTGACCACGACAAGAGTGAAGATGTGCCATAGGAAACTAATATCGGTTTTGCACTATATAATCCTCCTAGTTTAGTACTTGCTTTGTTATACAATTAGTGACATGACATACACACAGGCACAAAATATTGACGTTAAATATGACGATGATGATTCTTCGCTCCTATTAGTCGCAGCGTGATGTTATATAGCCTATAGCCTTCCTCGATAAATGTACTATCTAACACTGAAAGAATTTTTCTAATCGGACCAGCACGGTTCCTGAGATTAGCGAGTACAAACAATCAAAATCTTCAGCTGTATAATATAAATATGATATGATGATGACTCTTCAGCTTTATGTATAGTATAAATATGATAAATCTGGAAAGTTTATTTGTTTAATGAAACATATCGAAAAAGAATTCATAATATATTATTCTAATTTATTTTCATGGCAATATGATGTACGACGTGATTTCTCGTTACTTTTTAAAATTACAATGAATATATTAGCCAAAGTTTGGCATGAGAAAACTTGGCTTCATCAGCATAATAATTTACTCCAAGGAAAGATCTCGGGTTACTTAAGCGAAATATTTATGCAAAACTTAATGTCTAGAAGTTTCAGACGAATGCTGATATAATGTCTATAAATCTAGACATCTAATAGTATTATTAAATTCAATTAGCACTCCACTTTTTACCACTTATATCTGAACTAGCTGTCGCTAAGTGAGCTGTAGCTAAGTTTTCCATGTTTTCTTTCCTATTGGTTTTAGCGTGATGATGGTGTACAGTCTATAGCCTTCCTCGATAAATGTACTATCCAACACAGAACGAATTTTTCAAATCGGACCAGAAGTTCGTGAGATTAGCACGTTCAAACAAACAAACTTAGCTTTTGAAGCAATTATAAGTATGTATTTACAAAACAAATGTAATATGTAGTCTATCCGTATTCTGGTATCCATATCACAAGCATAGAAATATAGCTTACTTTAGGACCAGAGAATGTTGTGTGAAATGTCCATGAATATTTTTATTATTTACTTTAACAGAACCATATTAACTAAGTTGTGTTATGATACGACACAGTATTATGAAATTTATGAAATAGAATTAACTCATAAAAATTTTATCATCGGTTCCCGAATGGCTATCCATTATCGTCAAAAATCATCTTGTTCCCTTAATATCCTCCATTTGAGAGGAAAACATAGAGCCAATAAAATCGTTACGGTCAATAAAAACATGTACATAACGCAATTAGGCGGGCCTTAAAAATATTTTCATAGCTTTTGCTTTTTAGGGTTTCGTACAAACCCCTATAGTCTCACTACAGTGTCCGTCTGTCTGTCTGTCCGTCTGTCAAACTTTTTTTACTCAGCAACGGCTGAAGGTATCAACTTGAAACTCATACCAAATGTAGATGTATGCGGAGGGACCGCATACATCTACATTTGGTGCATTTTACTGCAAAAAATATAATCAACCTGATTTGTCGAAGTAATAAGAAAATATTTCAAAAAATGAGGAGCACACTAGCGACATTTGAGTAGTTTTCGCCGCAATTGGGAATCAAAATTCAGCACCTATTTACCGTTACTCTAGAGACTTGAAATTAGTTAGACTAGATACTGGTCATATTGGGAAAAATCCGAAAACTTTAAATTTGTTATCACATTACGCGAAAACATTATCTTCCAAAGGTGATATTTTTCCAGGATCAGCACATGAAGCTTGTAAAAGAGCCATTAACACGTAACAATCACAAAATAGCGCTTGCATTTCCGAAACTTATTCCAACGTTATTGCATTAAATTTGCTGTTTTATAAAAATAAAAGATAGTGGAGTACTAGAAATTTATAAAACCAATTTAAATTTGTTTTAGGTTTTAATTAAAACATATGACCATGAATGATAATAATAAGATGGTTTAGACGTCGTATGTCCATTTTCCACTTTCGTTTACTAAAATTTTATTATACATACATAGCAAGTGCTATTAAATTGTTAATGAATTAATTGTTATTATTGAGATAGAAAATACATTTACATGGTATGGGATTTATGTTCAAAGAATTACATTTTTTCGTCTGTAATGTGACGTCACTTCAAGTAAAGTCAAAATATATATTTCGTATGTAGATGGAGCTAATTGATTTAAATTCTCGCTATAAAAATGTACATTGTGTAATTAGTAGGTAATTCTACTGCGTTTAAAGTTTTATGGCACTTACGTATTAGGACTACACAAATATAGGATTATATTTTGTGAGCTGGCAATGACACTAACTTCTAATAGATTGATGGTTTTTATAAACACAATAATATTAATGCAGCTAAAATGTATCCAGTGTATCCACCACCCACCACATTTACAACGCCCAAATTAACTGTAGGTAGTTTATAATTTATCTACGCTTTTCAATCTACATATAGTCTTATTCATAATGACTTATTGGAGGTTTAAACGGAGATTTTATCGGAGAGATAATAAACGTTTTAGCGTAAAAAGACTATTATGAATAACAATTTGACAATTTTCGCGAACCGATTTAGCGAACTTTTAAACCTCCGATAAGTCAATATGAATAAGACCAATACAATATGAATACAATACAGACCAAGTCAATATGAATAAAGTAGATACGAAACCCTCAGTGTACGAGTCCAACTCGTACTTGACCGGTTTTTATTAAATTTAAGTCAAATGTAAAATCTTTAGTTATTATAAAACAAAGCCGTTATTTTTGTATATAATTATGTCCATATGTAAGCTTATATCTTCAAAACTACGCAACGGATTTTGATACGGTTTGTTTTTATAGAGTGGTTCAAAAGGATAGCTTTTTAGTAGGTATATTATGCTAAGTTTAGTTGTGCACGTAGAATCGGTACCATTGTCTCTATTCCCATATGTTTCATGATCTGAGTCAATTCACCAAAGTAAAATCAACTTACAACTAGTTATTACGTGGGCTATAATGGCGCTAATTTTATCGCATGCATTTTTTTCAGTTAGCACGAACCTTCAAAAGACAGCTGGTAAAGTTTCATGATATTTTATTCATTACTTTGTGAATTATTGTGCAAAGAGTGAGCTACTTTCCTTATTTTCAAAACAATGAATTAAAAACAATTTCGTGTTTTAATTATATACTGTTCTTGATGGGAAAAAACACCGTTAAAGCAAAGCAATGGCTTGAAAAGTGTTGTGGGGACTCCGCTCTATCAGAAACAACGATAAAACGTTGGTTTACTGACTTCAAACGTAGTCTTAGAGATACCGATGATGCAGAATGCAGTGTTAAATTATTAATGAAATTGAAATACCTAAGTTAGTCCAAGCCAAAAGTTATCGGTCAATTAGTTCGTAATACTGTTAGATAGACAAACTTCTAGACATGACCTCTATAAACAGAAGCTAATTCTAGAACCAAATTAAGACATAGAGTTCTGCCTATGTTTGTAGATAAATAGATAATTCTTCGTATGTACAGCAATACACAAAAAAAACAAAATTACATGATTTGTCTTATTATTAGTTATTATTATCTATATACATCTAATATATAAAATTCACGTGTCACAGTGTTAGTTACCGTACTCCTCCGAAACGGCTTGAACGATTCTTCTCAAATTTTGCATACATATTCAGTAGGTCTGAGAATCGGCCAACATCTATTTTTCAAACCTTTTTTTTTGTAGTATGGCAAAACAACGTTTGCCGGGTCAGCTAGTCTTATATATAAAATTCACGTGTCACAGTGTTAGTTACCGTACTCCTCCGAAACGGCTTGACCGATTTTTATGAAATTTTACATGCATATTCAGTAGTTCTGAGAATCGGCCAACATCTATTTTTCAAACCTTTTTGGTTCTTTTTTTGTATGGCAAAACAACGTTTGCCGGGTCAGCTAGTATATATATATATATTACTAGCTGGCCCAGCAAACGTTGTTTTGCCATATAAATGTTGGGGTGGACCCTTACAAACACCGTGACAGGAGAATTCTATACATTAGATATAGATAATTCCTTTTCTACATTAGAGAACAAAGGCTATGGAATATTTAATCCAGTTATTCCTGCCACAGACTATCATAACAGTAGTAATTCTCCCACAGAACTATTCAGGTACGTATTAAATTAACACCAAATTTAGACATTTCTCGTTATGCTAATAGTACTAATATAATGAGAAAATTTGATTTAGTCGTGTACAGGTATACAGAAATACTCTAATATTGTTCTTATTAGATAGTTTTTGTTATTATATTCACAGATGATGTTATATTATAATTTTTCTACCCTTATCCCAATAAATAGTGTTAATAGTACAAACCATATTTTTATACCATTTCGTCGTGCTCGAACGCTCTACAACTTCATCGGCCTCTTCCTATGGTTGACTGGTAGAAAATGCTGTAGGCATTATGTCCGCCTTTGCAATTGTAATATATGAAGTGTATAATAAATAAATATATATATAAAATATATATATAAATATATATATGTCGTAGGAGACTTGATTAAAATAGTTTACTTAAGGATTTTTAGTTTTAACTTAGGTTCCAAGATTGTGAAGTGGGTCCTCAAATTTCAATGGTGAGTAATTCCTTTATCTGATGAGATTGAATGGTGACCCGTTGAATATTCATAAAAGGATCCTTCCAAACCAGCTACACATGTCGTAAGCCACGGATCAATCTCATCGTAGTTAATAGAATGTTGTAGTTGACGACGTTGAATTTTTTTATTTATTAAGTTATTTTGACTGGCCTCGTGGTCCTGTTGTTCATGTAACCGACTGCCATTCACGAGGACACAGGTTCGATTCTAGCATGGAATATTCATTTGTGTGATATTTATAATTGTATATTGGGTATTTTCTGTGTCTGTGTCTTCTATAAGTATGTTTTACACAAGAAAAGTAGTTTATGTTGTCTATCCTTATTTTGGTACTCGTAACACAAGCATATAAGCTTAGTTTGGGACCAGAGGACGCCAAAAAAAAATTGAAGATCGATGATATTAATCGCTTATAAACACTTTACGTTTTATCATAGGTCCTAACTTAATTTAAACAACTTACTTCTCTCCTAAGAAATACTTATGAAATTGACTCAAGTCACAAAAGGAACAAAAGACTAATAATAAAATATGTACTAGAACTGAATTGCTAAGGATAAAGGTTCACCCTTTTATTAAATTTATTTGACCTTCTTTTGGTACACAAATAACTATCAAAAGATTGTGCACGCGTCGCAAGGTGATCAACGCGTACCGAACGTATGCGTAATTCCCGCATAAGTAATGTATGAGAACTCAGTGCGTGATTTTGTGACGACCAATAAATATGCATTAAATCATACCCTGCAACCCACGCTTTACTCCAAAGTTTTTTTTTATTCCGGGCCATGGTATAGTACCTTGAGCCTGACAATGAACCCGTAAATGGATGGCCCTGTTATTCAGGGCCTGACTCGGTAGAAGGGACATTAGGCAACACCATCGTGTGTGCGTGGCCTCTCAATTCTTGGTGATAGGCGATCCGGCACAATAGACGCGGCAGGTCCTGCGATCCGCTGTGTGGAGCTGCTGCGTTTAGCCGTTTACAAAAATTACGTAATGCTCTATCTATCTAAGGTGATCTGTGTTCAGTGATAATTTGTGAATTCCAGTTGGGTTTTATGTTGATATTAGATAAAGTTCGTCTTTTTTTATTGAACATAACTTTTTTTCTCTACTAGTAAACCAATCTATACCAATATAATAAAGCTGAAGAGTTAGTTTGTTTGAACGCGCTTATCTCAGGAACCACTGGTCCGATTTGAATATTTCCGTAAAGGACCTTAGAACAGATCAATCAAGTTAAAGCCAGGTGATGCAGAGTAAGGTGGTCAGTCACTTTGTGAAGTGACGACTTAATTCAATAAACACCGACTCCATCTCCAGTCATAGTAGGTACGTTTAGAGACACTATTAATAGGTAGAACAATTTATCAGCTTAGCTATAGTGCAACGTGCACTCAGTAAATGCCATTGAGTATTCACCAACAGGAGTCGTTACTTACTATACTTCTATGCTGAAGTGTTTGTTTGTTTGAAAGCGCTTATACGGACTACTGGTTCGAATTGATTTTTTTTTATCATTAGTTAAAAATGTTATACAAACGGGGAAGTTTTCTAAATTCCACGTGTACGAAGTCGCGGGCAACACCTAGTATCAAAATATACTGCCTAATGCTATAGGATGCTGTTGTGACGCACCACACAAACACATAAACTTTATTTCATTGCGTTATTACGCATACAAACGCACAATATCTACCATTATACACACACTTTTAAACACCTACACTATACTCTGCTCTGGTACGTTTTTCAGCGATGGCAGCCTGGTTCATGTCGCATTTATGCCAAAAGTCTTTGCCATCATGTTCTTTACGCACCATATTAAATAGATACGGTCTGTACGCAATGAGTAAGCTAAAAGCTAGCTCTTAAGTATATTTAAGCGGCGGTCGCCTCTGTTAAATAAATGCTTTACAGTCACTGCGGTCATGTTCACTACCTTTACATCTTAACTAATCGATAGCTCTTCAGTTTCCCAGCGGGTTAGACTAATTTGATTGGTGTTTCAACTGTACACGTATTTCTGAATATAAATGTGTCTTATGTATTACCCTCCTGTTTGTACATTTATCACTAAGGGTCATCTTTTTCTAGCCCATTAACGTCCCACTATTGGGCTCGGGCCTACTCCACGGGAGGGTTTATGGTCTACTGCGCCGCGCTGACCGAGGATGTTATCTGTGTACAATATCACTTAGCTGACTTTTACAGCAACCTGGGGACAAAATGGGGTGGTGACACATGTATTCTTAATCCGTCACCACATGGACAATATTTTATTGACACTATCTATTTTCATTTTAAGATAAGCTTAGTAGTGCACGTAAAATTGGTTCATAAAGAGCGCCATCCGCTACGGTGTTAGGCTGTAGTAGGGGCTCTATAGTCTTTGGCTTCCCCTATGAGAAAGAAGCGTGATCAGAAAAGAACTAATGAATAATTAATTGCTAAACTAGGCGTTGTCCGCAACTTCGTTCGGGTGGAGTTTAGATACCAAATCTTAATAAATTAAATAAATAAATAAATAAATATTCATGGACATTTCACACAACGTCCTCTGGTTCCAAACTAAGCTTATATGCTTGTGTTATGGGTACCAGAATACGGATATAATACATAAACTACTTTTCTTTTGTAAATACATACTTATAATACATAGTAAACACCCAGACGCAGTACAAACATTTGTATGACAATTATATAATTATACAAAAAAGTCATTCTTTTGAACCACTCTATCTATTAGTATAAATCTAATCAAAATCTGTTGTATAGTTTTAAAGATATAAGCTCACATAGAGACATACATTCAAATATAACGACTTTGTTTTATAATAAGTAAAGATATAATCATGTCTAACAAATATAATAGTATTATCTACTTGTACAATGCACATTTAATATGGATGTAGGCGTGCAATGTTAACTAGGCGCCTACGTGAAATTGTTCTGTGGCAATATAATTGCCATTATGACATTGTTGTGTTATGCTTCGTTAGTTAATTACCGTAGTGTACAATACTATAGAAATATATTAGGTATTAACTAATATTACATATACTAATACTAGCTGTCCCGGCAAACGTTGTTTTGCCATACTAAAAAAAAAAAGGTTTGAAAAATAGATGTTGGCCGATTCTCAGACCTACTGAATATCCAGGTTTAAGTAATAAATTTTATGTTTATTTTAAATAAGTTTCTATCTCCTCATAGTAATAGTTTTTTAGCCATTCTTTTATTTGCTTTTTTTGTTTTAAAATTATTGAGGTTTTTTATTTTGTTCTTTGTGTCCATTAGATTATACAATTTAGGTGCCAAGTAATTATAATGTTTCCTGTCTATATAACTTTTAAGGAACGGATAGGGCATCGCTTAAGGCGTTTGTGACTAACAGGTAAATGTGGTATTGTAACTCGGTGATATCATATCTGCATAGACATTGAATAATATGTACGAAATTTTGTTTCTTATTTTACTTTACAACTCGTTACGTAAACAAACAACAAATTCTTTAAAGTTATCTACTAATTATATAACATAATTAGTATTATTTCACCTAAATCTACCACAAATCGTGGTTATATCCAATTAAGTAACCATCAAGGTATCTAGTTACGATTCCAACTAACTCTGATATGTTGACTGCGGTTACATTGCTTTAAAATCGACATTCACGATCCTACTTGTCAGACGATACTAGGAACTCAATTGCTCACTGCAGTGATCAAGCGATGAACGTTGTTCCCTTAAGGATACCTACTAGAAGTCTGTAGAAGACCGAATGGTCAATTCACCGTGAATGCTGTATGTAGATTTGTGTATGTGAAGAGGATCGATGGTAGACGATTAACGAATGGCATAGGTATACACGGCGGAGGTAAGTGTAATGTTAATGAGTAATGCTAGGAGAAGACGCTCGAGAAAAATATACTCTGATGTTATCGCCAAATATACACCAAAAGAGGTAGGGTAGTCGCTACCTACCCCAGGAGGAAAAGGCGTGATGTTATGTTATGCTGGATCTCCCCCGATTTGTGTATTATTGTTGGGCACTTGCCTCATCATCAATTTCATCAATCAATCTCATTTATGCAATGCTGGCCAGGCTGTGACTACGGCTTCTGAGCTGCTCCACCACCGGCACGGGGGGCGGCGAAGGCGCGCTTACGCCCGCCTTATTCAGCCTTAGCTGGGGCCGCGGGTAGTTAGAAAAGGGACGCTAGTCTGACTACTCGCAATAGAACCCATCACGTAGGAGTGACGTCCCGGTGTGCCCGAAAGTCGCCCGTGAGACGATGCTCACGAAGCAGTAGCCGGATGGGCAACTGATGGCGGAATCATCGCAGTACCAGTACCCATTCACCAGCTGATCTAGGGACACGGCTGGGGTTTTAGTGGGTGAGGACCCCACACTACCCTTCTGTTGTCCCCAAACAGTGGGGTGGAAAAAAATGGCTGTAACTACGGCTTCAAGCTTACAAAAAGATATCTATTTGAAATTTATTTATTAAATAAGATCGCCGGTTTATATGTGTTATCTAATTAGTAAATTTTATTTTATGCAATTTCTGTGTGAAATAAAAAAGTCTGAGGTCCATGAATGAGCTGTCGGATTGTCGTAAATGTTAGGCATTACAAACTAATTCGTACGTGACTTTATTAAAGTTATTTATCTTGACGGGCCTTGTGGCATAGCGGTAGGTATGATAGCTATCTTTTGTTCACGAAATCTAAATACCAATAGTATATCCTCACACGAGAATTAATAGTGTGAATTTAACTTAACCCAACCGTTGTAAATTAGTAGGTACTTATTCTGCACTAGCTGTTGCCCTCGACTCCGTCCGCGTAGAATTTAGGAAATTTTCCCCGTTTTTGCAACATTTTTAACTACTGCTTGAGTGAGAGTATTATAAACGTAAGAGTAAACAAATATAATCAGAATGAACGAACTGCTGAGCTATCAGGAGTTACACGTGTTATTGTGAGTCAACCATAAAATATAGATATGTGCTGTTTCGGGATATTTTCTAGACAATTTTATGTAGAATATTTCCGTCATACATGATTTCTATGTAACTTTTACCATTAAGGCTGCACACGCGACGGAAGCTTAAAAAATGGAGCACCTTTTCCCGTTTTCCCAACATTTCCCTTCACTACTCTGCTCCTATTGATTGTAGCGTGATGAAAAGTATACTATAACCTGCCATGGAGTATGAAGAATAATTGTACCAAGTTTCGTTAAAATCCGTCGAGTAGTTTTTGTTTCTATAAGGAACATACAGACGGACAGACAGACAGACAGACAAAAATTTTACTGATTGCATTTTTGGCATCAGTATCGATCACTAATCACCCCCTGATAGTTATTTTGAAAATATAATTCATGTACAGAATTGACCTCTCTACAGATTTATTATAAGTATAGATTACTTGGCATATTGGGTTTTTTCCACTTTAATTCCATAACGAGCTACTATAATTGTTAATTATTTTGAAATAATTTCAATTTTTAGATAAGTTTAGTTGTGTACACATAAAGGTACCTATGTTCGCCGGGGCTACTGTAATTACTAGACAGTGGGAAATTTAAAAAAATCTATTTTATTCATCACTAGCTTTTGTTCGCTACTTCGTACGAGTGGAATAAATTTTTTTTTTCCCCGTTTATGCAACATTTTTCACTAATGCTTCGCTCCTATTGGGTGCAGTGTGATGTTATTTAGCCTATAGTCTTCCTCGATAAATATACTATCCAACACTGAAAGAATTTTTCAAATCAGTCCAGTGCTTCCTGAGATTAACGCGTTCGAACAAACAGACTATTTAGCTTAATAATATTATTAGTATCTGGCTTTTTTCACGTGGGGAATGCATTTACGTTCTTCGTGTGGGATTCCCGGGTCAGAAAGGGACCCGGACTACCCACTGAACCCCACGGTGTTCCTCCTCGCCCCTTGGCCGGGCCATGGTAGTCACTCAGGTATTACCATGATCCAACCAGGATTAGTATCTGGTACCTATAATACAAGCATAGAAATATAGCTTACTTTGGGACCAGAAGACGTTTTGTGAAATGTCCATAAATATTTTTTTATATATTAGTATAGATTATAGCAAACAAACTAATCTATTCTCTGTATAATACACGTCTCTTTGTAATTAATAAAATATCATTTAACAAGCTTAATTCTTTATAGTTGTTAGTATTTTAAGCTGCAAAGAAGTTTGTTTTAATTGAGTAGTACAAGGAATCCTTAAAGCGCTTTTGTGCACTATTATAGAGAGTTGACTTAAAAGATTCTCTCAGAATTCATTAGTACAATAAATTGTTATTTCTTATAGTGTACTGGTAACAATTTTGTTATTTATTTTACACTAACTGTTGCGAGAATCTTCGTACGCTTGTAATCAAGAAAATAAATCTTAATAAACTAGGTATACAAAATAGCCATCCTATTGAACCACTATAATCAAACTAACACTATGATCATCCTAACACCTATTAATCAAAACCGCATCAAAATCTGTATTTTTGAAGATTTATAATAAGTAAAGATTTGTTTGGAAAGATTCTTCCTTCTCAGGCAAATAATGCCCCACTGTTGGGCACGGACGTCCTCTAATTCGGAAGTATTCTGGTCGATTATGGCACAATTTTCAAAAGTGTCAGAAAAGGCTAATCGGTCTTATTCATAATGACTTGAGATGAAACGGATAGTAATTTGGCCGGACACCGGATATTCGGTAAGCTACTAGGCCGGAGCGCCGGATATCCGGCTGCCGGATTTTCGGCCCTTTATTGCGTTGATGTGATCAGTTTGATTTGAATATTGGCGTGGTGAACGGGATCGGGAATATTCAGGCGCATTCGGGTCGCACGTAAGCGGAGATCGGGTCGACTCGGGGGCGTTGTTTCTCAGTTCGTTTGTTGTTTATTTCATTGTTTATCACTTGTCGTCGTGATTTTATGTTTGAATTCTGATAGGTTTAACAAGAAATGTAATCATCAAAAACACGCTCGCCAATATGGCAATATTTTGATTTAAACAGTGACGATAACAAGTACGCGGTATGTTTATTGGGCCAGGTAAAAATTTCTCGAGATGGTGAAGGAAAAAAGGCGTATTAAACTAATAATTAATAAAACAAACATTTTTGATGCGCGATTATAAAAATAAACGGTGTCCATAACCTATTGGAGTATGATTTGCCTTTGTGTTAAATACTGAGATTTTTAAAAATTTTACCATCCGGTATCCGGCCGGATACTGTATCACTATCCGGTATCCGGCCGGATAGTGAAAACAAGGCCGGATAGGCCTGATACCGGATAGTTACAGGATATCCGTTTCATCTCTAATAATGACTTATCGTAGGTTTAAACGGAGATTTTATCGGAGAGATAATAAACGTTTTAGCGTAAAAAGACTATTATGAAGAACAATTTTTGACAATTTTCGCGAACCGATTTTAGCGAACTTTTAAATCTCTGATAAGTCATTATGAATAAGGGTGTTAGTGTTAAGTTTTATAACACTTAGCTGGCTCTTACAGCTGAAACGGATTGGGGGTGATGACACTTGCATTCTTAATTCGTCACCACCCGGATGCCTATATATAAAGGTAAAATTACTGTTTACCTTATAAAAACCTTTATTTATTTACCCTATTTAATCTATAGTCATGCAATATATCTCATAGACGGATTTTATGACATAAATATTTTTATTTTCTCACATAATAACATCGGACCCATATTTCTATACCGGATAAAGGAGAGAAATCTCGGTCCATTTCTAAATAAATGTAGTTAACATATTGTAAGAATCTTTTGTTGAAAAATGTTAGAAAGAAAATATAGTATGGCTTTTTAGACTTTGTTTGAAATCTGTAAGAGGATCAGAGGGATACTGGGACAATATTTCTTCCTGTTATGTTCTTTGAAATGTTGAAATCGACTTGGGGTGTCGTTTTTATTATAATTTCGGGATCAGAAGATATTTTGCTGAACAAAATTGGTTTAACCATTGTTATATTTATAGGTTGTTATGAAAATAATAGTCTATTTCGTGTCGTACTAGGATTTCTTATTCATTGAGGTTCATCAGGTTTGACCCAATTCATTCTCTCTCTCTCTTTCTCTCTCTCTCTCCACTGCTAGGTACTGGCTACCTCCACTACGGGAGGGAATATCCACGAAGCGCGGATATCGCAATGGTTCCTTGCTAATGACATAGACGCAAGGAGCGATTCTTCGGGGCAAAAAAGACTTGCTATTTTGTTAAGTTCATTATGTGACCATACCTACAGGTTGGCAGCGGATTTAGCGCTACCAAAAAAGGTACAATTGGTGCCTTATGAAGAATTGATAAAGTTATTAGACGCTCATTTTACAGCGAAACGTTGCGGATTTAGCGAGCGATACAAATTTTATGCGGTTGTGCAGCAGCCGGGTGAAACATTTACCCAATGGTCGACAAGGCTGCACGGTCTCACAGTGTATTGTAGTTTCGCTAACTTAGAAAAGGCGTTACGGGACTGATTCGTCATGGGCATGATAGCTGGCCCTGAATGCGAGAAGTTATTTGCGCAGGATATGGAAAATCTGACGTTATCAAAAGCTGTGGAGATGGCCGAGACATTGCGATGTGCGCGCGCTTGAGCTGCATCAACCGCAGTAGATCCTGTTACGCAGATTTTTAAGCTGGCGAAATCGCAAGCAAGTAAAAAGAAGTGTATGGTTTGTGGACATACAAACCACACGTCCAACGAGTGTCGATTTGCGAAGTACAAATGCAGCAAATGTAATAAAAATGGTCTTCTGCGGAGGATGTGTAGTAATAAGTTAAACTACGAGTATGTATTGGCAGAGGATGTGAATGGGGCCAAAGACGATGATGGTAATACACTTTTTAATATTATCTCAGCTCAGGGAGAACCTATGACAGAAACGGTATTATTGCAGGGAAAAACAGTGCAATTTCAAATAGATAGCGGATCAGCGGTGACGGTGATATCTTAAAATACATATAAAAAATTGTTTATTAATACATCTTTACAAATTTCGTATTTAGAAATGTTTTCCCGTTTTTGCAAAATTTTTCACTAATGCTTCGCTCCTATTTGTCGCACCGTAATTTTATATAGCCTATAGCCTTACTAGATAAATTTAATTTCCAACACTGAAAGAATTTTTCAAATCGGATATTTATAAATACATAGAAGTTTACAATGATATATTTGTACTTTGGCTATGTGTGTAAGGGTTTCTGTTGTTAAATATTCTCAGAGGTTCTTGAGATCAGCACGATCAAACAAACAAAATCGTCAGCTTTATAATATTTGTATATATCGAAAACCTACTGTAAACTGTTCTTCCAACCGTGGGGTATCATCAAGCGGTGATGACACAGCGTGGGGTGACAAAGTTCAACATGGCAGGGAGCTGTTGGATGTAAGCGACACAGAACTGCACATAGTGGCATTCCATAGAGACATGCCAGCAGTGGGCATGAAAAAGCCAACAAAAAAGTTCCAGTAATATTATAATAACTATTAGCACTTAAAATTTCATTCAATTCATATTTATGATACAAAGCAATTTGTTTTTCATTAAATACAACTAGCGACTGAATCGCTTTTGTGCATTGTTCGTTTGAAGCAACTTAAAAGGTCCTCAGAGGATTCATTAGTACAATGAGTTGTTTCTTTATGGCAGAAACATTGCTTTTATTTTTATTAATATGAAGTATTGATTTGGACTTAGGACTGAAAGCTGTAGAGAGCTGTTTATTTAGTAAATGGAACTGTTGTAATAGATCAGTTTATTGTTTTTAGCTCATTCATAATTATAAATAGACGCGTGTATTTGTTTTAAATTTTGTGAAATGAGTCGCGCATGTGTTAACAAATATTAGATTAAGAATACTTCCGATACTACCCCATTTCTTTCCCACGGTGCAGCAAGAGCCAGCTAAGGGACAATATAAACAGTTAAAGTATAGAGACGGAAATCTCGAAACTAAACCCTGTGCCAACACGCCTGGTCAGCGCAGCACAGTAGATAGACCATGATCCATCCCAAAGTAGAGGAGGCCAGTGCCCAGCAGTGGGATAACCATGAGCTAGAGAGGAGGAGGAGAGGAGGAGTTCATTACTATTCCACCTCAGGCTATACTATACCATGCCGTAGGTTCGTGGTTTAGTTTCAAGTTCTCCATCTTACACTGAAGGTATCCGCATAAGCCTCTTCTTAGTTAATCGATTCCAACAGCATTCTTTTTCGGATTAATAACCATCGAATATTAATGACATTCTTTGCTCGGAGCAAAGAAATAAAGGCAGATTTATCTACTGGCTAACACCAAAAGCCTGTGTTGATTATATGTTTCGAAGGCACGTGATCTCTTTATGACTGCATTGCTTTGGTTCTAAGGCGGATTATGTGCAATAATTCGCCTCGGAACTAAAGTAGCTGCTGCCTGCAACATCGTGCGCGTGGAATTTTCTTAATTATCCTAAACCTTGAAAAATATACCTACTATAAAAAAACCATCCTATTGAAGCACTCTATCTATTTAAAAAAACCACATCAATATCTGTTGCGTAGTTTTGAAGACAGAAGCTCACATAGGGACATACATATTCTCCATGTGGTGACGAATTAAGAATACAAGTGTCACCACTCCATCTCCTCCCAAGGTTGTTATAAAAGTCAGCTAAGGGATATTGCACACAGATAACATCTTCTGTGAGAGACGGAAAACTCGAAAATAAACCCTGTGCCAACACGCCTAGTCAGCGCGGCACAATAGACCATAATCCCTTCCAAAGTGAAGGAGGCTCGTGCCCAACAGTGGGACGTAAATGGGCTGGAGAGAGAGAGAGAGAGGGACATACATACAAAAATAACGACGTTGTTTTATAATAAGTAATGATTAATAAATAGTTTAAATAAAACTACTTTTTACGGATTTAGACGCGTATATTTGTTTTAAATTTTGGCCCGACGTTTCGGAGACTTTGCAGTCACCATGGTCACGGGTGAGACTATATATGTATAGGTAGGAAACTATATATATAGGTGAGAGAATAAATAGTTGTTCAATTACCACCTTGCACATAATCCGTCTTAAGACAAAATTTAATTTTTAATATCGAGAAAAGAATATCAAAAACTCTGTACTCAGAAACGAACAGAGTAGCAATATATCATCAACATCCCCAATGTTAACAGAACGATAAATTTTTCAAGTTGAAATGTAATTGGATTTTGTCATTTGTAATTCAAATTCATACATTTTATTATAAGTTATTCTTCCAACGCTGAAGAAATTGTATATCCAGTATTATAATCATATTATGGTATTATTTTGTGTAAAAGTGATGTAACTCAAAATAGCACCGATTCATTATCTATATATAATATTATAATGCAAAACAGTTTGTTTGTTTGAACGCGCTAATCTCAGAAACTACTGGTTCGAATTGAAAAATTCTTGTTATGTTGGATAGTCCATTTATCGAGAAAGGCTATATTATAATATCACGCAACGACCAATACGAGTGAGACGTTGGTGTAAAATGTTGCCAAAACGGGGAATGTTTTCTACATTCCACCCGTATGAAGTCGCGGAAGTCAACCACGCCATAACAAACTATACAGAAAGCACTATCCCATCCTTGAATCACTCAATCTTTTAAAAAAATCACATCAAAATCCGTTGTGTAGTTCAAGGAGGCATATACAGGGACTTTTTTCTAAGCCTATCTAAATTTTTACAGGTGGTCGAGAATCGACAAAACTATCGATTTTTGATAATTTCCATTATTATTACTTTATTCAAACTTTTTACCGATTAATTCTCTAATAATCATAATTTATTGTCTACAATAGTTTGTAATAGTTTGTCTACAATAAATAAATATAAATAAATAAATATTCACAGACATTTCACACAACGTCCTCTGGTCCCAAGCTAAGCTTATATGCTTGTGTTATGGGTACCAGAATACGGATATAATACATAAACTACTTTTCTTTTGTAAATACATACTTATAATACATAGTAAACACCCAGACGCAGTACAAACATTTGTATGACAATTAAAAACATCACACAAATGATTGTCCTGACCGGGAATCGAACCCGAGACCCCATGATCGGCAGTCCGTTATATGAACCACTACACCACGAGGCCCGTCAATAATTTATTGACTACAATAGTTCAACATAAAAGTCATTCATAATTAATTTTAAAAATGACCGCGCATACTATAACTGGGTTGCCCACAAATTACACATTTTTTGTAATATTTTTATGTGAAATTAATAAACATTAGGTATTACTTTTATAAAATGATTTATATAATCTAATATATAAAATTCACGTGTCACAGTGTTAGTTACCGTACTCCTCCGAAACGGCTTGACCAATTTTTATGAAATTTTACATGCGTAATCAGTAGGTCTGAGAATCGGCCAACATCTATTTTTCATACCTTTTTTTTAGTATGGCAAAACAACGTTTGCCGGGTCAGCTAGTTATTTATATATAATTATTTATATTTGTACGTAGGTATGTAAGAAAATTTGGATAGGCTTAGAAAAAAATCCCTGTATACAAACATATCGACTCTGTTTTATATTAAGATTAAGCTAATAAAGAATACCATAAGCTATCATAAAATATAGGTTTCGTCTCAGAAGGTATATCGTAGCGAATATACCACACACCAACATAAGATAACAAAACACGAACACTTCGTGGTTTGCCTACAATTCCACTCAAACATCTGACTATGACAGGTAGTGAACTTGAGACTGAGTATACTGTCAGTTAATTCAGTGTGGCTTTGAAACAAGAGGTATTAAATTGAACTCCTATTGTATCGACATATCAAAGGTTTCAAATTATTTATATCGACGATTAAATATTTCTATGGTAATAAGGTCTGATTTTGATGCCGAATTCTGGTAATAGCATACTGCACAGAAGTCGTTACGCCAGCATATATCCAAATTCCGTGGTCTGAGCAAAATGTAGTGTCTAAACTGCATGGTAAAAGTCTATATTTATGGTAAATGTTAAATTAAAAGCAAATGTAGGTAAACTCTGTATCAACCGATCGTAGAGGACACTTTCAAGCTTAGTCCTAACCGTGACCATGGTGACTACAAAGTCTTCGAAACGTCGGGATAAAATATACGCGTCTAAATCCATAAAAAGTGGATGTATTTTCTCGTTAAAAAGTAGCGAATGGAAGGTACTTATTCTACATGCACAACTAAACTTGATTAAAAAATGAAAACAACTATTGATGTATTTTGATTAATTGGTTATTTTGTTGCGCACAATTATTTTAATTAAAATCTTTAGTCTACACAGTATACAGTTTTTATAATAAAAAAGCCCAGTTAACATTGGCGAATCGTGTTATGAAAATTATCAAAATTTAAAACAATTTTAATTGATAATGTCAATCGGCATAATAGAAATTGATCTTTGAAATTTTGTGTTAAAAATCCCTTACAGCTAAATTCTTTGTGAATTGTCTAAAGAAAGTATTAATACTTAACCTTGAGTTTGTACCCTAAAACTCCGGTCGTATTCAACATTTTACTGCGATCTTGAACATTTAAACGCGCCTTAATATTACACTTTATGACTTAACGTTACAAAACCAATATCATTTTACATTTTATGTTGGTTTTACACCCTTGATATATCTGAACGGTGTTTCAACTATAGGCTGTTTTATGATAAAATTGTACGGATGATAATATTCTTTACTACTTACTACATCTGTAATGTAAAGAATGCTTTTATCACTAAGCCAAGTACACAAGTGCAAAGAGTAAATTTTGAGGCACCGCACCAAAAAGAAATAGGGTACCTTATTACTGAGACTACCCTTTACCCTCCCAAAGTGGAGGAGCCCCGTGCCCAACAGTGGGACGTGAATGGGCTGGAGAGAGAGAGAAAAGTCATAAATTGTGCTCAAAGCATAATTTAGGTATTCTGTATACAAGTAGGTACATAATTTATTACTTAAAACCAATAACTTTGAAGGTTCCGTATAAGAAAGTAAAACGGGGCTAAGACTTCGCTGTTCCGTTTGTCACTTAGCTGTATCTCTGAAACGGTGATAGCTAGAGAGCTGAAAATTACATCGTTTATGTATATACTTGACGCTACAACAACATGTACTTAAAATGATTATTTTACTGTCCTTATCACGATTTTGTACGATATTGTTATTCGATGATATTATTGGTACAAAACCCTTTCTATGCGCGTCGTGACTCGTACTTGACCAGTTTTTAATTTCGTTAAATCAAGAATTTAGATATACGATTACATGGTATCATTAAAGGCAGGTAAAATTATCTTCTTGTTAAAAATAATATTGAGGGCCTCCTGGTCTAGCGGTACGTGTACGTGCCGTGGTCACGATGGACACGAGGTCGTTCGAATCCCGCGCGGACAAACTGTGTGATATTTATACTTGACATACAAATGTTTGTACTGCGTCTGGATATTTACTATGTATTATAAGTATATATTTACAAAAGAAAAGTAGTTTATGTAGTATATCCGTATTCTGACACCTATAACACAAACATATAAGCTTAGCTTGGGACCAGAGGAAGTTGTGTAAGATTGCTATGAATATTAATTAAATTAATGAAATAAAAAAAATAAACGACAATAAAATCACAAATAACTAATAATTGACTTATTTAGATCGATTGAACAACTATGACGTCATACATATTTTTATTTAGATATAATATTACAGAAGATTTTTTTTTATTTTTTGTCTTTTTTGAGATTTTATTTTAAATTGTATATGTTTAGTTGTAGTACTGTGTATTTTGTTGTGTCCCCATGGGGGAGAAATAAAAACTTTCTTTCTTTCTTTCTAGAAGCATAATTACATATGTAAAGATAAGTTATTTTGTCTTATCTTATCCTTAAATATGTTATATTTATAATTATTTACTGTGTGAATACCTTAATCATATTAATTTAATCAAAATTATCACAAATATCGTATCTATCATAATTCGTTTCCTTTCTTATGCCTTTGGGTATTGTTTTTGTTTATAGTTTATTGTTTTGTGTCGCAAAATTTCATAGGCTGTGGAAATCTCTTGCCATCAGGCGAAATCTGAGCTTGCTTGTTACACTAGTAGTAAATAATGTACTTAGTTTAAAAACTAAAAAAACACGCTTGAAAATCCTGAATATTTTTTTAAATGATTGCATTGTCATGGATACTTCATATGTGTGCAAAATTTCAGATCAATCCGACATTGATAGATCCTAGACCAGCCGAACTAATAATATAAGCTTGTTAAAAAGAAGCGGGCCGGATTCGTAGTATAGAGTCACTGTTCTAGTTATTTAATAATTCTATGCAACCCACTTACAAAAAAGTTGACAGTTTATGTTGTCAGAGACATAAGTTTCTCTTGTCACAATAGTAGTAAACAATTTTATTAAGATATTCTTATCTGGTTCTATAAACTAACTAAGTGTTTTTCTGTGAAATTATTTGATTTTATATCAAAGGCATACGTAGAAACACAATAATCTTGGTGAGTCTACTCATATACAATTAAACTATTACGTGTATAATTAAAAATACAAGTGTGGTCATAGTGATACTTCAACATGCTATTCTAGTAATTCTGAACAAGTAGATGGGATATATTAAATTATTGCATTGTCATCGGTCCTTGTTAGGTGTTCGAAATTTCAGATCAATCCGTCTACTGCAAGTGGTTGAAAATCGCTTTCAAAGATTCTGTTACATAGATTAATACATTGATAGATACATACCGAATATATAAAAGCGTGTTAAAATAGTTTGCTTAGTATAAAAACTTAAAATATGCTTGAAAATCCTGAGGTTTGCAACAGTCAGCCGGAGTGGTGGAGCCTAATGGGAGAGAAACCGACGAACTATACGGTCATTGTCTAGCAAGACTGCTTTCTGCATCTGGGCCGTCACCGACTTGCTATTGACGCCGAGCCTCTCGAGGTGTCTTGACCGTTTATTGATACAACTATCGGGATTATAATCTGTTAATATTATTATCTTATTAGTGTTCTTATTCATAATGATTTATCGGAGGTTTAAACGGAGATTTTATCGGAGTTGTATGTTTAGATCGTAGCAGAGTGTCCTCTATAGTCTCTGCATACCCTTCATGTGAAAAATGTGTGGTGGTATTGTTAAGATATTAATTTCAACATACATACGATAAGAAACGCTCAAACCATATCATCATTCAAAAAACTTGTTAAGGAACTCTACTTGTCCCTACCGATAAATTGATATACTTCCATATGAATATTCTATGTATGTATATAATATGTATGTATTGTGTATGTATGTATATGTTCAAATATGTATATAAGTATATATTTATGTAAATGTTATGTATGTATATGTATTTGTATATTATATCTGCTACTATAGTATATTCACTTATTTTTAGTACACCAAAATTCGCCTATTCTGCCTCGGTCAAATCCATCTTATGGTTGTCTGGGAGAGATCGCAGCTCGCGATAAGACCGCCCTTTGTACCTATGACATGTCTGTTATGTAAGCTTTGTAAATCATTATGGTGTGCAATAAAGAATATTTTACTTTTACTTTACTTTACATGCGATTGTGTGAAAGTGGGTTTTGATGGCATTTCATATCTTTATAAATACTACTAAAACAGATTATATGATAATTCTATATAATTGATCGTCTTGTGTAAGATATTTTGTGTAATATTAGTAATAAGGTAACGTTATGTATAGCTAACTTTATTTTAATATAGGTAGCTAATTTTGGAACTAGAGTACGTTATATAAATAGTCCATCATTGTTTAAAAATTTACCGCCATATGATTTTTTCTTAAATATTTCAATTTTCTTCTCTATAAACCTTGACGATGACCTGATGCCTGATAACATCAAATAGTAAAACTATTCTAATATTATAAATAAAATAAATAAATAAAGCTGCAGAGTTTGTTTGTTTGTTTAAACGCGCTAATCGCTGGAACCGCTAGGCAGATTTGAAAAATTCGTTTAGTGTTCGATAGTACGCATAAAGAGAAAGGAGAAAGCAAAGCATCAGTGAGAAATGTTGCATTAGTGGGGACAATTATCCTTATTCTTCGGTTGCGTACGATATTTCATATAAAATTGAGGATATCACTACTTTACCTACATTTTAAGAAGATTTTATAAGCTCATAGATAGGAAACAGATGTTTTCTATGTATATTATGTATATGCTGTACTGCATCTGATAATCTGTTGTGTCACTAATAATAAAAAATAATAAAATGTTTTATTTGCTCCCACATACAAATTGATAACAATAACAATTGTACAATTATACAGGTATTAGGATAAGTTTTGTTTGTGGAAGTCAGGAGCCCATACTAGGTTTCCCTGTGCTAAGGGTCTCCTGGCTCCCCTAATAAATGTAGGTGGCTACTAATAAATGTTATGTGCGGAGACCGACCGTGCTACTTATGATTGAGAGTCCGATACACTACCAAAAGACCAATCGATGTCTTCTTTTATCAAGTCCATTAAAGTCCTAAGGCGTCTACTCGTACGTCGTACTATGCCGCGCTGACTAGGCATAGGCAGGAAGCAATATTTCACACAAGGTCCACTCTCTCCAGCCCATTAACGTGGGCACGGGTCTTCTCCACTTTGGGAGGATTCTGATCTATTATTCGACTTTTTGTCTCTCACAGAGGATGTTAACTACTAAAAATATCCCTAATAACTTTTACTGCACCTTGGGGAGGAAATAGAGTGGTGACACTGATATTCTTAATCCGTCACCACATGGACTGAATCTGAATCGATTTGTTACGTCTTAATTGTTTATTTAAATAAACTTTTCGCTATAGATATCAATATTGCATTATGCAACATAGATTCATTACTATCTAAATTTCACGATAGCAACGTTAATTAAAATGTATGTTAATACATATTTATGATAAATGACAGCTGCAACACGTCACCTTTTACGTACATATATCCTTATCTATGTCACGCCATAATTATATCTCTGCCTAATTATATCATTAGCTACTTAGCAATTCCCCCCAGATTAGTTTTGCTTTTTTTAAACACACACCTCTAGAAACACTCAATCGCCCTACTTTTTAAAGATTATTTAGGAGTCAAATTATGGTGGAAAATAAATGATCACCATGAGCAATGAGACGGAAATCTCGAAATTAAACCCTGTGCCAACACGCCTGGTCAGCGCGGCAAAGTAGACCATAATCCCTCCCAAAGTGGAGGCCCGTGCCCAACAGTGGGACATAAATGGGCTGGAGAGAGAGAGAGAGAAGCTTTTTTTATAATAAGTGTAAGCTTTAAAATAACCGCATAATGCGGTTTTTATTAATAGATAGAGAGATTCAAGAGAATGTTTTTTTTTTAATATAATTTGTTAGTGTTTGTGGTTTGTGAATTTTACACGTACAAAGTTGCGGGCAGTAGTAGTTGATCCAGAAACAAATTGTTTCTTTTTAAAGTTTGTCACTGTCCTCTGCTCTTGACATGATTATGTGCAAAATCTTAGACTAATCTAACATCGTAAGTGGGTGATATCAATATCACTTTTAAAGATTCTATTTTATAAATTTGCTAACTGTTGCCCGCGACTTCGGATTATGGTCTACTGTGTGCGCTGACCAGACGTTTTGGCACAGGGTTGATTTTCGAGTTTTTCGTCTCTCACAGAGGATGTTATCTGTGTACAATATCCCTTAGCTGGCTTTTACAGCACCCTGGGAAGGAAATGGGATGGCGACCCTTGTATTCATAGTCCGTCACCACACAGCGCGGCACAGTAGACCATAATTCCTCCCAGTGAGTAGGAGGCTCGTGCCCAACAGTGGGACGTTAATGGGCTGGAGAAAGAGAGAGAGAGAGAAAGAGTAAGGATTTTGTTCAATCAACAACTTAATAACAGCAATTTTTTTCCAAATGTTTTTATGTGTAAAATACCAGTCAGAATTGCCATAAAATTTTGATACAAGTGTCACCACCCTATCTCCTCCCAAGGGTGCTGTAAAAGCCAGCTAAGGTATATCGCCCACAGATAACATCCTCTGTGAGAGACGGGAAACTCGAAAACAACACATTGCTTTTATTTTTATTAATATGAAGTATTGATTTGGACTTAGGACTGAAAGCTGTAGAGAGTTGTTTATTTAGTAAATGGAACTGTTGTAATAGATCAGTTTATTGTTTTTAGCTCATTCATAATTATAAATAGACGCGTGTATTTGTTTTAAATTTTGTGAAATGAGTCGCGCATGTGTTAACAAATATTAGATTAAGAATACTTCCGATACTACCCCATTTCTTTCCCACGGTGCAGCAAGAGCCATCTAAGGGACAATATAAACAGTTAAAGTCTAGAGACGGAAATCTCGAAACTAAACCCTGTGCCAACACGCCTGGTCAGCGCAGCACAGTAGATAGACCATGATCCATCCCAAAGTAGAGGAGGCCAGTGCCCAGCAGTGGGATGACCATGAGCTAGAGAGGAGGAGGAGTGGAGGAGTTCATTACTATTCCACCTCAGGCTATACTATACCATGCCGTAGGTTCGTGGTTTAGTTTCAAGTTCTCCATCTTACACGGAAGGTATCCGCATAAGCCTCTTCTTAGTTAATCGATTCCAACAGCATTCTTTTTCGGATTTATAACCATCGAATATTAATGACATTCTTTACTCGGAGCAAAGAAATCAAGGCAGATTTATCTACTGGCTAACACCAAAAGCCTGTGTTGATTATATGTTTCGAAGGCACGTGATCTCTTTATGACTGCATTGCTTTGGTTCTAAGGCGGATTATGTGCAATAATTCGCCTCGGAACTAAAGTAGCTGCTGCCTGCAACATCGTGCGCGTGGAATTTTCTTAATTATCCTAAACCTTGAAAAATATACCTACTATAAAAAAACCATCCTATTGAAGCACTCTATCTATTTAAAAAAACCACATCAATATCTGTTGCGTAGTTTTGAAGACAGAAGCTCACATAGGGACATACATATTCTCCATGTGGTGACGAATTAAGAATACAAGTGTCACCACTCCATCTCCTCCCAAGGTTGTTATAAAAGTCAGCTAAGGGATATTGCACACAGATAACATCTTCTGTGAGAGACGGAAAACTCGAAAATAAACCCTGTGCCAACACGCCTAGTCAGCGCGGCACAATAGACCATAATCCCTTCCAAAGTGAAGGAGGCTCGTGCCCAACAGTGGGACTTAAATGGGCTGGAGAGAGAGAGAGAGAGGGACATACATACAAAAATAATACTTTGTTTTATAATAAGTAATGATTAATAAATAGTTTAAATAAAACTACTTTTTACGGATTTAGACGCGTACATTTGTTTTAAATTTTGGCCCGACGTTTCGGAGACTTTGCAGTCACCATGGTCACGGGTGAGACTATATATGTATAGGTAGGAGACTATATATATAGGTGAGAGAATAAATAGTTGTTCAATTACCACCTTGCACATAATCCGTCTTAAGACAAAATTTAATTTTTAACATCGAGAAAAGAATATCAAAAACTCTGTACTCAGAAACGAACAGAGTAGCAATATATCATCAACATCCCCAATGTTAACAGAACGATAAATTTTTCAAGTTGAAATGTAATTGGATTTTGTCATTTGTAATTCAAATTCATACATTTTATTATAAGTTATTCTTCCAACGCTGAAGAAATTGTATAACCAGTATTATAATCATATTATGGTATTATTTTGTGTAAAAGTGATGTAACTCAAAATAGCACCGATTCATTATCTATATATAATATAAAAGAGTTTGTTATAATGCAAAAGAGTTTGTTTGTTTGAACGCCCTAATCTCAGAAACTACTGGTTCGAATTGAAAAATTCTTGTTATGTTGGATAGTCCATTTATCGAGAAAGGCTATATTATAATATCACGCAACGACCAATACGAGTGAAACGTTGGTGTAAAATGTTGCCAAAACGGGGAATGTTTTCTACATTCCACCCGTATGAAGTCGCGGAAGTCAACCACGCCATAACAAACTATACAGAAAGCACTATCCCATCCTTGAATCACTCAATCTTTTAAAAAAATCACATCAAAATCCGTTGTGTAGTTCAAGGAGGCATATACAGGGACTTTTTTCTAAGCCTATCTAAATTTTTACAGGTGGTCGAGAATCGACAAAACTATCGATTTTTGATAATTTCCATTATTATTACTTTATTCAAACTTTTTACCGATTAATTCTCTAATAATCATAATTTATTGTCTACAATAGTTCAACGTAAAAGTCATTCATAATTAATTTTAACAATGACCGCGCATACTATAACTAGGTTGCCCACAAATTACACATTTTTTGTAATATTTTTAAGTGAAATTAATAAACATTAGGTATTACTTTTATAAAATGATATATATAATTATTTATATTTGTACGTAGATATGTAAGAAAATTTGGATAGGCTTAGAAAAAAATCCCTGTATACAAACATATCGACTCTGTTTTATATTAAGATTAAGTTAATAAAGAATACCATAAGCTATCATAAAATATAGGTTTCGTCTCAGAAGGTATATCGTAGCGAATAATACCACACACCAACATAAGATAACAAAACACGAACACTTCGTGGTTTGCCTACAATTCCTCTCAAACATCTGACTATGACAGGTAGTGAACTTGAGACTGAGTATACTGTCAGTTAATTCAGTGTGGCTTTGAAACAAGAGGTATTAAATTGAACTATTGTATCGACATATCAAAGGTTTCAAATTATTTATATCGACGATTAAATATTTCTATGGTAATAAGGTATGATTTTGATGCCGAATTCTGGTAATAGCATACTGCACAGAAGTCGTTACGCCAGCATATATCCAAATTCCATGGTCTGAGCAAAATGTAGTATCTAAACTGCATGGTAAAAGTCTATATTTATGGTAAATGTTAAATTAAAAGCAAATGTAGGTAAACTCTGTATCAACCGATCGTAGAGGACACTTTAAAGCTTAGTCCTAACCGTGACCATGGTGACTACAAAGTCTTCGAAACGTCGGGATAAAATATACGCGTCTAAATCCATAAAAAGTGGATGTATTTTCTCGTTAAAAAGTAGCGAATGGAAGGTACTTATTCTACATGCACAACTAAACTTGATTAAAAAATGAAAACAACTATTGATGTATTTTGATTAATTGGTTATTTTGTTGCGCACAATTATTTTAATTAAAATCTTTAGTCTACACAGTATACAGTTTTTATAATAAAAAAGCCCAGTTAACATTGGCGAATCGTGTTATGAAAATTATCAAAATTTAAAACAATTTTAATTGATAATGTCAATCGGCATAATAGAAATTGATCTTTGAAATTTTGTGTTAAAAATCCCTTACAGCTAAATTCTTTGTGAATTGTCTAAAGAAAGTATTAATACTTAACCTTGAGTTTGTACCCTAAAACTCCGGTCGTATTCAACATTTTACTGCGATCTTGAACATTTAAACGCGCCTTAATATTACACTTTATGACTTAACGTTACAAAACCAATATCATTTTACATTTTATGTTGGTTTTACACCCTTGATATATCTGAACGGTGTTTCAACTATAGGCTGTTTTATGATAAAATTGTACGGATGATAATATTCTTTACTACTTACTACGTCTGTAATGTAAAGAATGCTTTTATCACTAAGCCAAGTACACAAGTGCAAAGAGTAAATTTTGAGGCACCGCACCAAAAAGAAATAGGGTACCTTATTACTGAGACTACCCTTTACCCTCCCAAAGTGGAGGAGCCCCGTGCCCAACAGTGGGACGTGAATGGGCTGGAGAGAGAGAGAAAAGTCATAAATTGTGCTCAAAGCATAATTTACGTATTCTGTATACAAGTAGGTACATAATTTATTACTTAAAACCAATAACTTTGAAGGTTCCGTATAAGAAAGTAAAACGGGGCTAAGACTTCGCTGTTCCGTTTGTCACTTAGCTGTATCTCTGAAACGGTGATAGCTAGAGAGCTGAAAATTACATCGTTTATGTATATACTTGACGCTACAACAACGTGTACTTAAAATAATTATTTTACTGTCCTTATCACGATTTTGTACGATATTGTTATTCGATGATATTATTGGTACAAAACCCTTTCTATGCGCGTCGTGCCTCGTACTTGACCAGTTTTTAATTTCGTTAAATCAAGAATTTAGATATACGATTACATGGTATCATTAAAGGCAGGTAAAATTATCTTCTTGTTAAAAATAATATTGAGGGCCTCCTGGTCTAGCGGTACGTGTACGTGCCGTGGTCACGATGGACACGAGGTCGTTCGAATCCCGCGCGGACAAACTGTGTGATATTTATACTTGACATACAAATGTTTGTACTGCGTCTGGATATTTACTATGTATTATAAGTATATATTTACAAAAGAAAAGTAGTTTATGTAGTATATCCGTATTCTGACACCTTTAACACAAACATATAAGCTTAGCTTGGGACCAGAGGAAGTTGTGTAAGATTGTTATGAATATTAATTAAATTAATTAAATAAAAAAAATTAAACGACAGTAAAATCACAAATAACTAATAATTGACTTATTTAGATCGATTGAACAACTATGACGTCATACATATTTTTATTTAGATATAACTAGCTGACCCGGCAAACGTTGTTTTGCCATACTAAAAAAAAAGAAAAGAGGTTTTAAAAATAGATGTTAGCCGATTCTCAGACCTACTGAATGTGCATACAAAATTTCATAAGAATCGGTCTAGCCGTTTCGGAGGAGTACGGTAACTAACACTGTGACACGTGAATTTTATATATTAGACTAGCAGTGCCCGCGACTTCGTACGCGTGGAATTAAGAAACGAAAAATTAAATGAACTAACAATAACGCCATTTTACAGCTAATTAGTAAATCGTCAGTGTGGTTCTCTTTTCTTGCACAGTTCTAAAGAAGTAACACACATGGCCCAATGTCATTTTAGTAAATGATATCTCAGAGCTTCATCATGCCTTTTTAGGTCTTTGTACAAACCCTTATACTCTCAATACGGTGTCCGTCTGTCTGTCTATCCACTCGTTAATCTTTTTTTTACTCAGCCACGGCTGAAGTTATTAATTTGAAACTTATACCAAATGTAGATCTATGTGGTCCCTTGCTGCAAAAGATACAATCAATAATTTAGATCTACGCATTCAGAAGATATAACCGAACTACAGCCATTTTTGAGTATTTTCCACTTTCGCTAGGGAATCAAAATCTACAGGTTACTTCCCACTATCCTAGAGACTTGAAATTTGGCATGGTCCAAAATGAATAAATAAAAATACTTCATTATATTAAAGCGTATTTAAATAAGAATTTTCCACACAATGTCCTATAGTCCCAAGGTAAGCTTTATATGCTTGTGTTATGGGTACCAGAATACGGATAGAATACATAAACTACTTTTCTTTTGTAAATACATACTTATAATACATAGTAAACACCCACCCTTATAATACCATAAACATGGCTCTTAATTTTTTTATCCGTGAGGACATATAATACGCTTGCTGATGAATATTTCTTTTTTGTTCAAATTTATTGAGAAGCTGTTGGTCTTCCTTGAAATAAATAAATCTCATAAATAAATGAAAAATTAGAATATTTTGTTGTTCTATATTTTAAAGTTTAAGCAGCGTAAGCAAAATAGTTAACTCTTTTAGTTGATTTTTTTCCGAAAAACCCAAATATTTTACGGAACCCTAATTTTTCCAAAATAAAATCTAGCCTATTTTAAGCGCAGATAATGTAGCTTTCAAATGGTGAATGAATTTTAAAAAACGGTCTAGCAGTTTTTGAGCCTATTGACCATACGCCGACGCCGACGCCGAAGCCGACGCCGACGACGACGCCGACGCCGAAGCCGACGCCGACGACGACGCCGACGCCGAAGCCGACGCCGGAGCCGACGCCGACAACGACGCTGAAGCCGCCGCCGACGCCGACGCCAACGTCGTCGCCTGCGTCGCTGTAGATGCCAACGCCTATAAAAACCAATTCAGCACCAATACGTCGGGATTTGAGCAGCGTAACGACCATACGACGGAGGCGTCGGCGAAGCCGGCGCCGACGACGATGCCGAAGCCGACGCCGAAGCCGACGCCGACGCCGACGTCGTCGCCTGCGTCGCTGTAGATGCCAACGCCTATAAAACCAACTCAGCACCAATACGTCTAGATTTGAGCAACGTAACGACCATACGACGGAGGCGTCGGCGAAGCCGGCGCCGACGACGACGCCGAAGCCGACGCCAACGCCGACGCCGACGCCGACGTCGTCGCCTGCGTCGCTGTAGATGCCAACGCCTATAAAAACCAACTCAGCGCCGATACGTCGGGATTTGAGCAACGTAACGACCATACGACGGAGGCGTCGGCAAAGCCGGCGCCGACGACGACGCCGAAGCCGACGCCGAAGCCTATAAAAACCAACTCAGCACCGATACGTCGGGATTTGAGCAGCGTAACGACCATACGCCGACGATGACGCCGGCGCCTATAAAGACCAACTCAACACTGATCCGTCGGGGATTGAGCAGCGTAACAACCTGTACAATACTGACTTTTACACACACTAAGACGCCGTGACACGTGGTATCTTTATAAATTATTGCATATGTGTTAATCTGATATGTAAGCTATATTATTGCAAAGTTTCACGAAAATCCATCCGTCTTTACGTGAAAGAACAACAAACATCCTTACATTCATACATTCAACCATACATCGAAACAATGGAGTATAGATAGATGACCGGGGAAACGTTCTCGTTGCTCAGCGAACAGTTAAACTTTATTTTATCACGCGTAATTCTTTTTTCGTCATATCTCCGAAGATATTCATTTAAATTGCATGCTGTAAAGAGCAGTTATTATCTATATTAAATGCGTAAGCTAACTAAGCTATTTCATTAGATAAAAAATGTTACTATATACACATAAATAGCTTTTGAAAACATCCTATTGAATTTGATAATTTTGTTGACGTTCTTATAGGTACAGCGGGTTTTCCTTAAAAGATAGACATATGGCCTCGCGGACTTTTTTAAAGATCTATAGGTAACAAACAATTTCTCCATACATTACTTTGTTGTAACTCACATGGATAAGGCAGCGTTTTCATTTAAAGCTCGCGCGTGTGACGTTTTCCCCGTTTCTTGCAACATTTTACACTGATGCTTCGCTTCTATTCGTTGCAGCGTGATGTTATATAGCCTATAGCCTTCCTCGATAAATGTACTATCCAACACTGAAAGAATTTTTCAAATCGGACCAGCGGTTCCTGAGATTACCGCGTTTAAACAAACAAACAAACAAACTCTTTCGCTTTATAATATTAGTATAGATATTACAGAAGATTTTTTATTATTTTTTGTCTTTTTTGAGATTTTATTTTAAATTGTATATGTTTAGTTGTAGTACTGTGTATTTTGTTTTGTCCCCGTGGGGGAGAAATAAAAACTTTCTTTCTTTCTTCCTTTCTTTCTAGAAGCATAATTACATATGTAAAGATAAGTTATTTTGTCTTATCTTATCCTTAAATATGTTATATTTATAATTATTTACTGTGTGAATACCTTAATCATATTAATTTAATCAAAATTATCACAAATATCGTATCTATCATAATTCGTTTCCTTTCTTATGCCTTTAGGTACCTATTGTTTTTGTTTATAGTTTATTGTTTTGTGTCGCAAAATTTCATAGGCTGTGGAAATCTCTTGCCATCAGGCGAAACCTGAGCTTGCTTGTTACACTAGTAGTAAATAATGTACTTAGTTTAAAAACTAAAAAAACACGCTTGGAAATCCTGAATATTTTTTTAAATGATTGCATTGTCATCGATTCTTCATATGTGTGCAAAATTTCAGATCAATCCGACATTGATAGATCCTAGACCAGCCGAACTAATAATATAAGCTTGTTAAAAAGAAGCGGCCCGGATTCGTAGTATAGACTCACTGTTCTAGTTATTTAATAATTCTATGCAACCCACTTACAAAAAAGTTGACAGTTTATGTTGTCAGAGACATAAGTTTCTCTTGTCACAATAGTAGTAAACAATTTTATTAAGATATTCTTATCTGGTTCTATAAACTAACTAAGTGTTTTTCTGTGAAATTATTTGATTGTATATCAAAGGCATACGTAGAAACACAATAATCTTGGTGAGTCTACTCATATACAATTAAACTATTACGTGTATAATTAAAAATACAAGTGTGGTCATAGTGATACTTCAACATGCTATTCTAGTAATTCTGAACAAGTAGATGGGATATATTAAATTACTGCATTGTCATCGGTCCTTGTTAGGTGTTCGAAATTTCAGATCAATCCGTCTACTGCAAGTGGTTGAAAATCGCTTTCAAAGATTCTGTTACATAGATTAATACATTGATAGATACATACCGAATATATAAAAGCGTGTTAAAATAGTTTGCTTAGTATAAAAACTTAAAATACGCTTGAAAATCCTGAGGTTTGCAACAGTCAGCCGGAGTGGTGGAGCCTAATGGGAGAGAAACCGACGAACTATACGGTCATTGTCTAGCAAGACCGCTTTCTGCATCTGGGCCGTCACCGACTTGCTATTGACGCCGAGCCTCTCGAGGTGTCTTGACCGTTTATTGATACAACTATCGGGATTATAATCTGTTAATATTATTATCTTATTAGTGTTCTTATTCATAATGATTTATCGGAGGTTTAAACGGAGATTTTATCGGAGTTGTATGTTTAGATCGTAGCAGAGTGTCCTCTATAGTCTCTGCATACCCTTCATGTGAAAAATGTGTGGTGGTATTGTTAAGATATTAATTTCAACATACATACGATAAGAAACGCTCAAACCATATCATCATTCAAAAAACTTGTTAAGGAACTCTACTTGTCCCTACCGATAAATTGATATACTTCCATATGAATATTCTATGTATGTATATAATATGTATGTATTGTGTATGTATGTATATGTTCAAATATGTATATAAGTATATATTTATGTAAATGTTATGTATGTATATGTATTTGTATATTATATCTGCTACTATAGTATATTCACTTATTTTTAGTACACCAAAATTCGCCTATTCTGCCTCGGTCAAATCCATCTTATGGTTGTCTGGGAGAGATCGCAGCTCGCGATAAGACCGCTCTTTGTACCTATGACATGTCTGTTATGTAAGCTTTGTAAATCATTATGGTGTGCAATAAAGAATATTTTACTTTTACTTTACTTTACATGCGATTATGTGAAAGTGGGTTTTGATGGCATTTCATATCTTTATAAATACTACTAAAACAGATTATATAATAATTCTATATAATTGATCGTCTTGTGTAAGATGTTTTGTGTAATATTAGTAATAAGGTAATTTTATGTATAGCTAACTGTTCACGTATGAACATACATACGGACAAGTCCACCCTAGGTTATATATATTGAATAACTAACTTCCCGTTTATGAATAAACTCACGTATTAATATAATCAGCAAATTCTTTCTATGCTCTATTTTAGTAACTCTTCGCAGTCACGTATTTTGCATATGTGTGTATAAACGAAACTACTATATAAACTATGTATTTCTACAATAAAGCAGTCCAGTGAAATCACCCGAAGTTTCATTGACTCCCTCCTCACCATGTGGCTACCGTCGCGCCGCCCTAGCGCTGCCTGAGTCCAGCGCCGCGTCGCTCTAACTATCGCGCTGCCCGAGTTCAGCGCCACGCCGCCGCCCTAACCGTCGCGCCGCCCTAACCGTCGCGCCGCCCTAGCGCCCTAGCGCTGCCCGAGTCCAACGCCGCGTGGCTCTATCCTTCGCGCCGCCCTACACCATCGCTGCACAAACCTAACCGTGCCTAACATCATGTAGTTTAGGTACTGAGCGTCTACTACGTCCGACAAATCAATAAGGTAGCTAGAGTCTACGTGTTTACGAGTATCTATGGACTCTCGTTCTGTACACGCCTGTCAGCGAGCAACACAGCACGTTCCCGGCGTGTCCATTTGGTCCTTCGAGGTAAGAACTAGCATTTCTCTTTTCTATTACTACTTGTGTCTTATTAAATCACAGGCTGGTGAGCCCTATACACTCACTGGTACTGTTATATGTTAAAAGCTGTTTATAACTCAGTTGCCTTCGTGCGGTAACGAATCAGGCATCGGTCTCCCACAAGCGGGTCGCCCCGATGCTCGAGAAGTCGTATGTAATTGTATTATACCGTAACGGGAAAAGAGAGCGCAACTAAGTTTAGTCTTACATCTACCAATTACAAGTAGTACCATCACTGGAAAAGAGATATTGGAAATACAAGAAGACATAAATTGAGGTATGAAGAAATATCAAGAAAATATCACAAGAAAAGAATAATGGAACAGAATAATACGTATTAGTTTTAAAAAGAAATAACAGAAACTCGTAGACATCTGCTGCCCAAGAAGCTACCTACTTATGAAACAGATTACGTTAATCAAGAATGAAATTAGTCTACAAGTGCAAAATGAGCTCAATAAAATAATTGCTGACTTACGCAAAAAGAATACGCACAAAGAAAGTCACTGACGAATGCATTCGAATGTCACACTGGTCGTGATCGTGACATTGACATGAATTGAACTTCATTAATGAAAAGATATTGCTATTAGCACAGAAAAATGCGAATTCACCAGAATAACTACGGAATTATGACATCATGATGTGTTTACGTTCATATATAAAAGCGCTATATAAATAAAATAAAAGGGGTAAATTAATATTAGCACCTCATGAATATGGTACCTTTGTTATAAACCTTATCAATTTTAAGCAGCTGCATATGCATTAAGACAATATTACAAGCAAGGAATATGGATTAAAATCGTCACATGGGATCCCATTTCAACAAGAATTAGAAATACACAAATTGAGGAATACGCAAGGAACGAAATAAATCAGAATCAGAAACTCAAAGTGATTAAACAAGTCATGGGTCAAGTCCTAATTCAAGTCAAATAAGAAAAATAAAAATCAAATAGACGTTACGTCACAAATTTGTTTATCAATTGAGTGAAACAATTAAAACAACACGTATTTGTGTAAACGAGTTACTGCTATATCAGCACAAATACGCACGTTGGCGGTCAATGCAGAATATAAACGAAAATAATCTAACAACACAAAGCAAGAGAGTAAACAGAGTATCACACATACAAAAGTTATTGCCACAAACACGTTGGAATTACGGTAACACTAATCATCATGGGCACACAAAGGCACTATACCTCCATTCTCTCCGCACTTCGAAAAAATACAAATATATAGGGTGAATTCAATAAAATGTCATTTGCGCAGAGTAATAGGCGCATAAACAGTTGCATGTGAAGAATTGCATATCTACATTCTTACATCAGACAAAAGCATGGTTATACTCAAGACTACTATGTGTACTATGTGAGGACATTAATGATAATACGGTACTGAAACCAAGTTACTTCATAATTGGAAATGAAACTCCTGCTACTAAGAACCTACATACAACAAAAAAAAAAAAATTAAGAAGGGAAAGCTGGGCTAGTGATTATATTCATCATCTACAATATAGATATAGATGGAAAACAAGAGAAGATAATTCAAAGACGAGTACCTTAGTATTATAATAATAAAGGACGAAGACATTCGCGTAGCCAAATGGCTACTGGCAAAAGAAAGAAATACACACTTGAAATGATGGATTAACAAAAGTAGTAACGTTAAAAAGATGTTCGGGATCACTTACACACGATCAATATACACCAAGATACCTTTACCGGTACAACCAAACGATGAGAATAGCGTTAACGTAAATGGTTAGCAGCACAGAATATAAATCCACCATGCAAAAGTCTATCACCTGGATTCTATACAACAAATGACTCAACAAAGATAAATGGAGGGACATTACAAATCGAGACAAACATTAATCAAAACGACCTACAAATAGACATACAAAAGTTTACCAATATTATCATGGATTTCAAGCAATCATGCAACAACCCAGGAGACGCGAAGACACACATTGCAAACAATTTTATCAACACCTAGAACACAAGCAAAACAAGTTAACCACATTATGAGGATACAAATATCAGCAATATTCGGGCAACAAATTCGAAAATATGCATTTCACACTAATGAAAACAATACCTATTTCGTTGGCGGCATAATTAAGACAACACTTTACTAACGAGGGTAACTCGCCCTGATCCAACTAACAACAGAAGAGAAATTGACATTATCAGTTACCGTATTACGAGTGTCCTAAATAATGATACTAAACAGATATCAAGTACTTACGACCATATGACTGTGTGTGGACATGGAAAATTATAACATGACAAGGAAAATCACTAAATGCGTACTTATACACATACCAACATCCATACGACTGAGAATTACACGTAAAAATGGCACGGGGCATTAGAAGACAAGGAAATGTATAATTTAACTAAAACGTCATGTGAGATGAACAGACACTACAAATCATGATGTATACAGGCACATGTTACTAATAATGAAGCGATAATTGAGGACAAACAGTCTAGAAGAAAGTCCGTAACATAATAAATTTGGCATGTTTCTACCATATTTATCACTAATCATTCAGAAGAAAAGAAGATGGCAATTAAGGCATTAACGAGAATATACAAGAAGTTCAGAGGAGTTTATAATCAGGTCAGTTATCCAGGATGGCAACCAAGGCTAGGACGGGGTCCAAAAAATTGTGGAATTACGGAATACGAATTTATGACCCAAAATTGTTAGAAAAATCAGAACATTACTACTGCCGTAAAATAAAAATGAAACCAATTAATATACGTCTGCTAATATAAGACTTAAACAGCGGGTCAAAATATACCACTATTATTCTATCAGGCAGCGGCTTCTAAAGTTTTTTTGGATGGAAAATGGGAAAAGGAGGCAAAATAAAATTACTCTAGGAAGACTGCACAAATGATTATTTCTATTTTTAAGACAAGTGTTCGAAAACATTGGAAGAAAATACAATTCGAGGATTATGGAATTGCATCTAAGAATATAACGCCTAAATACATATTGAAGAAGCCAGAAGAAACTAAAAGACACGCTTAATTGTATCGAATTATTGCATTGTCATCGGCCTTTGACAGCTGTGCAAAATTTGAATAGAATCTGACCGATTAAAGTGGGTCAAAATAGCGTACAAAGGAGTCGGTTACAAACATACAAACAAACATACAAGTGAAGCTAATATAAAGCGTGTAAAAAAAAAACAATATTTTATTACCATACCTAGATTATGCAAACAATTTCATGGCTGATTCATGAAAGCAATACATGAAAATATTATCACTATCAGATAGAGAGAAAATGATACAATCAAAATTTTTACATCGAAATGAAGTCGTCAACGTCGTTACTTATGTGTAAACATATTTCTGAAGAAAACTATCTAATGGGATGGTCAATTTAAAATACTACTATAATGATTTTTTACTTATGATACTTTACTACATTTGGACTCATAACCAAGGGACATACAAACAATTGTATGACACAACTTATAAGAAAAAGAATTTGTATACAAAGACCTCCATTATGGAAGAAAAATGGCTGTAGGAAGCAAGTACCTACATTGAAAAAAGCAATAAGCAAACAAGGGTTGGAAGCAAACTTACAATAAGAGCCATGAAAATATCTGTGGAAATATACAATCTAAAGAAAATGGGCTAAATCTATTAACCACAATCATGTCGATATAGGACATACAAAAATACTTATGGAAATATAAACGTACAGTCTTTAAGCAAAAAAATATATATCACATTTGTGAAGAAGTGTATAGCAATAAATTGACAAGGGGTTACGAGAGTTTACAGTACAGCACGAAAAGACTCAGATATAAATCATTCAAGAACTGACCGCGAGATTATCGCAGCTAACTACTAAAATGGCACAATAAAGACTGAAATTACGTGTAAATAATGATAAAATGAAGAAACATCTGCGCAGATAATATAACATACCGAAGATAGTACGTGTGCCTTAAACTAAAATACGTTTGCAATTATTTCTATATGCTATTGGCACCAAAGGAAGTATAAAACATGGAATCACATTTATAGAAACTTAATAATGACGCAACGCAATAACAAAGGATTTAAGATAAAACTATTAAACGTACCCGGTGTACTATAAAGGAACATAATAATGAAATTAAAGGGAGCATATTTAACACTGCTATTGAACGGAAGAAACAAATCACTAACAATTCTACAATGCCACTCAATGAACAATTGAACTAGAGGCATATTTCTATCTCTGACAATACGACGTCGACAATCTGTGTATGTATTTCTCTTCTAATGGCCATTTATAACGTTGATCTAAAGTTACCAGACATTTCCCTGTCAAGAATTGTAAAAATGATTGTACAATGTAATGAACACAAAACATACTTATTCTCCATCTAGCCATCCATCAGCCCCTTTTCCGTCCACTGCTGGACATAGGACTCCTCTATAAGACACCTTAACGCGCGGTAGTGCGCTATTTGCATCCAAAGATACTTATTATCATTATCAAATAAACTAAAATAACAGAAAAACGTAAAATAATCAAAATTACGAGCGCTCGGAACTGTATACAAACAATATCACAAAACAAAAACCTGTCCAACGAAAAACAGAAAATCAACGAAAAATCTATACGATGCTAGATCTAGCAAGAATATGAAATTGACACCAAGCGTGTACTAATGTGGAATACGGGATGAATTTGAAACATTATTGTTCCGATGACAAAAACGGGCACATTTAACGATAAAGCCACTCTAATGACATTTACTAAAGTTTTATGAAAATCGAAGTTCAAATATAATCATCTAACAAACCAAGTCTAAAAACATTGAAAAACATTTAAAGACGCTCGGTGCCAGAAGTCCTCCATTAAAATGTACAGAACATAAGAAACATGAACATGTCGCCTGGAAAAATACTATCAAGCTATGCAAGTCTTACCAGTTCAAAGCTTAAGAAGCTAGTGTAGTGGAAACATTGACAACGTGCACAGAAAGCAGCCTTCCTTAAAAATACGATACAACAAAAAAAAAAAAAAAAAATTCTAATGCCAGTACCCAAGGAATAATCGGGCAAGAGTTCAAATAACGCTTAGTGCGATCATTGCTAAAATACATTTGATGCAATAATGTAAAGTCCTCCAGAGTTATCATATTTTTATTAAGAAATCAACGAAACCAGTCAATCAAGTAAAGAAGAAAGGAAATAATGAAAACATACAAATCACAAACACATATCGCACTACCCGTAAAAAAGGGACGTCAGTGAACTTGCGTCAAAAATGTTTTATTGCATAAATAAATCGAGCTTTACGGCTTACACCTTCTATCAAAACCTAGTGAAGCTATCGACAAAAATGAGAAGTCAATATGTATATCATACATAATTGTAACAAAACAATCCAGCTGGTCAGAATGATAATAATCAGTAAACATGTCGCAATGCTGCTATAAACAGAAAGTCCCTGTAATAACAGGGAAACGAAGAGAAATTTCATTTTTATGTATTTTGTCACAAGACAAGAGCATTGCATACCTGTACATTAAGAAGAGGATATCCTGAGGAAGAAGTTTTATGTGCGGGGTGGTGAAGATAATGTACCATCTTACATAATTGCATTATTGACAATCAGTGAAAGGGACCACAATATTCTTGTATATATAATATATCATCATCTAAACTGAATACCTGTAAACTGAAACAACATGATGATAATTAATTATTAAGAATATACCAAACAAAGAATAAGAAAATTTAACCAAAACCAATAACTCGAGTTGGATAACAATTGGACAACTTTAGACCACTGTTAACAAGAAAGATGAAAATATAAAAAGAAATATATGTGTATATGAAGGATACGAGATAAAGAAGCTGAGCAATACAATATGCAGAGATTGAAAATAACATTAATGAAGTGTGACAGAAATAACCCATTATAATACATATTTCTTGGGGAAAAATATTTCACAGAAGATGGATTGGGCCCGGGCCATAAAGAAATGAAAATTATTATTTACACTTTATAACACTATATCTACTTAATACATCTTTATATATGAATATTGCATGAAAACTCACTCCTACTTATTGTATGAGATATCTAAGTATACATTACATGATACACTAATACAATACTAACAATTTACACGGTTACTAATATACTAAAGTATATTAACACAAGTATATACAACTTATTCTTCATAAATCAGACTATTAACGTTTGTATTCAATACTAAAATTATTGAAAAATAACAGCGGGGGACGTTGCCAAGGGAGCCCACCACTGGAACAGCCCCGGTGTGACCATGACGCTGATGACACCACATCCACGGCGAGACATCGCGAGGCAGGACAACGTACAGTCGCAGGGTGTCCAAGCTGTACGAAATGAAGTCCTTCCCCGGAGAGTGGCAGAAGAAAGTCTTCAAACTTAGAAGAAGAGATCCAGGCACTGCATGAACCTTACAGAAGCGTGCAGTCAGAACTTATCGACATTACATATAACAATTCTGTGACGTATGATGATTGCAACGTCACGGAGGAAACGGCCATTCCGCCGCTACCACCAGTATCACCAACTAGTGATACCGAGGATTATCCTTTCCCGCCATTACCATTACTGGAACCAGTATCAGAACCTACAATAAATGAATAAATGAATTATGAATTATGAATTATTACAACAGAACCAATAGAATGCCTTACGAATGAAAACGTGCAGATGGAAGAATGCCAGGAAGAGCAATTGGTAATGGAACCAGCTATCACAGAAGAGGTTGTTGGAGATAGTTTCGAACCTATACATCGAATCTACAAACAAAGTTTACACACACTAAAAGTCTCTACTAAGTACTCTGGTATGAACAGAATGTAGTCTTGAAGGAAGAGACAGATAAATACCATTGCTACAATAATAACACCAAAAGAGGAGTACAATTACTACTGGAAGCTATGGAAGCAGATCCCGAGGAAGTGGGATTAAAGTCCGCAGCAGTGAAGAAAAGGCAATACTACAGAAGTTGCATTGTTGATTACGTGTACAAATATTATCATTACACTTAGACGAAAGCAACGAGCGGCTTTGTGAGGTCTTCAAGATATACGAGTTGAAATCCCTGCCTGGAGAGTGGCAGAATGTTCACGTATGAACATACATACGGACAAGTCCACCCTAGGTTATATATATTGAATAACTAACTTCCCGTTTATGAATAAACTCACGTATTAATATAATCAGCAAATTCTTTCTATGCTCTATTTTAGTAACTCTTCGCAGTCACGTATTTTGCATATGTGTGTATAAACGAAACTACTATATAAACTATGTATTTCTACAATAAAGCAGTCCAGTGAAATCACCCGAAGTTTCATTGACTCCCTCCTCACCATGTGGCTACCGTCGCGCCGCCCTAGCGCTGCCTGAGTCCAGCGCCGCGTCGCTCTAACTATCGCGCTGCCCGAGTTCAGCGCCACGCCGCCGCCCTAACCGTCGCGCCGCCCTAACCGTCGCGCCGCCCTAGCGCCCTAGCGCTGCCCGAGTCCAACGCCGCGTGGCTCTATCCTTCGCGCCGCCCTACACCATCGCTGCACAAACCTAACCGTGCCTAACATCATGTAGTTTAGGTACTGAGCGTCTACTACGTCCGACAAATCAATAAGGTAGCTAGAGTCTACGTGTTTACGAGTATCTATGGACTCTCGTTCTGTACACGCCTGTCAGCGAGCAACACAGCACGTTCCCGGCGTGTCCATTTGTGGTTTCTTAAATATTTCAATTTTCTTCTCTATAAACCTTGACGATGACCTGATGCCTGATAACATCAAATAGTAAAACTATTCTAATATTATAAAGCTGCAGACTTTGTTTGTTTGTTTAAATGCGCTAATCGCTGGAACCGCTAGACAGATTTGGAAAATTCGTTTAGTGTTGGATAGTACACATAAAGAGAAAGGAGAAAGCAAAGCATCAGTGAGAAATGTTGCATTAGTGGGGACAATTATCCTTATTATTCGGTTGCGTACGATATTTCATATAAAATTGAAGATTTCACTACTTTACCTACATTTTAAGAAGATTTTATAAGCTCATAGATAGGAAACAGATGTTTTCTATGTATATTATGTATATGCTGTACTGCATCTGATAATCTGTTGTGTCACTAATAATAAAAAATAATAAAATGTTTTATTTGCTCCCACATACAAATTGATAACAATAACAATTGTACAATTATACAGGTATTAGGATAAGTTTTGTTTGTGGAAGTCAGGAGCCCATACTAGGTTTCCCTGTGCTAAGGGTCTCCTGGCTCCCCTAATAAATGTAGGTGGCTACTAATAAATGTTATGTGCGGAGACCGACCGTGCTACTTATGATTGAGAGTCCGATACACTACCAAAAGACCAATCGATGTCTTCTTTTATCAAGTCCATTAAAGTCCTAAGGCGTCTACTCGTACGTCGTACTATGCCGCGCTGACTAGGCATAGGCAGGAAGCAATATTTCACACAAAGTCCACTCTCTCCAGCCCATTAACGTGGGCACGGGTCTTCTCCACTTTGGGAGGGATTCTGATCTATTATTCGACTTTTTGTCTCTCACAGAGGATGTTAACTACTAAAAATATCCCTAATAACTTTTACTGCACCTTGGGGAGGAAATAGAGTGGTGACACTGATATTCTTAATCCGTCACCACATGGACTGAATCTGAATCGATTTGTTACGTCTTAATTGTTTATTTAAATAAACTTTTCGCTATAGATATCAATATTGCATTATGCAACATAGATTCATTACTATCTAAATTTCACGATAGCAACGTTAATTAAAATGTATGTTAATACATATTTATGATAAATGACAGCTGCAACACGTCACCTTTTACGTACATATATCCTTATCTATGTCACGCCATAATTATATCTCTGCCTAATTATATCATTAGCTACTTAGCAATGCTCCCCAGATTAGTTTTGCTTTTTTTAAACACACACCTCTAGAAACACTCAATCGCCCTACTTTTTAAAGATTATTTAGGAGTCAAATTATGGTGGAAAATAAATGATCACCATGAGCAATGAGACGGAAATCTCGAAATTAAACCCTGTGCCAACACGCCTGGTCAGCGCGGCAAAGTAGACCATAATCCCTCCCAAAGTGGAGGCCCGTGCCCAACAGTGGGACATAAATGGGCTGGAGAGAGAGAGAGAGAAGCTTTTTTTATAATAAGTGTAAGCTTTAAAATAACCGCATAATGCGGTTTTTATTAATAGATAGAGTGATTCAAGAGAATGTTTTTTTTTTAATATAATTTGTTAGTGTTTGTGGTTTGTGAATTTTACACGTACAAAGTTGCGGGCAGTAGTAGTTGATCCAGAAACAAATTGTTTCTTTTTAAAGTTTGTCACTGTCCTCTGCTCTTGACATGATTATGTGCAAAATCTTAGACTAATCTAACATCGTAAGTGGGTGATATCAATATCACTTTTAAAGATTCTATTTTATAAATTTGCTAACTGTTGCCCGCGACTTCGGATTATGGTCTACTGTGTGCGCTGACCAGACGTTTTGGCACAGGGTTGATTTTCGAGTTTTTCGTCTCTCACAGAGGATGTTATCTGTGTACAATATCCCTTAGCTGGCTTTTACAGCACCCTGGGAAGGAAATGGGATGGCGACCCTTGTATTCATAGTCCGTCACCACACAGCGCGGCACAGTAGACCATAATTCCTCCCAGTGAGTAGGAGGCTCGTGCCCAACAGTGGGACGTTAATGGGCTGGAGAAAGAGAGAGAGAGAGAAAGAGTAAGGATTTTGTTCAATCAACAACTTAATAACAGCAATTTTTTTCCAAATGTTTTTATGTGTAAAATACCAGTCAGAATTGCCATAAAATTTTGATACAAGTGTCACCACCCTATCTCCTCCCAAGGGTGCTGTAAAAGCCAGCTAAGGTATATCGCCCACAGATAACATCCTCTGTGAGAGACGGGAAACTCGAAAACAACACATTGCTTTTATTTTTATTAATATGAAGTATTGATTTGGACTTAGGACTGAAAGCTGTAGAGAGTTGTTTATTTAGTAAATGGAACTGTTGTAATAGATCAGTTTATTGTTTTTAGCTCATTCATAATTATAAATAGACGCGTGTATTTGTTTTAAATTTTGTGAAATGAGTCGCGCATGTGTTAACAAATATTAGATTAAGAATACTTCCGATACTACCCCATTTCTTTCCCACGGTGCAGCAAGAGCCATCTAAGGGACAATATAAACAGTTAAAGTCTAGAGACGAAAATCTCGAAACTAAACCCTGTGCCAACACGCCTGGTCAGCGCAGCACAGTAGATAGACCATGATCCATCCCAAAGTAGAGGAGGCCAGTGCCCAGCAGTGGGATGACCATGAGCTAGAGAGGAGGAGGAGTGGAGGAGTTCATTACTATTCCACCTCAGGCTATACTATACCATGCCGTAGGTTCGTGGTTTAGTTTCAAGTTCTCCATCTTACACGGAAGGTATCCGCATAAGCCTCTTCTTAGTTAATCGATTCCAACAGCATTCTTTTTCGGATTTATAACCATCGAATATTAATGACATTCTTTACTCGGAGCAAAGAAATCAAGGCAGATTTATCTACTGGCTAACACCAAAAGCCTGTGTTGATTATATGTTTCGAAGGCACGTGATCTCTTTATGACTGCATTGCTTTGGTTCTAAGGCGGATTATGTGCAATAATTCGCCTCGGAACTAAAGTAGCTGCTGCCTGCAACATCGTGCGCGTGGAATTTTCTTAATTATCCTAAACCTTGAAAAATATACCTACTATAAAAAAACCATCCTATTGAAGCACTCTATCTATTTAAAAAAACCACATCAATATCTGTTGCGTAGTTTTGAAGACAGAAGCTCACATAGGGACATACATATTCTCCATGTGGTGACGAATTAAGAATACAAGTGTCACCACTCCATCTCCTCCCAAGGTTGTTATAAAAGTCAGCTAAGGGATATTGCACACAGATAACATCTTCTGTGAGAGACGGAAAACTCGAAAATAAACCCTGTGCCAACACGCCTAGTCAGCGCGGCACAATAGACCATAATCCCTTCCAAAGTGAAGGAGGCTCGTGCCCAACAGTGGGACTTAAATGGGCTGGAGAGAGAGAGAGAGAGGGACATACATACAAAAATAATACTTTGTTTTATAATAAGTAATGATTAATAAATAGTTTAAATAAAACTACTTTTTACGGATTTAGACGCGTACATTTGTTTTAAATTTTGGCCCGACGTTTCGGAGACTTTGCAGTCACCATGGTCACGGGTGAGACTATATATGTATAGGTAGGAGACTATATATATAGGTGAGAGAATAAATAGTTGTTCAATTACCACCTTGCACATAATCCGTCTTAAGACAAAATTTAATTTTTAACATCGAGAAAAGAATATCAAAAACTCTGTACTCAGAAACGAACAGAGTAGCAATATATCATCAACATCCCCAATGTTAACAGAACGATAAATTTTTCAAGTTGAAATGTAATTGGATTTTGTCATTTGTAATTCAAATTCATACATTTTATTATAAGTTATTCTTCCAACGCTGAAGAAATTGTATAACCAGTATTATAATCATATTATGGTATTATTTTGTGTAAAAGTGATGTAACTCAAAATAGCACCGATTCATTATCTATATATAATATAAAAGAGTTTGTTATAATGCAAAAGAGTTTGTTTGTTTGAACGCCCTAATCTCAGAAACTACTGGTTCGAATTGAAAAATTCTTGTTATGTTGGATAGTCCATTTATCGAGAAAGACTATATTATAATATCACGCAACGACCAATACGAGTGAAACGTTGGTGTAAAATGTTGCCAAAACGGGGAATGTTTTCTACATTCCACCCGTATGAAGTCGCGGAAGTCAACCACGCCATAACAAACTATACAGAAAGCACTATCCCATCCTTGAATCACTCAATCTTTTAAAAAAATCACATCAAAATCCGTTGTGTAGTTCAAGGAGGCATATACAGGGACTTTTTTCTAAGCCTATCTAAATTTTTACAGGTGGTCGAGAATCGACAAAACTATCGATTTTTGATAATTTCCATTATTATTACTTTATTCAAACTTTTTACCGATTAATTCTCTAATAATCATAATTTATTGTCTACAATAGTTTGTAATAGTTTGTCTACAATAATTTATTGACTACAATAGTTCAACGTAAAAGTCATTCATAATTAATTTTAACAATGACCGCGCATACTATAACTAGGTTGCCCACAAATTACACATTTTTTGTAATATTTTTAAGTGAAATTAATAAACATTAGGTATTACTTTTATAAAATGATTTATATAATTAATTATATTTGTACGTAGGTATGTAAGAAAATTTGGATAGGCTTAGAAAAAAATCCCTGTATACAAACATATCGACTCTGTTTTATATTAAGATTAAGTTAATAAAGAATACCATAAGCTATCATAAAATATAGGTTTCGTCTCAGAAGGTATATCGTAGCGAATAATACCACACACCAACATAAGATAACAAAACACGAACACTTCGTGGTTTGCCTACAATTCCTCTCAAACATCTGACTATGACAGGTAGTGAACTTGAGACTGAGTATACTGTCAGTTAATTCAGTGTGGCTTTGAAACAAGAGGTATTAAATTGAACTATTGTATCGACATATCAAAGGTTTCAAATTATTTATATCGACGATTAAATATTTCTATGGTAATAAGGTATGATTTTGATGCCGAATTCTGGTAATAGCATACTGCACAGAAGTCGTTACGCCAGCATATATCCAAATTCCATGGTCTGAGCAAAATGTAGTATCTAAACTGCATGGTAAAAGTCTATATTTATGGTAAATGTTAAATTAAAAGCAAATGTAGGTAAACTCTGTATCAACCGATCGTAGAGGACACTTTAAAGCTTAGTCCTAACCGTGACCATGGTGACTACAAAGTCTTCGAAACGTCGGGATAAAATATACGCGTCTAAATCCATAAAAAGTGGATGTATTTTCTCGTTAAAAAGTAGCGAATGGAAGGTACTTATTCTACATGCACAACTAAACTTGATTAAAAAATGAAAACAACTATTGATGTATTTTGATTAATTGGTTATTTTGTTGCGCACAATTATTTTAATTAAAATCTTTAGTCTACACAGTATACAGTTTTTATAATAAAAAAGCCCAGTTAACATTGGCGAATCGTGTTATGAAAATTATCAAAATTTAAAACAATTTTAATTGATAATGTCAATCGGCATAATAGAAATTGATCTTTGAAATTTTGTGTTAAAAATCCCTTACAGCTAAATTCTTTGTGAATTGTCTAAAGAAAGTATTAATACTTAACCTTGAGTTTGTACCCTAAAACTCCGGTCGTATTCAACATTTTACTGCGATCATGAACATTTAAACGCGCCTTAATATTACACTTTATGACTTAACGTTACAAAACCAATATCATTTTACATTTTATGTTGGTTTTACACCCTTGATATATCTGAACGGTGTTTCAACTATAGGCTGTTTTATGATAAAATTGTACGGATGATAATATTCTTTACTACTTACTACGTCTGTAATGTAAAGAATGCTTTTATCACTAAGCCAAGTACACAAGTGCAAAGAGTAAATTTTGAGGCACCGCACCAAAAAGAAATAGGGTACCTTATTACTGAGACTACCCTTTACCCTCCCAAAGTGGAGGAGCCCCGTGCCCAACAGTGGGACGTGAATGGGCTGGAGAGAGAGAAAAGTCATAAATTGTGCTCAAAGCATAATTTACGTATTCTGTATACAAGTAGGTACATAATTTATTACTTAAAACCAATAACTATGAAGGTTCCGTATAAGAAAGTAAAACGGGGCTAAGACTTCGCTGTTCCGTTTGTCACTTAGCTGTATCTCTGAAACGGTGATAGCTAGAGAGCTGAAAATTACATCGTTTATGTATATACTTGACGCTACAACAACGTGTACTTAAAATAATTATTTTACTGTCCTTATCACGATTTTGTACGATATTGTTATTCGATGATATTATTGGTACAAAACCCTTTCTATGCTCGTCGTGCCTCGTACTTGACCAGTTTTTAATTTCGTTAAATCAAGAATTTAGATATACGATTACATGGTATCATTAAAGGCAGGTAAAATTATCTTCTTGTTAAAAATAAAATTGAGGGCCTCCTGGTCTAGCGGTACGTGTACGTGCCGTGGTCACGATGGACACGAGGTCGTTCGAATCCCGCGCGGACAAACTGTGTGATATTTATACTTGACATACAAATGTTTGTACTGCGTCTGGATATTTACTATGTATTATAAGTATATATTTACAAAAGAAAAGTAGTTTATGTAGTATATCCGTATTCTGACACCTTTAACACAAACATATAAGCTTAGCTTGGGACCAGAGGAAGTTGTGTAAGATTGTTATGAATATTAATTAAATAAATTAAATAAAAAAAATTAAACGACAATAAAATCACAAATAACTAATAATTGACTTATTTAGATCGATTGAACAACTATGACGTCATACATATTTTTATTTAGATATAACTAGCTGACCCGGCAAACGTTGTTTTGCCATACTAAAAAAAAAGAAAAGAGGTTTTAAAAATAGATGTTAGCCGATTCTCAGACCTACTGAATGTGCATACAAAATTTCATAAGAATCGGTCTAGCCGTTTCGGAGGAGTACGGTAACTAACACTGTGACACGTGAATTTTATATATTAGACTAGCAGTGCCCGCGACTTCGTACGCGTGGAATTAAGAAACGAAAAATTAAATGAACTAACAATAACGCCATTTTACAGCTAATTAGTAAATCGTCAGTGTGGTTCTCTTTTCTTGCACAGTTCTAAAGAAGTAACACACATGGCCCAATGTCATTTTAGTAAATGATATCTCAGAGCTTCATCATGCCTTTTTAGGTCTTTGTACAAACCCTTATACTCTCAATACGGTGTCCGTCTGTCTGTCTATCCACTCGTTAATCTTTTTTTTACTCAGCCACGGCTGAAGTTATTAATTTGAAACTTATACCAAATGTAGATCTATGTGGTCCCTTGCTGCAAAAGATACAATCAATAATTTAGATCTACGCATTCAGAAGATATAACCGAACTACAGCCATTTTTGAGTATTTTCCACTTTCGCTAGGGAATCAAAATCTACAGGTTACTTCCCACTATCCTAGAGACTTGAAATTTGGCATGGTCCAAAATGAATAAATAAAAATACTTCATTATATTAAAGCGTATTTAAATAAGAATTTTCCACACAATGTCCTATAGTCCCAAGGTAAGCTTTATATGCTTGTGTTATGGGTACCAGAATACGGATAGAATACATAAACTACTTTTCTTTTGTAAATACATACTTATAATACATAGTAAACACCCACCCTTATAATACCATAAACATGGCTCTTAATTTTTTTATCCGTGAGGACATATAATACGCTTGCTGATGAATATTTCTTTTTTGTTCAAATTTATTGAGAAGCTGTTGGTCTTCCTTGAAATAAATAAATCTCATAAATAAATGAAAAATTAGAATATTTTGTTGTTCTATATTTTAAAGTTTAAGCAGCGTAAGCAAAATAGTTAACTCTTTTAGTTGATTTTTTTCCGAAAAACCCAAATATTTTACGGAACCCTAATTTTTCCAAAATAAAATCTAGCCTATTTTAAGCGCAGATAATGTAGCTTTCAAATGGTGAATGAATTTTAAAAAACGGTCTAGCAGTTTTTGAGCCTATTGACCATACGCCGACGCCGACGCCGAAGCCGACGCCGACGACGACGCCGACGCCGAAGCCGACGCCGACGACGACGCCGACGCCGAAGCCGACGCCGGAGCCGACGCCGACAACGACGCTGAAGCCGCCGCCGACGCCGACGCCAACGTCGTCGCCTGCGTCGCTGTAGATGCCAACGCCTATAAAAACCAATTCAGCACCAATACGTCGGGATTTGAGCAGCGTAACGACCATACGACGGAGGCGTCGGCGAAGCCGGCGCCGACGACGATGCCGAAGCCGACGCCGAAGCCGACGCCGACGCCGACGTCGTCGCCTGCGTCGCTGTAGATGCCAACGCCTATAAAAACCAACTCAGCACCAATACGTCTAGATTTGAGCAACGTAACGACCATACGACGGAGGCGTCGGCGAAGCCGGCGCCGACGACGACGCCGAAGCCGACGCCAACGCCGACGCCGACGCCGACGTCGTCGCCTGCGTCGCTGTAGATGCCAACGCCTATAAAAACCAACTCAGCGCCGATACGTCGGGATTTGAGCAACGTAACGACCATACGACGGAGGCGTCGGCAAAGCCGGCGCCGACGACGACGCCGAAGCCGACGCCGAAGCCTATAAAAACCAACTCAGCACCGATACGTCGGGATTTGAGCAGCGTAACGACCATACGCCGACGATGACGCCGGCGCCTATAAAGACCAACTCAACACTGATCCGTCGGGGATTGAGCAGCGTAACAACCTGTACAATACTGACTTTTACACACACTAAGACGCCGTGACACGTGGTATCTTTATAAATTATTGCATATGTGTTAATCTGATATGTAAGCTATATTATTGCAAAGTTTCACGAAAATCCATCCGTCTTTACGTGAAAGAACAACAAACATCCTTACATTCATACATTCAACCATACATCGAAACAATGGAGTATAGATAGATGACCGGGGAAACGTTCTCGTTGCTCAGCGAACAGTTAAACTTTATTTTATCACGCGTAATTCTTTTTTCGTCATATCTCCGAAGATATTCATTTAAATTGCATGCTGTAAAGAGCAGTTATTATCTATATTAAATGCGTAAGCTAACTAAGCTACTTCATTAGATAAAAAATGTTACTATATACACATAAATAGCTTTTGAAAACATCCTATTGAATTTGATAATTTTGTTGACGTTCTTATAGGTACAGCGGGTTTTCCTTAAAAGATAGACATATGGCCTCGCGGACTTTTTTAAAGATCTATAGGTAACAAACAATTTCTCCATACATTACTTTGTTGTAACTCACATGGATAAGGCAGCGTTTTCATTTAAAGCTCGCGCGTGTGACGTTTTCCCCGTTTCTTGCAACATTTTACACTGATGCTTCGCTTCTATTCGTTGCAGCGTGATGTTATATAGCCTATAGCCTTCCTCGATAAATGTACTATCCAACACTGAAAGAATTTTTCAAATCGGACCAGCGGTTCCTGAGATTACCGCGTTTAAACAAACAAACAAACAAACTCTTTCGCTTTATAATATTAGTATAGATATTACAGAAGATTTTTTATTATTTTTTGTCTTTTTTGAGATTTTATTTTAAATTGTATATGTTTAGTTGTAGTACTGTGTATTTTGTTGTGTCCCCGTGGGGGAGAAATAAAAACTTTCTTTCTTTCTTCCTTTCTTTCTAGAAGCATAATTACATATGTAAAGATAAGTTATTTTGTCTTATCTTATCCTTAAATATGTTATATTTATAATTATTTACTGTGTGAATACCTTAATCATATTAATTTAATCAAAATTATCACAAATATCGTATCTATCATAATTCGTTTCCTTTCTTATGCCTTTAGGTACCTATTGTTTTTGTTTATAGTTTATTGTTTTGTGTCGCAAAATTTCATAGGCTGTGGAAATCTCTTGCCATCAGGCGAAACCTGAGCTTGCTTGTTACACTAGTAGTAAATAATGTACTTAGTTTAAAAACTAAAAAAACACGCTTGGAAATCCTGAATATTTTTTTAAATGATTGCATTGTCATCGATTCTTCATATGTGTGCAAAATTTCAGATCAATCCGACATTGATAGATCCTAGACCAGCCGAACTAATAATATAAGCTTGTTAAAAAGAAGCGGCCCGGATTCGTAGTATAGACTCACTGTTCTAGTTATTTAATAATTCTATGCAACCCACTTACAAAAAAGTTGACAGTTTATGTTGTCAGAGACATAAGTTTCTCTTGTCACAATAGTAGTAAACAATTTTATTAAGATATTCTTATCTGGTTCTATAAACTAACTAAGTGTTTTTCTGTGAAATTATTTGATTGTATATCAAAGGCATACGTAGAAACACAATAATCTTGGTGAGTCTACTCATATACAATTAAACTATTACGTGTATAATTAAAAATACAAGTGTGGTCATAGTGATACTTCAACATGCTATTCTAGTAATTCTGAACAAGTAGATGGGATATATTAAATTACTGCATTGTCATCGGTCCTTGTTAGGTGTTCGAAATTTCAGATCAATCCGTCTACTGCAAGTGGTTGAAAATCGCTTTCAAAGATTCTGTTACATAGATTAATACATTGATAGATACATACCGAATATATAAAAGCGTGTTAAAATAGTTTGCTTAGTATAAAAACTTAAAATACGCTTGAAAATCCTGAGGTTTGCAACAGTCAGCCGGAGTGGTGGAGCCTAATGGGAGAGAAACCGACGAACTATACGGTCATTGTCTAGCAAGACCGCTTTCTGCATCTGGGCCGTCACCGACTTGCTATTGACGCCGAGCCTCTCGAGGTGTCTTGACCGTTTATTGATACAACTATCGGGATTATAATCTGTTAATATTATTATCTTATTAGTGTTCTTATTCATAATGATTTATCGGAGGTTTAAACGGAGATTTTATCGGAGTTGTATGTTTAGATCGTAGCAGAGTGTCCTCTATAGTCTCTGCATACCCTTCATGTGAAAAATGTGTGGTGGTATTGTTAAGATATTAATTTCAACATACATACGATAAGAAACGCTCAAACCATATCATCATTCAAAAAACTTGTTAAGGAACTCTACTTGTCCCTACCGATAAATTGATATACTTCCATATGAATATTCTATGTATGTATATAATATGTATGTATTGTGTATGTATGTATATGTTCAAATATGTATATAAGTATATATTTATGTAAATGTTATGTATGTATATGTATTTGTATATTATATCTGCTACTATAGTATATTCACTTATTTTTAGTACACCAAAATTCGCCTATTCTGCCTCGGTCAAATCCATCTTATGGTTGTCTGGGAGAGATCGCAGCTCGCGATAAGACCGCTCTTTGTACCTATGACATGTCTGTTATGTAAGCTTTGTAAATCATTATGGTGTGCAATAAAGAATATTTTACTTTTACTTTACTTTACATGCGATTATGTGAAAGTGGGTTTTGATGGCATTTCATATCTTTATAAATACTACTAAAACAGATTATATAATAATTCTATATAATTGATCGTCTTGTGTAAGATGTTTTGTGTAATATTAGTAATAAGGTAATTTTATGTATAGCTAACTTTATTTTAATATAGGTAACTTATTTTGGAACTAGAGTACGTTACATAAATTGTCCATCATTGTTTAAAAATTTACCGCCATATGATTTTTTCTTAAATATTTCAATTTTCTTCTCTATAAACCTTGACGATGACCTGATGCCTGATAACATCAAATAGTAAAACTATTCTAATATTATAAAGCTGCAGACTTTGTTTGTTTGTTTAAATGCGCTAATCGCTGGAACCGCTAGACAGATTTGGAAAATTCGTTTAGTGTTGGATAGTACACATAAAGAGAAAGGAGAAAGCAAAGCATCAGTGAGAAATGTTGCATTAGTGGGGACAATTATCCTTATTATTCGGTTGCGTACGATATTTCATATAAAATTGAAGATTTCACTACTTTACCTACATTTTAAGAAGATTTTATAAGCTCATAGATAGGAAACAGATGTTTTCTATGTATATTATGTATATGCTGTACTGCATCTGATAATCTGTTGTGTCACTAATAATAAAAAATAATAAAATGTTTTATTTGCTCCCACATACAAATTGATAACAATAACAATTGTACAATTATACAGGTATTAGGATAAGTTTTGTTTGTGGAAGTCAGGAGCCCATACTAGGTTTCCCTGTGCTAAGGGTCTCCTGGCTCCCCTAATAAATGTAGGTGGCTACTAATAAATGTTATGTGCGGAGACCGACCGTGCTACTTATGATTGAGAGTCCGATACACTACCAAAAGACCAATCGATGTCTTCTTTTATCAAGTCCATTAAAGTCCTAAGGCGTCTACTCGTACGTCGTACTATGCCGCGCTGACTAGGCATAGGCAGGAAGCAATATTTCACACAAGGTCCACTCTCTCCAGCCCATTAACGTGGGCACGGGTCTTCTCCACTTTGGGAGGGATTCTGATCTATTATTCGACTTTTTGTCTCTCACAGAGGATGTTAACTACTAAAAATATCCCTAATAACTTTTACTGCACCTTGGGGAGGAAATAGAGTGGTGACACTGATATTCTTAATCCGTCACCACATGGACTGAATCTGAATCGATTTGTTACGTCTTAATTGTTTATTTAAATAAACTTTTCGCTATAGATATCAATATTGCATTATGCAACATAGATTCATTACTATCTAAATTTCACGATAGCAACGTTAATTAAAATGTATGTTAATACATATTTATGATAAATGACAGCTGCAACACGTCACCTTTTACGTACATATATCCTTATCTATGTCACGCCATAATTATATCTCTGCCTAATTATATCATTAGCTACTTAGCAATGCTCCCCAGATTAGTTTTGCTTTTTTTAAACACACACCTCTAGAAACACTCAATCGCCCTCCTTTTTAAAGATTATTTAGGAGTCAAATTATGGTGGAAAATAAATGATCACCATGAGCAATGAGACGGAAATCTCGAAATTAAACCCTGTGCCAACACGCCTGGTCAGCGCGGCACAGTAGACCATAATCCCTCCCAAAGTGGAGGCCCGTGCCCAACAGTGGGACGTAAATGGGCTGGAGAGAGAGAGAGAGAAGCTTTTTTTATAATAAGTGTAAGCTTTAAAATAACCGCATAATGCGGTTTTTATTAATAGATAGAGTGATTCAAGAGAATGTTTTTTTTTTAATATAATTTGTTAGTGTTTGTGGTTTGTGAATTTTACACGTACAAAGTTGCGGGCAGTAGTAGTTGATCCAGAAACAAATTGTTTCTTTTTAAAGTTTGTCACTGTCCTCTGCTCTTGACATGATTATGTGCAAAATCTTAGACTAATCTAACATCGTAAGTGGGTGATATCAATATCACTTTTAAAGATTCTATTTTATAAATTTGCTAACTGTTGCCCGCGACTTCGGATTATGGTCTACTGTGTGCGCTGACCAGACGTTTTGGCACAGGGTTGATTTTCGAGTTTTTCGTCTCTCACAGAGGATGTTATCTGTGTACAATATCCCTTAGCTGGCTTTTACAGCACCCTGGGAAGGAAATGGGATGGCGACCCTTGTATTCATAGTCCGTCACCACATGGACAACTTCACACGCGTGGAAATAATTAACCTAATCTTAACAAATTGTAGAAAAAAATGCAAAAAAGAGACCACATCAAAATTCATTGCGTAATTCATGCATACAAAAATAACGACTTAATAATGAATAAAGATATATATTTGATAGATGTGAATATAGTTAACAAGAGATAAAACATGATAGGAGGACGTTCTCAGTTCGATTGCTATATTTTTAATACACTTTTCCTATCAAAGTTACATACAACGAACTAATATAAATTTAAAACAGGTTTTCATAATTTTAAGGTTTTTTACAAACCCTTATAGTCTTACTTCGGTATCCGTCTGTCTCTCTGTCCGTCCGTCAAACTTTTTTTACCCAGCAACGGCTGGAGATACTAACTTGAAACCCATACGATATCTATGCGGCCCCTAGCTGCAAAAAAATACAATCAACCTTTTACATCTACGCATTTAGATATAACCGAATTACGACCATTTTTAAGAATTTTTGACTTATGCTAGGGAATCAAAACCTACAGGTTACTTCCCGTTGCCCTAGAGACTTGAAATTTGGCATAGACAAAGCCTAAATAGTGTATATATAGGAAAAAATCCAAAAATTTGTAATTTGTCATCACATGACAAGAAAAATGTGATAATACTAATAAAGGTAGAGACTATAGAGCACCGTCTACTACGATCCAAACACACTTCTTTTGTTTTATTTAAACTCATACAGCTGCTCATACATCCACAACGGTTATAAGTGCTACGTACTTGTTCCTTTTGAAGGATATCGCCGATGACATTATAATATAATAATATACTGGTGCTTTTGTTTGGAGTTTTCCTTCTACAAAAATATCAACACAAACTTAGTTCTTATATTACTAATATTATATACTAGCTGACTTATATACTAGCCCGCTAGCTAGAATATTAAATACAAGCCCGCGACTTCGTACGTGTAGAATTTAGAATATTTCCCCAATTTTGCAACATTTTTTACTAATGCTTCGCTCCTATAGGTTGCAGCGTGATGTTATATAGCCTAAATCCTTCCAAGATAAATAAACTATGCAACACAAAAAGAATTTTTCAATTCGAACTAGTATTTCCTGTGGTAAGCCCGTTCAAACAATTAAATTCTTAGCTTTATAACATTAGTACAGATTGGTATCGAATAGCGTTTAAAAAAAAATTTTAAAGTCTTTGTTTCGTCCCAAGACACTACAATAAAATAAGTATCTAGGACCACCGCAGTAAGTTATTAATAATACTTGTGTTGTGGTCGAATGTGTTTACAAGTATTAGTATTAGACCGTATTAGAACAAGGAAATAAAAATTATATAAGCAATCAAATGTTGTTGCTATTATTATCTGTAATATTATCAATAGGACTTATCCGTCTATGGATAAAATAATGTATGAATAGAAAGAATCTAATCTATACAGACACCTGTATTCTTACATGCAATAAATTCAATGTAAAACATTATCAAAGATAACAATCAAATCCAAACTTCTAGTATTTTTGCAAGTAATCCACATATTTTACTTGATCATACGTACACCTGATGTGATTAAGGCATTATTGATTGATTATGAATGGTAAATATTTACTGCACTAAATATTAAGAGCGGGCGGTACTCTTGACAAATTCACAATTTAGCTATGCGTAGGTATATGTGATGGTATCCCTTTTCCTCAGCACCGCGCTCAAAGAGATAACTATCATTTAGATCAGCCAGATTTTTACCTAAATAATATTTTATCTTTGAAAAAATTACATACTCTTCGTGAAAACTCGACCGCTTAACACTATTTTATAGATTAAGTGTATCTCTGTGGTTTCTTTTTTTTTTACTTACTTCATAAAAATTCTGTGATGGACGCTGCCAATTCTCTCGTTTTCTACCTAATCGTGTATAATACAGAAGCATAGATAAAGACCCAAATACTGTGACAAAAAACTCGTTGCTCTAGCTAGTCCTGGAGTACACTTTCGCTTAACATCAGGGGGAATTTGGTCATTTGCCAACCCAAGCTATAAAAAAACCAAAAAAGTTTGTAATTGGAGTATGTAGAGAATAATCTCCGAAAGTAATGGCCTGATCTCAAAAAATATCAATGATAGGAATCTACAGTTTCCGAGAATGCTATTTACTAGAAATAGAACAAGTTTTTTTACAATTTCATCTGTACAGCAAGATTCCATAACTTTAAGGCTATTTTTGTAATTTTAACACGTCGGTGTGTGAATCAATAAGTTATATCCTTACTAATATTATAAATGCGAAAGTAACTCTGTCTGTCTGTCTGTTACGCTTTCCCGCTTAAACCTCTTAACTGATTTTGATGAAATTTGGCACAGACAATCTTTAGACCCTGAGAAAGGACATAGGCTACAATTTATTGCGAAAAAAAAATTGCGAAAATTCCACGCGGACGGGATTCGCGGGCAACAGCTGGTCGGAAATAAATCTAGATTAATTGCCATCTTAAAAAATATCGTGTTTTTTAATCCCTATATTTTGTTTATCAACTACCAATTTTCTAGATTGATTGGAAGTTTCTGATTGTTTATTATACGGAGGTACAAAATTTTATGGCAATTCTGACTGGTATTTTACACATAAAAACATTTGGAAAAAAATTGCTGTTATTAAGTTGTTGATTGAACAAAATCCTTACTCTTTCTCTCTCTCTCTCTTTCTCCAGCCCATTAACGTCCCACTGTTGGGCACGAGCCTCCTACTCACTGGGAGGAATTATGGTCTACTGTGCCGCGCTGTGTGGTGACGGATTAAGAATACAAGTGTCACCACCCTATCTCCTCCCAAGGGTGCTGTAAAAGCCAGCTAAGGTATATCGCCCACAGATAACATCCTCTGTGAGAGACGGGAAACTCGAAAATAAACCCTGTGCCAACACGCCTGGTCAGCGTGGCACAGTAGACCATATCCCTCCAATGTGGAGGAGGCCCGTGCCCAACAGTGGGATGTAAATGGGCTGGAGAGAGAGAGAAAGAGACTGCCGCGCTGACCAGGAGTGTTAGCACAGGGTTTATTTTCGAGTTTTCTTTCTCTCTCTGAGGATTTTATCTGTGTACAATATTCTTTAGCTGTCTTTTACTGCTGTTAAAGCCAGCTGAGGAATATTGTATTCTTACTCAGTCACCACACGGAGATAGTTCTTAATATGAGAGCAAAATTTCAAGAAATATCGATTACTGCAGGTGCGTGAAAATCACTTTTAAAGATTTCGTTACAAAGATCTAGGATTTACAAGCGTGTTTTTTAGTTTCGAAACTAACAAAATTATTGCCATTAACTCAATATGAGTCCGCAATCTTTATTTATGCATACCTAAAATAATAATGCATTCCAAAATACCACCCAGCTACCTACAGGAAACGAGATAATACTGGCATCATTTCAATCAATCAGATAAGTAAATAAGAATTTAATACATTTCTTTGATATCAACTTAGCAATAACTAATCCTTATTTGTTACAATTATCTCTTAAATACTGATGTTGAACATATTATATCTACTTGCATTGATTAATTAATAATAAGCGATAATTAAAATCGGTATAAATATGATTGATTTTCTGTTTTTTCTATCTTAGATACGGGATTGTTATAAGGTAAGCATGTCAGTGTCAATATTGTAAGCAAATTAAAATATTTACATTTTAAGTTTTGTAATTCATTGATTTATTTAGCGGTACATAGAAAGGAAAACTTGGTCGTTCTCTTTCAGAATGGAATTTCAAAATAACTATGATTTTCCGCAACTTAATGCCCAACACAATCAGTATAGCTGACATTTTTACATACTGCCATTGTACATATTTCTTTTCTTCATATTCTTGATGAGTGTCTCTTTTTTTTAATGATCGTCTTTTTTACAATATGTATGCATCATTTTATAAAAATATGACCTTTATACACGTACAGGGTCCACCAGAGTCGGAAAAACCGAACATTTTGTATTAGTATGCGCTTTAATAGAAAAGTCCTGATTTGGTAGACATTTGCCGCCTTATTACAAAACGTGGACTAAGTTTAAGCCACAGTTTAAGCCTGGTTTTTAAACACTTCAATTGCGCATTTCAAGTAGATTTTTCTCAAATCCTAGATCTAACAACGACCTTAGTCTTAAACCGACGCCAAACTAGTGTCAGAGCGGGTCTAACTATCCAATTCCTCGTAAATAAATTTTGTTAAACCTGGGTTTAACGTTGAGCCGCGTTTTGTAATAAGGGGGTTGCTGTTTAAGGAAAAAGGAAGTATTTTAGATTTCTCTGTGATTAGTGACATCAAGTTTTGTGTAAGCCAGTTCAAAATTGTAGCAATTGCTGTCTCTGCATATTGTTTTGTTTGCTCCCAATCTTTGCCATGTATTAGGAGTGCAGTGTCGTCTGCATATGTATATGTTGTGCAGTTATAGATATCAAGCGAGCAAAGCTCATTGATATAGATTAGAAATAGCGTGCTTCCTAGTACACTTCCTTGTGGGAAACCATATTCTATTTTTAATTGATCACTTATAATGTTATCAATCTTTGCCATTTGGGATCTATGTGTGAGGTAATTAGCAAAGAGTTGGAGAGCTAAACCACGTATTCCTAAGTGTTCCATTTTTGTTAGTAGCAGGGGTATTGAAATAGTATCAAATGCTTTAGAAATGTCTAGAAATATTCCTAGACATTTTTGTTTAGTGTCCATAAGGTTGATTGTCTTTTGGACAAAGTTCAAAACGGCATCCTCAGTAGAGATACCTGGCCTAAAGCCATACTGGTTTGGAGAGATTATTTTATTTGCATTTAGGTAATCAACCAAGCGATTGATTAAAATTTTGTCTAGAATTTTTGACATGGACGGTAATACTGAAATCGGTCTGTAGTTCTTCACGTTATCACTGTCACCAGATTTAAATACAGGATGGATATTTATCTTTACCTATTATAAAACAAAGTCGTTAGTTTTGTATGTATGTCCCTATGTAAGTTTATATTTTTGTTTAATAGAAAGAGTTGGTTCAAAAGGATGGTCTTTTAAAAATAATTTTTAGGGGATTGATTTTAAAATTTCACGCGCTTGAAGTTGCGCTTTATCCAGTGAATGGATAAATTAGATCTGTCATCGAATAAATAAAGAAATGGAAATGTGGAATGCTCGTACAGTGGGATGTTGATGGACTGCAGAGAGAGAGAGAGAGAGATAATTGGAATGTTATATACAAATGAACGTGATAACAGGGGTAACAAATTAATGATTGAAAGTTTTAATCTCATGATATTTTTTTTTTCAGTACCCTCAAGATGAGATTCCACACCGCATTTGCTCTCCTCATTGCCGGCTTATGCACCTTCTCAGGTAAATAAAAGTTTAATTAGTGCTTTGTGCCCGTCACTATCAAGAACGGATGTGTTTGTTTGATGTGTATGTACCTTGTAATTTTCTTTACTATCACGTACCTATTTTCCAAATATATATTTTTTTTATATATTCATGGACACTTCACACAACGTGCTCTGGTCCCAAGCTAAGCTTATATGCTTGTGTTATGGATACCAGAATACGGATAGAATACATATTATACTACTTTTCTTTTGTAAATACATACTTATAATACATAGAAACACCCAGACGCTGTACAAACATTAAATTTGTATGTCAATTAGAATAATCACACAAATGATTGTCCCGAGCGGGAATCGAACTCGCGACTTCTTGATCGGCAGTCCGTTACATGCACCACTCAACCACAGCTTCTTGACGGGCTTCGTGGTGGAGTGGTTCATGTAACAGATTGCTGTTCACGAGGTCGCGGGTTCGATTTCCGCTTGGGACAATCATTTGTGAGATATTCATAAATGTCATACAAATTATTATAAAAAAAATGTTTGTACCTACTTCGTCTGGGTGTTTTCTATGTATCATTCGTGTTTTCTTTTTGTTATACTTTTGTCCATAAAAACTATGTCTTTTTCTTAGGTGCTCAGGCTAACCTTATCACTGATCAAATCGAGGCGGCTATCGAAGAGATCCGTCAGGAAATTAAGGATCTTGGTCTAGATCCTATTATCATCAAGAGAGAGGGTGGATCTTATGCACTTCCAGTACCTGAGTAAGTCCTAATTTCTTGCTACCCTCACAGACATACCAGATAGTAGTAACACGTTTAATTGTGAAGATTTAATTATATTAACAATAGCATCACGAATCTCTGTGAGGTAAACGTTGGTATTGGAGTCTTTATATTATACCAAGTCATAGAATTTAAGCTATTTTTTTTTTATTCTAACACTCCGTCATCCACCGCCGTTAAGTCGAAAAAAGTAATGCACACATACACACACACGCACACACACACAATCTCACACACTCACACATACACAAACATTTGCATAACGAATATTGACATAAATTTTTATTCTTAACCTAGGATCTTCAACGCTGAGGGTTTTGTCAAGGATTTGCTAATCACTGGTCTCAGCAACATCGTCGTCAACGATATTAATTATGACGTACTTGGCTTCGTCCTGACCTTTGACATCGAGATGCCTCAAGTACATGCCAGTCTTGGTGAGCATACATTTCTCTCTTTACGTTTCATCTATCACGTTTGTCAATAATTATATATTTAACACTTTTAGTAACACCCAGATGGCCAATCCGCACGTAGCCTATATTGAAAACAAACCGATATCATAGTAACTATCCATTTAAAAATCTAACAAAACAAAATAATTTTGGTTGCATCGAAGCCAAACCTTGCTTTTGTTAGTCAAAATGTAAATTTAACCGCACACTTCATTGATCGGAGAGAAACAGTTAGGTAATGAGTGTCCTCAACCATTATAAATACCCACCGTGCATCAACTTCCCCTAGCTCATGGGCTGGCACCTGAACAGCGCAGGCTATTCGGTTACCCACCCCACGTCTTTTCAGTGAACATCTTCTTATGTGTGACGTCCGGGCGCTCTGGGGCGTCACCTCCTCATGGTGAGCCTTATCGTGGGTTGAAGGATATCGGTTGGTCCCTGATCCGACCACCCGGGGCTCCGATTAGGGTGGCATTCAGCGCGAGTAAATGTTTAAAATCACCTATGATAATCTGATGGCCACGAGTATAACCCTATCCCATAGATTCTAAAACAGATTCGAATTTGTAATATATCACCAACATAACTACTGGTGTAAATGGTAGCTGAAAGCATTAACATCAAAATGCATTCTTTGCACATTAAAAATAATAACTAAAAATAATAAACCCATTACTATCGAGAATGAAAACCTCAAAACGAAAGCCTATGCCAACACGCCTGGTCAGAAACCCGCCCAAAGTGGAAGAGGTTCATGTACAACAGTGGGACGTCATTAGGCTGGGAAGACGAATACTGTATTTCTGCGTGTCACCTCCTAGTTTTACAAGATTCCGGTTTACATTTTCCTCCTTATTTCCAGGAATCGCCGCGGGTCAAGCAACAATCTTCGGTAACGTAATTTCTGGGGAAGCATCTGGCAGGTAAACTCCATATTTTAGTTATAGTAATTAACGGCTGCAAAGCCTAATGTACCATTTAGCAAATCGGGAGTAGGGAGATGCATATCAATGATTTATGTTGTGAATTCACGGTATTCATTGTCATGCAGATGCCAGTACCTGGGTCACGTGCTACGCGTCCTCCTAGTCCCTACTTTATCATATTTTCCTACTTATATCTAATAAATATCATAGCGGGGCGTATATCCTAATGTCCCCAAGGCCTTTATGAAGTAAAAGACGGCCTTGCATAACATTAGTAATTTATTTGTTCATTTAACTAAAGGCTACTTGAAGAAGGCTACTTAAAGACTACTGTTTATTCAAACGGCATCACAGGTCGCTATTAATTTGAACTTTGAGATAACCTCAATTTCTCTTTGCAGCCTCGAGATCCTTAATGCCCGTGTTAAAGGTTTACTCCGTGTTGGTGTTTTGGGTGGTATCACTATCCGTTCTGGAGAGTTTGATTCCGAAATTGGAAATATTAACGTAAGTATGATTAAAGTAAAGGAAACTTGTTATAATTATTTCATATTAGTAAAAGTCTAATCAGTTGAGGGAGAATCGCATACTGAAGATATCTTAACTTCTAGTGGATATCCACTGAGAATATCTTATCTTGAAGTAGATAGTAGTGATTCAAAAAGATAATTCACTGCTTTTTAATTAAGTTTCAACCAACCAAACAAACTTAGCTTTGTACTCGTAATATCGAGTTGCTTACATTGCAACTGTATTGCAGCTATTTATGACCAGTAGCGTAGCTACCAAGGGGCTAGGCAGGGCAGTGCCCCGGGGCCCTCTAGCTCAGGAGGCCCTCGAATCCTTACCAGAAATCATCCATGAGTGATGTATTTCTAATGCTCTATAACAAAGAGTAGGTACTAAAATCCAGAATACAATAAATACAGACAATAAATCTTTAAGGGGTTTCCCATACAACAAACGTTTTAATGAAGTTTCGACGGGCTTCGGGATCTAGTGGTTCATGTAACGGACTGCAGTTCACGAGGTCTCGGGTTCGATTCCCGCACGGGACAATCATTTGTGTGATATTTATAATTGTCATGCAAACGTTTGTACTGCGTCTGGGTGTTCCTATGTATTATAAGTATGTATTTACAAAAGAAAAGTAGTAGTTTTAAAGTGGTAGTTGTAAAATAAAAACTTGACGATACGCTTACGACGACAATGCAGTTATGACATTACTATGACGATTTGTTTAATTGAGTCATCATAAGCATGTGGTTAACAACTAACTGCTGTCCGCCACGTAATACACGTGGAATTTTATAACCAAACTTTAACAAATTGACTAAAAAGCCTTCCTATTCGTATTTATTAAAAAAACCGCAGCCTAATCCGTTGCGTAATTTTGAAGATTTAAGTTCACGTTGGCACATACATGCATACAAAAATAACGACTTTGTTTTTTATTAAATAAAGGAACTAATTAGTATGGCTAATTTTTACATCTTCATCTGTCATCTGCATTACTTTAATAATATTATTTGTTTTACAGTCGAACTTCAGTATCATTGTCCTAGACTACGATCTATCAAGCTATGTGAACAACTTCCTTGGAGAAACTGTTTTGAATACTCTTGAAGCTTTCAAGGTTAGTATTTAGTTCGTTATATTACCCGACTTTAAAAGAAGAAGGATCGTCTGTATGTTTTTTTTTATTTTTATTTTTATGTTTGTTACCTCACAACTTTTAACTTGGCAAAGCGATTGTAATGATTCTTTTCTTATTTGAAAGCTGGTGGTTCCCATGTGGTCCCATTGGTTGTGGTCAGGATCTGATGGTTATCTCCTAAGAAATCGAGGAAAACCCTCAAATTTCAAAGGCATATGAAGTCTAGTCAATTATTTTTTGTGTTGGATTAAAAATCAGGTGTTAAAAATTTTAAATGAATAATTGAATGAGCAATCAGTGGCCAATATACATGTGCTTGTATTTGTACGTACTACACGTTTCAATAGGATTGGCAATGACCTTTAGTTGTCAAAAGTGATTAGAAAAGTACTGTCAGCAACGTAACTTTATTTGCATATCAATAATGACTTTTTTCTTTTACCTAAACTCAGTAATTTGAAGCGTAAAACGTCTTAAATTATTTAGTAATAATAGCTATAATATTATTAAAAAATAAACACTATTTTCTTTCAACAATTTCGTTGTTGGATACTATGATATTAAGTTGAATTGCCAACCGCCATTTTGTTGTTGTTGGTGTACCTTGTTGAGTATATGAAATATAAGGCATTTTATTTTAAATTCTGTTAATTATGTGGTTGATTCCCGTTAAAAAAATAAATTTGTTGTTATTGCTCATTGATTTTGTTTGTTAGTGTTGTTATTTTGAACTTGTCGTTATTGTTTTTAATTGTATTTATCTCGCTAATTGCTCGAAAATTAGTAAATAATATCGACAAAATGATAGATAAATTATATTATAAAAATGTCTTGTTTTGCTGACCCTACCAATGTTGTTCAAATTGACAACTATGACGTTACAAAATGACGCGAGGTCAAACCTATTCTCATTTGAACGGCATAGTATGTATGTTCATAATAATGTCCATATTCCTCCGCATAATTGTCTGAGGTGATGTGACGAATTACAACAAAAAACAAGAGGGGTCGTTGCTACAATTTAGAAGTTGATTTAGATACAAGTTGCTCGAATCCGAGACGATGACGGGCCTCGTTTAGGTAACGGACTGCCGTTCACGAGGTCGCGGGGTCGATTCCCGCTCGGCACAATCATTTGTGTAATATTTATAATTGTCATACAAATGTTGGTACTGCGTGTGGGTGTTTACTATGTATTATAAGTATGTATTTACAAAAGAAAAGTAGTTTATGTAGTATATCCGTATTGTGGGACCCAAAGCACAAGCATATAAGCTTGGGACCAGAGGACGTTGTATGAAATGTCCATGAATATTTATTATATATTTATTTATTTTTTAAATATTCTAATTTATTTCTTCTTCTATTTCAGTCCGAGATCGATGAGCTACTTGGCATTGTAGTGGTTGACTTCATTAACAACAACATCTTGGGTTAAATCTTTTGCTGACTAACAAGCTTAATAACGAAGAAAATTGTGATGTAATTATATTTATTACTTATAAACGTTTCTTTAAAAATAGTAGTAGTTGTTTTTCTCAATATTTTACTCCTACTGTTAGGCACTGGCCATCTCCACCTTTGTAATTGTCTATTGATCTATTATGCAGCGCTGACCAGGCGTGTTGGCGATAAGATTTAGTTTTAAGTTATCCGTTTCTCACATACGCTTAACATAAATTATTTTTGTGCATCTACAACTACCGCTATTTCCTCTAAACATCTCCATCCAAAGGTTGCCTGATAGAGATCGCTCTTAGCGTTAAGGCCGCCCATTGCATTTTTCTTAGTCTTCAAGATAATCTACTATATAAAAATAAGTCGGATTTTCCTTCCTGACGCTATAACTCCAGAACGCACGGACCGATTTCCACGGTTTTGCATTCGTTGGAAAGGTCTCGGGCTCCGTGAGCTTTATAGTTCATTTTTTTTTACTTTTTTTTTGGTATGGCAATACAACGTTTGCCGGGCCAGCTAGTTTGTTATAACTATTTTTTACGGTGTTAAAAGAACATATAAATAAATACATAAATAATTCGCTCAAAATATCCCTTAGGGAGGTAGAGAAACTTGTATTCTTAATCTGTAAATAATCTAATGATATTTTAACAACAGATTTGCCAGCTATTAGTTACCCATTCATTCTTGCAGACAGGTAACTTTAGCTTGACAAAATCTTATTCATTATGTCTAATAAGATAGTCTCAAAGTCAAAGTCAAAAATTCTATTTGCACACTACAAACGTCATTTTTGCAAGCTAGAAAACAAGCATGTCATTGGGATGAGAAGACCTGTTTTATGTATAATATACTAGCCAATGCGCGGGTTTATAGTTATTAAACCGCCAATGTACACCAAACCTGAATAAATTATACAAAAAAGCCATCCTCATAAACCATTCTATGTGTTAAAAATACCACATCGAAATCCGTTGCGTAGTTTTGAAGATATAAGCTCAAATATACATACAAAAATGACGACTTTGTTTTTTACTAATTAAATTCATTTCTTTTAAATGTCTAGCCTGTATCAGACAGATACACACATAAATAGTATTTCACACACAGATAAAATTATGTGGCTTCAAGTTGGGTGAGTTACAGTTTAAATCACATATTTACCAGTATTATGTCAAGGACTACGTAGTCTTTGACACATTATCTCGTAAGTCTGTGATATAATCACCGATGTAGCAGATTTAGAGTAGTTTACCATGTAATATACATAGAACTAGGATATAATTTTAAAAATATAATTTAAGATTAACGAGCCTCGTGGTTGAGTGGTTCATGTAACGGACTGCCAATCACGAGGCCACGGGTTCGGTTCCCGTGTCGGGACAATCATTTGTGTGATATTTCTATGTATAATAAGTATGTATTTACAAAATAAAAGTAGTAGGTATTATGTATTCTATCCGTATTCTAGTACCCATAAAACCGAGGAGACGTTGGTTGGCGAGACCAGAGGACGTTGACGACGATTTATTTATATTTATAATACTTAACGCAATGTAGAGAGCAAAGGTCTCTTTGCTTTGGATTGCCAAGAACACCAATGGGGTTCTTCCTTTCTCTCAGACCGGAAAGTATTTGATATATTTAAAAAATGTCATGACCATGTTGATATGCGTATTTACTTCGACTTTTACCTTTACCACAAATGACGCCATCTATTGGTGCAGTCGAGAGGTTCTGTTGCAGGTTGCAAATCCTCAAACCCTTAATATTAAACCCCCTAAAAAAGACTATTCTAACCTCCTAAAGTCGAACTGCGTCTACGACCAATAACAGCTACAAATTTTTGTTAGTCAAGAAGACTGCTTATAGTCTCTGCCTACCCCCATGGGAAAAGGCGTGATGTTATGATGATGATCATGATGATATAAACATACATACATAAATATTGAACCATTTCGTGTATAATAAAGAATAAATTAAAAAAATTAACACATTGTATATTTTTATTTAATGTAACCAATATTTTAACAAAATATTGAAACTTTAATTCATATCATTCATAACTATTAATTTCCTAACAAATCGAATAAATTCAGGTCCCTCAATAATTCATTGCCGACTTCCAAGACAACCGAGTTTATTGTTGCATTGATGTCACTCTGAAAACAATACAAAGTTATTTATTAACACAAATAATAGGAGAGACACAAAAAGAAAAAAAATAACAGGGCTAATGATTAAGATCGCAGAGAGCCACTGGATATAATTGGCATAGAAAAGTACGTTATGGCTTTCTATGGAAGAGGCCTGTGTCAACAGAGAAAGGTACAAATTCTCCGTACACAACTAAACTTAACTAAAAAATGAAAATAACTATGGCATATATTGATTAATTGGCTATTTCATTGTGCACATTTTTAATAATTAAAATCGTGAAAAAAGTCAAAAAAAGTCAAAAAGTCTTTAATATACAGATTTTCTAATAAAACAGTTCTGTTAACATTGCCATTTAGAAAATATAGACCATTTTAAGCAACTAATTTCAATATTATTGAAATTTTCATTAAATAGAATTTTTTTTAAATACTTAACGTTATATTTTAAATATTGTGACGTCATCGTTGTACGCAATCTGTGTATTGTCTTTTCCTGATAGACTTAAGACAGATTGCAATACATCTTTTCAAAGTTGCCAAATTGATTTAATAGACCAATTTCAACTCCACCACAGAGTAGTATATCCCTAAGAACACCTTAATATTTTAAGTCCTTCATTTCAAGGGCAAATAGAGATCATTTGCTTTTTTGGAAAAATAATCATTAATATAGCAAATTTTGCAAAAAAAAATTAATGGACTCCCCGAAATGGTTTTCGAATTAAGAGTTTTAAAAAAATATGAACAATGCCAATTATCAATGAGGTTTAATATATAGGTTCTGTATTCGTTAGTATCCATCCATCTATCCATCAGCCTCTCTCCGTCCACTGTTGGATATGTCTCTGTATGTGTCCTCTCCCATAGAACGCCACAACACGCGGTTCTGTGCCGCTTGTATCCAATTACTCCCCGCGATCTTGACGATACTGTCGCTCCACCTTGTCGGGGGCCGCCCAACGCTGCACGTGCTGGTACGTTGTCGCCACTCCAGGACATATTCGATAGTATACTTTGATATTTTCATTACTATACATTCATATTTATGCATGCATTGTTTACCAGTGATTAGTTCTTGCAACTTATTTTTTTTTTGTCAAATAGTATCTTTATATATGTTTTTTGTAAACAACTGTTGGTGAGACTAACAAATAAAATGAAATTTCTGCAAAACACTGATGTATTGATCAATGGAAAGACTATTCTAACCTCATAAAGTCGAACTGCGTCTACGACCAAATATTGCAGGAATGTATTGATAAAATCATTGACAGCTCCTTCACCACCCAATAAACCATTGATTTGTGGCTGAAAATAAAGTAAAAGCTTTGAAAGGAAACCTGTGTTGTACCACAGATCGCCTACAACAGATACCGCATTACATTTTTGTTAAAAACTAAACGCACTAACGTTGGAGATAGGCGCTGGTTGCGGGGTATGGAGTAATGCATTTTTGGTAGTAGCAAAATCATACGCTGAAATCTCAAACAACCAGTTTTCATACATACGCTAGTTAGAACATAAGTTCAGTGTGCCTTGATTGCCTTGCGTATGGTCTGCTGCTATGATGTAGAGATGATCTGGGGTTGTAAACACATTCGTTGTAAACACATTCGTTGTAAACCTTTAGAACGTATTATCGATTATCCTTGTAGTACATTCAAACACACAAAATATTTCCTAAAAACCGGTAGATCAATTTCGGAGGATAGTTTTTAGGGTTCCGTACCCAAAGGGTAAAAACGGGACCCTATTACTGAGACTTCGCTGTCCGTCCGTCCGTCCGTCCGTCCGTCCGTCCGTCCGTCCGTCCGTCTGTCACCAGGCTGTATCTCAAGAACGGTGATAGCTAGAGAGTTGAAATTTTCACAGATGATGTATTTCTATTGCCGCTATAACAACAAATACTAAAAATAAAATAAAATAAATATTTAAGGGGGGCTCCCATACAACAAACATGATTTTTAGGGTTCCGTTCCCAGTATCTCAAGAACGGTGATAGCTAGACAGTTGAAATTTTCACAGATGATGTATTTCTATTGCCGCTATAACAACAAATACTAAAAATAAAATAAAATAAATATTTAAGGGGGGCTCCCATACAACAAACATGATTTTTAGGGTTCCGTACTCAGTATCTCAAGAACGGTGATAGCTAGACAGTTGAAATTTTCACAGATGATGTATTTCTATTGCCGCTATAACAACAAATACTAAAAATAAAATAAAATAAATATTTAAGGGGGGCTCCCATACAACAAACATGATTTTTTTACCGTTTCTTGCTCGATACTATATAATAACGTTGCCTTATGTTGCATAGATAATGGTACGGAACCCTTCGTGCGCGAGTCCGACTCGCACTTGACCAATTATTGTTATACGCTGACATTTTTATTATATGTTTGTAACACTTACTTGGAAATCTTTGAGGCTGAATTTCAAATCACATTCTTGAATTTGAAAATACAAAGAAAGAAACCCAGCGGTGGCCCTCAAGAGCGCTGTTCCTTGAATTCTGGGCTCGATGATATTAACCCTAAATGAGTCAAATGGTTAGTTTCTTTAGATACAGTTTCAAGTCGCTAGGGCAACGGAAAGTAACTTGTAGGTTTTGATTCCCTAGCGTAAGTCGAATTTTAATGTTCGTAATTCGGTCATATCCTCTAAATGCGTAGATGCAAAAGCTTAATTGTATTGTATTTGACGGATGGACAGACAGACGGACACCGAAGTGAGACTTCATGGGTTTATTTTTTTTGAACGCAACCCTAAAATCAGTATAAAATAAATATTTAAGGGGCTCCCATACAACAAACATTTGTGTGTATCTTAATAAATCTTAATAATACCTATTTAGGCGTAATGCGTATTATCATAATAATGCGTATACTGTGTACGAATATATTATGGCAATGCAACGGAACCCTGTGTGCGGGAGTCCAGCTCGTACTTAGTCAGTATTTATACTACCCATTATACATTGATAAAAATCAAATAAAAGATCAGACTCACTTTCCATCACCTCTGCCAAATATATGGAGCCCTTCTACTGGAACTGATAGGTCATAATATTCTAGAATTATAAATTTAATCATTAAAATCTATTGTACGAGTGGAATTTCGAATCACTACACAATATATTCCTAATAATATTATAAAAAACGGTGTATGTTTGTAATGACTAAATTCAAAAACTACTGGATGGATTTCGGTTATTCTCCATTAGAATTTATGCCACATTATCCTCGAGTAACTTCATACTCGTGAAATTTGAAATTTCACGAGTATGAAGTTGCGAACAACAGCTATTTATACTAATATTATAAAGCTGAAGAGTTTGTTTGTTTGTTTGTTTGCGCTAATCTCAAGAATCACTGGTCTGATTTGAAAAATTCTTGCAGTGTTGGATAGTACATTTATCGAGGAAGGCTATAGGCTATATACCATCACGCGCCAATTAATAGGAGCTAATCAGTAGTGAAAAATGTTGCAAAAACGGGAAAAGTTTTCTAAATTCCACGCGTACGGAGTTGCGGGCAACAGCTAGTTCTATACTAATATTATAAGACTGAATAGTTTGTTTGTTTGTTTGAACGCGCTAATCTCAGTAACTAATAGTCCGAACATATAAATTCTGTTTGTGTAGGATAGTCCATTTATCTAAGAACGCTGCGACTAATAGGAGCGAAGCATTAGTGACAAATGTTCTAAATTCCATGAGTATGGAGTTGCAGTCAATAAGTATCGTCTATAAAACAAAGCGCAGCGTGCTTACCGGTACATAAAACCTGGCTAAGTATGAGTTAAGCGGGCATGACAGCAAGCCATGCTCCATACAGAAATATGGAGATCGTACTCCGCTATTTTCTTCGGCTCACATCTGCATGACATCATTACAAATGACGCACTGTCACTGTCGTCTATAGTTACAGTGGCAACATAAATACATCTGCGAAAATTTCAACTGTCTAGCTAGATAATGATTGTAAGTTCGTTTGTCAGCAGATAATAGCCTCTACAGACGGACGCGTTTGGCGGACACTGGAGTCTGAGTAATACAGTCCCCGTTTACTTTTGGGTATAAAACATTACAAATGAATAAAAGTTATACTAACTGGTATCAACTTCAAGAACTGGGATCAGAAGATCTAGTGTAAGTAGATATCTCAGTGGTATGATAGTAGTTCTTTCAATTGTCAGCTGTTCCACCACAAATGTACTGAGTTTGTTAACTATAGCGTCTTGTACTTCTAAATTTAGCCTGAAATCCGTCGAAAAAAATCAACTAATATTGAAATAAAAATTATTAAGTTTGTCCGCGACTACGTACGACTGGAATTTTGAATAATTACATTTTGACACGATATAATAGACATAACGTGTCGTTTAAAGCATTTTAAAAAACTATAGCTTCCTACAAAAGTAAAAATTTAAGAATTGGAACATCACTTTCGGAGATTACCCCCTATAAAGATGTTACAAACTTTACCTCTTTAATAACAGTATCGATATCATTATTTGTGTAACTTACCCAGGCACAGGTAATAGATTTTCATCTAAAGTAAAATAATCAACTGCTAGAGGGTCCATTACAGGCATATCATCGGAGCCGGTCAACATCGTCTGTCTCAGACCTTCCAACACCTGCAATATTTGTGCCTCCATGGCACTGTTACGCGTTACATCTGGAAATATTTTTAAACAATATTTCACACAAGGTCCACTCTCTCCAGCCCATTAACGTCCCACTATTGGGCACGGGTCTCCTCAACTTTGGGAAGGATTCTGGTTTACTATGCCGCGCTAACATTATTACACGACAACATAATATACAACCTCTCTTAAATTCAATCTACTCCATTTCACGGTTGTCTGTAAGAGATTGCAATATTTGTGAAAAGACCGCCTTTTGTACCTAATATAAGATTTATTGTTATTAATATTTGTAAGTTATTTTCTGGTGTACAATAAAGAGTTATCATTCATTCATTTATTCAACATATATAAATATCCCTTAGCTAGCTTTTGCAGCACCCTGGAGTAGAAATCGGGTAGTGATACCTGTAGGGGAAGGGGGGCATGATGGGGTAGCTAAGGGAAATCGTAAAAATAAAGCAGAATCAGTATGTTTATTACTCCTAGTAATTTATGGTACGTTATCTCAACTATCTGATTATGATTTGGTACAGTTTTTGGAGTATCAACTTAACACATTTTTTAATAATTCGTATTTAATAAATACATTATGAAAAACCATGTTGCCCCATACTAAGGGGTATGATGGGGTAATTAAATTGGGGCATGATGGGAAGGCTAGTCGTTCTCACAAAACAAACAAATGTGTATTTTCTTGCGACTTTTATCGTCCAGTCCGTCTACGCCAGCCCAAGCGTTGTGAGAGCAACGCTCACAGAGCTGTAGTTCGATTGTTGTTAGTCCAAACACACTCTCTTTCATATATTTCAGATATGCTTCTATTCCACCTTCTTCTTTAGGTGTATACAGTTTTTTTGGGGGCAAAAAGGTAAACTAACAGTAACTAAACCCCCTTCCTTCGTTTTCTTAACATATCGCTCTAAAGTAGTCTGAGGCACTGCGTATGCAAAAGCAGTTTTCTTGGCTTTGCTCAAAACTTTATCTATAGCCATTGTTATAGAATCTATCGACCATTCTCCTCTTTTAGTTTTTCTTGTAAGTAAATACCATGATTTTAACAAAAAAAGTAATACAGAATTACTTATATTACAAAAATTTAATGACTCCAGACTCATAACCCCATCTTGCCTCAATACCCCATCATACCCCACCCCTAATATCATGCCTCATGAGGTCATTCTGGACAAAAAAAATAATAACAAATAAATGTTTAACGGATTACTTCAAACAACATACCATATCAAAATAAACAACACTAGTTACCAAATATCCAAAATACATAAATAGGGTAATCATAATTACCATAAAATAATGACGTTTAACCTTACAAAAAAATTTAAGGACGAGACGTTAATACAGTTTTTCGTACGTAAATAAAAGACGCTTGCAGTCAGGCTCACAGTTTCTCTCGCACTACACGTTGGTTGAAAGAGGCTTTCTATTTGCCTATTGTTTTATATTCACAAACGTCTAGTTTCTTTTATATAGGGGGTACCCCGTCTTACCTTGCTACCCCTTCATGCCCCCCCTTCCCCTATTTTTAATCCGTCACCACACGGACAGGTCCACTTATCTCCTATTAAAAAGAAGGCTTAAGTGCGTAGCACTTATAACCGTCGAGCATGCGTGACCAGATCTATGAATCTAGTTAATTTATGGTATATCTATTTATGTACACCGCAACTTGCCCACCTAAATATATTATACTTTCTTATACTTTTCATCCTATGGTTGCCTGGAAGAAATCGCTTTAAGCGATAAGGCCGCCAATTGTACATTCTGTTTCTTTAGAATTGTTTGATTAATATTGTTATTTATTGGTGTACAATAAAGAGTCTCCAGAAGTCCTAAGAATCCTTTTTCCTTTTGGTACGGATCCCTAAAAATAAGAATTACAGAATCTCTTCAATATTCAATTATTACCCTACTATTACCCGACTATTATGCCCACTATATTATAATTCGATTAAAAATACAAAAATTGCTAAATAATTGTTTGTTTCTTGAACATTCTTACATTATCGACATTATTATCAATATCATAACATGTTCAACATCATAATTATTTACACATTCCTTTAATAATTGATGATGATTTTTGATTTTTAATATTTACTATGACTATTGTAACGGTTTTACTAGCGCACGGACATACACAATCACACATTCACACACACACACACAGACACACACACAACACACACACTATACAAGTTCATAAACAATTACTAACTAACCCTTTTTATATCGCATGTTAGAAATAAGAAGTATATTGTACCTATTTACTCTCACTTTGTAACTGTAATTGTAATTTTACACCCAAATATTAATGTTACTTTTAATCTGTGCTTTTAATAAAAATTGTGTTTCTGTGTTTTGGAGGGAGCCTGGAGATTTGTTATACAGGCCTTAGAGCCTAGTACAGACTCCAGCTCTCAATAAGGTTGTTATTTTGTACATGTTCCATTATGTAAATCTGTACCTTTTTGAAAGAAATAAATTTATGTTTATTATTATTATTTATTATTTAACATTCTCTGTCCAGCCGATACCAAGGCAAGCCCAAGCTTAGATTGAGACCACAGGACTATTTAATTACGTCATTATTTACTAGGATGGAGCGCGGATGTATGGAAATTTTTTTTTTTCATAATTTTTTTTAAAAGTTTTTAATAAGCAACATTGTGCTAAATTTTGTGGTAATTGCATATGAAATATTAAAAAACTATAATTTAGGTGTGTATTAAAGTATTCCAATAGAAAATAAAACATACAAACTTTTATAAATTTATTATTATTGACTTGCTTTAGACACTGTTTTTGTTTAAAATTTAGGCATAACGTTCCGTGCTTCCAACTTGGTTTTATTGTTTCTGACCTGACCTTTTCTGTCCACTGAAATAGAAGCCTGTGTCATAACCTAAACACAGCTCTTCGACAGATTGGAAGTAACAGGGAACGCTTTAAAATATTTGTTCGGTAAACCGGTACCGTCACAACCAATTAATTATACCGACCTTAAGAAATGTCCTACGTAAATTCTCATGTAAATGAATCCCGGTTCTTGAATCAGTGAGATATGTTTTTTAGCAATTGTAGTCTTATTGCACTTACCACTTCTTTAACAATCTTCAAAGTTTTATCTTTCCTGTCATCAAAGTATAAGACAAGAGCTCTGTAAGAGTGAGGTACAGCTAGCTGTTAGATATTTTCCATTATTTTTTCTCTATATTTAGTTCTCTCTCTACGTAACTTGTGTCTATCAATAACCTAAATATCAGATTCGATGTTAAACAATACCATTATGCTATAACTACTGCTGCTCGGTCTGATACCCGATACCTATCATAGCTCTTCGGTAACGTAGGGAAATCGAAGAGATATTTTCTTTTTATTTCTGAAATGCGTCGGATCATGGTGCATTCTGGCTTTTCTGTAGCTGATGGTGCCGCCGAAGAAGTACTAACTTATAAATCAGCTAACAATGAAGTCCTTAAGGACGGTTTTGGGCGATGTTCTCGTTAATACTTCCTTTTTAAAGTTTTTCATCGTCTTTGTAACAATTATGTCAATACCGCTTATTTTCGTGATTCGCGACGTTTTAAATCACTTATAAATGTTTGCTCTTGTTCAGGTACCTTTTCTTCCATAGAACAAGACAAGCACACTGAGCAAATTATTTGTACTTCCATGCTGAAATATCGAAAGGCAATTAACTGCTTAACCCCGAAAACTTTGTAAATTTGTTTGAGTCTTTTGACATACCTATGAACTTAAGTTATTACATTGTAAATAATATGCTTTCAACATTTAAATGATTCTTGTTTGAGTTAGTGTCGGAATAAATACAGTTTGCCACATATTTTCGATCATGGAGGTCACTGTATCTGCTATTTCCGCGGAATTTGGTTCTTATGCAGTTTCAATTGACGTCTCGTGCATTTGTACGTAGAATGTTTCCTATTAACTTACAAATATCACCAAAAAGAGAACATCTAAGAGTACTACGCATGAAGCGAAAGAAAACTGAAGAAGAGCTAAGAACAGTAGACCACTAAATCAACGCGCGCGCAACGCGGTAATTGTAGCAAATTGTCCGTTCCAGAGTCCCATCACTTCTCTTACTTTAATTTAAACTCGTAGTCAAACTTGTTTGTGGGGAAAACATAATATAGCATTAATCGTAATTCGTTGAGAAAATGCTCTGTTTATTTTAATACCTTACATTAACATGGCGTCTTGGCAGAATCTAAAACCAACTATTTTCATACTTTCAACGCCGTTGCGGAGGCAGTTACTCTAAACCAAATTAAATAATATTTTGCATAACTTAATTTAATCCTATAAGGCACCGAATTTTGACTATTACGTTACCGTTATGTGAAAAAAATTTGTTTGCTCCACCCTATTATTTACATCAATTTAAGTAAACTTACCTTTACTTAAAGTATCAGTTTCTGCTAATCTTTTCTCCAAAGGCGAAGCTATCGCTAATCCGAACAAGAAGACCAATGGCCAAATCATCTTCAAAGCTGAAATACAAATAATTACGTGTTAATTCAAACACTTATGGTCTTATTCATAATGACTTATCATAGGTTTAAACGGAGATTTTATCGGAGAGATAATAAACGTTTTAGCGTAAAAAGACTATTACGAATAACAAGTTTTGACAATTTTCTTGAACCGATTTCAACTTTTAAACCTCTGATAAGTCATTCATTATGAATAAGACCATTAAACCTTAAAGCCCGGTTTCCACCGCGAGCGGAACGGACCCATTAATGACTTCGTTAAACTCGCAAACGCAAACTGCATACTTGTATTTCCACCAACAAATAGTCGGACGGAAAGAGCCGAGCGTGTAGAAAGAGTAGAAATGAGCTCGCTCAGTTCTAGGGAGCACCAACTCTTCGTTGGTGGAAACTCAAACCTATTTAATTAAAAATTGGTCAAGTGCGAGTCGGACTCGCGCACGAAGGGTTACGTACCATTATCTATGCAACATAAGGCAACGTTATTAGTATCGAGCAAGAAACGGTAAAAAAATCATGTTTGTTGTATGGGAGCCCCCCTTAAATATTTATTTTATTTTATTTTTAGTATTTGTTGTTATAGCGGCAATAGAAATACATCATTTGTGAAAATTTCAACTCTCTAGCTATCACCGTTCTTGAGATACAGCCTGGTGACAGACGGACGGACGGACGGACGGACGGACGGACGGACGGACGGACGGACGGACGGACGGACAGCGAAGTCTCAGTAATAGGGTCCCGTTTTTACCCTTTGGGTACGGAACCCTAAAAAGGAGTCCGTTCCGCCTAACCATTTTCCGCACATTACCCTTTCGCAGTGGAAACCGGGCTTTAAACTTAATAAGATTGAAGATGGAGAAAGTCTAGTGAAGGATCATGATGACAGATTTAACAATAAACATAGTACAGACTTAGTTTTATGTTCTGAATTCGTCACTTCCACATTTCATCGGTACTTATGAGTCATCTATGAATAAAAGTATGCAGATAAGCATTTTTAAAACCGGTCAAGCACGTGTATGCCTCCCACCGGGAGGGTTCCACTATTACCGATATTACCATAACATAATGGTATTCTATAGATATAATTCGTCATACCGACCCCAAATAACACCAAATACAGGGATAAGGACAAGAAGATGATGATGATGATGAGTATTACTTATTGTAGCATCATCTTAAATACATACTGCGATATTTTCACCTCTCTAGCTATCATCGTTCTAGAGATACAGGCCAGCGAAGTCTCAGTAATAGGCTCCCGTTTTTCTTTTTTTTACGTACGTCTTATAACACTATCTGTCTCTCTCTGTGTGTGCCTTTCTATCTCTATCTCTCTGGTCTGATTATTAAGACCATAGACTTAGGTTATAGATCTAGACGTAACACTCGGTACAACGAATCCGGCCTGCTGCTTTTTTTAGTTGAACACATTAAGAAAAATTAATGATTTAGTAGCCTTTCTAACTCTTTCTTTTTGAGCTGGAGTAAAAGAGAAAGCAAGGCTACTATTTACTATTTTACTTTTAAACCATAAACGGGGCGGCCCTGCCTTGGAACAAATCTATGTTCCCGAGTTGTTACTCCCTACTTATAACCTTCTTGATTAGGACTACGAAGGTCGATCTGTGGTACGCTATCACCACCCAAGAATCTCTCTTTCCCAGGTATCAGTTCGTTAAACAATATGGCATACCCATTGCCACTTTACATAAACACTAATTATAATTACAGTAATAAATTAATCTTACCTGATTGTTACGTTTCGTGTAGTGAAATGCTAATAAAAATATCTAAACAATTCATTAAATATTATCTACTATTGACATAGTTGATATCGATTAAATGTTATCTAGAACGTCGATTAATATAATAGTGTTATCGATTTGTTGTTGTAATCAATTTTATTTTTTGTTTTTTTATGATAGTTTATTTATTTATTTATAACATTATGCACTTTTATAATGTACAATGGCGGACTTAATGCCATCGGCATTCTCTACCAGTCAACCAATGATCGTGCAGAGATAACAGGGCCGGTGCTCTTTTAAAAAGAAAAAAAAAAAAGAAGTCTTCAACTTACATTCTAATCTAACAATATACTTAAAATAAATAAATGAACAGATACATAATTATATATCAGATACACATACACAAAAGATACAAACATATTTACATATGAATTATAATTACTTAAACCTTACATACATACCAAAACATTAAAGGGGAATTTAGGTATTTACTTCAGCCAATAATCTTCTAAAGTGTAGTCGTACGTACTTTAGCTTTAAATATAGTCATTTTTTTATGGACATCTCACACAACTGGTCAAACAACGTCCTCTGGTCCCAAGCAAAGCTTATTATGCTTGTGTTATGGGTACCATACACAGTAAACACCCAGTACATAATACATAATAAACACCCAGGCGCAGGACAAACGTTTGTATGACAATTATTAATATAACACAAATGATTGTCCCGAGCGGGAATCGAACCCGCGACCTTGTGAACAGCAGTCCGTTACCTGAACCACTAGACCACGAGACCCGTCATCTATTATATAAATTATGATTGTAAAGGAAGTTAGAAACAAAACAAATTTCACTTTCTTCTTCGTCCATTATAAGGCCACTGTTGGGCACGGGTCTCTTCCGCTTTGAGAGGGTATCTGGTCTAGTTGTACACTTGTACCACACTGAGTCACTGACATACCGAAAATTCGAAATAAAATTCCATATTTTTCTTCTCTCACTGATGTTATCTGACTAACAACAATATTCGTTAGCTGGCTTTTACAGAAAGAACCCCGAGAACAATATACCTACTCCACATCGCTACATGGACAGCTAAGTAACGCGCTTTTATAACCTTCTTAATGTAGGTAACCATTCTATCCAAGGATACCCAAGAACACTACACACGTCAAATTGATCTGAATTTTTTGCACCGGGACCGATGAAAACATACAACAATAATAAAATAAAACGAATCTAAAAATTTCAGGATCATTCTAATAGAAATTTTCTAAAATCTCTTAATCTTTTTAAAGCATTTTTTAAGTTTTTTAATTGGTAAAGTAATTTATTAATTATGCAATTGACATGCTTTTACTTATTAAATTAAATTATGGTGGAATAAATGATTACATTCTCGATAGATGGCGTTTTACGTAAAAATACGATATAAACTCAATCGAGTGACGATTATGGTGGCCTAATTTGATTGCTGAAAGCACGACCGCAATAAGCTCAGTTAGCTACGGAACGGTAATCTCTTTTTCCACCCTTGCGGTAATCACTTTTTCCACCATAAATTAATTTATTTTTAATTGGTATTTTAAAACAGTAATGTTGTTGTTCGCTCTAACAGGTACAGAACCCTGAGTATGTTAGCCTTTGTCTCTAAGTTTATTTTCATTTTTAATACAGAACCCTAAGAATGTTTTATTCTAATTCTGTGAAATCCAGGCCAGATAAACATTACTACTTACTTAAGACGTTTGTGGAGTAGGCGTGTCCTATTTACTAAAGTTATCTTAAGTGGATCATTGTGCATTTAAAGTGTACAACAAATAGTTCTATCGTGTAAGACGAATGATATTTAATTTAAGTCTTACATAATGGTACCGATTCTACGTACACAACTAAACTTAACTAAAAAATAAAAATTGAAAGTGTCAATAACACGATTCGGCAATGTTAACTGACCTTTTCAAAGTTCTAGACTAGACTAACGATTTAAATGAATAAAAATGTGCACAACGAAATAGCCAAATATACAAAATACGCCATAGTTGTTTTCTTTTTTAAGTTAAGTTTAGTTGTGATTAAGATTCATTAGAACCGGACAAAGTATCTTAATCGATATACATTATCGTCATATCATCAAGTTACACGAGAAACTTTCGTTGTTTGGGAACCTCATGACCTCAATAAATATTTATTGTATTCTGGCATTTCTATTTACTGGCAATAGAAATACCTACATCATATGCTAAAATGTTAAATAGCCAGTTATCACCATTTTTTAGTAATTCTAAGATAAATAGAGCCTCGTGAAAGTCGGACGGACAGCAGAGTCTCAGTAAATGTTACCTTCCGATGTTTGCGACAGATTTGGTACAGAACCCTAAAAGAAAAATTAAAAACAGGGTTACGCTTAAATTATATTTTTTAAATACATTTGTGATGATTTGTTACATATTACATTATATTAAACGTTTGTTGATATTACTAGTAGATACATTGCTTGATTATGATTAGGTTTGCCATCCGTCCGGGTTACCTTGGATTTCACCTAGGGCGTAAGGGGTCGTCGAGCCAGTTTTAGTAAAAATAGTCCTTTGATTGTCCGAGTAGACATAACGATATTCAATTTAGTCGCAAATATTTATTTCAAAGACCCCCGGACCCATTTCTCGCCTAACAGTCCGGGAAATTTGCCTTTGTCCAGATGGCAGCTCTAATAAGTAATTAGTCTAATAAGTAAAGAACTGCAATAGTTTTGCCAAATCTTGATTAACTTGTGTTAAAATAAGTCAGCAGTTTGACTGAAACAGACATTAGTTGAACCATAAATTAGTATTATTTTTTTATTAAAAATGTTGACTTTATTTATTAACTTTTGCAATTGACTTGCTATGCTTTTTACTAAATAAACTAAATTATAGTGGAAAAATGATAACCATGAGCGGGACTTGAACCCACGACCTCGGAATACCGTTCCGTTGCTCTCCCATCTGAGCTATCATGGTTCCCACATACGTTTAGCAAAACTTCCACTACAATCTTCTCAATATGAGTTAAACATCGTGCGATGTTTTGTGTAGAAACGGAACGGAACGGAATCCCGAGGTCGTGGGTTCAAGTCCCGTTTATGGTTATAATTTTTCCACTATAATTTAGTTTATTTAATAATTTTGACTTATTCATTCTATAATTATGGTGTGAAACGTGAAAGTGGGGGCATTAGCTACTCGTTTTTGCGGTTTTATACACCAAACTATTATTATTTTGCAATCTATGTAGTATACCCTTATCATACTAGTTTTTGTAACTACATAGTTAGACTACATAGTTTTTGGAAGACGCTACACTGTGTAAAAGTTAAAGTTAAAGTTATAATAACACTATTAACATAGAAATAAATACCTTTTCTGCATTTCTTGTAATTGAGTATTAATAAAATCTTTAATGGATTCCTCTTGACTTTTGAATATAAAGTCCTGAAATAAAATAAATGTTATTTTTTATTTTTACGCAACTCGTTTTACTTTACATCCTCACTCCCGGACCCATAACTTATGCCTTAATCACTTATAACAATTTTTTTTTATTTAAGTTTTATATTTTTTTATATCAGAGCCTTCCTTTTTAAGTATAAAGATACTTGTACCACGAAGGCTCAAACAAATTGGTAAGTTCTTTAAGCTAAATTAACTGCTTATTACAAAGTAGATAATAATGATTTTTATGGTACGAAACCTTAAGTGTGCAACTCTATCTCGCTCTTGATAGGATTATCATCTATGTCTACTTTTGCCGCAGACAAAGACGCACGGATCAGCAATTACATTATAAACATGTTTTTAAAAAGTATAAACTCACCAGAATAAAGTTTAAGATAGTAGGATCCTGGCTGCGTAAAACAGAATTAACTGCGTCAGAACAGTCTTTCTTGTTTACCAGTAGTTGTATGTCGGACTGAAAACAGACAAGTTTTTATGTCATTACACTGAAAAGAATAAAAAACTCGCTCGACCTTCCTGCGCCAGAACATCATCCAATCGATACCTATAGGTTGCGGCCAGGCTCATGTAATGAGTTTTCATAATCATGAAGTTAGTCTCTGTCTATCAAAGGCAGAGGAAGGCCGTAGAAACGATGGTAAGATTGTGTAAAAGATTTAAAAAAAAATATAAAACTTATATTCATTTGTTCACTTACTTTTATTTCAGTTACTTTAGGCTTGATATTAACTTGATCTAGTTTTAAACCATTTTCAAGGTTTCCTGATACAACCAATGCAATTTGAGTGTCGATTATTTGAATCCTACAAATAAGCAATAAAAAAATCTCAATATTTTTTAAACATGTTAAAGTATTACAAGTGAATTGAGAAAATAACTTACAATCCCTTGGCAGCACTCGTGAATTCGGGATCACTACAAGTAAAAGCTGCTTTACCTAAAATCAGAATAGTGTTTGTACTATATACATAACAAGACATATTTTTAGACATATAAATAAAAAAAAATAATGGAAATTTAACACAGCGTTCTCTGATCCCAAGCTGAGTTTATTTACTTACGCTATGGGTACGGAAGAAATACATAAACCTATTTACCTTTTTTGTAAATATTTTCATAAAACAGATAAAAATTGATTGAGAAGTGCCAGTCGGACTCGCGCACGAAGGGTTCCGTACCATTATCTATGCAACATAAGGCAACGTTATTAGTATCGAGCAAGAAACGGTAAAAAAATCATGTTTGTTGTATGGGAGCCCCCCTTAATTATTTATTTTATTTTATTTTTAGTATTTGTTGTTATAGCGGCAATAGAAATACATCATCTGTGAAAATTTCAACTCTCTAGCTATCACCGTTCTTGAGATACAGCCTGGTGCAGACGGACGGACGGACGGACGGACAGCGTCAAGTCTCAGTAATAGGGTCCCGGTTTTACCCTTTGGGTACGGAACCCTAAAAACTCTCGGACACAGTACGCAATTAAACATTGGTGTGAGAAATACATTAATTTGCTTAGTTCAAAAACTTAATATTAATTTAAATCATTGCATTGTCATCGGTCTTCAATATGTGTGGGAAATTTCAGATCAATCAGACTACGGCAAGTGGCTGAAATTTACTTTCAAAGATTCCATAACATATACATTGATACCTACGCACGTTTCAAACTAATGAAAGCGTGTTAAAAAAAATATCACACAAATATTGGTCCGGAAATCAAACCTACAGTGAACAAAATAATAATGAGATGAAAAAACGTAGATACAGGTATTAGTCAGTTTACATACCTATTTTGATTACAACTTTAGGAACTTTTAAATTTATGGAGAACTTGCTAGAAGCTTCCATAGAAGCGTTTTCAATCAGAAAAAGATCTTCGGCGCATATGGATGACTTCTTTATAAACGCTCTACATTTAGGATTACTGCAAAATAAAAAACTGCCTGAGTACGACTTCGAGCACAGGCAGGGTTCCATACCGTTACACAATGATAATAATGATGAGTATTTGTTGTTGTAGTATTAACACTGATATACATAAACTGCGAAATTTTTAGCTCTCTTGCTATCATCGTTCTAGAGATAAGAGCCTGGTGGCAGATAGCGGACAGCGAAATCTCAATAGTAGGGTCTCGTTGTCGTCTCGTGCACAGACAGTTTCGTACCATCATCATCATAATACATTCGTCAATAAAGTAACATAAATCATCACTATCATGATGATGATCTCGTCGTATCATCAAGTTATACTGAAAACGTTAGTTGTTTGGGATGAAACCCAAATAATTAAATTTTATTTCTCGTTTTTAACCGACTTCGAAACAGGAGAAGGTTCTCATCTGGGTTCTCAAGGTTCTCATTCTGTTTTGATATTATTTTTTATTCTTGTTCATATAACTTTTAAGTAAGCGAAGCGATTTAGATAATTCTTTTTTTTATTTGAAAGCTGGTGGTTCCCGTTTAGTTCCATTGGCACCAAGTCAGGATCTGATGGTTATCTCCTGAGAAATCAAGGAAAACCCTCAAATTCCAAAGGCAGATGAAGTCAATTGACCTTTTTTTTAAAAATACCTACTCAATTATTAGATTTGTAGTAATAGCATCGATTGAGTTACTTTTTCTGTGAAAATTTCAACTCCCTGGCTATTACCGTTCCTGAGATAGAGTCTTGTCACATACAGACGAGACGGATGGACGGACGGACAGCGGTCCATTACAAGCTGACTATACCTAATCATGTAAATTATAAATGGCATTATAATCTATTATGCTTACCTCCGAATTCCTTCAATTGTAAAGTTATGATCGATATCAATATTATAGGTATGGTATCCTAGACTTTTAATTTTGTTTACAATTTCTTGTGATAATGCGTTCACAATAGTGTTAAGAAGATTTCCCATTATTCTGAAAATAGGTATAAAATAATATAAATTACAGCCACAGTTTATAACCTATAACTAATGTGACCAGACGTCCCGTTTTAAACGGGACTGTCCCTTTTTACAACTGCGAGTCCCGGTGTCCCCAAAACTACTCTGGGACGCAAAATTGTCCCGTTTTCAGAAACCGAACTCCAGTACAAAGAGTATTTTCCGTAATGAACAAATTGTGGACGTCTGAGAAAACTCAGTTACAGGTATCAGTTTTAAAGATGTTGATAATGAAGGTTAATATTAAAAAAAAAAAGCCCAGAGTATCATTCCTATTTGAAATCATCACCGGCTATTTAAAGCAAATTTGTTCTTCTCGTAAATATAATTAAACCTATTTTATGACACTGCTAGCTTTATGTGAATAAATAACTTAGTGTTATTTTTTCATTTAATTTTAGTTTAAGTAGGTACCTACAAACAGATGTCCCGTTTTGAATCAAAGAAACAAGTGCGAGTCGGACTCGCGCACGTAGGGTTCCGTACCATTATCTATGCAACATAAGGCACGTTATTAATAAATGAGCAAACAACACACACAATACTTAATTAATAACGTTTGTTGTATGAGAGCAAGAAACGGTAAAAAAATCATGTTTGTTGTATGGGAGCCCCCCTTAAATATTTATTTTATTTTATTTTTAGTATTTGTTGTTATAGCGGCAATAGAAATACATCATCTGTGAAAATTTCAACTCTCTAGCTATCACCGTTCTTGAGATACAGCCTGGTGACAGACGGACAGACGGACGGACGGACGGACGGACAGCGAAGTCTCAGTAATAGGGTCCCGTTTTTACCCTTTGGGTACGGAACCCTAAAAATGGTCACGTTACGTATAACCGTTGCGTTAGGAGAACCTAACAATATAACTAACTACCTTATCTATACTTATAATAAATCTGTAGAGAGGTCAATTCTGTACATGAAATATATTTTCAAAATAACTATCAGGGGGTGATTAGTGATCGATACTGATACCAAAAATGCAATCAGTAAAATTTTTGTCTGTCTGTCTGTCTGTCTGTCTGTCCGTCTGTATGTTCCTTATAGAAACAAAAACTACTCGACGGATTTTAACGAAACTTGGTACAATTATTCTTCATACTCCTGGGCAGGTTATAGTATACTTTTCATCACGCTACAATCAATAGGAGCAGAGTAGTGGAGGGAAATGTTGGGAAAACGGGAAAAGGTGCTTCATTTTTTAAGCGTGTGCAGCCTTAATGGTTAAAGTTACATAGAAATCATGTATGGCGGAAATATTCTACATAAAATTGTCTAAAAAATATCCCGAAACAGCACATATCTATATTTTATGGTTGACTCACAATAACACGTGTAACTCCTGATAGCTTAGCAGTTCGTTCATTCTGATTATATTTGTTTACTCTTACGTTTATAATACTCTCAGTCAAGCAGTAGTTAAAAATGTTGCAAAAACGGGGAAAGTTTCCTAAATTCTACGCGGACGGAGTCGAGGGCAACAGCTAGTAATAAATAATATATTGTTTTTATCAAACGGACATCGTAATCCGTATGTATTCGCAAAACTATTATATGGATATATATATATAGCTATTTCCTGTATAAGTACTCATAAATGATTAGTTTTGTTGTTGTATTTTATTACAGATTATATTATATTAGCGGAAAAAATTCGTATTTTTAAAAAAAAGTTCAACCGAATTTATATGCCTTTGAAATTTGAGAGCTTTCTTCGATTTCTCAGGACACACATATAAACTACAGACTGACCGAGTGCGAATGGGACCTCACGGGAACCACCAGTTATTAAATAAAAAAATTACATTATAATAGCTTCGACCAGTTAAAAGTTAAGAGGTAACAAACATAAAAAAAACATACAGACGAATTGAGAACCTCCAAAAAAGTACTCTCATTGCCGCACTCAGAGACATTTAATGATTACTTAAGGAGCTCTTTAGTATTGATTTAAAAAAGTAAAAGTTAAGTTAAAACTTTTTAAATCAATACTAAAGAGCTCCTTAAGTAACCATTAAATGTCTCTGAGTGCGGCAGATTAAGGGACCCTAATAAACCGTTATCTGACTCTGAGAGTGAACTTTTTTAAATCAATACTAAAGAGCTCCTTAAGTAACCATTAAGTGTCTCTGAGTGCGGCAGTTAGACTGTACCTATCTGTATCTTTAGGAGATGACGCTCTATGGTCTTTGCCAACCCTTGTGAAAAAGGCGCTATCATGAAAATTTAGATTTTTTGAGAATAAGAAGAAAGAAAGAAAGAAAATAAGTTTATTTGCGAGGTTACATTACAAAAGTTGTTAACAAAAAAGAAGGAAAAGAATAAATCATAAGAGTAATGTATCCGTCACAAAACGGTCCCAGCTCAGCATATTGCTGGTTAAATACCAGCGCTGGTCTTCCGCTGGGCCGCTTAGTGACGTCACAGACTACAAGTTTAATTTTAAATTGAATAGTAAGAAAATAATAAAATTAAACTAAAATTATAAAAAGTAATAATATAACAAGCAATTATAGGTGACTATACAGATTATAGTGTATATATTATTAGTAATACAGAACAAAATACATAATATTTAAAACAAAAATATAAAAATATTAATATATAAAATGTGAGAGTAAAAACAAAAAACCATAAAAACAATACAAGTATGATATAGTATTAAGTATAGTAGTAAGTATTATTTATTATAATATATAATAAAAGGACATGATTTGGTGATAATTACAATAAAATTGTGCTTATTGAATAATATACATTATATATATTTTATAAGTTTTGTACATAATTATGTTTTGTAGATATCGCTAACATTGCAATGTTAGTATATAGTGTGAATAATAGTGGCCTACTTTAAACCACTTTAGAGAAATTTTAATAAAGTTTAGGTAGTATGTATTACACTCAACATAATTTAAAAGCAACAATAACCATGTAACACAAACACTAATCATAATTTGTACCTATAAAGTATTATTTTGTTATTTATTAAAACACCGGGATACAATACTTTGCAAAATAAAGAATCATAAAGACAATATAGGCACATGATATGATTTAACAACAAAACAGCACTAAACTTATTGTAGTAATTTTTAATATGAAAAGGTACTATATTTTGCCAAAAATATTTGCAATATCGTCGTAGCTTTTAATGCGGTGTACAGTTTGTCCGTCCTCTCGCCGAGCCAAGATTCTCCCCTCCCTCGTCCAAACATACCTCCACTTGTGTAAAGTGCACGCTTGACGAGTGGCATAAAATAGGCGACTGTTTATCTTCGTCAGGCGTTCATTCACATAAACACGACTTAGTGGCCCAACCACATGCAGGTCACTGGTGGTAAGACCACGGCGCGCACGTGCAGCGTGAAGCAGTTCATCTCGCATTGACCGTCGGGCAAATCGAACCGATAAATTTCTCGGTCGTTGTATTTCAGTGACGTTAGAAGAATCACTTTTGCTACGACGTGACACGCCGATACGTTCTACATTAACGATATCACGTTCTTCGACACTTACACCGAGCTTGCTGCAGAGAACTTTTACTGTGTTAAAGCAAATCTCATTTATATTTTCTGAGATCCCAGAGATTACAACATCGTTTAAAAGCAACTCTTGATCACGATCATTTAGTTGACACTTTAATTCTGCCACACCATTTTCTAGTTGACATGGTGGAGAACTGTCCACTTGATCAAGCTTCGCTTGGAGTAGGTCAAGTCTTGTCTCAAAATAATCTAGTCTGTCTTCACATGACTTCACAGAGGCTCTAATGTCAGTCAAATCTAAGCGAAACTGCTGAAATTCTTGACGCATTTTACGCAATTCTGTACGTATTTCCTCTTTAAAAAGACGTATCTCTTTAGTCAGTTCAGTAAAAGGACTGGAAGGAGTTTCCACTAGGCGTGTACTGCTCATGTGGCTAGTGTCCATTAAGTCATTTGAATGATAACTGTCTACGGAGGCAACTTCAGTCGTGCCTTTTTGTGGTGTACCAGGCTTGTCGTTTTTCATCTCACACTTGTTACATTCGGGGCAACGCCACATACGTGGTATAAGGCCAGTAGCCGGTAAGAGACCACACCCGCGGTGGTAAGAAGCTTGGCATTTAGTACATCTAGCAGCTTCCGTAAAGGATAAGTATTTGGCACATCCACCACATTTGATTGAAGGCATAATGATCAATGAACTTTGAAAGCTATGATTATATAATAGCACCACAAACCGGTATGTTATGCTGACAAACAAATCTAAACAATGGTTGTACACAACTATAACACTGTCTATGCGCAATCAATTGAATTCACCGTCAGTTGTATTTATTAACGATGTTGAGGGTAGATTCAGATTAAAAGTTTATAATGTGAACTCTATACACAGAAATTAAGCGATAACTTCACCGTTTTTGACTGAACACTGTAAATAACTTTTTATGATATTCTTTGCACCTTAATTCACTTATTTACGTAAACAAAATACGGGAACACTATAACTTTTTATTATTTTCTAGTCGAAAACGCGCGAGCACTATACCTTGACTTGACATCTGTGACGTCACTCCGTTAATAACCGATAATAACCGTTGCGTTAGGAAAACCTAACAATATAACTAACTACCTTATGCTTAATAAACATATAAAATATAATAATAACCTTACCTTATTAATTTTAAGTTATATAGGTACCATCTAAATTTATACTATATGTATAAATCTTCTGTACGTGTGTTTTTAATTGAACTCCTCCTAAACGGCTGGACCGATTTTGATGAAATTTGTTGTATGTATTCAACGGGATTTGAGGATGGTTTAGATTCACAATTGGCTGACTAATCGTGTTGGCACTAGTTGGCTTTTACAGCACCCTGGGGAGATGGGGTGGTGACACTTGTACCTAATTAAATTGACGGGCTTCGTGGCGTAGTGGTTCATGTACTGGACTGCCGTTCACAAGGTCGCCGGTTCGATTCCCGCTTGGGACAATCATTTGTGTGATATTCATAAATGTCATACAAATATTTGTACTACGTCTGGGTGTTTTCTATGTATTATAAGTATGTATTTACAAAAGAAAAGTAGTTTATGTAAGTATTATATCGGTATTCTGGTACCCATAACACAAGCATAATAAGCTTAGCTTGGGACCAGAGGACGTTGTGTGAAATGTCCATGAATATTTATTTAAAAAAAAACGAAAAAACAAATTTTCAAAATATCGGATATATAAATATCGGATCAAAAGACAGCAAATTTTACACGCATTTTTCACATAAATTATTTATTGATGTACCTATAAAGATGACTAAGATCACAATTTATTCAATAAGAAAATTCCAAATATTTAAGTCAATAATAATCAGTTTAAATACTTATTTTAATAATTAGGTAGATACTACTTACAGAAACCGTAATAAAACGATAAGAACGCACGTAGTTGATAATCACTATAAATCAGTATGATACACAAATCTAGAACTTTAACTAAATGCACTCACTTGTTAGATGCGTGCTAAATATCTTTTATTTTATAAAAAAAACTGTTCTCCGTTCCGTAGTCTTGTTCTTTCTAATCTCAAATCTCATGACTCATCTCATCCAGTCATTCCGGAACTGAGCTGAAGTTGGTCGCAGTACTCGCAGTTGATGAGTAAAATACGTTAATTCCCAACATACTTCACACAGTGTTGCTATAGTTAAAATATTTTTTATATGCGTATCGAAATCTCTATTATATAAAATAAGTACAAGTATGTACCTAAGTTAATAATAATTTCATAGTTTACAGGGTCACAAAAAATAGTTATTAAAGCGAATAGACTTGTTAATAAATAAGCATTTAGTACATATTGTGTTCACTGTTTTTCTAATTTCGTAAAAACTAGTCTGATCTAAAACTATAATGAAATACCTGTTATTTCCCTTGACAATTCACATAGTGTTGCTAGCGTAGATATATATATTAAAAAATACCTATAAAAAGCCATAATCTAGCTACAAAAATTACTAACATATGGTATAGAGTTCAAAGACCATGCTAGGTAGTTAGACGAGATTCTTCTTTCTTATTCTAATATAATACATCTTACCTTTTAAAAGTCCAATTGCCGTACTACTTTTTTACATAATTCTGATTACAACGCCATCTATGCATAATTATAAACACTAGATACGTTATAATTAACATGAGTTACATCGCGTTGGTATTAAGTGCAATAAGTACATACTTTTGAGAAAGTATACAATTATAGATGGCGCTAGCTGTCGTTTATCAGCAAAATACACGAGTAAATAAACTCCCTATTGATGTAAGAGAATTAAATTATTCTAAATTTAAAAAAATCATTGAACCTAAATTATATTATAGAGGACGTTGTGTGAAATGTCCATGAATATTTATTAATATTATTTATTTTAAATAATATTAATAAATATTCATGGACATTTCACACAACGTCCTCTGGTCCCAAGCTAAGCTTGTTATGCTTGTGTTATGGGTACCAGAATACGGATATAATACTTAAACTACTTTTCTTTTGTAAATACATACTTATAATACATAATAATAATAAAAAGGCGTATTATAAAAATTCTGATTATATTAAAGACTAGCTGTTGCCCGCAACTCCGTCCGCGTGGAATTTGGATTTTTTTTTCGCAATAAAAGGTAGGCTATGTTCTATCTCAGGGTCTAAAAATTGTCTGTGCCAAATTTCATCAAAATCGGTTCATAGGTTTACGCGGGAAAGCGTAACAGACAAACAGACAGAGTTACTTTCGCATTTATAATATTAGTACGGATGATAAAGCTTGGGAGTAGGTTGCTCTGGAGCAATACATATTCTATATTGTAACGTTTTATTAGCATTGTAAGTTTATGAGGCATTTAATTTAAAAAAATATTGATTTAATTATAAGGTCTGCTGAGTTTCTTACGTCGGTTCTTCTCAGCAGATTGCGTCCTGAACCGGTGGTAGGGAAAAAATTGGACATGTCAAAAACACATAATTTTTTCTAAAAATTATGTCTACTTAAATAAGATGGTTTTCCAATTACAGCACAAGAGCGCATTATGCGGCCAACTACAGCAACGCTTCGCACAATCGAGCACTCTCAAAAGTAATGCGTGATATCGATACCAACTTCAGCGACAGAGAATTAACAAGTATTTTTTCTTTAAATTGGCATTGATTGAAATTTGATTTATACATATATTATCGTTAGTAATATTATTTATTGCTAAAAATATTTTTAAGGCTTTCGTTTCGTCGGAGTTTTCTGGAAATAATCTAATGTTAATTAAAGCTGTGTTAAAAAAAATATATAAGTATGGATGAAGGTACAAACAATGACTTTTTTAGGGTTCCGTACCCAAAGGGTAAAAACGGGACCCTATTACTGAGACTTCGCTGTCCGTCCGTCCGTCCGTCTGTCACCAGGCTGTATCTCAAGAACGGTGATAGCTAGAGAGTTGAAATTTTCACAGATGATGTATTTCTATTGCCGCTATAACAACAAATACTAAAAATAAAATAAAATAAATATTTAAGGGGGGCTCCCATACAACAAACATGATTTTTAGGGTTCCGTACCCAGTATCTCAAGAACGGTGATAGCTAGACAGTTGAAATTTTTACAGATGATGTATTTCTATTGCCGCTATAACAACAAATACTAAAAATAAAATAAAATAAATTTTTAAGGGGGGCTCCCATACAACAAACATGATTTTTTTACCGTTTCTTGCTCGATACTAATAACGTTGCCTTATGTTGCATAGATAATGGTACGGAACCCTTCGTGCGCGAGTCCGACTCGCACTTGACCAATTTTTTATATTCCACACTTATAATGTGAATACAATTTTATTTTAATTTTTTTTTTTCAACACTTAGCGCACTGTGCTGGTGCATTTGAAAACTAATTTACGTTCCAATTAAGCGTCAGCATAGTTCAGCATTGTGCGGCACTGAGTCGCATTATGCTCTGCAATTGGAAAACTAGCTAAATGATTTTTCATTTCATTTCATTTCGTTTCATAAAGGGCACTACAAACGGCATGTTAATATCCATTAATATAGCGAGAAAGAGACAGATGTATATAGAAAAAGACGAGTCGAAAAGAGACAGATATAATATGTAAATATACCGAGATGTATCTATACTTATGACGTCACCGACAGATATATCTGTCTCTTTCTCGCCTCGCCTTTTTTCTATACCTAATAAATCTGTCCCTTAGATATTTATGTGGTTTATGGGTAATACATATTTTACAGTGAATACGAAATTAGCATTTTCTGAAATATCTGTGATTGATTATATAAATAAGTTAAGTGTAAGTGGTTTAACGATCATTGATATATTTACTAGGGCAATCGTAATAGTTAGGTACTGGTATCAATTCTGAAAGCACAACTAAACTAATCTTAACTAAAAAATGAAAATTGATGGTGAAATTTGGCAATGTTAACTGAACTTTCTTATTATAAAAACTGTGTATTATAGACAAACTACATTGTATTTTACTGTATTTTAATTATGATAAATATGTACAACGAAATAGCAAATATTTAATATAGTGAGACAATCAACTTTCATTTTTAGTGAACGTAGAATCGGTACCATGGTCATAGTCACAATTAAACACAAACTACACAAAGTAAATAAGTGTATTTAATTAAATAAATTGTAGAAAAAACATTTATAAATTTAAATATTTACAAATAACAATTGTATTTCACAAAACTTCATGGTATACATTAGTGCTTGGTGTCTCTCGTATAGTCTTATATATTCTCATTAATCAAAGGCAAAAGAACAAGCTCCAATAATCTGTTGATCTCAGTCTGAAAAAATAAGTAAAATTAAATACATCGTTATTTGATAAAAACCCTGGTATTTGATAAAAACCTTGAGAAAATAAGAAATACATGAAGACTAAAATATATGGTGTCAATTAACTGTAGTCATAATTAACTGCATTCAAGCTAACAGTTAATTATTATTAAGCTTAAACCAATTCACCAACTTATTTTTGTAGTTATAATATAGGGAATAGCCTACATATCAGCTACTTCATAAATTGGTATTATTTTAACCATTTTTTCCGTGTAATGTGATAACAAATTACAAGTTTTTGGATTTTTCCTTATATTAACACTATAATTATAGGCTTGATCCAGGCCAAATTTCAAGTCTCTAGGATAATGAGAAGTAAGCTGTAGGTTTTAATTCCCTGGCGTAAGTCGAAAATGCTCAATAATGGTCTTAATTTGGTCATATACTCGGCTATAAAGGCATCGATCAAAGAGATTGATTGTATTCTTAACCAACTTCAAAAAAGAAGGAGGTTCTCAATTCGTCTGTATGTAATTTTTATTTTATTTGATAGTCGTAACTTTTAATGATTATTTTTTTATTGAAAGCTGGTGGTTCCCGTGTGGTCCCATTGGCTGTGGTTAGATGGTTATCTCCTGAGAAATTGAGAAAAACTCTCAAATTTCAAAGGCACATGAAGTAGTTGGTCTTTTTTTTAAATACTCATTTTTTTGTAGTAAGGGAAGGCATAGATAGACTTAGGTACAACTTTTTAACTCTCGCTATCTACATGTCGTCTATTCGTGGCCAAACTTAGGAAGTGATTTAAATGAAATACAAAATTAAAAAATTCTGTACACACGTAGTCTAGAGCTTCATTAAGGGCCTACATCAATATTATCGTATATCATCGCCGACACGTACATATTAACACAGCCAGTAGGCACAGAAAATGAAGAATTAGGGATACTTTTCCTATTTACTCAAAATCTACTAAATATATTTTAATTCTGATTTACGTGTTTCTATATATAATAGTTACTTATGTTTTTAAAGTTATTTCATTAGTTAATACGCGATAATATACCGACAAATGAAAAAAATAAAAAATTTGAGAGGTTGTTTCGCCAAGATTTTCTATCGAGAAAACTTTTTTCAATCGCGTTTCTGTGTTGATGCGATCCTAGATCATATATTGAAAAAACATATACTTAAAAATTAGAGCTCTAGCCATTCAATCTAAAGAAACAATGAAAACTTCGTACATAGAAAAATGCACGAAGCTATTTTGGTATCGTCTTAAGGCCTAAAACTACTTTTTAATGCAAAAATAAGTGATTCAACAGTTAATGATATTATTTAGATATGTAATATGTCGAATGTTGCGAAAGTATATTTTAGTAGAACAAGGTAAAATATATCTTACCCTGTATTCCAGAAGAGTATCGGGGATGGTGGTTCCAAGGAATGTGTTCACATGATCACTGAGATCGTAGCCGTAGAGTAATATGTTTAAAGCGGACTGTAAAGTAAAAAAAAAGTGTCACTTATTTTAAAGTTGTGATAAAAATTGGCTAAGTACGGATTGGACTCAGCTCAAAAGAGTAGGCAGCATAGGCCTATTTTGGTGCCATAATCAAGTGTTGCGGTGAAATCTTAGCTTTCAAGGCGAAGACAAAGCTTAGAGGCACACCGTTCTCTGTCAAGGAGTTTCCTACGATGACACGTCAAGATATCTTCACTAAAGCACGGGCTCACTTTGGTATGTGTGCCTGTTGGACTCAGTCAGAGTCATTTACATTAAATCCTCGGACGGATGTCGGTATAAAATTCTATATGCTTGTGTTATGGGTACCAGATCCATAACACAAGGATATAAGCTTAGCTTAGGACCAGAGGACGTTGTGTGAAATGTCCATGAATATTTATTATTATTATTTAAGAGCTGACAGACACGACCAAATCTCAATTTAGGTATTTGTATTATTTGTGTTGCTTTCCCTATCTCCGATCGCCTCGGCGAAAGGGACAGCTTATTGATGACAGTTTTTTAGCTTTTGACTTTTTAAAAGAGCATGTATATCTTGCCTACTCGAAATAAAAATCTTTGACTTTTGATTATATCGTTATTCAATGATAAAAACGGTAGTAAAACCTTGGTGTGTAAGGCCAACTCAAGGTTAACGAGTTCTTAAGAATAGTTACTTACATTGACACCCCTCAAAGTAAAGTTGATTGTAAGACTGCTAACGGAGATACCAGAGATAATGCCCAAGTTGATTTGTGCTCGACCGACCACACGGATGCTTACAATGTCCACGCTGAAAACAAAAACCCGTATGTAAACGAGTTATTTATACTAATTCTCTATGAGCACAACTAAAATTAACTATGATACAGTCTGGTGAAAAACGGACGTAGGTACGATATCTTAGTTATAAGGTCCCTTTTTAGATTTGGGGCGAAACCATAATAAAAATTTACTTTGTTCAAAAACTATAAAACACGCTTAAAAATCCTGAATATTTTTTTCTATTATTAAATTGTCATCGATACTTAAGAGGGCACGATACCAAATTATGCTCCATACAAAAATATGGGCATCGTAGTCCCCTTTTTTCTTTGTAAAAGTTAAACCGATTATATTGTTTTTATGCTATATTATAGACGAAGAGTGTATCTATGCTTCTATCACTTTATTTTTTGGTAAAAGCTCACCAAATATGTGTGACAGTCGCTGCAACTTTATCTAAAGAATACCGAAAAAAGGGGATTTTTTTTTAAATGTGATGTGACATGTTTCTATTTCCTATCTAGAAACATGTCGCTATATGGAAATACGTAAATTTTAATGCGTAATAACCCCCTGTTGTTTACCCATAAATTTATCTTTTAATTCTATTTAATCCCTACAAGATTATTAAAGTATTAGTTTGTAAGTATTTAACGATAATTATCTTGATTATTTTTATTATTGTGTAATTTCGCCCCCACTTCCGCCTTTTTAAGGGCTGTTATAGTCAAGTTATTTATAACATACTCAGGTATATACGAGGGTTCGATTCCCACTCGGGACAATCATTTATGTGATATTTATAATTGTCATACAAATGTTTATACTGCGTCTGGGTGTTTACTATGTATTATAAGTATATATTTACAAAAGAAAAGCGGTATATGTATTCTATCCTTATTATGGCTTATTCTCGTAAAACAAGTATATAAGCTTAGCTTGGGATATTAAAAAAATTACTATAAGCACTTCGTATATTCCACGACAGATAAAAAACTGTGCTAAGAGTGGTGCAGTAGAGCCTTAATATTAAACGGAGCGATTTATTACGAGCTACGTATCATCATTAAATTGAGATGAAGGAAACTGAAGCTAAACTTATGTTTTAAGGGCCTACATCAATATTATCGTATATCATCGCCGACACGTACATATTAACACAGCCAGTAGGCACAGAAAATGAAGAATTAGGGATACTTTTCCTATTTACTCAAAATCTACTAAATATATTTTAATTCTGATTTACGTGTTTCTATATATAATAGTTACTTATGTTTTTAAAGTTATTTCATTAGTTAAAACGCGATAATAGACCGACAAATGAAAAAAATAAAAAATTAGAGAGGTTATTTCGCTAAGATTTTCTATCGAGAAAACTTTTTTCAATCGCGTTTCTGAGTTCATGCGATCCTAGATCATATATTGAAAAAACATATACTTAAAAATTAGAGCTCTAGCCATTCAATCTAAAGAAACAATGAAAACTTCGTACATAGAAAAATGCACGAAGCTATTTTGGTATCCTCTTAAGGTCAATCTTTTGCACTCGACAAATATATAAAGATTTAGAGATTATCATTATTGATAAACATAATCATTTTGTTATTATAAAAAAGTATATCAAAGTACTGATTTTTATTTGATTATAATTTAAAATATTTTGATAAGTATAAATCTTGGGTCCCTGTTTTGCTGGATCACGTAATACCTACTTATATCTTATTCGTAGATAAGTAAGTAGGTATTTAGGTACTTAAAACTGTAATTACGACTGATTACATAAAACTAATCTGTTAGTTATGACGTAGTATATTAGATAACACACCTGCCAAACAAGATTTATAATTATCTTGTCATCATCGGATTATAATTCCGATTTTATAAATTAAAAAAAAATACTTTATACTTTATACGTTTTGTTTAGAGTTAATTTTTTTGTGTTTCATATCCTTATTTTTAACACGCTTTTATTAGCTTCGGTCGTATCTGTTTATATATCTAACTAGCTGTTGCCCGCGACTTCCTACGCGTGAATTTTAGAAATCAATCCTTAACAAACAGATGTTTAAATAAAACTACTTTTTACGGATTTAGACACGTATATTTGTTTTAAATTTTGGCCCGACGTTTCGGAGACTTTGCAGTCACCATGGTCACGGGTGAGAGTCTCACCCGTGACCATGGTGACTGCGTGACATGATGAATATACGCGTCTAAATCCGTAAAAAGTAGTTTTATTTAAACAGATGAGTCGCGCAAGTGTTAGAAAATATTATGTTAAACAGAAGTTTACTCTTCTGCTCAATAGATGGTGTTGTACGTTTTTTAAATTGCCCTATCGTTTCGTCAAAATTGTTACTGTGTCATCATCCGGAATTCGCATTCATAAATTAGTAAGGACAATCGATTTATCCATATATTATGAATGTGAGTAACGAAATCTTTGAAAGTGATTTTTACCCACTTGCAATGGTCAGATTAATCTGCGCATTTATTAAATACAGATGACAATATAATAATTTTAAAGGATATCCGGGGTTTTCAAATGTTTTTTTTTAGTTTTCAAATCATAATAATAAAGACTATAACACTCTCGGAGACTGTAGCTTCCTGTTAGTGAAAATTTTTAAGGGCGGACATTAGGTACTTTTGGAGATTACTCCTCTACAAATTTTACTTACCTTCCAGAAGCTTTTCCTTCAACTGTCTCATCGAAGAAAGTGACATGACCAGCAGTATCACCTATAACAACAAAAAATTAAGTTTTAATTGAAATAAAATCATCTTCTGTTTAGATTAGGTACACGATTTAAATACCTGCCGCATTTAATTTAATTCTAACCGATTCAGCAAATGTGACTTAGCTGAAAATTAATGTGGAAAAACTTTTAATACTACTTTAAATTATAAGCAATCTCTTGATAGAGTATTATTTTATTACAGCTTTTCCAATAAAAGCTAACAAGTATATATAACCACCAGGTCTACTTCGCGATACCTATATATATATATATATATAGATATATAAATATATATATTAAAAAAAAAATCAAAACCTTACAAGGTTATAATTTTAAAATTATTATCAATTTATCACTATAATTCAACAAACATACACACGCGAACGCTCTGGTGACACTTTTCCACACCGCAGGGCCCCGGGCAGGGGTCGAAAACGCGAGGTGGTCATGCACGGCGGGTCGCAGTTCCGAGACCCGCCGCACCAGTCGTGGCTGGGGGGCCACATTTGGATGACGGGGGACCTGGCGATCCCCCCCGTCGCGTTGAGCCCCCCGTAAAGAAAGGGGGCCAACCTTTCCGGGTCATGGTAAGTCTCAAGGCACCACCATGGCCCGGTAGGGCAGAGAGAGGGAATAAAAAAAAAACAAAAAAAAAACAAACATACACAAAATCTAAATAATTATGTCTATAAACCTTCTACAGAGACATCACTCCACATACTGATGAACTAGAACAATCTTTTCAGCATTTGCGTAAGTTAGACACTAAAAAACACGCTTCAATAGTCTGAATTTTTTTTAATTATTTGCAATGACATTCGTGAATATGTGTGCGGATCAAGAATTCTGATCAATCCGACTATTGCAAGTTGGTGAAAATCAATTTCAAAGATCCTTGATTAATACATTGATGGACAGGTATCAACCTATGCTCTCTCTCTTTCTCTAGCCCATTAACGTCCCACTGTTGGGCACGGTCCTCCTACACTTAGGGAGGGATTATCATCTACTATGTCCCACTGACTAAGCGTGTTGGCATAGGGTTTATTTTCAAAATTTCCGTCTTTCACAGAGTATTTTATCTATGTACGATATCCTTAAGCTGGCTTTTACAGCACCCTGGGAAGGAAGAGGGGTGGTGATACATGTATTTTAATCCGTCACCACAAGGATATCTAAGCCAATAAAACCATTCAATCATGAAATATAATGAACACGTACCGACTGAGAAGTGAATGAGGGGCATTTCCAAATCAAAGTCCAGTCGCATAGTCAACAAGCCTAGGTTCATGCGGTGGATGCGGATATCACTGAGACCAGTACTTAAGACATCTTCAACATAACCAGCCGCATTGAAAAGTCTGTAATCAATAAATTATTTAATTTAGATCAAATAAAATAATACCTATAAAATAAAGTGGTAATTCCTCCACCTCAGCGCATTACCGTCTTATTATTGGGCATAGGCCTTCTCTACGGCCTAGTGTATTTATCTACTTTGCAGCGCTAACCGGACGTGTTGGCGAAAATATTAACTTTTCTTTATTTAGTTTTGAGAGTATGGGACTGGTTGAAAAGAATGGTAATCTAAATATACTAAAATGCTTAGTTCAAAAACTCAAAAACACGCTACATCTTAAATATTATTACATTGTCATCGGTCCATAATATGTGTGCAAAATATCAGATCAATCCGATTATTGCAAGTGGGTGTAAATCACTTTTAAAGATTCCGTTACATAGATTAATACATTGATAGATATGTATCTTCGTACCGAACTTATAAAATCGTGTTAAAAACAGAATTTAAACTGTCAATCGGTTGTGTGCCCAAAATTCTGGCAGAATCGCTACTTTGGATATGGCAATGCTGTATAATTGTTATTCTCTTGAGATTTGAGAGATTTTTTAACGTTTTGGGTGTTTAAAACAAACTGCCCAACCCTATTCTTTAGCTACATCCTAAAGACAACAAAGAGACTTAATAATTGGTCAAGTGCGAGTCGGACTCGCGCACGAAGGGTTCCGTACCATTATCTATGCAACATAAGGCAACGTTATTAGTATCGAGCAAGAAACGGTAAAAAAATCATGTTTGTTGTATGGGAGCCCCCCTTAAATATTTATTTTATTTTATTTTTAGTATTTGTTGTTATAGCGGCAATAGAAATACATCATCTGTGAAAATTTCAACTGTCTAGCTATTACCGTTCTTGAGATACTGCGTACGGAACCCTAAAAATCATGTTTGTTGTATGGGAGCCCCCCTTAAATATTTATTTTATTTTATTTTTAGTATTTGTTGTTATAGCGGCAATAGAAATACATCATCTGTGAAAATTTCAACTCTCTAGCTATCACCGTTCTTGAGATACAGCCTGGTGACAGACGGACGGACGGACGGACGGACGGACGGACGGACGGACGGACGGACGGACGGACGGACGGACGGACGGACAGCGAAGTCTCAGTAATAGGGTCCCGTTTTTACCCTTTGGGTACGGAACCCTAAAAAAACTACAAGTATGATTTACGATTATTAAGCGTTCGCATTTTTACAAAGCTATTACAGTCCAAACTGAATAGAACGAACCTTAATTTAACAATTTCCCAATACCCTTGAATTGTCCTTATGATTCAGTACATAAAATACCTTTACATTTCGAAGGCTTTTTACGAACATCCTCTTTATAACGAATTTTGCTAACTCTAAACCTATATAATAACGTTTCCATCCATCAAGTTGAAGATCCTAGTTGCAATGGCTCAGAAACGTAAAAGGTGTTCCTTAACAGTCGCAGAAAATCGAAGCGAAAATATTCGACTATTTCTTTACCTCTATATAACAAATTTTAGAGGAACCTTACCTTTATATAACAAGCTTCTCTCAACGAATTACATGATATAACGAATATTTACGAGTTCCCTTCGGATTCGTTATATTGAAGTTTCACTGTATTTCGAAAGTGCTCAGGGGGTACTTACACAGGAACGGGCAATGCATATTCTGCTGATTCCCTCTTAATCATCAAAGGATCCATTCCAGCATCCCGGATTGATTGACACAGATCATCGATCGCTTCTACAATCGCTCCAATCGTTATACGTGAATCTACAGCATCTGTAACACGATCATTGTATCAAACATGCATGTGTAACTAATTTCTACTAAGTGTAATAACAAGACATACTTATTTAAAAAAACATAATGTTCGACTGCAAAAGTAATGCCCTAAAATTATTATTACTATTATAGCCTTGTTTATTCCTTAAGTTTCTATTTTTTATGTTTGTTGTAGAATAACAATTTGTCGTTTTTATTTTCGTCATTAAGGACCCCATTGTTGAGTATAGGCCTCCTCCATTTTACTCCACATTTTTCTATCCTTTGCTTTCTCTTCGTATTTCATTCCTGTAATTTTTAAGATTTCATCAAGCCGCCTTTCTGCTGGCCTTCCTCTGCTTCTTTTTCCCAGTGGTCCGTGCCATGTTTTATTTTTTTGTTATATGTATTCCTGAATATATTCCAATGGAACACTATTAATATGTATCGGTATATTGTTTCTGTTTGTCATAATTTTGGTTTTTGATGTATTTAATTGGAGTCCAATGCCATTGCTAACAGCAACCAGTTCGTTCAACATCTTTTCTAATTGTGAGGCACTTTCGGCAAAGAGTACGATATCGTCAGCAAATCTTAGGTTGTTGAGTAAATGGCCATTTATGCAAATAACTTTGTTTTGCCAATTTAGATTTTTCATTATGGACTGTAGAACAGTTATAAATATTTTAGGAGAAAGGGGATCTCCTTGACGTACGCCTCTGCATATATTTATTTCATTTCCTGTTTTATCTAAAATTACTCTACTAGTGGATTTCTTATATATACGAGGGTCGTTCAATAAATACTTAGCCTACAAAAGAAAAACGAAAATCTTGAAAAGTGACGATTTATTTTTCTACATAGTCTCCTTTTAACTCAATACGCTTGGCAAGAACTCCGACAGATTCCGCTTAAAGAGCGCCAAACACGTCGCCGATATGGTCTCACGGTTACGCTTGTTGGCCAGTGTGAGCAAACGCGGCAACAATCGCGCTGACAGCTTTCTCATGCCCAGTTCTTCGTGGAGATATGACCTACCGTTCCTTCTGCAATGCCCACAGTGTTAGCTATCTCGCGAACCTTCAATCGGCGGTCTGCCAACACGAGATCGTGGATTTTTTTTGTATTTTCCTCCGTAGTAGCCGTTTTCGGGGCACCTGGGCGTGGCTCATAAAAAACCGACTTGCAGCCACGAGCAAACTCGTTAAACCAATTCTGACGGTTGTCATCGAAGGAGAAGAGTCACCGTACACAGTATCCAAGCGATTTTTAATTTCCCTGCACGTTTTCCCTTCCAAAAATAAAAATCTAATCACCGAACGATACTGCTCTTTTTCCATTTTTGTTTAACTGACCGACACGTTCGCTTTCAAAGGCTATTGAAACAAAACTAATAGAGGTCATTGTTTAAAACTTTGACAGTAGGCTTTAAAAACATTGCACGGTACTATGGTAATTTTTTTTTGTAATAGCAGTGCCATAGGGCGATTAGGCTAAGTACTTGTTGAATGACCCTCGTATCTTGAATGAGTTCCACAGTCTCAGATGGTATACCACACTCCTGGAGAGCTCTCCACATGCTGTTGTAAGAGATTGAATCAAAAGCCTTTGCATAGTCAACAAGAGCAAGATATATTGGTTTCTTCATTTCTTCATATTTTTCTATAATTAGATCCAGTGAGTGTATATGGTCCATGGTTGAGTAATTACTGAGTATTGAAAGTTGAGAAAGTAAAATCCTGCCTGTTCAACTGATTGATAGTCTTCTGTAAATTTTGTAAGGCGCAGTTCCAGACAGGAAGCAAAAAGTTTATAAAGATTTGGTTGCATACTAATCGGCCAATAGTTGTTTACATCTGCAGGATTTCCTTTCTTGTACAACAAAACCATATCTGACTTTGCCCACTCACAAGGGATTTTTCTGTTGTCCAGTATTTTATTAAATAAGGTTGTTAGGGACCGCAGTAGGTATGGTTGTCCTATTTTGATTGCCTCATTTGGTATACCATCAGGTCCAATGGCTTTTCCCTTCTTTAGTGACTTAATCTTTGTACTAACTTCGGACATTGTAAATCTTTCTAAGCATGTATCATCTACTATATAAAAATAAGTCGGGTTTTCCTTCCTGACGCTATAACTCCAGAACGCACGAACCGATTTCCACGGTTTTGCATTCGTTGGAAAGGTCTCGGGCTCCGTGAGGTTTATAGTTCATTTATATTTTATTTTTTTTAAACTTTTTTTTTGGTATGGCAAAACAACGTTTGCCAGGCCAGCTAGTTTTTTATAAATTGGAAGAGCTTCTATGTTTGGTTCTGTTTTTGAAGAATATAAATCCCTATAAAAATCTGTGGCTATTTTTATAATTTCTGATCTGGAGAAGGATTTCTTGTTATTTAACTTTTCCTTGAGACAAGGGATCCATTTCTTACTTAATGCCAATTTTTACAAACCTCTTTTCATACTTGAATTATTTAAATGTTTTTCAATGATGTTCATTCTGTGCTGTTAATATTCCTTTTTAATAATCTTATGAATGTTTTTATAAAGAGCTTCTCTCATTCTTTTCATCTAATGTAAGTTGTTTTTTGGTGGTTAGTTCATTAAATTTCTTCTTGCAATTAGACGTTTTGTTTTCTCTGATATAATATATTCCCCTTTTTTATGTTTACATTCTTTGTTAGTGGATTGGAGACTTAGCTCAATCACCTGTTTAACTTTCTGATAATATGTCTCAACATCATCATTTTCCTTTAAGGTTATATTACTTAAACGCGTATCCATAGCCTCCCTGTATTTTTCCTGTTCTTGAATTGTTTCCAAGGAATAATTACTGTTTTTATACTTGGCTCTAGACTTTTTAACGTTGTCCAATGATAGGGTGCTTCTCACAAGCCTGTGGTCACTAGGGAATGACAGGTTGGTTATTACTTCAATGTTGGTGAATCTCTCTTTTATATTTGACAATAGGTAATCTATCTGGCTTTTGTTTTTCTTAGGCGACATCCATGTCCATATGTTCTTGGTTTTCTTTTTGAAAAGGCTGTTTATAACGTATAGGCGGTTTTCCCATCAGAATTGAAATAGAATTTCACCTCTCTTATCTCTTTTCCCGAAGCAAGTATTTCCCAGTATTTTATCGTCATGTTTCGATTTCTGTCCAACACGTCCATTATAGTCACCCATGACAATAAGGTTCTTGCTACAACTGTTTATTGTTTCTTGCAACTTGTCATAGAACATTTTTATTTCTATTTCACTTGCATCTGAAGTTGGTGCATGTACTTGAATTATAGATAAGCTCTTGTTTTTAAATTTTAAGCTTAGTGTACAGATGCGATCACAGGTCGCAGTGAAGCTTTCCATATAAGACTTTAAATATTTTTTCATTATAAAGCCTACTCCATATTGGCCTTGAGTTTCGCCAAAGTAACAGAATATGTGGTCATTATCTTCCTCTATATTATAGCCAATGCGTCTAATCTCTGCCAAAACTATAATGTCATATTTGATATTTGAAATAGATTGTTTGAGTTCTTGTAGTCTTTCATAAGATAGTAGTGATCGAGCATTGTATGTGCAAATGTAGATTGAGTGGAGTGGAGGGTTCGCGGGGGTCTCAGACCAAAGTCTTAGACGCCCGCGGTGAACGGCCATAGTGGGGGACTACAAGAGGTCCTTGCAATTTGTCAACTTTTTGCCCTAAAATTATTCCTAATTAAAATTAAACGTGTCAAATAAATTAAATTGTAGTGGAAAAAGTGATCACCGTAAGCGGGATTTGAACCCACGACCTCGGAATACCGTTCCGTAGCTCTGCCAACTGAGCTTATTGCGGTCGTGCTAACAGTAACAAATTAGAGCACCATAATTGTCCCTCTATTGAGTCTACATCGCGTTTTGATGTACAATGCATAGCAAGTCAATTGCAAAATTAATATTAAATTATTGCATTTTCATCGGTACTTTTACACACATATGTGTGTAAAATTTCAGATCGATCCGACTACTGCAAGTGAGTGAAAATAACTTTCAAAGATTCCGTTACATAGATTAATACATTGATAGATACGTTCCGAATATAAGCCTGTTAAATAAAAATCCTTGGGATCGTTATTCAATTGCCTACATTTTAATACTCAACTCGATTGGCTTGGTTATTTTTTTTTTACCTCCATGTACTATTTCGCTCTAAAAATCAGGAGAAGGAGAAGAGGAGTAAATATTTATATGCTCACATTTTTGAGTGTCCATTCATTAGATTTTCTTCGTCCACTACTAGAAATAGGGTTCCCTCAAAGAACACCACAAAGTACAGCCCATCTTAATACTGGCCATTTGTTAACAATTAGAAAATAAACAAAAAGAGTTTATCCGAGGTACTGGAGATAACCAGATCGTTAATTTTATAAAACGATTAGAGATTTCGTCAAAAATTTATTATAAGCCTTATCCACTTTATTAACCATAGTGTCATTGATATTATTTACACGAAGACTGTTTTTGAGGTTTACGTAGGTACCAAAAGTTAAAACAGTACCCTATTGCTAACACTTCGCTATCCGTTTGTCACCAGGCTGTATGTCAGGAACAGTGATAGCTACTTAGGTTACAACTATTAATTATAAGCAAATTATGTACTTACTTTCAATCTCTGGCATGGCGTTTATGCCCGCAAGAATGCACGCGAATGCGATTAAGAATTTCATATTGATTTATATAATCTGGAAATATAATGTAATTCAAAAAACAATATTAAGTAACGCTTAAAGACAGACTTTATCATTTGTTCAAATTATTTCTCCAGTCCACTGTTTTCCACTGTTAAGCACAGGCCTCCGCCACTTTGAGAGTGTTTTTGGTCTGCTATGTCTTGCTGACAAGGCGTATTGGGATACAGCTTATTTTTAAGTTTTGTGTCTCACACAGTAGCTGATGTTATCTGTGTACAATATCTCTTAGCTGGATTTCACAGCACTCTGGGAAGGAAAAGGGGTGGTGACACTTGTAATTTAAATCCGTGACCACAGGAAGTACTAAGTTTAGGAAACTAAATACCTACTTATTGACTTAAAATTGCCACGTTGCATTGTTTTTATAATACTTAAAACCAGAGAATTAATTATAAGTAACATATAAGATTTTTTTTTAAATTTTGCAACTAGTTAATAAATTATTTGACTGTTATTTTTAATCTCATATTTTCTCATATCCTAGTATTTTTTCACTTTTTTTTTTAAATGAATAACTATATTAGCGCCAATTGTCTGTTGTTCGTGGTTTTACAATAATTTTACACCCAAATTTAGTTTTTTTTTTTAAATATTCATGGACTTTTCACACAACGTTCTCTGGTCCCAAGCTAAGCTTATATGCTTGTGTTATGGGTACCAGAATACGGATATAATACATAAACTACTTTTCTTTTGTAAATACATACTTATAATACATAATAAACACCCAGACGCAGTACAAACATTTGTATGACAAATAAAAACATCACACAAATGATTGCCCTGACCGGGAATCGAAACCGAGACCTCGTGATCGGCAGTCCGTTATATGAACCACTCCACAACACATTAATATTAATTAAAATCTTTAGTCTATATTACACAGCTTTTATAATGAGAAAGTTTAGTTAACATTTCCAAATTGTGTTATTAATACTGATAGTATTTTAGTTTTCAATTTTAAGTTTAGTTAAGTTAAGGGCCTACATCAATATCATCGCCGACACGTACATATTAACACAGCCAGTAGGCACAGAAAATGAAGAATTAGGGATACTTTTCCTATTTACTCAAAATCTACTAAATATATTTTAATACTGATCCACGTGTTTCTATACATAATAGTTACCTATGTTTTTAAAGTTATTTCATTAGTTAATACGCGATAATAGACCGACAAATGAAAAATATAAAAAATTTGGGAGGTTGTTTCGCTAGATTTTCTATCGAGAAAACTTTTTTCAATCGCGTTTCTGAGTTTATGCGATCCTAGATCATATATTGAAAAAACATATACTTAAAAATTAGAGCTCTAGCCATTCAATCTAAAGAAACAATGAAAACTTCGTACATAGAAAAATGCACGAAGCTATTTTGGTATCCTCTTAAGTTGTGCGCGTAGAATTGGCACCAGTGTCTATAAAACAATTCGGCAATGTTAACTGAACTTTCTTGTTATAAAACATGTGTAGCCCATTAATCTAAATACACCATAATTGATTTCCTTTTAGGTTTTTGACGCATCAGAATTGGCTTTAATGTAACACTTATTTTTTAAAACGAATTAATTATATTATGTCCAAAAACTATACATACCTGTTTGCTCACAAAATACTATATAACATAGTTCTATATAATCTCTGTCCTCTTTATACCAGAAGCCATTATTATCAATATTATTAATTAGTACCTAGGTATCAGATTGTAATTAATCTGCATGTTATTTACGCATACTTGTACCTTATCTAAGTTATTATGCCAAGGACTGATAAAGATTTGAGGGAATTCTTTTATTTCCACGTAATATTTGAATTATACACCAAGCCTAAACAAATTATACAATGAGCCTATCCTCTTGAAACTCTCTATCTATTTAAATAAACCGCATCAAAATCGGTTGCAGAGTTTTGAAGCTATAAGCTCACATAGAAACATACATACAAAAAAAGCGACTTTGCTTTATATTAAATAAGATTATAATTAAATACCAAAAATAGGTTGTATGGTTATGTAACATTTTTAAAACCGCCTAAGAACGATTTGGTCTCGCACACGAAGACGGAATAAGGGCAGAAGAATGATGTTAATGAATATTAATTGTTACAGCATCAACCAAAATACACTAACCATGAAATTTCCATCTCTCTTACTTTTTCTTTCCATAGATACAGACAAACAGCGAATTCCAGTAATCGAGTCCTGTTTTTCCTTTTAGTAAAGAATCCTAATAACCGACTAAGTACCAGCCGGACTCGCGCATAAAGGCTCCATAGCGTTACCAAAATATAATAATATGCGTTATCACATCGTCTTAGTTATGTCATCAACTTGACAAATTGACGGGCTTCGTGGTCTAGCGGTCCAGGTAACAGACTGCTAGTTCACGAGGTCGCGGATTCGATCGCACACGGGAAAATCATTTTTGTGATGTTTATAAATGTCATACAATGTTTGTACTGCGTCTGGGTGTTTCTATGTATTCTCTCTCTGCAGCCGATTTACGTCTCACTGTTGGGCACGGGTCTTCTCCACTTTGGGAGGGATTATGGTCTACTGTGCCGCGCTGACCAGGCGTATTGGCACAGGGTTTATTATACATATTGTAAAGCTTCTTCTTTACATTAATTTATAATAATAATTCAAAATACATTTAATTAATTTGTTATATTTTTTATAATAAAGAAAAACTATTTTACAATCATTTTTCAACATCCTCTCTTCAAATCCATCTCCCCATCTATCCAAATTCTTTTCTTTTTTATTTTCAAATTTTAAATTTTTTATTCCTTTTTTTAAAAACAAATCTTAAGTGGCCTGTATCATTGTATAGGTTATATTCAATGATCACAACCTTTACAATATATATCAGCTAAGGGATATCGATCCCTTAGCTGATTTTTACAGCACCCTTGGAAGGGATTGGAGTGGTGACACTTGTGTTCTTAATCCGTCGCCACACGGAGAGTTCTATGTATTATCAGTATGTATTTACTAAATAAAATATTATTATATATTATGTGTTCTAACCGTATTCTGGTACACATAACACAAACATATAGGCTTAGCTTGGGACCAGAGGATGTTGTGTGAAATGTCCGTGAATATTTATTTATTTATCAAGATACAAAATAAAATTGAAACGTGTGGGAGCTCCGGTACGGAACCCTAGAAGATTAGAGAAATAAAACGAACTTTTAGCAACGTTCTTGTACGTGTATAATTTGTGCATAACCTTTTTTTCGCAATAAAAGGTATCCTATATCCTTTCTCAAGCTCTGTGTGTTTTATTTTTTTCATTTAAATTGGTTAAGAAGTATCGGTTATCTATTATTGCTGTACACCTAGCTATCTTGTTATTACTATTTCTTGACTCACTCAAGGGGTTTGCTGGAAGAAAACTTAGTATTGAGTTAAGCTCGCCTTTGTACCTCTATATTTATGCTTACATCAACTATGTTTGTTCTCCTAAATCCTATATGTACAATAAAGAATAATTGAAATGAAATGACGTTTTGGCAACAAGAAGAAGCTTGGGTGTCTGTGTAAACTTTCATAAAAATCGGTTTAGAAACTTAGGCATATAAACAATTAATAAGAATTTTTCTAACATTTGCTTATCTAAAAACATACCGGGGGTTTGATACAGATCTATAGATATCATATCGTTTAAATAATTAATCCAATCATTAAGGGGCCAGTATACAATGGCTCATGCTGGCCAACTGCACGCCATGTACAGGGGCTAATGGTATATAATGGCGGACAATTGTCCATCGTGGCGCGCAATCGGGAAGTTGTCGGTTTTTTGGACACACTTCAAAGGAATCGTGGCGTAGCGTGGCCTGAGGTGTTCACATAATCGCCCATTATTTAGTTGTTCACGGACCGCTGGCCGAGATTGTGCACTTATTTGTTGCGTGCTAGCATTTGAATATTATATACAAGATGTCCCAAAATTCAACGATAAGCGGGCACCAGAAGTTAGACCTACTCATGACTACATAAGAAAAAAAAATAAAAATAATATCGTAAATTATTTTAGAGATATCATATAGAAAATTGACACCCCCTAGGGTATTTTAACTATAATTACCACAATTTTCGAAATATTTCCGTTTTTTTTTGTATCGGTAACCGTATTAATACTGCTACAATTTTTACACGGTTTTCTATATTTCCTTTGAACCTACAAATATTAGAAAAATTCCTTTTGTAATCATGATTATGCAATGAGCATAAAATACAACGGCTTATAATTGTTTTTGATGTGTTTACATTATTATAGATCAAGATTATTTCTGGTTATTACGTTTTAACAGATAAAACGTAATAAAAAGGAATCTTAATCTGTATTTAAAAACAATCTTTTTAAACGTCATATTATTATAAGTTATTTACTTTTCCATCATGATTGGATTTAACGCATAGTCACCTGAGCTTATATAAATCACTGGTATTTAACTAAAAGTCAAAAGTCATAAAATAAATAAATAAAATATTTCACGGACATTTCACAAAATTTCCTCTCGTCCCAAGCTAAGCTTATAATTATGCTTGTGTTATGGGTACCAGAATACGGATTGAATACATATACTACTTTTGTAGCAATTAACAATTATATATATTAAATAATCATTAACAATTATATACAAATAGTTAACTTGCCAGTTTAGACATTATGAAAGTCAAATTCTGCTTAAAGTGCCAATCACTATATCGATTACCTTGTTGAAATTGCAAGAAGGGGTATGTGCGTCTTTAATATCAGTCTGCTAAACATTTTTCATATGGCTAGAGTTACTAAACTATATTAAGTTTCTTTACTTAATATAAAACAAACTTATTATAAAAGTCGTTATTTTTGTATGTGAGTGCGTGAGCTTTACGAGCATAAATACGCCACGGATTTTCATGCGGTTTTTTAAAATGATAGAGTTCTTTTCGAGGATAGCTTTTTTATATTTTTTTAGAGTTTGGTGGGTATTGAGGGAGGAGGGCTTAAAAAAAATGGTCAAGTGCGAGTCGGACTCCCGCACGTAGGGTTCCGTACCATTATCTATGCAACATAAGGCAACGTTATTAGTATCGAGCAAGAAACGGTAAAAAAATCATGTTTGTTGTATGGGAGCCCCCCTTAAATATTTATTTTATTTTATTTTTAGTATTTGTTGTTATAGCGGCAATAGAAATACATCATCTGTGAAAATTTCAACTGTCTAGCTATCACCGTTCTTGAGATACAGCTTGGTGACAGCCGGACGGACGGACGGACAGCGAAGTCTCAGTAATAGGGTCCCGTTTTTACCCTTTGGGTACGGAACCCTAAAAAGGGTTAACAATTGCGGTAATTAGTACACAATAAAACGCAAAAATTATATATAAGCGTTTATTTTTATAATTAAACACAAACATTGCAAATGTTCTGTAATGCAATCATAGCACTAAGATTTATTGAACTTACTATTACAAGAGAATAGCATAAAAGATAGTGAGGGTCAACCTTTATCTATTTGATATTTAATAAGTGAAGGTTTACGACGTCTCGTTATAGAAATATCTATCGAGATTGAACAGAATTCTCAACAATTTTTTTACTTTTAAATTTTTTTTCACGTATCTTTAATTACGTAATCGAATAATCCTTGTTCTGATACAAATATTGATTGATTTATCGAATGGACAAAGGTTATTCCTCACTACTTCCTGTACTATATTAAAGAATTGAAAGAAACATTTAATTCCTGGGACTGGTACACTTAGCTAAAACCAAAATAATCGAGGACCTAATCCATATTCCAATTTAATTAAATGAACGATAAAGGCTAGCCCAGACCGGGTGCGACTGCAGCGCGTACTATTACGTGGTTATAAATTGTGTTTAAATACGTTGAAGATTATTTATATGTCACGTGTCACATCGAGCTTTAAAAAATAGGTTGATCATCGTAGAATTGAACCATGCATTAAATGTCATATTCGGGGGAATAATGAGCTTAAGAACTTACGCACTTACATGCACCCAAGGAGAACGTAATGACGGTCAGTGTTTATTATCAACTTTAAATCAATGTCATTTGTACAGAATTACTCGTGCTGTACTAAAATTTGAGGATGTCACAAAGGCTCAGCAAAAATGACACTTGAAGTGGTTAGCAGTGTCTTCAACTATAGTTTAACAACTTCAGGTGTATATATATATACACCTGAAGTTGTACTTTCTATTCTGATTATTCTTAAGATATAAATATACTTTTTTATCTAAGTGCAAGTGAGTCTATACTGCCACTATTTGCTAATATGTGGTTTAACTTCTACGATGATCGCAGATGTTATAATATTATATTTATGTATGTGCATGTAGTATAATATAAGAAAATATCAATATATATTTTGTAACATATTGTATGTATGTAGGTAGTGGTATGTATTTATTTATATGTTGTTAGATAATAAGTATCTTAGTTTTTAAATTAGTAATTTTGTTGTGCACTGCATATTATGCCCATTTTCCTCAATTTTCTCCATTATTGAGGTTTGCTGGAAAAAAATTCATTATTGAATTAAGTTCGCCTTTGTACATGATATTTCTTTTATATCTGTAATTTTTTTCTGTTTTGCATAAAGAATAATAATAAGAATGATCAGCCTTTCAGCCCTCACAAACAACACAAGCAGTTTCATATAATCTTAGAATTGAATAGACTGCGTAAGTGTATACCCCACTATATTACGTCCTGCACACGCATTACGTCTGTTCTAGCCTTGATGAAATTATCGTAGGCCATTCTAATAAAAATAAAAGACATTACGGAAATATTTATAGGCCTGGTACACTCTCCAGTTTAGGCCATTTATATATTGATTATTTTACATTAAATTACAGCTGAAGCAGTAATTAAGCAGTGTTTGTTAAGCAACAAAAGTAAGAGATAACGAAATAAGCACAACTTAATTGTAGGTGTGATTTTCCGAAATAATTTATTAAACTCATATACTTGTACTACTTATCCGCGGATTAGAAGACTTATAATATTGTACGCCAGTTAAAAAGAATGAAAGAAATATGCGTTCCTTAAAAACATCATACATTTTTAGATAAAACATGACTTTCATTTTAAACAGAACAAGACCAAGATGTGAAAAGATTTTATTGTCGTAGAAATATTTATGACAAAAGACGCGATACCATAAGTTTATGGTGTATTAAATATTATATACTAATAAATAACTTCTACCTAACTAGACCGGGACCTAATGTACAAAATAAATCACAATATAATTGCCGTATTAGCGGCTACTATTTGCTTTATTTAAATTCAGAAGTTCAGAGTAATTTAATGTAGAGAAAAACTTCAAAATAAGTCAAAAAGTAACCATTAATTACTTCAATAAATTAATACGTAATATCATTACATCATAAGCTTAAAGATGTAAAGAAAAAGAATATCGTAAGAAATTAGTTAATTAATATTGAAGGGTATTTGTAAAATATCAGCACCCTTATTCATAATGACTTATCGGAGGATTAAAAGCTAAAATCGGTTCGCGAAAATGGTGAAAAATTGTTTTTCATTATAGTCTTTTTACGCTAAAACGTTTATTATCTCTACGCTAAAATCTCCGTTTAAACCTCCGTTAATACATTATGAATAAGACCATAGATCTGTTAAGAGTAATATAAATTAAACTTTATTACGATTTCATTTCATATTTGGCACTACTTCAAAAAAAAAATACAGTGCATTGAGAAAACGCGTCACTACAACTACCAGTATTACCTATGTATCAATATATATAAAAGTGAATAATAGGCACTATATAGGTTTACATACGCAGATTTTAAATAAGCGTAATTCGTGAAATGTGGAACTAGAAACATGGATACAATAACTATATTGACTAACATAGCGAATAAATCATCCAATGATGATTGTAAACATGTAGCCTATATAAATAATCAAACTGAAGCTTTACTATAATTACATATAGCTTTATCTCATAGGTATCGTCTTCCACAACAGATTTTATCTTTCGATATATAGGTTAGAATGGCAACGGTCACGAATATTTTAAAGGATGGCAGGATTGGAGCCCTAAGCAGAATTTCATAAAAAAGTGAAATAGTAATTTTTTTGCATTCAATTTTTTTTTTCACAAAATTTTTGATTGCATTTAATCACGCCGACTTTTAAATTCTAAGCGCTAGCATATCATTAATTCAAATGCAAAATGGGTACATGCTTAAAGAACATGATGCCAAACAAGCCATAAATAATGAACAGCAAAACAAACTGAATACACTCTATAGAATTACACCAAAATTTTCGAGTAGTGACGGATTAAGAATACAAGTGTGGCCAGCTAATGGATATTGTTACCTGTGAATATCCACTTTGAGAGAGAGAAAATTTGAAATTAAATCCTATGCCAACACGCCTGGTCAGCGCGGCATAGTACGCCAAAAACCCCCCCAAAGTGAAGGAAGCCCGTGCCTAACAGTGGGTTGGGAATCACTCCAACATTACTGTGAATGAAATGAATAATATGACCATGGACTCTTAATTCAAAGTCCGTTTGGACATAGAAAGAAAGAAGAAAGAAAAAAAAACGTTTATTTGGCAGACAGCGGGGTTAATTAAAGCTAGTACAACGATGAACAATAGTTTTGTAGTTTTGAGCCTTTTGCATGCCCCACGGCTGCGCCAAAAGGGAACACGTTCAAACGGGACATTGCCTCCAATCAGCTATAAGTGCGCAAAGATAATTAAAAATAATTGCTATTTGCTTTAAATGAAATCTTGTTAGTGATCCCTACCATACCTTCAAATATTCGAAAGCGATTCCCTTCCTTCCTGTATAAGCTATAGGCACTCGATAATCTGCCCTTTAATAAGAACTAAGGGTGATACGAGTTTCTAACTACCTACTAACATTCATTTATTTACATGAAATAGTCTGTTGATCCAGTTGTCAGGAGAAAACTTTACAATATTGTTCTAATAATTTTATAAATCTTAAATGTAAATCTCGAATAAAGATTCATATATTTTCACCAATATTTGAAAGCTGAACTGCTGGATATTACGACGTCTAAGCTAGATGTATCAACCTTAAATGAAACGCACTAAGTATTGTAATGTCTCTAACACTCAATATACTATATCTGTACATCTTTTCTCTTCATTTCTTCGATTTTAATACAATCTAGTGTAACATTATTAATAACACTTTCTCTTTTCACGAATTCTACTGTTTTTTTGTTATTATCATTAATAATATTGTATTTATTTATCTATTTTAAGTCATTATTACGTTCCGCTTTATACTCATCGTCTGTATAACATTGAATCGTTCTAACATGTACAACTTTCTAATATTGGTCCGCTACAGAATTTGTGAAATGATCTAGCTTATATCAAACTTACTATCTAAGGCTAAAATGAACTCCAATATTCCTATGCCTTGCGTGATATGTATTGCGATAGAGGCGAGTTAAAGCTTAACATTTTTAATTCACATATCTACGCCTTAGAGTTTCATACACCGCAGATTTAACGAAAACATGCCTCTTAGCATAATGAAGACAAATTGTCATGATGACGTCACACCACATGGCAGAAATACATTAACCTACTGAAGATATGTAGACACTTATACTAAAGAAGTTAATACTACCGGTATAATATTATTTGTTATTAACAAGTGATATGTTGTTGGAGAAATCACTCCTTTTAAAATATAACATTAAAATTTGAACAATACATTTATATCGCTTACATTAATTCTATGGAACTTAATAGATATCTAGACGAATATTAATGGACTCAGCAATGCAACACTCGAGGTGGCTTACAATTAAAATACTCTAGTTATAAAAATAAGTTAATAAGAAAATATTCCAGACTTTTATTTAATGGCAACCCAAATAAATATATATTTTACAATCAATGAGCGGCATCCCTATTATTGAGAAATTATTACTAAAATAATCTTAGATTGCATTAGGCACCTATCAATATAATTATAAACTATCAACACAATACAAAAAGAGCAATTGGTATCCTCAATATAGAAAGTACCATACAATTACAGAATATAATTAAATATAGACTAATATTTTCACATGATTTTAACAATATACATAACATTTAAAACAAATACTTAAAACTAGAAATTCCTATTACATTCATTTGAACAATATTTATCATTTATTCTTTGGTAGTTTAGACTAAAGATGTGTTTAAAACAACAATATTTAGACTGCTTCATGAAATACGTAAACTGCCCAAAAAAAAAATGTTAATAAAACTTCTTAAAAGAAGCAGTGAAAAGCAACAAATTTTAATTTAAACTGAAATAGACTAATTTTATATTATATACTTAAATAGTGTGCTCTGAGTAAAGCCACTGGCTATGACTAGTACTAAACCGAAGATCTCGTACGAGATTTGGAAGATGTTTGCACTGTTCGTGCAATTTTTCGGTGGGTCTGGCTTATCTGTAAATAGTAAAATAAATAAAAAATCAGATTTGGAAATTTCTCACACTAAAAGTTTGCATAAAGAATGAATAAAACATACTAATATTTTATTTAGATTTTTTATGATCAAATTTGGACTATATATAAAAATAATTTTGATAAATTTCCAATCTATACTTCGACTAAGTGAACAGATAAAGCTGAAGAGATTGTTTAAACGCGCCTTTCTCAGGGACCGGTAGACCGATTTGAAAAATTATTTCAGTGTTGGATAGTATATTTATCGAGGAGAGCTATAGGCTATATAACATCATGCTGCTTTCATTATTCTTTTTATATTCTTTCGATTAACAACGTGTTCACTATCTATTAACCTAACACACCTGCAGTGGTATTCAGTAAGAAATAGTGAAGCGAATTTTCGGTGAATCTTGATCACGTGACAGCGCTCCTCCAATAAAAATACAGGAGCGCTGTCACGTAATCAAGATTCACCGAAAATTCACTTCACTTTTTATTACTGAATACCACTGCTGTTACGTTAACATAGGAAACAACAGATGACAATGATAATTATTACTTTTTTAACACCCTTGCTCGTAAAGCTGATGTAATTCCACCGGTTTTTAATATGTAAAGCGGGTCATTAAAAACGCGTGTGTTACCAAAGCAAATAGTTAAGTTATAGTCCATACAAATTTCATAACAGTATTATTTGCTATTTCAAATATGCAACTGATCGCCGCCGCACGACTCAAGCAGCGCGCTGTTGCTATTCAAATTTCGAACTAATCGCCGCGCGGCGCCACTCAGTAAACAGCGCTAGCGCGCTGTTAAAATGGCGGGAAAGCAACAGTGTGCATTCACAGATTGAGTTTATTTAAATGTTTTTTTTTCTGTTTCCTCGCAAATGTGTTAAAAAACGTCGTACGATATACGTGCGTATTGGTTATAACATGCTCGGCTCAATTATTTTAACATCCGCCTCGCATGTTATAACCATCTTAACGCACTAATATCGTAATGTACTATTAAATATGCAATAAGTCAATAATCAACAAGAATTTAAATCCTCGAGGTATTTATAAATAGATATGGCATCAAACATATATTCGTAGCCCCAACCCAAAGATATTGCTATAACATCAAAGATCTATCTATCCTTTCATCCAGCGGCTCCCTGCAATCTCCATTTGACCACGTCAGTTTCTTGGAGCCAATAATAGTTAAAAATAAATTGGCAATATGAGCATACTTATTATCACATACTTTCAAATTAAATATACTAACTGTGCAGTAGGTAAAATAATAATCTATTTAGAATACCTTTATCAGTGCAAATGTCCAGAAGTAGAAAAGCAACTAACGATTAGGCGTACGACGATGGTGAGGAGTCATGAGCACTTCTTCAACATCGTCGTAGGCCTAGTCGACTGTTGCATCGACTGCGTTACGGTCCCAGAACTCAATATCAAGATATCAGTGAACAATTTCAAACCTGAAATAGTAATCTAAGTTTCTAAACATAATTTCGACTTACTAGTAGCAGCCATTAATTGTGGAAGATACTTCTGCCAAAATGCGCATTGCTTAACGCGCAGACCGTGACCCACTGTACTCGAGTTTAGACCCAAGGACAGATATTCTCTTCCTGTAGCTGTATGCGCAGGCCAATGTACTTTTGTAGACTCTCCGTTTGGGTTGATAGAAGGGTTCCTGGAAATTAAAGAGAAATAATTCTTCAACCTTTAAAAAATGTATAATGTAGACAAATGATCTAGACACTTTTCTAGCTCAGTTTGAGGACAACAACTAAAAATCGTTGCAAAATTGTTTTTGAAAACTACAGCTACTAAGAAAATTAGGTATAATATTTCTTACCCGCTTCTAGCAAAATTAGCCCAGTATCTCATCAGCCGCCTGCTAAACTCTACTTCTTCAGGAGAATAGTTTTTTCCTGGATTCAACGGCTCTCCAAATACATAACTTATTTCATCGCCGTGCATTACTCCTGTCCATGATGGCCAAGGATTATTCTTACTGCGATGCTTATAGTAATATGTGAATACATTATTACCAGTCTCTGCATAACGATGGGCAAATTCATTCACGCCACATGTAAAATGATAATCACCTACCATTTTATCTAATCCATTACGATTCTTAACAGGATCTTCCGGATTCAACCAATCAGTATATTCAAAAATGATTGCCTGACGACCAACGTCATTCACATAAGGGTTCAGTTCCCTTACAGCTTGCAAAAATTGCTCTCTATTGACTCCTACATTCTCTTCTTTAGGAAATAATTCAGTTAAATAATAGAGTATGAAGTAATAACCTTCTTCAGTGTTAGACCCCATCAAAAGGTTTGTTTTCTTGAAATTTTGATGAGCCAAAGATCTAACAGGCAATTCGTCAAGAAAAGAGCCATCTATTATTGGAACGAATGGAAATTCACAAATGCCAAGAGTACCCCACTCATTATTTACTAGCTCATCAGCACTCTTTTTACGCAAACATTCTATCATAGGACCCATATCAGTTCTCGAGTGTGGACAGTGTACAGCCTCAGCTAATCGAATTCCTCTTAAAATACTTTCTTCTCTAGATATTACAGCCCAAGGGGCTGTTGCTGCTCCAGATTGCATGATAGCTTGAGAAAACATATTCCTCGATAAAGGAGACAGTAGGTGTAATGATACTGATACAGCTCCAGCAGATTCACCAAATAAAGTTATGTTATGAGGATTGCCACCAAAAAATCCAATATTGTCTTTAACCCATTGCAGTGCCATTAACTGATCAAAAAGACCAGCGTTTCCTGGTACATCGGGAGTATCAAAGAACAGAAAACCAAGAGATGCAACTCGATACTGCAAAGAGACGTAAATTATTTTTTCTTCTGATACTAAGATTTTTGGATCATAAACATCTAAAGTAGCCGTCCCTGAATAAAACCCTCCTCCAAATACCCAGAGCATTACAGCAGCATTTTTGGGTCTTGGTCTTGGTGTCACTATATTAATAAATAAGCAGTCTTCCTGCATATCAGTGTTAGGATTCCACATCATGGCACCTGGGAAGTCACCAAACACAGTATCAACAATTTGGACGCATGAATGTGGCAGTGTTGTTGTATTTAATACTTCATCTCCCCAGCTCTCTATTGGTCTGGGATGTCTGAATCTCAGGTCTCCTACAGGTTTTTGTGCATAAGGGATGCCGAACCACGCGTCAACTTTTTTACCCATTGCTGACGTGAGTGTTATTCCCCTAACTCTTCCTTTTGTAGTTCGTACCACCAGAGGGTCCTCATCTGGTCCAAGTGGTGGCGCATCTGCCATAAGTTCCTCTTTAGCTCGTTCATGATTAGAATAAAACCTTTCGTCATATTTGGCTCTTTTTGAGGAAGTTTCCGCGTCTTCAAACTTTGCACGTTTGGAAGATGTTTCGTGGTCTTCAAGTCGTGGGAGAATTGTGTCTAGCTCAGGGTTGTATCGGACGGCTTCTCCATGGCCATGATAGGGCTGTGGTGGCACTGGCGCGGGGAAGTGCTGAGGATGGTCAGGCGCATGGTGGCGCGCGCGGTGCTCGTGCGGGCCGGCGAGCACGCGAGCCGCTAGCGCCGTCAGCGCTGCCAACACCACGCGCATACCGCAGCTCCGCCAGCTCCCTCTCACACCACCTGAAATTACAATAAAAGATCTCTATCATTACAGGTACCTACTGAATTTTTTATAAGGGAAAGTTATGACATGTCAAATCTGTGCTCACGTGATCACCACTCAGTCCGATGTGACTTGTAATGATGATACGTACAAACACATTTCATGAGTAATGTTGTTAATACAATAGTTTATGTACGTAACATTATAATATACGTAAGTAGTTATGAAAACAATTATATAATAAATAAATAAATATTTAAATATTCATGGACATTATATTATATGTGTATAATAATTTGTATAACTTTTTTTACAAGCCTCTTTTATTATAGTCCAGTCAAATTACCGAAAGAAATAATCACTAAAATACCTAGTTTGGGAATTATGAAGGATCGATCGGGGGGTGTATTCTGAGCTTATATTCCAATTTGAGGGAATCTAGGGAGGTCAGCTCAAGGTCATTTCGATGAAAATGCGTTTAATTCGATATCTCGAGAACGGTTAGTGTTAGGCAAAAAATTGTAGAGACCTTTTCTCTTCTAAATTAAATTTACTAACTATTTTATCCGAAACTTTTTTTTTATCATCAATATTTTTCAATTTATTGCTTCCGAAAGGCAAAAATTTTACTTTTTTCCTCCCTTTTTTTTTATTTTTTGCCATTTTCTCCCCAACCGTTAAATTTTATTAAATTTTACCCGAATATGAAAGTGTTGCTCTTTTAATTATGAACAACTTTATATGTAAACTTTTTTCTGTAATGCCAATACCTTCGGAGTTATATATTACTTTACCGAGCGAAATCCGTGCCACTGTCGCGACGCGTATTCACAGACACACTGTCGCGTGCATTAGTGTGGGCCTTTAATATTGACGATTCACTTCCATCGACCTCGCGTACTTAATTTTACCAATTTTATGACCTATTTTTTTATCAATAAATGTGTGAAACAGTTTCAATTATTCGTTTACTTCTTTTTCTAATCCTTATTCACATTATTATCCCATTGAATGGAATAAAAAATACCCAAATTGAAAAAGTACAATATTTAAATAAATAAATAATAAATATAATAAATATTCACGGACATTACACACAACGTCCTCTGGTCCCAAGCTAAGCTTATATGCTTGTGTTATGTGTACCAGAATACGGATAGAATACAAATACTATTTTTCTTTTGTAAATACATACTTATAATATATAGAAACACCCAGACGCAGTACAAACATTTGTATGACAATTAGAAAAATCACACAAATGATTGTCCCGAGCGGGAATCGAACCCGCAACCTCTTGATCAGCAGTCCACGAGGCTCGTCAAATTGTTATTTTATTTAATTAAGTGATATTTCAATAATTACAATATTTAATATTTAAATGAAGTTAAATTTTTTAATAGTTTAATCGATTCACCTTTTGATACAGATAAGTTGGCTAATAAATGATCATGGAATACTTTAATATTTCTTTCAAATACTAAATACCCACTGATGTCGATGATATTGCGACAGTGGCACGGATTTCGCTCGGTAAAGTAATATATAACTCCGAAGGTATTGGCATTACAGAAAAAAGTTTACATATAAAGTTGTTCATAATTAAAAGAGCAACACTTTCATATTCGGGTAAAATTTAATAAAATTTGACGGTTGGGGTGAAAATGGTGAAAAATAAAAAAATAATATTAAGTAAAATTTTTGCCTATCAGAAGCAATAAATTGAAAAATATTGATGATAAAAAAAAAGTTTCGGATAAAAAAGTTAGTAAATTTAATTTAAAAGAGAAAAGGTCTCTACAATTTTTTGCCTAACACTAACGGTTCTCGAGATATCGAATTAAACGCGTTTTCATCGAAATGACCTTGAGCTGACCTCCCTAGATTCCCTCAAATTGGAATATAAGCTCAGAATACACCCCCCGATCGATCCTTCATAATTCCCAAACTAGGTATTTTAGTGATTATTTTTCCCATTCTCAGCCGTAATTTGACTGGACTATTACGGCTGGAGCGGTTTTGTAAGTGAAGTCATGTGTTCAAATTCTACACAAGTAAAATACTTCATAGTTAGCATGATTCACAACCATACTGTAGTTTTCAGTTGATCACGAAATACAGAAAGGTTAAAGCCAGAAAGTATTTTGTTTGTTGCTCTTAAAGTCTAAATCGATTAGAAGAGTCAGGAGTCGATGTTCCGATTTATTGAGACAAGAAGGAAATCTGCTGAGCTCTCGTGTAAAACCCACTTATCTGGCAACACTCCTGATTACAGTCTAGGCCAGTAATTGTATTAACTTATAAAAACAATTAACTTGTAAGAATAATCTTCAAGTCATGAATACTGATTTAAAATGTTTGATGTTGCATTATCTTATAAAAATTCAAAGCGTCGAAACTTCTCCGAAACGGCTTTTATCAATATTTTTTCTTTCTTTTCTACTTGTTAATGTTACACTCTGAATCTAGTGAATGGGTTTCAGTTCTTTACATCTTATTTACAAGTTGTAACGCTTTCTATGTATCAGTATTATCACGCCAAAAGATGCGGAGCAGTAACTACATACAATAATGACGTTAATGACCGCGGTTTCGCACGTGTTTATATAAACACGTGCGAAACCGCGGTCATTAACTAGTATTTTACACAAATGTTCACACCTGGCCAGTTTACTTATCAAGATATAACATCAAATACGTGCACAATACATAATATAACATTTTGTTAAACTTTCGAAAGATAATAATCAATTGATAAATACACAGTGATTACTGTTTTAGCCGACATTATAATAAAGAGGTTATCATTTTGTCCTGTATGTATGTATTTATTATCCATGTGGTGATAGATTAAGAAAACAAGTGTCACCAACCCTTTTCTTTCCTAAAGTAGGTAGGTACTGAAAAGCCAGCTAAGGAATAACATAAAAACATCCCCTGTGAGACAGAGAAAGCTCGAAAATATACCCTGTGCCAATACGGTCACGGTCAGCGCGGCACAGTAGACCATAATCCCTCCAAAAGGCGAGGAGGCCCGTGCCCAGCAGTGGGACGTTAATGGGCTGGACAGAGAGTATGTATTACTATGTATATCAGAATTTTATAATTCTGGTACATAGTAGTCTATACCAGGAGTGGCCAACAAGTCGATCGCGATCGACCGGTCGATCACGCGACCAATTTTGGTCGATCACTCGCAAGTTCCATGAGGGGACGCATTCAATGCAAAATGTTTCTAGTACTTGATACAGGAGTGAACATGTACGCAGCTCATGCTTCGAGTAGGGAGACGTTCAGCGTGACCACTTTTAGTAGTTTTAATTCCCCTGGACAAACTTTTTTAACCCATTAAATAAATATTCATGTATGTTGCTGGAACTCGCAAGAGTGTACGGCGGTATAAAAGCACATTTCATAAACATTCCCCTTCTTACCTAAGAAATAGGTCGATCTTGACTCAATTTAAAAAAAAAAAAGATCTTATGTGCACAAAAGTTGGCCACACCTGGTCTATACTATTTCTAACGTGTGACAAATTTTGTTAATTAAATACCTAATGTAAGCCTATGTAATTTGTAACCTGTGTAATTTCATGCTTAAAATGACTGTATAAATAAAATAAAAAAATATTTTCATTATCAGATGGAGTGAAACCAGTTCTTGAGAATGATAATGATTAAAATTTACATCTTAAAGAAAAATATAGCTGAAGCAAAGTTGAGGTGACTTAATAGTCTATGAAAATATGCAGTTCATAATGAGGATTACTAACTTATTGATAAGGCTAATCAAATATTCAAACGTCAAATGTACATTATACCTAACTATGAACATCACATAAAGAATCTAAACAAATAATAAAATTGTAACAAGGCGATGTTTGTATTAAAACAGTGGTACCGATTCTACGGGCACATATAAACTGTAATTTTTAGTTAAGTTTAATTGTACACGTAGAATAGGTATCATTGAAGAGAAAGTTTAATAAAAGCAATTAGGAGTTCTATTTCTCTAATTATTCCATACTAGCTGTTGCACGCGACTCCGTCCGCGTGAAATTTAGAAAACTTTTCATCCCTTTTTTCGCAATAAAAGGTAGCCTATGTCCTTTCTCAGGGTCAAAAGATTGTCTGTACCAAAGTTCATCAAAATCGGTTGAGAGGTTTAAGCGGGAAAGCGTAACAAACAGAGTTACTTTAAAACTAAGATCTAGAGCGATGAATCTCAAAAGCAACAAAAACAAAAAATAGTCTAATGATGAACCGATATCATATCACGTGACGAACTACTAAACTACTGCACTTATTTGATAAAGCACCGCACACTGTGTGCACCTTGGTAAACTGGGTCCCACTCTTTGCGCGAGCCACAGACTAGAAAAATACTCATGTAATTGCCTTTCGTCTGTAGTTAGTTACAAATTTGAGAGATTCGCATTCCGTTACTCTGAAGTAATTTACTTATTAAATAAACTAAATTATAGTGGAAAAAATGATAATCATGAGTGGGATTTGAACCCACGACCTCGGAATACCGTTCCGTTGCTCTCCCATCTGAGCTATCATGGTTCCCGCACAAGTTTACCAAATCTTCCACTACAATCTTCCCAATGATGTGTGTTAATGTACAACGATGTTTTTTGTACAACGCCATCTATTGAGCGGTTTGCACCAACTCGATTTAGTAAAAGCATAGCAAGTCAATTGCAAAGTTTAATAAATTAATTTACTTTTTTCTTAAGCACGTACATAAGTATACAAACTTTTTTACTATTTTATAACCAATCTATTGAAAATAATATAGACGAGGTCAGTACCGGGGACCGGCTTTTTTCAACGCTCTGAAAATATTTGTGTCCAATATTTGCCTACACCCCATACCCAACTATTTGTTTTGGCAAAAACAATACAAAATATACGTTTGCTATTATTATTCTGTAGCTCAATTTCAAATATTTACCTTCTGCAATAAAACGAAATCAAATTAATTTTTGTGTATTTCTTTGCCTCCGTGGTGCATTAGAGATCGATTTTTGGCTCGTTCAAGTGCTAATAACCGAGTTTTAAAAGTATGCTAATAAATAGCGTTACGTATAGCCGTAGCAACAGTACAAGACATCAAGCAATCACACTACTTAATTAAGGACAAATTAAAGTTCTTGAAGGCCATGAGAGAGACTGATAGCCAAAGCTGTCGTATTGCCACTATTCACAGTCAGTTTTTGAATTGCAAATAGGCCCGTATCTGCAGCGCGTCTGGCCTTGGGACACGCGAACTTGCGATATCGCTGACTTCACTGTAATTTAGATGAATTGGAAGTGTTTTTTTATGTTTTATTTCTTGAAGTAGTGTTGTTATTAATCTGTTTTTTAGATATTTACTAGCTGACCCGGCAAACGTTGTTCTGCCATACTAAAAAAAAAAATTTGAAAAATAGATGTTGGCCGATTCTCAGACCTACTGAATATGTATGTAAAATTTCATAAAGATCGGTCTAGCTGTTTCGGAGGAGTACGGTAACTAACACTGTGACACGTGAATTTTATATATTAGATTAGATAATCAAAGTTTCAGTATGTTCTTCCTAGGAAGTACCTACGCGTGGATTTTAGAAACCAAACATTAACTAATTATACAAAAAAGCCATCCATACGCCGTTTAGGTATAATATATGTCGGCGAGAATGCCAAATTAATCCTTGCCTATTCGATTATTCCATATTGTTTATTTAAAAGGTTTCATTATTAAGAGGGTACTGTACTCCTCATTTAGGTATTTGCCTTAGGTATTGCTATCCCTATTTCCGAGCGCCGCGCTGAAAGGGACAAATATAGATGAAGCGGATTTTACCTACAAATTCTTTGAAAAATGACGTTTTGTACTTCCGTTTTCTTTTCGCGAAAGTTAAACCGATTTTAATAGTTTTTGCGTTATATTATAGATAAAGAGTATATCTATGCTTCTATTACTTTCTTTTGTGGTGAAACTTTACCAAATTTGTGTGATAGACGCTGCAACTTTATCTAAAGAAAACCGAAAAAAGTGGGTTTTTGGGATCGTCATATTTCTTTTAATTATTATGTTTTGAAAAAAAGAAAGTGATGGAAGCATAGATATACTCTTTATCTATAATATAACGCAAAAACTATTAAAATCGGTTTAACTTTCGCGAAGAAAAAACGGAAGTACGATACCATACTTTTGTATGGAGCATAATTTGGTATCGTACCGTCTTAATAGCGTAACACAATAGATTAACACATAACATTTTACATTTTAACATTAACATTTTATGAACTACATTTATTCAATAAAATCGTTCCATTTTACAACAAACTTTCAATACAATAACGTCATATTCGAAGCATTTTCAATCTGTCACAATAATTGAATTCCCTTTATTACAAATTAATTAAATTTATACAAAATCAATTATCACCAATACTATTAACATTCATATTAATTAAGTTTATTATTTTTAAACAATACCAAATAACTTATAATATAGAATTTACGTTTTTATAAAATAAATTAACAGATATTAATTAGTCTGTCATTTCACAATACTTTTTAGGGTTCCGTACCCAAAGGGTAAAAACGGGACCCTATTACTGAGACTTCGCTGTCCGTCCGTCCGTCCGTCCGTCCGTCCGTCCGTCCGTCCGTCCGTCCGTCCGTCTGTCACCAGGCTGTATCTCAAGAACGGTGATAGCTAGAGAGTTGAAATTTTCACAGATGATGTATTTCTATTGCCGCTATAACAACAAATACTAAAAATAAAATAAAATAAATATTTAAGGGGGGCTCCCATACAACAAACATGATTTTTTTACCGTTTTTTTATCAAAACAGTAACCATATTAATTATAATGACAACGATATATTGATACATAACTTAAAATCTAACTAAAAAAATAATAATAATAATAATCTCTATCTTAAATTAGTTCTTAATATAAATATGGCCAATAAATTTAGTAGGGCGCCCATATTTACCTATATGACACATAGGGATACCTACGTGAGTTGACATCTTTAAAACTACGCCGTGATGGTTCCAGAGGATGGCTATTACATGCAAAAATAACGACTTTGTTTTATAATAAGTAAAGATATGCTGTTTCTTTGTAAAGTCTTTATTCACATGTATTATTATGATGTTATTTTAATTTCTTTATCCTATCCTATCCTACACCTCGTTTTCATTAAAAAAAACACCTCGAATGAGACATAGAACAGTCAGCCCATTCCAATTTGAATTAGCTTGAAACCTAATAATTAAGGGAAGGCCCATTGTAGGTCAATGGTGCAGTGAAGTCAATCAAATGCAAATTAAAGAAAATTATCAGCGACTTCTGTGACACTCGCCATGAAATACATTTCAAAGGAAACCATTCTTCTTCATTAAAATACAATTAACCATACGATACTTTAACTTATTGCACAAAGAAAAACAAATAAGGTACTTAAATATGCATTATTTTTTTCCTAAAGAACAACAATCTGTTTTCAAAAGAACAAGAAAGCTTCAATTTGAATTTTTCAATATTTACAACGTAACAATATCTTATTGTTCATCTTCGCCTGTCGAGTAACGGTCTTCAAATGAAATTTATGTAACATTTTATATCCCAAGGGAGCCTATTACAGATGAGGCCGGCCATCTTAACAAGAACTCTTTGAACGCTCCATCGATTTGGGTCAAGAACGACACATTTAAATATTATTACTTTATTTAAATTTTAAAGATTGATACTCTAAACTTGTTTGTAGAATGCTGACACAAATAAATATTTTAAGAATTTTTCAGTAAAATACTTTTAGCTATACTTGTAAATATCTTTTAAGCTTCAAATGTATAAATTTTTCGTTTATGTTTTGTACGTATTTATTAACTTTTTAATGCTTTACACATGCATAGGAGGACTTAATGCCTGGGGGATTGTCTAACAGCCAAGTTATGCAGAATTAAGAGGGCACGGCACCAAGCTATGCTCCATACAAAAATATGGGCATCGTAGTTCACTGTTTTTTTCGTGGATATTGCTTCCAGAGTAACGAATTCCCTCTCTTAAAGGAGGCAGCCGGCGTATGAGCTTTTTAAAATCATTCAAGTTCCAGGCAGGCCGTAAACTGCATGGCTAAATTAGGTATTATGACAGAAATAAAACTTTTAGTTGAACATTTTTAGTTAGTACTTTAACTTTTAGTTGTACCTTCTCCTTAAACATATTAATGTATGGCTGGTTTAGCGAACTGACTGACTAATAATAATTTTGTTCATAATACGAATTTGCCAGACAGTTCAATTCACGGCGTAAACTGCCTGTAAATAAAAGCTCATAATACGGCCGCAGGTGTGTAAATGTTCAGGGGAATATTTATTTTTAAGTCAAGATTTAAGATGACAAAGAAATACAATGCTAGTTTTACATGTTTAAAATGAGAATACATTTTTAGTTTAAGTTACATCGTCACAACTTCTGTGTAAAACCGATATAGTAATGTTTTTAATTATAATATAATGTTCTGTATATGTATTTATTTAACAGCAAGAACAAAACAAGAATTTTCAGAAGTATTTCACAATATATTTTATCACCAAAATACAATTTAAGTTTAAGGCTTTAAATTTATCCGAACTACAAACTGCTCCAATAAATGGATACCCAACTCAATTTTGGCAGCTCCCGGCTCATATCAAGAAAATAGGTTAAACTCCATTTAGTTGACTTTAATGGAGCATGCTATAATCCACTCATAATAATCTCACTAATGAGTTTGCCATTCTTTATGCATTTCCGTAAATTCAGAGCAATTGTTACGGTCTCAAAACTTGTAGAATGGCTTATATTAATTTTGAGAGAGAGGGTGAATAGTAACTTCTACAGATTTAGGTTCACATACATGGTTTACGTGTCCTACAAAAAGAAAGAAGAAAATCAGTGCTTCCAACATAATTGAATGGACTTCTTCGTGTTAAGGCAGACATTACGCCATGATTGGCTAATTATTATTACAGATTAAAAAGTTTATTAACACAGAATTTTCTGCACATACTAATTGATATATTTAAACATAACAATCACCACAGACATTTTTGCTTAAACACAGGTTTAGCTATAAAAATTCAGAGCACGTTTGACTACGTGACAACACATAAGCGTGGCTACATTATAACTTCACACAACCCATGTGTAATGGCGATTACATTTACTAATATATTGATGTTGTTACAAAAAATAATAACAGTGCACTCTATTTTCCATGATAAAATTGCAAACTTAATTTTGTATTTTTAAGCTATTGCATGGCTTCTATTGCGGGCCTTGAGCGTGGAGACTGAAGCCAGAAATTCCGTAACGAAAATAACCTAACACCTTTGGGAGGTGTTAGGTTATTTTAGTTACGGAATTTCTAGCCTCTAGGTGGCATTGGTTGTTTTTTTACATTTTACACAACGTTCTCTTGTCCCAGTTTTGCTTATATGCTTGTGTTATGGTATCGAGAATACGGATAGACTATATACTACTGCTCTTTTGTAAATATACTCTTATAATAATAATATAAACATAGAAAACACCTGGACGCAGTGCAAACATTTGTATGACATTTATAAATATCTCACAAATAATAGTCTCGTAGTAATAATAGTCTCGTGAATGGCAGTCCATTACATGAAGAACTATTGCGTTACATGAAACACATTGTGTTACACATTGTAATAATATTCCACTATAATTTAGTTTATTAAGCTTCAATGATTTTTACTAGCCGGTGTTTTTAATACATCGTTGTGAAAACCGATGTTCAATTATTTGAATAAGAGACAGACAAAGACAGGTCGATAATATGATAAAGGGTAATAAATTATTAAAAATATGTTACCTGGCACTGTAACCTGGTGCCCATGACCGCTACAAGCGGTGCGTGTGAAGACTGCACGGCCAACACTTCACATTATATTCCTCCCAATCTGGAACAAAACACTAATTAATACAGTCGTTATTATTTTTCACGCAATTTCACACACAACGGCCTCTGGTCCCAAAGCAAACTATATTTCTATGCTTAACACAAGCATAGAAATATAGTATAGGTACAGATACAATACATATATATTTTTATAGATACATTCTAATTAATACATACAAAATACCCGGACGCAGTACAAACATCTATGTGACATTTATAATTATCACACTAATAATGTGCTAGGATGGAACCCAGGGCCTCGTGAACAGCAGTCCGTTACATGAACGACATATATAAATATATAATATGATATAAAGAAAGAAAAAAAATGTTAATCATCATGTGCCTATATTCTTAAACGAAGTGATTAGTACCTACTTAACTTTAAATCCATTTTTTATTGCAGCGAGAATTTAAAAAACTAAGCTTAATTTCAATAATTTCAAATTTCACCTCCATCCATCTTATTTCAACCTATTTGTTCCCCGTTTTACCTCAAGGGAATAAGTCGATAACAACAAGAGAACTATAATATAACATTCTGTATCTCTGTAAGAGTATCTCAAAGTTATGGTCGAGAATTCACCAAAGGTACTGACCTCCCTAATGGAAAATTTCTTAATAACGTTTGAGACAACTTTGAGAGAAAGGTTAGATAAATAAATATTCATCGAAATTTTACTCAACGTCCACTGGTTCTAAGTTAAACCTATTGTTCGGGTTATAGTTTAATATAGATTTTGGTATTTTTTTCTAATTGTGTACTTAAAATAGATAGAAATATTCAGAGGCAGATCCTGTGATAAATGTCATCCAAATAATTGTTCTGAATCGAACCCCTGGGCTTTATAAGCGGACTGCCCGTCACACTAACTGCTGACCACGATATGACAGGCGTCTTAAGTAATAAAAATTTGCAAAAAAATTACAATGTTGATATAGAAAGAAATTGTACAAATATACACACGATATATTCGAAAAAAAATATAACGCCTCCTTGACAGCTAAATAATAATAGGGGGTCTGTAAGGTTGCAGTGTAGTCCAAAAGGCATCCCGTGGCTCCATAATAAGTGGACAAGTAAAGGAGACAGAAAAAAATGGGGTCTGTAAAAGGGGTACATATGAACGCGATAGTTTGAGAAACGCTGCTTCACTATATAAGTATAACCGCCGGATTCTCGGCAGCACTTAGTTGATTGCTCACTGGACGTGCTTGTACAGACCACCTCTTTGTTTAACTACTTTCTTTTGTACATTTAATGTTTCACTTAACTTGATTTTTTTTTTATTTGTACAGCGGTGAGTTCTACTTTTGTGATTAAATCGTTGCCTGGACTTACAAGTGATTACATGCTTGATGTTTTTGAATAATAAGAATTATTTATACAAATAAATTAAATATTAATTAAAATCAAATAGGAAAAAATATAATTATTTAAAATAGGAATTATTTATACAAAATAACTAGGATCGTGGCAGATGGTGCTCTACACTCTCTGCCTACCCCCATGAGAAAAAGGCGTGATGTTATGATGATGATGAATGAAAACTTTAACTCTAGATAATTTTCTGTTAACGTATACGCTTTGACTGTCACTAAAAAAAGCAAAAACATTCCACTAAAGCCTCTAGCGTTAGTCTATTTTAATTAACTTCCTATCCCTTTTAAACCAAAGGAGCGTCATTTTATAGATTTTTTTTTATCTATTTTATGATATAGTCTATTAATTCAACTCTCTCATTTTTTACTTGATCGATTTGTTAATGTAGGGCATCAATCCAAAGGGAGTTGGTATTAAGAGTTTTGTAAAACAACAAAGAAGTAAACTGCACATTATGCGGTCCACCGATTTCTAATACCATACCAATCCAACGTTTAAGAGCTGAAAGCTTCTCAAGAACACTTAACACGAGTATTACTTGACTTTAAAATACCAAAAAAGCTTTCGTACAAGAACCTTGTATTTATGGATGTTTTAAATGAAGGTTAAATATCTTGACAATGTATGGATAAAGTTTTTAAAGATATGTTTAAATAAACTAAGCTTGTGTTTAAGAGCTGGCTAATATATATTTCTCTTACAGAGACAATTTTGAAACATAACGTTATTAATATCATCATTATCATAACATCACGCCTTTTTCCCATAGGGGTAGGCAAAGACTATAGAGCGCGATTTTTAATATCAATCTACGATTACGGATAGATTGTAATCCTCGTGTATCAGTTAGACATATTATCTATAACCTGTCATGTCCTATCATGTATTCTATGCGTATTTTGATACTCATAACGCAATCATGTAAGCTTAGCTTGGGACCAGAGGATGTTGTGTGAAATGTGAAATTACCATGAATCCTTATTTATTCTCTATTTCTCTCCAGCCTGTACGGGCCTCCTTCACTCTGGGAAGGATTATGGTCTACTGGACTACGCTGACCAGGCATGTTGGTACAGGGTTTATTTTCGAGTTTTCCATCTCTCACAGCGGATAGTATCCGTGTACAATATTCCTTAGCTGGCTTTTACAGCAGCCTGGGAAGGCAAATGGGTGGTGGCACTTGTATTTTTAATCCGTCGCCACACGGACACATTTATTATTATTATTTATTTAAAGTAAAATTAGGAAATGTTGAAAGGAAAAAATCGTGCTTCACCGACGACCCCAAGTAGCTTGGGATAAGGGCAGGAAGAAAATTTATTTGAAGTAAAAACTTACTGCTAAAGTAAATTCACGCAAAAAATTCTTCTCTATCCTATCATTAGCTCGAATGTTTACAATGTAGTCGAATGAAATTTGTCCAAGCTAACAGGCGGGCTACATCTACTAGACAGCTAACAGGCAAAGTACACTCAATGTTGAAACTAAACTGAACTCGTAGTTTCACCGAGTTATCCACATTTTATCAACTTTTTAAACTAGCTCAAAAGTACTTGACTAATGAAAATACACCGCATTTTTTCAGTTTCGGTGGACCGTTGAAAGTGGCTGCCTGATTTTTTTTTTAATTAGTAGTGTAAACTTAAGTAGTTTTTACGAGGGGAGGTCCAAAAGTTCGTGGAATGAAAGGGTTTTAGTAAAAATGAAACAGTAAATTTATTTTTCCTTTTCAATATAATCACCCTTAAGCTGAATACATTTATTAGATCTATGAATTAATTTTTCTAAACCATCGTAAAAATATTTTTTATCTTTTCCCTCAAAATGAGCCAAAATTGCCTCCTTTACCTCATTGTCGTCGGAAAATTTCCTTCCCCTTAAGTCTTTTTTTAAATTGGGGAACAAATAAAAATCACTTGGGGCCAGATCTGGACTATAGGGTGGGTGGACTAGTGATTCGAAGCCATGCGTGTGTAGAGCAGCCATTGCAACTTTGCTCTTGTGAACCGGCGCGTTGTCTTGCAAGAGCAACACGCCCTTGGTCAATTTTCCCCGACGTTTTTCTTTGATGGCATCCTTTAATTTTTCTAGTATTGTTGCGTAGTATTCTCCGGTTATGGTCCTGCCCTTTTCTTTATAATCAATCAGTATTATCCCCTCACAATCCCAAAAAACAGTAGCCATCAACTTTCCAGCCGACTCCGACACTTTGAATTTCTTTGGCGGTGGTGTCCCCTTTTTATGCCATTGCATGGACTCTTGTTTGGACTCAGGCTCAAAGTGATGAACCCATGTTTCATCGCCGGTAACAATTCGCTCCAAAATCGGTCCAGGATCGTCGCCACACAACTCCAAAAAATGTTTTGACGCTTCGACGCGCTGCTGTTTTTGAAGCGGCGTGAGCATTCTCGGTACCCATCTTGCACTGACTTTTGTCATACCCAGGTGGTCATGTAGGATTCGCAAAATGGTGGTATCTGATACTCCAACTAATGCAGATAACTGTTTTTTCTTCAAACGGGTGTCCTCCAGTACAATTTTTTCCACTTTTTCGACGATGTCTGATGTGGTGGCCTCAACTGGCCTTCCTGAGCGGGGGTCGTCTTCAATCGACTCCCGACCATGTTTAAAAAGACCATGCCACTTGTAAATCATTGATTTACTAGGGCACTGTTCCCCGTAAACAGTTTCCATTTCATTCAAAATGGTCTGAGCGTTCTTTCCTTGCTTGGTAAGGAATTTAATGACCGCACGGTGTTCAATTTTCTCCATAGTTTCAGTTTTCTTCCGGATTGACGTGTTTAGCAGGCGAGTGTTCGTAAACGAATGACGCAATAGGGCTGAAACTCCATTTATATACTTATTATGAGTCCCCAATTAGTATGACACTAAGCGAGCGCCCCTATCCCCACTCCATCCCCTCCATTCCACGAACTTTTGGACCTCCCCTCGTATTTTGTAACTGGCAGGATATAAAAAAAGCAATGAGAGATTTATTACGTTACTGATGTTATTGTAATGAGCTCAGATGTTTGCTTTTATAGTGAGGACTTCTTATGGAAGAATTTTCGCATCGTTTCGTAGCAACTGATTGACCAGATGCAGTGACTATGGTTATATCACTCACACAGCTTGAAATAAATATCTATGTGTGCATAAAATATGTATCTATGTGAGTCTCTGATCGCGTACATACTCTCTGGTAAATCCGTAACGCTTTACGGTACTACTCTGTTCTACTTCTGTTTCATTTCTCTTATAACGCCTCGATACGCACACGTTTTCTTCTTTTGTTTTACTATTAGAGTTAGGGGCTTAGGAACAAGCATACGGCTCTTCTGGAGCTAAGCAATATATATTTAAAAACAAAATTATAAATATGCACAAGAAAATAACTGATTTTTTCCAGGTTTTTAGCAACATTCTATACATAATTGGGCTTGTAAACATTCCTACTGTATATGTTATGAGAGTATTCACTTGTCAGTTATTGATTTGGGACTACACCCCCAATACGAACAAACACTCACACAAATTTTATTTGACTTACATAGTTACCTACTTCAAGATTCGTTGCGTCGTGTTTACTTTGAAAGATTGATGGGGACGTTGTGGCCACGTGTAAGAATACACACACATATAAAGTTACTTGTACTTCCGTGTTTTGAGCTTTTTTTTTCATGGACTTTTCATACAACGCCCTTGGGTTCCTTACTAAACTTAATGCTTTAGTTATGAGTACGAAATTACAGATAGAATACTTATGAATGCCAATTAGAAAAGTCACACAAATGATTGTTCCGAGAGGGAATCGAACCTGCGACCTCTTGATCGGCAGTCCGTTCAATAAACCACTCAACCATGCGGTAAATAACTTTGTATTTACTTTAACTTTGCGGAGAAATATTTTGACGCATAACTTTGTTTTATTTTATTTGTTATTTTGTTGTTTTGTTTAGCTTTATATATAATTTTGCCTATGTTAATTATAAACAAATCGTTGTAAATAATTTATTAAATAAATTATTAAGTACTTTGTATTTATTTACTCCACATTCTGAAATATAAAATTATGAAAATCTAAAAACCAAAAAGTGGGACTGTAACTATTAACGTGAATGAAACCGCGGGTGTAAGCTAGTACAATATAATAGACACATTTTCTTAACTACTTAACAAAATCTTTTATATATCCTACACTGATCTTATACACCACAGATATAACAGATGTAGTGTTTGTGTATGGCTACATCACTCAGTCGGCTTGAAACCACTTACGTACTTACTAACGAACGTCATTATTCTATGAAGTACGATTTAGCCAGACAAAAGCTAGGATAATGAATATAACTAAGTCTATGGGAAAATTCACTTGTCCTCAATTTTAAACGACAATCCACCATCTGATAGTCTTTGCTCTACACCTTACATCTTTCTAAAATAAATTACAAAATCCCTTCATTTTCAAACTTCTATCTAAATTGTATTGTTATAACTATAAATCTTTAAAGTAAGTGCAAAACAAACTCTTCAAATAAATATCAAGAATTTCTAATCTAACGTAATAGACAGGAAATTAAAGTGACGCTCTGATTGCTTCTCAACAATCTTCCCGCCATTTTGAAGACTACTAAAAACGTTAGTGAACAGTTTACGAAAGCTTCCTGATCGGAACAGTGTGATCTTGTTAGCGGGAAAAATAGCTATGGATTTTTTTTTTTTGGTTCGGGTAAAGGCACTTCATATAATGCCTTTAATCGAAGGTTGCCAGTAAGAGATTGCATTTTGCGATAAGTCTGGCCTTTATGATGAGAGTTTGTTATTAATTCTTATTTTAAAATTGATTATTTACAAAAATGTAATCTTCAAATAAAGTGTTTATTTATTCATCTTCATTGTGTATAAATATTAATACAATGTATTTTCATGTCATGTACATAAATAAGCAACTATATTAGCAACAACATACAATCGAAAGGTCAACATCAACACAATACATGTAATTCTACTTTACGTTAATTTGAAAAGAGTGTATATTTTGTTATAATAACATTTATATATTTTAAAAATATGAAAAAAAGAAGTCTTTAACTTACATTCTAATCTAACAAACATTTAATGCAAACACTGATAAATTCAGTGTGTTATGTTATTAATGTCCGCATATTTGTAGGCGTCATATTTAAATAATAAAAAACTTAACAAGTCAACAACTTGTGTCACTCTACATATTTATTAAAAATACTTGCGCCAAAATTCATTGCGTAGTTTTAAGATATGAGCTCACATGGACATACATAGAAAGATAACGACTTTGTTTTTTAATAAGTAAAGATACGAAAAAAACCTGTCAAGAGCGAGGTAAACTTGCACACTTAGGGTTTCGTACATACTAGACATATTAACATAAGTAACTGCATTCAAATAATCATTTAATTAAACTCAAAACAACTCACCAACTTAATTTTGTAGTTGAAATATAAGGAATCGCCTACATTTCAGCTACTTCATAAGTTGGTATTAGTATAAACACTTTTTTACTTATGATGTGATGACAAATTATAAGTTTTTGGATTTTTCCCTATATCAGCACTACATCGACTTGATCTATGCCAAATTTCAAGGCTCTAGGGCATCGGGAAGTAACCTGTGAATTTTGATTCCTTAGCATAAGTCGAAAAATTCTTAAAAATGGTCGTAATCCGGTTATATCTTTTAAATGCGTAGAGGTGAAAGGTTGACTGTATTTTTTTGCAGCAAGGGACCGCATAGATCTACATATCGTATAAGTTTCAAGTTGATACCTTCAGCCGTTGCTGAGTAAAAAAAGTTTGACAGACAGATAGACAGACAAACAGACACCGGAGTGATCCTATAAGGGTTTGTACGAAACCCTAAAAATGATTTCGTGAATATAATTGGATAAGGGCGACAGTGATAATATAATTTGGAAATAAGAATATATTTTTGGAAGTAAGAAAATAGAGTAGTCTTTTTTATTAGTCTGTAGGAAGTCATCATGACTTCCTACAGACTAATAAAAAAGATTTGTAACGCCCTTGACTATAACATTGTTTTATGTAATAACCCAAAGTTTGCCAAGAACACATAGTGTGATTCCAAGTTTAGAAGTTCACACATATAAATATAAATGTTTATTTGAAACAAACACATACGCGCTACGAATACACGAAAAAGCTGCGGAAAGCCGCCATCTGAGACCTATATTTTCCGTAGTTAAACAAGATAGCGTACATGAATATTTATTTATGAAGCAACCCAATTTTTTTCGCTACCCGAAGTCGGTCGTGTCGTTGCGTCATCCAACAAACTTGCATACTTCATCAAATTATAACAAAGGAATGATAAAACTTAATGTATACAGTTACACATAATATACTGAATGGATACGAGGCTATGGTTTTTTTTTACGGACCATCTTCTGATCCCAAGCTAAGCTTATATGCTTGTGTTATGGGTACCAGAATACGGATAGAATACATTTATGTACTACTTTTCTTTTGTAAATACATACTTAGAATACGTAGAAACACCCAGACGCAGTACAAACATTTTGTTGTTTTCATTTATATCCTACCATCCTACTAATATTATAAATGTGAAAGTTTGTGAGTATGGATGTTTGTTACTCTTTCACGCAAAAACTACTGAATGGATTTTAATGAAACTTTACAATAGTGTAGTGTAGCTTATGTACCAGATTAACATATAGCCTACTTTTCATCCCGAAAGAATTCATGGTTCTTGTGGGATAAGAAGTGGGACACCACTTCTTAAGAGCACCTTTGACCGGCAGATTTTTTATCCTTAATTCCTTTTTTACCGCAAGTAACACCGCGGGCACAGGTAGTTCTTCGTATAAGTTATCTAGTTCTACGAATAAATTGTTTAATTGTATTTTGACTTTACAGCCGAGACAAAGCCTACTAATCTTTACTTATTATATAACAAAGTCGGTCTTATGGTATGTATGTCCCTATGTGAGCTTATATCTTCAAAACTATGCAACGCATTTTGATACGTTTCTTTTAATAGATAGAGTGAGAGGTTCAAAGGAGTCAAGAGGTCGCCGATAAGTCATTATGAATAAGACAAATAATCTCTACTATTCTACAAGAACTCCGTAATTTATTGCGAAGATATTTAACTTAAAAATACTGTAGGTACCTATACCGATATAAGTCTCTATAAGCATGTAGTCTATTTTAAAGCATGTAAGTATACTACTGTTTAATGGATAGGCATTCACGTTATATAACTGAGTTCTTGGCTTCAGAATTATTTGCAAAAAACGTTACCAATAACGTACTAAAGCTAGACCAAAAAAGTCCTTTAAGAATCTCTCATCAGTCATCACTCACTACTATCAAACAAAGAAGTCACTTATTTATCAAGTAAAACTGAATTATAAAAGCATTTATAAATAGTTTTAATTAAATTCTAATTTTAAATTGTTCAGTAATAATTGAACAATGCAGCCAACATAACAATAATTTTCGAATATTGTACCTATTCGAAGTTTAAACTCAATTTGCACCATAGACAATAGAGAGAGTTGTAATTGATATGTCGGGCGCTCGCCGGAGTCCGGAAATTGGCCGTACAGTGGATTGCCTTTGCCTCGTCCGTTGCAAAGAGCAGTCGCTGGCTTGTCTTGTGTGTGACCCGCTGAACTATGCAAATGGCTGCTACGTAAACTGGGTTATTTCTGTAGTGTGAACACTGTTCTATTTTTAGCTTATTCTAAAATTGGCACGACCATTTTCGAATTTATAAAATTGTAGATATAACCAGTCCATATTATTCGTCAGGTGTCATGAGTTTACGCAGATTAACAAGTTATATTTCACACATACTTATTGTGATTCTACACTTAAATTACACTTTTTAATTAAAACGCATAGTTATAAGTCCCTAAGTACATAATATATTTGTGGTAACGGTTGAGAATACAAGTGTACAACATTTATTTTCAAGAGACATAAGCGCTATAATTTGGACAGAATGGATTTGTGTGTAAAATACCTAGTACGTAAAAATTTTATATATTGCGGTTTTGAAGTGATGTACGGGATATAGTGGACTGTATGAATTTTTATAATGAAACTGGCTGGGATAAAGTTATTAAAAGAAAACTGCCAAATTGGATTAACGTGTATTATCTTTTATGTTCGTAGGGCAATTGAAGTAGGTACAAAGAAAGTACATCAATTACCTATGCTAACTAAATATCTAAACAATTGCAGCGTGCGATATTGTGCTAATAATTATGTAGGCGCTGCAACAAGTGACTTAGTGATAAAACAGGCACATACTTTCACAATTATAAGTTCTATCATTTAACAATTCACGATAACCAAATTTATCCGTAAGGTTTGTGACGAAACTATAGGTCAAAGGGTACAATAATAATACACATTTTATTTACGACTAGCAGTGCCCGCGACTTCGTACGCGTGGAATTAAGAAACGAAAAATTAAATGAACTAACAATAACGCCATCTTACAGCTAATTAGTAAATCGTCAGTGTGGTTCTCTTTTCTTGCACAGTTCTAAAGAAGTAACACACATGGCCCAATGTCATTTTAGTAAATGATATCTCAGAGCTTCATCATGCCTTTTTAGGTCTTTGTACAAACCCTTATACTCTCAATACGGTGTCCGTCTGTCTGTCTATCCACTCGTTAATCTTTTTTTTACTCAGCCACGGCTGAAGTTGTTAATTTGAAACTTATACCAAATGTAGATCTATGCGGTCCCTTGCTGCAAAAGATACAATCAATAATTTAGATCTACGCATTCAGAAGATATAACCGAACTACAGCCATTTTTGAGTATTTTCCACTTTCGCTAGGGAATCAAAATTTACAGGTTACTTCCCACTATCCTAGAGACTTGAAATTTGGCATGGTCCAAAATGAATAAATAAAAATACTTCATTATATTAAAGCGTATATAAATAAGAATTTTCCACACAATGTCCTATAGTCCGAAGGTAAGCTTTATACTCGTATGCTTGTGTTATGGGTACCAGAATACGGATAGAATACATAAACTACTTTTCTTTTGTAAATACATACTTATAATACATAGTAAACACCCACCCTTATAATACCATAAACATGGCTCTTAATTTTTTTATCCGTGAGGACATATAATACGCTTGCTGATGAATATTTCTTTTTTGTTCATATTTATTGAGAAGCTGTTGGTCTTCCTTGAAATAAATAAATCTCATAAATAAATGAAAAATTAGAATATTTTGTTGTTCTATCTTTTAAAGTTTAAGCAGCGTAAGCAAAATAGTTAACTCTTTTGGTTGATTTTTTTCCGAAAAACCCAAATATTTTACGGAACCCTAATTTTTCCAAAATAAAATCTAGCCTATTTTAAGCGCAGATAATGTAGCTTTTAAATGGTGAATGAATTTTAAAAAACGGTCTAGCAGTTTTTGAGCCTATTGACCATACGCCGACGCCGACGCCGACGCCACTGTCGATGCCAACACCTATAAAACTAACTCAGCACCGATACGTCGGGGTTTGAGCAACGTAACGTCCATACGCCGGAGGCGTCGGCGAAGCCGGCGCCGACGCCGAAGCCGAAGCCGACGCCGACGTCGATGCCGACGCCGAAGCCGAAGCCGACGCCGACGACGACACCGTCGCCGAAGCCGACGCCGACGACGACGCCGACGCCGAAGCCGACGCCGACGACGACGCCGACGCCGAAGCCGACGCCGACAACGACGCCGAAGCTGCCGCCGACGCTGACGCCAACGTCGTCGCCTGCGTCGCTGTAGATGCCAACGCTTATAAAAACCAACTCAGCACCAATACGTCGGGATTTGAGCAGCGTAACGACCATACGACGGAGGCGTCGGCGAAGCCGGCGCCGAAGCCGACGTCGACGCCGACGTCGTCGCCTGCGTCGCTGTAGATGCCAACGCCTATAAAAACCAACTCAGCACCAATACGTCGGGATTTGAGCAACGTAACGACCATACGACGGAGGCGTCGGCGAAGCCGGCGCCGACGACGACGCCGAAGCCGAACATTCATACATTCAACCATACATCGAAACAATGGAGTATAGATAGATGACCGGGGAAACGTTCTCGTTGCTCAGCGAACAGTTAAACTTTATTTTATCACGCGTAATTCTTTTTTCGTCATATCTCCGAAGATATTCATTTAAATTGCATGCTGTAAAGAGCAGTTATCATCTATATTAAATGCGTAAGCTAACTAAGGTATTTAATTTGATAAAAAATGTTACTATATACACATAAATAGCTTTTGAAAACATCCTATTGAATTTGATAATTTTGTTGACGTTCTTATGGGTACAGCGGGTTTTCCTTAAAAGATAGACATATGGCCTCGCGGACTTTTTTAAAGATCTATAGGTAACAAACAATTTCTCCATACATTACTTTGTTGTAACTCACATGGATAAGGCAGCGTTTTCATTTAGTGATCGCGCGCGTGACTTTTTTCCCCGTTTCTTGCAACATTTTACACTGATGCTTCGCTTCTATTCGTTGCAGCGTGATGTTATATAGCCTATAGCCTTCCTCGATAAATGTACTATCCAACACTGAAAGAATTTTTCAAATCAGACCAGCGGTTCCTGAGATTACCGCGTTTAAACAAACAAACAAACAAACAAACAAACTCTTTCGCTTTATAATATTAGTATAGATCAAAAACATATTGTTACGATTTCACTTTATAGACAAATGTCTATATTTAAATGCGTAATTACTCAAACAATAAAAATCTAATACAAAACATAAATCATTTACGGAGAAAACAATGGATGACCAGCCATTTGTAGTAGACTATTAATTAAAAAGTAATTTGGAGGCAATAAAAGTCGTGAATTACTCGTATTAAGGTGGAAAAATTATTCATAATTTATAAATCACACCCAAATTCAGGGTTGCCAACCAAAAAATGTTAAATATAAAACGTTTCTGTAAATATGTTCATAAATTCATAATGGCGTGGTTTTCTAGAATTATGAATAATATAATATGAATGTTGCTATTTGGTTGTTATTGTCAAATTATCAATTCTTTTAAGAATGTTATGAGGAAACACCTCCAACAGAATGTCACTCGAAGCTTATACATGGGGTTAGATGGGGACTTGCACGTCTAGTCTGGTAAAGGCACTACCAAATAAATATGTTGTAAACAATTCGTGTAATTAAAAATATGGTTATGTGTATTGAAATGTAATAAAATAAAACTATGTTATCTAATTTAAATTGGAAGTAATGTTTATATATTATTTTATCTAAATACGAAATAAAAACTAGAAAATTTGACAATTAATATAATATTTATGTAATTTAGATAAATTTGACAGTATAATATGTAGTTATGTATAATTTTAACCAATTTATGTAACAACCGGAGCTGCAACTGCCAACAAACTGTGTAACAGTTTGGCAGTAGTAATTAATAATAAATAAGTAATAAAGTATTTGTTATATGCATGTATTAGGTGAATAAAAATCTTTTTATTTTGTTTTTTGTATGGTATGTTTTTGTTTTATCTGCAGTGTCCTTCCAATGCGGAATAGATAGATAGATAGATAGATAGATTAACTCTTTATTGTACATATTTGCAATTATATGTATATGTAGGAGGACGTTGTTTTATAATTTTCAACAAAAAAAAATTAAGTTTAGAGATATAAAACGTTTTTTATTAGTGGCAACCCTGCATAAATTTTGCGTGACCTTTCAATACCACTAAACTACCAATTTTGAATACAAATTAATATAATACAAACACAAAAGTATATTTCCTACCTTAATATTGTTAACATAGAGGCGTGATTCCGATAAATCTGGGTATATTCGATGACAAATATAATGTTGTTGTAAAAAAAATGGTCTGTTACAGTTTCATCATAACGTTTATCATATTTTGTTTATCAATTTTAACTATTGTATTTAAAACGGTGGAACCGCTGACAGAAAACGTCCGAGAAAAACATACTCTGATGTGATGTCATCGACGATATCCTTAAAAAGGGTCAAGTCTCTCAAAAACGACCAGATGGATAGATTTACCAACGAGTGTGTCTATGGCTACATCACTTACCCCGTTTGAAGTCACATAAATATATTATCTGTGTGCGCGAAATATGTATCTACGTGCGTCTGATGCAGGCTTTACGTCATATGAAACGTTATCTAATATATAAAATTCACGTGTTACCGTACTCCTCCGAAACGGCTAGACCGATTCTTCTCAAATTTTGCATACATATTCAGTAGGTCTGAGAATCGGCCAACATCTATTTTTCAAACATTTTTTTTTTTTGTATGGCAAAACAACGTTTGCCGGGTCAGCTAGTTATTTTATAAAGTACGATTTAGCCAGGCTTAAGTTACTTGTCTTCAATTTTTAACGTCAATCCACCATCTGGTATATCTGTTGGTGGAGGTATGTGGAAAGGCTGGAATAGAACACCCGAAAAACAAAATCTGTTGTCATCGGAACAATGTAAGATTGCAAATGAAGCCAAGGAAAGTTTTTAAACTGTAGCCATTGGCGCTATAGCCTTATACGTAATCTGGAAAGGGGCGTGACTGTATCATGATGATGATGTATGTGCGTGGAGCGACAATATTGTCTAGATCATCATTAGATTAAATCAAAAATATATATTGAATTGATAAAAAAAAACAATAAAAAGGCCATGGAGATTCATGTCTGTTCTTGTCCAAAGGATTCCCTTTTGAAACGGACGCCTAGCTTCTGACTAGAGCATGTTTATCGTGCCTATCCTACTAATATTATAAAGGCGAAAGTTTGTAAGTATGGATGTATGTATGGATGTTTGTTACTCTTTCACGTAAAAACTACTGAATAGATTTGAATGAAACTTTACCACAATATAGCTTATACATCAGAATAACACATAGGCTACAAATTGGCTGGACCGATTTTGATGAAATTTTATTTTATACAGAATTGTATGGCAAAACAACGTTTGCCGGGGCAGCTAGTATGAAATAAAAATATTTGATTTTGATTATCGCAGAAAGCCGCTCGATGCAGGTGGCTTTTTGATATTCATTGACCTCAAAGTGTCCTCAACCAATATTTCAACTGTGATTCGTTCATTCTTATAAAAAGCATCCTCTAAACTTAACTCATATATTTTCTTCTTTATACTATGATCTTTAATAAAAGCTTAAAAGACACCGTATAACTTCTAACAAACGTGTTCAATTTGAAATTAATATTCTTGTGGCGTACTAAGAGTTCCACCTTAATTGCTGCCCACCCGACTGCGAGCTTAGCGCTGTGATTTATATCGTAAGACGACCACAAATACCCTATTAATGAGAGACACTAAATTGTAGTTGTTATAATGTTACAAAATTGTTATATAAGTTTATAATAACTAAAATATATTGCATAACACTTACTTTTTATTACGTCAAAATAATACTGTGAAACAAGAAATAACAGCCAAAATTAAGACTAGAATAAAATAAATAATTTAGTTTACTGAACGTATTAAGATGCTCCCAAATGCATTGGCTCGTTATAAGATGCAGGAACCACTGGTCGGATTTGAAACTTGTTTTTCATTTGTTTCATTCATCATTTCATTTGTTGGATAGTACATTTATCGATAAAGGCTATAGCCTATATAACATCACGCTACGACCAACAGGAGCGAAGCATTTGTGTGAAATGTTGCGAAAACGGTGATTTCTAAATTCCACGCTATAAATGTCGACGTTACAGTGGCTAAAATTGCAAGCAAATGGCTTGTTAGTAATAAAGTATATAGGTATTTGTATTATATATTAAATCTCGTATACATTTGTACATGAATGTTTGTGTAGAGCATGTGTTAACAAAATGTATGACGGCATGTTGCCAGCGGGATTCACTGACCCGTTTACTTCTCACTGCACTTCATCTAATAACTGGAAAATGATGTTGGAATAGATGTATTTTATGTAACTATTAGCTGACCCGGCAAACGTTGTTTTGGCATACAAATGTCAGGGGTGGACAGCCCTTATCACTTAGAGGTTTGAAAAATAGATTCTCTGACTTACTGAATATGCATAAAAATTTCATAATAATCGGTCAAGCCGTTTTAAAGGAGTATGAGAACAAACATTGTGACACGAGAATTTTATATATTAGATTTTACTGCTTTAATTCAAGTTATATCACAATAATATGCTGGCCATATAGCGGGGCCGCCCCCCACAGGGTTAGCTACGATTGGGACTGGCGATATCGTCAAATGTTCCGGGAACCGCGCTGGATGCCGATAGCGCAGGACCGCGTGTTGTAGCGTTCTATAAGGGAGCCTATGTCCAGCAGTGGATGGCGTAAGGTTTTTGGATGTATGGATGGATATATAGCCAAATTCACCTTTAAACTTTACTATCCTAAAATGCTAGGCTGCATGTCATCATAAAATTGCAGTGTAATGTATTATATTTTATTAATGTATTGTCATCATAACATTGAATTCACCTCATTTCACCTATTTAAATATTATCATAGGGTAGGTAAACGATGCACATCCATCCATCCAACACCCTATGAAGGATGCACATAGGTACTACTTAATACGTGATTTTAACAGCACGGTATTCTAGCAATCATAAACAAATTTTGCCGAGTACACAAATCCTGGAAGCTTTTTAATGCCTTTGACATTTAACCTTAAAAAGCCTCAATGCAGATGAGGTTAAATTCATTGCATGCCATATTATACCAGCAAAATAAAGTTTAAACTATGACCTCATTTAGTTATGTTAGTTTAGATTTTTGGGGCGCAAGTTTGAGACTAAATTAGGTTATGTAGTTTGATTTGAGGCCAGTGCAGTAATATTGAAAAGCTTCGGCTAAACTTATTAACTCTTATGCAGTTTAGTCTTATTAGTTATTAAATAAGTGTAGTGTATTAGTTATTAAATCGTTTATGAAATAAGTGTTGGGGAACGAACTGTTTCCTGGGATAGAGGAACTTACCTAGTCCAGGAGAAAGGGTCAAATGATTTGTAAAACTATTTTCGTTATCAATAAAAACTTATTATTATTAGTTATTAGGCATGACGTTTCACTTAAAATTTGAGACAACGAAGGCAAAGCTTTTTTAATCGACTTCAAAAAAGGAGGAGGTTCTCAATTCGTCTGTAAGTTTTTTTTTTATTTTATTTTATGTTTGTTACCTCATAACTTTTATATGGGCGAAGCAATTTTAATGATTCTTTTTTTATTTGAAAGCTGCTGGTTCCCGTTTGGTTCCATTGGCACCAGGTCAGGATCGAGGAAAACCCTCTAATTTCAAAGGCACATAAAGTCGGTTGATTTTTTTTTTAAATACTTCATTATTTACAGGCTATGTAACATCCTCTGTGCGAGACGGAAAACCTGTTAGGTTTTCCGTCTCGCACAGAGGATGTTACCCATGCATAATATATCACAGCTGGCTATTACAGCTCATATTCTACTATAATTCAATTTAATAATTAAGAAGAAGAAGAAGAAGAAGTCCGTGTGGTGCCGGATTAAGAATACAAGTGTCACTACCCCATTTCTTACCAAGGGCGCTGTAAGAGCCAGTTAAGCGACAGTATAAGTGTCAGAGACGGAAAACTCGAAACTAAAAACTGTGCCAGTACGCCTGGTCAGTGCGGCTCAGTAGACCATAGTCCCTCCCAAAGTGGAGGAGGACCATGCCCAGTAGTGGGAAAGTCCCACTGCTGGGCAAGCTGAATAAGGTGAAGAGGAATTAAGAAAAGAATAAAATATTTCCGACGAAATATATAAAATAATGTAGATATTCAAGTCAAAATACCAGTTAAATATCCACATATCACAGTGAGATATATTCTGCGCGTAACCAGTTCATAACATTCGGTGATTGACACGCAATCATGGCGCCCCACATCCGTGTACAAGTGACATCTTTATGAGTGTCTGTTATGCTCATTGTAATTCTACTGCTTCCCTATATACAAGAACAAAAGTATTAGAATTTTTCTTTTCAAAATAATATCGTTAGGAGGGTTCTATGAATAAATGTAGAAGGACAAATTCTAGAAGAAGACCTAAGAAAAAATGGATGGACTGTGTGAATGAGAATATGAAAGAAAGAGGAGTCAACACAGATATGACGCCTGACTGAAGACTATGAAAGAAAAAGACATGTTGCGCTAACCCCATGAATTGATGAAAAATAAGCCATTTAAGTGGTGATAACACTCGCTCAGCTCAGGGTTAGTATAAGCAGAGACACGGAAATGATAAAAATGCTATACCAACACGCTCTGTCCACGTGGCATTGCCAAATACTTTCCGATTTTGAAGAATGCCGAAGTAATTGCTTGTTTGAACGCGCAAATCTCAAGAACCACTGATCCGATTTGAAAAACTCTTTAAGTATTAAATTTATCGAAGAAGGCTATAGACTATATAACATCACGCTGCGACTGATAAGAGCGAAGCAAAAACGGGGAAAGAGTTTTCTCAATTCATTTCAGGCAACAGCTTTATTTCTATATACGATCTGGTAGATGAACTAATTCCATAATTATTAAGCTCATAATAGCATTGAACCTTATTTATATTTATTTAGTCTTGAATGTCGAAAAGTTTTAAATTTTGATTCTTATCATTGAAGTACGCGACTGTACTGTACGGTAGGACAAATAAAACCATACCAATAATATTAAATCAAAAGTTTGTGTGTCACTGGGTATTTAGAAATTTATAACTATCCCTAACTTACAATTTGTTTATATTATGTTATACTTCTTTTGGTGCATTACAGCAAAATAACGAGAGTAAATTTTACAACACACGCAAACAAACACACGATAATTCTGTAGTTAGCCACAGATGAAGGATAACGCGTAGAGTAAACTAAGACGTAAAACTTCTGCTTAGTTAAGTTTTTTTTTAAGTCAATATCAGCCTATTGGTAGTTAGATCTTATTGATTGTATAACCAAGCTGAGAGGTAATTTAAGCAGATTTCTCTCCTTGTCTCATTATTGGTCACCTCCTCCACTTTGGGTGGGATTGTAATCTATAGGGTCTATTTTCTATATTTCCCGTCTCTCACTGAGGATGTTATTTGTGTACAATATCCCTTAGCGAGGTTTACACCTTGGGAAGGAAATAGTGAGGTGACGCTTGTATTTTTAATCCGTCACCATACGGACATGATTAAATAGTTGGAAACCTTCCATACCCCCCCGCAAAAATCCAAAACCCATTTCATAGTGGACACATATGAAATGGTGAAATGAAATTTTTCAATTGGAATATTTCAATATCCTATATTTAGTTGCATAGTAGTTACAGTTTTGATGGCCGGAAAAGAAGAGGAAGACCAAATAAAAGATGGATAGACTGTGTGAGAGATGATATGAAAGAAAAATGAGTTGATGAGAATATGACGGCTGATAAAAGAGATTGGGAGAAAAAGCGTGCTGCAACGACCCCAACAATTTGGGATAAGAGCAGACAGAAGAATAAATAGTTTCATTTTTACGTAAATACGTCAGAGGCTGACTGATAAACTCAGCCCCTTTTATAAAACGAATCGTACCAAAAAATACCTATACCGTTTAACTTACAAAGAGATAAAAGAAAATTTATTACTTAAATATAATAATGATACATATATCTTTGAGTACAAATTGAAACGATATAAAAACGTGCTTCGTACAAATCGAGTTTATTATAGCTATATGATCGTACTAACGACAGAAATACTATTGATGGTTCTCCTTTATAAAGGGCGTCACAAACGGCATCTAATATATAAAGTTCTCGTGTCACAATGTTCGTTCCCATACTCCTCCGAACCGGCTTGACAGATTTTTATGACATTGTATAATGCATATTCAATCTACGTGATTAAATGATTTTTCATTTCATTCCATTTCATATTAATATACATTAATATGCCGTTTGTGGTGCACTTAACGCTAGGAGCAATAATTCAACAGGAGTTGATATTATCAGGTGACTTGCTGAAAAAAGTATGATAGCAATGCTCATTATGTACGGACACTGGTACCAATTCTAAATTCACAACTAAACTTAACTTAAATAAAAATGAAAACAACGATGGTGTATTTGGATTAATTATAAATTTCATTATTATTTTAACAAGGAAATATAAACTGTAAGTAATAAATATCAACTGTAAGAGATTGAAAACTTAAAACTAAACCCAATCACACGCCTAATCAGCGCGGTATAGTAGAACAAAAATCCTCTTGAAGTAGAGGACGCAACTATTTGCGTCTATACTGAGAAGATTAAAAAGAACAGATAACATATCTAGGTACGAAATTATATTACTATATTACAGCACAAAATAGGTGTGACAGTTTTTCACTAATGTGTGTTACATGTATATTACAAAACTGAATAGCCGTTTTTAAAACATATTTCACTGATGCTTCGCTTCTATTAGTCGTAGCGTGATGTTATATAGCCTATAGCCTTCCGTGATAAATGTACTATCCAACACTGAATTTTTCAAATTGGACAAGTGGTTCCTGAGAGTAGCGCGTTCGAACAAACAAAATCTTCAACTTTATAATCTTCTTATATATAAAATTCACGTGTCACAGTGTTAGTTACCGTACTCCTCCGAAACGGCTCAACCGATTTTCGTGAAATTTTGTGGACATATCCGTTAGGTCTGAGAATCGGACAACATCTATATTTCAAACCCCTCAACTAACTTTTGTATGGCAAAACAACGTTTGCCGGGACAGCTATTATTAGTATAGATTGCTCGGAAGGTGGGATAGTACTAAGGCTCATATTGCTTTGAATAATAACAATATATAGCAATGTGAGCAATTTATAAACAATTTCAGCAAACAGTTATGGTGTATCATAACATATTCGCATATCAGAATACCCTTCACAGGGATTATGAGAAGGGCCTCTAATCCCATGTCATGTATTGCTATTAGTTCTGACAATTTAATACATTAGGTTTGTTTGTCTAGATTAGTTTGTATTATGAGATATTAAGTTAAAAACTAGCTGTAGCCCGCGACTTCGTACGCGTGAAAATTTTCCCCGTTTTTCCAACATTTTTGACCAGTGTTTCGCTGCTGTATGTCGCAGCGTGATCTTATATAGCTTATATATTCCTCGATACATTTACTATCTAACACTGAAGGAATTTTTTAGATCAAACCTAAGATTAGATTTAGATTTAGATTAGCTTAGATTGTTCCTGAGATTAGCGCGTTCAAACGAACAAACTCTTCAGCTTTATAATATTAGTATAGATATAGTTCAGATAGAAAAAAAAAAAGAAAAGAAAGAAAGAAAGATTTTATTTGCCACTACTCAAACAATATTTATGAACAAATAATAAGAAAAAAAAATAAAAAAAATACACACACTTAGGTATCTTAGACAATAACAATATGTATAACAATGTGAGTAGTCACAAATACGGACCCAACTCAGGATAAAGCTGGTTAAAAAACCAGCGCTGGTCTTCCGTTGGGCCGTATTCGGACTTGCACTAACAGGGTTTATTTATTTATAAGAAGTTAAAACACGAACGAAAGACGAAGAAGACGATAGTTAAAATACGAGTAAAGTCTATCTATTCGATCGACTGGCCTCATGATCTAGTGGTTCATGCAACAGCCTGCCATTCATGAGATCGCGGGTTCGATTCCCGTACGGGATAATCATTTGTGTGATATTAATTAACAATTGTTATACAAACGTTTGTACTACGTCTCAATTTTAAACGTCAACCCACTATCTGTTGTGTCTGTGGGGACATCCATCAAATAGGCACGTGTTTAGGACTCACCAATTTCGTTTATGTATAACCAAATATATGTCTTTGTATACATAAAACCACTTTTTACGGATTTAGACGCGTGTATTTGTTTTAAATTTTAAATTTTAGCCCGACGTCGTCTCACCCGTGACTATGGTAACTGCAAAGTCTCCGAAACGTCGCGGTCGGGCAAAAATTTAAAACAAATACATGCGTCTAAATCCGTAAAAAGTGGTTTTATTTAAACAAATGAGTCGCGCAAGTGTTAGAAAATATTATATATCTTTGTAAATAAAATTCGCCTTGTTCGTCTCATGGAATTAAACAAGTTGAAGTTAAGCTTGTAAGTACTTCTTATAATTAAACGTAGTCCAATCGTAAATCGAACTCAAAACCTAATAGGATAATAAAATTTCCATGGATAAAACCATTATTGACAAAAACTACCACAAATTGAGTTGATAAATTGACAATATTGGGCTAGCAACACCAAATAAACATTTTTCTATTACATAAACACAGAGCAATATTCAGACCGCGCCCGTTTACCGAAGTAAAAGCCACTTCCGATTATTTATACAAAATATACTTTGGTTAAGTATATTGATTTCATATTCATGTAATGCTGACATACATTAAACTAATATCGATTTTTTTTTAACATGCTGCTATTAGCTTGGGTACGTCTCTCATCATCATCCTCCTGCCCTTATCCCATTATTTGGGGTCGGCGCAACATGTCTTTTTCTTCCATAGTCTTCCATCAGCCGTGATGTCTGTGTTAACTCCCCTTTCTTTCATGTCCATCCATCTATCTTAGTTCATCCATCTTTTCTTAGGTCTTCCTCTAGAAGTCTAGACTTTTTTTCCTTCCACATTCATACGCAGAATTCTCCTAACGATGTTACTTTCCTCTCGTCTCATGACATGCCCATACCAAAACATCCGCTCATTCATCAACTCCTCTAATATATTCATTCCTTATTAGCTTGGTACGTATCTATCAATGTAATAATCTATGTAACGGAAACTTTAAAAGTAATGTTCTGGATCTGAAATTTCACAATAAAAAAGCAAGAAAGCTCACATATAAAGGACCGATGCCAATGCAATAATTTAATTATTTAGGATTTTCAAGCGCAGCTTTTAGTTTTTAAAATAAGCAAATTATTATTTTTAGCTAGCGATCTAGTATCTACTGTGGCTTTGCATCCAAGGCTTGAATGAAAGCGTCCAAGTATATTACTTTAAGTATAATTCACACAAAACTGTAGACCATTTATAGACCAGAACCCTTGCAACGGCTACCATAAGGAAGCCGTTATGCTTTCGCAATAAAAAAAATATTTTAGCTGTTTGTCATGTTCAATTATCATTGTTTTAAACTGAAATTTCAAACACCAAAAAAGCAATTTATAAAAAATTAGTTTATATCCGATTCGAAGATTTCATTTTCAAATTGAATAGCTGATTTTCATAGCATAAACGCTAAAAGGGGTTCTGTAAAACCCTGAAATCTTTTAGTAGTTTTTTTAAACATTCTTAATGATCTTAATTTTATGCAGACAAAGTAGTAACCTATATTTCGCGTGGAATTAAAAAACAACAACAAATTATACAAAAAATAAACAGCCTCTTGAACCACTCTATTTATTAAAAAACCCGCATCAATCCGTTGCGAAGTTTTAAGGATTATAAGGGATGGAAATGAAAACTGCGAATAATTTGATAGGATTTCACACGGTCGAACCAACGCACCGCGGGCTATAGTGGAAATAGTATATAATACTAGCTGACCCGGCAAACGTTGTTTTGCCATACTAAAAAAAAGGTTTGAAAAATAGATGTTGGCCGATTCTCAGACCTACTGAATATGCATGTAAAATTTCCTAACAATCGGTCTAGCCGTTTCGGAGGAGTACGGTAACTAACACTGTGACACGTGAATTTTATATATTAGATATACTATTTCCACTACACTAACATAATGCACGTAGCGTGTCGCCTACAAAGATAAAAACTCAGATAAGGACATACATACAATAATATAGATCTTATTTTAAAATAAGTAAAGATTGAAATAATTTATTTGTCTAAGCAAATCTTATCCTACTAATATTATAAATGTCAAAATTTGTCAGTATGGATGTTTGTATGTTTGTTACGCTTTCACGCAAAAACTACTGGATTTTAATTAAACTTTGCAATAATATAGCTTATACATCAGAATAACACATAGGCTACTTTTATCCCGAAAGAATGAAAGGTTCCCGTGGGATAAGAAGTGTTGTCCTAAAAGCACCTTTACTGCCTGATTTTTTATCCTTTTTTACCGCGAGTAACACCACGAGACACAGCTAGTATCAAATGGTTTAATGCAAACAAACGATTGTCAAAGACCAAAATAACCAGAATATTTAAAATGAGGTCCTTATTAATAGTGTTTTATCACGGAAATCGAAGCCTAATAACTATTTACTAAGATTAGTTAGCGAGATAACAGTATAATTTAGTTAATTAAGTAAATACCTATACTTATATTTATAACTAGCTATAATTAGGATTTTATATATCGACGATAAAAGAAAGGAAATAGAAGAAAAACATTTTAGAAGAACAACTTTTATTTTAGCTTATTTTGACATTACTTGAGATTTTGAATCTTTTTATTGACATAATTGATGAATTGACAATGCATGAAGTTTGTGTAAATTGAATTTAATTTATTTAATTGTAAAATGTAATTGTTGATCTTCTTTATGGAATTAAAGGCTGTAATAATAATAATAATAATATCGACGATATTTAAACTCGAAAACCATCTTACTTTGTGGTGAACGTAGTTTAATTCAGGCAAGGCACATAGAGACGCAAATTCTGTTACGTCAAAACTAAACCTAACTCAACTAAATTGAATCAAACTATATATTGTATCCTAATTTAATGATTTTTTTCGCTGTTTTGTTTGTTTTAATCTCTATTCTTTATTACTCAGTTTTAATATTTAAAAAATTTACATTTGATTTTGATGAATAAATATTTCTGTTTTATTTAAATTTAGTTGTGCCGGTGGAATCAGTATCAATAACTGCCCTAACATATCATGCTGTTTCGCTATGGGGTAGGCAGACACTATAAAGTGCTTTTTTCCCAACTCCTTTTTAACATAATCTCTTTAAAAAATATCTTAGTGTAATAAAAATTGGCAGTTGGTTGTCCGGGGTTGGCAGACAAGACGTACGTACCGCAGTGCGGCGTGCTGCGTCATGGCTGCGGTGACGCGGGACAACCCTACTGACTGTAGAACTTTTCAAAATGGAATTAGATTTTTGAAATATATAACAGCCATAAACTAAAAGAAATATTTAACGTAGGTACCTACTAAAAAGTGCATTCAAAATTAGAATTTTTTATAATCTTCTAAAATTGAGTTTTTGCAATCGATTTGATTACTTCATGTAACCTACTTGATTGTTTCTGATCTATGGTGAAAAAAATTCAACATAACCTTGATCTGCAAATTATTAATAAAATATGTGTTTATGGAAAACTCTAAACAACGTAATATATCAGCATGGCATATCTAGGATTTAATTTCGTTAAATGAATTGAGTTTAATTTTTTTTAAAACTTTATCAAAACAACATTGTATCGATTACGTTAATAAATATATGACGTTATGCTAGAAACTCGATAAATTTCATTGCCGTAATTGAAATAATACGTTCATGTTACAACCGATTATCGGCAAATTATTCTCGTGTATATTGTAGGCCTTGCAATTAAGAACGTGACTTAGGCCATGCGGTTGACAGCTCGCACGCGTTATGTGGTTCGCTACATTCTGTGACTATACAAAAGCTTATTTGAAATTAATTAAAACTAGTCTGTAAGACGGTCCGTATGGTGACGGATTAAGAATACAAGTGTCACCACCCCATTTCTTTTCCAGGCTTTTGTAAGAGCCAGCTAACGTACATAAGGAGTTAAAGTCTACTATGAGTAATGTGACCAGACGTCCCGTTTTAAACGGGACTCTCCCATTTTACAACTACGAGTCCCGGTGTCCCCGAAACTACCTCTGGGACGCAAAATTGTCCCGTTTTCAGAAACCGAACTCCAGTAGAAAGAGTATTTTCCGTAATGAACAAATTGTGGACGTTTGAGAAAACTCAGTTACAGGTTTCAGTTTTAAAGGCGATGTTGATAATGAAGGTTAATATTAAAAAAACATGCCCAGAGTATCATTCCTATTTGAAATCTTCACTAGCTATATTACAGGAAATTTGTTCTTCTGTTAAGTATAAATATAATTAAACCTAATATTTTATGACACTACTAGCTTTTTGTGAATAAATAACTTAAAAAGTATTATTATAATTTTAGTTTAAGTAGGTACCTACAAACCGATGACCCGTTTTCAGTCAAAGAAAAACACATGGTCACATTAACTATGAGAGACGGAAAACTCGAAACTAAATCCTGTGCCAACACGCCTGGTCAGCGCGACATAGTAGACCATAATGCCTCCCAAAGAGAAAGAGGCCCGTGCCCAGCATTGGGACGTTATTGTGCTGGAGAGAATGTCTTTGAGACACTCCTGGCTGAATATTTACTAAGAAAGTACCATAAATATTGTCATAAAAGAAAAGTTAACAACAGTTTACTATTCAGTTACTTATAAAGATAATAGCTGTTTCCCACAACTCCATAGGTACGCGTGGACTTTAGAATTTTTTTCCCGTTTTTGTAACATTTTCACTGATGCTTAGCTCCTATTTGATGCAGCTTGATGTTATATAGCCTATAGCAGGAGTGGCCAACAAGTCGATCGCGATCGACCAGTCGATCACGCGACCAATTTTGGTCGATCACTCGCAAGTTCCATGAGGGGCAAATGTTTCTAGTACTTGATACAGGAATGAACATGTACGCATCTCAAGCTTCGAGTAGGGAAACGTTCAGCGTGACCACTTTTAGTAGTTTTCTACTATTTTCAAGAGTGCACGGCGGTATAAAAGCACATTGTATAAACGTCCCCCTTCTTACCTAAGAGACAGGACAATCGCGACTCAATTTTAAAATAAAAAGTAGATCTTATGTGCACAAAAGTTGGCCACACCTGGCGTATAGCCTGCCTCGCTAAATGTAGCAACGCAAAAATATTTTTTCAATTCGAACCAGCAGTTCATGAGATTAGCCTGTTCAAACAAACAAAATCTTCAGCTTTAGTTCAGTATAGATTTATATTTTTTTTTTTATTAATACTAGAAAGTAGGTATATATACTCGTACCTCTGCGATCTTTTTTCAATTTTACTTTTTAACATTTAATTAGATTGAGCTGTCCACACTTTAAGACTGAATTTTGACAAAAATTTTAAAGTATCATTGTCTTGCACAATATCAATTGAATCGCCTGGTACACTTTAACAGAAATACGTGACCAAAGTGCAGGGCTGTCATCTATCCGAGTTTACGGTGTTCTTTAAAAAAATATAAAGATATTTAATAATTTTCATCGTAACAAAATATATTTTTTCAGAGATGTCCGGCGACAGTTCATGTTTTGCCCAACATGTTTGGGATTTTCGTAATGTTTTGCAATTTTGGCGTTAGCAGCCCTACCGAAAGTATTACCTATCTGTATTTTTCTAGGACCTTACCCGTAACAAGTTGTAACATGCGATATGACTTGATGCAGAGAGTACAAAAAACACATGTACAAAATTATATATAACGCTTAGAAACGAATATCCACTGGGACGAATGATATATAGACGCCAGTCACGAAAATCAAAAGGTCAAGTGCTGCCTTAGAAAGAGCTACCATGGATATACTAAGCTATGGAAACGACACGTAAGAAAGTATTCTGAAAACATTTTTCCAACCATTGCTAGACCTTAGGCCTTCCTCATAGAATGCTCTAACACACGGTCTTTCACCTTTTGCTTCTAATGAAGGGCCTCATGGTCTAGTGGTTCAGGTAACGGACTCCCGTTTACGAGGTCGCGGGTTCGATTCCCGCTTGGGACAATCATTTGTGTAATATTTATAATTGTCATACAAATGTTTATCCTGCATCTGGGTGTTTACTATGTATTATAAGTATGTATTTACAAAAGTAAAGTAGTTTACGTATTATATCCGTATTCTGGTATCCATAACACAAGCATAATTAGCTTAGGACCAGAGGACGTTGTGTGAAATGTCCATTTTTATCTTATCTAATGACTTCAAAAATAAGAGCAAGACAAGATGTCCGTTCTTTTTTTGACATGTTTCCTTGATGAGTCTAAAACGCCTGCAGCGATTTGGCAAATGCGGTTTTTAGTGAAAGGTTTGTATATCCGAAGTGTACAAGTGGTCTCCAAATTAGAATTTGTCGATGAAATGGTAGAGAATCTTAGGTAATTTTTCAATATTTACGGACACTAATGAATTTATATTTTAAAATGATGTTTCAACAAATAAGTATCTGCTAATATGTAGCTAATAAAAAAATTTGCATGAACACACACTACCAACACTGATGTTATCATGTGAGGGTTATTCTTATTATTTAAAACAAGTTACAGTACAAAATTGAACGAAAGATTTTTATAAATAAATGTTAATGGACATTTCACACAACGTCCTCTGGTCCCAAATGATTGTCCTGAGAGGGGATCGAACCCGCGACCTCATGAACGGCAGCCCTTACATAAACCACTCGACTACAAGGCCCCTCGATTAAGCTAATATAATAAACCAGTTGATGCCCGCGACATAGACGAATAGGTGCGAGACATCTGTTAAAAATGTTGAAAAAACGGGGAAATTTTTATGAATTACGCTCGTACGCGCGTCAGATGTCTCGCTCCTATTCGTCTTAACGTGATGTTATATAACCTTTATATAGCCTTCCTCGGTAAATGTACTATCCAATACTGAAAGAATTTTTTTAATCGGACCAGTTGTTCCTGAGATTAGCGTGTTCCAACATACAAACAAACAAACTCTTCATCTTTATTATATTAGTATAGATATAGATGAAAGTAGACAAATTTTCATTGCATAAAAAAATGCGTTAAAACTAAAAAAAAAGTATTTAAAAAACCTAATACTCTGTTTGCTTGTCTCTCCTAGTATTTTTAAATCCATGTCGTATGAGTTCGCAAGGCAATCGGTCGATTAAGGTGGGAATTGAGTGAATTTCTTTAGAACATTAACAATAAAGGCTTCGCTAACACGACTCAATATATTTGAGTGTTGGTTATGTAGCTATTGTAATATTATATTGATATTTAATTTAGTTCAATTTGAACTGTGACGGTTAATACAAATGTATTTAAGCATTGGCTTAGGCTGAAGAAAAATAAAGAGAAATAGAGAGGTGCAGGTATGTACTTAGACATACAGAGAGGGACTATAAGAAAACATATTTTTTTACATTTATGGCAAAATCTATTGTGATGAAATGAATTAAAAAAAACCATTACATGAGCCTGGCAGTAATCTGCTGAAAGCACACAACATCGGCGAGTTGCTAGAAGAACGAAAAAGTTAGTGTATAGTCTGTGCTTCATGGTATCAGTTTTTATAACTATTTCTCTAATGTGTGGCGCGCATAGTAAAAAAAGTATTATTTTTCCTCTACGGGCTAAAAGAAGTAGTACCAACAATAAAAATTCAAAAAACAAAACCTCTTTACAGATTGTAATCAGTACTCAAATGACGGATATCATCTCGCTAATTGGTATATCACTTACAATCCCTGACATGCAACACGGTGATTGGTCTACACTGTTAATTAGTCCCCATTCATTTATCTACTGAAATTTCAGACATCATAATGTTCAAGGCTTGAACTTTTAATATACTCAAAGGTTAATGTTCAATTTAAAAAAAGCCTGTCAAGAGTCAGGTAAACTCGCACACTTAGGGTTTCGTATCTACTAGACATATAAACATAAGTAACAGCATTCAAATAATCATTTAATTAAACACAAAACAAATCACCAACTTAATTTTATAGTTGAAATATAGGGAATCGCCTACATTTCAGATACTTCATAAGTTGGTATTAGTATTAACGCTTTTTTACTTGTGATGTGATGACAAACTATAAGACTTTGGATTTTTCCCTATATCAGCACTATATAGACTTGATCTATGCCAAATTTCAAGGCTCTAGGGCAACGAACGGGAAGTAACCTGTGAATTTTGATTCCCTAGCATAAGTCGAAAAATTCTTAAAAATGGTCGTAATTCGGTTATATCTTTTAAATGCGTAGAGGTGAAAGGTTGACTGTATTTTTTGCAGCAAGGGACCGCATATATCTACATATCGTATGAGTTTCAAGTTGATACCTTCAGCCGTTGCTGAGTAAAAAAAGTTTGACAGACGGACAGACAGACACCGGAGTGATCCTATAAGGGTTTGTACGAAACCCTAAAAATAAATAATATAACAAAGGAATATTTTACTAGTAGCTTCGTACGTGTATAATTTAGAAATCAAACCATAGCAAATTAAACAAAAAAGCCATAAAACCACTATCTAAAACCCGCATCGAAAGCTGTTGCTTACTTTTGAAGATTTATGCTCACATACATACAAAAATAACATCTTTGTTTTACAATAAGTAAAGATAAAGATGAGGTAAAATTTGTAATAGGTATATTATGTATAGGAAAACAACGGAAGGTAGTGGACTGATCATTAAAAAAAAATCGCTTATAGGAAGCTACAGTCTCCGAGAGAAAAGTAGTATAAGTAATATATCCGTATTCTGGTACCCATAACACAAACATATAAGCTTAACTTGGGACCAGAGGAAGGTGTGTGAAATGTTCATGAATATTTATTATATTAGGATAAAAAGCTAGTACAACTATTGTAAAAACTGGTACATCCTTAGTATACAAAACACATCCAGTGTAAATAAAATGTCTGAATAACATATATATTATAATATCAATCGATGTTGGCACATGTAAAAGGATTGGCACTAAGCAGAATTAATGTCGATGGCAACACATTTATTGGAAAATTCGTTTGGTTTTTCTTCGCTTCAGCGGGTGAGTTTTATGTTTTTATTTTTACGAGTAATATCGTGTTATGAGTTAGCATTTTATGAGAATCAAATACATATTATATCATCACTCTGAAAGATTTCTGGTACACCCATACATGATAAAGGTAGTAGATTACTTAATATTGCCATTTTGTAGAATATACGCCGTTGCAACTCCGTATGCGTGAAATTTAAACCACTCTATCTGTATGTCCCTATTTGAGCGTATATCTTCTAAAATACGCAACGGATTTAAATGCGGATTTTTTAATATAAATAAATAAAAATAAAAATAAATAAATATTCATGGACATTTCACACAATGTCCTCTGATCCCAAGCTAAGCTTATATGCTTGCGTTATGGGTACCAGAATACGGATATACTACATATACTACTTTTCTTTTGTAAATACATACTTATAATACATAGAAACACCCAGTCGCAGAACTAACATTTGTATGACAAATATAAACATCACAAAAATGATTGTCTCGAGCGGGAATCGAACCCGCGACCTCATGAACGACAGTCCGTTACATGAACCGAATAGACTGGTTCAAGAGGATGACGTTTTTGTACACAACGGAATTAATCCACACATCAATAATTATAAACACGAGCGAGACCTCAGGCATTAACTAGTTGTTAATATAAAAATAAATAATAAATAAATATTCATGGACATTTCACACAACGTCCTCTGGTCCCAAGCCAAGCTTATTATGCTTGTGTTATGGGTACCAGAATCCGGATAAAATACATATACTACTTTTCTTTTGTAAATAAATACTTATAATACATAGAAACACCCAGACGCAGTACAAACATTTACATGACAATTAGAAAAATCACACAAATGATTGTCCCGAGCAGGAATCGAACCCGCGACCTCTTGATCGGCAGTCCGTTACATAAACCACACAACCACGAGGCTCGTCAAACGAATACTGCAGCAAAATATAACGAATACTGCAGCAAATCAAGTTTAAAATAATTAAATAATGCTAAATAATGTTAGTAAATGTAGCTCACAGTAAATTAACTACTATTAGATTTCCAATTACCTCTTGAACATAGGCCTGTCATACAAAAACTAGGTCACGCGAATAATAAACTTTATTATCACGTGGCAATCAGCTGTGCGCCAGGTTGCGTGGGTAGTTACCAAAATAATACAGCGAGGAGACGTGGGCGTACTAGGTTCAAGGTTGGATGAAGTTGCACACGTGGGATGGTAACTCTTTATTTACTTAGTATTACAGATATACCGGGAGTGTCCAATACACTCCCGGTATATCTGTCGCTCAATCTTGAGGTATCTTTAGCTTGGCTAAATTGTACGTCATAGAATGATGGCGTTTCATATGACATATCGCCTGTATCATAGACACACATAGATACATATTTCTCGCACACATAGATATGTAAGTGGCTTCAAGTCGACTGACTGATGTAGCCATAGACACTCCATTCACAGCCATAGACACAGGCAGTCCATTACATAAACCACTCCACCACGAAGCCCGTCAAATATTTGAAATATGATGGTTGATTGTTTATTTTCCTACTAGCTTTTACAGCACCCTGGGAGAAAATGGGGTGGTGACACTTGTATTCTTAATCCATCACCACATGGAAGAGCAAAACACTTAAAAGTTAATGATCAACAAAAATAGAAAAAAATTGTCAAACATATACCAACAACAAATTTATTACAAACACCTAGAAAACAACGTTTTACTAGACTTGTAGAACGGTAAACCCTCCATAACTCTTGAACATCAAACGTTGCGCACAAATATTTGTGTGGCGCGGTCGTTAGGCAAATGCCACGGTTGTAATGAGCCGGCAGAACGACAATGTAAACGATTATTACAGTGTTTTCGTGTAAGGCCATGGCTGTGTTTAACTGATAGTACTACAAAACATCGATATGACTTATAAATTAAGGTTACTGCACTAGTACATCATAAAACCGTCGTTTTAGGGGCCTGGGTTGCCATATCATCGATAAACATAGATTTAGTATGTAAATTTTGTGTTATATTATAAGTCCGTGTGGTAATGATTAAGAATACAAGTGTCACCACACCTTTTCTTTCCCAGGGTGCTGTGAAAACCAATTATGGCAATCTAGCAATATTATACAGAGATAACATCATCCTGTAAGAGACAAGAAATTAAACCTTGTGCATACACGTTTGGTCAGAGCGGCATAGTAGACCATGATCCCTTCCAAAGTAGAGGAGGCCCGTGTCCAACAGTGGGAGTTTAGTAGGCTAGAGAAAGAGTGAGAGATTTAGTCCTTTATGTGAGTTTTCAACAAAATGTGTCGGAAAAAGTACCGTATCACGTTTTCCGGCACTACCTTCGTCATTTTGTGGGGGACGTTTAAGCTGGCTACGCCCGTGGAAGGAAGACAATGAAGTGTCGCCAAATAGATCTAGAAGATTACTGTAGTCTACAAATTGTTACAATTGATAAATTGATAAGTCATATGCTACAAGTGGCGTGTGTGCAATCAACAATGTATCATCTACACGTTTCTATATCCCCTCTAGTAAATTATTAACTAGTACTATCAATGCATGGACTATCAAGGTCGATACTTTACGAAATCTTTCAGAAATTAATAATGAACTTGAAATAAAAAGTTACTTTTTTAAATAAAGTAGCTGATCCGGCAAACGTTGTTTTGCCATACAAATGACAGGGGTAGACAAATAATTTGCAATAAAATAATATTGCGACTATAAATTGAAATCTAAGCTATCCTATCTTTCAAGTTGGGTCAAATTGCACACGGTGTGCAAATCCAATTTAAAATCGGTTCAGTAGTTTAGGAGTCCATCGCGGACAAACATCGTGACAGGAGATTTATATATATAAAGATGACAACAACGAAATTATCATTAAAATCCTTTTAAGTGGGAGTCGGACGAGTGCAAGAAAGGCTCCATAATCATCATATTGTATTATCATCCTAATATGCCGTATTAATCACATCATCATCATAAACATGTCATCAAGATACGTAAACAGTATAGTTGTATGAGAGACCCGAGAGGTTTTTAATATTTACATATCTAGCGATAAGAGAAATACATTTTCAATTTTCTTTGTGTTGCAAATGCTAATATATTCCGACGTCGCGAGAGGTATTTTTATCTGCAATTCCCTCCTCACCCCTTTGATCTCTCTGTTGGGCACATGCTTTCGCCACTTCGCATGAGCTCTTGGTATAATATATCGCATGACCCGGGCTCAAGTCTGTCATCACTATGGTGTTACAATGATCAGTCACTGACGCCATTATGGCGCCATAACGGCGTCATTTATACTAGAGTAGACTACCAAACTTGATAAAATTTGCCATTATGGAATCAGTGACTGATCATTGTGACAACATTGTTATATTAGTTTTCAATATCCCTTAGCTGGCTTTTACAGCACGCCTGTCCACTCGGACGATTAAACATAGTTATTTAAAATCTATAATTATACTAATACTAGCTGACCCGGCAAACGTTGTTTTGCCATACAAATATCAGGGAGGGGGGAGGTGTTTGAAAAATAGATAGTAGCTGATTCTCAGACCTACTGAATATGCATGTAAAATTTCATAAAAATCGGTCAAGCCGTTTTGGAGGAGTACGGTAACTAACATTGTGACATGGTTATATATTAGACTAGCTGACCCGGCAAACGTTGTTTTGCCATACAAATGTTTAAAAAAGGTTTGAAAAATAAATGTTGTCTGATTCTCAGACTTACTGAATATGCATGTAAAATTTCATAAAGATCGGTCAAGCCGTTTCGGAGGAGTACGGTAACTAACACTGTGACACGTGAATTTTATATAAAAATTGGTCAAGTGCGAGTCGGACTCGCGCACGATGGGTTCCGTACCATTATCTATGCAATATAAGGCAACGTTATTAGTATCGAGCAAGAAACGGTAAAAAAATCATGTTTGTTGTATGGGAGCCCCCCCTTACATATTTATTTTATTTTATTTTTAGTATTTGTTGTTATAGCGGCAATAGAAATACATCATCTGTGAAAATTTCAACTGTCTAGCTATCACCGTTCTTGAGATACTGGGTACGGAACCCTAAAAATCATGTTTGTTGTATGGGAGCCCCCCTTAAATATTTATTTTATTTTATTTTTAGTATTTGTTGTTATAGTGGCAATAGAAATACATCATCTGTGAAAATTTCAACTGTCTAGCTATCACCGTTCTTGAGATACTGGGTATGGAACCCTAAAAATCATGTTTGTTGTATGGGAGCCCCCCTTAAATATTTATTTTATTTTATTTTTAGTATTTGTTGTTATAGCGGCAATAGAAATACATCATCTGTGAAAATTTCAACTCTCTAGCTATCACCGTTCTTGAGATACAGCCTGGTGACAGACGGACGGACGGACGGACGGACGGACGGACGGACGGACGGACAGCGAAGTCTCAGTAATAGGGTCCCGTTTTTACCCTTTGGGTACGGAACCCTAATAAGACTAGCTGACCCGGCAAACATTGTTTTGCCAAACTAAAAAAAAAGGTTTGAAAAATAGATGTTGGCCGATTCTCAGACCTACTGAATATGCATGTAAAATTTCATAAAAATCGGTCAAGCCGTTTCGGAGGAGTACGGTAACTAACACTGTGACACGTGAATTTTATATATTAGATTATAAAGCTGAAGAGTTTGTTTGTTTGTTTGAACGCGCTTATCTCAAGAACCACTACTGGACTGATTAGAAAAATTCTATCAGTGTTGAATAGTATTATTATCGAGGTTGTTTAATACTACGCTGTGACCAATAGGAGCGAAGCATTAGTGAAAAATGTTGCAAAATCAGGAAAAATTTCCTAAATTACACGCGTACGGAGTCGCTGGCAACATCTAGTTAATCTATAATTACATAACCCACGAAAAACAAAGACGTGATAATATATTTACAAACAAACGTTAAAACAAACAGTAGACTGAGTTAAGTATCCGGAAAATACCCCTAAATAGTAAAGAACTGTTGTATACAAACTTTTCGTATTTCGATCACGTACGCTGAACTGGTACCGTCTTACTTGGAAAGCTTCTAATGCAATCTGTACTTTGCGAAAAATCTACTTGCGAATGAGGCTATATAGATTGGTAAATCGCAATGATTACAGATTAACTTATTGAATTTAAACTGGCAAGACTTAATTTACAGAGACACAATTGGCATTGTTCATATTTTTTTAAAACTCTTATTTGAAAACCATTTCGGGGAATAGAGTTCCTGATCATGATCCATTAGTTTTTTTCGGAAATATTTATATATTCACGATTATTTTTTCAAAAAAGCAAATTAATGATCTCTATTTGCCCTTGAAATGAAGGACTTAAAATATTAAGGCGTTCTTAAGGATAGACTACTCAATGGTGAGTCAAAATTGGTCTATTCAATCAACTCGGCAACTTTGAAAAGATGTATTGCAATCTGTCATAAGTCTATCAGGAAAAGGCAATACACAGATTGCGTTGTACGCACATCATTTAAAAGAAGAACTCTAAGTATTTTTTCAAAATTCTTTATAGTGAATAATTTAAAAATATTGAAATAAATAAATAATAAAATAAATAAATATTCATGGACATTTCACACATCGTCCTCTGGTCCCAAGCTAAGCTTATTATGCTTGTGTTATGGGTACCAGAATACGGATATAATACATATACTACTTTTCTTTTGTAAGTACATACTTATAATACATAGAAAACACCCAGACGTAGTACAAACATTTGTATGACATTTATTAATATCACACAAATGATTGTCCCAAGCGGGAATCGAACCCGCAACCTTGTGAACGGCAGTCCAGTACATCATTATATCATATCATATGAAATTAGTTGCTTCTAGTTAAATGTATCTGTTTTCAGATCAGATATCATTTTGAATATATTATTATATTAGATACAATACTAAAAGTTTTAGTACTTTTAGTTGACAGACAAAGAGAAATGCTAACTATTTGTTTGCATGTACTGCTTGCTGACCGGCATTTTGACCGACGCGACGGGTAGGCTCAGTAATAGGTTTCCGTTTGTAATCCTTTGTGTAAACTCTCTAAAAATGATTAAGTATTTCATTGTAAATACATGAATTGGTTAGGTGACTGTATCTCTTAAATTGCTGATTTAAAATCTTCTCCAGATTATAATCGGCTTAGACCGGTAAATATTAGAAAATGTTAAATCTATATTTTGAAGAACAAAATTACAATATTTGAATTTTCACAATGATCCCAAATATATTCAGCGGTTTTCATCAAATGTCGTCGATTGATGTGAAGTGCTTCAAATCGGTTGATTCTTTGAAGAGATAAAGTAAATCGGAACAACTTGTCGACTCCTTATTTGAAAAGAAAACGTTTTTGTAAAAAATATATGATTGCATCTTTTAGATCAATGGCTATGACATCAAGTTAAAACTCCTTAATCTTATGATTGAGTGAAAAAATTAAAAGATTTTAATTACAAGCATATAGTGTTTGTGTGTACATAAATGTCTACGAGATGACGGATAAAGAATATAAGTGTCATCACCCCATTTTCTTCCCAGGGTGCTGTCTCCTCCTGACGTGCTGAATCCGACGTGCCGACACATCTGATCAGCGCGGCATAGTAGACCAAAATCCCTCCCAAAATGAAGGAGGCCCGTGCATGTTAATGGGCTAGAGAGAAAAGGAGATGGAGCGTACATAGATATATAGACAAATAAAATAGTAAACTGCACTTAAATGTACAAAATATTTCCATTACCTTAATCAGAAGAAATGATATGTCTATCTAAGGAAAATTTAAGCTCCAATCCTCTGCCACATTAAGAGGATACCAAAATAGCTTCGTGCATTTTTCTACGTACGAAGTTTTCATTGTTTCTTTAGATTGAATGGCTAGAGCTCTAATTTTTAAGTATATGTTTTTTCAATATATGATCTAGGATCGCATAAACTCAGAAAGTTTTCTCGATAGAAAATCTTAGCGAAACAACCTCTCAAATTTTTTAACTTTTTCATTTGTCGGTCTATTATCGCGTATTAACTAATGAAATAACTTTAAAAACATAAGTAACTATTATATATAGAAACACGTAAATCAGAATTAAAATATATTTAGTAGATTTTGAGTAACAAAAAAAATATCCCTAATTCTTCATTTTCTGTGCCTACTGGCTGTGTTAATATGTACGTGTCGGCGATGATATACGATAATATTGATGTAGGCTCTTAACCAAACTATGTGTGAATCAAATCCCATCAAAAACATAAATATGAAATTACTAGCTGCCCCGGCAAACGTTGTTTTGCCATACAATTCTCTGTAAAAATCAACAACAAAAAATTTCATCAAAATCGGTCCAGCCAATTGTGAATCTAAACCATCCTCAAACCCCCTTGAATACACACAATAAATTTCATCAAAATCGGTCCAGCCGTTTAGGAGGAATTCAATTACAAACACTCGTACAGAAGATTTACTCGTATATAATAAAGATAGGCAAAGTTCAGTATTATGATGCATGCCTTGATTGAGACTTCAACGACAAAAAATAAGATGTAAATAATAACTACATCTTAAAATATTATTTCTTATAACTTAGAAACATATTGTTGCCTAAAGTCTGACTTGACTAGTTCTGTAATAAACGAATTATTAAGTTCGATAGCTAGTTTCTATCCGTAAACCATATTTTCAGAATAATAAAATAAGAGCCGACAAATAACTGGTCCAGAATCTGCGAGGGCTATAATATAATTTGTACTGGTCTCCCCTTACAAACTAGAGTTATGAAAAACAGTACATCCCGTTCTCAGTATTAAACCCTTTCGTAGAAGAAGAATGCCAAACACGACACGATAATTTTATATTATATAATAATTACATTTAAATACACATAAATCCACGTACTTTCAAATTTAAATTCTCTTCATGTTCTGTATTTTTTTTATATAAAAATAATCCTAAAATTTTAAAAACAGTTTTCTCACTCAATCTTATAACTTATAACAGACGAAGGAAACAAAGAACGCGTGGTACGCTCAAAGAACAAGGTCGTCGAGTTCAGGACAATTACTACGTTATCTTCGGGACTAACACGCTAACCCGCCTTGCTCCGCTGTTTTCATACGATTTCGTAAACCAAAGTCAATACTATGACTTTATATATACCGCAAAAGACCTTGGCTTGACCGTGAAAAAATTATGAAACCGTAATTCGACATTTGAATCTTCCGTAAATATCTCATTCGCAGGATGTTGGTCGCATTGTTTGCTACGGCAATGCTACGACGCTACGGAATGCGTAGCAAATCCGTAGAGGCAAAATCACGACACTTTTTCACTGTTGCTACGCTATCTCAATTTCAATCTTCATCTGATATTATTAGTTCTAATATTTAATTATTACACAGAAATAATTTATTTTTAAGAAAATAAAGTAATCAATTTTTTATATTTGAGAACTTACCTGATATAGATGTCTCGTTCTCACGGATTGAAGGTCGGAGTGTCAGTGTTTGTATTGTAAGGGCACTGGTGCACTCGCGGTTGCGTACTGCTGCGACGGGCGCTGGAAACTGACTGAGTGAGCCCGGCCAGCAGCCCCGCCTCCCGAACCTCAAACCGCACCTCCGCGCCCTAGCGGATAAACAACGTGCATTGTGGGCCCCATCTGTGGGCCTACCCTGCTGAACACATGAGTACATCTCTCACGAGATACGCCGATAGTAACTTGACTATTGCTTGCTCTGTATTACCCTTAGCTACGAGCTTCCTAACAAAATGGGCATTGTATTCTATACTCGGCAACAATGCTATCAAATGAAAGTACAATGGTTATCAAATAAATTTTCCGCTCAGATAGTAAGTCTAGTCTTATAGATTTTGGATTTAAGTCTCATAATTGCGTAGATGCAGGGTAAGATTATGTTAGCGAATGTTTGAAATTGAATTCTTGTAAATAAAGCTCAATCCACAAATTTTATTTCTCTATATTTTCTGTTGGCTGAGGTTCAGAGTTCGGTTTCAAAATAAAAAGGTTTTTCTGTGTGTTATGAAAACTATACATTATTTAGACATTGATATTTTTATATACAAAATTAGGGAAAATATTACAAAAAGTTTAAAATGTAATTTTTGAGAAACCCTCTAGAATATAAGCGTGTTAATATCTATATAATAACTAGCTGACCCGGCAAACGTTGTTTTGCCATACTAAAAAAAAAAAGTTTGAAAAATAGATGTTGGCCGATTCTCAGACCTACTGAATACGTATGCAAAATTTGAGAAGAATCGGTCAAGCCGTTTCGGAGGAGTACGGTAACTAACACTGTGACACGTGAATTTTATATATTAGAAGATGTAGTCATGTTTTGAACATATTATTGTGTTATTAGGACTATAATAATATTCATCGATGTTATAATAAACAGCTGTATTGCAGTATACTTGTATAGCGGTTCGCTATTGGATACCGGAGAGGGTGTGTCTCTAACGGTAAAGTGCGCATTTGTTGAGAACACAACACAGAATAAATCTAAATAAACATTATCACTGTATTATGTACATACGTGGGAATAGTCGTTTAGTATGTAGACAGTTTCATCTATACTTTATTTAGGAAATAAAGTTTGTATAAGTGCCTATTTTAATTTTTTTTTATTTAATATTAGGAAGCTACAGTCTTCGACAGTGTTATCTTTACTTATTAAAAAACAAAGTCGTTATTTTTATATGTATGTCCCTATATGCATATCATATATATATTATATATCTTTAAAACTATGCAACGGATTTTGAAGCGGTTTTTCTAATAGATAGAGTGGTTCAAAAGGTTGGCGTTTTTGTATAATTTGTTTGATTTCGAAATACCACGCGTAGTAACAGCTAGTAGGAGCTAGTAGCAGTTTTAAAATTAAACTATTACATTATTATTTAATTTTATCATTACAGTAAAGAATTCTTGATGTGTATGTTTTTAGATTTAAGTATATATCGTATGTATTTATTTATTATGTATTATATGTATAGTATATACTTAGATAGATATCTAAGTATATTATGTATTTTATGTTTTAGTAGCTTATGTAGTTTACACTAGTATGCAGCACACACCACAAACTACGGCGTTATCTATCCTAGATATTTTTATCCATCCTAAGGTTGCCCGGGAGAAATCACACTAGTGATAAGGACGCCCTTTGTACAATACCTTACTTTAAGAAATTATTATGTAAGTAAAATGTATTATTGTGGTGTACAAATAAAGAGTTTTCTATCTATCTATCTAGTAGGATATATATTATTATGTCTATATGGTAGTGTGGTGATGGATCAAGAATACACCACCACCCCTTGACCTTCCCAGAGTGCTGTAAAAGCCAGCAAGGGATTTCGTACACAGATAACATCCTCTGTAAGAGACAAATCTCGAAAATAATTCCTATGTCAACACGCCTGGTCAGCGCGGCATAGTAAACTGATTAGAGTTTATATAATACCTCAAAATGGAGGAGGCTCGTGCCCAACAGTGGGATATATGTATATCGGCTTGCTTTTATGGTTGACTTTCACTTATACTGCAGCATTTATGGGCTGGAAAGAAACTTGTAAAAATCCTAAAGCAAAAGACAATAAGAGCAAATATTTTATTATCGGTTCAGGATATGCAATCCGCTGAGAAAACCGGCGAAAAGAACTGAGCATAACTCTTTTGCTTTTAGGTTTTTACAAGATTCTCTAAAGGTAGAAAATAGTTTTTCTTTTTCTACCTTTTTCAGGGAGAGGCCTGACAAAGACATCTCCTATTGGATCGATGTTCTAAGTACATAGCACGGATACGTTAAAAAATTCGATAATACGCACACACAAGATTGTTTAAAACATTATCACTTTGGCTTCTTTCACGTTCGTTTGCACACAAAGTACGAGTAAGCAAGCAGCCTTTAGGCGTGTGTGATATAGAGGGCACTTATATTATGGAAGACAATAACAAGATCTTTTTAGTTAAAAACCACACTTTTGTACTCACGTTATACATTATCCTCGTCAACACTATTACCTAATCTGTTATTTATTCAAAAAGAGTGATAAAATAAAATAAAATAAGATGCAACGAATACTTGTCGGCATAATTTTCCCGCCCCTTTACAAATATACCAATATTTTAGGTCCCATTTTTTGGGGTTATTGGGGGTCGTAATTCGTTCTTTGGGCTAACTGCATCCAGCGGCCCCCGGCGTATTTGACGATATCGTCAGTCCACCTTGTTGGGGGCCGCCCCACGCTGCGTCATCCGGTTCGTGGCCGCCACTCAAGGACCTTCCGTCCCCAACGGTCATCAGATCGTCGAGCGATCTGGCCTGCCCATTGCCACTTCAGCGTGCTAACTCTTCGGGCTATGTACACACCGGTCCTTCATCGGCGGGCCTCGTGGTCTAGTGGTTCATATAACGGACTGCCGTTCACGAGGTCTCGGGTTCGATTCCCGGTCAGGACAATATTTGTGTGATGTTTTTAATTGTCATACAAATGTTTGTACTGCGTCTGGGTGTTTACTATGTATTATAAGTATGTATTTACAAAAGAAAAGTAGTTTATGTATTATATCCGTATTCTGGTACCCATAACACAAGCATATAAGCTTAGCTTGGAACCAGAGGACGTTGTGTGAAATGTCCATGAATATTTATTTATTTTTATTTATTCTACGGATTTCCGCATTCCGGATCTTATCACGTAGTGAAACACCGACCATAGACCTCACCATAGCACGCGACTCTGAGTTTTGTTATGAGGCCGACATTCAGAGGAATTGAGACATGGTCTCTGAATGTCAGATAACAATACAAAAAATTAAAAATAGGGATTTTCAGAAAAAACTAGTATTTAAGCTCCTAGGTCATAACGGGGCGGGGTATTCTCTAGTAAACATAAAGTGAAACTTCGGGAAATAGCTTGTAAAAATATAATTTTATTACTAATTCTCTTTCACAATTGTCATTTTAGTATTAATACCTAGGAATGGTTTGAAGACTAACCTTGAGACATTTATTATTGACTTATGGGATATAGCCTTCAATGTTTACCATTTCAGTGGAATTTGTATGATAATCAATAAGAAGCATTCATGGCCAGTTGAAATCATGATAACTTCTTTATCTTTGCTTATTATAAGTGGTTATATTTTGATAATAATAATAAATATAAATCAGAATACGGTTATACTACATATACTACTTTTCTTTTGTAAATACATACTTATAATACATAGAAACACCCAGACGTAGTACAAACATTTGTATGACATTTATAAACATCATACAAATGATTGTCCCGAGCGGGAATCGAACCCGCGACCTCGTGAACGGCAGTCCGTTACATTAACCACTAGATCACGAAGCCCGTCTAAGATAAGATTCTATATTCCATGTTACATTTTTGTCTCTTATTCATCTCTACGTAGTCACTAATTCATATGCAATTAACACACTTGAATTATTGCTCTAAAGTCAGTCAGTGGAAAATCACGTTGCAAATCGGCTCATCAGCTTTCGGGATACATTTACATAATGGCTGGTTGTGACGTAACGATCGAAGTAAACTTTACATTGAATGTTGGTCTCGAGATGTAACTTTTATACGTACATACATACATCTTCTTCATCTTTACTTATTATAAAACAAAGTCGTTGTTTTTGTATGTATGTCCTGACGAGCTTCGTGGTTGAGTGGGGTTCGATTCCCGCTCGGAACAATCATTTGTGTGGTATTTATAATTGTCATACAAATGTTTGTACTGCGTCTGGGTGTTTCTATGTATTATAAGTATGTATTTACAAAAGAAAAGTAGTATATGTATTCTATCCGTATTCTGGTACCCATAACACAAGAATATAAGCTTAGCTTGGGACCAGAGGACGTTGTGTGAAATGTCCATGAATATTTTGTTTGTTTTGTTTATTTTCTGTATGTCCCTATATGAGTATAAATCAATCATCATCTTCAAATCTACGCAACGGATTATGATGCGACTTTTTTTTTATAAAGTGGTCTAAGAGGCTTTTTTGTACAATTTCTAACGATTTAGTGAATCTATATTTGGAAAGCGGGGCTCAATGAGTATAAACGTGGATAAAATCGTAGGCATTAGCTAGATAGTGTATAGATAGATATTTAGCTAGATATATAAAGAGTAGTGTCCGACCGAAAGTTCGGTTTCGGTTGGCCGAAAGTTTCTGCCAAAAATCAAGTTTCGGCGGCAGTTCCGGTTTCGGCCAAAATCGGCCGAAACTTTTGCCGAAACCGAAACTTGTGTCGCATGCTCACACCCATGCTCGCCTAACTTCCTTTCCCGCGGCAATGCTTTGATAGCTCTGTTCGAACATAATTTAAAAAAATTATAAAAATGTTATTAATATTTTTTTAATTATGTTAAATAAATGATTCCAAGGAACTATACTGTGTCTCCATTTCATGCCCTAATTAATACAAAATAATGGGTGAGTTCCAACGGCCCCGGTGGAACCGCCCCGGTACCGGGGCCGTTAGGAAAAAAGTTGCAACGGCCCCGATGACGCCGGGTCCGTCGTTCGCCGGGGCCGTTGGCACAAATCATTTCCCAACGGCCCCGGTGCGTTTCTAGCTTGACTGTATTCTGTAATGAGCTTGTTTAACTGCTATTATGGCACCATTCAGGCGGAGAGCATTCAAACACGAGTCGTACTAGCCGTTCGAGGCGAAGTTTGTAGCTTGTTAAAATAGACTTAAATACTAAATAGACTTTAATACTATGTAAATCGTTTAACATAATTTAAACACTATAATTTTTTTTTTGATCATAAGACGATTTTTACAAAAGTCTTTTGAAAGAGGTGTCATCCTCCGCCAACCCGAGAAGCATTGATAGGCCTCATGGCCTGGTGGTTAGTGTAACAGACTGCTGTGCAAGATGTCGTGAGTTCGAACTCCGTATTTGTGTTGGCCGTTGGGAGTTACCCAAAATAATAGGTAAAATGCACCAAATTTCAGTATTTTAAGAAATTTTATACTTGACCACGTGAGATTCGGTTTCGGTTTCAGCCGAAACTGAAGCCACGGCCGAACATTCGGTTTCGGTTTCGGCTGGAAAACCAATTTCGGTCGGACACTAATAAAGAGTCATGATTTTTCACGTGAAGGGTCAGCAAAGACTAAAAAAATGCCACATGCTACAATGCAAATGCAATTTCTTGCCTTTACTATATACTTAAACATATCTGGTCACACAAGCAAGACGATTTCGATTGCTTTCACTGTTGATATACTAGTACAGTCATACTTTTCATGCATCTACTCGGAAAACAAAAATATACCTACATTATTTTCATGTAAAACAAAATAACAATATGCTAAATTTTTTTGTGTATTTTTCGTAAATCTAAGTAATTTTATTTCTTTTATTTCTCACATGCCTTTATTATTTTATTATTGTTACTCTATATATATTTTCAATGGTACCAATTCTATGTCCACAAGCAAACTTAACTAAACTAAAAAATAAAAATTGATAGTATCGTAGAGTTGACGAAACTTTCTTATTATAAAAACTGTGTATTATAGACTAACGATTATAATTAATGTTGCCCGCGACTTCGTACGCGTGAAATTTAGAAATTAAACCTTAACAAACAGAAATTTACCATATCACTCGATAGGTGGCGTTGTATAGTTTTTTTAAATCGCACTATGTTTTGGTTACACACATTAACACTTAAGCTCGTCAAAATTTTCAGTTATTAGTTCCGATTTTCGCATTTATAAATTAGTAAGGATAAGGATATAAATGTGCACAACGAAGTAGTCAATCAATAAATCAAAATAAATACATCATAGTTGTTTTCATTTTTTGGTTAAGTTTAGTTGTGCACATAGAATTGGTACCATAATCTCCATTTAGACTAGGTTATAAATATATATTTAAAGGCAACAAAAGTCTGAAAGTATTGAAAATTTAAATGGACATTTCACACAACATCCTCTGTTCCCAAAATAAGCTATATTTCTATGCTTGTGTTACCACGAAGCCTGGTAAATATCAAAGTAATATGTTTATTGTGACAACTAAATTAACTTTTCTTGAATTCTTGTTCCGAGAATGTAGCTTGAGAGTTGCATTTCCAGCTACTCTTAATAACCATCGAGTGTGTTGATATTAATTCCAAGAAATCTAACGTTTGCAATTTTAAGGTTCGATGCAGATATCGACCGCAAACTGCAAAAACCAACAGATTTCTTTTATTGGGCATTCATTATCAATCCTACTAATATTATAAATGTGAAAGTTTGTGAGTTTGTATGTTTGGATGTTTGTTACTCTTTCACGCAAAAACTACTAAATGGATTTTAATTAAACTTTACAATAATGTAGCTTATAACTACATCAGAATAACATATATGCTACTTTTTATCCCGAAAGAATGCAATGTTCCCCGGGGATGATAAGTAACGAACAGATTTTTTATTCTTTTTATCGCGGGTAACACCGCGAGGTACAGAGTTAAGAATATTTTTTTCACCATTTCATCAGTCACCATGGTCACGGGTGAGTCTCACCCGTGACCATGGTGACTGCAAATTCTCGGAAAGGTCGGGCCAAAATTTAAAACAAACATACGCGTCTAAATCCGTAAAAAGTAGTTTTATTTAAACAGACGAGTCGCGCAAGTGTTATTAAAAAAAAAAAAGAGGGACATGATGCCAATTCTACGTGCACAACTTAACTAAACTTAACTAAAAACTAATTTTGATAGTGTCGATAATACAATTCGGCAATGTTAACTGAACTTTCTTGTTATAAAAACTGTTTATTACAGACTAATGGTCTTATTCATAATGACTTATCGGAAGTTTAAAAGTTCGCGAAAATTGTCAAAACTTGTTATTCATAATAGTCTTTTTAGGCTAAAACGTCTCTCCGATAAAATCTTCGTTGAAACCTCCGAAAAGTCATGATGAATAAGACCATAATGATTTTAATTAATATGAATGTACACAACAAAATAGCCAACAAAGGAATAATCAAATTACAGCAATAGTTGTTTATTTTTTAGTTAAGTTAAGTTGGGTACGTAGAATTGGCACCATTGTAAATTTATTTGTTAGTTATTATGGTATTATGGCAAAAATAAAACTTTTAGTTGAAAATTTTTAGTTAGTACTTTAACTTTTAGTTGTACCTTCTCCTTAAACATATTAATGTATGACTGGTTTAGCGAACTGACTAACTGATAATTTGTTTAATATACGAATTTGCCAGACAGTTCAATTCATGGCGTAAACTGCCTGTAAATAAAAGCTCATAATACGGCCGCTGGGCTGGTCCTAGATACTTATTTTATTGTAGTGCTCTGAGACGAAATAAAGAATTTTTAATTTTTTTAAGCTATTGCATAGCTTCTATCGAGGGCCTTGAGCGCGGGGACCGAATAGAGAAATTCCGTAACGAAAAAAAACCTCACGCTCCCCACTCCGACGGGCACGGAGGTGTGGCTTGAAGGCCGTGCATTGTCTAACGTCGTTTCTTTTCGGCAGTCTTCGACACGGTGTTTGTGTGCGAGCAACTAGCCGTATTGTACGACTCTACGAAGCTCGCACGAATAGAGACGAGCTGCTCCGAAATCGGACGAATACATAAGCAGGTGTTTATGAGAAAGTATATAGGTGTATAGGTATAATAAATAATTGTAGTCAGATATTTATCGCTTGATTGCGATCTGGAATAGGAAATTGTATATATTTTTTAATTAATACATACATAGAAAATATAGCAAATCTTGTGTTTCTTTCTAAGAACCCGTAACAGCTGCAATCTACCTGATATTTTTTCTGAACCGCTCAGAGATAGACTGGTAAAAATGTCTTAGACATTGAGTCCGCTTATGTACTGATGATATTATTACTAGCTGACCCGGCAAACGTTGTTATGCCATACAAATGTCAAGGGTGGATAAGCCTTATCACTTAGGGGTATGACAAATAAGATAGTATAGCCTATTCTCAGACCTACTGAATATGCATAAAATATAAAATTTCATAAAAATCGCTCAAGCCGTTTCGGAGGAGTATGGTAACACTGTAACAGTGCACGCTGAAGTGGCAATGGGCAGGCCACAGCGCTCGACGATCTGATGATTGTTGGGGACGAAAGCTCCTCGAGAGGTGACCACGCACCGGACGACGCAGCGTGGGGCGGCCCCTAACAAGGTGGACTGACGATATCTTAAAATATGCCGGGGACCGCTGGATGCAGTTAGAGCAGGACTGCGCGTTGTGGCGTTCTATGGGGGAGGCCTATGTCCAGCAGTGGACTGAGAAAGGTTTATGAATGGATAAATAAATAGAATATATAAATCAACTACAGGGAGCAGTTTCAACACCTTAACCATATTAACTAAACCTAATAATTATGCGTTTGCGAATGAACTCATATATTTTTGTGTTATCGCGTCGGGTGAGAAATAAAAACGATAGAACCCAAAAGTTCTCGAATGTTCTCGAACATAAAAAAGTTAAAGTATTAATTCGAGTTTGTGTCTACAAATAATACTCGCGGATAGTAATATAGGTTGCGGTTATACCGCAGTGCAGTGGGCTTAAAACTTGAACGATCATTGCGTCAACACTCATGTCGTCATTTTGTATATTCAAAACACTATACATAAATATAATATCATTTATATTATACTGGCATGTTTTCATTATACAAATATTTGTCTGAGTGGGAATAAATCCCAAAACCATGTACGGAAATCGAATACTAATTTTTTCTCGAGACCGTTGGGATAATCTAAAAGTGTGCGCAAGTAACAAGTTTTTAATTATTGCCACAAGCGGTTATACATATTAGGAAGTACGTAGACTATTGTATTTATCTTCTTTATACAACTCTTTTATCTAAGTTCTTCTTCTTCTTCTCCAGCCCATATACGTCCCATTGTTGGGCACGGGCCTCCTCCACTTTGAGAGGGATTATGGCCTACTGTGCGCGCTGACCAGGCGTGTTGGCACAGGGTTTATTTTCGAGTTTTCCGTCTCTCACAAAAGATGTGATCTGTGTGCCATATCCCTTAGCCGACTTGTACAGCACCCTTGGGAGGAGATGGGGTGGTGACACTTGTATTCTTAATCCGTCACCACACGGAATGTTAAACGAATCTAAGTTCATAGTGACAGCGGTATGCGGTCAGTTTTCTATAACACGTCAAAATAAACACCTATAACTTCAAAAATAAAATCATACCAATCTCAAATACAATAAAAAATAATGCAATATAAGTACACAAAAGCTCGTATTCAATTATTTCATCACTTTATACCGAGCACAAATTAATAAACATAAATTGAGCTATCCATAAATTCATATGCTAATTGAAATCAAATTAAAACAGTTCAAATAAAACACAAAGGGACTGAGAATACAAATAACTATCCAATCTGCTTTTTACTTTATTCAAAAGCTTTTAGTGATGTGACTACTTAGGTATGAACTTCGGTATATGAATATTTTACTAGCTGTTCCCCGTGGCTTCCTACGCTTGCAGTTCAGAATTTTTTTCTACAATTTGTTATCTCACGGGAACCTTGCATTCTTTTGGGATAAAAAGTAGGCTATATGTTATTCTGATGTATAAGCTATATTATTGTAAAGTTTCATTAAAATCCATTCAATAGTTGTTGCATGAAAGAGTAACAAATGTCAAAGATCAAACAAACGTCACTCGAAAGATGGCGTTGTATAGTTTTTTAAATCACGCTATAGTTTCGTTACACACATTAACACATAAACTCGACAAAATTTTTATTGTGTTATTATGTCGTTTTCTCAATTATATATTAGTAAGGATTAGGATGGTATCGAATTGATCGAATTCTTATGTCATTACTAGCTGTCCCGGCAAACGTAGTTTTGCCATACCAAAAAAAAAGGTTTGAAAAATAGATGTTGGCCGATTCTCAGACCTAGAGGATATGTACACAAAATTTCAGGAAAATCGGTCGAGCCGTTTCGGAGGAGTACGGTAACTAACACTGTGACACGTGAAATTTATATATTAGATATTTTAAATTAGAATTAGGCATGAGCATTTTCGGATTTTTTCACAAAGCGATACAAATCCGATTTCAGATTTTGAAATCGATTTCAAAAACCGTTTTTCGAAATCGATTTCAGTAGCGAATATCGGAGCGTAGTTACAACTCAATTTTTCAAAATAAACATCAAATAGTTGCAATCTGAATTAGACCCTATCGCCTCGATTTTAGTTTTCAATGTAATTCATAAAACCGTCAAGCATTCAAAATCCATAACGATTCGCTTGCTTCGCGACGATTCGCTTCATCTCTTTTGCCCTTTCAACGGATCACTAAGTTAGAAAGAAAAATAAATCAAATTCGCTCTCTCATAATCTAACTAAGTAGTCGTACGGTAGAGTGATAGAGAACGAATGAATATCAAAACTATCGAAAACTTAAACTTTAGAGAGATTTCGTTTGCAGTTTGGTTAGCAAAACTAAACTCACGGTTCGGATTAGATTGTTTGCGTTATCGTGGAATTGTTAATGCGTTCTAAAAACAGTTTTCTCATATTGGAATATCGATGCTATACGATTTCTGACTGCAATCCGATTTCAGTTTCGTTTTCATATATCTGTCTCATGCCTAATTAGAATATTATGTTGTCTGTCTCTACAGACAGACTACCTACACTACTGTTAAAAGATAAAAATACACTATTTTGGAGTGTAAGTAATTACTATTATTTCAAGCAAAGTAAAGAAAATTAAAAATAGAACCTACTAAAAAACAATCCAGAGATTACCTACTGAAGTTTAGTACGTACGTTTAGAATTATTTCTAATCTGTATCATTCAAAAATTGTACAAATACAAAGACAGACTGCTAAAATTATACGAATAATTGCAGATCCACATTGAAGCAAGTGTTATCAGTAAAATGGCAACAAACCGAAATTTGTAGAAAAAATTAGTTTCTAAATATACGGTTGCCATTAGATTAAAAATATAGAGATAGTCTAAAATATATGACATTATTAGAAATATGTAATAGTATGGAAGATCACAAAAGTTAATAGAAAAAATTGATATTGGTACCTATGCATTAAGGCACATCACTATAACGCTTAATTAAAAAGCTCTATGCAGCACAGCGGGCGCGGTGAACTGTTTTATGTTATTTTTATTAACCAAGCTGTACTTCGTCAATGAACTAAGAATATTTATAAACTAACCATAAACCAATCAGAATAAAGCTGAAAAAGTTGTGAAGTAAAAAGCATAGAAAATGTTTCAACACGCTTATTTTAGTTCGGAACGTATCTATCAATGTATTAATCTATGTAACGGAATCTTTGAAAGAGATTTTCATCCACTTGCAGTAGTCGCATTGATCTGAAATTTTGCATGCATATTAAGGACCGATGACAATACAATGATCTAAAAAAATATGTAGGATTTCTAAGTGTGTTTTTTAGGGTTCCGTACCCAAAGGGTAAAAACGGGACCCTATTACTGAGACTTCGCTGTCCGTCCGTCCGTCCGTCACCAGGCTGTATCTCAAGAACGGTGATAGCTAGAGAGTTGAAATTTTCACAGATGATGTATTGCTATTGCCGCTATAACAACAAATACTAAAAATAAAATAAAATAAATATTTAAGGGGGGCTCCCATACAACAAACATGATTTTTTTACCGTTTCTTGCTCGATATTAATAACGTTGCCTTATGTTGCATAGATAATGGTACGGAACCCTTCGTGCGCGAGTCCGACTCGCACTTGACCAATTTTTTTTTATTTTTTGAAATAAGCAAATTGTTTCAATTATTGCTAGGATCATTTTCACATTTTCTTTTCTATTAAGTTTAGTAACAAGAGTACTATCTCTAACCCAGTACTATCTCTAAAATTTGGAAATAAGTGCTTATTACGAGTCTAAGAGATGGACTCACGCTAGAAGGGATCCGTATCGTTAATATCTGTCATAATCATATCGTCATAAGATGTGGTTGAATGAATAAGATTATATACCAACTACGTACCTACCGAACTTTACTAACTACCTTTATAAATAGAGCCCTAGTTCATACAGGAGATCCGAGCAAGTAAAACTACTTTTAAATAACCAATTATAAATTCAAACATGGAATATAACCCATATTAGCCTCGTTACTTTAACTTTTTGGACCGGACATAACATTTTATGCGTCCCTAAATTAAGTATGTCTATAATTAATTGATATAAAAGTTGAGATAGCAAAGTATGTAGATAAAATAGTACCTTTCTAATTTACCATCAAGGATAAAACAAATAAGATAAAAACCGGCCAAGCAGGATTGGATTCGCCGAAGGGTACCGTACTCTTTTTCTCTCTCTTTCTTTCTCTCCAGCGCATTTACGTCCCACTGTACACTCCACTTTGGGAGGGATTATGGTCTACTGTGCTGCGCTGACTAGGCGTATTGGCACAGGTTTTATTTTCGAGGTATCCGTCTCTCACAGAGAGACGTTATCTGTGTGCAACCATTAGCTGACTTTTACAGCACTCTTGGGAGGAGATGGGGTGGTGACACTTGTATTCTTATCCGTCACCACACAGAGTACTATTCTTATCATACTAGCTGTGGCTCGTGGTATCATACGTGTGAAATTTAGTAAACTTTGTCCGTTTTTACGACATTTTCCATTGATACTTCGCTCCTTTTGGCATTGTCATTTTTAGGGTTCCGTACCCAAAGGGTAAAAACGGGACCCTATTACTGAGACTTCGCTGTCCGTCCGTCCGTCTGTCACCAGGCTGTATCTCAAGAACGGTGATAGCTAGAGAGTTGAAATTTTCACAGATGATGTATTTCTATTGCCGCTATAACAACAAATACTAAAAATAAAATAAAATAAATATTTAAGGGGGGCTCCCATACAACAAACATGATTTTTAGGGTTCCGTAACCAATATCTCAAGAACGGTGATAGCTAGACAGTTGAAATTTTCACAGGTGATGTATTTCTATTGCCGCTATAACAACAAATACTAAAAATAAAATAGTATAATATCGTAGTACTTATTCGATATGTAACGGGACACGGAACAAGCGACCACAATGTGGCCTCCTGCCAGAAGCTCGGAATTTTTATCGACCACATTGTGGTCGCCTGCCAGTCGAGGGGATAGATAATGGTACGGAACCCTTCGTGCGCGAGTCCGACTCGCACTTGACCAATTATTATTGTCATTGTAACAGTAATCATCATTCAATACATGGCCTTTGGAGAATAAAAAGTAGAGAATAGGAGTATATAAATACGCAACAGCCATAACACAGGCAAATAAGCTTAGTTTGAGACCAGAGAACGATGTGTGAAATGTACATGAGTATGATTTTAGTATTGGTAACTGCAGCTGCAACACAGATATATTACACATCGTGTGTGAAAAATTCAACTGTCTAGTTATCACCATGCGTAGAATACAGCCTGATGACATGACAGACGATTTGGACGGACATTAGACAGAATTAGTTAATATTTTGTTTGTTTCAGTGTAATCACATCATTTATCAGTTGAATGTAGTTATAATTATTTTATGATTTTACCGGCCTTCAGGTTTTAGTCTATTTAAAAATCTCCTTCATCTTGTGCCCTAACTTGTTACGCGACGTTGGCGAAATTGTATAATAAAAAAGCCATAAACTAAAAGAAGAAAAGGAACAGTAAGAGGGTCCCGTTTCACCTTTGGCATGGAACCCTAATTACTGTCTTAAATCTTATGACACCATTATGAAATGTCCACAAAATGATTATTCCTTCTCTAAAATATCACTGTAAGACTTAAATTAAGTAAGCAAGTACTTTGAAAAGGTCAGGCAATCTCCAAAGGGATCAACGTGCCCACAAATTGAATGTGACATTTGCTTAAGACGATTAGCGAAGTTCGATTTCATTTAACGTTCCTTAAATCGCAAATGTCAAATGGAAATGAACCACTTAAGTTTATAGAATCTTTAATGAGATTTACCATGATTATTATCATACTTAAGAAGGTACGCTATGAACAGTAGAATTCCTTATAACGACCTCGTTTCTAAAGACTAAATAAGTTTGGTTTAACAGTTAAGGATGTACTAAGAAACTATACAGTTTAGTGCGTCATCCGATTAGTACGACATAATTGTACCTGTCCCATAATGTTATTATAACCAGATTCTATTGTATTTCAGTCCTAGAAGTACTGGTTTGTCAAGAAAAGATCGATATTTTTGGCCTCTTCGTCCGCGTATAATTCGAAATATAAACTATACCTAAGTAAATTATATAAAATAATTGGTCAAGTGCGAGTCGGACTCGCGCACGAAGGGTTCCGTACCATTATCTATGCAACATAAGGCAACGTTATTAGTATCGAGCAAGAAACGGTAAAAAAATCATGTTTGTTGTATGGGAGCCCCCTTAAATATTTATTTTATTTTATTTTTAGTATTTGTTGTTATAGCGGCAATAGAAATACATCATCTGTGAAAATTTCAACTGTCTAGCTATCACCGTTCTTGAGATACAGCCTGGTGACAGACGGACGGACGGACGGACGGACGGACGGACGGACGGGCGGACGGACGGACGGATAGCGAAGTCTCAGTAATAGGGTCCCGTTTTTACCCTTTGGGTACGGAACCCTAAAAACCATCCTCGTGAACCATTCTAAAAAACCGCATCAAAATCCGTTTCGTAGTTTGGGAGATATAAGTAGGGACATACAATACAAAAGAAACGACATTGTTTAATAATAAGTAAAGATATATTAAGTACACATCAACGTGAAAAACATACAACTTTATTTTTGTACAAAAATAGGTACATATGATACCATCTATAAAAAGATGAGTCATAAAATATAAGCTGTAAACAAAACTAATAATCATTTTGTTCATATAACATTGGGTCGTGGTAAGTCTACGAGATGAGCGCTACAGAGCCTGTAGATTACTTCGATATGTTCTCGTATATATACTGTGTTCCCATTCTTTCATATTCTTATAAAATTGCATTATTCAATACTTATCATCTGTGTCAACGATATTGAGGATCTCTGAACTTAATTATGTATACAGATTACTGTCCTTTTTATTATTGTTCTGTATCAAGACACAGTTTTTTTTTAATTATAATCAGTTGTGATTTTAACCTCCGTGTGGTGACGCCCTCCGTGTGGTGACGGATTAAGAATACAAGTCTCACCACCCCATCTCCTCCCAAGGGTGCTGTAAAAGTGAGCTAAGGGATATTGCACACAGATAACATCCTCTATGAGAGACGGAAAACTCGAAAATAAACCCTGTGCCAACCCCCATAATAATCCCTCCAAAGTGGAGGAGGCCCGTGCCCAACAGTGGGACGTAAATGGGCTGAAAGAGAAGAGAGTGGTTTGAAAACTATAGTGATGGATTGAATAGTTATAAAGTAAGGAGCTCAAATAAAACCACGTTTTACAGATTTAGACACGTACATTTCGGAGATTTTGCAGTAACCATGGTCACGGGTGGGATTAAAACAACACCGGGCAAAAATTTTACGCGTCTAAATCCTTATAAGTGGTTTTATACGAATAAATAAGTCACTCAAATGTTAGTACAGTAAGCAGCTGTTAAAAAGTTAGGATGTCTATTGACTGACTGACTTAAACTAAGTTACAGATATATTTTATTTATTAATTTTTGAAATTATTTTGCAATGCTTTTTACTTAATAAACTAAATTATAGTGGAAAGAATGATCACCATGAGCATGCGTCACCAGTGAATTGGTGCAACCGCTCGATAGATGGCGTTGTACAATAACATCGATGCGATGTTTAATTTACATTGAGAAAAATTGTAGTGGACGATTTAGTAAACATGTGTCAAAACTATGATTCGTCAGTCGTTGGAGCGACGGAACGGTATTCCGAGATCGTGGGTTTAAGTCTCGATAATGGTGATCGTTTTTTCTATTATAATTTAGTTTATTAAGTAAGTTACAGACATTTGAATTTGTGCCATAGCTCTTGGCTGTATAATAAAGTTATACAATTTATACAGCTACGTAATTGATCATCATATAACACAATAAACTCAAATCTGCATAATAATGCGTTATGGCGCAATGCGAACCGAATTGTTCACAATAGAATGAGTTAAGTCACACTGAATTTACATTTATTTACAGTAATTTATGTCTTTAGAAAACTAAGTAAAACACAAGAATCATGAATTTATGTTTGTAATATTTTGCTAATATCATTTTAGGTATTGGTATTTTATATAATTTTGGGATCACTTATTTTCGCCATTTTATATGATTTTGGAATCACGTATTACCACTATCCGGGTTTAGGCTATCCATATACGCTATCAAAACCCGGATAGTCTTAACAGCACAGGCTACTTTTGACAGTGAATAAACGTGTTTCGAAAATCGTATAAAATCGAGAGCTTCATCGTCAGATCAGCGAAAAATCTGTAAAAAAGTGTGTTTAGCTTTCAAGTTAGATTTACAAACAATCGTAGGGACAAGTGAAACTAAATAAAAGCTTTTAAAAGGAAAAAAACCGACTTACACATCACTCAAACGCTGGAACTATTAAACTCCAAGTACAGAAAAGTATAATAAATGCTTAGTTTAAAAACTAAAAAACACGCTTGAAAATCATTAATATAATTTTAAATTATTACACAGACATCGGTCATTAACATGTGTGCAAAATTTCAGATCAAACCGACAACTGCAACCACTGCAACTAACTGAAAATCACTTCTAAAGATTCCGTTACATAGATTAATTATATTGATAGACAAGACATGCACCAAGCTAATTTATGCGTATTAATATGTTAATAAATAATAGTTTAAAAAAACTAAAAAACACGCTTTATATAGAAAACCCAACTAAAAAATAGAAAAAAGAGTTTCTCTGGAAATGCGCGCATGCGTAGTTCGCATACTAGCCCTCTCTCTTACTCTCATGCAAAGGATCCGGAAAGAGATTAATGAATCCTGGCGAATCTAGCCAGGATAATCGGATATTTTAATGGAGTTATTGCATTGGCATCGGTCTTTGACAGGTGTGCAAAATTTGAATAGAATCTGACCGTTTAAAGTGGGTCAAAATAGCGTCCAAAGGAGTCGGTTACAAACATACAAACATACAAACAAACATACAAACAGACATACAAGTGAAGCTAATATAAAGCGTGTAAAAAGGAAGAAGCTGAATGACACCAACCCACCGCTGAAAATACTAAACTCTAAACTGTGAACAGTATAATAAGATTTACCTCTAAGCTAAAAAATAATAAAAAAGAAAAAAAATGTTGAAACATAAATGGAATTCACATTCAGCAATAAATAATTAACAAAACAGAGCTCCAAATAGCTATTTAAAGCACAACTGCGTAAATATATGTCGTCATCAACTGTGGGATTTGTCGTTATACATTACCTTGTACCTGTTTTGGATGCGAAAACGTTTTCAATTACCGATAAATATCGCAGAATCCTTCGACCGGGATTATTCTGTGGTTGACATAATTACTCGCATTAAAGACTGGCCTGAGGCTATTTTCGTTATTGAATTAAAATAATGAAACTCATTTATATTAAAATTTCATATCACAAAACCTAGTATCACTTTATTATCAGTATAGTGTTAACATCACGCAAATATGGTATTGCGTTCTCTATTTGAGCACTGCTTCCTCCACTTCAGGAGGGTTTTAGTCTACCATGCCGCACCGGTCAGGCATCTTGGCATAGCTGCCTTTAAAAGTATCCTAGGAATATAATGATACATAGATAATTCTTTATTTTACAATTTATTTGATACAAACTTAAATTACTTAAAATTATGTACAATTGGCGACCTTATCGCGTAAAGCGATTTCTTCCAGGTAACCACGGGATGGAAAGAACTGATAAAAAACACGTTTATCGGTTGGGTAGATTGCTCTGTACAGATAAAAGTACTAATAATTAGTTTTAAAATAAATGATAATAAAATATACATAAGACAAATTATACATACAATACATACATAAATACTGTGAAATGTTGTAGTAACACTTGTATTCTTAATTCGTGATCACATGGATATTGATATAATATTGTATTAAGTATATATAACACTATTTTAATGTATGTAGTGCACAAAAAGATTCTAGTTTCTACATCAATGCAAAGAAACAAGAACAAGAAATAAAAAACTTTTAAAGACCAAAGGAAATAATTACAGATTCTTTTTACTTCGTGCACCCTTTATCTGAGTCTTACAGCACCGATCGAACATAATGGAGTGATGTCATATAATGTATTGATCTTTGGACACAAAAAAACAATACCCAATCTGTATTAAAAAAATCAACGTATTGAAATTTCCGCTAGAATAGATCACATCGTGAATTTTTAATTATTCTGTCAATTTATTGTTTCAAAATGTTCCCACAATAACTGAACAGAAAATAAAGCCTGATTACTCAACAGTCGCCATTATGTTAGAAGCCCACCTGTATTTTTAGAGCTTTTAATATCACAGCGCTCTTTTATCTGGGACCATCTTTATGGAGGAAATTTTGTTGGAAGTCTAATTAAATTTCTTCAAGGTACCGAGTCCCCTACGATGCGACCCCAAAGTACGCTGAGAGCTTCACGTGATAAGAATCAGCGGAAAATATTATTAGCAATGTTATTTATTTCCAAAAAACTTTATTTGCTTGTTATAATATAAAACCTGTCCGTTTATGCTGTAACACATAATACTTCTGTGCTGTAACAATTTTGAGGGATAATCTAAACCTGGAGTTTCTTTTTGTAGTATTATTGTGTTTTGGAATTATGCTGTTTAACAGAAAAATTTTAGCTACACTACTTATCATCATCATCATCATCATCATATTTTATTGCCATAAACATAGTATACAATAAGGTGTTACAAATTTAAAGCACTTACATGTTTAGCTAATATTATAGCATGCAATAACTTAATGATTTTTACAATTAAAGAAATCATTAATATTGTAGAAGTTATTTTTACTTAGCCATTGATACAATTTTGTCCTAAATAATGAAAATTTTAACGTTTTTATATCTTTCGGTATCTTATTAAATATTCGTATACACATAGCAATACAGTTTCTATTATATTTTGTTGTTCTTGGTAAGCAGTCCAAGACAAGTCTGAATGGATCTCGTCTGTTTCTAGGTTTTATTTCATCCATAGTGTTAAAAAGATCTTTGTTTTTACGTACAAACATGCATACTTCGTAAATATAAAGCGAAGGTAGCGGCAATAAGGAAAGCTGACGGAAAACAGTTTGACACGACTCACCAGGCCGAAGTCTATTTATGGCTCTAATACATTTTTTTTGAGCAACAAATGCCTTGTTCTTATCGGTGCTATTACCCCACATCATAAGACCATAGCGAAGTTGGGATTCAACATATGCCCGGTATGACATAATTGCAGTTTTCATACTAGTTATGTTCCTAATCTGTTTTAGGGCATAAGTAAATTTATTTAATTTATTTGCCACATTTTTTACTTGTGCTTTCCAATCCAAGTGTTCATCTATCACTAATCCTAAAAACCTAGTATCTGCCACTTGTTTAATTTTAGGTATGTTCATTTTGAAATTAAATTTCTCATTATATGCTTTATTAAATTGAATATATACAGATTTGTTAAGATTAATAAATAAATTATTTATATTTAGCCAATTAATTAGATTATCAATTGTATCATTTATAGCATTTTCATGGTCAATAATAGAGTTACATTTTTTGTCAGATGTCACAATAATTGATATGTCATCAGCGAAAAGGAAACATTTATGATTAGTCACACCAACTATGTCATTTATGTATAAAAGGAATAATATAGGACCCAATATACTACCTTGTGGTACTCCGCAACCCCTGCATGTGTATTCAGATGCATATGACACTAGTTCTTTGTTTTTATCGATTTTAGTTATAACAACGCACTGTTTTCTTTCGTTTAGATACGATGACAGCCATTGAAGTGGCAATCCTCTGATGCCAATCATCTGTAGTTTATTGAGCATTACGCTATGAGATACCATATCGAAGGCTTTTGATAGGTCGAAAAACAGCCCTGTTGTTAATTTATTGTCGTTAATACTATTTAGAATATCTTTAAGAAGTGAAAAAATAGCAAGAGTAGTTGATTTATATTTTTGGAAACCAAATTGCTCCCTTTTTATTATATTAAATTTATCACAGTAGTCAATAATTTTCCTATACATACATTTTTCAAATATTTTTGAAATTACAGGAATTAATGTTATAGGACGATAATTATTCATGTCGCATTTTTCCCCCTTTTTAAATAGCGGTTTAATAATTGACAACTTTAAAGCTTGTGGGAAAATACCCTGGGAGAAGGAGAGATTAATCAAAAATGTTAAGATATCAATAATTTCAAACAAGCATGTTTTAATGATTTTGGTGTTTATTTCATCATAGCCTTCGGAGTTAGTGTTATTTAATGATAAAATTACTTGTTGTATATCTTTTTCTGACACAGGTGTCAGAAACATAGAGTTCAACGATTCCGACATGCCTTGGGAATATATTGTATTTGTTATATTACAAGTAGGAGTAGGCGTTTGTGGCAATTCTTTAAAATAGTTATTAAATGCAGTAGAAATTTTCTCAGGATCCTTGATGATAGTATTATTAATTTTAATATAATCTATACTACTTTTTTGATTGGTTAGGCATACTTCATTTCTAATAATAGTCCATATGGCTTTGCATTTATTTTTATTATTATTTATATATTTAATATTAGCATTTTTTTTTGCCTTGTATATACATTTTCGCAGTAAAAAGGAATATTTAGTGTATTTGTTTTTATTTACTGAATTTTTTTCGTTGTAATACTTATATCTTAATTTGCGTTTATTTTTACAGCTCTGTTTAATACCTTTACTCATCCATGTTTGTTTTATTTTATTACATAAGTTGATTTTTATTCGTAATTTTGGAAAACAAAGTTTGTAGAAAAGAATAAACAAATCATGGAATTGAGTAAATGCTGTATCTGCATTACTGGATATATATATATCTGCCCAAGACAAGCTTTGTAGGCATTGTCGAAATTTACTAATATTTGCTGTACTGTAATCTCGTTTATACAAATAGTATATCATAGACCTTGGCATATCCAGTTTCAGAGAAAATGTTAACATTTGTGCCGTATCATGATCAGACAGATAGAGGGGTAAAATTGTCAAGTTTGCATTCGAAATATTGCTTAACATGTGGTCAATACAAGAGGACCTGCGAGTTGGGACATTTGTATGAATTTTTATATTATAGTTATTGGCTAGATCTTGAAATTCATTAGTAACGTTATTTTTCTTTAAAGTGTTTATATTAAAGTCACCAGTTAAAACTATGCGTGTTTTTATTTTGAATTTTTTCATTAAGTCATGAAGAAGTTTGTCCAATTTATGTAAGAATTGATTAGGATCTGATTGTGGGGTTCTATAAATACATATAATTAATAACTTGCTTGTTTCTATTTCGACACCACAGATTTCGAAAGTTTTCAAAGTCGCGTAAGTTTTTAAAAATGTCAGATCCTTACACCGTATACCTTTCTTAACTAAAATGCACGTGCCGCCTCTGTTTTGTTCTCTACAGAAATGTGTAACAGTTTCGTAGCCAGAAAGTTTTATGTGGTGTTCAAGTCCCTTTTTGACAAATGTCTCAGATAAACAAATAACATGAGGCTCATTTTGTGAATCTCTTAGTTCTTGAATAGTAAGTTCGAGTATTTCCTTTTTAGACAATATACTAGCAATATTTTGATGGAGCACCCTGAATGGTTGAGTTAGACGTTCTTTAGGGTAGAAAGGAATGTTTTTTATTAATTATGGGGAAGTAAAAGGGTATAGTGCCTGTCAAATTCACTGCTGGTGATTGCAAGGGTTTTATATTAGAGCGTTTGAAATAGTAAGGGATTGTGCCCTTTTTCGGAGTAGTTTTCTGAATATTGATGTTTTCCGTTAGCCTTGCCCTATTATATGCTATTCGTTTTTTAAGTTCTACTGGATTAAGATATTTTTCATCATAGTCTACACAATCTATTACATAATTAACAGATTTACAAACATTCGATACATTAAAGGGTTTATCTATGATATGACAATTTTTATATCGTTTTGGAAGATTTATGATGTGATAATTGAGTTGTCTAGCATTTAAATAATAATTTTTCCTTACACATAAAACAATTACAGTGTTGTTACAAAATCTATCTAATATTCGTTTTAACGATGTTATTGTATTGTTAATATGGTGGTCATTTTCCCCTAAGCAAATGACTAGCTTATCATATTTATTAAGGTTAATGTTATCACAACTTTTTATTATGTCAGAACTTAGTGCATTGGGTTGTTATATTAAAATTAGAACATATTGGGAATCTTTAAAATTACATCAGATAAATAAGTAGATGGAGACTTCTCTGTGCAAATCTATAGGTGCAAACACAGAATAGATAGAAGATACTACGTATCAGAAGGGAAACTTAGAAGAACGGGTAAATTATAGAGGAGGGCTGACTGCTCAACTGTCAACCTTCTGTCAACTGAGTACAGCCGTAATAATTAAGCCATGTTAGATATTAACCACATGCTTAGACCACATGTTATCGCTATGTAGCCACATATTTTACACAATAGATAATTATTTAGATGCAAAAATAAAATTACAACTATGTGGTTACCGAATTATTTTATTGTAAATGACAAAACAGAATGAATATTATATCTACGAAAATACACTTATAATTATAAATATTATATAGGTACACTTATTATCAAGGTCAGAGCAAGCCAATATACTTTTAAAAACTAAACAATATGTATTGCCCCAGAACTACTTACTCCAAAGATTTATTTTATTATCATTAACATAGTCGAGTTACATGCATTACAAGATTGTGCTTATGCCTCGTGTTAACAAATGGCGGACGATTATTTAAAATAACAATTTTATTTTTTATAACGTACAATAAATGTTCGTCTCTCACAGAGGATGTTATATGTGTACAATATTCCTTAGCTAACTTTTACAGCACCCTAGGAACAAAAAGGGGTGGCGACACTTGCATTCTTCACTATACGGATAACAGAAACAGAATTTACAACAGTAAACTGTTAATTTTAAAATTACCTAGCTGAATTAATAAATTAAATTAAAGCAGAAAACCCAAGTACTAACTGACACCCTGAATAGCCGATGGGCCTTGAGATTCATAACTAGTAGAAAATGCGTCAGTCTCAATTTCCTCTTTTAAGAATATAGTAGAATATGAGAATTGCCAGCGTCGTAACAAATCGTAGGTAGTTCAAAGTGTTTGTTACACACATAAGACGATCTTACTTGATCTTCCGAAAGGCCCTTCAAAAGAGCAGAGTCAATACTCTAAATACACTTCTTGGTGACTGTTTCTCGAATCGGAAATTGGTGCAGAGCCACATTCTTTCGCTTGCTTTTGCATTTAGGAATACAGCATGTCGTCTTCATGATAAAACATATACGGAATATTGCAGTTTTGATGAGAGAAGATATGCTCGCAGAATATACTCCTGATACATTCAACTTATAACTAAAATTATAATAAAAACAAATAAGATGTAAAAAATTGCTAATTAAAATAAGGGCAAATTATACAATGGTGACAACCATGTGACGACACAGGTGACAAGTTGACAAACGGCGACAGTCACAGAAAGAATAAAGAAACAAAAGTTCTATAAAAAGCTCTTATTCTTCCACTACATCACATAGGGCTCCTTAAAAAAACGCCGAACTTCGAGACCCTGCGCCGTTTGCACTCCTTCAATCCCAAGACCCCAAATAAATCATCACAATGTATGAAACAAAGACAAAAATCGTCACCCCTTTTTTAATTAGATTTTTTGGAGAATTTAATTTGATGAATGAATTTAGTTTAGTTTGAGAGGTTAGTTCTTTGGAGGAGCCCTATGAACCAGAGGTGGTTCCAAGGCTACTATCAATCCTCGTCTCCCGGTTTGTGGCCACCGCATATGTACTTACAAATTTGAATCATGGATCAAATCTGTGCTCTTAAAACCTATCACAGAAAGTTTAGAACATATTAGTCTGTGCTGAACAATGGCAACACTAAAATTAATGTCATGGACAGACATGACGCCTTTCAAAACCTAAGTTTCCTCAAATTTCCTCTGACGTCCGCTGTCACAAAATAGTTGTCTATGGTTTCTTCTAAGATTCCGGGCAGTGGGTGCAAATACATTTGGCTAATAACGTAGTATATACTATCTATCAAAAACCATAGAGTAATGAAATTATTGTAATTTGTATACTTACGCATTTAAGAGGATACCAAAATAGCTTCGTGCATTTTTCTACGTACGAAGTTTTAATTTTTTTCTGTAGATTGAATGCTAGCCATTCAATCTACTAGCTCTAATTTTTAAGTATATGTTTTTTCAATATATAATCTAGGATCGCATAAACTCAGAAACGCGATTGAAAAAAGTTTTCTCGATAGAAAATCTTAGCGAAACAACCTCTCTCATTTTTTATTTTTTTCTTTTGTCGGTTTATTATCGCGTATTAACTAATGAAATAACTTTAAAAACATACGTAACTATTATATATAGAAATACGTAAATCGGAATTAAAATATATTTAGTAGATTTTGAGTAAACAAAAAAAATATCCCTAATTCTTCATTTTCTATACTTACTAGCTGTGTTAATAGGTACATGTCGACGATAATATTGATGTAGGCCCTTAACTTCTATCTAAGCTCCTTGTCAGAACGTAAGTGAAAAGTATAACATAAAACCAAAACTCAAGTTAACTATAAATCATTTTAAGTTTTACTTTAAATTTCATTATGTACTAGCTGTTGCGCCCACCTAAAAAACCTTTCAAATCAATCAAATCAAATCAATCAATCAAGTGACTTTGTTTTATAATATGTAAAAAATTAAGATTTCAGGTTTAATTTTGATTTTTTAATCTGAGTTAAAATAAGAAGTATGTTAATACTTCTTATTTTAACTCAATTTATTTTAACTTTTAGTCTTAAAGTTTATGACTTGTAGAATTTTGAAGAATGTGCTTCACGAACATCCGGCTACTCAGAATATTTTCATATACCAACGTATTGTTGTCATACTTATAATAACGTTTCATACCTTCTGGAAGACATTCCTAGTAAACGAAAACTCCAAGAATTTTTACTCTTATTACCTAGAAATATTTTTAACATACTATTATTAACTTTGTTCATATCTGAGCATCTATCAATTTAATTTGTAATAGAAAGTTGGAACCTAATTTTTACTCCTTGCAATTACCGAAATAATGAGTTCTAAATCATAAATTGATAACAATGCTCTAAAGTTATTCAGGAACCACTGGTTCGAATTGAAAATTTCTTTTTGTGTTGAATTTTTTTTTCTTTTCTTCCCTCCGTGTGGAGAAGGATTAAGAATACAAGTGTCACCACCCCATCTCCTCCCAAGGGTGCTGTAAAAGTCAGCTTAAAGGTATTGCACACAAATATGATCCTCTGTGAGAGACGGAAAACTGGAAAATACACCCTGTGCCAACACGCCTAGTCAGCGCGGCATGATGACCACAAACCACAATCCCTCCCAAAGTGGAGGAGGCCCGTGCCCAACAGTGGGACGTAAATGGGCTGGAGAGTGCTAGCAATATTATAAATTTGAAGAGTTTGTTTGTTTAAACGCGCTAATCTCAGGAACTACTGGTTTGAATTGAAAATTTCTTTTTGTGTTAAATAGTCCATTCATCCAGGAAGGCTTTAGGTTATTAATTTATTTATTTATTTATTTGGCACACTTAAGAAAATTAATTACATTAATTGTAGGTTCACTGGGACCTACACTAGGAATACCTGTGTTGTAGGTTCCAGTCTCCTCCCAAGCTATTTACTTAAGTAATTATAGTATTACAGAAACTTTTTTATTGATTTATATTATTATTGATTTATATTATGCAGTTCAGTAGTTCTTCGGTCTGGTGATATTTTTTTAATAGTAGCCATTTGAAAGTAGCCTTTTTACAAGAAGAGTATGTGCTGTCGATTACTGTTTTATTTGTTTTATACAATTTTGAGTATAAGTATGGGCCAAGGTATGCGGTGCATCTGCGTCCGAAAGACGTGCGTATTCTTGGGTGATCCCACTTTAGCGATCTATAAGAGTGGCAAGCCAAAAGTTTGGCAACTTTGTGGAAACGTGTTATTGTAGCAGACACATACAGCTGCCTAACTCGGAGCACCCCAGATTCAGCATATAGGCGGTCGGTGGAGTATCGCCAGGGTCGGTGGTGTGCAATTTTTAAGATAGCTATTTGTGCCCGTTCGAGTTTTAGTAGATGGCTTTTATGTGTAGAACCCCAGGCCGATATACAATAGGTTATTATTGATTGGCATAGGCTTATATATATCAATCGAGTCAATTGGATATCGGCAATTGACTGTAGTTTTTAAAAAATATGTGATAGCTTTTTTATACGAGTAGAAAGTGCGTCTATTTGTAGTTTCCATGTTAGTCGCTCGTCAATAATTATACCTAAATATTTTACATGTGTGACTTGTTCTAAAGGCATACACTGACACACCTCGCTTGAGTTGTTACATGAATGTAATTTTATATGGACTTCTGATTTAGGTGCTGTTCGATTAGTTATCCGAAACGCAATAATTTTGGTTTTGTCGTTGTTAACTGTGAGTAGGTTGTGGTTCAGCCATGTTGTCGCACTTACAAGGCCTTCCTGTGCTATAGATTTGGCTCTACTCCAAGTATCACCGTGAAAGATGATGGCGGTATCATCCGCGAAAGCAAAAACATTAGCATTAGGGATTTTTAGATTGCATACGCTATTAATATAAACTAAAAATAAGGTTGATGCGAGAACGCTACCTTGAGGAATTCCGTAATTTATGCTTGAATAATCACTAAAGTATTCTGCCACTCGAACACGCTGTTTTCGCTCTTCAAGGTACTGAACAAGTTCAACGCGAGGCCTCTGACGCCAGCCATTTCTAGGTTTTTAGTAAAATAGGTCGAGATATGGTGTCAAAACCCTTGTATAGGTCCAAGAAGACACCGATACATTTTTGGCCTTCATCTGTTTTGTTTATAACAAAATTGACGAGATTGGTAACAGCATCTTCCGTGGACCTGCCCGCACGGAAACCAAATTGGTTATCAGCTATCAGGTTGTTCTTTTCAAGGTAGTCCAACAGCCTGACATTCACTACTTTTTCAATTATTTTTGATATTGTACTTATTAGGGAAATTGGTTTATAATTTTGCGGCATTAGATCGTCACCAGCTTTTAAAATGGGTATTACAGTTGCTACTTTTAAATTGTTTGGAAAAATGCCTGATGATATACTGAGATTGCAGATATATAATAGGGGTTTTACTATAGCTGTTTTTATATTTTTTAATATATCGTTACTTATCGCGTCTTCGCCCAGCGCTTTACTAGATTTGAGGGCATCTATGAATTTTAGTAATTCTGTTTCATCAGTAGGTCTGAGAAATAGGGAATTGCCGGTATTATTTGTTACACTATCTGTGTTTTTTGTTAGTTCAATCTCAAAGATAGCTAATTTGTTAATAATTTTTGTTGCTAGCTTATCACCGATAGTACTTTAGCTATCTATTAACTGTATTGAAAGAATCAGTTGGATTATTTGTTATGTTTAATAGACTTTCACTTTTATTTTTATTAGAATTAAGATTACAGATAGTTTTTACTGCAGCCCACGTCTTTTTAGTATTGTTTTAGTTTTGTTTTATAAGATTTTGTTCATATTTTCTTTTCTGTTCAGATATAATTAGATTACAAATATAAATAGATTTTAGTATGCCCGGTGTGATCCATTGTTTAAAAATAATTTTAGATGTCACGAGTCAGATTAATGTCACGTTGCGACCAATAGGAGCGAAGCATCAGTCAAAAATTGGTCAAGTGCGAGTCGGACTCGCGCACGAAGGGTTCCGTACCATTATCTATGCAACATAAGGCAACGTTATTAGTATCGAGCAAGAAACGGTAAAAAAATCATGTTTGTTGTATGGGAGCCCCCCTTAAATATTTATTTTATTTTATTTTTAGTATTTGTTGTTATAGCGGCAATAGAAATACATCATCTGTGAAAATTTCAACTCTCTAGCTATCACCGTTCTTGAGATACAGCCTGGTGACAGACGGACGGACGGACGGACGGACGGACAGCGAAGTCTCAGTAATAGGGTCCCGTTTTTACCCTTTGGGTACGGAACCCTAAAAATGTTGCTAAAACGGGGAAATTATCCATATTGGAGGGTTACGTGCGCTGCGTTGTTATTTTTCTAAATTCCACGCATATGAAGTCACGGCCAACAGCTTGTATTATAGTTATCTGTTAACAGTTTTTAGGTGAACTGAGTCTATAAAGTTATCAAGTAAATATATTATGTAACTTTGCGTTAATTCTGTTTATGATTTGGAGTAAGAGAGAATGATATGTAGGTACTGTGCTGTTTATGTAAATATAGTAATGATTAAAAAATAAATTCGCGACAATATTTGATAATTAAAGTAATTGTAATGGACATACTAAACTGATAATATGATTGTAGGTACCTACAGCGTGTAAGCGATACAAGCTGTGAGAAGCCGGGGTGGGTAGCTAGTTTATATTTTGTTTGAATTGCACAATATATTTCATTTAGTTGATACAGAACGTTGTTTTAACATTAATTAACCAAGACTCGTTAGCTCAGTGGTTAGAGCGCCGTAAGTCAATCATTCTAAAGTCCCTAGCGGACGAGCCCAATCCTTACTTCCACGGAGGTCGAAGGTTCGAATCCTTCACGAGTCAAATATTTTTAGATATTTGTTTTTTTTTCACTTCGAGTGCCCATAGATTCGTCTTATACACCCGAGCATTCTTTTTATAGAGCAAGAGCTCACGACGGGAATAGTATTAAGAATAGTAATCGAATAAGCATTCACGATTGCACCTACAGAAAACTTTTGAGGCTAGGTGTTAAAACCATGAAAACTGTCCGGCTATTGAGGTAACATCTTTTTATAGGCCCCCAAGTATCATGTATAAAATTTAGCTTTTATTTATTATACTATGAGGAGTATGAGGTAAGTATAATCATAATTTATTAAAGTTTAGGGGTGTCTGGCAGAAGGAAGCAATCGTCATTGAATGAAATATAAAAAATTGAGCATTATACTATGAGGAATTTGAACCAGTAACCACAACACAGACTCTATATTCGCTGGTCGTTCTTACCTGTTTAGGAGACATGTACAGAGAAAATTTAAACCTTTATAAAATGAGGTATGTCTGGCCGTCGTGGGCTCTTAGGCCATTACCAATAGAAGACAACATTTTTAGAGTGACATAGTAATATAATGTTAAAACGATATAATTCGATCTAATATTTTCGAACTCGGCGACTCATTAATTCAAATACTTTTCCGAATTTAGTCGCCTAGAATTGTTCCTTTAGCTCGATCTCAACCATGACCATAGTCGCTGAAATATCTCGGAAACATCGGGTTAAAATTTCAAACAAATTCACGCGTCTAAATCCGTAAAAATTTATTTTATTTAACTGGGCCAATCAAGTGAGGTATCAAAATTAATAACGTTGAAAAGGCATCACGATAATTTTGGTTCAGTTCAAATATAAAAAGAAATGGGTAGAGATTTTTAATTATTATATAATTTTCATTTATCTATATTCTATATTATAGTTATTAAATAAATTCTTTCACTAACAACAAAAACAAAACTTATGAAACATTATTATTATCTAACATAACAGACTTCATTGGCTCAGATAAATTGGTTTTCTCTATGAAAGTAAATTTGGTACGACGCAAATCGACTGTCGGTTCGTACTTAATATCATTTTAGTACATATATTGTAGTACCTCACTCCGAACTTTTATTATATTACAACATAATATTATATTTGTATCGACCGCAAGGAGCCCCTGGATAAATGTGGCTCAAAGCAGTGCGTTGTGATGTTTGATAGGAGAGGCCTTTATTCAACAGTGGATGGAGAAAGGCTGATGAATGAATAAATTGTAGCTTTACTACTAGTTTGTAGTGGACACAACTAACCTTAAATTGTTATGATAGATATACAATCCTCTACAAGCTGTGAGAAGCCGGGGTGGGTAGCTAGTGTATATCTCGTATGAATTGCACAATATTATTTCATATAGCTAAAACAGAACGTAGTTTTAACATTATTTAACCAAGACTCGTTAGCTCAGTGGCTAGAGCGCCGTAAGTCAATCATTGTATGTCCCTAACGGACGAGCCCAAACCTTACTTCCACGGAGGTCGAAGGTTCGAATCCTTCACGAGTCAATATTATTAGGTTTTTGTTTTTTTTCACTTTGAGTGATGATTAAAGTCAGATAAATAGATTCGTCTTATATTACACCCGAGCATTCTTTTTACAAATAGAAGATAAAATGACAAATTTTTGGAATAAAATAGTAATATACTGGTTTTTAAAATGATATAATTCGATCTAATATTTTTGAACTTCGCGACTAATTAATTCAAATACTTTTTCGGATTTAGTCGCATAATTTGTTTCTTTAGCTCGATCTCAAACATGACCATGGTCGCTGAAATATCATAACGGACGAGCCCAATCCTTACTTCCACGGAGGTCGAAAGTTCGAACCCTTTACAAGGCAAAATTGTTTTAATTTATATTTGTTATTTTAACTTGAAAATGTTTGGAACGCATTTTCTTTTTTTTCCTTTAGCCTATGGATAGATGTGCTCCATCATTGGGGTGTTCTTTTTTCAAACAAAAGACTTAATGGCGAAGGTTTAGAGTGAAATGGTAACTAACTGGAAAAAAATAATTGACCTAATATTTTCTTACTCGTTTCTTTAACGGATTGAGACGTGTAGATTTGTTTACAAGTTTCGCTCGATCACTCCTATGACCATGATCGCTGTAAAATCTCTGAAATTGTAGAGCTAAAAATCGAAACAAATGTAAAAGGTGGTTTTATTTAACTAAACCAATCAAGTGAGGTATCAAAATGAATAACGTTGAAAAGACAACACGAAAAATTTGGTTTTATTTAATTAGAAAAAATTGTGTATAACTTTTTGCAGTCGAGCTTTTAAATTATTATATCTTGTTTTTTTTTTATTTTATAAACGTACTGAATGTGACTCTTTCCATAACAATGAAAGCAAAACTTATAAAACATTATCTAACAAGAGTTAGTTCGTCAGCCTTCATTGGCTCAGATAAATAGGTTTTCTCTATGAAAGTAGATTTAGTACGACGCAAGCCGACTGTCGGTTCGTGCTTAACTCAATATCATTTTAGTACAGATATAGTGGGACCTCACTCCGGAAGAACTTTTATTATATTACAGTATAATATTATGTTAGTATCTTTACAGATGGTACAGCATTCGGCGACTCCTAAGAAAGTGCAGTGTTAATATAATCCGGACGCAAGGAGCGCCTGGATACATGTCGCTCAAAGCCGTGCGTTGTGGTGTTTGATAGGAGAGGCCTATGTTCAACAGTGGATGGAGAAAGTCTGATGGATGAATGAATTATAGCTTTACTACTAGTTTGTAGTGGACACAACTAACCTTTAAGTGTTATGATAGATATAGAATCCTCGACAAGCTGTGAGAAGCCGAGGCGGGTAGCTAGTGTATATCTCGTATGAATTGCACAACATTATTTCATTTAGCTGATTCAGAACGTTGTTTTATCATTATTTAACCAAGACTCGTTAGCTCAGTGGTTAGAGCGCCGTAATTCAATCATTGTATGTCCCTAGCGGACGAGCCCAACCCTTACTTCCACGGAGGTCGAAGGTTCGAATCCTTCACGAGTCAATTTTCTGTTTTTTTTTTACTTCAAGTGTCGATAGACTCGTCATATTTACCAGAGCGTTATTTACTTTTTACAGATAAAAAAAATTATGGAGATTTTTTAAAAAATATCCCTATCCCTAGGTAATCTTAGTTATACCTACTTATTAATATGTTAAAGTATGTAAGAATGGATGAATAAATGAAGGAAGTTTATGGCCCTCTTGCGCAAAAACGACTGTCTAGATTTTAATTAAACTTTACAGCTGTATAGCATATAAGTCAGAACCACAGGTCAGAACATAATATGCTATATATCATCACGCTATAAGTCATAGAGCAGGCAGTAACTGTTGAAAGTTCAAATCCTTCAGGAGCTTTTTAGGGTTCCGTACCCAAAGGGTAAAAACGGAACCCTATTACTGAGACTTCGCTGTCCGTCCGTCCGTCCGTCCGTCCGTCCGTCCGTCTGTCACCAGGCTGTATCTCAAGAACGGTGATAGCTAGACAGTTGAAATTTTCACAGATGATGTATTTCTATTGCCGCTATAACAACAAATACTAAAAATAAAATAAAATAAATATTTAAGGGGGGCTCCCATACAAAAAACTGATTTTTTTACCGTTTCTTGCTCGATACTAATAACGTTGCCTTATGTTGCATAGATAATGGTACGGAACCCTTCGTGCGCGAGTCCCACTCGCACTTGACCAATTTTTTTTTTTCGTTTTAGCCTACTCGCATTCGTCCCGAAAAATATAAAGCTTTTTGTCACACCTAGAACAAGAAGTATTTTGGCAAAAATTTACTTACTTTTATTGATTTTACTCGAGTAATTTTTTATGGTGGGCACACAATCATGGCATCGCTCTGAACTTAGTTGCAGGATGGCGCGATGTGTAAACAAAAAAGTATAACTTTGTACATAATATTCTTTATCTGACTCTAAAAGTATTATTAGCAGGAAAAACAGTGGTCAATTACACGAACTACACGAACCAATTTGATAATTTGCTTACAAGGAAAAATTTCACATTAAAAATCTTATATATAAAATTCACGTGTCACAGTGTTAGTTACCGTACTCCTCCGAAACGGCTTGACCGATTTTTATGAAATTTTACATGCATATTCAGTAGGTCTGAGAATCGGCCAACATCTATTTTTCAAAGCTTTTTTTGGTATGGCAAAACAACGTTTGCCGGGTCAGCTAGTAATTATGTATAATTTTTATCTTAATAATCTTTATCCTAATATTAAAGAATTTTAATCAAGTATAAAAATGCTAGTAACGCCATTTGAGGTTACCATTTTCAACCTAAATATAAAAATGCTACTTACTTTCGCACGATCGGTTTGGTCGTAGTTTAATTTTTATATTTAATAAAAGTTATCTTATAGTCCATTATTTTCAAATTCTTAAAAAGAAAAACAAAACGTATTATTTTATAAAGTATAAGTATTTGACACTCAGTTTGGCATAAAATTATAACATTCCATTCATTGATTATTGATATAATAATGTTGTTGTAATGCTCATCAATTGTTAAAACGGTAAACAACCAGCAAAAATATTTTTATCGTAACTGCAACACCATTACAAAGTTACGTCGTCAGTTCAATCGCGACGTGTCAGGAACGCATTCTCTGAACGGCCGTAGTATAACAACCAGGGCTGGGCAAAATACATGCTTTGTTGTAATTGAAATACAAATTACAAAATACTGCTTTTGCAAGTAATTGAAATACAAAATACTAATTACTTTTGAGTGGAGTAATTGAAATACAAATTACAAAATACAGTGTTTTGGCTGTTTGTAATTGAAATACAAAATACAAATTACAAAATACATTTATACTATAATTTTTACCCAAATTTAAAAAACAGGAGGTTTTAATGTTTGTTCACGAATAAATTTGACGTTTATCGATTTTAATGCTTCTTTTTTTGTTAGAAAGAAAATGTTTCAGAGGTGGTTCTATGATAGGAAAATTAGGTTTTCGTGATGGCAGTCCAGGGAATTAGATGGCGACTTTTAAAAATCATAGGGCACTGTTTGAGGTCGGTTTTTTGTTGTTAAAAGCTATGATATGAAAGAAAATAAATTTTGGAATATTAATATTGTTACGAACACACAAAACACAAAGAAGCTAGCGCCATCTAGCAGCAACTAGTAAAACCAATTAAAGAACCGAACAGAGTGAAACCCCTATTAGATACTAGATGGCGTTAGAGGAACTACCGTACATGCGCGAATCTTCTAGAAAACATTCGTTCCGGGCGATCACGTTCGCGCACAGTCGGGAACATTCTGGAACTCGTCTCGGCGCATATAAATAGCGGCAGGGAGGCGAGCCCGGGCAGTTCAGTTCGAGCTACGATAAAGGCGACTTCGAGAGCGAAAACAAGTGATCAAGAGTGATACCAGTGAAACCTACAACTTGGCTACGATCTAGGACATTGTTAGTGCTTAGTGTTTGGACCTAGTGCTTAGTGTTTGGACCTAGTGCCTAGTGTGTAACTAGTGCTAGTGAATAAAGTCTTCTAAAAGAGTCAGCAGGTCTTTCTCTCCAAATCCTTCGAACCCTAACACGTAACAACTGGTGTCGGAAGTGAGGTTTGGAGATGCCATTGACTCCGAGAGAGGACTTCGAGGGCGTCAGGACAAGGGCACAACGAGCTGCGGAGGCCACGCCCGCTGTGGACCAAGCCCCGCCCACTGGCCCCACCCACCAGGCCCCGCCCACCAACCACGCCCCTCTAGACCCGCCCACTGGCCACGCCCACCATGCCACGCCCACCGACCACGCCCATCGGGCTCCGCCCACCCAGGCCCAGGCTCCGCCTACTCAGACTCAAGCCACGCCCACTGGCTCCGCCCACCTTGCCACGCCCACCACACCGGCCACGCCCACTAGACAAGCTCCGCCCACTGGATCCGCCCACCTTGCCACGCCCACCACACAGGCCACGCCCACTAGACAAGCCACGCCCACGAGCGGCGCCGTAGCGTCAGTGGCACTTCAATTAGGAAATTTAATTGAACTGATAGAGATGCAAAGGGCTGAAATTCGGTCAATGAAGGAGTTACAAGAACGCAAGTTCGAGTCACAAGAACGCAAGCTCGGCGCTTTGCAAGAATCACAAGAACGCAAGCTCGAGTCACAAGAACGCAAGCTCGGCGCTTTGCAAGAGTCACAAGAACGCAAGCTCGGCGCTTTGCAAGAATCACAAGAAAAAGTGCTTTGTGCTATAAGTGATGTTAGTAACACGGTGATTAAGCTTCGAAAAGATGTCGACGTAGTGGAAGAACGAGTTACCGGGTTAGGATTGGATGTCGAAAATGTGAAAACCGGCCTCATTGAACTACAGAAGAAAGTAGTGCGCCTTGAAACCACGGGAGTTGCGATCTCTAGTGGAACTATCGGAGTGGCACAAGGACCAAGAGTGAAAGTTCCGCCATACGACGGCACTACTTCCTGGAACGCTTATCGTCAGCAATTCCAGACGGTTGCTACTGCCAACGGATGGACGGAAGAACAATGCTTGACCGCTCTCACTGTTGCGCTCAGAGGGCAAGCTTTGTCGGTCCTGGAAGCACTGCCACATACAGGAAATGGGTTCCAAGACCTGATGGAGGCACTTGAATCCAGATACGGGGAGCGACACCTGGAGCACGTGTTCCGTGCCCAACTGCGTGACAGAGTCCAACGCTCAGGAGAAGGACTACAACAATGGGCGTTGGAAATTGAAAAACTCGTCAGAAAGGCACACCCAGGAGCCGACACCAAGATGGTAGACACGAATATTGTTCAAGCATTTGTCGACGGAATCAAAGACCTGGAGGTCAGAACTGCAGTGAGGCTTCGTCACCATACCTCGCTAAAAGAAGCATTGGCGCATGCTTTGGAGGTCGAGGCTGTTCGTTATGACATACGGCATACGCATAAGATCCGCGAGGTCTCTGAGGAAGTCAAGGAGGTTAAGGCCCCTACGAAGAAAAGTTCTGGAGCCATGTGCTACAAGTGCGGTGAGAGGGGCCATCTTCAGCTCAACTGCCCGCAGAAGGAAACCCAGATGGCCAGGATGAACAGACTCGAGGAACAAATAGAGGTGCTGAAGAAGCAGGGGGCTTTGTCTCTTGCCCGGGATCAGGGAAACGAATAAAAGCCAGGACTAAGGGGCGAGTACTGGCTGACGCGGAGGGAGCCCCGATAACTGTTATCTCCCAGGCATGCAGCGGGAATAGTCTTGCGATTCAGGGGACTATTAACGGGACGGATTGCAAAATGACTCTGGACACAGGAGCCTCTAGAACAATAGTGAACCCAACTCTGGTAAAAACCGCAACGGGACACAAGAGGAGAATTAACTGTCGGCTACTTACTGCCTCCGGTCAGCCAATACCCGTCCTGGGAGAAACGTCAGTTACGATGTATGTAGGGGGGTCCTCATACTCTCATAACGTAATCGTGGCTGAGATTGTGGATGATTGCATCTTGGGTTTGGATTTCATGAAGAAACACAACTGCAGAATTAATGTCGCTGACGGAGTTTTCAAGTGTGGTGAAGAAGAAATCTTCATTCTTGGAGGCGTCTGCGGGAAAGTCGCATGTGTACAGAAAGTCATCATACCTGGACGAGCGGAAGCTCAGGTACTGGTGGAACTGCCGCCAGCTGGAAAGAAAAAGTCAAACAGATGCGTGTTGATCGAAGACACACCTACCAAGACATCGTCACAAAAACTGATGACGGCGAGAACCCTTGTTAGTGGAAGCAGAAACGCTGTGGTCAGGGTTTTGAATCTTGATGATCGCGAGATCTGCCTGAACAAAGGTGATGTCATCGGAAAGTGCGAGGAAGTTGTCTGGATGAAAAAGTGTAGTTCGATGACAGGCGCAGACTCGGCAAACAGCAATAATTACGGTTTAGTGACTAAGCTACTCGATGACTGTAAGAGTAATCTGACTTATTCGCAGAGCATGAAAGCTAAGAAGTTTTTGCAGCGCTACGCGAATATCTTCTCCAGTCAAGAAGGGGACCTTGGAAGAACGTCAATGGTTCAGCACAGGATAGATACCGGAAGCGAGAGACCAATTCGTCAACGAGCAAGACGGATACCAATTGCAAAGGAAAAAGAAGTTGAAGGCCTTTTGGAGGACATGAGAAGGAATAAGATTATTGAACCGTCTACAAGTCCGTGGTGCTCACCTGTTGTATTAGTGAAGAAGAAAGATGGTAGCACGAGATTTTGTGTGGACTATAGGCGTCTCAATGATGTCACTAAGAAGGACAGTTACCCGTTACCTCGAATCGACGACACTTTAGATACCCTGAGTGGCATGAAATGGTTCTCGACCCTAGACCTGAAGTCTGGCTACTGGCAGGTAGAAATTCATCCAAAAGACAAGGAGAAGACAGCTTTCTCGACCGGTAAAGGTTTATGGCAATTTAACGTCATGCCCTTCGGATTGTGCAACGCACCTGCCACATTTGAGCGACTCATGGAGTGTGTACTGGCAGGCTTAGTTGGAGAGGCTTGCTTAGTCTACTTGGATGACGTCATAATTGTCGGCCGCGACTTCGAGGACCATTTGCGAAACTTGGAGCGAGTTTTCGCCAAAATAGAGGGAGCCAAATTAAAGTTGAACCCGGAAAAGTGTCATTTATTCAGGAGCAAGGTCAACTATCTCGGCCATATTATCTCCAGTGATGGAATCCAGACAGACCCGGAGAAACTGGAAGCAGTTCAAAAATGGCCTACCCCGAAGGACAAAACCGAAGTGCGGGCATTCCTCGGCCTATGCTCGTACTACAGGCGTTTTGTTAAGGGATTCGCAGAGATAGCCAAGCCATTACATCGGCTGACAGAAGATAAACGACAATTTAGTTGGGATGAGACTTGTGAAGATTCTTTTCAGAAACTGAAGAAACATCTGTGTGAAACACCAATCCTGGGTTATTCACAAACTGAAGGTCAGTTTATAGTTGACACGGATGCAAGCAACACGGCCATTGGAGGGGTGTTATCTCAAAAACAGGGTGAAAGAGAAGTTGTTATTGCATATTTCAGCAAATCTTTATCCAAGCCAGAGAGAAACTACTGTGTGACAAGACGAGAACTCCTGGCTGTTGTAAAGACGCTACAACATTTCAACAAATATCTCATCGGCAGACAGTTTTTACTACGAACTGACCACGCAGCCTTGAAGTGGCTACTGCAATTCAAGAACCCAGAAGGTCAAGTAGCTCGATGGATTGAACAGCTCCAGGAGTATGACTTCAAGACGGAACACCGCAGCGGAAAGACACATGGGAATGCCGACGCACTCTCACGAAGGCCGTGTTCGGAGGACTGCAAACATTGTGTTAAGCAGGAATGCAATGAAGAAACATTAAAACTAACGAGAACAGATCCTTTGAGTCTCTGGGAGAATGATGCTATGAGGGAGGCTCAAGAAAAAGATGACGACCTTCGGCACATCATCACATGGAAGAAACGGGGTGACGTAAAACCAATATGGAGTGAGGTTGCACCCACTGGCGCTGTCACTAAGGCGTACTGGGCGCAATGGGACAGTCTGATACTCCAAAACGGAATACTCTACCGGAAATGGGAGAAGACTAACGGCAGAGAGTTCCATCTTCAGATAGTTGTCCCAAGAACGAGAGTACCAGATGTTCTCCGTGAAATACATGATGGCGTATCAGGAGGGCATCTAGGTGTCAAGAGGACGTTAACAAAAGTGCGAGAACGATTCTACTGGTTGCATTGTCGAGATGATGTACAGGATTGGTGCCGCAAATGTACTACTTGCGCTGCTGTAAAAGGACCACAGACCAGGAGCCGTGGGAACCTGCGGTTGTATAACGTCGGTGCACCGTGGGAACGAATTGCAGTTGACGTAGCTGGGCCATTTCCTGTAACGGATTCGGGAAACAAGTATTTTATGGTCGTCATTGACTACTTCACCAAATGGCCCGAAGTGTTCGCCATACCAAACCAAGAAGCCACAACAGTCGCTTCTAAGTTAGTCGAAGAAGTTATATGTCGCTTTGGTGTGCCTCTGGAAATCCATTCTGATCAGGGCAGGAACTTCGAATCGCAGGTGTTCCAGGAAGTGTGCAGAATTTTGGGCATGCATAAGACGAGGACCACCGCGTACCATCCACAGTCTGATGGAATGGTTGAGAGATTTAACCAGACCCTTGAGAGGCATTTGGCGAAATTGGTAGATGACAAACAAAAGGATTGGGACAAGTATATACCACTCTTCCTTCTGTCTTACCGAACCGCCGAGCATGAGAGCATAAAAGCTACCCCGGCATATGTCAATTTCGGTAGAGAACTACGAATACCAGTAGACCTATTGACAGGAGGGTCACCGGAGGGACCAAAGACTGTACAAGACTATGTCTGCGATTTAAGGGAAAAGATGCGCTATATACACGCCTTGGTTCGGGAAAATGGGTTACAGTCAAGTGAGAACATGAAAACCAGATACGACCGGAAATCGAACACGAGCGGCTTCGAGGAAGGGTCACTGGTGTGGCTGCATAACCCAACTCGCCGGAAAGGGAAATCTCCAAAGTTGCAGAACCAGTGGGACGGTCCATACAAAGTGGTTACCCGACTGAATGATGTGACCTATAGGATTCAAAAGCAACCAAGAGGGACATTCAAAGTGGTACACATAGACCGTCTGGCGCGTTACCATGGTAGTAACAACGATGCTCGGGACGAGCATCTCTAAGAGGGGAGTAGTGTTACGAACACACAAAACACAAAGGAGCTAGCGCCATCTAGCAGCAACTAGTAAAACCAATTAAAGAACCGAACAGAGTGAAACCCCTATTAGATACTAGATGGCGTTAGAGGAACTACCGTACATGCGCGAATCTTCTAGAAAACATTCGTTCCGGGCGATCACGTTCGCGCACAGTCGGGAACATTCTGGAACTCGTCTCGGCGCATATAAATAGCGGCAGGGAGGCGAGCCCGGGCAGTTCAGTTCGAGCTACGATAAAGGCGACTTCGAGAGCGAAAACAAGTGATCAAGAGTGATACCAGTGAAACCTACAACTTGGCTACGATCTAGGACATTGTTAGTGCTTAGTGTTTGGACCTAGTGCTTAGTGTTTGGACCTAGTGCCTAGTGTGTAACTAGTGCTAGTGAATAAAGTCTTCTAAAAGAGTCAGCAGGTCTTTCTCTCCAAATCCTTCGAACCCTAACACGTAACAATATTTATGTAGGGATTATCTCTGAAAATATTGTCCATGATGAAGTATTAAGAATACAAACGTCAGCACCCCCATCTTCCGCGAGCATGCGGCTCGCCAAGGCGGTCCACCTAGTCCTCGGGAGTGGGTCGAGTCGAGGCACCGACGGAGGATCTGACGTACCACCTCATCCAGATCCTCACGGGTCATGGCTGTTTCGCCAAGTACATGTGGGAGCTGGTTGGTAATGAGTTTGATCCTGAGTGCCGCAATTGTGGGAGTGGGGCCGTGGACATGGGGGAACACCCCCTTGCCGTGTGCACGGCCTGGGACACCCAGCGTGTTGACCGTCGACGTTCTGGGCAAGGATTCGTCACCCTCAATGAACAATGTTGTGCTGCCGTCGCCTCCTTGGCCAGGGAGGTGATAGCGGCAAAGAGGGAGTCCCTGCGGGGAGCGCGAACACGCTGGAAAATCCTTGCTACCGTAATAAGCGCAGTTGGCAGAGCTACGGAACGGCTTTCCGAGGTCTTGCGTCAAGTCCCGCTGGCAGTAATCACTTTTCCACCGCAATTTAATTTATTAAATATTTCGTGATTTTTAATAATAGACATTACAATTTTTCGGTATTATATTAAAATCGGAATTTCTAAATTCCGAATAAAGTTTTTCGGAATATTTCGGTGTTCCCGGGGTGGTGACATTTGTATTCTTAATCGGTAAACACACGGAGAACCAGCGTGAAAAACCACCATTCGTAAATATTACCAGCCTTTAGCAGCATTACCTTCCACCAATCAGTACTTTCATCAAAAGCTACAATGGTTCCAAAATATTTTTTTAACTCGTTTAACTTACAGTAATATAGGTATTGATTTTACAATTAACTTCATATCTGTATATCAATTTACTATAGTTACCCCAAACAGCGCAAAAATATAAGCCCCTATGAGATTATCCTATTTGTGGCAAACGATCATTTTCGGCACCGACATCAAACTAATGTTGGTAAAGTAAAATTTGATGGGCCACCGTTACCTCATTGACAGTTTGCGTTTTGACGCACAGCTTATATAACGGACTCTATAAGCAGACTCCAATAGATACTTTGGCTACATAAAGTGACGGTTGTACTTAAATGTATTTTAAAAATGTATTTTGAAGCCTCAAGTAATTGAAATACTAATTACAAATTACTTCGACGTCTGGTAATTGAAATACAAATTACAAATTACATTTTGAGGCAGTAATTGAAATACAATTACAAAATACGTAATTGTATTTCAATTACGTATTTCAATTACATGTAATTGAAATACTGCCCAACCCTGATAACAACATACTTTAGGCCAGGGATGCACAGACCGCGGCCCGCGGGCCGCATGCGGCCCGTCGGTCAAATACTGGTGGCCCGCCAACATCAAAAATAATACTCTCGTACATTCGAAAAATATTGAATTCTATTCCAGAATAAAACCAAAAATAATTGGTCAAGTGCGAGTCGGACTCGCGCACGAAGGGTTCCGTACCATTATCTATGCAACATAAGGCAACGTTATTAATTATTTTATATTGTAATATTTATTATATTGTAAATTACTTATCGAACATATTTTTAGGGTTCCGTACCCAAAGGGTAAAAACGGGACCCTATTACTGAGACTTCGCTGTCCGTCCGTCCGTCCGTCCGTCTGTCACCAGGCTGTATCTCAAGAACGGTGATAGCTAGAGAGTTGAAATTTTCACAGATGATGTATTTCTATTGCCGCTATAACAACAAATACTAAAAATAAAATAAAATAAATATTTAAGGGGGGCTCCCATACAACAAACATGATTTTTAGGGTTCCGTACCCAGTATCTCAAGAACGGTGATAGCTAGACAGTTGAAATTTTCACAGATGATGTATTTCTATTGCCGCTATTACAACAAATACTAAAAATAAAATAAAATAAATATTTAAGGGGGGCTCCCATACAACAAACATGATTTTTTTACCGTTTCTTGCTCGATACTAATAACGTTGCCTTATGTTGCATAGATAATGGTACGGAACCCTTCGTGCGCGAGTCCGACTCGCACTTGACCAATTATTACTTTTCATCACAAAAAATAAATCAAAGGATTATCGTTTCGGATCTTAGTCTACAAAATTATCTCATTCAATTATTACGCTTAATTGTTTACTACCGCTTTGTTAAATATTTTCAGTAGGTACGATGACGACCTATACATTGAGGATGTGCTGAAAGAGACAGTTTATTTTACATACATACATCGCCCAAAGCTATTATACTATTTGCGCTATGTACTGTTTACACTTTACGCCAATTATGTATTCATCATTACGATAAGTCAAGTAAACTCTGATTTATTACAGAATTATAGAGTTCATATTTATTATATTGGTTTCGTTTATACACACACACGCACACACACACACACGTACGCACGCACACACACGCGCACACGCACACACACGCGCACACACACACGCGCGCTCGCTCACACACGCGCACACACACACACACACACGACAAATGTAATTTCTAAGAATACACTCGCCATTTGAACGTCATAACAAGTAACATCGTTTTTGATTTCATACCACGCCTACCAAGTTATCTGAAGTTATACACGCAAATACTATTTTAAGGGCTGCATCACGCACCAACAGCGATATAATAATAATATGTCCTATCCATCACTACCAAAATGCGAATCCAATCTGTAATATTATTTGAAAAAAAAAAATTATTATTAATAATCCAACTTTTTCAATGTAATTCAATTTCATTTATTTGCGATAATGGGTGGTAAATAAGATTTTCCAAATGATTATACAATTTTTCCAAATGTATATTATTACATCGTATACATAACGATACTACCTGTTTTAAATTTTACGATGCGTATCAACTTAAGAAAATGTCGAAATCAAGTGGCGCATCACTATTTGTTTTAACAAGCTTGACCTTGAACCCAAATAAATACTACCTGTTTAATTTTTAAGAGATAATTTAGTTTGTAACTTTTTATCTTTTTGAACCTTTTTTTGTTTTTTTATAAAACTATAAATATATGTATTATTGATCTTATAACTTACTAATATATAATACCCTAAAATAATAATAATTGTTTTTGTAACAATAATCAATGGTTTAAATTTAAATATATTAAAATGCCACCTAGTTAAAAACCGTGTTAAAAATAACAAAGCGATCATTGAAGCGTATCATCTGCCATCTATCGCAAGAGGTTATTTTATCGTAAGAGGTTATTTGCAAGTACTAATCAGTGGAAAATAATTATTATTGTATTTTTTCGTTGAATGTAACATATTAAATATGTATTAGACTTTTAATTTAAGTTAATTTTTTCTGTCGAGACGTATCTTATTGCAACGTCCGTTTTATACAAGTTGTTACGCTAGGGAACAGCGCTACCTAGATTTAGCGTGCATTTTATGGTGTACATACTGGATAGTACATATGGGAATTGATAATCTAATGACTCATTCTGCCGATACCGAACATTATTTGAGCATTTGTAAAGCAAGACTCGTTAGCTCAGCTGGTTAGAGCGCCGTACATGTATCAGCGCCCCTAGAGGGACGAGCCAGCTCTTTCCACGGAGGTCGGAGGTTCGAATCCTTCACGAGTCGAACTTTAATATTTTACTTTTTTTTTTAGAGCTAAATTAAATTTTAAAACTAAATTTTAGCGGTAAAAAAATAAACAAATATTTGTTAGACAGCTTCACAGCAAGACCCTATTACGGAGACTGACTGAGATTTAAAAGCTTAGAAACATTTTAAAGCTATTTTTACTTCTTTGGCAGGTTAAATAACCGACTCTCTGAAGTTAGTTACAAATCCCTCCCCTTTCTTCGCAATCTCTTGCTATTGAGTTTAAGTAGGCGTCTTGCTACAACCGCCAATAAATAATAATAATGATGTCATAAGTTGTGTAACTTTCTTTCAACGATTTTATTGACAGTTTCTATAAGCGATATCGCCTGCTTCATAATGCATAGTTATTACATCCGATCGTGGATAAATTTTAATAAAGTACCTACATGCTAACAACTTGGATAAATAGGCACATTGCGTAAATGGGTACATCTTTGATAGGAACAGCAAAGAGGTCTGAACCCTTTAACTGTTTTTAAACCTTTTCAAATACATAACAACAGTACGAGTATGTGTTTTAACAATAAGATAAGGGTTTTAGGAGATTTTATCTGTGTCTATGATTTTATTTAGGTAATTATTATTTTGTGTAGATATTTGAACGAAGGGAGCCTAAAAGTTGCTCCCAAGATGATCAATAATCAAAAATAGCACAACACCCAACAAAAGCATTCGCTTCAAAAATTGACTCGTAAAGGACTTGACTTGAACCTTCGACCTCCGTAGAACTAATATTGTAATGAACTGGGTCAAATTCTTGCGATACAGTGCTCTAACCCACTGAGATAACAAGACTTGCAATTCAGTTATTAAATCAATGTTCTATAATAATAAAATGACTCATGTCGTCTAAACGCATGATTCATTTGACGAGCACAGCATGGCAAAGGCACCCAATTACCCACAGGTTGTCTTTGTTCGGCTTATAATACTACCAGCTGTGTACGACCCTGCTACACAGTGGAGAATTCATTTTATCTACTGACTCATGGAGACTCTAGTCTCCATGTAATGACTACACTGTAGGGTTTGCTTTCAAGACTTTTGTCTCTTTGCATTTTACAACTCCATGTATTGAAAAGTTACTAAAAAGTGACTGTAAAAATGTGTAATATTTTCTAACACTTGCGCGACTCATCTGTTTAAATAAAACTACTTTTTACGGATTTAGACGCGTATATTATTATTTGTTTTAAATTTTGGCCCGACGTTTCGGAGACTTTGCAGTCACCATGGTCGTGTCGACTTTGCAGTCTCACCCGTGACCATGGTGACTGCAAAGTCTCCGAAACGTCGGGCCAAAATTTAAAACAAATATACGCGTCTAAATCCGTAAAAAGTAGTTTTATGTAAAAATGTGTGTCATCAAATTATATAGCGCTTGTTCAATTCAAGTGTTATTTTTATTGCAACTATCTATTTAGTTTTATTCCACGAAGTAAATTTTCTTGTTTATAAATAAAAATTCGTACTCGTATTCTTCTTTTATTGGAAGAGATTGGAAGGTTATGTAAAAAAATAAATTAATAAAAATTAAAACGAAATAAGTTAATGGCAACATTGTCAAGGTCGCGACATGCATATGTCACCTGCTTGTCAAACTTGTCATTTCATTTCTAAACACGTAAGGGGATTATAAAATAATTCGGAGTGGCTATTCCGAGGTACTTTTTTATCCTTATTCTACCTCAGATGTCAGGATTATTTCCCCTCAAAACGCATAGGCAATGTTATATGAAAATGACATACGTAGAAATTAATAAAATTGCTCAGAAAATCTAGTTTCCACCTATTTATCATCGTTACAAGACGCTATAACATCATCATGCTATCACATAATCATTGTATCAATTTTATTTTGCTATTACTATCCTTATTTCAATGATTTATATCACCCATATTTGGTTATCACACAAAAAAACTATCATCTACTACGGCTGGCAACAAATATAAGCTAATAAACTTTAAAATGTATCACTGTGTGGGTGAAAAATAGTCAGTGTGTGACGAAATTTGACAGTTGATGTCTATGTATTCCAGGTATTTTTCATTGTTTTGGCTATTTTCAGGTACTTTTTTATAAGGTGAGCTCCGTGTTCATACAATTTGTTTGATTAGCGAGGTCAAGATTTTTTGGTGACGTTTACTTATTAGTGTGCTGTAATGATATGCTCGTGTTTGTACATAAATACGTTCCTTTATACTCAAATCATAAGTAAAAGAAAGTTTTAGTATACATTTCTTTAAAAATAGGAGCCTTGTAGGGACACAATATACTGATTTCATTGTTTGCAAGTAGACGTATGTGAACAGGCCTACGAATGCATAAAGACCATTGTGCTAGCCACCTAAGTTATTATATACAAATATATTTATTACAGTATGTATGGTATTATTGTTCTCCTTACTTATATAAGCTATTACTATATTAAATATATTGGAGTCGCAAATAAACGCCATTCAAGTCTGGACATATTTCATTTTATCCTCTAACCAACCGACACGACAACTAACCCTATAGTGGTGAACCCGACGTGATTGATTGTGTTAGAGACGATTTTTTTTTAAAGTAATACCGGACGAAGAAATTGATTAACAACATGGAGAAACCTGAACAGCTTGTTGCCAGTCCTATTAGCAACATCTTCAAGGATTCCGAAGTTCTGGGTGGACCAAACGCGACTCCGGTTCATCCAGTTTGAAGCCGTTATCGAAAACCAGAGGGTCTGTAACGAAGGCAAGTTGAATTTCGTCGTCACTAAACAACCGCCTTATAGTTTGCGACAGACAGACAGGTATGCAATTTTAAATAGACACTGGGGCTAATGTATCAGTGATTCCTGTGTATAAAAATAGTTTGTGTGATCGTACCGATAAAAAGTGGAATTATAACTTGTGCGCAGCAAAGGGAACTTTAACTAATTAACTAATTTATTTTTATTTTTTACTTATTAATTTATTACAATAATTAAATAGTTTTACATATAAAAATCTAATTAATGATAAACTTATGTTACAACATACAATAGGTATACTCTAACATATTATTACATACTCGCACACACGCACAGACACGTACACACGCACACCCAAATTCACATACATACCAAAAACCAACCACATCTAACTATTGTCTTTACAAATCAATATGTACCTATGTTATCAACTACTCATCCTAAAACTGTATACTTACTTATGCACCTATTGGAGGGAGCCTGGAGTTCTGTAGCACAGGTCTCGGCCTATTTCAGACTCCAGACACTCACAAGGTCTGATGTGAATTATATGTTTTTGTTTAATGATTTGTATATACTATTCCTTGTAAGAAGTAAATAAATTTATTATTATTATAACTTATATTGATATGTACTTATAATTTACTACAAATATTCAACACATAAGTGGTAGCGATAATGTTGTCGCGAACAGTCGCGTGCCAAGACCCTTATTTGACGTCAACACTTGAATTGATAAACTGATAACCATTGACGTGGAAAGTGTCCTATTAGCACCAAAATTACTTGTCAGTGCACTATATTCCAAACATAAATTTCAATTCAATTATGGTTTTCATTTTACGATTTATGATGCTCATACCTCAGATTTCACTATTTATGCAGATCCTACTGTAAATTATATCAGTGTAGTTATGTACACAGCCTTTGGCGAGATCTATTTCTGGTCTAAGGCAGGTTCTCCAAGAGTATCCTAAACCTGCGCCATTGTATACGTATCCTTAAAAATAAGTTATGTACGCTTCTTCGTATTGAATAAAACGAATTATATTTATTCGTACATCGCATCAGTCAACGTATTCATTTTAATAACATCACCTATGTTTTACGTATACTCATAATTAATTTATGCTGTATTTTTGCTGATTACTTTTAAACGATTAACTTCCTTTAACAGAGAATCTGCAAGATGTCGAAGGAGTTGGTGCAATAGTAAGAACTATTGAAAATCTCACTGAATTAGAGCAGGTGCTCAAGTCCACTATTTTGGAACAATTGTCATACCGGCACAATACCGGCACGATACCGTTGCAATTGAAGTCAAATATCCGTAGTCTGCTATATGCCGTCATAACGGTCTTTCAATGGTAATAGAATTGTCGATCTCTTTTATCTATGCATTGAATTTTCGGTCTCTTTTATCTATGGATTGTGTTAGAATGGTATGTATGTGTTGCCGTTTTTAAAAAATGCGTTAGTTGAAGTGATTTTCGAAAAACTACTAATAAATTTAAACATTTAATCATGCTAGACTTCGTTTAAATATATTTGTACATACTATTTATTAGTTTAAAAAGCAATGTGAAGTTTAGGAGATTAGTAAATTGCAATAAATTACAAAGAACAATTTCTAATATTTCTATCTATCTATTTTTTATTTATGGCAATCTGTCGACACAGGACAATTTAAAAATATTACTGTCAAATTCAAAATAGCAGACTACCGAAACATTTCAGTCATTGAATTGCAATTGTGAAGCAGTTGTGTACGAGACTAGCAATTGATGTCACTTTGACAATTGTAAGACAATGATGAAGTCGTTATGACGACACATTAATAGTAGACTACCAAAAACTTTACTATTGCACCATAATGGTACAATAATGGTACAGTTGTGACACCGTTGAAATACCCGACTCAGGGCCCAGAAAGATAGGATAATAACCCAGAATCAGTACTTAGAAGAAATAGCTTCAATGACTGGTAAGTTTTTAGTATGCACTGATGTTTTGTAATTATGCTATAAAAATCCTTTGCATTTTTACGTAATAATACCAAGAATTAATAACATTTTGTATTTGTTCTTTGCAGAAGTGAGTGTCAGAACACTAAAGAGAGTTAAAAGGGAAGGTGCAGTAAATGAAGGTGTCTGGAGAACCCTGGGGAAGAAACGCCCACGGAAACCTACTGTGTCTAATCTAGATAACTTTGACATAGATGCTATGCGCAACAAGATAAACGAATTTTATATTGTTAAAAAACAAGTTCCTACACTGAGGACACTGTTGGTGGAGTTAAAAGAAAGTATTGATTTTAACGGATGCAGAGAAACTCTGCACCGCTTGTTATTAGCCAATGGCTATGAATTTAAAAAGAATAAAAATGAGCGTTCTGTATTAATAGAACGCCATGACATATCTGCTTGGAGACATCGATTTTTAAAAACTATAGCAGGGAAACGTACAGAAGGCAAGCTAATCATTTATTTAGATGAGACTTATGTCCATAGAAACTACAAGCCTAAGAAGGCCTGGCAAGGTCCTTCAACTAGTGGTGCAATTGAAAATGTTTCCACCGGGAAAAGGTACATTATAGTTCATGCTGGATCAGAGAAAGGCCCCGTACCAAACTCTTTGTTAGTGTTTAGTACTAAATCAAAAAATTCTGACTATCACCACGACATGAATGCTGAAAATTTTAATAAATGGCTAAAAGAAAAACTTATACCAAATTTGGAAGAACCAAGTGTAATCATAATGTATAATGCTAGTTACCATTCGGTAATTATAAATAAGGTTCCTAACACACAAACACGTAAAAGTAATATAAGAGAGTGGCTTCGTGATAACGGAATTCCGTATGAGGACTACCACATGAAAGCAGAGCTGTTGTGTATTGTAAAACGAAATACACCTGATCCAATATATGAAGCTGATGAAATATTAAATCAATGTGGTCATGAGGTGTTACGACTTCCACCCTATCATTGTGATCTAAATGCGATCGAGCTTGTGTGGAGTTTAGCAAAACGTAAAGTGGCTAGCATAAATATTGCAGTTACTACAGCTGCATTAGAAGAAATCATTAAAGATTCATTTGAAAACGTAAGTGCACAGGATTGGAAGAAAATGACTGATCATGTCATAAATGTTGAAAATAAATATAAAGAACGTGATAAAATAACAAAAGAAAATTTAGAAAGTTTTATTATAAATGTTGCAGATAGCGATACAAGTGACAGTGATGAATCTTTTGGCATTGAAGTGTTAGAATCTGATTTTGATTATGATGAATAAAACCAAGTTATTATGTATGGAATATTATCGTATTTTATTTCTCTATTTATTTTCGATTCCGCCCTTATTCACCAGATCAATAAATCCTTAAAATCCCATTACAAACCTGGCACATAAATAAATTTATACATGTGTACGTAAATTCTGTTTCTTTATTTCCCTAATATAATGTTCTTATACTGTCTATTCATTACACAATTACCAAGTATCAAAGTAGATTATTCCAATTTTCATAGTATAATTTGAGTGTTGTCATGCATGTATTTTTTAAATTTGCCGCCGATTTCTAGGGCCAGCTTTCGTTAGCCAGACTATAGTAGGTTATAAATTACAGGCTTATTTTATAACGAAAATACAGCTTATTTTGCTGGAGTAAGTATCAATAACGCCTTATTTTACGGGCTTTATTTATGCCCTTATTTGTACTCACCAAATCTTGCCAAAGGTTACTCCAGTAAAATGTACCTAGGAATAGCCACTGCCAAAATAATTGTGAAAACCTGTGGTGAAAACTATCGATCGATACATTTTAATATCGTTTAAACTTTACAGAAATCCATAAAAATGGCATCTGTACCTCTAATGTTTGCCCAGGATGATTGTGAGTTAGGTGGAAAAGAATCTATCGAGGTAAAATTTCACTTTTTACTTTGGCTTGCAAAATTTACAAACAGTGAATGTTATTCACTGATTGTCCTTCATTACGTGCTCGCAACAATAAACACTTATGTACATAAAGCCTTTTAAGACTATAGCTATTTTATAAGCTATTGAAATACGATTAAAATGGCTAATTACTAATATTTCGTAATGAAATTGCTAATGAATTCTTCAACGATTTAAGTATGTTCACGTGTTACTAAAGATAAGATAATTAATTCAAGTGAATTGTTTTATATCTTACAATAGGACGTCATTTAACAAACAAGCTATCTACTATTTAACATTTTAATTCTCAAACATGTTTCAAGGAAATTATATATAAGGAAAATAGTTATATTTTCTCTACGTTTAAAGAAATGTATAACTTATTGAGTGCTATGATAGTATAGTATTCTTTGCACCAACATACTATGTTACTGGCAATGCAACTAGTCTTTTTATTATTTTTTTAAATTTTTACATATGGCGGAAACCTGTCTTCTTAACATATGTAAAATTTATCTCAATTGAACTATATTTCATAAAATTTATTAAAGAACATTATTGTTTGTATAAAATCTCATTGCCCGTATGAGTTAAGCTTGCCTTTGTTCACTATTTGTATTGGTGACTTTGGCAAATATCTATCAACTCTACGTCAACATATTAAAATCCATCCAGTTGTGCAGCTAGTTGTTTTTTTGTGAAAGAGCTACAATTTTCATGCTTTGTCATAAACTTTCACTGTTATAATATTAGTAGGATAGAATAGCATGATATAAATACAAAAATAAAAAATACTTGTATGAGCTGATAAAATACTGTTATTGAAAAAATTTAAATACCTTCTTTTCTGACATATAAAAAAATAAATAAATAATAAGTATTCATGGACATTTCACACAACGTCCTCTGGTCCCAAGCTAAGCTTATATGCTTGTGTTATGGGTACCAGAATACGGATATAATACATAAACTACTTTTCTTTAGTAAATACATACTTATAATACATAAGAAACACCCAGACGCAGTACAAACATTTGTATGATAATTAAAAACATCACACAAATGATTGTCCTGACTGGGAATCGAACCCGAGACCTCATGATCGGCAGTCCATTATATGAACCACTCCACCACGAGGCCCGTCAAATTATCGTCGTAAAATTATCCTAAAGATAATCCTTACAAAATTTAAAATCGCAAGCGTTTCAATGGCTGCTGAGAAGTATATACAGGGTGTCCCAGAAATCAACGTCAAGCCGAAAACGGATGACGGGCCAAGGGATGGTGGTTCTCAGAAAAATAGGAAAAAAAATTTTTTACCAGCACTCTACATATTATAGCCATTTAAAAAAAAAACGTGAAAATCAACACCTTGTTATGATTTTTCAAATACTATGACTACAAAATGTTACTTAGCTTACTTATTTTGGGGGGGATTTGTTACTGAATAATGTTAGTATAAATTACAATTCAAAATTTGAACACAACTATCTTGGTTTCAGAGGAAATATCCCTAATTTGCCCAAACATGTACTCAAAATTATTACATCATTCTAATTAAACTATCTGTGCTGAAAAAAAAATGTACTACACTATTTCGGCACATGGCATTAAAAGATGGCGCATTTAGTAGGCTTTCTAAAATGCTATAACACTTACTACATTTTATCCTAATTATGGTATTTTTTTTTTTTAAATATTTCGGATTTATGGTTTTTGTTTTACTCAAAAAAAATTTGGTAATGGCATCTAGTTTCCCTTCCCCCATTTTTAGGAGTCGGGTAAAAAAATACTAGTGACACTGTTTTGCGAAGTTATTGTGAATAGGGTTGACGTTGATTTCTGGGACACTCTGTATATGTAAATGTTTACAATGAACTTAAACTTGCATAAATTTTAATATAAATGTCTTTATAATTACAACAAATAAAACAATTATTATAATTTCAGGATGACTTCTCATATCGCAACAATGTCGCCAACGCCGACAAGGAAATCAGACTGGGTTTTGTACGGAAAGTGTATGGTTTACTTACCATACAACTGCTGGCTACAGTTGCAATTGCTGGTACATTCCACTTTGTTGAGCCAGTCAAACTGTTCATACATGCTAAGTAAGTATAAATAACATACTTTGAGAAAGAAGCTGTCAGAAGATATAGGGTAAACCTGCCTATGCCCACTATGCAATGTAAGAACCTCCTCATTTATGGTCTAGCCTAGGGATATAATACTGATTGAATCTCGGACCTACCCCCACATACACACAAACTTCTACAAAAATCTCTTGAGCCCTTTGAAAAGTACAAAAGAATTTTAAATGTTAGGATGAAAAGAAAAAAAAAATCTAATTGAATAATGCAAAAAAAGTTTTAGGAAAAGTTTATTAAAAAATAATTAAGACTAGACATGCCAGAGAACTGTCCAACAATAAATAATCACCTAATATATAATTTTTTTTTTCAGTGACTGGATGGTATTCATAGCATTCATACTAAGTATGATAACGCTGTTTGCTCTCATCGCAAAGAGGCGTGATCATCCCGCCAATCTTTACCTACTAGCAGCTTTTGTAAGTAAAACTTTACTAATAGAACAATAGCTATTCCAGCCAAATTAAATGATTTGGCGTATAAATTACTTCTTGCAAAAATAATGATGGTCAAATAAAATGTGTTATCTAAAAGAAGGAATATACTTGGATAAAGAATCGAAGTCAATTTTCACATTGTCTTTTAAGACAAGGACCAATTTAAGTCGGTCGCTAAACTTTGCCAAAAATCATGACAGAAAGATTACAAGATAAATCAATACAGAAAAAATTCGCACTGGTGGGCAGTGCCGTCACTGTTTTTAGCCACGCCCACTTTCCATGTAATTCAGCGTGGCCCACGATTGTTAGAAACCGAAAGGCGTCTAAGTCTTAAAAATTCTTTGTAAAACGTATACCTTATTTTGAACTACAGTCATAAATACTTTCAATGAAATAGTTTTTTTATATACATTTTTTATTTTGTTTCAGACTGTAGTACAAGCATATTCAATAGGTGTCGTAGTATCATACTACAACACAGCTGTGGTACTACAAGCCCTCATGTTAACATTCGCTGTCGTCTTCTCGCTCACTGTCTTCACACTCAACACCAAGTTTGACTTCTCTTTTATTGGATATGGGTGAGTTATTTACTGCTATACAGGCTGCAATCTTTTGTCACCAGCCACGCACCTCGACCAGAGGAAATTTAGACTTATATAAACCTAACAGAGGCTGCCTTAAATTATCTATAACTAACACTAACTAGGACCTTATTTATTAATCGTATTAATTCTGTAGTATTGCAAACCTCTGCAGCATTTTAATGTAGAGTATATTTTGATAGAAGTATAGTAGTGAGAAACCGATGGCTTGATGGATAATTTGTGAATTAAATATTCATAAATGACTGTCGAAATTTATTAACATTTGTCACGATGGCTCAGTTGGAAAACCGATAGTCCGATGGTCGAGGTAAAGGGTTTTAACCCCAGTAGTAATAACAACTTTGAGCTTTTATTTCATTAAGTAAATACTAATTGTAAGATATCTAGATACTAATAGTAATATATATAGATTGACGGGCCACGTGGTGTAGTGGTTCATATAACGGACTGCCGTTCATGGGGTCTCGGGTTCGATTCCCGGTCAGGACAATTATTTGTGTGATGTTTTTAATTGTCATACAAATGTTTGTACTGCGTCTGGGTGTTTACTATGTATTATAAGTATGTATTTACAAAAGAAAAGTAGTTTATGTATTATATCCGTATTCTGGTACCCATAACACAAGCATATAAGCTTAGCTTGGGACCAGAGGACGTTGTGTGAAATGTCCATGAATATTTATTATTATTATCTATACTAAATTAATATAATGTCACAAGGTCGCGGGTTCGATTCCCGCTTGGGACAATCATTTGTGTGATATTCATAAATATCATACAAATGTTTGTACTATGTCTGGGTGTTTTCTATGTATTATAAGTATGTATTTACAAAAGAAAAGTAGTTTGTGTATTCTATCCGTATTCTGGTACCCATAACACAAGCATAATAAACTTAGCTTGGGACCAGAGGACATTGTGTGAAATTTCCATGAATATTTATTTATATAATGTTATTGCAGATTATTCGCCGGTCTAAGCGTCCTAATTCTCGGTGGAATACTACAGCTCTTTATTCAAAGTTCAGCTTTCGAAGTCGCACTCTCATTCGTCGGCGCCATGTTGTTCAGTCTTTTCCTCATATTTGACACACAAATGATGATGACAACCCTATCGGCCGAAGAATATATCCTAGCTACTATAAACCTTTACTTGGATATCGTTAACCTATTCCTATATATACTACGAATCCTAAATGAATTGAATAGGAACTAACCTATTTTTCTTTACCTATTTTATGTATTATAGTATTTCACCGCACGTTTTTTTGGCTGTGAATTGATGTATTTTCTACTTTTTCGAGAAATTTCGACTTTTATTTCCGCCATCTTGGTTTGGAATTCTTATTTTAAATTTAACTGAAACAATATTATAGTACATCTGCAATAAATTGGCGTAATTTTAACATGAAAATATAGGTAGCTGAATATTATGTCTGCCAGAATTGCGTTTACTTTTCTTACGTAGCAAGGTAATCATTGGGGTAAAAAATATTTAAATCACTTTTGAGGTAATGGCGTGTTTTCTAACTGATTCTTACGTTTTGGGCGCTTCACAGTTACCAAGATCATGGGATATAAATAAAACGTATTATTATATAAATTGAATATCATTATCAGCCTAAAAATTGTTTACTTAATATAAGTGTAAGTAAACAAACTAAACAGTAGAATATTATAAAGAAATTGAAAGAATAATGTTTTTATTGTGATATGTTTTATTGTAATGTATTTTTTATTTATTTATAAACATGTAATGTGACGTCATAGTGTGTAACACTTGATATTGACACCATCATTAGCACAATATAAGTAATGTTGAAATAAATTTAATATTTTATTGTTTAACCAGTACGTTGTTTTATTATATTTTCACTATATAAGGCAACTAAAACTGCCTTAGTTAAAATGTTAACACTTGTATGAGCTGTAATATGCAGTTCCACCTGAAAAATTGGTCAAGTGCGAGTCGGACTCGCGCACGAAGGGTTCCGTACCATTATCTATGCAACATAAGGCAACGTTATTAGTATCGAGCAAGAAACGGTAAAAATATCATGTTTGTTGTATGGGAGCCCCCCTTAAATATTTATTTTATTTTTAGTATTTGTTGTTATAGCGGCAATAGAAATACATCATCTGTGAAAATTTCAACTGTCTAGCTATCACCGTTCTTGAGATACAGCCTGGTGACAGACGGACGGACGGACGGACAGCGAAGTCTCAGTAATAGGGTCCCGTTTACCCTTTGGGTACGGAACTCTAAAAATGACCTACGACTATATAAGTCACACAAAGTTGGGCGTCACGAACGGCATATTGTTAGGTATATACATATGTATATATATACAAGCTGATGCCCGCTACTCCGTACGCGTAGAATTTTAGATCCCCATATATTTTGTCACCGTTTAAACCTTCCCTGCACTTTCACGAATATTTTAAGACCAAAATCACAAAAATCGGCCCAGCCTTTCTAGAGCTTCATTTCGTGGGCCAACAAAGGTCATTTGCTTTTTTTGTAAAATAAACTTTAGTATAGCAAATTTACTAAAATAAGCTTATAGATTATGATTAGAAACCCCATTTCCCTGAAATGGTTTTTAAATTATGAGTTTAAAAAAAATTAACAATGCCAATTGATTAGATATCGAGAGAGACAGATGTATATAGGAAAATGACGAGGCTAGAAATAGAAATATATTAATACGTTCAGTGCGGCTAACGCTTATGCGCGTTTTTCTGATCTTCACCAAGAGCGGGCCGACGCGTATACGCGTCCATACAAAAAAAAAATCTGTAGGCAAGCAGGGTGCGCCGCACCTGTGCGTTTATACCGTGTATTCTGGGTGTCTATTGTTTCGAAGCGGTCGTAAAATGTGGAATTGTAAAGGAGACTACACACTAGTCAGGTTTCTGCTACGAATATTGCAGGGGGGGGGGGCGGCGGCGACGACAATAATAACCTAATTTAGTACAATAGATTATTGAAATAATTTTATTATGACTCGCTCTTTTAACTAAAGTAATAGGTAGTTTTAGTCTATTTATAAATGGTGTCTATTACGAGGTGAGAGTCGTAAATTAAAAAAAATTAAGAATAAAAGGGCTTTCGGGAGAAGGTACCTTTACTATTACTGTTTTATTAAGGTATAACTTACTATTTTAACAAAACCGAACGAAGATATATTATGGCGTAAACTTCACAAAGTCTCTTACAAATAAACACTAGTGTGGAAGCACCTTTATCCATCCAACACCTTTATATGACCCGTAATTGTTATATGACAGTCATAAAACTCGAAAGTTACCGAACGCACATAAGCGTCGGCCGCACTGCGGGAAGGTAAAAGACAACGCGCTATAGCGTCCAGCCGCACTACGCGAGTTTTCTATGAACGCATATAAGCGTTCTTAGCACTACGCGAAAAATTTTTTGAACGCACATACGCGTTTTCAGCACTGGGCGAATGACTCTTTTATTAGCATTGGCTATAAATTCGCAAATTATTCAGCATTGAACGCGTTAATATACGTCTCTTTCGCGCCTCTTTTTGGTATGGTATCTGTCTCTTTCCCGCTATATTAATATCTCGTAACATGCCGTTTGTGGTGCCCATAAATCGGTGGAGCCATTTTGGAGGAACTATAAGACAAAAAAAAAACAAAGTTATAGGGTTGCCAATCAGCAACAATATATTTAGCGGAATCATTATTTTCGTAAATCACAATCATTACCTAAAACAATCACAACTATGTACACATACAAAATTGATGAATATACAGAAATGACATTAAAATCCATTATGCGTGTACTTGCTTTCACGTGTGTCTTATTTTTAACTATGCGAACTAAAATGACCGCCAAAATATCATAAGATTTATTTTCTTTAATGGTTCTTATGTGACTATCTTAATTAAGTCACATTTAGCCAGTGTTTTTTATACAATTTCAGAAAGAGACAAAAGTAAAAAGTTAGAGTAAGAAAGAAATTAAAAACTAACCTTAAAATATTACAATTTCATTTTTTTTATGTAGGTACCTATATATATACAAATTATGGAATTCATTTCTTTACTCTATGAAAATGACAGGGAGATTCGTCACTTATCCACACTTGTCCCAAAAGACTTGTCCACAGCGATCAGGGGCTCAAGTCTGCTATTCAATATTCAATATGGTCACAATGATAGTTCAATTGAATGGTATCATTTGTGACAAAAAATTAACAGTAGACCACCAAAGACCAAGACGCCACATATCACGCCTGGTCAGCGTGGCACAGTAGACCATAATCCCTCCCAAACTTGAAGAGATGCGAGCCCAACAGCGGGACGTTATAGGCTAGAGAGAGATGCAAACACAACTTATATTATACTATGTTGTTTCTTTTTTAGTTTCCATATCAAATTTATCGACACTGGCAACATTATTCGATTCAGTCTCTACAACTTTAAGAGTTTTTATTATTAGAATTTAATTCTACATCCATACTACTATTGCTGGAGTTTTCTTGTTGTGGTTTATCATCCTTTGATGTTCTGAAAATAAAATAAATGTCTATAGCCAAAGATAGGGAAATAATCTACTTAGTTTAAACTAAAAGACACGCTTAAATATCCTGAATATTTTTAAATGATAGCATTGTCATCAATACTCAATTCTACACTACCTACTTACAAAATGTTGATAGTTTATGTTGTCAGAGACATAAGTTTCTGTTGTCACAATCGTAGTAAACACAAGTAAACAATTATGATATTTTTACCTGATTCTATAAACAAAGCGTTTTATGTGAAATTATCTGATTGTATATGAAAGGCATACGTAGAAACACAATAATCTTGGTGAGTCTACTCATATACAATTAAACTATTATGTGTATAGTTAAATATAAAAGTGTGGTCATAGTGATACTTTAACATGCTATTCTAGTAATTCTGATCAAGGAATTGGGATTATTCTTTTAAATTATTGCATTGTCATCGGTCCTTGTTAGGTGTGCAAAATTTCAGATCAATCCGTCTACTGCAAGTGGGTGAAAATCGCTTTCAAAGATTCCATTACACAGATTAATACATTGATAGATACATACCAAACTTATAACAGGATGTTAAAATGGAAAAAAAAGGGAGGATACTTTTACCCAAGAACATGCCAAAAAAACTTTTAAAAAAAGATATTGGAAAATCACTGTTTGATATCATAATGCTCATTTTTAATGTTCTAAAAATAAATATTTTCTTCAACATTTCAGATCCAACACAAATTATTTATCGGGTACGGTACCTAAACGTAACCCTATAACTGAGACTGCTGTTCGTTCTTAGGTCTACCCTCAGACTGTATCTCATGAATGGTGATAGCTACAGTTGATGTATTTCTTTTGCTGGTGTAACTAGAATTAATATTTAAAGGGGGCGGGGCTCCCATACAACAAAAATTTTTGTGCATCTTTCAATCCTTAGGACGATGTGACTTCCAAAGTCAAGTCAAACTCAAGTCATGTCAAGTCAAGTCAAAGTCAAGGCAAAGTCACGTCAAAGTCAAGTCAAAATCAACAGTCCTTTTGGTATTATTTATAACTAAAGCTAAAGGGCTTATTTCTCTCTCCAGCCCATTTACGTCCCACTGTTGGGCACGGGCTGTGCCGTGCTGATCAGGCGTGTTGGCGTAGGGTTTATTTTCGAGTTTTTCGTCTCTCACAGATGATGTTATCTGTGGACAATATCCTTTAGCTGAATTTTACAACACCCTTGGGAGAAGATGGAGTGGTGACACTTGTATTCTTTATCCGTCATCACATGGATAGAGCTTATAACTTTTTTTTTTCAAGAAAAACTTATAACTTTTTTTTTTCAAGAGGTGTCACTGCGCGTCGCCGACCCTGAAGAAATCTTTTAATCCCTTTTTTAAAAATCCCCATGCTGTAGTACAATGGAAAAACCTTACCTAATAACATCATCTAATGTTTTCGGCTTGAGCACAGTATTCTTTAAAGATCCTGTACACCGTTTATGATGTTTAGACAATTGTTTGAACGTATCAAACTTATTACTGCATCCGTAACATGAATATTTATTGTGACACGTTTCATGCACCATTAGGTCCGTTGATGTGGTAAAAGCTAAAAGTAGATAGTTTATGATTATTAACATGTCTATGTGGTTTAAATAAAACTACTTTTTACGGATTTAGACGCATGTATTTGTTTAAAATTTTAAATCCGTAAAAAAGTGGTTTTATTTTAACGAAATATGATATCTATGTGGTTTTAAGGATCAAGTTGAGCCACAAATAATGTGGCCACTCCTTGCTGTTATCACACGACAACCTCATGGCACATATCACAGCTTGGTTAGGGTAAAGAGCAAAAAAAAATTATTATTAAAAATACATGAGTCGCCACCCCATTTCATACCGAGGGTGCTGTAAAATCTAACCTTAGCTAGATTTTAATTTCCCTTAGGATATTACAAGCATATAACATACTTTATTAGAGATGGAAAACTCGAAACTTAGCCAGCAACATGGCTGGTCAGCAGATTTCCTCCCAAGGTGGAGGAGGCCTGCGGCCAACAGTGGGAAGTCAATATGTTGAAAAGATGAATACTCACATCTTCTACAAATCTGACATCTATATTCATTATTTTGTTTTTTCTTTGGCGATACACTTTTATCAGTCTTTCTTTTCACAGACTTGTATGAATGATGTGCTATTACATGCGCCTGCAATAAAATAATCTCTGTTTTATTTGTTCTAGCCCAAACAAATATAAAGATAGAAAGAAAACAAATATTTCCATTTAAATTATAAGTAGGCAAGTAAAACTGCGACGCAATGCATAGCAAGTAAATTACTATTATTACTCACATAGGGACATAGATACTAAAATAACGACTTCATTTTATAATAAGTAAAGATACCTTAAGTCCAGTAACACTGTTGAATAACTTCATACACAATATACATTCTAGTGACAAGTCGGATATATATTCAACTTCCTCATCATCACTAACTGGTTCCTGCTTCACTCTTGTGTCAAAATTCTGGTAAATACAAACATAATGTGAAGATAATAGCTTATATGTATTAGTAAAGGTGGCCCTCCAATGTAGGACCCAGTCGCGCCGTGAGCAGTATCAATTTTGCGCGAACGGAGCACGAGAATCAGAAGGTATTCCAATAAAAAATCTAAACAGGTCGCGTGACTCGGTTGCAAACATCGGAAGGCCACTTTAATAGTAACGGGCCTCATGATGCAGTAGTTCATATTATGGACTGCCGCGCACGTGTGCGCAGTTTCCATCCCCGCACATCGCATTGTCAAATGACCCTAGGTAGAAAAAGGAATGTATAATATAATTATGTTTATAAAAAAAATAACTCACCTCTCCTTCAGAGGCCTGATCTCCATTTAAAATTGGCGTAGTTTGTACAGCATCTGATATTATCGCTTCATAATTATCAAAACCATTTAAAACAGCTGAATCGTCTAATATTGATGGATTCAGTGACACTGGGTCTATAAAAATAATATAAAATATATTAATTTACAACAGCCTTTTCCAAAGTGGGCAATAACGCCCGCTGCAGACAAAGTAGTATTCTCAAAGTAGGTCAATTACTAAAGATATAAAATTTGTAATATGTATGTAGGGGTATTCTCTGACAATAATGAAATGATAATAAAAAAAATTACTAAAAGGAAGCTACAAGCTCCATAATAAAATTGTTTTGTTATTTTGGTTCATTTTAAACAGAAAAAGCAAGTACTCTCGTTGCCCAACTATATTAGGAAATGATTCAATTTTTTAAGAAAAAAAAAAGATATCAGTAAATGATTTTTAAGAAATGTTGAATTAATGATATTAAATATGGAAAAAAAAATTTTTTTTTTCATTTCTTTGCATAGTGGGTAGCTCTGAAAATTGGTCAAAATTTATTTGTATACCTTAGGCCATAAGGGGGTAGTCCAGTAAGTACACAAATAATACTGTGGGGCTCTGCCCCACAGTATTATTTGTGTAAACATATTATATTCCCTTAAATATAATCCCTTGAATATAATATGTTTTTTTTTTTAGTACCTAAGCACATACTTGTTGCAAATAATAAAAAAGGAACTCACTATTAATGCTTATCGATAAAGATGGAGGTTCTACATAATCCTCAGGTTCAACTTTAATTTCAAACTCTCCCATACCAGTATCATTATTTAATGCATACAAATTATCTGGTGCTATGGTCTCATATTCCTCATCCACAACTTCCTGTTTTATTTCTATATCTAAATTTTGATAAACGCCACCATTGAGGTTTTTATCAACTTGAATAGGTTTAGGCCATATTTTGTCTATGGTATCCTGTTCAGATGCATACCTTTGTCTCAATACATTATCACTATTACGAACTATGGCAGCAAATGTTGCCGCGTCTAACAGTCTCTGATAGCATGGCTCACAAATAGTATTTGGATGTGTATCTGTGCTGGATATCTGTAAAAAAATCCCTTCATAGTGCGATTTTAAATATAATAAAAAATATACTAAATAAAGCTGTAGTACAAGCAGAAATCAGATTAATTAAATTATTAAATGAAATATAGTTTGAACAATTCAAAATCAGACATGACCGCATTGACTACATAATAAAATTATTTTATGTAGTTAAAACAATACCCGATTTTACACAATTACTACCTGACCTGGCAAACGTTGTTTTGCTTTAACTAAAAAAAAAATTTGAAAAATAGATGTTGGCCGATTCTCAGACCTACTGAATATGTATGCAAAATTTGAGAAGAATCGGTCAAGCCGTTTCGGAGGAGTATGGTAACTAACACTGTGACACGTGAATTTTATATATTAGATTGCTTACCTCGACACCTGCTATAATTGCCAAATCCTCAGCTATTGACGATGCCATGCCATGCCAAGGAGGAACCCAGCTTTGAAATATAAAACATGCACTGTTATTGTCTTCTATCTTTTTCAAACACGCGCGACATTCACGAATATCCACATTTTCCTCCTCCTTCGTTTCTTGAACCACTTCGGTCATCTTTTCTCTATTTCATTGCAATAAAAATTAATTGTAAATGTTTTATAAAAATTGTTTAAAAATAAACATTTAAAAAAATGTAATTTGACAATTACGTCGATGACATGACATTTTGACATTTAAGATTTTGTTTTGTAATAGATAAAAAAATCAGCCAAACGCCAGCAAAAACAAGCGTAGAATTTTGTCTGGCTTAGATAAAATATCACTTTAGTTATATATTCACAACATGATCTTCAAGCATTCGATAGCTTGATAATTGTATGAAATTATAATTAGTAAATACATTGAATTTACTAACCTTCAAAATTCAAAATCTTACAAAAATCGTCTTTAATATGAAGAATCAAGTTCACTATTTTATTTCATATCGTTTAAGAAAAAACCCTAAATTTAATTATGTACATTTATTTTAACAGGAAAAATTATCCACTAAGAATAGAGGCCAGCTCCGTTTTATTCTGGTTTATTACTCTGTGGCCAACATTAATCTACGTCAATTTGACATTTCTGAATTTATTATAAGCCACATCACTAATCACTGCTCTATGGTCTAATATTAGTCTGAGGCATGGTCTGAGGTTAACAAACTTTTTTTTTTATTATGCATTACATTATGCAACGTTATTTTTTTCCCCAATCATATTAAATGGCATCCCAGACATTATAAAAGCTTATTCTAATAATTAAATAGAGAAGAAGAAAGATATTACATACCTTTTTTGCTCATTCTCTAACAATAAAACATTTTTAGATAGATTCACAATTCTGGTGGACCTCGGTAATTTCTGAGAAGGCACTGCATTCAGCTTCAATTCTCCAACTTCTCCATTGCCTACAAAAAAGTACCTAATTAAATAACTATGTATTTCAAGATATTAAAAAAGAAAAAATAACAGACGTGGTGTCGTGGGACACCAGGTAGGAACGAAGTTCCTTCGGCTGATGTAGAATCGACACAATTTGCAAAAAAAGAAAGAAAGATAAAGATATTATACACTACTCGCTTGTGTATACGACTGTCGCGCCTGCGCATGTCTCATTTAACGGTTTTATTCCACGGACTTTTTTCCACGGCCTTTTTTCCACGGAATTTTTGTTACGGTTTTACTATCACATTTTTTTCAGTTCGGTCGCGCAGCAAAATCCTAACCAAAACCCTATCTCCTCCAAGCCTGCCGTAAGGAACTTCGTTCCAAAAATTTTAAAATCTAAACACATACTTGAACAAATATAGTCAGTATCTAAAAAATGTTGACGGCATATCACCATATTCTCAACAACATCGGTGTTAACTTTGAACACCTCTGCCCATTTACTTCTGACCCCTTCGTCATTAGGGCATGAGTGTAGAATGTCTCTTTTGGCTGATCTTGACTTACATTGCCGCACTGAACATCTTCTATTGGAACTGAAAATAATGTGATTCTTATTACTATAATTTCTGAAGATACAGATTAAAAATATAGGTACCTACTTTAAACTTTACTGTAGTATTACTAAGCTATTAGCTTGACCCCATCAAGGGAATTTAAAATTATTATTAATGGTAAGGGTAACACTAAATAGCAACTACTGTAATCAGCTGATACATAGTTTTTCTGTGTTATTTTGAAATAATAATTGCACCACTTATTTAACTGTATACAGGCTGTGTCTACAGGTATACAAATACTTTGATACTTACTCAACTGTTTTAGTACTTTCATTTTTTTTATGTTTATCAGAGCCACATGTATGCCACGAAAATACGGATGGCACGGAACCTTTTTTTAAAACGAGTCCAGCTGAAAATATAAACATCGTTGAATTATTAAAGTTACTAGAGCAACCAAAAAGTCCCTAGAAATATTATTTGTCATTCATGTAAGCTTAGTACAGACAAAATATAAAATCTTACGACGTTTCAACGAGGACTCCTTTGGCAATTTATAATCTTCTTTTGTAAAGTGGCGCTTGCATACTACGGAGTACTGCGAAGGGACAAAATTTTCACGACGAATTGCTGCGATCCATGTCTGTCTAAGTATTTGGTCTCGCGGAAACTTATGGCCACCACGTCTATTGTTGCAAAACGGCACTGAACATGGTGACGGCATGCTACTACTAGAATTATAAGTTCCACTTTGAATGATAAAAATAAATAAAAACACCCTATTAACCACACTTTGTATTTAAACGTAGAGGCAGCAATATTACTTTACTCTTTGGTTTTAAGCCTTTTATTAAATAACAAGATTGTTGACACTGACAGGATACAGCTATATCTGCGATTGATCTGCGGTCTAATGCCACTGTGCTGCCATCTGATGTTAAATATTATTGCAACTCTAGCGCTAAAATATCACCTGATGCAACTGAATAAAGTTCAACCAAATAATTTAAATTAGTCTGTCTGTTGTTGTACTTTCACGTTCATTTATACGAATAGGAGAGAGATTCAAAGGACTTTTATTTATGGCTATAACTTTTTCATCAACCCGCTTATGGAACCTTGGCATTAAAAATGCGGAATAATAATTGATATTAATCTGTGGTATTTTTTATAAATTTGAGGTTATGTTGTGTTGTGGTGTTCTGTTTAACCTAAATTTATAACTTTAAAAATCTTTACTTTAAATATTTTGATAGATTTGCATTGTTTGCAAATTAGTTAATTATGGATGAACAAACACCAACTGTTAGTTTGATATCCTGCATGCACTTTGTGCGTCGCGGGGTTGCTAAAGCAGTGCCAGAAAAGGTATATACATAACACAAGTTTAATTAATTACCACAAGTTGTTTCTAGCGGTATATTTAGTTTCTTACTTACAGATAGAATTAACAGAGAAAGAATTAGAAAAGATAATTAAGCAGACAGCTAATGAGTTGCGGTAAGTAACCTGTTCTTAATTTCATAATAAACTGCAATCATGTACTTATTTTTTGAGATTCCTATCTTTAGAAATAAATATTTTAAAATTAATATTCAATACCTAGCTTATATAATGCTTGTGGGTGAGCCTTAAACTTTTTTTGAGTTTTAACACGTTTATTTTGGATTTTAAACTTATTTTGTAGTTTTAGAGCTAAGAAAAAACTTTTATTTGCGCCGATCAAGTTTTAAAGAATATAACACTATTAAAAATACACAATATATGTACAAATAGTAGTTTATTAACATCAATCTACTAATATTCTTCCCTTGCTATTATCGTCTCACCTCGGGTCTTGGTTGGTTTTGATCTACTATGCCATATTCTGTTTCTCGCAGTTCATATTAACTGCTTATAATTTTATAGCCAACACTTGAAGTACCACAGGAAGGAGTGTTCAATAAAGTATTAATAAAAAGAAAAAAAAATTTATGAAATAAATTACTTCACTTTTGTTTGTAGGTTAACAGAGGCAGGTGATGATGAAAGTGGTGATGATAATGAAGAAGGAGCTGCTGCTCCTAATGCTCCAGTAGATCCTAATGATGAGTTCAATTTTGAAAAATATGATGAAGAAGAAAATAGTATGCAAATTTTTTTGTTATAATTATATCTCAATATGACAATTTTGCTTTTTAGTTTTCCTTAATTTGTTAACATTTTAATTATCTTAAAGTTTATAACATAGTTATCATCAGTTTAGTTAATTTCATAAACCATTTTTATTCAATTAAGTAATAAAACTTTGTAAAAATGAATTTTTGAAAGTAGGAGAATTTTTATTTTCTTTTAATTTTAAAATTTTTATTGATGACTTGGCTCACATTGGTTAAGAAAGAAGTAGAAATTTCTAACATCAAATGTGTTCTCCATTAAAAAAATTCTACTTCTTTTGAAGATTCATTTTTCAGAAGTCTAACAGTCTTATTCATAATGACTTATGGGAGGTTTAAACGGTGATTTTATCGAAGAGCTAATAAACGTTTTAGCATAAAAGACTATTCTAAATAACAAGTTTTGACAATTTTCGCTAACCGATTTTAGCGAACTTTTAAACCTCTGACAAGTCATTTTGAATAAGACCATAAGTCTGTAAGTCTATCTAACAACAACAGGATGAGAATATTTGATAAATTACGTCTAACTGTTACCCCACTACTTTGTACGCGTGAAAATAGCAAACCGTACAAATTATACTTGAACTATTCTATCTATTATGAAAAACCGTGTCAAAATCCGTTTCCTATCTTTGAAGATATAAGCTCACTTAAGGATATACATACAAAAATAATGACTTTGTTTTATAAGTATCTTCTTCTTCTCCATCCCATTTACGTCCCACTGTTGGGCACGGGCCTCCTTCACTTTGGGAGGGATTATGGTGTACTGTGCCGCGCTGACCAGGCGTGTTGGCACAGGGTTAATTTAGAGTTTTTCGTCTCTCACAGAAGATGTTATCTGTGTGCAATATCCCTTAGCTGACTTTTACAGCACCCTTGGGAGGAGAGGGGGTGGTGACACTTGTATTCTTAATCCATCACCACACGGATAGTAATAATAAAATATAATAGGTATAAATTTGTTTTACTTTTTTCAGTTGGCAATCCTGTTGGTATTGGTACTGTGGCAACACTACCAAACTTAGGAGACTTAAGTGAAAATGTTCAGATCAGGGTTAGTATTTAAACAATTCATTTAGCTAGCAGTTCAATATTTTTTCTGAGAATATTAATATGCCACTGTGGGACAAGCGTCCGAAAAATACATACCAACTATTAATTTGGTATTTGGTCCATGTTATATTATTATTATGTCCCTTGAGCTTAAATATTTAAAACTATGCAACGTATTTTATGCTCTCTTTTAAATAGAGAGAGTTGTTCAAGAGAAAAGTTTATATGTACCATTTGATAAAGCTTTTCCCGCGACATCGTACGCGTGGAATTTTGAAAGCTAGTTTATGTAAATAATAACGAAATAAATTACTTTTCAGACAGAAGGGCCAGATAGTGATGAAGAAGATGATATAATTAAGCCTAATGATAACCTACTGCTGGTAGGACATGTTGAAAGTGACGCCAGCATCTTAGAAGTATACAGTAAGTGTGTTAGCATGTAACGGACTGCCGATCAAGAGGTCGCGGGTTTGATTCCTGCTCGGGACAATCATTTGTGTGATTTTTCTAATTGTCATACAAATGTTTGTACTGCGTCTGGGTGTTTCTATGTATTATAAGTATGTATTTACAAAAAAAAAGTAGTATATGTATTCTATCCTGGTACCCATAACATAAGCATATTATAAGCTTAGCTTGGGACCAGAGGACGTTGTGTGAAATGTCCATGAATATTTATTTATTTATTTTATTTAGTCTACCTGTGTTCTGGTACCTATAACACAAGCATATAAGCTTAGCTTGGGACCAGAGAATGTTGTGTGAAATGTCCATGAATATTTATTTATTTGACGAAAATGTTGCCATGTCGATAGTAACGCACACAAACAAGATAACGTAATTTCATTGGTCGTTATTCACGCCTTCCTTAAAATCATCTCACGCGCTAAGAGACAACAGTGTCCGAACAGAATGGGTATGAGCATTGCTCTCGTACAGCAGGGGTCACCTTCTAATGTGTTGTCCCAATGGATTAATGCTCTAAGCCCCATTCGGTCTAAAAAAGACCTCATCTGTTTTAGACTGAAAGAATGGCTTTCTTTGCATTGATGTTATATTTTTCTTACCTATAATAACATTAGACTTAACGCCACTGAAGAGTAAATTCTTAGGGAAATGGTCTATTTGTGAATTTGATACACCTAAAACACTTAAAACAAGGAAATAAAGAAAATATTGTCAAAATGATTTCATGAAAAAATCAGACCAATAGTAGCCTACCCGACGTTTAGTTACGAAAAGTGATATATTTTCTTTATTATTTTTCAGTATACAACAAAGATGAGGACTCGTTCTATGTACACCATGATATTATACTACCATGGTTCCCGTTATGCATAGAGTGGCTTAGTCATGATGCTACAGATCCAAATCCAGGTAATATGTCCTCACGAATGCATGAATAAGTGAGATAGCGTATCATAAGCATAAACGTTAAGTACATACTAAAAATGGTCAAGTGCGAGTCGGACTCGCGCACGAAGGGTTCCGTACCATTATCTATGCAACATAAGGCAACGTTATTAGTATCGAGCAAGAAACGGTAAAAAAATCATGTTTGTTGTATGGGAGCCCCCCTTAAATATTTATTTTATTTTATTTTTAGTATTTTTTGTTATAGCGGCAATAGAAATACATCATCTGTGAAAATTTCAACTGTCTAGCTATCACCGTTCTTGAGATACAGCCTGGTGACAGACGGACGGACGGACGGACAGCGAAGTCTCAGTAATAGGGTCCCGTTTTTACCCTTTGGGTACGGAACCCTAAAAACTATTGTGCCGCAAGCGCAACATGTAAAAAATACTCATAAAATACTCATAAAAACCTATAAAATCTAAAACAAAAATAGCCGTAATAAAAGAAGAATTAGGATATATTAGTCAACTATGCAAGTACAAGAGAAAGAGTAACTGTAGACAATTACCTGATTCAATAAAATATGTTATACCTGAATATAATAATCTTTATGGAACTAGAATGTGTCGTTACTTACTACCTAAGATATTAAAGAAATTGCTTGAATCAATCATCAACAGATATGTCTCTAATAAAACATTTAAAAAGGCCTTGAAAAAACATCTTGTAAATATTATTTAGTTGTAATTTAGACATAAATAGTTACTAAATAAAATCTTATTGGAACAAGTGAACTCACGCTTGCACTAAAACCGTGTGGTTTCAGCGAGCGTTCTAATGATTTTTGTAATGTTTCTTGTAATTTTGTTGAACAATAAAGAAAAAAAATTGGTCAAGTGCGAGTCGGACTCGCGCACGAAGGGTTCCGTACCATTATCTATGCAACATAAGGCAACGTTATTAGTATCGAGCAAGAAACGGTAAAAACATCATGTTTGTTGTATGGGAGCCCCCCTTAAATATTTATTTTATTTTTAGTATTTGTTGTTATAGCGGCAATAGAAATACATCATCTGTGAAAAATTCAACTCTCTAGCTATCACCGTTCTTGAGATACAGCCTGGTGACAGACGGACGGACGGACAGCGAAGTCTCAGTAATAGGGTCCCGTTTTTACCCTTTGGGTACGGAACCCTAAAAATGAGCTGCGTCCCATAACCCATATTTTTATGCATCCATAACTGTACCATAGTGTAACCGGTCCCCTATTCGACTTCATTGTCTTTTCGGCTGTCAGTCTGTCATCAGGCTTGCATGGCTATCCTGAACTAAGTAGACAGTTGAAATTTTCTTAGCTATAATAATAAAACACTTGCGACAGAAATAATCCCGATAATTGTATTGATGAACGGTTTCGTCCCAAAGAGCCTCTCACACCTCGAGAGGCTCTGCGTCAATAGCAAGTCGGTGACGGCCCAGATTCAGAAAGCGGTCTTGTAAGACAATGGTGCCAATTCTAAGCGCACAACTAAACTTAACTAAAAATTCAAACTGATAGCGTCACTATCACAATTCGGCAATGTTTACTGAAGATTCTTATTATTAAAACTGTGTATTAAAGACTAACGATTTTAATTAATATAAATGTGTACAACGAAATAGCTATATTGACACTACCAATTTTCATTTTTTAGTTAAGTTAAGTTTAGTTGTGTACCTAGAATTGGTACCAATGCCTGGATAGTTCGTTGGTTTCTTTCCCATTAGGCTCCACCACTGGCTGAATGTTGCCGCCTTTCGAACTGAGGCAGTGTTGTATCGAATAAAATAATCTTAAATATTTAAGATGGCTCTTACGCAATACCCTTATTTTGCATATCTTGATGATATGATAACGTAAATAATTATATTACGAGAAGGTACCGACCGTCTTCATGCATAAGTTGAACTCGTACTTTGCCGTTTTTGTAACCACAAACAATTTTGCTCCATATAGGGAATAAACTAGAAACCTCAATTAATATCTAATCTAATATATAAAATTCACGTGTCACAGTGTTAGTTACCGTACTCCTCCGAAACGGCTAGACCGATTCTTATGAAATTTTGTATGCACATTCAGTAGGTCTGAGAATCGGCTAACATCTATTTTTCAATTTTTTGTTTTTTAGTACGGCAAAACAACGTTTAGCCGGGACAGCTAGTCTAATATATATAAAATTCTCGTGTCACGGTGTTTGTAATTATACTCCTCCGAAATGGCTCGACCGATTGTCGTAAAATTTTGTGTACATATTCGTTAGGTCTGAGAATCGGACAACATCTATTTTTCATCCCCCTAAATGTTAAGGGTGGACCCCTGACATTTGTATGGCAAAACAACGTTTGCCGGGTCAGCTAGTTCTTCTATGTTCATTGTCCTTTGATCCCAAACTAAGCTAAATTATTTATTTATAGGTAATCTATGTGCATTGGGTGGTATGGATCCAGTTATTCAAGTATGGGACTTAGATATAGAGAATTGTCTGGAGCCAGCGTTCAAGTTAGGCAAGAAACCTAATAAAAAGAAGAAGATCAAACGTGTTGGACATAAAGATGCTGTACTTGATTTATCATGGAATACAAATTTTACGTAAGAATTTAAAAAAAATTGTATAAAATATAGTGAAACCTAAAAAAGTATGATAATAGGAGCGAAGTACACACAGTTAGTCATCCCCCTGCCCTTATCCCATTATTTGGGGTCGGCGCAACATGTCTTTTTCTTCCATAGTCTTCTATTACCCATCATATCTGTGTCGACTCCTTTTTCTTTCATGTCCTCTTTCACACAGTCCATCCATCTTTTCTTAGGTCTTCCTCTAGACTTTTTTCCTTCCACATTTATACTCAGAACTCTCCTAACGACATTACTTTCCTCTCGTCTCATAACATGCCCATAATACGTAAATAAATAAATACGGACGATGCTAATGAAAGTGTGTTTATATGTTTTTTTTTTATGTTAGTATAAATAAATAAATACATGTTTTACATACATTGATTTTAGAAACATATTTTCATTATTACGACGGGCTTCGTGATCTAGTGGTTTATATAACGGACTGCCGATCACGAGGTCTCGGGTTCGATTCCCGGTCAGTACAATCATTTGTGTGATGTTTATACTTGTCATACAAATGTTTTTTCTGCGTCTGGGTGTTTTCTATGTATTATAAGTATGTATTTATAAAAGAAAAGTAGTATATCCGTATCTGGTACCCCTAACACAAGCATAGAAATATAGCATACTTTGGGACCAGAGGACGTTGTGTGAAATGTCCAAAATATTTATAAAATTTATAAATTATACAAAGAGTAAAACGCGTTTTTACGCCACTACCTAACAGGATGGTCAAAGATACATTTTATTTTTCAGACATGTATTAGCAAGTGGTTCTGCAGATAAAACAGTACTGTTATGGGATTTAGACCAAGGAGCACCTCACACCAAGTTAGAATATTTCCAAGATAAAGTAAGCATATTGGCTTCCTTTTAACAAGAAACATTAGAATCACATTATATAAGGTGTAAATAAATCAACTTGTCAAATTTAATGAGGATAGTTGGTATCGAAAAATAAACACGCTAAAAATAAAATAAAAATTTTTTGAGCAATTTCATTTTTTCACGAAATAAAACGATTTCATCGAATATTTTTATGCGTATCTTACCTACAAAATAATGTAAGTACTATGCCGTTCAGTCTCACTCGTCGGCAGTCGCTTGCGCCGACCGACCCCGCACAGCGAGCGTATTGTGGTACAGTGCGCATAACATTTACGCGTAATGTAAATCATTACAAATCTTCGAAACGGTAACGTTTTTCTTAACTTTTTCACCGCGATTATTCATGATATATTATTCAAAACAACTCCTAAAAATATGACAAGTTAATTTTTTTACACCTTGTATATGTATTTCAATTGATAATTTTTGCCTGTGAACATGGTGGCATAGCTTAATTTGGGGCCAAAGTACTTTGTATAAAATAAATATATATTATTATTTGTGGTCATTTGACACATCGCCTGCTATCAAACTTAGCTTACCTATACAAAAACTGTGTTTTAAAAAGAAACTTAAAATGTTTTACTCCTTTATGTTGTGTATGTAATAACTTGCACTTGTAAAAATTTCTCTCACGTATTCTCCTTAAAGGGCACCACAAACGGCATATTAATATATATTAATACTAGCTGACCCGGCAAACGTTGTTTTGCCAACTAAAAAAAAAAGGTTGAAAAATAGATGTTGGCCGATTCTCAGACGTACTGAATATGTATGCAAAATTTGAGAAGAATCGGTCAAGCCGTTTCGGAGGAGTACGGTAACTAACACTGTGACACGTGAATTTTATATATTAGATAGAGGGAAAGGGACAGATGTACATAGAAAAAAGACGAGCCGAAAAGAGACATATATATGTAAATATACCGAGATGTATCTATAGTTATGACGTCACCAAAAGCTACATCTGTCTCTTTCTCGCTTTATTAATATGCTGTTTGTGACGCCCTTTATGCTTCAAAAGAGGTAAAACATTAAAATTTATGTGTATTTCTAGGTACAATCATTATCGTTTCATCCGTTAGAAGCACAGACACTACTAAGTGGTTCATGTGATGGTTCAGCTCGAGTCTCAGACTGTCGCAGTACGGACGCTGTGCGTGCATGGACTCTTACACAGGAAATAGAGAGAGTTGTGTGGGATAGACGGAACCCGTTCTGTTTTGCTGTAAGTAATAACATTTATTTCTAACTAGCTGCCCCGGCAAACGTTGTTTTGCCATACAATTCTGTATAAAATAAAATTTCATCAAAATCGGTCCAGCCAATTTGTAGCCTATGTGTTATTCTGATGTATAAGCTATATTGTGGTAAAGTTTCATTCAAATCCATTCAGTAGTTTTTACGTGAAAGAGTAACAAACATCCATACATACATCCATACTTACAAACTTTCGCCTTTATAATATTAGATAACTGTTTCCAGTACGCATGAAACTTAGAATTTTTTTCACTTTTTACAACATTTTTCATTGCTACTTTGCTCCTATTCGCCGCAGTGTCATGTTATATAGCAATCCTCGATAATTGTACTATCTAACACTGTAAGATTTTTTCAAATCGGCCCAGTGGCTTATGAGATAAGAGCATTCAAACAAACAAACAAACTCTCCAGCTGTATAATAAACTAGCTGTTGCCCGCGACTCCATACCCGTCGAAATGAGAATTTTTTTCCTGTTTTTGCAACATTTTTCACTATTGCTTCGCTCCTATTGGTCTCAGCGTGATGTTATATAGCCTATAGCCGTCCTCAATAAATTTACTATCCAACACTGAAAGAATTTTTCAAATCGGACCAGTGGTTCCTGAGATTAGCGCGTTCAAACAAACAAACAAATTCCTCCGCTTTATAATATTAGTATATAATGTAAGCAAACATTTGAATTTGTATTTAGATGGCAGATAATGGAGGTCATGTAGCATATGTGGATTGTAGACAAGATCAACCATTGTGGACAATAGATGCACATGAAAAAGAAGTCACAGGTATATAAATATGTATCATTTATCTTTGGTGATAGGTAGGTAGGGGAAAATATTTGATGTTTTATAGGAGTAGAAAAAAAAATAGTTTAAGAAAACTAAAAAACACGCTTTATTTAATCGAATTATTGCATTGTCATCGGTCTTTGACAGGTGTGCAAAATTTGAATAGAATCTGACCGTTTAAAGTGGGTCAAAATAGCGTCCAAAAGAGTCGGTTACAAACATACAAACAAACATACAAGTGAAGCTAATATAAAGCGTGTAAAAATAAACCACCTTTTACAAATGGAAACACTATTTATTTTAATTTTTAGCCCGACGCCCGACGTTTTGTTCGTAAAAGCCGAAAGAAATGGTTTAATTGAATAAAGGAATCGCGCAAGGGTTATAAAAATGATTTTATGTTTCAGGCCCACAGTATTATTTGTGTTCATTCATTTCGTGGTATTTGGATGAAAGAGTAACATAAATATATATCCATAGATTCTTGCAAATTAATGGCTTTATGGATTTATGGCCTTATTCATAATGACTTATCGGAGGTTTAAAAGTTCGCTAAAATCAGTTCGCGAAAATTGTCAAAAACTGTTATTCGTAATAGTCTTTTTACGCTAAAACGCTTATTATCTCTCCGATAAAATCTCCTTTTAAACCTCTGATAAATCATTATGAATAAGGCCATAAATCTTTTTGTATCTTTTATATTAACATCTGATAGAAATCGTTTGTTTATTTCATTGCAGGTTTAATACTAAGTGAACAAGTTCCTGGCCTAATGATAACTGTTAGTATGGATGAGAAAATGAAGGTCTGGGATATATCAAGGTGAGCATTGGAGCATTATTCTCTTAGAGACACCGATTACCTTCCAATACATCTCTCTCTCTCTCTCTCTTTCCAGGCCATTAACGTCCCACTGTTGGGCACGGGCCTCCTCCACTTTAGGAGGGATTATTTTCTACTAAGCGTGTTGGCACAGTGTTTAGTTTCGAGTTTTCCGTCTCTCACAAAGGATTTTATCTTTGTAGCATTAGTATCCCATAGCTGGCTTCTACAGTACCCTGAAGAGAAAAAGGAGTGGTGACACTTGTATTCTTTATTTCCTGTCTAATACATAAAAATAATGTAATTTGTCCATATTTATTAACACGCTTATACATATAAGTTTGGTATGTATCTATCAATGTATTAATCTATGTAACGGAATCTTTGAAATTGATTTTCACCCACTTGCAGTAGTCGGATTGATCTGAAATTTTGTACACCTAACAAGGACCGATAACAATGCAATAATTAAAATATTGAGGATTTTCAAGCGTGTTTTTTAGTTTTTAAACTATATTTTTGTATATTTTTTTGTTCCAGTACATCTGCAAGCCAAGTAAGTGAACGTACTTGTCGTGTAGGTCAGGCTCTATGCGCGGCGACATGTCCTGAAGCACCATTCTCAGTGGCAGTAGGAGGTGACAACAAACAGTGCTGTATTGAAGTTGTTGACTTGAATATTAATGAACAAGGTAATGTTATATATATTAACTTTATCTTACGCCGGTTCTTCTTAGTGGATTGAAAGTCCTGAATCGGTGGTAGGGAAAAAAATTTGGACATACCATACGAGCTTATTTTGTGCCTACATGAATAAATGATTTTTGATTTCTCTCTCTCTCCAGCCCATTCACGTCCCACTGTTGGGCACGGGCCTCCTACACTTTGGAAGGGATTATGGTCTACTGTGCCACGCTGACCAGGCGTGTTGGCACAGGGTTTATTTTCGAGTTTTCCGTCTCTCACAGAAGATGTTATCTGTGTGCAATATCCCTTAGCTGACAATATCTCTTACAGCACACTTGGGAAAAGATGGAATGGTAACACTTGTATTCTTGATCTGTCACCACACAGAGAATTCTTTTTTATTTTATTTATTTGATTTATATTTATTACTAGCTAACCCGGCAAAACTTGTTTTGCCATACAAATGTCAGGGGTGTACAACCCTTATCACTTAGGGGTATGAAAAATAGATAGTAGCCGATTGTCAGACCTACTGAATGTGGATATAAATTTCATAAAAATAGATCGTCGTTTTAGTGGAGTATGGGAACAAACACTGTGACACGAGAATTTTATATACATATTAGATTAGCTTTTGTGTTCGTTCTTCATATGTGTAAATACAGTTACTTGTAGGTGAGAGAATTTCTAATTGATATCGAAAAAAAAACTTATTAATCTCAAAGTATGCTCATTTATTATGCAAGGACGATGGTTTTGTAATATTCATTTAGACAGAAGTGATAAGTAATCTAAGTTGAACTATATATTGTTAGGAGAATATCTCCGTAACGCGTTACGTAGCGAAGTGGTTTACTCACCCATAAGAAGTTATGACTTCTAAAATATTAACTGGCTTTTGTAGCACCCTGGGGAGGAACAAAGGGGGGTGGTGATAATTGTTTTATTGACTATTTTTATTAAATAATATTACGTATATAGGTTTTATACTATTAAATTACTTATATACATACTTACTTTTTTTCAGTTTCGAACCGTTTCGGATCTCGTCCATTGATGACTAACCCAGCACCTTCAAACACAGAGGAAATGGAGACATAACACCTACATATATACATAGTTCTATGTATGTTTATTGTATATGTTAATAAAGTTATCTAATGTTTAATATAAAATATAGTGTTTTTAATTCAGTTCATACTTCCGTACATATCAACAATAATTTTACGTATACGTGCACGTATACGCATTTAATATGTGTATATGAAATTTCAAGCAATTTTATAGTCATTTGATAACCAGGGTCATAATACATGATTATAATAGGCTTTTTAAGCTTAGCTTGGGACCAGAGGACGTTGTGTGAAATGTCCATGAATATTTTATTTATTTGCTATTTATTTTTTAGGTTCTGTAATAAAAGCAAAAACGGGACACTTCGCCGTTCGTCTAACTTAATCTAACTACCCCCAGATATATCCGTTATGTTAATACAGGGTCATCATGTATCTATAGCAAAATATCTAGAATGGCACTTTCGAAAATACGTATACTCATGACATATATGATTGTTATAAAAGAAACGACATGTGTTGTTATTAAAGGTGTATATTTAGTCACAATATGAAAATGCTTTTAATCACAGATAGCAATATATATACAGGGTGTGGCGTAAATAGTGGTCCACCGTTCAGGGTTAGGTACATCAGGTAGGTACCTACACCATACCAAAATTTTAAACCGGTCCGCCGACTGGTTACGGAAAAAAAAATATTTTTAATTTTTTTCAAGAAATTCCCATTTTCATTACGAATTTGACCACAGTTTCAACAAAAAACATTATTTTTGATTTTCTATTCGTGTTTATTCATGTTGAATGTATGAGCTATCATAAAAAAATAAAGATTTGTATTGAAATTGTAGCCTTTACGAGAAAAAGTGATTTCTTCTCAATTCTTAACCTAAATTTTATCGCATCACTCATATTCAGGAGCGTTTTTTGAAAAAGAAATGTACTACACTGTTAGTGCCCATGCATTTAAAAATATGCTCATGATGTACTGATTATAAAATGGTATAATAGTACCGCTTTTCAAAAATAGAAAAAAAAATACTGCATTTGTAACTGAAAATAAGTAAGTCTTCCTGTTACCATTTTCGCAACATAATATTGAAACAAAAATTTCGTCTACCTTATTTATGTGCCCATTCTTACTGTAAACTTGGTCATAGTGACAACGACAATATTATTATTGTAATTGTATTGGCAAATGAGAACACAAAAGTTACTACAGACAGGGTATTAAAAAAAAACAACTTTGACATCATAATTATTTATTTATTGATTAATACAATCGGTGCTCAAAATGGCCCCCATTCGCAGCTATACACGCTCTGCACCGTCGAATAAAGGAGCGTTTAAGACGTCGAGCAAACCCGCTTTCATTGATTTTTCCAGCTGCTGTCAGAATCCTGGTCCTTAATTCTTCAATATTATTTATTGGTCCCTTGTATACGTCTTCCTTTAAGCATCCCCAATAAAAGAAATCCAAAGGATTAAGGTCTGGGGAGCGTGGTGGCCATAGTATTGGGCCTAACCGCCCTATCCATCTGTTTGGATAGGCCACATTAAGGTGCTCTCGTACCCTTACTGCATAGTGAGCGGGACAGCCATCATTTTGTAGCCACATGCTGTCTCGGATCTCTGTAGGGACACTTTCTAGAAGTACGGGTAAATCTGTCTGTAAGAACCCAAGATACCTTTCTGCGGTTAAGGTTTCTGGCAGTTCTAATGGACCAATTATTTGTCCGTTAATAATGCCGACCCAAAGGTTTATTTTAAATTGGTATTGCGATCGATCTTGTCTCATGACGTGCGGATTTTCTAACTGCCAGCTGTGCAAGTTGTGTAAATTTAAATATCCATCTTTTCTGCAAGATGATTCGTCACTCCAAAGTATTTTATTAAAAAATTGCTCGTCCTCTCGTATTCTACGCAGCATTTCTCTGCAAAATCTCACTCGCGGAGGATAGTCCCTTGGTAACAGAGTCTGTACCCTTGTATAATGGTAGGGATGTAGCTCGTGTCTTTTTAAAATGCGATGTACGGTTCTGGTAGATATCCCCGTTGTGCGAGATAAGACTCGGACTGAGGTTGTAGGATCTTGTTCTGCCAAATTCAGTACCTGATCATCGGCATGTCTCCGTGGGCGTCCTTCTCTTGCACCGCCTACGCCTGAGCCGGGTATCCTCCCTTCGGTGTATGCATTGTGGACTCGCCCAAACACCCTGTGGTCTGGATGTCTGCGATCGGGATATCTCTCCCTGTAAAGCCGAGCCGCCTCTCTGCCGACTCCTCCACATTCTCCGTAAATAAAATGCATGTCAGCATATTCGCGCGGTGTATACTGAGACATTTTTGTTATCACTGCACTGCACGTTTGTCCAAATCGTTATGCAAATCAGAGTCCGGTAAACGTAAGCAAGATTATTAGATGTCACCAAAACGACAAGTCCAAATCACTTAGGCAATCAACCGGAGTCCAGGGGAATAGCAAGAAACAGCGGAGTTAAACACAAATGAAACGAAACGTATACGATGCACGGGAGCGTAGATCGTACTAATTGTTTATGTACCATTTCTTTCCGATCTCAATTGCTAGAAAGGAAAGGGACAACAACAACAAACTACATCCTTTCCTTATCACTATCCTATTGTTTAGTTACTCCAGCTACGTTACGCATTACAAGAGTGTGCGCACTTCAATAGGTCTTTTGTTATGGTTCAGGTACAGAGCGACCTTTTTTTATAGGACACGACATGATGTAGAATTATTTGGAGACGTGGAGTCAAATATCAGTTGTAAGATTGAGACTTTGTTTTATTTAATTCCATATTTAAATGGGTAAAAACAAAAAGACAACATTTTTGTTTAAATATTATGTTGCGAAAATAGTAACAGGAAGACTTATCCGTTTTTAATTACAATTGCAATAAAAAAAAATCTATTTTTGAAAAGCGGTACTATTATACCATTTTATAATCAGTACATCATGAGCATATTTTTAAATGCATGGGCACTAACAGTGTAGTACATTTTTATTTCAAAAACCGCTCCTGAACATGACTGATGCGATAAAATTTAGGTTAAGAATTGAGAAGAAATCACTTTTTCCCGTAAAGGCTACAATTTCAATACAAATCTTTTTTATTTTATGATAGCTCATACATTCAGCATGAATAAACACGAATAAAAAATCAAAAATAATGTTTTTTGTTGAAACTGTGATCAAATTCTTAATGAAAATGGGAATTTCTTAAAAAAAATTAAAAATATTTTTTTTTCTGGAACCAGTCGGCGGACCGGTTCCAAATTTTGGTATGGTGTAGGTACCTACCTGATGTATCCAACCTTGAACGGTGGACCACTATTTACGCCACACCCTGTATGTATAGAAATTAGGCGTTCAATATTGAAGACACGTAACTTAAGCTTGGCTAATAGTGGTAGTTCAGGGTCTAATAAAATGTGGTTTTCCGTATTCATGTGACGTTTAGTTTTTGCAAACTTTTGTAGTTTCTTCGTCGTCACTTTTAAAAGCAATAAACCTAGGCAATAAAATGAATAAATAAATCTATTTATCTATATAGTATAAGCAGTTTACTATTTCCCACTTAACATTTATTTATTACATAAAATCTATTTTGCAATCTGTGGTTATTTTTATTAAATAATTAGGTACTTAAACAAAAACTCCGCTCTTTTTATATTTTCGGTTATTATTTCCTTTTTTGAGCAATGGTATCAGAATGCATTGATTTCATTTTGGGCATTGTCAAGAAAAGACCAAATAATTTATACTTTAGTAATAACATTTGAATAAAACGAGTATCTATTGGGGAGAGTCATTGACATCACGACATAAGATTATCTTGTGGCGTATATTAAAGACACACGTAGAACGTATTTCACTCACACATAGATACGTAAGTGGCTTCAAGCCGGCTGAGTGATTTAGCCATAGACACCATCTGCTATATCTGTGATAACATCTTCTTAATATACTCGTATATAAATCTCGTGTCACAATGTTTGTCCTCAATGGACTCCTAAACCACTTAACCGATTATAATAAAATTCGCACACCATGTGCAGTTCGATCCAACTTGAGAGATAGGATAGTTTAAATTTGGCTGGACCGATTTTGATGAAATTTTTTGTTGTTGATTTTTACACAGAATTGTATGGCAAAACAACGTTTGCCGGGGCAGCTAGTATCTTATATATAAAATTCACGTGTCACAGTGTTAGTTACCGTACTCCTCCGAAACGGCTTGACCGATCTTTATGAAATTTTGCACGCATATTCAGTAGGTCTGAGAATCGGCCAACATCTATTTTTCAAAACTTTTTTTTAGTATGGCAAAACAACGTTTGCCGGGTCAGCTAGTAAAATATAAATTTCCCGTCACCTATAACAACAACACATACCGAATGTATATAGCGATCACTTTATCCCTCTGAAAGTCTCCACCACTACAATTTGGACCTCTTATCACTGTAAAAAAAGAAAACCTAAATAAGATTTTTACTCAAAAGTTTAACAGACGCACACTGAACTGGGTTAAAAGGTAGGTCTCTTTTTTGTACGAAACCCTAGAACCTAAAAATATTGTATACGAGTATACCTATTATGGATATTCCTATCGTTATAGAGCGTCACAAATGACATATTAATATAGCGAGAAAGAAACAGACGTATATAGAAAAAAGGCGAGGCGAAAGACAGCTGATATATCTGTCGGTGACGTCATCTAGCCTTGTTTTATTTATATATACGTGTCTCTTTCTCGCTATATTAATACGCCGTTTGTGGTGTCACTAAGGAGTTACAGTAATTTATTAATTTTGCAATTGACTTGCTATGCTTTTACTTAATAAATTAAATTGTAGTGGAAAATGTGATCACCGTTGTACATCAAAAATGCGATGTAGACTCAATCGAGTAACGTTGTAGTGGTCAAATTGGTCACTGTTAGCACAACCGCAATAAGCTCAGTTGGCAGAGCTACGGAACGGTATTCCGAGGTCGTGGGTTCAAGTCCCGCTTGCGGTGATCACTTTTCCACTACAATTTAATTTATCACTAAGGAGTTACAATAAAACAAGTAATTGGTAACAAATTTTTAATCAACTATTTAATAATCTAAAAACATTAAAATAATATAATAATCATCACTAATTGAATTGTATCGGTTTTTTAACTTTATATTATCTTAATACTGAATTTAAATAAGCTGCATTTTAATAATTAAAAGTAATAATCTCAAAAATTATAGAAAAGAAATGCATATAATTGTCATATATTTCAAAATGCCGTGTTCTTTGAACTGTCATGAACATTGATTTTACTCCTAAAATATTAAACTATACAATAAAACATAAAACTTTCTATACATAATTATTACATGTGCTTGATTATATTATATGGTAACTAAAAAGCAATAATATTCTCTAACACTTACGCGACTTATTTAAATAAAACTACTTTTAAACGGATTGAGCGTGAAATTTTGGCCCGACGTTTAGGAGACTGCAGTCACCATGGTCACGGGTGAGACTTAAACATATAAGCTCACATAGGGACATACATACAAAAATAACGGCTGTTTTATAATAAGTAAAGATAACTTAAACTGCTGTATTTCCAAAAAAGAATTAGGGTTCCATGAAATAATTAAAAACCTTTTATACAACGTGTTTCAGAAAGGTGTAGTCATATTTGAGCATCGTTACACATGGCCGGTGACTAGGCACTAGGCATGGATGTATTTACAAATACTAGTTATATTATGACTTTTATGTGTTCATACAAATTTAATTAATTTGTTAAAATAATCGATCTTCTTTAAATACAACACTAGTATGAGGTCATCTTTTATCATGAGGTTCAATCGCATTCAATAAACCGTAAACATCTCATAATTGATTCGTTCCTGGTAGTTATGACTATTAAAGTCGGCTATAAACAAGAAAAAATTTACAAACTGTATTTTTCTATGTGTAACTGTAATATTTATAATATTTAAGGCCTATACAATGCAACCTTAAAATATGACTACACCTTTCTGCAACATGTTGTATATCGTGTAATCTTTCAAACTTCAATTACGTAAATTTTTAATTAACACGCTTATATAAGTTTGGTATGTATCTATCAATGTATATTACTATGTAACGGAATCTTTGAAAGTGATTTTAAATCACTTGCAGTAGTCGGATTGATCTGAAAATTTTGGACCGATGACAATGTAATAATTTTAAAAAATATTTAGGTATTTGAAGCGTGTTTTTTAGTTTTTGAACTATGTAGATGCATACAAATTCGCAGGGTACAGCTAATTATAAAAATATAATTTATTTACTCTTCACTTGGGAACTTGTTGACTGCATCATTGATAGCTCTCGCCACGTACTGTACATTGCTCGGATTGAGACCACAGACATTGATGCGGCCGGATTTAAGCAGATATATGTGATACTCTTGTATCAGATACTCCACTTGTTTTAATGAAAGACCAGTGTATGAGAATAGACCTATTTGTTTCACAATATGATCCCAATTACCGGGTGTACCCAATCTGAAAGAAAAATAATTTATTAATTGGCTTTTTTTTAAGTATGAATTTTAAAGAATTCCATGTGGTGACCGATTGAGAATAAAAATATCACCACCCCAATATTGTACACAGATAACATTCTCTACGAAAGACGGAAACCTCAAAATAAAACAAATATCCATCTATCAATTGTTATTCTGAACATAGGCCTTCCCTATAGAACGCCACAACGCGTGATCCTGCGCTAACTGCATCCAGCGGCCCCCGGCACATTTGACGATATCGTCAGTCCACCTTGTTGGGGGCCGGCCCACGCTGCGTCGTTCGGAGCGTGGTCGCCACTCAAAGACCTTCTGTTCTCAAGGTCATCAGATCGTCGAGCGACGTGGCCTGCCCATTGCCACTTCAGGAAAGTAGCAGTAAATACAAACGTGGGTAAAACAGCGCTCATTAGCTATAAGTGCTATAACATATACTTACTTGATAAGTTCAGCTCTCAAAGCTTCCCTCATACCGTGAACTCTTGTTGACATGAACTTTATGTGATCCCTCCTGCGAAATGTAAAACCATCACCAGATTATTGAAATACTAGCTGTCGCCTGCAACTTCTTACGCGTGGAAGCCAAACTTACATGCTCTTGAACCTATCTTTTAAAAAAATCCCTTTAAAATCCGTGGCGTTCTTTTAAAGATATAAACTCACATAGGGACATACATACAAAAATAACGACTTTGTTTTAAAATAGTAAAGATAAACCACATTATCTCCGGCCCATTTACGTCCCACTGTTGGGCACGGGCCTCCTTCACTTTGGGAGGGATTATGGTCTACTGTGCCGCGTGTTGACACAGGGTTTGCTTTCGGGTTTTCCGTCTCTCACAGAGGATGTCATCTGTGTAAATATCCCTTGGCTGACTTTTACAGTACCCTTGGGAGGAGATGGGGTGGCGACACTTGTATTTTAGTCCGTCACCACACGGACGATAAACTACTAATAAGATAATAATACATACCATTCATCGAACAGTTGTTTATTGCTGAGCACGTTGGCCACCACGTGGGCTCCGTGTGCGGGTGGGTTCGAGTACATCCCACGAACTACCCACGTTAGTTGAGACTTGGCTTTCACCACATGTGATGAGTTATTCATCACTATTGTCAAGTTACCCACACGCTCATCTAGCAAACAATACATTTAATAGAATATTTTATTTTAAACTAAACTAGCTGTTGTCCGCCACTTCGTAATCAGTCCAGTGGTTGACCAGTTACGAACCAATAAAGAAACGGAATATAGTCGTGCTCTTTCTTTCCCGTTCCCCACCTCACACCGCGTTTTTAAGGCCTGGTACAGCGTTGCAATCTAAATAAGACCTTCATAATACGCCACATATGAAGACCCCATAAATATCTGTTGTATTCTGATTTTAGTATTTGTTGTTGTATTAACAGATATAAATCATAATATTTTCTAACACTTGCGCGACTCATTTGCTTAAATAAAACTACTTTTTACGGATTTAGACGCGTATATTTGTTTTAAATTTTAGCCCGACGTTTCGGAGACTTTGCAGTCACCATGTTCACGGGTGAGACTGAGCTGTAATGTGTCTTCTACAATCAGTTATTACAGGGTTTACTGAACTACACTGAACTACTTTACTAAAACAAATATACGCGCCTGAATCCGTAAAAAGTAGATATAAATCATCTGTGAAAATTTTAACTTCACTAGAAATCATTGACGGGATGTTTGACTGGACAGACGGATAGTGAAATCTCAGCAATAGAGTCCTGGTTAACCGTTTAGTACGGAACCATAAAAATGTAAAAACAACTTCTTTTGTCTCTATTTGAACTATACTATTTTTTGTGAAAAGGGTTAAAATTAAATATATTTATTTAATTTTAACCCTTTTCACAAAAATTAGCTAAAAATAACTACTCAAAATGATTACTAAACTGTATAATCCAAAGTTCTTGGCGAATGATTGTGCACAGAACAGCTCGAAGCCACGCTTTACGAAGTAGCGCACTGCAAACGCGTCCCGATCCAAGTCACCAGACGCGAACCCTTGGTACGCGCTGTCGAAGAATGGGAACAACTTGCGCTCCTAGATAATAAAGTCACTATGTAGCGATTCAGACATAAAGAAATCATTATTAGATTGGGATCCATTCGTTTTTCTTGGGCAAAGTCTGCTAGAACGTTCACTAATATAAAAGTAGAAACGTTTTACCTCCATAACATCAGCGATTTTCTCCCACTGCTCTTGAGTAGGATCTATTCCAGTTGGGTTATGAGCACAAGCGTGGAGAAGTACCACAGAGTTCTCCGGTGCATTGCGTAAGTCTTCGAGCATACCCTCGAAGTCAATAGCCAGTGTCTTCGTATCCCAGTAACGATAAGCGTGAGGATTTGTGAACCCGGAGTTTACGAATACTAAATGATGATTCTCTAAAAGGTAAAGAAAGTAATGGTCAAAGTTCATTTTCATAGCTAACATGTCATACTTAGTTAAAAAGAAGGAAAGGTCAGTTGACGCAATCTTCGAATAAAAAGTTGTAAATGAAAGTATTTAAACAGTAATTTTGTAAATATTAATAGGTTGTGTTAGGATCTAAAAAAAATTGGCGTATCTTTTCATAACGCTCCTTAGATCAAAAGTAATTTAATTTGAAAGAAACGGCCGCTATATATGCGAAATCACTTTAGACCCTTGGATATAAAAGCAGAAAGACTTTTAGTAGGAAATGACTTTTGGATAAATATTTTTGTTGATTCAGAACATACAGGTATTTTTGTCTCCACGACAGTAAACTTACCCCAGGTAGGTGTGGAATAATAAAAGTTCGTATATTTGAGATGCTTGTTTAGAAATTCAGCGCCAACACGTAGAGCGCCAGTTCCAGACAGCACTTGTACTCCAAAAGCCTACATGGGAAAATATTCACTTATATTTGTTTAAAAGAATGCATATTTAAAGAGCATTAAAATTTATACACTAAAGCCGAATCATCTGAATGAATGATGAACAGTCTATCCTTCATTAGAAATAATATATAAATAATAAAATAAATATTCATGGACATTTCACACAACGTCCTCTGGGCCCAAGCTAAGCTTATATGCTTGTGTTATGGGTACCAGAATACGGATAGAATACATATACTACTTTTCTTTTGTAAATACATACTTATAATACATAGAAACACCCAGACGCGGTACAAACATTAGTATGACAATTAGAAAATTCACACAAATGATTGTCCCGAGCGGGAATCGAACCCGCGACGGCTCTTGATCGGCAGTCCGTTACATAAACCACTCAATCACGAGGCTCGTCAAAAGAAAAAGAACTACTGCTGCATTAAGTCTTATATTATTTTGGTTATAGCCAGTGCTAAACATAATGTGGACAAACTTACACGTCCTTCGCTAATAGCTGGATTGTCCTCACCCAACAACATCGATGTGGCTGCTGAAGAAAACTTTTCCAAACCTAAAGTGCAAAAGATTATAGCAGTTATAAAAATAGTTTTGAAATTCTGGTTTTTTTTTACTATCGGTTTGTTTTAGTGAGGACTAACTATGACGGAAAATGTTCCTAATAATTTCCGAAAGTACTGGTCTGATTCTAATATTTTTTCATTAATAAAAAGCTACCTTCTGAGTTCTCTAGGCTATGATTATGAAAAGTTGTAATTAGGCGAACGAACTCGCCAGCAACAGCTGGTAGAATACAAGAGTTAAAAATTATGACATTGGAGATAACTGCCTGTATAAATAAATATTCACGGACATTCCACACAACATCCTCTGGTCCCAAGCTAAGCTTATATGCTTGTGTTATGTGTACCAGAATACGGATACACTACATATACTACTTTTCTTTTGTAAATAGATACTTATAATACATAGAAACACCCAGACGCAGAACAGACATTTGTATGAAATTTTTAAACATCACACAAATGATTGTCCCGAGCGGGAATTGAACCCGCGACCTCGTGAAAAGCAGTCTGTTACATGAACCACTAGACCACGATATAGTGACGCAATGTATATCTTGCACATTGCGTCAATTATATTTTTTTAACACGAACTATGTCTCCACTCTTATTATTACAATGACCCGCCTACTTATTGCTTTTACCATTATTCATTGCGCTTTACATACATCAGGTCGGGTGTCAAACTTTGCTAATACGTAACAGGCGATGCATTTTGTACGCATTATAGTCTGATGAACTCTGATGTGATCTAAGTGCATTATTAGAGTTAAATGCAAAACAAATGTCCGTCACGACGACAAGCGATCTAAACAAACTGAAGCCGTTTCATTACCAATAATAGATAGTATAACTATGATTTAATAATGTAGGTCGAGTGATTTATTCGTAGCCTTCATAAACAACAATAAATGATTACTATTCTGTCGCAAACTTACTGTCTTTTTATGGATCTAAAATAATTATTATTTCAAGAAAAATCTGTTCTTTACGATAAACATTGATAATGGTACCGATTCCACATGCTCAACTAAACATAACTAAAAAATGAAAATAAGTCCCAATATTGAGCCACTAAGAAGAAAAATTCGTATTATATCGGTCGGCTAGTAGATTCAATATAAACATTTTAAATATTAACTTTGACTATTTAATTCCCTTGGAGAAACAGTCTAGTAAACCACTAATGTTTATATTAAAGTATAATATGTTAATTATATACCATGATAAGACAATTACGCAACTATTTATGTAACTAAAAACGTCAATGGTGTGAAAATAGAACAATAAAAAATACAAGGTCGTTCGGTTGCATCATCTGGAATGTTGTAGAAACTTTGCATCCTAAAAGATAATTTCCAATGAAAAATATTAAAAACTAGCTGTGCTCTGCGGCAGAGACGTATGTTGAAAATTAGCGCCCCGGGTCATTTGATTTGACGCCCTGGGTCAATTTAATTAGCCGCTCTATATATTAATAGAGATAGAGTAAAATTATAAACTATGGCCCTAGGGTAAATACGCCTCTGCTCTGCGGTGTAACCCGCGGTAAAAAGAAGCAGATAGCGGGACATTGCATTCTTTTGGGACAAAAAGTAGACTATATGTTATTCTGATGCTACATGATTGTAGTGTCATTATAATCCATTTAGTAGTTTATTCATGAAAGATAATAAACGTCCAAACATCCATACTCATAAACTTTCACATTTACAATATTATTAGGATATAGGAATCACTTGAGATAGATACGTGTTGGAAAAGAGCCTCTGGTATTGTTGTAGGTCTAAGACATTAGCCATAAAATGCCCAGGTTCGAGTCAAGGGCGTGCAATTAGGAATTTTGCACCGCGGCCACGCCAATGCGCAGCGAACTTCTGATGCACATAGGCATATTAGGCATTTATCGAACAAACAAACAATAATTGGTCAAGTGCGAGTCGGACTCGCGCACGAAGGGTTCCGTACCATTATTTATGCAACATAAGGCAACGTTATTAGTATCGAGCAAGAAACGGTAAAAAAATCATGTTTGTTGTATGGGAGCCCCCCTTAAATATTTATTTTATTTTATTTTTAGTATTTGTTGTTATAGCGGCAATAGAAATACATCATCTGTGAAAATTTCAACTGTCTAGCTATCACCGTTCTTGAGATACAGCCTGGTGACAGACGGACGGACGGACGGACGGACGGACAGCGAAGTCTCAGTAATAGGGTCCCGTTTTTACCCTTTGGGTACGGAACCCTAAAAATTATATGGTGGGTCGATAAATAAATCGCTTCAAGAACAGAACTATATAATAGACCGATTAACCTATCACACTTTACGATTCCTTATCAATGCTAGGTGCGTAATGTTAATAGATAAACATTTTCAAAGCCATAATTCAACTGATAACAATATATCTATCAATATTTATAATTCATTCTGTTATGATTAAATCTGTGCGATGTTGGTGGTTGATTTTAGATGACGGTATATCAAGATGATGTGAAAATTATCTCAAAAGACTATTGCAATTATTTAGTTTAAATTAGTTGCTGTCCGTGTGGTGACGGATTAAGAATACAAGTGTCACCACCTCATCTCCTCCCAAGGGTGCTGTAAAAGTCAGCTAAGGGATATTGCACACAGATAACATCCACCCTATACCAACACCCCTGGTCAGCGCGCCACTGTAGACCATTATCCCTCCTAAAGTGGAGGAGGCCCGTGCCCAACAGTGGGACGTAAATGGGCTAGAGAGAGCTGTTGCCGGTTGCAGGTCCAATAATGTATCGAATCTGTGCATTCATTATCTTTTCTACAGCATAAAAAGTGAATACAAATACGTTTATATTTTGCGAGTCATTAAAAATTTCCTATATTACATCATTTGACAAAATTAACACCATTCTGTGAATGATACTAATTATCTTAATTGACTTAATTGTGGTATGGATACTATCTACATGGATGAAAGCATATTAATATGAAATTGTATCTGCGTAGTTTTAATATCATGGGACTAATTAATATTAACAAGAAACATCTGAATAAAGCTGTGAAAGGGACGCTACAGGACATTTCGAGTTACTACTATTTTGTGTTATAGGTACTAAACTAGCTGTTGCCCGCAACTTCGAACGCATGGGAGTTAGAAACCAAAACTAAACAAATTATAAAAGAAAGCCATCCTCTTGAACCACTCTATCATTTAAAAAAAACCGCATCAAAATCCGTTGCGTAGTTTTGAAGATATAGGCTCACATACGGATATTCATACAAAAATATCCACTTTGCTTTATAATAAGTAAAGATGAGAGATTTTAAAGTACGAGTACAGATTAGTATGTATTATGATGTGTATACATGTAAGGTCATATTTACATTAGAAAGTTACTATAACTTTTTGCGTGCATACAAATGTTTCATTGCTAATTAACATTATCAGTAACAATTAAAAGAAAAACGTTTTCTGCATTTATTGGTTTTAAACTAACCCAATTTAAACTCATGTTTTATTAATATTACCGGGACTAGTTATAATCATGTTAATTATTGTTAAAGGGGTTCCAAAAATTGTACTTTAGATGCCGACGTTTCGAGTTGCATCGATCGTGGTCACGGGATGACTGTGCAACTAGGTTGAAACGTCAGGAAGATATTAGCCTTTTTAACAATAATTAACGTAATTTGTATGCTTTTGTTCAAGCAAGCAAGCAAGTATGTCAAGGTAAGAAGAAAATCTTTAGTTACCTTAACAATTAAGGGGTATGTATTTGCAGCCGAATTTTGAGATGAGTATAGGAAGAATAGCTAGGCTCTTAGCTTTGCCCTGTATCAAAGTATTTTGAAAGGCCCAAAAAGGGAATATTTTTAGAAAACCTTTCTAGCATAGGTACTTCGGGGGCCTATTCTAGCCTGGGGGCCCTATATCATTGACACCACAGCGGTAATTGGGATTGTTTATAATTTATGAGCGGCTGCTTTTGTATCTATTTTTTTTAGCAAATATAGACTATTTTAAGAAACTAATTTAAATATTCTTGAAATACTCATTAAATTGAATTTTTTTAAATACTTCCTTATAAATAGTGAATTTTTCGAAATGAACTAATGGTTTGTGATCAGAAACTCTATTCCCCGAAATGGTTTTCAAATAAAGGAAAAGGTAAAAAAAAAATTACATTGCCAATTACACCACTGTATATGTATTAACTTACCTAATACAGGCAGATATTCATGAAGAAGTGTATCATCAGCAGCCAACTGCTTCTCCATCTTCCTGACTACTGGTAATACCCATGGTTTACCTGTCTCGTCTCTGTATGCTGCAATAAAATACAAGTTTAACTGCAGTCCTCTAGTTGTAACTAGCACTTACAGTTATTTTTATGAAAAATTGGTCAAGTGCGAGTCGGACTCGCGCACGAAGGGTTCCGTACCATTATCTATGCAACATAAGGCAACGTTATTAGTATCGAGCAAGAAACGGTAAAAAAATCATGTTTGTTGTATGGGAGCCCCCCTTAAATATTTATTTTATTTTATTTTTAGTATTTGTTGTTATAGCGGCAATAGAAATACATCATCTGTGAAAATTTCAACTCTCTAGCTATCACCGTTCTTGAGATACAGCCTGGTGACAGACGGACGGACGGACGGACGGACAGCGAAGTCTCAGTAATAGGGTCCCGTTTTTACCCTTTGGGTACGGAACCCTAAAAAGTACCTAAAATGCTTTTTTATGACATGGTTTAAGCAAGTATTTTGACGAGCCTCGTGGTTGAGTGGTTTACGTAATGGACTGCCGATCAAGAGGTTCCGAGTTCAATTCCCGCTCGGGACAATCATTTGTGTGATTTTTCTAATTGTCATACAAATGTTTGTACAGTACAAACAAGTCTGGGTGTTTTTATGAGTTATAAGTACTAATGTATTTACAAAAGAAAAATAGTATATGTATTCCATCCATATTCTGGTACCAATAACACAAGCATATAAGCTTAGCTTGGGACCAGAGGACGTTGTGTGAATTGTCCGTGAATATTTATTTATATTTAAGTAACTACACAGATTTTTTGGATTTTACAAACACAACTCTTTCATTAAACCTTTATATATATATAGCTGTTGACCGCAATTTCGTACGCGTGGTATTTTAAAACCAAAACTTGACGAATAATACAAACAAGCCATCCTCTTAAACTACACTATCATAAAAAATACGCAGCAAAATCCATTGCGTAGTTTTAAAGATATAAACTCACTTAGGGACATACATACAAAAATAACGACTTTGTTTTAAAATAAGTAGACTAGCAGTTGCCCATGACTGTGTTTCATAGAATTTGAAGTCACCTTAAATTTATTTAGAAAATTATGTTCCTTTTTCCTAACATCATTAAATTTTTGGAATTTCCACAAAAAAACAATTTCAGTTGGTTCAGTAGTTTTGACACAAAGAGATTGCTAGACCAGTGTTAATTCTGCATTTTTAATATAAAATTTTGTAATTTTATTTATCTTTTTGTCTTAACAAAACTATCTAAATGATGTAAGATTACATAATAATGTCAAAGAGAAACGTAGATAATATTGTAATGTTGTTTATCTGTACTGATGTTGTAATAACACTATCAGTAATTTAGATATAATATTAACACAAGGTGTTGCCCGCAAATCAGTACGAGTAGAATTTAGAAAATTTTACCAGTTTTAGAATAGAATAGAATAGAATCCACTTTATTGTACACCATAAATTACATGTCACTTAACTAATGTAACAATAAAACATGTACAATTGGCGGTCTTATCGCATATTGCGATCTCTTCCAGACAACCTTTAGATGGACTCAGTTTATTTGGAAAGGGGTATTAGTGATGTACTTGCTATGTATAAATTCCAAGTAGAAAGAAAAATCTTACATTACGCATAATCAATACATACTACAGATATACATACACATATAGAGATATAGATCCACAAATGTACATAAACCTATACATATATAAATAGAATAGAATACATAAATATATACATAAACATAATGATGAGAAGTTTGGATTGAATTTTACGTGGTTTGTAGCAGTAGATAATGTTCATTAATACGTAGTGTGTAGTTTTACATGTAGTTTTGCAACACTTTTTACTACTACTTCACTCCTATTTGTCGCAGCGTGATGTTACATAGCCTATAGCCATCCTTGGTAAATGTACTATCTAAAACTAAAAGAATTTTACAAGTCGGATCAGCGATTCCTGAGATTGGTGTATTCAAACAAAAAAACTCTTCAGCTTTATAATATTAGTGTTGATACACATATAGGTACAGTGCGAGATAATAATAAATAAATTTATAAATAAATAAATTTTCAGGACATTTCACACAACGTCCTCTGGTCCCAAAGTTAGCTATATTTCAATGCTTGTATTATGGGTACCAGATACGGATAGACTAAATATACTACTTTTCTTTTGTAAATACGTACTTATAATACAGTACAATCTCACTTATCCGGCACTTCGATAGATCGGCACGTCCAATAATCCGGCACACTCCGCCAACGCCTCCCTCACCCCTCTATACCTGTGCGCTTTGGTCGCGGTATTTTAAAACTAGTTAATTACATATGTACCTTCATGTTAATTTAATACATTACATACATTTATATTCCCTGTATGAAATGCTTTATTTTATTATAATTACCTATGACTTTTTCACTATAATCCAGTAATCTGATCATTCCAATAATCCGGCACCCTCCAGTTTTTAATAGTGCCGGATTAGTGAGATTACACTGTACATAGAAAACACCCAGACGCAGTACAAACATTTGTATGACATTTATGGATATCACACAAATGATTGTCCCAAGCGGGAATCGAACCCATGACCTCATGATCGGCAGTTCATTACATAAACCACTCCACCACGAAGCCCGTCAAAATAAACACAAGTATATTTTTAAAAATTTAAGTTTATTCCTTTCCATTTTTATTTAGTTTATAGAAATCCACTGATAAGTAGGTATTTAATTGGCAATTAATGCCAGCATCATATAGTAACTACTAGAAAATTATGTTTTTCTTGCATAGACCACCTCATTTCATTTTTACAAAAAAAAACTTTATTATGAGCAACTGCCTGTTATTTTCATATCCAAATGTATTAAAAAATATTCTAGGTAAATGTATTGCCTATCTATCAGTCTGTCAACAGGCTGTATCTCATTAACCATGATAGTCAGAACCACCTGCCAACATATTTATACTAAAAGCAAAAATTAGAATAATTAAAGTATTTAAAAAAATAAGTCTGTCATAAATGATTTACCTTAAAAAACTTATATCAAAGAAATTTGAACCTGATGTATAAGTTTTACGAATATATTAAACAAATATAGTAAGTTTAATAAATTTTACCACTTGTTCAGAAGAAAACTTTTTGTGAACACTTAATCTTATGGAAAAAATAACAGTTTTCACAGAATGACTTACCTCCCACGGTTAAGTTAACTTTATTTTGATGACTGTCATCTAAAAACATCTTATTTAACTGGAAAACCTGAATAGGAGGTCCCTGTTGAACATCTTGAAACCTGGAGCCCATTTTAAACGCTTATCAGTTCCAATCAGAACAAACAAGAAATAATGAGTTATGAAACAAGCGCACTGTACTAATTAAAAAGTGTCGCTAAAGACGAGCAGCCACCCAGAACTTTAGAATACTATGTAAATTGCTGTGGTAAATTGTAAATTAAACTTTAAAACAAGCAATAAACGGTGACCTTTCTCAATATCAGAAACGTCAACGCCACTTGTTTACTGTCATCACTGTCATATTAGGAAGTGTCATAATTCCGTAACAATAGTGGTGCGTTCAACAGAAAGGCAAACACATACATACCTCTAGGGCTTTCCGTTACACCAGAGCCTCAAGTCCGGTAAATGAATTGTGTCACAATGGTAGCTCAATGGCACATTATAACCTCAAAAAATGAACAATAGACTACCAAACTTGATAAAATTCGCCACTAAGCAATCAGTTATCGATTATTCGACGTGCTTCGTGGTGGAGTGGTTTATGCAATGAACTGCCGATCACGAGATCGCGGGTTCGATTCCCGCTTGGGATAATCATTTGTGTGATATCCATAAATGTCATACAAATGTTTGTACTGCGTCTGGGTATTTTCTATGTATTAGAAGTATGTAGGAACACATTGTATGAATTCATTGTTTGCAAGTAGACGTAATGTCAACAGGTCTACGAATGCATAGAGACCATTGTGCTAGCCACCTAAGTTATTATAAACCAATATATTTATTACAGTATGTATGGTCCTATTGTTCGCTCGACGCCTAATTTATTGTATACAAATATATTATGTATGGATTCATTGTATGCCACACTCTGCGTATCAGCAGTTTTAGGAATATATAGAAACGATTGTTCTCCTTACCTATATAAACTAATATTATATCAAATATACGGAGTCGCAAATAAACGCCATTCAAGTCCGGACGTATTTCATTTTTATCCTCTAACCGACGCACACGACACATTTAAACCTAAAAGTACCTATGTATTTACAAACGAAAAGTAGTATATGTAGTCTATCCGTATCTGGTACGCATAATAAAAGCATAGAAATATAGCTTACTTTGGGACCAGAGGACGTTGTGTCCTGAATATTTATTTATTTATTTTATTTTTTTAGTTATTGCATTATTGCCATCTCCTCCCAAGAGTGCTGTAAAAGTCAGCTAAGGGATATTGCACACAGAATACATCTTCTGTGAGAGACGGAAAACTCGAAAATAAACCCTGTGCCAACACGCCTGGTCAGCGCGGCACAGTAGACCATAATCCCTCCCAAACTAGAGGAGGCCCCTGCCCAACAGTGGGACGTAAATGGGCTGAAGAAGAGAAGAAGAAGAAGTTATTGCATTTGTTGATTGCATTGTGGCTAATTTTGACAAGTTTGGTGGTCTATTGTTAATTTTTTGTTACAAATGATACCATTCAATTGCACTTTCACTGAACATTGAATAGTGGACTTGACCACCTGATTCAATGCATCAAAATCAAATGCTGGCCACCTTACCGTGATGCCGTAACCTTTTAAACAAAGAATTTATACAAAATGCGACTCTATGCATTTATATTCCATCGTACAGTAATTCAAGATGTATGTCAGCTTTTACTATCTCTAAGCCACAGCACAGCTCTAAACCGTCTCTAATTATGAATTAAATGCTTTTATGCAAATATCAAGCGTACCAACGAAGCTTTATTTTACTTTTAAATTGAATTTATTCCAATATCAAAGAGAAGAAAAATAACAACACCTCAGTTTTATTTTTATTATAAATTACAAAGTAATATTACTTTTAACACAGAAATTCAGTAAACACTGGATTTTTTATTTTACATTCTCGTGGATCACCAGGTCTTACAATCAAAATGCCTTGTTTATACTCCCTGTTATCACCATCACATTTTATATATCGATAACAACCAGCTGTAGCTAATGCAATACCAACAAAAGCCATTCCAGTCGCCGCCATTACTTCTGGTATGTGCCAGAATCCGTATTTTAATAAACCACCCACTGTATTTCCAAATCTTACAATATGACCAACTTCTTTAGGTTCTCGCATTTTGCAATTGAAAAGCTTTTAAATCTCTTTATTTATTTATCTTGCAAAAGATAAAAACGAAGCAAAGAAATTGAGAAAATCATGAAAAAAATCAACCAAAACGTAACCAGAAATCGTTGTCAATCACAGAATAGATAGAAGTTGTCAATAGAAAACGATAACACATAATATAATGACAACTTATTAAAAGCATAAAAGAGTTTGTGTTATTTTGTGTTTCATTTTAATAATTTTCACTTTACACCATTTTCATATAATTGTTATTTATACAGTGAAATAATAGAAGTCACAACATTACGATATAACAGATATACCTCGTTTTCCAATCAGCGCACAATAGCGCATTATGCGGCACAATGCTCAACGTTGAGTGTTCCAATTACAGCATCGCATCGCACAATCGAGCACTCTCAAAAGTGATGCGTGCAATCCATACCAACTTCAGCGACAGAAAATTAACAAGTATTTTTTCTTTAAATTGGCATTGATTGAAATTTCGTTAGTAATATTATTTATTGTTAAAAAAAATTTAAGGCTTTCTTTTCGTCGGAGTTTTCTGGAAATATTCAAAGTCAATTCAAGTCAAGCTGTGTTAAAAAATAAATAAATATAAGTATGGATGAAGGTATAAACAATTACTTTTTTTATATTCCACACATATAATGTGAATACAATGTTTATTTTAGATTTTTTTTTTCTACACTGAACTTAGCGCACTCTGCTGGCGCATCAAAGAGTATAATAATATAGATATAACAAGAGGGGCTGGTCTATGCCTAAACATTTGCGCATTTTAAAACTAATTCACGTTCCAATTAAGCGTCAGCATTGTGCGGCATTGTGCGGCTCTGAGTCGCATTATGCTCTGCCATTGGAAAACGGGGTAAATAATCTTTTACTATTTTATACGTCTTTTATATTTGACTAAACAATACATACTAAAAATATGAATGAAATGTATATTAAATTTTTACTGCTTCTTCTTCTTCTCCTCCAGCCCATTTACGTCCCACTGTTGGGCACGGGCCTCTTCCACTTTGGGAGGGATTATAATAGGATAAAAGGATATAAATTTTTACTTCATTTTCCCAAAATAAAGATAAGACCGAACCCTGACAATCTGTAAAAAGAAAGCTACAAAATAGATAACTTAACTAATCATAACAAAAACATTTTCAGAATATTTGATGTCTGGTCTGGACTTGCCAACGCTGCCAAGGACGCTCGACAAGTCGATTGTGCAGTTGGAACCAGTTGGAATTGGAACGCACCCCAATAGCAATGTCAAATACCTATTTTATTGGTAGGTATCATGGTAGGTATTTGACATTGACAGTGGATTGACATATTTGAAATTGACACTTTTGACAGATCAATTTCTAACCTGATTGCGAATGTAAATTTTCGAAAAATTTCGAACAACAACAAAAACTACGAACTTAGATTACAATTAAACCTGAACAAATGGCTGCCGCGTCGAGGCGAACTATTGGACAATTGCTTCAGCAGGGATGGACTGAAATTCCCGAAGTCTTGGCTTCAACTGGTCTAGCATTCGTAGGCCTTGGTTTAGCTGCTGCGGGATGTTACAGATATGTGCAAGAGGATGGAGATAATAGAAGGTACAAAGGCACCTACGTGATAATGAGATCAGATGATCCAAGAGTTAAATTGATTAAAAAAAATTAGGTGAATCTTGCTTGTATATATTATATAGTTCAGAAGGTTATGTAATAAAGTTCTAATTGTGTTTCTGTTTATTTTTTTCTGAGACCTTATTGTTTACTGCACTTAGACCGCAAAAAGTAGTGTGAATACATCTTTTGTGAACAACGGGGAGTATATACTCTCAATAAGTACATGATTATGTACCTAACAAATGAAACCAAAGGACAGCAAACCAGAAAGAAAAGTAAATAAAACAAAATTTAGAGAACTTGCTGACTTTAATTATTGGAATGAATATGTATGAAATAGAGAACTGGGTTTTACACATTTACTCTTAAGCTTGCTTACTATTTAATCATAATATTATCTGTACAGGGTTTATGCATAGTTGCTTATCCTTTATTAGCTTTAGTGATTATTTAATTTTTAAAATTTTTATTAAAGTGTCACACTGCTATACTATACTATATATAGGTTTACTAAACAAATTAATAGTAACAACATCAGCAAAATTGGAATATTTATGTTCATGGCTCATTTTTTCCAATAAAATAATTTTACAAAATATCTTGTGTTTATATAGAGTTACAAACACAAAATTATTATTAAACAAATCAAATAAAAAAGAAATTTGAAATAAATATTCAAAACAAAAGAAATAAGAGAGTATTAATGTAGCAAATCTGTATCTGGTATGGATAACAGGCATAGAATTATAGCTTACTTTGGGACCAGAGGACATGGTTTGAAATGTCCATCAATATTATCTTGAAGATTAATGTATGTAGATTATAATTTTTTATTGGGTAAGGTAAGGCTTTTAAATAAAAAATAGATATTTAAATCATAATTTTTATTAAAAAAGTTCACAATTTTTATATTTTGGCGTCGGCGGGTATTATTAACTATTTACATGCACAATTACGTTTTAATTAGTCAAAATTTAAAGATTAATTTGAGAATTTTTACCAGGCATGATATACCTAATTTAAAAAATATGTCAAATTGAAAAGGTTTACCAAATGAACACTGAAATCACGCAACCAGTGCGGAAATAATCTTACAATTTTATATATGTCATAATTATTATCGCCCTATATCAGCATTAATTATATGCAAGTGAAACCGCAAGTCTCCAATAGTCTTAGTCAAGATTTCAAAAAGTTTTATAATTATGTATCACTGGCTATGAATATCACTTTATGAAATATTTTGTTCACAATATATCACTGGTAAATCTGCAGCGATCACTTCACTTCATCTGAAGAGGAACGCCATCGCAGAGCGCCGATGCTAGGTCTCCTTCTTTTTCTTTCCTGCTGGCTTTGAGCTCTTGGCCTTGCTTGGTCCTGGCTTTTCACTCTCTTTTGTTTTCTTTTTCTATAAGAATATTTCACATATTAAAATGATAAAGTCAATGAATTTTCCTCAAAAACATAGACATAACTGAGTATTTAAAAAAAAGGTTCTCTTGTATTCATGTGGCTTTGAAATTTGAAGGTTTTCCTCGATTTCTCAGGAGATAACCATTAGATCCTGACCTGATTCCAATGGGACCAAACGGAAACCACCAGATTTCAAATAAGAATAGAATCATCAAAATTGCTTCGCCCAGTTAAAAGTTATGAGTTTAAAAAACATAGAAAAAAAAATTAAAAGAAAAAACATGCAGGCGAATTGGGAACCTCCTCTTTTTTTGAAGTCTGTTAAAAATCTATACGCCTAAGGCTAAGTTTGTAATAAGTATGTAGGGAGTAACTTCTGAAAGTAGTAGTTCTGTCTTAAAACTCTTCATTATTAGGGAGCTACATTCTTCCTAAGAGAGAATGATAGGGTACAATTAAAAAAAAATTGTTTGGGCAAAATAAAGTCGCAAGCAAGAGAAAAACCTTAATAAGTGCATCATTCTCAGGGTCGCTGTCTGGCGGCTCTTCATCCTCCACCTCATCCTCGCCCAAGTCCTCGTGCTCTACTCCGCGACCCTTCTTGACAGCGCCCGGCGCGTAAGGCAACGCGGCCGCTTTCTTATTGTATGTACGTGTCATTGCAGCTTTTACCTGTACATATAAAGTTAGGTTTTGTCTTTACTATTATCACGGAATTGAACTTTCACATTGCGTTAGATATTTTAGAAGTCATGGGCGCAACCAGGTAAGTCTGTCATTTCCGGGAAGGGGATTTTAATTAGAAAATGCCAAAAATTGTACGAAAAATATATAAGAAGAGAGACTGTCATCGTATCAATAATAATGTGACTCTTAAATATGTAAGAAGGGAGGATAGCTACTTATAAATCTAATATAAATATAATATACGTATTTCCCATAACAAAGTTTTTTCTATCGGGGGTATTACAACGCATTTTATACAGGGCTGGCTATACTACTGATAGTTCAGCATCTTACCTTGGGATCTACAAGTACAGTAGGGTTCCTCTGTCCAGGCCACAGGGACAGTTCAACTAAAGACTCCAGGTCTTCTCTCAACAAGTGATAGGACTCCAATACTTCCAATGAACGCTCAATACCGTCCACTTTGTCTTTGATCAGTGGAGTGACGATAGCGTCACGGATATGGCCCGCGTAGTCCAAGTATATCGATGATTTTGAACCTGATGTGCTGTGACAATCATTATTATTATGGTATTAAATTCAAAATAATAATTTATTTATACTAACTGTATAAAGCTGAAGAATTTGTTTAAACGCGCTAATCTCAGGATCCACTGGTCCGATTTGATATCAGAGTTGGGTAGTATATCTATCGAGGAACGCTATAGATATATATATATATATATATATATATAACATTATCATGCTGCGAAAAACGGGAGCGAAACATTCAAAATTTTTTAAATTCCACGCGAAGGAATCGCGGGCAACAGCTAGTTACAAATAAATAAAAAGCACTAATTCCTCATTGCAATAAGGTATGCCTATGTGATCATCAGCTATGCTATTACCATTGAAATCTTAAAAAAGCAGTTGTATATTGACAGGAATTTTACTGGTAGATTTTGTAGAGAGTAATTAAACTATTTTTAACACGCTTATATAAGTTCAGTATGTATCTATCAATGTATTAATCTATGTAACGGAATGTTTGAAAGTGATTTTAACCCACTTGCAGTAGTCGGATTGATCTGAAATTTTGCACATAATATATCAAGGACAATGACAATGGAATATTTTTAAAAAATATTCAGAATTTTCGAGCGTGTTTTTTAGTTTTTGAACTAAGTAGATTATTTATTAAATAATAGAATTAGGATACTGGAAAAAAGTTAATAAAACCGATATAAAAGTGTTACTTTTTTTTTTATTATTTTCACACATCGTCCTCTGGTCCCAAGCTAAGCTTATATGCTGGTATTATGGGTACCATGGTTTTGCAACATTCTCCACTGATGCTTCGCTCCTATTGGTCGCAACGTGATGATATATAGACGTCCTAAATAATTATACTATCAAATACTGAAAGAATTTTACAAATCGGACAAGCAGTTTCTGAGATTAGCGCGTTCAAATAAAAAATCTCTTCAGCTTTATAATACATATTAGTATAAACTTTTTTCTTTTGTAATTTACATACTTATAATTTATGAACTATTATAAATATCACACAAGTGATTGTCCCGTTCGGGAATCGAACCCGCCACCTCGTGGACGGCAGTCCGTTACTTTAATCACTCGACCACGAGGCCCGCCAACGCCAATAGCCGCCACGTAATAGCTTTACTGATCTTAATTTTATGCAGACAGAGTCATAGAGTACAGCTAGTTTATAATAAAAAAAAGACGTGTGTCACTCGGGGACTGCTGCGGTAAAGCTATTGCATAGTATTTTTTATCAACATATACAATTATAATTATTTATTTATTTTATTTATGCAAGAATCTAAATATGTACCATAAACTAAAATAAGATTAATAATCCTTATTTACTGATGTTTACATCTGTCCATTGTTTATGGTAATTATGATAAAATAGCGATTGTCAATCAAATGTCAATCTGCCGAAACTGACATGAGTCATAAAACGGCGTTACTGCGCATACGTGGATTTGGTTTTGGACAGCCGGCCGTTTTACGCCGATTACGCATGCGCAGTATCGCCGATAATGTAAGGTTTTTTTTCATTACATTATTATCGTTACGGAATTTCTGGATTCTGTCTCCACGCCCAAGGCCCGCGATAGAAGCTATGCAATAGCTTAATAATGATTATTACCTTAGTCTAGTATGTGCATGTATCTCTTGACACAGTCTACGCATCTTAGTAGCTCGTGAGTTCTTCCCGAGCCAGCCCGGGAACTGAATCTGACCGGTTATGTGACCAGACATCTCGTGCCCTGGTATTACTGATGCATACATCGCCTATAACATTTAAATAATTAAAATCAAAGGGATTTGGAATAAAAGCACCCTTTGAAACTGAGTGAGAGATTTTTTCAAGAAAATATCTATATATTGAAATTATTATAGTAATTTGAGGTACATTTGAAATACTTTTTACAAAATAGTATTATTATATTTAAATACACATAATATACCTGCAAAGGTAGTAGACTCCATGCTTGGCTGCCACGTATCCTCGCGTCGACTAGATCACCCAAACTGATGCTGTCTGCTGCATTACTTATTCTTTGTAAACCTTCATGTCTGTACAAAAACAGTGGAAATAAATGTTTTAGATCCAAGGCGCAGAGACAGAGACTTTGACTTCATTCAGTTATATGCAAGTAAAATTATAATTTTTTTTAAATGAAGTTGTCTATAAATTCTGGCATTGCTACCTAATCTTTAAGAAATTGAAGAATGAGCGGATGTCCTGGTATGGGCATGTTATGAGACGAGAGGAAAGTAATGTCATTAGGAAAGTTCTGAGTATAAATGTGGAAGGAAAAAAGTCTTTATGAAGACCTAAGAAAAGATGGATGGACTGTGTGAAAGAGGACATAAAAGAAAGAGGAGTTGACACAGACATGATGGGTAATAGAAGACTGTGGAAGAAAAAGACATGTTGCGCCGACCCCAAATAATGGGATAAGGGCAGGAGGATGATGCTACCTAAAATTTAAGGTCGAACTGCATAAGCGTCAATCTTGTAATTGCAACATATAGGGCGTGTCTATTTTTATAGAAACTAATTTATCGCGTCACAACGTTGACGCAAGTGCAACTATAGGCCAGCTATTTAAGAAAAATAGTAGGGGTCTACCTTAAGTCATACAAATATTGTAGAGAATTTTATATTCTACAAATTTTATATTGGTGCAAATCTCATTTAAGCAATAGAAAGCGAGATATTCGCAAAAAAACAATTTTCATGACCTTTGATATCTTAAGACGCAGACACGATAGTACTTGTGACTTTTCAGACAACTTTTAGAACGACAAAACAAAGGTTTATACCAATTTACAACTTTATCTTCTTTTTTCCGAGGTGTAACCCCTAAAACGGCTGGTCTACTAGACTTTTGATCTTTGAAAACGATTGGTTTTCAAACGAATAAAGTTAATTACCATAATTCTTTTTCAGTAATACAAGTTATACCAAATTAGAATGTTTGTGAAAATGAATGCTTAAATAAACAGTACTTACTTAGGACAATGTGGCGCGACTTGTAAATAGTTCTCTTGCACAAACAGTGGTGATAGACTATAATCGTAGAAGAACAAGTCGCTCTTGTCGTTTATTGACATTGTTTTATGATCCTCAGCTGAGAATACTTTACGGATGGCATCCCATGGACCCTGGGGAATTATACTTTTTGTACTCAAAGCTCAACACACACCGCCGTATACATAATACAAATAGCGAAGGTTGTTCAAACTTGACACTTTGTGAGAATTGAAAATGAGATCTTCTTTATCGTAATTACATAACGTAATTTTTTTTATGGACTTTTCACACAACGTCCTCTGGTCCCAAACTAAGCTTATTATGCTTGTGTTATGGGTACCAGAATACGGATAGAATAGATATACTACTTTTCTTTTGTAAATATATAGGTACTTGTAATACATAGGTAGTAAACACCCAGACGTAGGACAAACATTTGTATGACATTTTTAAACATCACACAAAATGATTGTCCGAGGCGGGAATCGAACCCTCGTGAACGGCAGTATGAACCACTAGACCATGAAGGCCTAATTAATGTATATTTGAAAGCAAAGTTTTTTTTTATAAAGCAAAGCACTAACATGGTGCTTGATTTAATAAATTAAATTATGGTGGCAAAAGTGATTGCCGCAAGCGGGACTCGAACCCACGACCTCGGAATACCGTTCCGTAGCTCTTCCAACTGAGCTTTTTCCACCATAATTTAATTTATTAAGTAAAGCATAGCATGTCAATTGCAAAATCAATAAATTACTTTAGTAATGAACGTCGCGTCATTATTTTCAACCCAATTTTATTCTGTAAAGAATACTAGGTGGTTGGTCGAGATGTTGCAAAGCAAAGCAATCTTGATAGATGGCGTTGTACGTAGAAATACGATATAAACTCAATCGAGTGACGATTGTGGTGGTAAATTTGAGTACTACAAGCACGACCGCAATAAGCTGAGTAGGAAGAGCTTCGGAACGGTATTCCAAGGTCGTGGGTTCAAGTCCCGCTTGCGGCAATCACTTTTTCCACCATAATTTAATTTATTAAGTAAAGCATAGCATGTCAATTGCAAAATCAATAAATTACTTTAGTAATGGTGCTTGATGTCATTTCACCTGATTGTTATATTGGCTGGTAAGGTAGTTGGTGCGTCATCAAAGATGGTATTACCGCTTGTACGACATGTAAGAAGCATGTTTACCCTATTCTTTACATTGGTGTTGTTATATATCAGACATGTGGGTAGTTGTAAAACTTCTTCTTGTTTAAGAAGTATATCGAAATACCTGTTATGTCACATTGTTACTGTTGTTAGTCAGTTGCTTCCCAAGTTCTGATCATTAACCAAAGCTTTTTTTTTACGTAAGTTCATTTACACTCTTTGCCATTCCGGCTCCTATTACTGGCGGACTCCCCACTAAACCCCACGGTGTTCCATCTCGCCTTAGCGTGGCCATGGTAGTCACTCAGGTATCACCATGACATCATTAAACTCAGTTAATAAACTCGATGTTTTATTTCCATACATAATAGGTTTATACTTCTTCTCTTCTCAAGCCCATTTACGTCCCACTGTTGGGCATGGGCCTCCTCCATTTTGGGAGGGATTATGGTCTACTGTGCCGCGCTGCCCCGGCGTGTTGGCACAGGGTTTATTTTCGAGTTTTCCTTCTCTCACAGATGTTATCCGTGTGGAATATCCTTTAGCTGACTTTTACAGCACCCTTGGGAGGAGATGGGGTGATGACACTTGTATTCTTAGTCCGTCACCACACGGACATGGTTTATACTTGTATCTACATTATTTTCAAAAGACATAAAACTACGTAGTATAAAGAAGAAATTAACTTACCAGTTTGACATCTTTCTTTGTAATCTGTGCATCTTTCCTCAAGCTGTCAGCATCAAGGCGAGTAGAGTCAATAGCCCACATGGAGAGCAAGTTAAGAGTCTGTCTCACATCCTGATTGGCTGACGTGATCAGTTGGGACAACACATCTGGCGGTATCTTGATACCTTCTTTGAAACATATTGACATCATTGCGGACTGGAAAAAAAATTATGTGGATGTTTTTGACATCTGTATAACTCTGCTAATATTGTTAGGCAAACAAAAATTAACAATATTTCTTAAATTCATATTTATTCTATAGCTAAGGAGACAAAACACAATAATATGATAATGATTTGAAAAATCTTTTAGTTCAAATTAAATTACGATGGAAAAAGTGATTACCGCAAACACTTTTTCCACCATAATTTAATTTATTAAGTAAAAGCATAGCATGTCAATTGCAAAATTAATAAATTACTTTAGTAATGAACGTCGCGTCATTATTTTCAACCCAATTGTATTCTGTAAAGAATACTAGGTGGTTGATAGAGATGTTGCAAAGCATTCTTGATAGATGGCGTTGCACGTAGAAATACGATATAAACTCAAACGAGTAACGATTACGGTGGCCTAATTGATTACTTCGAGCACGACCGCAATAAGCTCAGTTGGCAGAGCTACGGAACGGTATTCCGAGGTCGTGGGTTCGAGTCGCGCTTGCGGTAATGACTTTTTCCACCGTAATTTATTAAATCTTTCAGTGTTGGATAATACATTTACCGAGAAAGGCTATATAACATCACGCAGCGACTAATAGGAGCGAAGTTTCAAAGCAAAATGTTGCAAAAACGGGGAAAATGTTCTAATTTCTGGTCGCACTAACAAACGCTCGTCTTTGGCAATAGCTACATAGGTACCTGTATTAACTGAATTTCCACGTCTTAGTTAGCGGTTCTTAAGTTTACCGCGTTTAAACAAACAAATAAATAATCAAACTCTGCAGTTTTAAAATATTTTATATCTATATGCATCGGCGTAGCCGTTCCGTAAAAGTATTCATACTTAATTTGTCGGAAATAATGCGAAATCATTTTTTTTAACTGTAAATAAAGCTTAACTACAATAAAATAAAATGTTATGTATACTTTACCTTAATCTGATCAACTCTAGGCCTGTTAAATCTCAGATCGTAGCAGTAGTTGACGAGTGATCTCATTTTCTGACTATTACGATCATTACACATACATATTATAGGCACTGATGCTGATTTTATTAAACCGATTAATTCTTGAAGACCACCTGAAAATATAACATAACATTACATGTTACAAAGAAAAATCTACGTAGTTTTTTGTCTGTTCTTCTAAAATTTACTTTTGGAACAGACACTTTCATTTCTTCTGTGTCTGGGTGTATTCTTTGTATTATAAGTATGTATTTACAAAAGAAAAGTAGTATAATATGTTATCTATCCTTATTCTGGTACCCATAACATAAGCATATAAGCTTAGCTTGGGACCAGAGGATATTGAGTGAAATGTCTATGAATATTTGTTTATTTATTTTTGTTGTATATAAAGAGAGAGATAAGGTAAAATTTACCTCTGTCTTCATTGCCAGCCATTCCGTCCACTTCGTCCATGACTAGAACATGTTTCTTACTGATGGCTTGTTTGCCTGTTAGACCTACAAACAAAATAAAATATATACAAAATGCGAGCTGTACTGTACGAGTGTAACTGGTTTATAAGTAGATGCAGTAGCAGGCACTTCATCTACTTACTTATAAACCAGTATTTAATAAACGCAGTTATTGACGGTTTAACCCCGCAAAAATAATTTACACCATTTCGGAATATTCTCTAACATTTACGCGACTCATTTATTCAAATATAACCTAAGTAAAAATCTTTTATAACCACATATTTGATACAACTGATCAGACAGCTTACAGCTTAGTCCCGTGGTGACTGAAAAGTTTATGACCATGGTGACTGCAAAAATTATGATCATGGTGACTGAAAAGTTTATGACCATGGTGACTGAAAAAATTTATGATCATGGTGACTGAAAAGTATGTGACACAGGTGACTGAAAAGTTTATAACCACGGTGACTGAAAAGTTTATGACCATGGTGACTGAAAAGTTTATGACCATGATGACTGAAAAAAATTATGATCATGGTGACTGAAAAGTTTGTGACACTGGTGACTGAAAAATTTATAACCATGGTGACTAAAAGTTTATGATCATGGTGCCTGAAAAGTTTCCGAAATATTAAGCAAAATTTCTAAACAAATATACGCGCCTAAATAAGTAAAAGGTTTTATTTGGAACAGTTCCGAATGTAATGTTTTACCTTTAGCATAACCGGACAGTGATGTAGTAGTAAGCAGTTCTCCTATTTGTTCTTTGATCAATGTCTTATTGCGAGTGTCTGAAGCGTTGAACTCAACCGTATCGAAACCAAGCTCCTTGCATACTAGTGATACTGTTGTAGTTTTACCTGTAAACATATTGTATATTTAATAAGTTGTAATTACATAAAGTACCCAAGACCCAAAGGAAGTTAAAGAATTTTCACAAATATTAATAAAAGAAAAGAAAAAAATATAAAAAGGTACCATCAAAAGATAATGTTGTATAGTTAAATTACAATACGCCAAAGGGACCCTTACAAGCAGATTAACCAGGGGCCCTAAAATGCGGATTGATCAGGGGCCCTAAAATGCGGATTGTATGGGGCCCTAAAATGATGATTGGAGTGGTTTCCAATATGTAAATTGCTAGGGGCTCTAATAAACGAATTGCAAGGGGGCCCCTAAAAGCAGATTGGCCAGACCACCTAACATCATTGATCCATCACAATCGATATGCATAATCGAAATGATTTATCATTGTCCAAACACTCACCAACTCCAGGAGGTCCAGATAATAAAACAGCTTTATAATAACCACCATCGTCATTCTTCGCCCATGGACTAGGTTTAGGTAATTTAGCCTTCCTATTTACATACCATTTTGTTAGCCAATTTATTAATCTGCAATAAAATTACATAGAATTCTATTTATTTCCACAATTTTATGACACCTTAAGAATGCTGTACATATTTGAAGCAGGGGGATTTAGTCAATATTGACAAAGCCCATATAAAAATAATATATATAATAAAAGATTTTAAAAAAGGTAAATAAAAACAAATCAAAATCAAGAAAATAAAATTAAAAATATCAATTCCTAGTTATTGCAGTCCTTATTTGTTTTAGAAAAGCTGAAAATACATACTTTTTAACATTGCTCGCATCTCCCTGTTGTCCAATTATTTGTTTAATATTTTGAGGCTTGTATTTCTCTACCCACATACAAGAGTTGGTTGGTATTGTGTTACTTGTACTATCGGATTTAGATATACCTGTAACAAAATACGTTTCCTTTTTAAAATGGTAATCATTTATCATCATTATTATTTGTTACGTGATCATGATCGATGCAACTAGATCGAAACGTCGGGAGCAGAGGTATTATGCCTTTTTTAAAGTTATGAACGTGATTACAGTCCCGGTAATATTAACAAATTATGAGTTCAAATCGCGTAAATTTGAAATCAATAATCATCATTATTATTTCTTTATTTTTGAAAATTGTAGGTAGAACAAATTTGAACAATCCCTTTTATGATATTTATAGGGGGTAGCTTGACTTAGAGGCGGCCTTGCAACTAAATGTTAAGGTGCCCAAAGCAAAATAATTTTTCTTTTTAGGAATCTTTAATCACATACTTTAAGGGCCCCTCTAACATGGATACGGCTGTTACGCCGTATCTACGGCCCTGAGTTTAAAATAATAATTAAAACATTGAATGCAATCATACCATTAACTTGAGCAGCAGTTTTACTTGATTCCCCAACTTCTTGTTTGCTTTCAGTTTTATCTTTAATTGGAGTTTCTTCCTTGATTTTTTTTGGGCTTTTCGATTTATTATGAACTGTATCTTCCTTTACGTCCAACTTATGCTTCGAAGATTTAGACTCAGACTTGCTATGACTCTTTTTATTATCACCATTTTTATCTTTCGAGCTTGATTCATCCCTACTAGAAGATCTATGTCTACTACTTTTGTGAAGAGATTTCTCCTTTTTGATTTCCTTTTTCTTATCAGATTTTGGAGATTTCTTTTTGTTTCGATCTATAATCATTTGGAGAAATTCATCCTCGTTAATGATTTTTATTCCCAGTTCTTTCGCCTTCGCCACTTTTGCTGGCCCGGCGTCTTCGCCTGCTATTACATGTGTAACCTACAAACAATGAAGGCATTTATATTAGGTTTTTAAAAGAAATAGGCTTAAAATCAGTTTGAAATTATTATTGACAAGTACTGTACTCTGATCTCGCTGCGCTTCAAAGATTCAGATTATGAACTGATGATACTTACACCTATCGTGCATATTTGATTAAATGTGAAAATGGTTCCCATAATGCTGTTTGAATGGGAGCCCTAAAATGCGGATTGACTAGGAGCCCTAAAACGCGGATTGACAAAGAGCCCTGAAATGCAGATTGGCCTTGGGCCCCAAATTGCGAATTGTCTAAGGGCCCTACAATGCGAATTGTCTAAGGGCCCTAAAATGCGATTTGTTAAAGGGTCCCAACCATATATTTTAAGAAAAGGTAGCGTAAGTAATAACTCTTAAGATAGCAGAACAAAATTTATACCTAAACAAACATGTACTTACTTTTTTAGACACGCCACTCTTGACACATCCACCATATTTATTGATTGCTGCCGATACCTCATCCTTCTCAAACGAATCTAGTACTCCAGTTAATACAAAGGCACAATCCTTCAAACAGTCTGGAGTGCCCTGTGAACATATTTTGAGAATTGCTTACATTGATTTTCAATCACTAAAGTATATTGCGATTATATTCCCATATGAGAATAATATAATACCAAAATTATCTATCATAAACTAATATTTAGAAAGTTTCTGAGAGACTGCTCGTCATAGAATTAAAGTGACCATATCATATCAAGTCATGAAGACATAAAAATCTATTACACAAAGGTTTGGTATGATCTATTTATACATTTAATTAAGGTTACTTAATGAATCAAATAATAGCAAGAAAGAATGAGTTTACTATTTATTTAGTAAAAACTCAAGTTAACAAATTACGTCAGGTTATTTAATTACAATAATGATCTTACAGAAAATGGGCCTTCATCAGAAAGTGAATTTAAAATTTGTTACCTCTGGAATTTCTTTAGCCCCCAAATGTTTAGGTCCAGATCTGTTTAAGTAACTTTTATATAATGCAGCTGATGCGATCCTTCGCTCATGTCTCTCTTCATCTGTTAGAGCTGAAAATATTTCATAAGATATTTACAGTATAGTACATGAGTTGTGGCTAATGTTGCATGTAAACACATGAGATTTTGCTTATGTTGTATGTAGATATATTATTATGAGATTTGGCTTATGTTTAGAATGTGGTTAAATGCAGCTAGAGCATTCTCTATTCACATCATTATGTGCAAAAAACCTGCATCTTGAAAATTTTCGTAATTTGTAGATGAAAAGGAATTAATTAAATATATTGTTACATTCTTACCAGACTCATTAAGACTCTTATTTACTCTCTTTTTATTAGTTTTCTTTTTATCCATATCAACATCTTCCAAAAGGGATTCATCATGTTCATTATTTATTGATTTATTTTTAGTTTCCTCATGATTGTCAATTAATTTCTTGGTATTACCCACATCTATGTCTTCAACAGACTCTTCACATGACTTACTATTTTCTGCCTTAATTTCATGATTATCTAATTTAGTCTTTTTGTCTTTACTACCATTAGTAGAAGCATCATTGTCAATGAACTCGGCAAATTTTCTCTTACTGTTATCCATTTTAGATTTTTTCTCCCTATTAGATTCTTGAACAACAGATTTATTTGCATCTTTCTCAGTTTTTATTGATTTCTTTTCTTTATTACTATTTTTTTCTTTTGAAATATCAGCTTGTTTAGCTTTATCTACAGGTGATTTCTCTTCTGACTTTAATACTGGCTGTTCTTTACTTTCTTTTTTATTTAAAGATTCTTTTGCTACAATTTTTTCTGAATTCAAATTTCCATTGCCAGTTATTTGTGTTTCAAATTCAGAATCATCAATTTCAAGTAAACTCTTTTCAAATTCTTCATCAGAATGTATTCCTGTTTCTGTATTTTTCTTTTTTTTCACTAATGGTTCTGTTCTCTTAATAGGTCCTTTACCAAAGAGGTCTAAAGGTTTCACTTCTATGAGGTTGGATGTTGCAGGTTTCTTAGTTTTGCTAGAGGTATTAGTTTTTTCTTTTTTATCATCTGTTTTTGTTTTAGTAGAACTTGTTTCTTCATCTGAATCATCACATAGAACTCTCCTCTTCTTTTTTTCTTTTTTCTGTAGAATAAAAATAAATATTCTATCCTATAGGTACTTTAATAAAAGGACTAAATCAAACCCTTAGAATGAAGATATCTTAAATTAAAAATACACAAAATGGGCTTGAGTAAAGCATAATAAGTAAGTTACCTTATGATTTTTATCATAATTGTGTGATTTGCTTAAGCAAACTTGTGTTAAGTCCAGTTTAGTGTACTTTAATTTTTATGGTACGTCTCCTTTATTTTAATAAAAATCAAAATAAAACAACTATTTAAGGTGGCTGCATTATAACCAACTATTTTGATGTAACTTGTTGATTTGATTGTCAAGGACGATGTGGTTATAATGACATGTCATGTTGATAAAAATATAATAGCCTTACACATAAGGTGTTTCAAACCATTACAGTCCAAAACCCTAAATGTTCAAGTCTAACTCGTACTTAGCCAGTTTTTATACAAACCAAATAAGCAGACAAAGGTTTACATTTTAAATTTCTTAAAAATAAAAAGCATAACCATTATATTTAAAAAATATTGAAAATAAACATTACCCTGTTTTTAATTTGTACATCGGGAGACTCTGGTATAACATCATCGTCTTCTTGCACTTTAGGCTGTGCAACTTTCTTTGGTAAAAAAAAGGACCGAATATCCTAAAAATTTATAAAAGTTAGGTTCAGTAGAATAATATAAACGTTATTATTACACCCTTCAGATGTTTGATAATAACGTGTAAAATATATAATTTATACACGGTAATTACAAAGACCAGAGTAATCTTAAGGCTTAAACCTGTGTGTGCAGTAGAAAATATACCCTAACAAAGACATAAACACCAACCCAATTTAAAAAAAATGGTTAAAATTACGAACTGAATAACCAAAATTCTGCCAAGGCAGTTAGGTACTTACTTTAGACATTGCGAAGTAATTCTCTTCTTTATGACATACAACTAAACATGATTTTGTAGCTTTTCACAAATGAATTATTGAAAGATTCGCTGTATTATTTATAGACTATATTTTTTAAATTTATAATCACAGCGCAAAGAATAAAGGCGGAAAAAACAATTGTTAAGGTTGTGTCAGTCATATGAAACCGTAGGCTATCGAATATCGATATAAATTGATAGTAGTTAGACTATCCAATATCAATAGCAAGTAAAATAATAATAAAATCCATTTTGTTTCGAATCAAATTTATGCCTTACATTTATTTTTATGATCACACTCTTCATGTAAAATTTTCATCTTAAAGACATTGTACATTAAATACTAAAAAAAACCACAAATACACATCATATTAATTGTTTAAGTACATAATATTATCTAACATTTGTAATTTATTATTTCAGAATAGTAGTAAAAGGTATCAAGATCTGCATTCATAAATCCTTCCATCTTAAATTTTGTTTCAGAAACTAAGCATTAATTTTCATACTTGATAAAGTTGTAATTCATTATCAAATATAAAAATAATTACTGTCAACATAGAGTGTCGATTTAGTTTTCTAAATATGTTTTGTACATCACTATTTCAGTGACAGATAGCATTTTGACATTTATTTGATAGCAGTCGCAGAGTAGTAGGTGGTATGGAATCATAGAGTACATATGGAATATAAGAGTTTAAAGAGGTTTAAAGAATAGAGGTTTCATTCAATGAATTCTATGGTTTTGTCTGATTATTCCCATTTCACAAATGAAACATATATTTTTAATGTCAATTCGTTACAATGAGATAGAATCTAATAATTATTTGACATAGGCACCAATGTATAGTAAGAGGAATCAGTTAATCATACCAACACACTCACACACACACACACAACATTCAGACACGTACTCATGCACTCATTGACAATTAATATATTCTCAATACTCATTCTCAAATTCCATTCAATCACTTTCTTGTACCAACAACATCATTACTTTACATCACATAACTCATGTTTCACTATTCGTATTTTAATTTTATTTTTTACTTATCCAACACATTTTACCTTTCATTTTTACTTATTAACAAGCACAGAATAGATAGAAGATACTACGTGTAACAAGGAACAATTTTTATTTAATCTTAGAGTGAATTGGAGAATTGGAGTGAATGTTTAAAAAAAAAATAAAAAAAAAAGCATAACTATAAAAATAATTATAATAGTTTAAAAAAACTAAAAAACACGCTTTATTTAATCGAATTATTGCATTGTCATCGGTCTTTGACAGGTGTGCAAAATTTGAATAGAATCTGACCGTTTAAAGTGGGTCCAAATAGCGTCCAAAGGAGTCGGTTACAAACATACAAACAAACATACAAGTGAAGCTAATATAAAGCGTTGAATGAATTTTGGTACCAATTCTACGTGCACAACTAGACAACTAAAAAATGAGAATTGATAGTGTCACTGTGTCAGTAACACAATTCGGCAATGTTAACAGAACTTTTTATTAGAAAATCTGTATATTAAAGACTAACGATTTCATTTAATAAAAATGTGCACAACAAAACAGCCAATTAATTAAAATACGCGAGAGTTGTTTTTAATTTTTAGTTTAGTTTAGTTGTGCACGTATAATTGGTACCATTGATAGTTTTAAATGGTTTTACCAACTAACACAAATCGGCATTGTTAACTGAAGTTTATTTTAGTTTTTCGCACGCACGTATCTAAATTGGGATCAATGAGGCCAATTCTAATGCATCATAAACTTAACCAAATGTAACTTATATGAAATCGAATTTGGTGTATTTTCTGTATATCTTCTGTGTGGTATCAGGACTGACTAAGAATATAATATTATGATTCGTTACCCCATTACTTCCCTGGCATTCCAAAACTTCGACTCATTTCAATAGGGATGTCTCGTTTAAGACGACAAAAGACTGAAGGATGAAACATTTCAGCATTTCTTTTACTCCCCTTTAATAAAGAGAATCCTTCCAAAGAGAATATTTTTAAATTATAAAAACTTTCTTGTTAATGTCATTGCGCCACATTGCACATTACTGTTACCCATAATAGCTGTTACCGAACATGTTACTTTTCAAAATAAATGTTAATTTTCATGGTGCTTCTAATATTTTATAAAATTACGTATATTACAAGTAGAAATGCAGGCAGTGCAATATTTAATAGTGCTCAAGTCCATTTAAATTGCTGGGCTTTAGACGACTTAGCCAAATTACAAGCTCGTAGATCATTCGAAGGCATTATACCACCTCCAGTGAATCCTGAGAAAGTTAACAGTCGGTATGTGAAGGACAGCCTTAAGTACTTTAGGAATGCATTGATTTCTGTACAAAACGGTTTGGATTCTCATACAGCTGAGATCCTCAAGGAAGCTTTAGCCGATACGTTAGGGGCGCATTTGAAGTGTGAAATTCTGCCCACCATTCGATTTGCTTATTACGCCGGTTATATTCCATACAGGAGTGCAAGAAAAATCCACGATTTCTATGACCAAATCAAGGTTCTTTTGAATACGCAAGGTCTGGGTTGGAGACAGCCTGCGCGTATACCAGAATGGACGAACTTGACTGTTGCTAAAATATTAATAGGCTCGGGAAAATTTTTAAATCCTTGTGCCTGTTTAGTTATAAAACGAGACGCCAATAACTGTATTCACTTGCCATCTCCACGATTAGACAATACCAATAAACCATCAGCAATAGCTTTGCCATTTACAAGTGAAGGACTAGTTAGTCTAAGTTCTCCCAATGCAGAGAATATTTTGTTAAAATATTACACAACGGTATCTCGATGCTTATTGCATAGTTCGCCAGTAGAATGTCGTCACGCAGATGTCGTTAATTTCAACAACGAATTGTGGCATTGGATGAAACGTGACGTAGCTCCACATTTAGTTGACGAAGAATTATATGCGGCATACGGTGGAATTCTAAGAATAGCTGCGGCTGTGCAAAATTATGGAAAAGGCTTGTCTAGGCGCAATCTCTTTGAGTACCAGGAAGCTGGTGTTACTAAATGGAATCCGTGGAGAACTCTGACAGATTCTTATGTTTATATTAACGCAGATTGGACACCCACATTATACATTGCTGTAGTTATATTTACTGCGGTATCTATATGCCTTTTACAAATGTGTTACAACTATATGTTTGGTGAAAGTAACCCTTGTCGTTGTAAAGGTAAATCACCATGGTCGTCATTTTCGAGGGGCGTGGGATATAGAAAACTAGATAATTCTATTCCAGCTGTTTTGCCACAGCGAAGTACAGTTCAACACAAAGAAAAAATTAAAACATCGTCATTACAATCAGTAAAAACTCAGAAAGTTTACGATTTAAATGAAAACACAGAAAAAATTATGGCAGTTCTCATAGGTGGTAATGAAGACAGTGACATTGATTCTACAACATCAAAATGTGAAACTGATGAAGAGTGCGATCGTAGACCCAATATAAATGTTGCAGATGGTAGATCTAGGAGTCCGCCACAATTAGAAACGCCGATAGCTCAGGTGACTGTTGAAAAGCCACGAACTCAGGCCTTGGGTTCCGTCAGAAAGACAAAACCTATGTATTCCACGAGTACATTGACTCATTGTGATGCAAATCATCAAGAATTACATCAAAGTGATTCAGCGTGGTCAGGTTCGAGTACAAGTACATCGGGAAAGACTGTTAGCACAACAAGTTCAAAATCTCATAGTCAAAGATCAAGAAGTTCAAGGGACTTAGCGTGGGCACGCAACGTCATCACTCGAAGTTCTCGAAGAGGAGCTCGTTCCTCTTGCACAGAAGTGGATGTTAACTCGTACACGACACCACCGTCGTGTCGGTAGCGTCCAGCGACGTTCAATGTGTAGGTAATATGTATTGTTAAACTGTTTTATTTGTAGAATATTTAGTTAGATAATAATATTATGTAAGACATGTTTGGATATTTAAGCCGTATTGAGAATTTTAAGAAAGAATATACTTATAGTACAAATACAGATTCTGCTTGATTTCTTACCCTTGTAGAAATTGACTACTTACACCATAATCTTTGCTGTAAAATACTGCATAAAACATAATTAATTCTTGGTGAAATTGCGTTTTTGCTGTCTGTAAATTAGACGAGGAACTCGATTGGCCGACACACTAAAAGGCAGTTGCTGAAAAAGTTGTTACAAAAATGATTTGGACAAAAATACGTATGTTACCTACAAAATAAAACACAAGATAGATACAAAATAGTTTAATTTACCAAATATATTTAACATACGATATACAACAACATTACCTAAATATACACAGAACAATATCTAAAACATCAAATAAATATTTAAACACAATAATAATTATATCACATTCAGTATAATTTGTACCTTGCTCGGAACAGAAGTAACTATTACAAGTTTACAAGATAAGAAAAAAAAAAGAAATTCTAATGAAAATAAAATGACAAAGTCCACAATTCTGGTGTTGCCAATTTTTTAAGTAAAATAATTTGCTATCTATACAAAAATAAATTCAAAAAAGCATGATACATCTATAAAAACGTTCTGTTTAGCAACTAATAAAAGTTAGTCACAGATAAAAAAATAAATATAATAAAGTAAATTATCATAATGTTTCCGTCCAATACAATATTCAAATGAATACAACAATATACTGGCCATTGGCCAACATTGATAAACGGAGCGGACGTGAATTTAAAATTAGAAAACCTTCCTGTAATATACGTGATAGCGATTCAATAAAACACATTAATAAAATAAATACTGTTTTTTATGAGACTAAATTTAATAGACGAAATACGAAACTTGCAACTTTGCTTACGCAAGAAATAGAGTTGCCATTATCAAAATAGAAAATTAGTAGAATATTTAATTTTAAACATTCAGTATTGTATGTAAAAACGACTTTATACATATTATTATACGAAATTTTGCGGTTATGATATTAATCGTCATCCTCCTGCCCTTAACCCATTATTTGGGGTCGGCGCAACCAACATGTCTTTTTCTTCCATAGTCTTCTATTAGTCGTCATGTCTGTGTCAACTTCTCTTTCTTTCATGTTCTCTTTCACACAGTCCATCCATCTTTCCTCTAGACTTTTTTCCTTCCACATTTATACTCAGTACTTTCCTAACGACATTACTTTCCTCTCGTCTCATAACATGCCCATGCCAGGACATCCGCTCATTCTTCAATTTTTCAGTCACTGGCATGATATTAATAAATCCATAAAATTGAGGTATAACCATTAACGTTCATAATGACAATAATCTATATAGCTTTGATTGATATAGCCTTATGTAACAAATAAGTATCACAAAGATATACACACACCTAGAAGACGAACATCTATTTTCACTGTCTAGATGGAAAATCTAAAATTTCATCTATAAGAATTACTGTAGCTATGTACATTGAAATTGATTTTTAAGGTATGCATATGTAATTGACAAAGGTATATAGAAGTCAAGTTTTTTTCAACAGTCAAGTCAGGTAACAGCCAGGCGAAGTAAGGGAAATAAAGAAAGAGAAATATAATTAGTAAGTAAAATTAAATTAATAGTGCACGGGCGTAGCCAGGGAGGGATTTTAAGAGTGCAAATCCCCGCCTCTAAAATGCCGAAAATTCTCCATTGACCTTATTTCCGAGAAATTCTAAAAACTTTTTAAAAGCTTTAAAAAGAAAAATTTAAAAACTTTCTGCAAAAAATTGTACATTAGGCTGACTTGATGCTAAAAGCATTTTCCACCAGTCAACCCAGGGTTATGCAGATATATTTGTGGTAGGCTTGTCTTTTGCCTCTAGCCAGAAATGATACGATGAATTGGAAATCCTTCCTCAAACTGAATATCCTGGCATCGTCCATGCTTAAATATATGTCAAGTATTACCAAGCCTTTAAGCAGTATATGTGCAATTAACGCCTAATAGTGCCTGCACTCGACAAACAAACTGTATCGATAATAATAGTCAATATTAAATAAATTCTATACAATTAGTTGTGATACGACGGGCTTCGTGGTGGAGTGGTTTATGTAATGGACTGCCGATCACGAGGTCGCGGGTTCGATTCCCGCTTGGGACAATCATTTGTGTGATATCCATAAATGTCATACAAATGTTTGTACTGCGTCTGGGTGTTTTCTATGTATTATAAGTATGTATTTACAAAAAAAAAAGTAGTTTATGTAGTCTATCCGTATCTGGTACCCATAATACAAGCATAGAAATTATAGCTTACTTTGGGACCAGAGGACGTTGCGTGAAATGTCCTGAATATTTATTTATTTATTTTTATTTTATATCAACTGATTTATTATCTGACTGATTATCTAGCATAGCTAAAATAAAAAATAATAATTAACTTATATAGTCTCGATGACAGTGTCTTTATTTAGAGATTATAATAAAAATCACAAATTAATATCTGTTACATAATTTGTCAAAAAAAAAAATGCTTGCATATAAAATACTAATTTCATGTAATAAAAATAATAGTAAATGAAAAAAAAAACCTATCAAATACTTGTGACTTACGTTTTGCAGAAAAATCATTATAAATGATTTTGATTTAAATATAGCGCTTAATACATTTCGCTAAAAAAGTGTATTAAATGCAGACGCACGGCACAAAGCCAAGTACTTAAAATAATTCGAGTACAGTAGTAATGCTTCATTGATATTATAATAATGTAATTAGCACTGAAATAGTGTTTAAAATGTCTACATTTAGAGTAAGTGTAATCAGCACTTATTTATATAAAGTGCAAAAGGACTTAAAGCATAAGTGAATCACATTGTAATATGAGCCTAAATAACTTACATACTAGAGATCATATTCTTATATTTCTGTATTGTCTGTCGCTCCATTTTCTGTGCATATGTTTGACTATGTATAGCGGTAGACATGACACTAATGTTATGACGATTACTTTCCACCAGAAGTCCCAGTGACGTATAAAGTCGGCGTCTGGGAACAAAACATGGTAAATTACTTTTTAATGTCAAAATAACAAAATTTCTGTGATATTTTTCTGCCATTCTATTCTATTACGGCTGTAGTTTTAAATGTATCATACAAAATATAAAACTAATGCTATTATTTATTTATTATTAAAGTAAATGGTCGCGGGTTCACTCCATCTTTGTAAGAAAACATCAACACTTTCTGAAGTTAAGTTTAATTGTAGTGGAAAAAGTGACCACCGCAAGCGGGACTTGAACCCACGATCTCGGAATACCGTTCCGTAGCTCTGCCAACCGAGCTTATTGCGGTCGTGCTAACAGTAACCAATTTGACCACCACAACGTTCCTCGATTGAGTCTACATCGCATTTTTGATGTGCAAAGTTTTTCAAGTTCAAGTCCCGCTTGCAGTGATCACTTTTTCCACTACAATTTAATTTATTAAGTAAAAGCATAGCAAGTCAATTGCAAAACTAATAAATTACTTTTAACAACTTTTTTATTCAAACTCACCAAAATACGTAGTAAATATGAGCAGTGTGGCAATATACATGAGTAGACTGACCAGCTCGGCGCCGACCATGAGCCAATGCCACGTGACCACCGTCAGAGCTATCATGATCAGCTCAGTGAGGATCAGAGCCGTGTAACTGATCTCTACTATGTGGATTAACTGGTCCTCGAATAATACCAGTGCACCATACATTATTACACCACCTGACAAGTAACAAATTCTTTATTGTACACGATACTGCCATAGAAATGGTCAAAAATAGTTTAAAGGTAAAAGCGAAATGGCGAAAATTTTATCAAATAATTGAGTTTGTATTTAAAAAAAAATTGAACCAACTTCATGTGGCTTTGAAATTTGAGGGTTTTCCTCGATTTCTTAGGCGATAACTATAAAATCCTGACCTGGTGCTAATGGGACATGGGAACCACCAGTTTACAAATAAAAATAGAATCATTAAAATTGCTTCAACCAGTTAAAAGTTATGAGGTAACAAACATAAAAAAAAACATACAGACTAATTGAGAATCTTCTCCATTTTTTAAGTCGTTTAATAATATTGCTACAATTTATCACAATATAGGACAGCATTTACTAAAAGCAATATTTTCTTTATCGCGTTGATAAAGAAAATATTGCTTTTAGTAAATGCTGTCCTAAGTAAATTGTAACTTAGTATAAAAAAAATGTTAGGAGTAAAATAGTAAACATTTATTTATTTACAAAAATACTTCGTTTATCTTGCTTGCTCTGGATAAGATTATGACGTAAATACTTCTAAAAAAACCAAACATTCGCAATAAGGGATCTGTTATTTCACGACATATTCACAAGTCTTCGGTAGTATAGTGGTCAGTATCCCCGCCTGTCACGCGGGAGACCGGGGTTCGATTCCCCGCCGGAGAGTTTCTTTTTGTGATTTTTTATTTCTTACACATTTCAATACAAACAATATATTTAAGACTTTCCTGCGTTTTTTTGCTTTTGCTCGATAATTTGAGAATACTATAATTTTTGTAGCAAACGAAATAAACATTAATATGCTGAGACAGATATACAAGTCTATGGCTACATCACTTAATCGGCTAGAAGTCACTTACTCATCTATGTGTGCGTGAAATATGTATCTATATGTGTCTCTGATAGAAACGTCATTATTCTTTGAAGTACGATTTAGCCAAGCTAAAGTAATTTTAAACGTTAACCCACCATCTTGTATGTCTGTGGGGCTGAGAAAAGACCACTTACCTTGATATATAGATATACCGGTCCATAAATAGAATGTTTTGTATGAGAGTTGCCTGCCTTTAGTCAGTTGTTTGTACAGCTGCGGATACCGAAGAGCTGTAGAACTCGGTATGTCTTTGTCAAGCACCTGTTAATACACATAAGAATTAGCTAAAACTGTACAATTTTTAAATAGTTTCGACGGGCTTCGTGGTCTAGTGGTTTATGTAACGGACTGCCGGGGTCGCGGGTTCGATTCCCGCACGGGACAATCATTTGTGTGATGTTTTTATATGTCATATAAATGTTTGTGCTGCGTCTGGGTGTTTCTATGTATTGTAAGTATGTATTTACAAAAAAAAAGAGTAGTATATGTAGAATATCCGTATTCTGGTACCCACAAGACAAGCAAATAAGCTTAGCTTTGGGACCAGAGGACGTGTGTCCGTGAATATTTATTTAATTTATTCGACAAAATGGTGTTTGTATATTTTAATGAATTATGACGATGCACGACCTCAGTAACTCAGTTGGCGACGGAACCGTATTTCGAGATCTTGGGTTTATGTTCAAATCCCCAAATCATTTAATTAATCAAATGAAAGTATAGCAAGTCAGGCAGTAAACTACTATTTAATGACGATATCAATGCTATGTTTAGTTTAACTTTAAATACAAAAAAAACTACTAACGATATTTTTTTATATAGCACTGTCATTGGTCTTGATATGTGTGCAAAATTTCAGATAATTATATTTTGAAAGAAGCTAATAAAAGTATACGTAATAAAATACATACTTTTAACACCATACTTAATTGGGAATGTAATAAATCTTTATTGGCTAATATAGTTTTTTACAGAATTGATGCTATTAGACCCCATGCTAGCTTTTTGGAAAAGCTGTTACAGGGCCTAAGTTATACTTCCGTTATACGTGAGAGATACTTAATCCTAAATTAAAATCTAGCATGCAACATAATAGGAAATTAAAATTCATAAAGTTGAGTGGCGAGGCCGTGCACAGTGTGTGCGTCCACATGTGGAAATTGTACGTATCTGTGTGTATGTATGTATTAAGCTGTGAAATAGTTGGAATGAATAGTTAAATTCATTAACTTTTAAATAAAATAATATAAACACTCACCAATGAAAATACCGGTAACATAGTGAACAAGGTACCATAGAAGACCATAAGAAAGCCAGGATATAAAGATACAGATGAGAAGTAGAACACCACGGAAAATACAGCCTGTAAATAAAAATAAATGTAATGAAAAATATTGCAAAAACGGGGAAATTTTTCTAAATAGTACTAGATAAAGACCTGCATAGTAGATACGATAAGTCCACGATGTACAATGAATAGGCAAAGCGCGGCTGATCGCATCACTGATCGTCGTCCATGCACCAGCAGTAGTCTAGCTAGGAACGCGAACTGACGGATGCTGACGTCACCAGCTAGGGATGCCGCACGACCTTCAGCGCCCTCTATACCAACACCTGGAAGCAAACATTACAATTTATATCAGTAATAATTATAATGTCATAAATATATATTTATATTTCTGTAAATGCTGTATACACCTTTAAAGTTTTTGCACATAGACTAAGGAATCAATTGTTATTTTATTTTTATGTATTTTGTGTAAAAAGCATTGGTGTATCTGTTTTAATAAATAAATAAAAAATAAGTAATATTGCACGTAATTTTTCTATAATAGAGTTTCTTGTCTGTTCTTTTCAATTAGATTCACTTTTGCAAGCATAGAGCATAAATCCTACAGGAATGGTATTGTCAGACATTACCTACTGAAAAAATTGGTCAAGTGCGAGTCGGACTCGCGCACGAAGGGTTCCGTACCATTATCTATGCAACATAAGGCACGTTATTAATAAATGAGCAAACAACACACACAATACTTAACTAATCACGTTTGTTGTATGAGAGCAAGAAACGGTAAAAAAATCATGTTTGTTGTATGGGAGCCCCCCTTAAATATTTATTTTATTTTATTTTTAGTATTTGTTGTTATAGCAGCAATAGAAATACATCATCTCCGAAAATTTCAACTCTCTAGCTATCACCGTTCTTGAGATACAGCCTGGTGACAGACGGACGGACGGACGGACAGCGAAGTCTCAGTAATAGGGTCCCGTTTTTACCCTTTGGGTATGGAACCCTAAAAAGTACGAGAGTACACAATGTAAGTGTTTGTGTGTCACTCGAGACCATCGACCTATTCTATATATCTAGACCAATATTCTTCGCCAATATTATAAAGAGAAGTTTGTAATGTTGATGTGAGGGTAATCTCGAAAAATAGTTGTCTTATAACTTTTTTTCAATAATAAGATGCTATAGGCTAAATTATTATAAAAATCAGTGTTTAGTCGAACAAAAATCTAGTATCATAGTAAGCAGTAACTACTCCAGTTGGTTAGATAATCAAAGTTGAGGGTAGACATGAGTGCCTAACATATTAAGTACAGTACATACCAATATCAGCTTCCTGTATCATGGCGACATCATTCCCCCCGTCCCCCACGGCGGCCACCACGTGTCTCCTGGCACGCAGCAGGCGAGCCACACGTGCCTTCTGTGTGGGCGAGCAGCGAGCCACCACCACGCCGCTACAGCGACATAGCACCTCCACCATCTCCTCCTCGTACGACTGGAGACATACCTGGAACAACAAATACGTGATCACAAAGAAAGGAAGAAAGAAATGCTTTATTGTCGTATAATCAAATCACAGTACAATAAGTACATACATATATTACACCAGTTACTATTATTTAATGCAATTAAACTATAAAAATACTTAATACTAGTTAATAAAATTCACAAGTGTTAAATGTATTATAACAGCTTACATACTGTAGTACGTGTCTCTAAAATAATTCAGTATGTTAGTGACTGAGATCTTACACCAATCAGTAACAATAGAGTGCGCACATTTATACCAGACATATCAGATGATGGGTTGACGTTTAAAATTGAGGACAGGTAATTTGAACTTGGCTAAATCGTACTTCATAGAATAATGACGTTTCGATGCCTGTATAGACATAGACACACTTAGATACATTTTCACACACACACTCATTGATAATATGTAAGTGACTTCAAGCCTGGTAAGGGATGTAGCCATAGACACTACATCTGGCATATCTATGAGAGTGTGTGTCTCTAAGTGAGAATATCGGATTGTTCTACACAAGCAAAACGTGTAAGGGGCGTGTTACGTGAAATTAAACCACACCTCTCACCTCTACATGGAGAATTTAATTAGCGCTTTATCAATTGGCTGGAATGTTAATGATCATTCGTTGATAGCAATGGAAAGGATTTCCAAAGGTCGTAGGTTTAAATCCCACTCGTGATAACTACTTTTGATCCGTATCAAAAAGCAAAACGGGTCCCTATTACTGAGACTTCGCTGTCCGTCTATCTGTCACTGTGTCTATGGAACAAATATATAATCATTTCTAAAGCAATTTTATTAATTTTGCAATTGACTTGCTATGCTTTTACTTAAGAATGTGATAAACAGTCTCGATAGATGGCGGTGTACATCAAAATGTGATGTAGACTCATTCGAGTAATATCGTAGTGGAGAAATTGGTTACTACGCAATAGCTCAGTAGGTAGAACCACGGAACGGAATTCCGAGGTCGTGGGTTCAAGTCCCGCTTGCGGTGATCACTTTGTCCACTATAATTTAATTTATTAAATATAAATAATTATTGTAAATATACAAACCTCAAGTGTCTCCCCCTCAATGATGAGATCCATATTATCAACAGCGTTATTCAGTGTATGCAACAAGTCGTGTGCATCTCTCCTGGTACTACAGTCTTGAGCGACGTGCCATCGTGAAGCTCCGCCCAACTGCAGCGAGCGAGCTATACACAGCGCTGTCTCTAACTTGTCACCGGTCAACATCCAGATCTGAAATTATAACAAGACCATGCTTTGATTTTAATTTCAACCGCAATGAACCTTTTATACATTTCAACTTTATATTTGAACTAGCTTATGCCCGCAGTTTCACCCACGTTTATAGTTATTGACTCCCCCTTCTCTTAATATACACCAAATCCCAACAAATTATTCAAAAAAGCCATTTTCCTTGAATTAATTAATAATTAAATAATTATTTTAAAAAGAAATTATAAAATCTGTAGTAGTTTTGAAGATATAAGTTGACTTAGGGACATAGATACAAAAATAACGACTTTGTTTTATAATAAGTAAAGATGTGCTTTGTTAAAAATATGCAAGTAACGTACACGTGCTTACGTACTTAAAAAATTTGAAATTGACGTTGAGCGCAGATACGCAGTGGCACGGCTTGCTATTGCGAGATCTGGGCAACATTCTTACAGCGCTTTTGGGACGAAATGGGCTACACAAAACAACATATACCTTAATCCCAGCCGTTCTCAGCATGCCTAACGTCCTAGGTACATCATCAGCTAACCTATCTTCGACCCCGGTGACAGCCAACAATGTCAAACCATATTGTAGTTTAGATAGAACAGCTGCAGTACGTTCACTGCGGTTCTTTAATGATAAACGCGCCTCCTTGTATTCAATCTGTGGTACAAAATAATGGACTATTTAAAAAAAATAGTTCAGCGGACTTCATCTACCTTTGAAATTTGAGGGTTTTCCTCGCTTCTGGAGATAACCATCAGATCCTGACCTGGTGCCAATGGGACCACATGGGAACTACCAGCTTTGAAATAAAAAAAGAATCATTAAAATCGCCTCGCCCAGTTAAAAGTTACGAGGTAACACACATAAAAAAAGAAATACACACGAATTGAGAACCACCTGCTTTTTTTGAAATCGGTTAGTAATCTTTAGAAATAATAATATGTTTTCATTGGTCACAAACTTAGTCGTGTAGGCAAGCCGCTGCGCAAGCGCATACATGTCGGCGTCTCGAACTTATACATTTTCACTTATTAAAATAAAATAAAAAGCCATTTATATCTTTGCAGTTTACAATCAATGAAATAATAATATTACATTTACTTAACTTACAATGTATTAAGTTTTGTTAGTTGTCGTTAGTAAATCAAATAGTGTTTTTAAAAAAATATTTTAATATTGGTTTTGAGTTAGTTTACAAACATGTGTATTTTATTTATTCAATTAATTTTGCTGGTTTATAACTTAAAGTTTCTTAAACTTAGTTTTTATTATTAATAATCTGCAAGAACCCCTTGCGGGTGATGGTATCCACCACTCCTCCAAAGTCTATAATGTAATATAGTTTTATGTATGTTAGATAGTTTTTAATAGTGATGATATAGAAGTAATATTTGGTAGTTAATAACTAGATATATCATATTTTGTTTTAACAATTTTAAAGTTAAAAAATTTCACTTACCTAAAAGTAACTCAAGAAAGAGCAATAAATAGAAATATTTTTATACTGTTTTTTACAAAGCATTTTTGTTTACGTAACCAAGTGACGTAATGGCCATGATTTTACTTTCACGCTAAAGCTACTGAATCGATATGATTTGATACACAATTTGTTTAACATAGACAACTATATTAATTAGAGAAAAGGTGTTTTTTAAATTCCAATCGAATGGCAGGCAAAAGGCTATTGCAATATAAGTAAATACCTCAAAAGCAAGATATTCCTGTTCAGTCAATGTTTTCTTAGCCATGACCAGAGTCCTCAGTCCATCTGCTGCGAGTCTGTTACACTGGTCACTGTGCCAGTTGGAGTCCAGCAATGGGGAAAGAGCTACATCTGCACCTTTCACGTAATATGTCATCTCTCCTGTGTCTTCCTCCTAAAAATAACAATGAAACTAAATCTATTCCACCATATTCTCATAACTACAAAGAGAATCAATGTCACTACGCACACCCACACATTGTGGCAGATTTCTGACAAGATTCACTAATAATCGTTACTTATATATAAAAGTGAATTATGAGTTTGTTTGTTTGTGACGTTTTCACGCAAAATCTACCGAATGGAATCACACGAAAATTGGTATAGAGATCATTTATAGACCTGGAAGTCAAATAGGCTATATATTATTTCGCTAAAAACTCTGTAAGAGATAATAAACGCAAATGTTTGTAAAATATGGTATAAAATAATAGAACCGCCATTTTTGTTATTTTACAGGGCCCCGAGTCCGGTATCACAATGGCATCACAATGACACATTATAACATCAAAAAATTAACAACAGACTACCAAAATTGATAAAATTCGCCACTAAGCAATCAGTTATTACATTTTTTTGCAATAACACTAAATAACTAATTGTTTAGTGGCGAATTTTGTCAATTTTGGTAGTCTATTGTTAATTTTTAGGGTTTCGTACAAACCCTTATAGGATCACTCCGGTGTCTGTCTGTCTGTCTGTCCGTCTGTCAAACTTTTTTTACCAACTTATGAAGTAGCTGAAATGTAGGAGATTGCCTATATTTCAACTACAAAATTAAGTTGGTGAGTTGTTTTGAGTTTAATTATATGATTATTTGAATGCAGTTACTTATGTTTATATGTCTAGTAGGTACGAAACCCTAAGGAAGCGAGTTTGCCTCACTCTTGACAGGGATTTTTGAAGTTATAATGTGTCATTGTGATGCCATTGTGATACCGCACTCGGGGCCCAGTTGTCGTAGCAATGACGCAATGATTTCAAGTGCGCTTCGGCTACTAATGCGTGCGAAGCCGCGGGCAGAAACTAGTTCATCTATAAATGAATCATTACCTGTACAATAATACCCATCATTTTGCTCTCACTAGTGAATGGGAATATCTGTTTGATAATGTACTGCTTGATATCGTTAGCGGCTCGCAGCTTCAACGATATATTGTGTAAATCACGTCGATACAATGATATACCCATCTGTAAACGATACATTGAATGTTTGAGTTAAACTTCTTTGGGAGCGTTCAGGAAAATAATGAGAGTAAATTACGGTAACTCACAAAAGTCGCGCTTTATTCTTTGCCTAACCCCGTCAGAAAAATTTCAATAGATGTTATCAGCTTCGATTTAACTTGTGGGGGTAAAAAATATATTGGTATTGTATATTGTAACATTTTATTAGCATTGTAAGTATAAATATCATTATTTAAAAAAGAAATATTGATTTAAGCTCTGCTGAGTTTCTTACGCCGGTTCTTTTCCGCAGATTGCGTCCTGAACCGGTGGTAGGGAAAAAATGTTTGGCGCTGTCCTAAGCACATAATTTTCTCAAAAAAATTATGTTTACGTGATTAAATGATTTTTCATTTCATTTCAAATCTCTGAGTGATGTGGCTAACCCGTTATATATTGCTATGTAAATATAAGTATATACAGACCATATCTGTCCACTTGACAAGTGCGACTTCGTCGGGGCTGGATGCCTGGTAGTCACAGAGCTGCTGCTGTGGTACTGCGCCACCGCAACTCTCAGACATCACTGAGCTGCCCATGTCTACAAGTTAAGAGGACAAGATACCAAATCATCCTCCATACAAAAATATGGGCATCGTAGTCCCCAGTTTCCTTCGTGGATATTGCTTCCAGAGGAACGAATTCTTTCACAGTATCTAGATCTTATATATGTAAGCTTCTATCGCTTTGTTTTTTTTAAAACATAATAATTAAAGGAAATATGACCATCCAAAAATCACGTGAAAACACGAAAATCACGTCATCTGTGGGCAGGCGCACCGCATTACCAGCTTGGGCCTTTTGACTCGATCCAGCGACGCGCTGTGAGGATTGTCGACGATCCCGTGATTACAGGCCGTATCGAGCCCTTAAATCTTAGGAGAGACTTTGCCTCCATGTGTGTGTTGTGTTCCGACTGTATAATGGGCTGTGTTCCGACGAATTGTTTGAAATGGTGCCAACGGCCTCTTTTTACCATCGCACCTCTCGTCACCGGCAGCGAGTTCATCCTCACACTCTAAAACCTATACCATCGCGCACAGTACGATTCCATCGGAATTTTTTACTACGTACAATAAAGTTGTGGAATGAACTACCTGCCGAGGTTTTCCCATTGGGCTACAGTACGGTGTTCTTCAAAAAAGGTGTCAAACGATTCCTACAGGGTCGGCGACGCGCGATTGATACCTCTGGTGTTGCAGACGTTTATAGGCTACGGTAACCGCTTCCCATCAGGTGGGCCGTACGCTTGTTCGCCAACTTAGTAGTATAAAAAAAAAAGTTTTTTCGGTTTTCTTTAGATAGAGTTGCAGCGTCTATCGCACAAATTTGGTAAAGTTTTACCAAAAAAGAAAGTGATAGAAGCTTAGATATACTCTTCATCTATAAAAATTAACATAGGATTTTATTTTCGCGAAGAAAAAAGGAAACTACGAAACGTCTTTTTCTTTTCAAAGAATTTGTAGGTAAAATCTGCTTCAGCTATATTTGTCCCTTTCAGCGCGGTGCTCGGGAATAGGGACAGCATACCTAAGGCAAATACCTGAATTACAAACTACTTAACTTTTAGAGATTATACATTTTTTCGAGGGTAAATAAAAAAAAGTGTTCCGCCTATAAAAGAATTCCACAATGGAATAATTATGTCTTCTCTGCTTATTATAAAACCAAGTTGTCATTTATGGATGTATGACCCTATGTGAGGTTAAACCTTTAAAACTACGCAACAGAATTATAGATCGTAAGATATATTTAAAAAAAAAGCTTACCCGATTGTGTTTCATCATTCTGCTCACTAACATCATATACAGGGGTGACATTATGACATAGAGCTATAGCCAACACAGCGTTCCATACTTGTCGAGGACTTGTATACAAATATTCACTGGTTGAAGTAGTGGGAGATGTTGGCAGTGACGGAGCATCGTTAGTTACATATTGAGTTAGAAGTGCTTCTACCTACAACAATACTATGATGTTAATAATCTATTTAGTTCAAAAACTAAAAAACACGCTTGAAAATCTTGAATATTTTTTAAAATTAGTCATTGTCCTTGATATATTATGTGCAAAATTTCAGATCAATCCGACTACTGCAAGTGGGTTAAAATCACTTTCAAACATTCCGTTACATAGATTAATACATTGATAGATACATACTGAACTTATCAAATCAAATCAAATCAATACTCTTTATTGTACACCAAAAATTTACAAAAGATTAACAGTGTTATCAGTTTTTTATGGTACAAAAGACGGTCTTATCACTATTTGTGATCTCTTACAGACAACCTTGGGATGGAATTTTAAGATTGTAGATTAGTTATAAGTGGTGTACTGATAGTATGAAAAACTACATAAGTTACTATAATAATATAAATGAATACTTAAACTTATACATAATTACATACATAAGATAGACACATACATATTATATACATAACTACAAATATAATAGAACGATAGAGTGAAACATAATAATAATTGGCACAGCGTATCAAACAGTGTGATATTTATTTGAATTACATTGATAGATAGTGTTCCTTAACACGTTTTTTAAAAACTGCTACAGTCTGAGCACTTCTAACAGTTTCCGGCAGCGCATTACAAAGGCGAGCTGCCTCGACTGTAAAGGACTTCCCATAGAACTTCATAAAGAACTTCATAAGGAACTTATATAAGCGTGTTAAAAATAATTTCTTTACTGTGTATAAGCAGGTAGTTTGTAATTAAATTTGAAAATTTCCGTGTGGTGACGGATTAAGAATACAAGTGTCACCATCCCTTCTCCTTCCCGGGGTCCTGTAAACCTAAGGAATATTGTACAGATAACATCCTCTGTGAGAGACACAATACTCGAAATTAAACCCTATGCCAACACGCTTGGTCAGCACGGCATAGTAGACCATAATCCCTCCCAAAGTGGAGGAGGCCCGTGCCCAACAGTGGGAATAAGTAAATTAAGCCCCTTGGAACTAAACCTTATGAAAACAAGCTTGTGTGCGGCAAGACCAGCTACCCTCCCAACGAGGAGGAAGGCCTGTGCTGTACCCAATAGTGGCACATTACTCAAGTGAGAAGAATCTATGCTAATAAAAAAAGGTGTAAAGTCTGTAATATGTATGTTAGAGGGTAGTCTTCGAAACTAATAGTCAAATCCGAAAAATTCTTTAAATAAATGAAAGAAATTTAGGAAGCGGCTCTCTCCGAGAGTACTGTAGGCTTTAAATGATGACTATACGTAGTAATTGAAAATTCAAAGCGTACGAAGTCACGAGCAAGGGCTGGTCTTAACTAATTAATCGCTCCAATGATTTAACTAAACCTACTAACCTCATGAAAATTATTCTTATCGAACAGAGCAGTGCCGACGTGTAGTTTCTGAAAGACCATTTCATTCTTGGTGAGTGTACCGGTCTTGTCAGCCAACACATACTGGATCCTGCCCAACTCCTCAGGTATGGTGGTGGAACGCATAACAGTACCCTCGATCTGTTTGTCCCGTTGTATTGTCCAGGAGTAGAATGCTTTAGCCATATCCAAGTTTACTCTCAAACTGAGGAATATATTGTTTTATGTAAGTAAATAAAGTAAACATCTTTCACGCAGTTGTAACAATATTTTATTTTAAGGTTTATAAAAATTTTAACATGCTTTTACCGATTCAGCTGAAATTTTATAGTTTGAATGAAAAAGCTTGGTTAACTTTGTGACGTAATTTCTCCGTATTTTTATTATTATCCGCCGCTAGGCAGCAGCACTTCTTAATGCGTCTCTGTCAGTGACGCTACGAGACTTTTAACAGGTTCTTGGGACCTGATTTGTCAGTGCAACCTGCTGATAATTAAGAAAAGACCTCGAATACTTCCCCGTCATGGGGCAGTTTCATACTAGTTTTAATGCTTTGCGCACACATCTCGCTTCGCTATTTCTTACAAACTTACCTAATAGGTATAATATATGAGAAAAGCAGCACAAATCTGAAGAAGAAACCGAACCAGGGGCCACTGAATCCTTTGAGTATAATCAACAAGAACGATATTAATATAGTTGCGACAAATAGTAACTTTGTAAGATCGTTCACTTGAAGGTCCAGCCTGCCCACCTTGGAGCGAGGAGTTGCGTTATTCATTACACTGCGAGTTTCGCTGCCTGGAAATTAAATAATACCAATAAAATCATCGCACTTAAAAGATTAGAACAACCTTGGAGCATATTTTTTCATTATGTAAAACGTTTGTCAAAAATTGTAGCTCCAGAATTATTTTGTGCTTTAGCATTTTATCGTCCATGGCCACTGTTGGGCATAAGCCTTGCCTGAAGAACGATATAATGCTATGATTTTCGCTTCCCAGCGAAATTCATCGTCACTCCACCAGGGCCCCAAGTCCGGTAAATGAATTGTGTCACAATGACAGCTCAATGGCACCATTATGGCGCCATAGTGGCATCATCTATGACAAAAAAATCAAGTTTGGTGTCATTATGACACCATAATGGCGGAATTTTATAAAATTTGGTAGTCTACTGTTACTTTTTTGTCATAATGACGACAACATAATGGCATCAGTGACTGACCATTATAACAACATTGTAATATGATTGTAATAGCAGAATTAGCAGACTTGGCCACCTGGCAGTACGACATCATAGACTTTTTTGTGGTCACCATAAAGCTCGAAGTCTTGGGGCACGCTAAAGACAAGGCTTTTCTTGGCATTTTTCTGAAGAAACCGTGCACTAAAATTCTTACCAGTATAAATAACAAGTCCAGTAGCTTGTCCAGAAGCCACAACACATCCGTTCCACAATGTATTCTCAATGTGCAAGGAGTCAATTTCTTCCTCATCCAACCTGGTGCATGTGCCTATGAAAGAGTGAATGTCTTTCTCTGGACTCTCCACAAATATATGCGCGTTTATATCTAAGAGGTGTGCGTCAGTTGAAAGTTTCTGTGTTGATGGTAGAGGTATTCTAAAACGAATTTCTTTCAATTAAACTCCTATATACTTAAATAAATAATTAGACCTAAATTATCTTTATCTTTACTTATTATAAAACAAAGTCATTATTTTTGTTTGTATGTTGCTACGTGAGCTTGAATGAGCTTGAGTGAGTGGTTTTTTTTGTATTTATTCTTGCAATCTGTTTCATGAACATTCAGCTTGTGGTTAAGCAACTTTTACACATTGTCTTGCAGGGCAGTGAGTCGTGTCACAGGCCTTTTCATTTAGTGATATGCCCTATATAAATCTCTAGGGGACTAATGGGTTTTGTTGAGATTTTTTTAATAGGTAGAGTGGTTCAAGAGGATTTAATTTTTTATATAATATTGTGTTGTTGTATTTTGATAACCTAAGTACAACGGTACAACCATCACTTTATGTAGCCAAAGCAATAGCTAATTGGAGCTGCATCACTGTACCCGTTAAATAAACTGTACGCCAAAATTGGTTAACAAAACGCAAATTGTCAATGAGGTAACGGTGGCCCATAAAATTTTACTTTACCAACATTAGTTTGAAGTCGGTGCCGAAAATGATCGTTTGCCACAAATACGATAATCTCATAGGGGCTTATATTTTTGCGCTGTTTGGGGTAACTACAGTAAATTAATATACAGATATGAAGTTAATTGTAAAATCAATACCTATATTACTGTAAGATAAACAAGTTAAAAAAATATTTTGGAACCATTGTAGCTTTTGATGGTGGTGATGATGGTACTGACTGGTGGAAGGTAATGCTGCTAAAGGCTGGTAACATTTACGGATGGTGGTTTTTTTACGCTGGTTCTCCGTGTGTTGACCGATTAAGAATACAAATGTCACCACCCCGGGAACACCGAAATATTCCAAAAAGCTTTATTCCGAATTTTGAAATTCCGATTTTAATATTATAATACCGAAAAATTGTAATGTCTATTATTAAAAATCACGAAATATTTAATAAATTAAATTGTGGTGGAAAAAGTGATTACTGCAAACGGGACTTGAACTCACGACCTCGTAATACCGTTCCGTAGCTCTGCCAACAGAGCTTATTGCGGTCGTGCTAACAATAACCAATTAGACCACCACAACATTCCTCGATTAAGTCTACATCGCACTTTTGATGTGCAACCACCTAGTATTCTTTACTAAGCTTTTATTAAGCTCAGTTGGCAGAGCTCCGGAACGGAATTAATCACTTTTTCCAGTACAATTTAATTTATAAAGTAAAAGCATAGCAAGTCAATTGCAAAACTATTAAATTACATCACGAAATATATTTTACCGAAAGTCATAAAACCGATTTATTACTTTTCCGATTTTCATTTGTCCGAAGAGTCAAATGCTCGAAGAGTTCTCATATAGTAAAACGTTATTCCGATTTTCGATATTTTATATAATTTTGCGACTAAAACGAATCGCTGCAAAACCGACTTCACGTAGTCTTGTTTGCGCTAGACTAGAGTGCAATTTAAGCCCGCCTGCACGGAGAGCTGGAGAAGCGCGCGAAAATCAGAACAGTATCAAATCGTATTTATGACTTTCGGTTAAACATATTTCGTGATTTTTTATGATAGATATTACAATTTTTCGGTATTATGAAATTCGAACTTTTTAAAATCGGAATTTCAAAATTCGGAATATTTGGGTGTTCCCTGGTCAGCGCGGAACAGTATACCATAATTCCTCCCAAAGTGGAGAAGGCCCGTGCGCAACAGTGGGACGTAAATGTGCTGGAGAGAGAGTTATATTTTAAATTTAAATTTTATCGCGTTTTTTACTAGACTAGCATCTAATATCTTATGAAGAATGGCAGACGAGACAGAGTGGCCAGTATTTTTGCAATGATAATACATTGTATGTATTATCATAAAGACAACCTTATCCAATAAATTTTATCGCTAAGAAAATAAGTAAAAGATTTCACCTCTCGCATCTCATCTATTAGAGAGGGGTTATCTCTAAAAGTATTGAGCAAATCCGTTTTTTTCAAATTTTTTTCATTTTTTTAATGGCTGTTCACTAATTTAGTGCGGAAAATATAAGGATTGGATCAATACCTTTAGAAATAAGTCCTCTCTCTATCTCTCTCCAGCCCATGAACGGCCTACTTTTGAGCACGGGCCCCTTCCACTATGGGAGGGGTTTGGTTAACTGTATAGCGCTGACATATTGGCGTAAGGTTTATTTTCGAGTTTTCCGTCTCTCATAGAGGATATCTGTGCAGAATATTCTATAGCTGGCTTTTAGAGCAGCCTGAGGAGAAGATGAGGGGTGGTTTTTGTTTTGTTTACTTTATATAACCGCTTTCTGCCCTGCCATGCCATGATGATGCCTTGAGCTTTACCATGACCCAGCGAGAGGTGGCCCCGCTAATCGGGTCCCGACCCAACGGCGGTAACATTAGTTCCCCCCGTCGTGTTGTCGTGGCCGACAGTCACATTTGCCGCGGCGAATGGGGGAAGCTGCTGGCTATTGAGCGCCGACGACATATGCCCGGGGCCCTGCGGGGTAGCAAGGATTCGCCAGCGTGTTCGCGCTCCCGCAGGGACTCCCTCTTTGCCGCTATCACCTCCCTGGCGAAGGAGGTGACGGCAGCCCAACATTGTTCATTGAGGGTGAATCCTTGCCCAGAACGCCGACGGTCAACACGCTGGGTGTCCCAGGCCGTGCACACGGCGAGGGTGTGCTCTCCCGTATCCACGCCCCCACTCCCACAATTGCGGCACTCAGGATCCAACTCAATACCAACCAGCTCCCACAGGTACTTGGCGAAACAGCCATGACCCGTGAGGAGCTGGATGAGGTGGTACGTCAGATCCTCCGTCGGTGTCTCGCCTCGACCCACTCCCGAGGACTAGGTGGACCGCCTTGGCGACCGCATGCTCGCGGAACATGGGGGTGCTGACGTTTGTTTTCTTAATACGTCACCACGGACAATATTTTCAGAGATAATCCCTACATAAATATTAATATTACAAAATTTATCCCCTTTCATATCATAGCTTTTAACAATAAAAACCGACCTCAAACAGTGCCCTATGATTTTTAAAAGTTGCCATCTAATTCCCTGGACTGCCATGACGAAAACCTAATTTCCCTATCATAGAACCACCTCTGAAACATTTTCTTTCCAACAAAAAAAGAAGCATTAAAATCGATAAACGTCGAAAGTTATTCGTGAACAAACATTAAAAAAACCTCCCGTTTTTAAAGTTGGGTAAAAATTATAGTATAAATGTATTTTGTAATTTGTATTTTGTATTTCAATTACAAACAGCCAAAATACTGTATTTTGTAATTTGTATTTCAATTACTCCACTCAAAAGTAATTAGTATTTTGTATTTCAATTACTTGAAAACGCAGTATTTTGTAATTTGTATTTCAATTACAACAAAGCATGTATTTTGCCCAGCCCTGTATGTAAATACTACGATGTCTAGTCGCGCGATTTGAAAACGCGCGTCAAAATGTCATCTGAACATGGCCTTAAGGACGCGCTACTTGAGCTTGTCAAACCCATGTCCTTAAGTGGAGTGTGGCTACAATATGTTAAGGTTTCGTTTCTAGCTTCCACACGTACGAAGATGTGGGTAACAACTAGTTTTATAATAAAACTAGCTGTCCCGGCAAACGTTGTTTTGCCATACTAAAAAAAAAAAGTTTGAAACATAGATGTTGGCCGATTCTCAGACCTACTGAATACGCATGTAAAATTTCATAAAAATCGGTCAAGCCGTTTCGGAGGAGTACGGTAACTAACACTGTGACAAGTAAATTTTATATATTAGAAGATATATTTAAATTATTTTACAAAAAAAAATTGTACCATATATGAACAAAAAGTTTTGGTCATTTCATTGTAAAATTGTCCCATGCTTCAAAAACACGTTTTAAATTATATTAACACAATATAATGCCGACGTACCGACAACGATATTATTGTAATGACTGTATCATATAGATAAGAGAGGAACTAATTATCACATTAATATGAACATCAGATGTATAATATTTATGAAGTCATTTGCGTATGCGGTAGTTAGTGTTCGTGTTTTTTTTTATACATGGACTATATTACATATTCTTCTTCTATTTCTTTCTTTTTTCTTTAATTTATAATTAGAATCTACCATGTGCCAAAGTAAATTCAGAGCATGAAATTTTAAACTGAATTTGAGTCTAATATGCAAAAGGAAAGCACGAAGCGACGGGTTTCAAGCAAATTTTCCGCCAGTATCCGGACCCTACCTAAAACTACTTGCCGACCCCTGGTCTAGTGGTTCCGTTCAAGAGGTCGCGGGTTCGATTCCCGCCTGGGATAACCATTTGTGTGATATTTATAATTGTCATAGAAATGTTTGTGCTGCGCTTGTGTGTTTCTATGTATTATAAGTATGCATTTACAAAAAGAAAAGCTATAAGATGAAAAAAAAAAATTGAGTATGTATTCTATCTGTATTCTGGTATTCATAACACAAACATAATAAGCTTAGCTTGGGACCAGAGGAGGTTGTGTGAAATGTCCATGAATATATATTTATACAGATATACTAAATAATAAAAAAAAAATTACCTCAATTTCCAATCGATCTCTCCATCCAACTGATCGGTCCTTATAAACACCGTGCCCATAGTCTCATTGGTTCTTAACAGGATCATATCAGCGGGTACCCTCTGTCCTTTGTGCAACATTACAATATCACCCACGCGTAGTTCCGACGCTGGCACCTGTTCTATCACAAACGGTCGGTACCCTTCTCCATCTAGGACTATTCGCTCGTAACGTTGGCGGTTTACTTCTCGGTCTCTCCTGAAAGGAAGATATTTATATCTTAGAAAGCTATGCATAAATAGCATCCTGTCAAGGATTTGCACGTCTAGTAGTGGATACCTGTATATTGTGTATCAACTTTTTATAAGAAGATCACGTGATCTTTTGTTGCAAGTTTTGCGTTGCAAAAGTCACCACCCCTTTTCATCCCATGGGTGCTGTAAGAGCCAACTAAGGGAAATTGTGCATAGATTAACCCTGAAAAAATTAACCCTGTGTCAACACGCCTGGTCAGCGCGGCACAGTAGACTATAATCCCTCTCATAGTGGAGGAGGCCCGTGCTCAACAGTGGAACGTTTGTTTATGGGCTGTAGAAAGAAAGAAAAAAAATTGCTCATAAAATTCTCAGAAACATCCTAGAATCTTTGTAGTTTCTATACTGTGATAAGTCTTATCAACACATACAAATATTAACAGCGAAAAGTATGACGTTAATCAATAAAGGTTTAAAAAATGCAAGCAATTAACTAACACGTAATTGATACAGCTTCTCATAACACAAATATAATACATGTGTAACCAGTACGCGCTGTTTTGTTTTATATCAATAATACAAAGCCAAGTGGCCTTCAATAGCAATACGGTTGTCTGCGATTTTAATTACATAATGCTGGTTAACACACGCAAACTGTTAGTTTTAGGGTTCCGTACCCAAAGAGTAAAAACGGGACCCTATTACTGAGACTTCGCTGTCCGTCCGTCCGTCCGTCTGTCACCAGGCTGTATCTCAAGAACGGTGATAGCTAGAGAGTTGAAATTTTCACAGATGATGTATTTCTATTGCCGCTATAACAACAAATACTAAAAATAAAATAAATATTTAAGGGGGGCTCCCATACAACAAACATGATTTTTTTACCGTTTCTTGCTCGATACTAATAACGTTGCCTTATGTAGCATAGATAATGGTACGGAACCCTTCGTGCGCGAGTCCGACTCGCACTTGACCAATTTTATTCGATATTTCGCGAGTAGAGTTCAGCTCGTGTACTATTGCAACAGCATAGCAACCACAGGTGTATTTTGAAAATTAGCGCTCCAGGCCATTTGATTTGACGCCCCGGACCAATTTAATTAGCCGCCCTATAAATTAATAGAGATAGAGCCTAATTTTAAACTTGAAGGCTTTTGCCGCCCTTCTCAGGCTGGCCGCCCCGGGCCATGGCCTCTATGGCCCTAATACGCCTCTGATAGCGACGCGAACGGAAATAGAATGATAAGATACATAATTGAATTGGTTTGACCTATGATTCATTCCACCAAGGTTTTCTATACAAATTTTTACGAATGAAGCCCAAAAACCAGAATAGCAAGTTATTGAAATCGCGACGAGACGAAATATTAATGAGATATTGAAATAATAAATATGAATTTTTACAATATACAATAGTAGCAATGCGAAATTATTGTTGCTTGGATAAGCTCAAAGAGCAGGACCAGTTTTGACAAAATTTAGTATGGAAGCTGCTGGCCTTGGGCAGGTTACTATTTATTCAACAAACGGATAAACAATACAAGGCAACTCTAAAAAATTGAAACAATTAAAAATAAACTGTATAACTACATCTTAACAATACTTACCGATATCTTCTAAAATCATCTACAGCTTCTCTGAACAACGTGACAGCCAGTACGAAGCACAAAGGTCCCCAATATGTGTAAAGATATCCGATACGAATACTTGGAATGAACTGACTGACTGCCATCACCAAGAAATACATATTGAGGAAAAAACGGAACTGTTCGTACAGTACTATTGGTAGGAATGTGATGATATTGTATTTCTGAAATCAAGAAATTATTGTAAGTCCTCTAAATAAATATACTAAAATGTGTTAAATATATATACACACCGGCACAATTAGCGGAACAGAAAAAAAAGTGAGACTATGAGATAATAACGCATATATTTGACGAAAATGTAATTAGACACAAAATAACAAATTGATTAACATCTTTTAACAACGACTTCGAAAAGTCTTCGTTATTTTTTATTGAAATATAAAGAAATTTGAAATAAGTGAAATTTTTAGATGATTGTGAACCATCACAAAAATAAAAAAAAGTAAGCATTAAATGAATTAACAATAAAATTAAAGAAAAATTAATAACGAGTGTTTCCCCCCCTTGCTCTGATTACGGTTTCCATTCGCCTGGGCATGCTACAGATTATGTTATCGATGATTTCTTGAGGCAGCCGCATTCAGATTGTTGGGGGGTAGCATTCTGGATTTAACCCTTCTTTTTAGCAAGTCCCAGACATGCTCTATCGGATTCATATCGGGGGAATTTGCTGGCCACTGCATCACCGGTATACCTACGTGGCTCAGATATGCCTGTACCGATTGTGCACTATGAGCACGAGCATTATCTTGCATTAGAATAAAGTCGTCACCAATAAATGGGGGCAAATGTACAACATGTTCTTCTAAAATGTCTCTGATGTATCGATCTGCTGTCATGGTCCCTCCTGTGACTATCACTAACTCCGTGCGAGCTCCCAAACATATCCCTCCCCAAACCATAACCGAGCCGCCACCATAAGCCACTGTGTGTTAAAAATTAGGCTGTATGTGGCCTTTGCGTCTCCATATTCGCTGTCTCCCATCGATCTGTTTTAAAAGAACTCTGCACTCATCAGTAAAGAGAACCTGCTGCCATTCGTTCAAATCCCAATGACTGTCCTCGCGCATAGCTTTATCGGTTTACGCGGTGACGTCTCTCAAGTTTTGGGCCTTTAGCAGGTATATACGACCCTAAACCAACTTCTTCAAATCTCCTGCGAACTGTACGCTCACTTACTCGTACTCCTCGAACGTCTTCCAGTTCATTTCGAGCTTGTAGAGCCGTTAATCGCGTATTCCTACGAACTCCAAGTTGTAAAAAACTGTCATCTCGCCTCAATGTACATCTTTTTCTACCTTGACCCCTCCTCCTCACAAGAGAATTAGACGATCTGTACCGCTGGATGCTGCGATGAATCGTTGATACTGGATGACGAAGCCTTGAGGCAATCGATCTGTAGGTATGGCCATTTCTTCTCATTTCATCAGCCCTAATGATTTCCAGTGATGTTAAGTCAGGCATAATAAAGAGCTTTTAATAAACAAAATTGCCTATAGAATAACAAATTTATAAAAAACCATTAAGTGCAATTTTTCAAAAAAATTACAATTACGTAGTTATTACTCGAACAAGTTGACAAAACGTATTGTTCGGGAAAATAAAACAAATGAATGAAAAAAGTGTATGTCATCTAATTTTCTATTTTCAAATTTGACAATAAATTAAAAAAATATCATAACTGGCCAGTTCCTCAAGTAAAAGATTTTAAAAATCCTGCTTTTTTTGTGTTCCGCTAATTGTGCCGGTGTGTATATATATATAACTAGCTGACCCGGCAAACGTTGTTTTGACATACTAAAAAAAAAAGTTTTGAAAAATAGATGTTGGCCGATTCTCAGACCTACTGAATATGTATGTAAAATTTGAGAAAAATCGGTCAAGCCGTTTCGGAGGAGTACGGTAACTAACACTGTGACACGTGAATTTTATATATTAGATATACTCTTCTTAAAATATGTTAAATATATAGTAACTATTTTCAGCATCCCCTCGCTGGGTTCACGGTCTGGCACAAGGCATTATACCATGGCACGGAAGGGGTGACGAGAAAACAAAATAATTTTCAGCATTCAGTTTAAATCCCCTAATATTTCTAGCAACACCCATGGGTGAAGTTATTAAAAAGAAAATGGGCATGTAGTAATATATATTTTCGAAGATTGCTGTAGATATCCTAATTTTATACTTTGACTTTTACATCCTATGTGAAAATATTTGTGGCATATATTATGTATTTATAGTTGTCGTATTACCACAAGTCATGGTCATTTGTTTATTTGTTGCTCTAAAATGAAAAATAATATAGATACTAACACAAATATGTAATAACAAAACTTTTACTCTCGCTAGTGACCTACATAACTACAATCTATGAAAAGTAATAACATACTTTCTATTAGTTATATTCATTCATAGTTAGCAGCAAATGTTAATTGATTTTATTAAAAATAAAATTATGCTTTGTTTGTGGACTGTGAAACATCTCTTTTTCAAAGATTGTATAGGTAAAATCTGGCTGAAGTATAGTTGTCCCCTAGGGCTCAGGAACAGGGATAGCAATATCTAACACAAATACCTAAATAGTGAATATGCTGACTGTAAAGTGAGCTCTTAAACTAAATGCGTTTTAATAGTACGTCATTATTACTTTTTATCAAGGTATTTGTATTCTTTATGCTCTTGTATTAAGCATTAATAATCTAACAATTATTTATCTATTTTATTTTAGTATTCATTTTATCATTTTTGTCAAGAAACAGTTAAGAATAAAAAGTAGCATCAACATTTTTTTCAACAATACTTCTCATTATCTTCATGCCACAATGGTTGTGTGAAGTGACCAGAAAATATGCCACAATGTGATTTTTAAAGAGGACATTCTGCCATAAAAACCGCCATCTCTATACATATCATAATACATGTACCTAAACCCAATATTGATTGTGAGTATTATTACCAACTGATACTCAAGCAAAGAAAGCTATATGTATATAATGCATGGTGTTTATTATGCCTTATATTGACAAGAAAGAGTGTAAATAATTAATACCATATTTTGCAAAATTTCAATTTCTTATTCAGGTTTATTTTTATTTTCACTGTATTACTAACACTTTGATAAACATAATTATCAACTTAGTACGTGTACACAATAATTAGTCTATCTGTACATGTTGCTGACGCTTAGGTTTGTAGAGAAAGGACCAATAAAAATATATAAACTGACCTGATTACAAACATAATTGGGTGGAAACTCTTCATCTGGTAACTGACCAATATATATATCTCTAGAACTATGTTTCTTCTTACGAATTCTCCAAAACTGCAGCCTAAAACATTAAGTTAAATTAATCGATCAACAATAAATTTTGCCACACAAAGAGTTTATTATGAATATTTACCTTGACCATAATGATTTTTGTTTGGTCCGAGATATTAACGGTGTAGTCTCCATTGCTAAAACTTATTCCTTAAACTTAATATAAACTCTTCACATATTAGAGACTTAGACAAAGTAATTATTGATAGAATTTTTTTCTAAAACATTAATAAAACCGATCACAACTACGCTACTGATAGATAACAACAAAAGCACAGACTAAACCATTTATTTATTTTGTCATTTGTCAAAGTGCCTCTCGTCTGGTACAGGTTAATGATTGCATCAAAGAGCATACAATGAAGGAAAACATATTATAAAGCTGAAGAGTTTGTATGTTTGTTTAAAAGCGCAAATCTCAAGAACCTCTGCTCCGAATTAAAAAAATCATTGTTTAATAGTACATTTGTCGAGGAAGGCTACGGGCTGTTACAAGACGCTGCGACTAATAGGAGCGAAGCATCTGTGAAAAATATTGCAAAAACGGGGAGAATTTTCTAAATCTTACTCATACGAAGTCACAGGCAACAGCTAGTTTTTTTATAAAACTAGCTAAAGCCCGCGATTTTACGTTGCAGTCGTAGTTTCTGCCCACTCATTTGCTTTTAGCCTATGTGTAATTTTTGATTTAGAAGCTCGTCGCTCGTCGTAAAGGAGCAACAAATTCCTTGTCAAATATGCAAAGTCCAGGAGTGACGAGGTAACGGCACACAAAACACAAATACTATAACGTCATAAGTCATGACGCACGCACCATACAAAAGCACACAGTAAGCAGTGAAACCAGCACTATGGTTTGCAGACATCGATATGAGTCGGTATACTATTGTTAGTAATTGTTACAGCTCTTAGGCTTCGCTCAGGACACCTCCCTTTAAACAAGTTTGCATACTTGATGCGTAAAGTTGATGAACCAAACTGCACTATGTGTAATTTGGTGGAATACATTCATCACATACTCAGAGAGTGTGTCCGAAGCGAAGCATATAGGCTAAATATAGTGTTAAAATCACATAATGTAGGTGATTACCTTAGTGTACTGTCATTTCCATTATCAGGAGTAGCAAAATATTTAAAGGATGTGCCAGATAGTACTTAAGGATAGAGTGTAAATGTTTGTAATTATTGTACTAATGTGGGCGACATTGTCTTGTATGATAAAGTGTACACTTTTATATTGTTGCCCTCGACTCCGTCCGCCTAGAATTTAGGAAATTTTCCCCGTTTTTGCAACATTTTTAACTACTGCTTGAGTGAGAGTATTATAAACGTAAGAGTAAACAAATATAATCAGAATGAACGAACTGCTAAGCTATCAGGAGTTACACGTGTTATTGTGAGTCAACCATAAAATATAGATATGTGCTGTTTCGGGATATTTTTAGACAATTTTATGTAAAATATTTCCGTCATACATGATTTCTATGTAACTTTAACCATTAAGGCTGCACACGCGACGGAAGCTTAAAAAATGGAGTAACTTCTCACGTTTTCCCAACATTTCCCTATTTCCCTTCACTACTCTACTCCTATTGATTGTAGCGTGATGAAAAGTATACTATAACCTGCCCAGGAGTATGAAGAATAATTGTACCAAGTTTCGTTAAAATCCGTCGAGTAGTTTTTGTTTCTATAAGGAACATACAGACGGACAGACAGACAAAAATTTTACTGATTGCATTTTTGGCATCAGTATCGATCACTAATCACCCCCTGATAGTTATTTTGAAAACATCCCCGTTTTCCAATGGCAGAGCATAATGCGACTCAGTGCCGCACAATGCCGCAAAATGCTGACGCTTAATTGGAACGTGAATTAGTTTTAAAATGCGCCAGCAGAGTGCGCTAAGTTCAGAGTTGAAAAAAAAATTCTAAAATAAACATTGTATTCACATTATATGTGTGGAATATAAAAAAATTGGTCAAGTGCGAGTCGGACTCGCGCACGAAGGGTTCCGTACCATTATCTATGCAACATAAAGCAACGTTATTAGTATCGAGCAAGAAACGGTAAAAAAATCATGTTTGTTGTATGGGAGCCCCCCTTAAATATTAATTTTATTTTATTTTTAGTATTTGTTGTTATAGCGGCAATAGAAATACATCATCGGTGAAAATTTCAACTCTCTAGCTATCACCGTTCTTGAGATACAGCCTGGTGACAGACGGACGGACGGACGGACGGACGGACGGACAGCGAAGTCTCAGTAATAGGGTCCCGTTTTTACCCTTTGGGTACGGAACCCTAAAAAATCATTGTTTATACCTTCATCCATACTTATATTTATTTATTTTTTAACACAGCTTGAATTAACTTTGAATATTTCCAGAAAACTCCGACGAAAAGAAAGCCTTAAATTTTTTTTAACGATTAATAATATTACTAACGATAATATACAAATAAAATTTCAATCAATGCCAATTTAAAGAAAAAGTACTTGTTAATTTTCTGTCGCTGTAGTTTAGAATTTAATATTAAAAATAAAAATAGTTTAAAAAAACTAAAAAACACGTTTATATTTAATCGAATTATTGCATTGTCATCGGTCTTTGACAGGTGTGCAAAATTTGAATAGAATCTGACCGTTTAAAGTGGGTCAAAATAGCGTCCAAAGGAGTCGGTTACAAACATACAAACAAACATACAAACAAACATACAAGTGAAGCTAATATAAAGCGTTTAAAAAAAAATAATTAAAAATAGTTTAAAAAAACTAAAAAACACGCTTTATTTAATCGAATTATTGTATTGTCATCGGTCTCTGACAGGTGTGCAAAATTTGAATAGAATCTGACCGTTTAAAGTGGGTCAAAATAGCGTCCAAAGGAGTTGGTTACAAACATACAAACATACAAACAAACATACAAACAAACATACAAACAAACATACAAGTGAAGCTAATATAAAGCGTGTAAAAAGACGTGTGGCACTCGGGGACTGCCGCGGTAAAGCTATTGCATAGCATTTTGTAACAACTTATGCAATTATAATTATTTATTTATTTTATTTATGCAGTATTTCTTTTTCTTAAATACATATATACCTATATACCTATATACTTTCTCATAAACAGCTGCTTGCATTGTGCGGCATTGTGCGGCACTGAGTCGCATTATGCTCTGCCATTGGAAAACGGGGAGTAGCTTCATTTTTCATCACACTTCATGTATTAATACTGACTCCTGCTGGATAAATGCTCTAGGCCCTCCAGTGAATGATAGAGTTGCAAGCTTTTTCCTTCAAATTCTACTATAAACTTTTTAGTATTATTTCTTTAACCAATGCTTGTAACATTAATTAAGTAAATAAATATGGCGGTAGTGCGAGTGCCGTTTCGTCTAGGTACATATTTTGAAAAATTAGACGACTAATATTCCTTGAATATTATATTTTATTCAATTGTTGTTTTAAATAGTTTGGTGCAAATATATTTCTATATTTAAAAGAAATGACGCGTTTCTCATACGACCAATGAAATTAGATCAATGACTTAACTGGGGATGTTTTTTAAGTTGACATCAGGGGTGTTGGCCTGTTGGGGCTTCGCTGCGTTCTCGCCTCTCGGTTGTCTCTCTCTCATCTGCATTTGTTAGAAAGTAAGATGTGATATGTTTTTAGTACTGTTTAACTAAACATAGTAAAATTTCCGACATTTTATCAAATTATCGCGATTAGTATGTTTTTCAATATTTTAATTCATTCTAATTGGTAATGAATTGAAAAGAAATCTTGCTTTGACTTTAAGCGCACAAGAGTCAATCTTGGAGTCAAAACGTCTGTTGTCTCCCTCGCGGCGACCGGGCACACCTCCGTTGACCTATTTTCTGGTTATTGCATCCAACCTAACTATTTATGTCTAGGGGTGTAAAGTGGGCCGCCGGTTTTGCACCGCCTAAGCAATAATTCGTCTTTAACATCCTCAACCGTTATAATGTCAAGTAAACCATCTTAATTTTTTCATTGATCAGCATCAGTTAATTGTTACTATTTATGTTAGTGTTTAGAAGTGTTAAAATGTTATGAGGTGAACAAAAAGTGAACATAAACAGTGTCAAATGTGTAGTGTAGTTTGTACAATGGCATTATATGTGCCAGTTTTGAGTTTGGATTTGGACATTGATGGACTAACTACAGTATGATGGACTCAGAGTTGCCACCGGGTAGCTGTAACTCTACAGGACATTTGTCCACTATTGGCTACCATACCCTGCCTGGTAAGTTCATTAATAATGTCTATAGTTTATAGCTAAAACTACTTCGAAATTTACATTATATTTTATAACCCTGAATTTAGCAGACAGCAGACAAAATTAAATTTCAGATTTGATTTTGATTTAGATTATTTTTAGCTTTGATATCCCACTTCAAAGTTTCAAAAGAAATCTAAAACTAAGGATATCTTACGATCCGACTAACAAAGTCAAAATCAAAAAAATATCACCTTTAGATTTTTTAAAGACCAAGAGATGACCATATTTTTTTTTATTTTTAGGGTTCCGTACCCAAAGGGTAAAAACGGGACCCTATTACTGAGACTTCGCTGTCCGTCCGTCCGTCCGTCTGTCACCAGGCTGTATCTCAAGAACGGTGATTATATTTCACTTGAGTTTGTGGATTTTCATATACCAATTATCGCTCACAGTATTTTGTTACCAATAATAATAAAGTAACAATATGTACATATTATATTCTACAAAAATTATATGGAAGATATTAATTTATTTTTTATATCCCACTTGGGAAATATTTTTTACCAACTTAAATAGAAGAGGAGGTTCTATATGTATATTTTATCATGTATCCATCAAAGGTGACTAAAGGTAAACATAAGTTTACTCTGTCTGTTACTTATCTCATTGTTTGTCTAAGTGATAAGTTTGATAAAATTTAACCAACTCTATATAAAAATTATCAGTAAATAAACAGTGTTGACAGAGTATTTTTATTTTAATGGCTTAATGATAAGCATGGTGATATGATAAGTGAATTTGTTATTGATTTACTGTTAAAAAATCTGATTTCTATTGATAAACTGCTCTTAAAGAATATCTTCACCACTTGTGCTATTTTATTGAATAAAACTACTTTTACAGATGATATTTATATAGAATAAATACACAGCGGTACTGATTCTATGTATAGAACTAAATTAACTAAAAATGATAATTGATAGTGTCAATAGCACAATTAATTCAGCAATGTTGATTTAACTTTCTTTTTATGAAAGCTATGTATTGTAGACTAAGGATTTTAATTTATATAGATGTGCACAACGAAATAGCCATTTAATTAAAATACACCACAATTGATTTTATTTTCTTAGTTGTACATTTAGAATTGCCGTACCAGTGGCTCTTATTCATTTCATCTAATTTAAGTGTGTGTGTCTTTACAACGTCAAAAAAGCTTCACAAATTTTCATTAAATGTCATCAGAATGTGGGAGAGGTCTGGGGATTGGTTAGTCTTTTGCATACCCTGGTGTCACTCCCGTATTTGTTTTCAGTAAGTATGCAAGTGAAACTGTGAAGCACAGATAGTCTTTATTCTCTGTTATGAGCAAGATTAAACCTACAAATGTATGTGTGTACAAAACTTTCAATGGACTGGACCAAGTTATTTAACTGCTCTTTACTTGTCAATTTTTTAATTGTCAATTTATTTAGTAGTTAGTATTGAATGAAATTATTGAAATATGTAATTATTAATGGGAAACATTAATAATTACATATTTCAATAATTTCATTCAATACTTAATGACAAATTCAATTACATTAATGATTAAGTCGTATAGTTAAAATTCCCGAACATATTTCCACATAAATTGATAAATAATTACACATTTTAACAAAGATATTTCTAAAGAAGCCATTAAACAAGAACAATAATAAGACCCTACCATCTACATAATATATTATATAATAGACTAGCTGCCGCCTGCATCTTTGTACGTCTGGAATTTAGAAACCAAACCTTAACCTATATTATACAAAAAAGCCATCCTCTTGAACCACTCTTATCATTTAAAAAAGCCGCATCCACCTCCGTTGCATAGTTTTGAAGATATAAGCGTATTAGGGACATACATACAAAAATAACAACTTTGTTTTTTAACAACTAAAGATTACTGTTAAATAATAATATATTCCCTCTCTCCAGCCTGTTAACATTCCACTGTTGAACATGGGCCTCCTCTACATTGAGGGAGAATGATATCTGTGTACAATATCCCTTAGATGGTTTTTGCACCATCCTGGGGAGAAAATGGAGTGTATTCGTATTCTTAATCCATCACCACACGAACAAATAAATTATGTAGTTAGACATTATTCATTAGTGATGTAATAAATCCTTTGTTTCATTAAATCATGTTACAAGTAGTACTAATAGTTTTAGAGTTATTGCCTTGTGCCTATTTAGAATAGCTCCTCAATGATACCATGATGTCACCTTATATGTTTACAACTTTGAATATTTCCATCATTTATGTTTACATACTTGTTAGGAGCTAAATTCTGCTAAATTATAAATAACATATATACTTACTTGCTCACATATAGTTACTATAAATTATTGTGTTTAGTTGTCATTATGTAATAACACATTAATTAAAAAGTTTTGCAAAGTAAAATATTGAGAAAATGTTTATAATGGCTACTCCTTTAAATTTTATTTCTTTCAAAACACATTCTTTCATTAAAATATTTAGTTAGAACAACTATTATACAGGGTGTCCCAAAAGTGAACGTCCAACCGAAAACCTAAGCTAGGCCTAGTTGTGGGGGCTCTCAAAAAAAAAGAAAAAAAATCTATCTCATGTAGTTTCGAAATGACAGCCATTTTTCTTAAATTGACACCCTGTGACGAGTTTACGACTACTGGGGCTGCAAATGAGCTCTTTTGTAATTTTATTTTTGTGTGGAGTAGTCTTAAGTGATGCTCCTACAAATTCCAATTCATCATTTGCACACAACTTCATTGGAATTTCAGAAAATATCCGTTTTATACCGAACCATGACGTGAAAATGACTACATCACTAAACTTTGACAGTCTGTACTGAAAAAAAAATCTACTATGCAATTTCGGCAAGTGCCCTTAAAAGTTGGCGCATTTAATGGGCTTTCCAAAATGGTATAATACTTACTAAATTATTTCTTAGACGACGAGAAAAAAAAAAAATTAAGAAAGTCGATATTTTGCTTATTATTAGTTAGTCATAAAACTTTCTCAAAATTATTCTAATATCATCTAGGCGTTCTGTAAGGTGTAATTAAAGAAAGAGACGAAGAAAAGTTAGAGCGGGATAGTGACGCTACTAAAAGAAAGAGACGAAGAAATGTTAGAGCGGGACGGAGAGTGACGCTACTTGGTGTCAGTGAATCTTTCTACAATGTGTGAGCGAGACGAAATTGACATTTTGGCTAGTGTGGGTGAAACAGATAGCACGCTAATACAACAGCGTGGTATACGTACAATAATTCAGTACGTTTCGTGCCTTCGTTTACTGCGCATCTTTTTGTATTCGTTTGTATTTATTTCGTGCTTACAACCTTGGCTCTGTTTACTGGACTTGATTGCGTGTGACTTGGATTTGTTTTCGAACCGTTTCTGACGAACTTGGCTTTCTCCTGGACTGTTTTTGTAAGAAAATGCCTTTCTTGTACTCTGCAGAGGAATATGCAAACATGCACCTTATTTATGGGGAATGTAGGTGCAATGCTAGAGCTGCAGCTCGACTCTACCGTGAGAGATATCCGAATGCCGAGCGTCACCCAGATCATCGAGTTTTTGTAAATGTGCACCGTTTATTATCAGAAAATCAACTTCCTACTCGAGCTACTAGAGTGGGAAGAACCGTCGTGCCTTATGAAGAAGATGTCCTAAATGCAATTGCAGAGAACCGGAGTATCTCAGTACGTGGAATCGAGCAAAGTCTGGGGGTACCTAAAAGTACAGCACATCGGATACTGAAGAGAAACGAATTGCATCCGTACCACATGCAACGGGTACAAACTTTGCTACCCCGTGATTATCCTAGCAGGATTTTATTTTGTCAATCAATGCTCGAAAGGCACAGAGCAGATCCAGAATTCTTGCGTAAAATTCTTTGGACTGATGAATCGACCTTCAAAAAAGACGGATACATGAATTTGCATAATTTGCACGAGTGGCACGTCGAAAATCCACATTTGATGCGCGAAGATAGGTCACAGTACCGCTTTAAAATAAACATGTGGACTGGGATCTTAAATGGATCCATTATTGGGCCTTTTGAACTGCCAGAAAACCTCGATGGGGCAGCTTATTTGGACTTTTTACAACATCAGTTACCCAATTTGTTAGAAGACGTGCCACTTAGCATTTATCGAGACATGTGGTTCCAGCAAGATGGCTGTCCGGCACACTATGCGCGCCCAGTGAGAGAATTCCTTAATCAAGAATATCCAAATAGGTGGATTGGTCGATCCGGTCAGATCACGTGGCCCCCCCGTTCCCCGGATTTAAATCCTATTGATTTTTTTTATTGGGGAACGGTCAAAGAAATTGTTTACCAAAAACCAATTGAAAATTTAGAGGAACTGCGTCAGAGAATTCAAGATGCCGGTGATCACATCAATTCCAGACGTTTCGCCCGCCAGATTACACGATCGTTTTTAAGAAGGTGTAGGGCGTGCATACGCGCTGATGGCAAGCAATTTGAACATTTGATATGATTTAAATAAACATTCGATTTTTAATAATTGACTTTTATTTAAACAATCCCAAAAATTCACTGACACCAAGTAGCGTCACTCTCCGTCCCGCTCTAACATTTCTTCGTCTCTTTCTTTTAGTAGCGTCACTATCCCGCTCTAACTTTTCTTCGTCTCTTTCTTTAATTACACCTTACAGAACGCCTAGATGATATTAGAATAATTTTGAGAAAGTTTTATGACTAACTAATAATAAGCTAAATATCGACTTTCTTAATTTTTTTTTTCTCGTCGTCTAAGAAATAATTTAGTAAGTATTATACCATTTTGGAAAGCCCATTAAATGCGCCAACTTTTAAGGGCACTTGCCGAAATTGCATAGTAGATTTTTTTTTCAGTACAGACTGTCAAAGTTTAGTGATGTAGTCATTTTCACGTCATGGTTCGGTATAAAACGGATATTTTCTGAAATTCCAATGAAGTTGTGTGCAAATGATGAATTGGAATTTGTAGGAGCATCACTTAAGACTACTCCACACAAAAATAAAATTATAAAAGAGCTCATTTGTAGCCCCAGTAGTCGTAAACTCGTCACAGGGTGTCAATTTAAGAAAAATGGCTGTCATTTCGAAACTACATGAGATAGATTTTTTTTTCTTTTTTTTTGAGAGCCCCCACAACTAGGCCTAGCTTGGGTTTTCGGTTGGACGTTGACTTTTGGGACACCCTGTATAACTCAAAACATTTCTCGATTTCCATTTTTATTACAGAAATGTCTATCGTGAGTAGATCGAACCTTTTACATCGCATATAAAAGTTGTACTCGACATTGCATACTTGTTACACAAGTAACGATGAATCTGTGTAGATAAATCAAACCTTCCGAACATCTCCACTCCACACAGCTCCAATCCGAAACCATTTTTCATAAACACAATCTTCCATTTCGATCCATCCATCAGCCTCTCTCCTTCCACTGTTGGACATAGGCCTTCGCCATAGAACGCCACAACTCGCGCTTTTGTGCCGCTTGCATCTTCGATAGGGTGAACTAACAATGCCCCAACCTGACCAAGCTTGTTGATCAAGATAGTTATAGTTAGATAAGTAATCTTTATATATATAAATCTCCTGTCACGATGTTTGTCCGCGATAGACTCCTAAACTACTAAACCGATATTAAATTCTATTTGCACACCGTGTGCAATTCGATCCAAATTGAAAGATAGGATAGCTTACGTTTAAATTTATAGTCGCAATATTATGTTATTGCAAATTATTTGTCTACCCCTAACATTTGTATGGCAAAACAACGTTTGCCGGGTCAGCTATTTTTTTATATATATTTGTAACCTTTCCCACAGGCCGTATGCACCATTCCGCCAGTACACCGGCGGGGGTGGATGGCGCAGGCGGGGGTTCACGAACGCCGCCTGCAACACCTAAAAAGGGTGGCAAGATGTTGGCCGTTAGGGTGCAGATGCTGGACGACTCGATATCGATGTTCCAAATACAGGTAATTACTGAAATATAATATAATAGACGTGGTAGATTTTGGCATTAATCATCCATGGTTTACGTCCTAACTTTGGAAAACCTTACCCGGACGAGATTGTTTAATTCCAAATAACTGAATGAATGAAACTCTTTATTGTACGCCAGAAAATAACTTACAAATATTAATAACAATAAATCTACAAACGGTTTAAAAATTAAATATTATTGATTATAAGCATTTTTCTTTTTGTCTAAGTCTAGTTAGATTATTCGCAAACTAATTCAGGTAACTGTATCTATGTAAGAAAATGGTTTTCTTTTAAAACGTAACTCTTAGAAAAACAAGACAAAAGTCGTTGGTATATTGTTGTACCAGTAATAATAATGTAAACAAGAGCTTTTGTCTCACAGGGTTTTGTTTCTACTAACTACAACGTAATGGGCAGGGCGAGACATGAAAACTGCTTGCTATGGAAGTTTACCAAACTGGAATATAGCGCACTCTGTCTAAATTAGGTATTGCGCAAATGTTTAGTTTTTGATTAATACTGGGAAATAGTGGTCCCTACCGCAGTATGATGTGGTTCAATTATTAAATAACTATTAGTGGAAGTTGCGGTGTATTGAGATTTAGTTATAGACTTTCATATAATGTCTCTTTACAATTTACGTCCCATCAGCTAACATTCCATCCATGCATCTATCAGCCAACATCAATTACAGTTAACATTAATTACATCCAAAATTAGTAAGTTCCAATCATAATTAGCGAATTTAAATTACGCAATTGGCATTGTTCATAATTTTTAACCTGCTGTTTTTATATTTTTTCTTGAAAATATAGACCATTATATGCAACTAATTTCAATATTATAGAAATATTCACTATATAGAATTTTTTAAAAATACTTAAAGATATTATTTTAAATGTTGTGACGTCATCGTTGCACGCAATCTGTGTATTGACTTTTTCTGATAGACGTAAGACAGATTGCAATACATCTTTTCAAAGTTGCCAAGTTGATATAATAGACCAGTTTCAACTTCACAACAGAGGTATATCCCTAAGAACGCCTTAATATTTTAAGTCCTTCATTTCAAGGGCAAATAGAGATCATCTGCTTTTATGGAAAAATAATCGTTAATATAGCATTTTTTTTTTTAACTATTGGATTATGATCAGAAACTCTATTCCCCGAAATGGTTTTTGAATTAAGAGTTTAAAAAAATATGAACAATGCCAATTGGTATTGGACATTTGAGATCTCTAAACAAGTTTTTATTTTTATATCCATGCATCAGACTTTCTTCGTCTTCTGCTGGTTATCGACCTCCACCCAATGACGTCATTATGCGTTGGCTATTGCAGTATCTTCACTTTTATTCTCATATATGTATAGACTAGCGAATATCACGATGTGAGCCAGTCGGCACGTTTTCATAATCCTTTGGATGTCAAAATATACATTGTGGCAGTCTTTATGTTGCCTCTGGGATTGTCCCTGTGTTACACATTCTGGTTTGCTGTTATTAAGATGGGTGTGCTAAGTTTGTACGGAATTAATTTATCGATATAGTTATGTTCATCCCTAACTAATGAGAATATATGTAGTTTAAAAATAAATGAAGTTTACTAATTTTAAGATTAAATCTCATATAAATATTTGGATCGGATTTTTTTGTGGATACACTTTCGAAAATGTAACTTTTGTTAGCAAAATTTTGTAAATAAATAGGTAAATATTTCTGAGGTAATCTTATCGGTGTATAATGGGTATCAGATAGATAATAATACAAACTTAATACCCAATATAACAATATAATACATTGATTCCACGACCGAAGAGAACCGAACGGTGGACAGCTTAATCTGACTGTGCATAGTAAATTTAGTTGTATCGAATAAACCTATTAACTTTAATAAAGACGTGCATGATTCGTAACTATTAGTTGACCTAGATCGGTATCTAATTAATGTTGTAGACGACATTATATAGACAATGATCTGGTTTTTATCGCACTTATTATAGATATTATATGTATAGATAATAATATGTTTATAATGAGGTAGACCTTGTTTTTTTACCGTTCTTCTATAGATTAGTTCTACTTACTACTGTAATAATTGGCTCACACGTAATTCCATTTTGCTTTTCCAAGATTTTTCACCAAGGCCTTTGCTGGGTTATATGATAAAAACATCCGCAATATGCTATGGTTCCGCATTTTTTTGACCAAGACCCGTTTGCACAAGACCTTACACGTAGGTAGGTATACATCTAAACCTGCCATTTGAACTACTATGTCAGTCGATAAAAACCCTTTGGAATTTCTTTTTCTAGTTTTTAAATTGATTGCGTCCAGACAGACAGACAGCCGTAGTAGCAAACTTTATATCTAATGTGTAGTCCTAAAGTTAGCACATGCTCGCTCATTTGCTCAATGAACAATAAAAGTAGATTTTACTAAGTGACTCCTTGAGTAGAGAAAGTTTTGATGGCATTAGGCATCCAAACTTTGGTGATTGCTACAAAACTTTGACGAATCAGGAATAAAAGGTAATGGAAGGAGGTTTTCAAAGTTTTACTGAAGACTTTGGAAGTACTGGCACAGGCGAACTTTGATCTTGGCTAATGTAATAATTTATGGCATTTCTAATTAATTCTACTTGTGTTAGCTGCTATAGTAATGATAGCATACAATCACCATGCCTTTGTGTTCCTGGTGTGGAAAACGAATAAGGATTGTATAATAGACGATACGGATAAAACTTGGTATAATAAATAAATAAATAAATATTCATAGACATTTCACACAACGTCCTCTGGTCCCAAGCTAAGCTTATATGCTTGTGTTATGGATACCAGAAAACGGATATAATACATATACTTACTACTTTTTTTTTTAAATACATACTTATAATACATAGAAACATCCAGACGAACATTTGTATGACATTTATAAACAACACACAAATGATTGTCCCTAGCGAGAATCGAACCCGCAACCTCGTGAATGGCAGTCCGTTACATGAACCACTAGACCACGAAGCTCGCCGTTACCGTCGATTGAATCTACTAGCCGACCGATAATACGAATTTTTCTTTTTAGTAGCTCAAAATTGGGACTTTCAGCTAGTACATAAAGTTTACTAAGTTGTAATATAATATAACAATAATACGGACATATTGATACCAATTCTAAAAAAAAAATCACACAAATGGTTGTCCTGAGCGGGAATCGAACCCGCGACCTCTTAATCGGCAGTCCGTTACCAGAACCACTACACCACGAGACCCGTAAAATATAATGTTAAAATAAATATAAGTATAAATATCTGTACAATATTGATAAATAGGTTAACTTGCAGTAACGGCACATTTTAAGTGAATTGAATAAGATAATCTTATCTATAATGTTTCTATAAAGACCTTACGACATTGAACTAATAAAATCTCCGCCTATATCCAAAAAAATACCACTGAATTTCAACCCCTTTTAGTTTTATTTTTGGATACAGATGAGATAGCAGTTATCTGAAGCGGGTCGTGCAACGGTTATAAAAATTTTATCAGGTCATTGTGGGTGGTTAAACGAAACTCCCTCTCGTGAGAAAAGTTGACGAGTCTGCACCTCGATGAGTTATTAATATTTTCTATTGAATACTACATAGACCATGCAATATAGGATGTTATTAATAGTACATGTGGAAAGGTCAGGTAGTTGTATATTTTATTACGTAAGTCTTATTACCTCCCTGCTTCTCCCTCTGATGTGATATATCTGTACCTATTTAATATTAATGTGAAGTTTGGCAGTTAGATTCCTTTTTCACTGCCTATGAATATCACACTGTGAGCAAGAACGTTCTCGACGACACTGTAATCTATTTAGTATATTGGGTGTCGTGAGTAGGCGAGTTAATCACGGGAGTTTAGTTTCGGGATTTCTTGCAGAAAATTTTATGTACACTTAATATTGTCCCTCAGATGATTCTCTGAATCTCTGCACTCGTGGTAGATAATAGGATAAGGCATGTGTATCTCAACCCTTTGTAACACGGACAAGTTTATTTTATTTTAGACTAAAATATTTTAAACCACGGAGCGGTATTCTCGCCATAAACTGTGTGTCTACTGTTATCATAATGTTGCTTTTTATTGCCTCTTTAGTTGGAATTTAAATACGTTCATAACTATGCAAATGTTCGATGACTTCACTCGAACTGCTTGTATGGTCATGAAGGTTGGTGCATCATATTACTATCGCGATTTAGGTCATGTATTTATACTGGCTTAGCGATAATTTTATATATTGTTATAGGTTATTTTTTTTGTTTAGTAATTTTATATAATGCTATAAGTACGAAAATGATCTGATCACGTTTAACTGATAAACCAATTATGTATAATTGTCTATATGTGTGATGAATGTGATGATCTAGCCATAGCTGAATTTATTTTAATAGGATCAATTGACTAAATATAGCATTCTCGCATAATTATTTTGATATCTAATCAGTTCCAAAAAATTATTCGTGTTAATTACAAAGTAACTTCAATGTTAATTCAGTGAAGTGTATTATGTATAATCGAAATAGGCCACACTAACAGGTGCGCCCTATTTATTAACGTCGTTGTTCACTTATAAAGTAACCGGTGAAACCAAGAAGCGTGTGATTTGACCTTAATACGAATAAACTTGAGTTGACTTACATAGAATTGTTAATACACTCAAATCAAAACATTGTTAGAAGAAATAGGAAACATATTACTTTGTATTTGAAAGACAAAGAAGGATCCTTAATTTCTGTTCAACATAGGCTTAATTTCTTCTTCTCTGAGATGTATATGCTCTACTGTACCATGTTAATCAGGTTCACAACAAATTGTGTATAATATATATATTCTCTACTCTGTACTCTTTATTTTATATTGGTGCTATTTATTAAGGACTATTCTTATAGTATGTTCTATTACGCGCGTGCAGCTATGTGTCACAAATTCATAACGAAAGTTCCAGCTGACGCTAATTTGGACACTGTTTAGAATTCAAAATGAGTTGTTGTATGGTGCGACCTCTGTACATAATGTCACTGTAGTGAACATCGCCTCAAGCTACTCCCCAAGGGCGAACAACTGCTATGCTTTACAGTTTAAATTTATAAGGGATCACTGTGTTGAATAATTTAACTTTATCATATCACAGTTTGAAGTAGGTACTTCAGAGGTACATATGGCGGGCTTTACGTATTATGAAACAGTCGCTTGCAGTCTGTATAGTTACTACGCGATGGACTTAAATGCGGTTTTAAGAGTAATTAGGAAGGCTTGAGAAGGAAAGCTTAATAGCTTTGAGATAATACCGCGAACTTTGTTAACTGAGACCTGGATAAGTGGAACTCATGCTGAAGTCCCTTCAAATAGTGAACAAATTTTGCAGGTCCTTTTAAGTCTCACTTAATTAGGTTTTAATTAAATATGTTTCATTGTGATAGTACATATATTATTGTAGTTAGTACAGAAAAGCCGAAAACCTAACGCAGATTTTTACACGCTTTATTTTATTTTCACTTGTATGTTTGTTTGTATGTTTGTAACCGACTCCTTTGGACGCTATTTTGACCCACTTTAAACGGTCAGATTCTATTCAAATTTTGCACACTTGTCAAAGACCGATGACAATGCAATAATTCGAATAAATAAAGCGTGCTTTTTAGTTTTTTTAAACTATTATTTTTTCAATCACCTAGCGTTTTACGGATTGCCAGAACAAAGCGGTAATGCATCGGTTCTGTCTGTTGTTTTTCTCCCCTTTCTCACTGTTTATTAACCATATTGTTTAAGGACATGCGACTTCTGGTCTTAACTAACTATACATAATTATGTCGTTAACGCACATAATTAGCACACTGCCATATTACATCGAGATTTATAATTATGTTGATTTAAAGTGTTTTTAGTCATGATGAATGAGTACTAGAAATACTAGAATTGTGTTATGTTTGTGACATAGTTGATGTCAAATTATTACGAGAGTTTTAAATATGTCGGCCTTTGTTTACTCAATCTGTGGGCGAAACTCTTATCTGTATAATTAATTTGTAGAATGTTCAAAATGTTTACTCCTCCTTATAGCTAAAATGTTAACGAGATTTTACAAATAATCAAGTAATATAACAGTTGATTTTGTATTCGCCATCAGCCTACATTTATTCTAATACAAATGGATACATCTAATTTCTCAGTGTTTATCGCCATTCTCGTAGCAGCTAAACTGATTTTATGAGAATTGTGAATTTTTATGCTTCATTTTTTCTTTTTAAATCAGTATGAAGCATTAACAAGATCTTAAATAGAATGCGACTTTTTAGAATTGTATCATTAGCCAAATATTGTCTTAATTTAGTACAGACATGTTCAATGTGATAACGCCAGCTGCGTTTGTTATCTATGATGAGACCAAGATATGTATATTTGTCCACGCTCTCAATTTCAGGGCAGCAGCAGGCAACAACTGCAGCGCCGTTAATATTATCTTTAGCCAGCTTTTAATCTGTAGGAGGAAATGTTGTGATCAATGATCATACTCGTATTCTTAATCCATAACCACACGCATACTAAAATTATTATTTTCAAAATAACTCAATTTCCACCAGTGAAGTGTGAAGTGCCGCGCCCCGATCGTTATTCGTTTGCCAAACTTTGATGGCACTTATCCTGTCCGCATTTTTAGGTTACGGCATAAGAGCCCATTCGAAATCAAGCGGAACTTGGATGTCCGTGACGTAATATCATAGACTTTGATTTCTTCCACATTTCCACCCTAGTTCCTATTTATAAGAAGATTAGATCTAGGTCTCCCCTGTAAGTAGGTACTTCGGAGTATAATATGGACTCAATAACCAATTTTTTTACTATAATGTAATCTATTCTAACCTTCGTTAATTTATTGTTCATCTATAAGTCTATTAAATAGTTGTAGTTAATCTATAATAGACTTGCCAAAAAGAAAGCATCTCATTCTTTTTGCATACTCCAATCTCGCTTCCATAATAAGGTTGGGATGGGCTCTGTGTTAATGCCACACACTTATCTTTTGACCGATATTGTGGCTAAAGTAGTCTGAATTCGTAATAAATATGTTAAAATAATGCTGCAGATTTTTGCGGATGTCTACTGAATCTACTTCTAAAATGAAAATATCTTCTAGAAAAATCTTATACATATACATATATATCTACTATATAAAAATAAGTCGGATTTTCCTTCCTGACGCTATAACTCCAGAACGCACGAACCGATTTCCACGGTTTTGCTTTCGTTGGAAAGGTCTCGGGCTCCGTGAGGTTTATAGTTAATTTTTTAAATTTTTTTTTTTTACTTTTTTTTGGTATGGCAAAACAACGTTTGCCGGGCCAGCTAGTATACATATAACAAAAAAAAGGCAAAAAATTTTGTATGGAGTTAAATAACGATGAAATAATTTCTCTATAGAAAATATTTTCTGAAGCTCTCTGAAGTGAAAAGCCTTTGAGAAATAGAGTGCATTCAACCCTCGAAGGGTTGAATGCACTCTTTCTTGGAATCGCCAGTCAGCTAACTAAGCAAAATACATTTATGACGTAATGCACAGTTTACTCAAGTCACTGAATTTGTAATAGGACTAAGCTTCTTAGAGTTGAAACACCAGTAAAGTTTAAATTTTCTTTTTTTATAACCATCATATAACTGAGTTATCAACACGATGTAATAATATTCTAATTACATGATGAAAACAATTCGCGGAATGTGAATGCTTACAATGTTATTGCCAATCTTTTCCAAGTATAAAAAAGGAAAATTATACGTAACTTTATCATTCCGTGTAGTACAAAATAGTTACTTGTACAGTAGTAACCTAACATTTGCAGGATTAATGTTCTCTAGACACGAAAGGTTTGTTTATGTATATCCAACAATAGCCATTATAAAGATAAATATAATTTCACTGTGTACTATTTTATTTCGATTGTTTAACTTCCGTTTTTCTATTCAATTTCAGTCTTAATTTAATTGTAAAGACTTCCACGCTACATTACCTAAAGGAGATTAGTTGGTCGCCCAACAATGAGTTCAGGTCACAGGCTAAATATTATGAAAGTAGCTAGCTCTTTGAGGCTAATTACTAGTTCGGTCGGGGACCCAAAGATCGGTCACACCGATAGCTTTCAAACCCTAACACAAAAGTGATCATTAATGTCAATCCTTTTAATTTGTAAGATAACTTGGCTAACAATTTGACCCTTCATTTTGGAGTTGGAATGTCTGAGAGATAGTGGAATGATAGATTACTGTGCAAATATTGTATTAAGAAAAGAATTGTTTAGTCTTTAAGATTATGAATAAACTGACTAATGTCTTCAGCCTCTTGCTCCTTGTCTTTTAGTGTCATAATATTTTATAGCTCATGTGATTTTCGGATCTTTAATCTATACAATTAGAAGTTTCATTTAAGGCATTTCTCTAGTTTTTGCGTGAAACTGCTACAAACATTCCTACATCCATACCTTACACACTTTCACACTCAAAATATTAAAGTAGAAAATATGCTAAAAGAAAATACAGGCGAACGAGGATCTAACACAATTAGTATGTAAGTCACGTATTTCTTGCACATTGACACCTTGTATAGGACTGACGCGTTTATATATAGACATAGATTTATTTTGCTATTTTCGTGTATGTTTTTGGTCAGTTCTTTTCCAAAACTAATAATGAAGGTTTTACTTCGTTATCGCTAGATTCATATTGATATTTGAATCCTGTATTTGCTTTAAATCTGATTATTTTCGTCAGATGTTTGGGATTACTTAAATGGATAGCATTTATAATATTAGATTCGTATACAGCCTTGAAGTTAAAGCGTCGAATATTGAGGTTTCACGGTAAATCGTAAAGGTATTTTTGTATGTGTAATTACATATTATAGTGACTAGTACATACCTACATTACACTTGGCATTCCCATATGTCTATATTTAAATAATGTCCACTTTTTATGGGTTTCATTCCTTATTTTAAATTCTTTCAGCGATTCGCATTATGTTTTAATGAATACTGCAAATGACTTCAAATTTTCGAAGAAATACAATGTTTGGCAACCATTTTTATTAGTCACTAAGTCTTATACATTAAAAGGGTTAATCTTTCTTTATCCGCTCAGTGATATAAGATTCTGTTTACCTGTTACCCCATAAACATCCAAGGTAGCACTTCAATTCTCTGGCATTCAGACATCAGATCCAAACTTGTTGATATTAGGCTACAATTGTGGTGAATTCCTCTTTCTATTACTTAGGAATTTCCAAAGTCTCCAATGCTGACAATTACCAAGAAATCCAATGAAAACGTGGACGAATAACCTTAACTATAATAAATAACATACTGTTGGAGTTGATTAGACCTAGTTAACGCAAAGCTGTTAAAAGTGACATTACTTACTGGCTACTTATTATCATAGTGTAATTCAAGTCGACTCTCATTAAGTACTCATTGCCATAATAGCACGCACATCCACTCAAATACTGGCTGCATGTATCATAGACAGATTGACGCCAGATTGTCATGTTGTATTTTATTCAGTTTGTCTTTGAACTAACCATTTGCAACTATATGAAAAAGAAAATAGACTGTTGCAAAGCTTTGGACTGGTGCCTCAAAATAACCGGAGGTCCAAAGCAGTGGTATTTGTCTTCTTCCTTATTAGAGATTTTAGCGAAATATTTACTGAAAAGCAAATGAAAATACTAAATCGATACACCCGTAGCTCGCAAGTGGAACTCGGATGAATTTATTAATTTTATTGATATTTACGCGAAATAAAAAATTAAATGGATATCGACAAGAATAGACTTCTATTTTATTTTAAGCCAGCGAAGCTTATCGATACCACATCAGAATCTGTAAAGATATTGCTATTTCAATTCGCGTTCTAAATTAGAGATTTTTGTTACAGCGGTGAAAGCTATTTGATATCAAAACTATTTTCTAATATTGTTAGGAACGGAATATACTAACTAGTACGTAATCGAATTGGTTACGAAAAAACATCTTTTAAATTTATAAAAAACCTTTTTTAATCCCATGTCTAAAGTTAATGATGCTTCTCTTCCCAAACCTAAAGCATCTAATTCAGTAGGATTGTCTATCAATCGTACTATACCAAGGTTCAATTTATTCTGAGAAGCTTTATAGACGAATATTAAGTATTAAAATCAAGTCCCATCTAACTTGGGCGAGGCTAGAGTTACCGTTAGGCGTGAGTTACCATTAAGTGAATTCAGGCTGTGTGCGCTGTTTGATCCAAGAAGTTAGTGGACTCCGTGTCGCATCTTTATCTTATCCTACTTCTGAACAATACAATCCTGAAACAGAAGTATGACGTTTGTATAACAATATGAAATATTGAGTTTCTTGTATAATAAAAACAATTAATTTTATTGTCACAATCGTGCAAATAAATTCGGTCATATTTATGTTTGTGGCATTCCTTATCTGTCGGATTTGGCGTACTGCCAAGAATTTGTCGTGGAAACCCCCTAGCAGGCCAATTATGATTCAATGAGCCTATTGTTCAGCTCCCCTCTCATGCTATGGTCAATTTAGATAATATTAAGATGGAAACATATTTTACATTAATACTTGGTTGAAGTAAAATACGTTTTTGTAGTAAGTCGCCCAGATTTGAAGCAGTATTTTATTCTGTCTTGTTTGTGTAACTGCAAAATATGTTATTATTCCGGGGGAAACGTAGCAAATTCTTTTGCTGTTGCTCGTGATTTAGTTCACGTGAAATTTTGGATGATTGGGCAATAAGGAAATTAAAGCATGTTTTCTGGAAGGGATTAAATACTATACCGGGATAAATTGCCTATACTTTAAGTTAGATCTCCACCAAGTCTACCAACATATCACTGAAAACGGTATTCAATTCCATGCAGTAGTTATGGCATGATGCGCGTACAAACATACAGACCCACAGACAAAAATTTTGTCTTCAATATCTTCAAAGAACAGACATCAACTTGTTAGATTTTTATTATAGTTCAGTACACACACACATGCACAAAAAACACAGTATATTGGTAAAATTTATATTATACTAGCTGACCCGGAAAACGTAGTTTTGCTATACTAAAAAAAAAGTTTTGAAAAATAGATGTTGGCCGATTCTCAGACCTGCACGACAACTCCTTAAAAAAGATCTTGATATCAGACGGGCGAATCTTCCATTATTGACAAAATCAACTGCCTCCGTAATTCTCTCTCGGAGCTCAGCTTCATTTTCGATTGATTTTGAGTAAACCTTTTCTTTTCAGTAAAAGATGTTATTGGGGTCATAGCATATAGCAGTCTCCCCAATAAAAAAAATCCAATGGATTCAAATCAGGTGAGCGGGCTGGCCACGAGATCGTACCAGATCGCCCTATCCATCTGCCCGGATATTCTTCATTTAGATGTTCTCTAACTGAGCGGCTATAGTGCGCTGGGCAGCCATCTTGTTGAAACCACATATCTCTCAAAATATTTAGGGGCACATCTTCGAGTAAATGGGGTAAATGGTTAACTAAAAAATCCAAATAAATTTCACCGTTTAAGACCTTTGGTAACTCAAAGGGTCCTATGACTCTTCCGTTCAAAATCCCAGTCCACATGTTGACTTTAAAACGATACTGTGATCTATCTTCTCTCATTAAGTTTGGATTCTCTACGTGCCACTCGTGAAAGTTATGTAAGTTCATGTATCCATCTTTTTTAAACGTCGATTCGTCCGACCATAAAATTTTTTCCAAGAATCGTGGATCTTCTCGGTGTTTTTGAATCATAGTTTGACAAAACGCAACCCGAGGCTCATAATCCCGAGGTAAAAGAGTTTGTACTCGCTGCACATGATATGGGTGGAGCTCATTTTTTTTGCAATATTCGATGAACTGTACTTTTAGTAACTCCTGTGCTGGCCTCAATTGTACGTACCGAAGTACTTGGGTCTTCTTCCACTGCTTGAAGAACAACGTCCTCCTAAGGTAATGACATTCTTCCTTCACCATGCACTTGGTTTGGAAGTCGGCCCTCGGAGAAAAGTAGACGATGTACATTGGTAAATACTCTGTAATCTGGATAACGATCAGCATTTAGGTATCTCTGGCGGTAGAGTCTTGGCAGCACTAGCATTACATCTGCATTCCCCGTAAATGAGGTGCATGTTGGCATATTCCTGTGTGGTGTACACAGCCATAGTGCCAATACACAATCACACGTTAGTCCAGTAGAAAGCGAAGGTCGTCGTAGAAAGATCGATATTGTCCAAATCCAAATCACAAGCAAACAAGTCCAATAAACGAAGCCAAAAGTAGTTAGTACACAAAATAACACGATCGAATACGAAAAGATGCGTAGTAAACGAAAGAGAGTAGCGTACTAAGCGTACTGATTTGTATTGCGTATGCCAATACCAAAATGCGGCGTCACTATCTGTCTCGCTCACACTTCATAAAAATACTTTCTCTGTCTCTGTTTCGATAGCGTCACTACCTGTCTCGCTCACACTTTATGGAATGTCTCACTCCGTCTCATTTAAACCACGCAATGGTCTTAAGGAACGCTTTGAATTCACTAGAATCACTTTTAGTAAAGTCAAAGAAATTATTCAAAACCGACTTTCCTTGAAAAAATATTTTTTGTACCCGATCTAAGAAATAATTTAATAAGTGTTATACCACTTTAGAATCCTTATTAAATGCGCTAATTTTTAAAGTTACTTGCCAGACTTGCGTGGTATAATTTTTTTTCAGGACCGTCAGTTAAAGTAGAGCGAAAAACTGATTTTCAAAACTTGGTTCTGCAAAACATGACATCTTCTTTCAAGCTGAACCAGTTAGCTGAGATTTTAAGGTTACAAATTACAGAAGCACTATTCAAGATGAAATAAGTAAAAAAAAAATGGCAAAAAGTAAAGAATTGTAGCAACAGGAAGGTAAAAACTGTTACAGGTTGTACATTTTCCCGAATAAAATGTTTTTTTGCTATAATTTTAAATATACTAGACATAATTATTTTTTATATTTTTCTGATAACTGATATGACCTTACCCATCATGCGATTTCGACTTGACGTCGACTTTTGGGACAACCTGTATATTTTATGTCAATAAAGATATTTCTATTTCTATAGTTATGTACTAGCCGTGCCTCCCAGTTCCACTTACGTAACAGTTACTTTTACTATCTTCTTCGCAATTTTTCAATATTTTCTCACCGTTTATACCTTTCCTGGATTGCGACAAACAATTCAAAACCAAAATTAGCCTAATCGGCCCAGCCGTTTCCGAGTTTTAGCGAGACTAAAGAACAGCAATTGATTTTTATATACATACTAGCTGTCCCGGCAAACGATTTTTTGCCAAACAAATGTCAGCGGCCGTATTATGAGCTCTAATTCCCAGGCCGGTTACGCCGTGAATGGAACTGCCCGGCAAATTCGTAATATGAACATAACTCCCAGCCATCCAGTTCGCTAAAACAGTCATAGATTAATATGTTTATAGTGAAGGTACAACTAAAAGTTTAAGTACTAACTAAAATTTTTCAACTAAATGTTTTATGTTTACCATAATACATAATTTAGTCAGGCAGTGTACGGCCTGCTTGGAACTTGCATGATTTTTAAAAAGCTCATAATACGCCCGCTGGGGTGGATCACACTTAACATTTAGGGGGATGAAAAATAGATGTTGTCCGATTCTCAGATCTAACGGATATGTGCACCAAATTTCACGAAAATCGGTCAAGCCATTTCGGAGGAGTATAATTACAAACACCGTGACAGGAGAATTTTATATATTAGGTGATAGATGTGCTAGCATCACGTTGGCAGTCTTTCCCATGATATGTTCTAAGTAGGCATCAAAATATAATTATTGTGTATGTTCAATGTTGTATGTTTTAACTGGGTTACCAGTAGCGCCCGTTAATTGTATTGCTTTTATTAGCGTGCCATTACGTTGCTCCCTCTAGCTAGATTTTATAACAGTGGGGTGGGATTAATTGGCATTGCCACAGAAATAATTTGTTTATGCTAATCAATTACCTACCATTATATTAGTACCTAGATTAATTATTTATGTTGTTGCTTTATAATTAAGACTGCAACCTGAACTCTTTAGTTAGCGACAAAATTACTTATTCTTTTACTTGCAGCTTGTTTGCTTGCTTCTAAATAGCAGGTCTCTGAATTTGATTATACTACAGTCTTTTAATTAATCTGACAAACTTTTCAAGACATTTATTTCTATGTCATTCACATGTCATGTCACTATCATTTAAATTAACGTGACACATGACTTGGTCTTAATAACTTCTTTCACCAAAACAGTTTTAATAGTAAATAAGCAATATTTTTCAGGCAAGTTTTACTAAATTATGCTTTGTCTACTAATGCTTATAGCTCACTTGCAATAAAGTGCCTACATTGCGTTATGTGTGGGTCCTCTCGATACCTCAAATAACTCGACGCAAAAATAAAACATTGTTGACCTAATTGGTTACCTACTTTAAGAATGGATGGGTTCTATGAGCCATGATATAATACTGCGAACTTGAGAGATGTTTAAATATGGGTCACATATAAATCTTTAACATAAAGATTGTAATGAGATACAGAGCGCTCCTTACACCACTATTGATTGAGCATGGAACTATCTTTCGGGCAGCAGGCAGCAAGCAAGACTACTTACTTCGGCACAATTCCTGCCTATAATGCCTACTAATTGGTTTAAATTAAATACGTGTGAATAATTTACTTTTGCTTTACCTACTGCAGAAACTTCTAAATTCATATTTTACCAATATTACTTGTTATATTGAATTTAGCCGAATAAACCCTATTACTACGTTGTATGTTAGGAATATATGGAGGGAATGTCAGTCGCGCCGCGTGCCAAGATAGCGACGGGGTAACTTGCAAACTGGTAGCAAATCTTGAGCTTGAGCCACATGTATTGGTGTCATGAACTTTCTGAGGACTTGGCTGGCTTTGATGTTACTTTTAAATGTTTTATACACATTATAAAATTTGTTAGTAGTTTTAACTATTTTTATTATTTAATAGTCTCGTCAGTATCATTCATTTTCTAATTTGCCAACTTATCAGATTTTTTTTTAAAAGGAGCTATGACACTAAGAATTGGAAAACCACGAACTCAAATTTAATATTCTAAACTTGGCAAAGGATATCTCAAATTTAACAATAACTAAACCTAGTGCAAGACATTTTCACAATATTTTTCTGGACCTAACGTAAGTGTAATATTTGTGTTATGTAAATTGCCTAATACCTTCAATGCAAGGGTTTGGCTTACCTCTAGAGCTATCTATAAGTTGTTATTCAGAATATATAACCTGCTCCTTTCTGAAATCGATTGAAAATATTATATCAACACTCGTTGCAAGGTATTCTTGTCATGTTTTAGCGACATAATATTTTCAATTCTTTTTCAGGCACGTAGTTTTCTGCCACCGGCAGCCGTGCCTCGATATCTTTCTACGTATATTGTATAATGTACATATTGTATGTTAAAAATTGAATCAGGAAGATGAAAACATATTCGATTTTATCTCATTGTTGGTTACGTAAAAGGTTTTCGAATCGAACGAATTATTATGTACCACCTGTTGCCCACATTTCGTATGGGTAAATAAGGCTTTTTGCAATGAGTTGGGAATTAAAAAGTAGAAGTTGGTTCATAGGTTATTTAGATAAATTTTACAGATTACAACTGAGAAAATATTTGAGATTCCAATATTCATCTGCAAATTCAATAGTTGCTTTTCCTATATATCGAAAGTCTATATTCAGCGGGAATAAATATCTCATATTATACGAAGAACAAGTCAATTCATCCAATTTGCTTTTAGATTACTGGTATAATTTTATGAAATGCAAAGTATTTATATCTTCTTCTAATATATAAAATTCACGTGTCACAGTGTTAGTTACCGTACTCCTCCGAAACGGCTTGACCGATTCTTCTCAAATTGTGCATACATATTCAGTAGGTCTGAGAATCGGCCAACATCTATTTTTCAAACTTTTTTTTTTATCTAGTATATAAAATTCACGTGTCACAGTGTTAGTTACCGTACTCCTCCGAAACGGCTTGACCGATTCTTCTCAAATTTTGCATACATATTCAGTAGGTCTGAGAATCGGCCAACATCTATTTTTCAAACTTTTTTTTTTAGTATGGCAAAGCAACGTTTGCCGGGTCAGCTAGTAATATACAGTATAAATTAGTTACATGAGTTTGTACTAGTGTGTAATCTTTTCACCGTCCAGTTTTTGTCTTAAATTATCTCATGGATTCATACTTCTTTTTTTGTAATTAACACGACAACATGTACTTATATGAGTTTTGTTGTTTAACCAGTCATGACGGTCGGTATAGTGATGACCACATATGGTAAGTGAGCAAATATAATCAGGAGATGACGCAGCACTATTTGTGTCGTTTCCATTAGTCATGTTTCTATGATAGACTACCGAAATTGATTATAGATATAAATCTTGGTGACTGGCAACAACAGCCTTTGAAGGACGATACAAATATACGATATTTTTAAGAGATGTTACTGTTATATTAACAACCTTTGAAGGACGGTACAAATATACGATATTTTTAAGAGATGTTACTGTTATATTAACAACCTTTGAAGGACGGTACACATATACGATATTTTTAAGAGATGTTACTGTTATATTAACAACCTTTGAAGGACGGTACAAATATACGATATTTTTAAGGGATTTTACTGTTATATTACCAAATTGTATTCTTCTTATTACATATTGATTTAAAATAGAAAAGGCAGATTAATATAAAGGTTGAGACTTGAATTGGTAGGTTTGAATGTTAAAATCTTATAGCCCAGGCTTTTAAAAATGGAACGCAGGATCTCATATCTGTTTAAAAATGAATCTTAAAATGTCGACCTAACAATTTCAACAATTTGCTATAATAACGTTATTTGGGTCAGGTAGAATCATAAGGTTATCATTTAAACCGTTAATTGATTCCTATGTTCGTATAAGTGGCCAAGTCAACGGTTAAATGTAATTTTGCATATTCAACTGCGTAACAGTCTGTCTGTCCAGCCATTATAGGCTCCCATGGCAATAAGTCCCTTCCGGCCAACTAAATAAGATTAACGTTATGCGTTTCATTACACTTAGCACCAATTGTTATGCGTGGCTCGTCGCTTCTCACTAATATTATTGTTGGCACATTGCTGGGGGTGGCTAACTGTATTAATGTACAAGAAATGTTTAGGATTTCTTTTGAACTAATGGTATTATGTACGGTAATTTCTTGATGATGATGAGTCCTGTTTAATATTTATTGAGTGTCGTATCGTAAGATCGTAAGCTATATAACGTTATTTGCTGAATGTTTTAATAAATCAACGGCACAATGTTGTAATCATTATATTGCCACAATTATCATGAAATTGCACGCCCCTATACATTATATTGCTGAAATTTACAGCACACTTATACGTCAAGTGTATTACTGATTATGTAAATGTGGATGTAACGACCGAGCTCGTTGAGAGGATACAGATTTAAACGTATGTACTATATATCACTACATATGTAATTTAAAACAAAGTCCTTCGTCTCGTCTGTATCTTTCGTCTTTAAGTCGTCAAGTTCTGTGATAAATAATGAAAATAAATAAGACGTTCACGTTATTGCAACGGTCACAAAGTATTATTACACTTCTGGACACATCTATTGGCCCACCTTAGAGTTTAGGTTTCGATGGCCCCTACCGAAATATGATTGCTAGATTGAACAAAAACTGTTGATGCAGTTTTAAACCTGATACATTTTACTATCTTTTTCGATAGTATTGTTTTAAATTTGAATTCAGAATACCATACGACATGGAGTTACGCCTAACAAGTCGGATATGCGCCTTGTTAAAGGCAATTGATTTTTGAATAAAAAACATGTTTTATCAAATAAAGGTTTAATTTAATAACGCGTGTTGCCTCCATGGGCATCTACCACAGCTCTCATACGATCAGGCATAGAGTTTATCAACTGCTCTATGAAATTTTGAGGGATCATCTCCCATTCCTCTTCTATGGCAGTTTTCGACTCCTGCATCGTCTGGGCAACTGGCTGACGAGCCCTAACACGTCTTTTTAGCTCGTCCCACATGTGCTCAATGGGGTTCATGTCTGGGCTTCTGGCTGGCCAGTCCATAACTGTGATGTTCACATCCCGAAGATATTCCCTGACGATGCCGGCCGCATGAGCTCTTGCATTATCATGCATAAAAAGGAAATTTGGGCCCACATAGTCCGCGTATGGTATCACGTGAGGTTCTAAGCACTCACGAATGTACCTTTCAGCATTTAATGTTGGCAGCCGTGGTCCTGTAACAACCTCAAGTTGAGTTTTGCCGCTCGCGGATATACCGCCCCAGACAGTCCATGAGCCACCGCCATAAGCAACCCTCTCTTCAAAGCAGCATTGTGCGAAACGCTCTCCCTTACGTCGGTAGACCTTCTTCCTTCCATCATTGCCATGTAACACAATTTTAGACTTATCAGAAAAGAGTACACGGCTCCAATCTTGCTGTGTCCAATTTAAATGACTGCGTGCGAAATGAAGGCGCGCTGTTCGGTGGGCTCGCGTTAGTTTGGGCCCATTAGCTGGCTTGTGTGGTACCATATCGCGTTCTTTTAACCTTCTCCGAACAGTTCGAGCGCTCACAGATACTCCGTGGAAGTCGCGAAGTTGGTTTTGTATCTCAATGGAGGTAAGGTGACGATTTCTCAAGCTGGTCGTCACGATGAATCGATCCTGCCTTTCAGTTGTGACCCGAGATCGTGGCCTTCCTTGGCGACGAACAAAGCCGCCAGTCTCTAGGTACCTCCGATAAACATTTCGGACCGCAGATCGACTTAAATTAAGTTGAGCACTCACGTTTCTTTGGCTGTGTCCGGCCTGAATAAGTGCCACAGCTTGGGCAGCGACTTCAGGTGAAGTATCCATAGATTATTGATAGAACCTCGCCTTAATGTTAAGAATAAGTAATGTTTGTTGCAAAACCAAAGATATCAATCACTTTTTTAAGAATTAAATTCAAGTAAATCAATAAATCCAAGTTTTCTTAATATTCGATTGTTTGATATCAACAAACAGGCTCCAAATTGTCTTTTGTTTCTTTAAATTCTGTGTTCGAAATTCAAAAAAAGACTATTGAATGAAATTTTGAATGTGCCAGGTTCAAAACTGCATAAAAACTTTTTGCTCGACCTAATATAAAATTTTAGCTAGCTGGACGAATCGAAACTGAAAATACAAGGTGGGCCAATAGATGTGTCCAGAAGTTTATAATTATAAATGTTATCTATTATATCAATCCTATATCCGCAAATATAATCCGTATTCTCAGAGAGGAAAATTATACACGCCTGGTTGCTGGTACTACCTACTTCAGATTATTATTATGTTATTAAATTGTCACTTATTTTATGTCTTTCTTTTTCACTTGAAATTATAACCTGACTCTAGTTTGTGAAAGTATCACAGACATAAACATTTAATTTTGTGCGCAATGTCTCCTCGGAACAAGAATCTTCCATTACGCTAAGAGTGCCGACTCGTTTACGATAGCAGTTTGAAGTAAAGTCTGACATACTGCCATTCCTCGCTGTGTGCAATAGCTACTTGCTTTCCTTGGTATATGACATAAGACAAGTAATATAATAAAAACGTAATATGTAAGTTGGTATTCTCATGCTATTTGCCCTAGCGAAGAAACCCGGAAACTGCTTTAGTAAATTTAATGTTTTTAACAATTATTTATTTACACAAGATCTTAACAAGTTATTATTATTCTTATGAATTCTTTAGGATAATAGGTACTAAGCTAAGATTGTGTGTAAACGGCATACAAATCCACCGTTTTTGAGTGTATCGTGAACATTCTGTATGTTCACGATACGCCACGGCTGGATTTATTATTATAGGTACTGAATATAGGTTTTCAATTACATGTCTTGTATTTCAGTATCCCATTTCAATATTAGATTTTACTTTAACGATTGCAGTAAGTTTACGGTACAAGCAAGAGTATGTTGGTAAATAATATGTGAAACATGAGACTCGTGTAACGTTACTTATATTTGCATACCAGTAACTGTGTTATGATGATAATCTCTAAACAACCTAATTTAAACTTACAAGCGACACAAATTACTAAATTCTACTAAGTAATATAAAAAGTAGCCGTTGCGTATTTTCGGAGAAAAGTAATCAAGCATCACCCTAGCTGCCTTGAAACTGTTCTAAACACATCCCAGTAACCAAATGTTTGAATAACGCTCGAACAAAAAGGGTTACTTTGCATTAATGACGTAAATAAACCTTAACGGTGGTTGTCCGTTTTATTTTTGGATATGTGCCCTCGACTAGCACAATAAAAACAACAAAAAGAAACTACAAAAGTACGCCAAATATTATAGCGAAGGCTGGAAACAATTGCGCTGAGATAAAATGCCACATTTCACCGAGAGGAATCTCTAGTATTCGTTTTATGTTTTTAATTCCCCTGCGTAGCAGATAATCAGTGTTTAAATGGATTTTTACCTGTGTGTTATTTAGTAGCACATTCTTTTGTTATTTTATTTTATGTAAAAAGTGTGTTTGCTAACATACACACTTTTTTACAGTATGTATAATATGCATACAGTCGGTTCTATATTTAATACCTAAGTATTAAATGTTTAAATCCAGTTTTGTTTTTGTTCTAGTTCTATTCAAAAGTGTCTTGTTGTTAACCTATGATACTGATATGATGAATTCCTTCTTCTAGTCTTATATATCTTAGAAATTACAAAGTATATTATAAAGATTGCTTCCTAATAATGACTTTTTTCTTTTGTTACAGTCGAAAGCGTTAGGCAGAGTGTTATTTGATCAAGTATGTCGACAGCTGCACCTTCTCGAAGCGGACTATTTTGGCCTAGAGTATCAGGATGCCAGCGGGACGAGAGTATGGGTAATTATCTTCAACCGTTGCTTATTTTCTTTGATCTGTGCTGTAATTGTTTGTAGGTGAAAAGTATTTGCACTCATTTCCTAAGACGGGTGTTGACTACAGATATTTCTCAGAGTTGCGTACAACTTTTGTGAAATGGTAACCCTTGAATTTTTTCCCAGGTACTGATAGTATGAGTACAGAGTATGCAATTTTGCATAATATTTTCTGATACGTGCAAATATCAATGTATGTCTACACAAAGAGTTATGATGCTGCCATGCAACATATTGTCGGCAGCGATTTCATATCGATTGAATATTTATTATAATGTCCATGAATATTTATTTCTTCTCTCTTTTGTGTTAATTTTATTAAGTAATTTACGCATAGATATACAAGTAATTAGTTTTAAATCCATCGCTTTCTTCTTTTACGACGAAACGGGAATCAGTTTAGTTCCAAAAAGAAACTACGTAGCTTGTAAAGTGGTATCATGTTTTAATACAATGTTGTCTGTAGTGAGGATTGTATAAATACAGGATACGTTATGCCAATGCGACATAAAAGAAACTGATAGTGAACTGTTAAGGTCAAAGTAATATGTTCTAAACAGTGTCCGGAACTGGGGCGTCTCAATGAATTGAATCCTTTTGCAATACGCCGTTGTTAAAGTAAGATGATATACTGAAACCTTACATACAAGATCCCTTTTGCCGCTGTAATTGTATAGCGTTGATATTTACGATAATAAGCCGTAACATCCTCTCTTAACGGGCTTTGTAAATGAGACTAACTTTGTACATTAGGTTTAATTTCATTTTTAATAATGCTCATAACAGATGTTCGCAGACATACCTGTTGTTTGTTAATTTTCGTGCTAAGTACGCTATATACATTTCATATTAACCCTATTAATTTCAATTTAGAGTATTTGATTATATTTTATATTGTTTTCGACACAGTTTGCCGTTTCCACCTGTTGATAGTTTTTATTCTCGATGCTGAAAAATAGGTGTTCTATAATATTTGAAATAGGTGTTGTATATTATACTAGCTAAACCGGCAAACGTTGGGGGTGGACCACCCTTAACATTCAGGGGGATGAAAACTAGATGTTGACTGATTCCCAGACCTAACGGATATGTATACAAAATTTCACGAAAATCGGTCGAGCCATTTCGGAGGAGTATAATTATAAACACCGTGACAGGAGAATTTTATATATTAGACTAGCTGTTGCCCGCGACTCCGTCCACGTGGAATTGAGAAAATTTTACTCGTTTTTGCAACATTTTTCACCACTGCTTCGCTTCTACTGGTTGTAGCGTGATGTTAAATAGCCTAAAGCCTTCCTCGATAAATGCCCTATCTAATACTGAAAGAATTTTTCAAATCGGCCCTGTGGTTCCTGGGATTAGCGTGTTCAAACAAACAAACAAACTCTTCAGCTATATAATATTAGTAGGTATAGATTTGTCTCTTCGTATCATCTTGAGTTTTGAACAACAAAATAATTTACCTCTATCTAGTAGAACAACGTCAGAAATTTTTTGAACGTTTTAAAATTATGTACCTACATTTGTAAAGTACCCAAATAAATATTTATGAAGTATTAATAATTATTAAATTTTCCTACAGTATTGGTTGGACTCAGAGAAGCCGATGTGTCGTCAAGTGGGTCTGTCGATGCTGGAGCCGACCCTCAGGTTTTGCGTTAAGTTCTATACATCGGACCCGGCGCGACTCGAGGAGGAGTTCACACGATACCTGTTCTGCTTGCAAGTGAAGAAGGACCTCGCCACTGGATGTATACAATGCAATGAGAACACGGCTGCTCTTATGGCTAGCTATATAGTACAAGGTAGGTCCGGAGATTTGATGAATTATCATCACGCTTGCTCGCTTATAGAGACTTGAGTTGTAAGAGCAGTTTTTATCATCTCAAACTTATAATTCTCCTCATACAAGCTCAACGAGTTTGGTTTTAATTTTGATTTTGTTTCAAGGAGAAAGCCCATTAGACATTTCAAGTAAATTAGTTTGTCTGGAAATATAACTTGAACATCTACCCGATCTCAAGTCTAGGATGCTACTTTGGACTCATAAAAATGTTTTTATGTCTAGGTATAGTATATTTAGTCGAGAGTTATTACTTGAAAGCCTATAAAGGAAAAGTAAAATTGTATAAAATTGTATAATATGTGTTATATGATCTTATTTGCTGATATTTGATCTTGTTAGTTCCTAATTAGTATATTTTTAACCGACTTCAAAAAAGGAGGAGGTTCTTAATTCGTCTGTATGTTTTTCTTTATGTTTACTCATAACTTTCAACTTGGCAATTCGATTTTAATGATTTTTTTTTATTTGTAAGCTGGTGTTTTCCGTGTGGTTCCATTGGCACCAGGTCAGGATTTGATGGTTATCTCCTAAGAAATCGAAGAATACCCTCAAATTTCAAAGGCACATTAAGTCTGTTCCACTTTTTTTTTAATACTCAATCATATTTTTGCGTAGTAGAATAGGATCGATTATAATGTGTATCAATTTTTACAGCTGAATGCGGTGACTTCGTGCCAGAGGATTATCCGGACCACACCTACCTCAGCAGCTATAAGTTCTTTCCCGGGCAGGACTCGGAATCAGAACGACGTATCATGGAGAATCATAAGAAACACATGTAAGTTTGTATACTTACTGTATAGCGTTTAATATTTGTTTGGATTATAATTTCATGTTAATATTAAGATTATCACCCGTATTCACAAACAATATTTACTTAAGTAAGTACTTAGGTGTTGATACACTGTGCAAAGGGTAACACTTCTCAGTGCGTTCCGTTCATCGAGCCTTTTTATTCACAGACAAAACTTAGCTGTGTTCAGTTTAACAAACGCATAGTGCACGCGCTTCACCACTTAAGGGCCTACATCAATATTATCGTCGACATGTACCTTTTAACACAGCTAGTAGGTATAGAAAATGAAGAATTAGGGATATTTTTTTTGTTTACTCAGAATCTACTAAATATATTTTAATTCCGGTTTACGTGTTTCTATATATAATAGTTACTTATGTTTTGAAAGTTATTTCATTAGTTAATACGCGATGATAGACCGACAAATGAAAAAAATAAAAAATAAGAGAGGTTATTTCGCTAAGATTTTCTATCGAGAAAACTTTTTTCAATCGCGTTTCTGAGTTTATGCGATCCTAGATTATGTATTGAAAAAACATATACTTAAAAATTAGAGCTTTAGCCATTCAATCTAAAGAAAAAATGAAAACTTCGTACGTAGAAATATGCACGAAGCTATTTTGGTATCCTCTTAAGTATTGTGTGTGAAATGATTTTGCTACCCCTGTGCGTCCATGCCTACTATAAGACCTCACAGTAACGTTTGTGAATACGGCTGTAAGTGTTGGAATAAACATTGGAAAATCCGAAATTTCAGAAATTTGTTTATATTATTAAGTTGAAGAGTTTGTTTGTTTGAACGCGCTAATCTCAGGTATCACTGGTCGGATTTGAAAAATTTTTACAGTGTTGGATAGAACATTTGTCGAGGAAGGACATAGGGTATATAACGTCACGCCGCGACCAATAGGAGCGAAGTATTAGTAAAGAATATTGCAAAAGTACGGAAATTTTCTTAATTCCACGCGTATGGAGTCGCGGGCAACAGCTAGTATGTTATAAAAGACTATTTCACTTTGCAGAAGTAGTGAAATTGAATTATCGCGATACTAATATGTACTAGAGTTACTATTGTCACTTTATATGCACGTGATGTAGTGTCATGTGCATCACAGAATAAGTAATGAAGTATGGTACTACATTGTACAACCAAATTAATAACAACGTTTACTTAGAATGTACATACATCATCATTGCCTTTTTTTACGTGGGGAACGCATTTACGTACTTTGTGTGGGACTCCCGGGTCAGAAAACGGACCCGAACTACCCACTAAACCTCACGGTGTTCCTACTCGCCCCTTGGCCGGGCCATGGTAGTCACTCAGGTTTTACCATGACCCGACCAGGGGCTCACCGTGACGGGGCGGGCCCTAGGCCCTCCCGTCAGGCCGACGCCTCTCCCCAGAACACGTGGAGAGAGGTCGTCAGCCGCTGTTAGCGCGACAGGCCCTCCGACCTGAAGCGTGCTGCCTCCTCGTCGGGTATCATCATTGCCCTGCCCATTGCCCATCATCTTCCCTTTTTTCTTGTTTTTTATATCCGTTATAACGTGAATTAAAATCGAATTTATTTATTTCAGTGGTCAAAGTCCTGCCGAGGCGGATTTAAATTTATTAGAAACGGCACGAAGATGTGAATTATATGGTAAGTATTAGCTGCGCACAGTAGCTTCTCTCTCTCTCCAGGCCATTAACTTCCCACTGTTGGGCACGAGCCTCCTCTACTCTGGGAGGGATTATGGCCTGCTGTGCCACGCTGACCAGGGGTGTTGGCACTACAGCTTCACTTGCGCCTAATTACACAGTACACAGATTTTTTTAAGATTGAGAAATGACAGAATTGTGACCAAAACTGTGACGCGACCATCTTTCTGTGGGAAACGGAATCCCATAACCTTTGAAAATCATTTTTATTCACGTGCAAAAGTCGGATGGATCTATAATTTTGCACTTTTACTAAGAACCAATGACAATGCAATGATTTAAAAAAAATATCTAGGATTTTAAAGCGTGTTTTAGTGGTTTTAAGTAGCTATTTTTATTATGTGCAGGTATAAAAATGCATCCAGCGAAGGATCACGAAGGAGTACCTCTCAATTTGGCTGTAGCTCATATGGGTATCATAGTGTTCCAGAACTACACCAAAATAAACACATTTAGTTGGGCGAAAATACGCAAAATATCATTCAAGAGGAAAAAGTTTCTGATTAAATTACACCCAGAAGGATATGTAAGTTGGATATTTAGATAAGATTTAAAGGTATCAATTCTACGTGCACAACTAAACTTAACTAAAAAATGAAAATTTCGTTGTGCACATTTTTATTAATATAATAATAATATTCACGGACATTACACACAACGTCCTCTGGTCCCAAGCTATGCCTATATGATTGTGTTATGGGTATTAGAATACGTATATAATACATATACTACTTTTCTTTTGTAAATAGATACTTAGATACATAGAATAATACATAGAAACATCCAGACGCAGAACAGACTGATTGTTCCGAGCGGGAATCGAACCCGGGACGTCGTGAACGGCAATCCGTTACATGAACTACTAGACCACGAAGCCCGTCGTGTAATATGATTAAAATCTTTATACAGATTTTCTAATAATGAAGTTCTGTTAACATTGCCAAATTGTGTTATTGACACTATCAGTTTTCTTTTTTAGTTAAGTTTAGTTGGGAACTTAGAATCAGTACCAATTAAAGTTTTCCAGTATTTATAACTCTAGTAATTTTCAATATTACGTTTTGGAGACATCTAACTCCGAACTAGGCGCGAACCTGTATCTCGGTCGGTACTTTCCCCAGTCAAATAAAATATCTATTTGAATAAGCGTTATGCATTTTCAGAAATTACTGCTATTTTGGTCTGTTTAAACTAAATTAGTGTCAATGTTTTAGTAAATATATATCGGTATGCCTAATCAAAAGTTCTAGAATGGTTGAAACTCTTCAAGAATAAGGCCACACACCTCTTTGGTTATTAGTTAATTATTTACGAAAGTTGTGTGGGGTGAAAGAATGAATAGGGAGAGCTAGAATGCGGTAATCTCCGTACATTTAATATTCCATAGAAAATTAGGTTACTCCATAAAAGCAAAAAAAAAATAGGTTACTCCATAAAAACTTTTGTCGGTATATCTGTCCGCCCGTTTGTTTGCTTGAAGTAATCTTCGGATTGGTTGGACTGACTTAATAAATTATTTTAGAATTCCATGCCAAGAAAAGGTGAGTAATATTTCAAAGTAAAATATTTCGAAACTTTGAATGAATGATTTATTTGCAGAATATGGGTTAACATAATTGAGTATTTTTTTTTAAAACAGTCCAATCAACTTAATGTGCCTTTGAAATTTGAGGGTTTTCCGCGATTTCAACATGTCTGGTCAGCGCGGCACAGTAGACCATAATCCCTCCCAGAGTGGAGGAGGCCCGTGCCCAACAGTGGGACGTAAATGGGCTGGAGGAGCAGGAGGAATCGCCAATTAAATAAAATACTAATGTTTTAATTTTAATTGCAGGGTTACTATCGCGATGTAGTAGAATTCTTCTTCGACGGTCGCAACGAGTGCAAGAATTTTTGGAAAAAATGTGTAGAGAATCACGGGTTTTTCCGATGTTCGGCGGTGCAGCGACAACCGCGGCATAAAACTAGAGTTATATCTAGAGGCTCATCGTTTAGGTAAGGCCGTGCTATTAATATTTTTTTAATATTTAGCATAGCAAGTGTATTGCAAATATAATAAATTAATTTTTAAATATTGTCACACAATTCAATTTCATTTCCCAGGTAAAAGTTACGTACTGATATGTGCGGTTTTTTTAATCCTTTTTTTATTCGAAAGCGGGTTTTCCCGTTAGGTTTCATTTGGTCAGGATTTGATGGTTATCTCCTGAGAAATCTGAACAAAATTGTTTTCACATATTATGTATTTAAATAATCAAAGAGGTGGTAGCACGAATTCGGTTCAACTTTAAAAAAAAAACTCAATATTTATTTACAGGTATAGTGGCAAAACACAAAAACAGATTGTGGAGTATGTGCGTGACAACTATGTGAAGAGACAAACATTCCAAAGGTTCGTTCAATTAATGTTTCAATATTATATAATTAAGCTTAGCTAATATGTATCAAGAGGCTATGTATTGCAATGGTGTGGTTAGACAACGCTACGTGGATTTGACGCTTATGTATAATACTAAACGCAGATTACTTCCATAGATAGAGCGACATTTTTTGTTAAAGATGTAATGTAAAGTATGAACGTTGGAGAAAGGCGCGTGTTACGGGGTTTTTAATAATGCATTTTTATTGTTTGAAGCAAAGTTTCACGATGATTTGTCATACATCCAATTTTTTACGTGCTCGTGAGCGTATACGCTCGGTGTACGTTAATTGCCATGAGTGCAGAATTTTTTGGAGGTAATCTGTGATATTAATTAAGTACTATGTAATACACTGCAAATAGTTTGTTGAAGACACGAGATAAATCTTACTTTCACTGTTTATTATATAATTTTATTATCAATACATAATCCTCATAAAATCATAATCGTCTAAATCCGTAAAAAGTAGTTTTATTTAAACAGATGAGTCGCGCAAGTGTTAGAAAATAATACATAATCCTTCATTCTTAGACTCGGACAGTAGAATAAACATAAAAGATATTATTATTTAGACAGACCTCGTGGTCGAGTGGTTCATGTAACGGACTGCCGATCACGCGGTTGCGGGTTCGATTCCAGCTCGAGACAATCATTTGTGTGATATTTATAATTGTCATACAAATGTTTGTACTGGGTGTTTCTATGTATTATATTTATTAACAAAAGAAAAATAGTTTTTGTATTATCCGTATTCTGGTATCCATAACACAAGCATTTAAGCTTAGCTTGAGACCAGAGGACGTTGTGTTGTGTCCATGAATATTTATTTATTTTAATAAAATCGTATGTATAGAACTTGTATACGTTTCTTATTATTTCATTTTATCTCATGTCAATTTAAACGCAGCATGTATATTACAAAATGTTTCACAGAATAAAATACTGCTTTTCTTATATAGATACATCTAGCTGTAGTTAGACGCTTATTAGGTGTAATATAGTTGTGGTATTAATAATATAATCTATTAATAAGTTAATTGTAGCAATAAGACAAGGTGAGTGGTTAGCATGGGTCGGGCGACACTAGCTTTTGGTTTTGTGGGCGATTGTGTGACACAGAGAGAGAACATATCGATGAAGGTGTTGCATGTATCTAGGGAGTACTTAAAGTGATCTATTAAACGAGTATAGAGTGAGCCTTCTTGATAGTTTTGTATTTGATGGTGATTAGAATAATGTGGAGCATGCGCTGTGTTGAAGTTGCCGCTTGTTATATACGAGATGTGGTGTAGGCGCCACTGTGACTATCGGTCGGAGGATGGTGTTGTCGAGACTGGGCTCCTTGCCACTACGCCTTACATACATTATATACATTAATATGTGATTGCACTGAGCCGTATATAAGCGTCGAAGCACCCCCTAAGTGTATACGCGCTGGTACTGAGACGATCACAAGCCGTCCGCATGTATAAAATAATACATTCATAGAACAGTAAGTCGGGTGTAGTTTTATAAGTACAAGGATTTCATTAAACATCGATATCCCTTGGAAAAATATGTTTAATTAAAATTATTAGGGAAACAACTCTCAGTGGCGTCTATAATCTATGAACACTCACCAAATACACGGGTCGCTAGAATTTCTCAAAAAAAAATCGTGGTTTTATTATTAGTATAGTTATGCAATCTGCATGAACGTAAGCAACAAATAAAAAAATTACGTTCGTGGATCGTTGTTCGTTGGAGAAACAATTTTTAGATGTAATAATATGCATCTTCGAAAACGTTACCAATGTCAAATCAATACGTAGCAATGAATGGTGGCGAATATTTGTTTTACAAATGAGGTAACGTTTCAACACCCATAAAATATCCTCCCATTATTTTGTAATCTGTTAAAATACGTGTTATTTAAGTCTAATGTTTCCGGAGGTACTCGATGTGGTCGATGTTGACGATGCGAGTAGAGTAGAGCCAGTACAGAGTACTAGTCAGTCAGTCGGGTGTGTGGGTGTGGGCTCTATGTGCGTGCTCTGTGAACCTGAAGCTGGTGTCACCATCCTCTGCCCGATGTGTCGGCAGGTCGGGCTCGTTCCGTGCGTCGCGCTCGGCGTGTGGCTCGCGGGCCAACGTGGCCGCGCACCCGCCCACACTCGGCACCGCGCTCTCCGCGCACCCACTGCTGCCACTGCCGCCCGGCTCTGACGGTATGTTATATATACCCCAACACATCATACACGCTCCTATTATCAGATACATCAAGTCGTCGTTCAACTTAGAAAAGGGATATTTTACAGCCCTTTCACTTATAGCCATGGGAAATAAATTCTCTAAAAAATATTATCTGGTGTTAAATTTGTTAAAATGTTCAGTGCTATTGTAGCAGAAGAATGTTATCAAACGTTTATCATATCCTTTAACTGACACTAGCGTTATTCGTCAGCGCTGACTTCGCACACAATGAAGTACGTGCACGTACATGGATGTATACGTGCTCGTAACACAAACCGTGATGTTTAAAGTGAATGTCCCTACTCATTTTATTATGTTGTATGTAATGTTGTTAGTTATATGTTGTGTATATGTTCAGCGATTTCCCTGGAGTGGGACAAACAACCTCACTACCTGGAGGCCTCGCTGATGAGCCAGGGGTACAGTGCGGAGGAGGCGCGTGCACTCGCCACCAGGAACACTCGACCACTCTCTCTCACTCGCCACAACATACCAGCTACCGCATATGTAGCCACCAGGGACAAGGTACACACACCATTACTATACTCATGTACTTTTTAGTGAACTCCTATTACACTTGATTTATAGAAAGAAAGAGAGTCTGTTCACTAGTGAAGGAGCCCTGTGCCTAATCAGGAGACATCCCTAAGTTCCTTGTTGGTTAAATAAGCGTACGTTTTATACGTTAAAAGTCTTACCAAAAAATGCAAATCTTTAGAAAAGCGGAACATCTACTAGCCGTTGGATATCACAGTCTTTACAATAGCCCAGAGCAAATAAGTCAACTTACCAAATTTTGGAGAATTGCTTGAGTGGTTTCAGACATAGCTAGGCGATAAAACTATTTGCTTCTATAACATTTTTTGACTTTAAATTTTAGCATTTAGTTTCCATTTATTTTTCGACTTCAATAGATGTTGTATTTTGTTTCTTTCAGCTAACAAAACTGTACTGCGATCAAATAGTAAGGATTCTTCTATAGCCTTGTATTGTACTTTGTTAATACTTTACAGTTCTATAATTAATCATACCTAACAATTTTTGTCACACATCATTTTGATCATGTCACTCACAAGGTTTATTTATTTATCTTCTTGCAATGAAATGTAAATTCGTTAACATGTGATATTTTCTTATTAAAAAGGTTTCTGTTATGTCATGGAACGTAAGAATATCATTGTTGTAACATTTGTAGCACATTAAATAAATATTTATGGATATTCCATAAAAAGTTCCCTGGTCCTAGAGTAAGCTATATACAAGCTATGCTTGTATTATGGGTACCAGATACTCAAATATTTTTTTGTAAATAAAAACAATATTTATGTAGTGTAATAATATATTTTAACATTCGTTTCTTTTTTACATTATCCAGTTGATGCACATTATATCTAACGCACGTGACGTTCACAAATGGTTCAATGTTTCACGTTATTAACTTTTCTTATCTTAGTGTCTGTGGATCTTTAATGTATATTAATATGTAACCCTAGGCTCCCGAGCTGGTGACTCGTGCCGAGGTCAATCATCATCCGGATACGGAGGATTCGCCTCTGCCTCATCGGATGACGACACCGTTGGTTAGTAGCTTTTAGATCGTTGCTTACTTAAATATTCATTAATTTACTGAATATTTAACTGACAGTAATCTGCTAGTTTAAATTATTTTATCGGTGTAAGGTATAGGTAAAGTAATATGTGATGTGTGCAGGTATCTCCGGAGAGTATATGGAGCCAGGCGAGCTCGTGCCGTGCGAGTGGTCGAGGCCGCGCGCCCACTCCGCCGCCGCGTGCCCCGCGCCGCTCAGGTCAGAGCCCGCCCCCGCGCGGCCCCTCCCCCGCGCCCGCCCCCGCCCCTAGCCTCTACCCCGCGCTGCTTCGAGCCAAGCACTCCGCCAGCTCGGAGCGCCTCGAGTACGAGCTCTCGCAGACCAACATCTACTCGGCGTGCCCCTCCACGCGCTCCGACCACTCAGGCGCCTCGCCCGCCGCGCCGCCCGGCGACCTGCCCGCCGACCTGCCCACCGGCCCCGGGCCGCGCGCGCGCTGCGTGTGGCGGCGCAGCGTCTCGTGCCGCAACCTGCGTGACTACAGCTTCGACTCTGCGGGGCGCGCCAAGCGACGCCGCGACACGCGCTCGCTGCTCGCCTCGCTGGACGCGCTCTCGCACCTGGACTCGCCCGTGTCGCGCTACGACGAGGCGCGCACGCGAGCCTTCGTGTTCGGCGAGAGGGACTCGCTCGAGTCGACCGGCGCGATGCTCAACCGCGCCTACTCCTCCTCGTTCCCCGGCGCTATCGGCGAGCAGCGCCTCGACGTACCGTTCGCGCGCACCGGCTCGCAGGACGACATCTCGCACGACAGCTACGAGCTGATCGAGCGGTCGGACGACGAGTCGGAGCGCCGGTACTCCCGGGTGGTGCCGCGGAGCCGCGCCCACACGCGCTCCTGCTCCCTGGACTCGGGCAACGACCTGCCGTCCGACGACGACCGGTCGCTGTCCCGCATGTCCGAGAGTGACGACCACGAGCACGACCTCGACGAGCCGGTCGTTCGTTACCGTAGCGACAACGACATACCGCTCGATCCGTTCCTCGCGGACGATCCGAGAGTGCTCCCCCGGGAGAAGTTGTCCGTGCGCTCCGATGGGAATTTCTATAAGGAAATTAAAAGAGCGCTCGGCTCGCGCACCTCCAGTCAGGAGTCTAAAAGTGAAATATACGACTCTAAACATTCCAAAAGCAGCGCTGAATCTAGTAAAAAGTCTCGCGATAGCGTGTATCACACCGACAGTAAGAAGTCCCGGGAGACGTTGAAAAGTAAAAGCTCTGATAGATCAGGCTCGCGAACTTCTAGTCAGGATTCAAAGTCCGATTATTATGATTGTAAAAAGAACTTGTACGATCCTGACGAAATTAGCATTCGCCGACGTAGTATCACCAGTATACAGAACGCCTATATTGATCCCTTTGAACCTATATCACCATCGACGAGTCCCGATTCGGAAAAAGGCTTTTATGACACGCAATCTACTTTCATCGGCATGGAAAAGCCTGAATATAAAGAGAGAACGCTATTTGATAAGTCTCACGAAGACCTTATCGCAAACTTAGCAAATTCTCCTCATTACTATCATATTTCAACTCCATACTCGACATTTCCGAGTAACAGTAAGCACCACAAAGAACCGAGTCCTATGCACTCTGCTAGTCTACAGAATGTTGAGTTAGATCAGTTTTCTGACCTAAGTCCTCCGAAAAAAGGCGATGAACTATCCACGGAGGAAGAAGACATGCAGCCCCAAACAACTCATATTTGGCCTGAAAAAATTGTCGGCCTGGATACGGAAATTGATAGCAGTAGAGCCGCAAAAATACACAGCTATCAACGACGTCGATCTTCAGATACCATATTTAGTTTTGATAAGGAGAAAATAGAATCTTTGACACGTTCTATAAGTAAGGAAAGCGCTCCTACTTCACACCTTGTTAAAGAATCGTCTAACGAGTCTGATGTGAATGTGAGAATATTGCCAGCCATGGATAGTATCGAGTACGCTAAAAATAAAGCTAAGGCAGCTGCCTTGCAATCAGGGACAGCGTCGATCCTGCAGTCAGAATTTGATAAGCGAGGCAAAGTGCACACTCACATTGTTCGAAAAGAGAATTTGAAAGAAGAGTTAATGGCTAAAACTCACTTCGACGAGTACAATCCTAAACTTATTCTAGACACAAGCTCTAGTAGCCGGCTCGCTGATAGCACTGTTTCGTACGCTCATCCGACAGTGGAAAGAACGAAGAGTGATCCTAATAGCTTGGCTAATAGGCCTCGTTTTAGTAGTGTCAACTCTCGTAGACATGTTTTGATGCATCAGAAATCTATTGATTTAACTCCAGCAGAGTCTAGTGATGAGGATTATATTTTCCGTCAGATACCGAGTGCTCCGCCTATAGCCACTAAACGGTCCCACTTTGAGCTGCCCTCAAGGCTCCCAGACCATATGCGTTCTCCATTTGATTTGCCGAAAAATTACTTCAAGGAATTCGATGCATTTAAAGCTGGATTTAAGGATAACAAAAAAGTTGTCGACGATAGCTATGACATACCGTATGTGTTGCACAAGAGACACGTCATGAACGGAACTGCACCATCACCTCACGACGACAGACAACCGCCTGATATCGTAATGATGCCGCCACAAAATGGACGATGTCATGTAGTCAGTGCGCACCCTAGGTGTAAGTATCACGATCATCCTAAATCGCCACGCTCACCAAAGTCCCCCAAATCGCCGAAATCGCCAAAGTCTCCTAAATCTCCGAAATCGCCAAAGTCTCCTAAATCACCAAAATCACCACGCAACAGTATTCAGGTAGAACATTCTTCTAAGTTTTTGGAAGTTGAAAGTCGTGATTTTCTTTTTACTCAAAATATCGATTTGTCAAAAGTAGATCCGGTAACTTTAGAAGTTGATAAAAGTTGTCAGTTACAACATTTACCCAGTCCTAAAAGAGACATTACTAAGAATTTAGATCCCATTTTGCTTGAAACATTAAATTCTAAACTGAGTCAGATAGAAAGTGATTCAGCTACAAGCTCCAAGACTGACAGTATAAGACAAGAACCTATTTATCATGATATAAAGTTTACTATTAATGGTCGCAATATTCAACAACCGGTGATTTGTAAAGATATAAAACCTATGTCAGCTGCAGAAAAGTTACGAGCTGACATTAAATCTAAATCAGAAAAATTACCACAAAAGAGGGCTCAAAAGACTCGAGGTACTGGTAAAAAGGGCGCTGGTGGTAAAATTAAACCGAAAAATAATAGTAAAATTAGAATCACGTCGTTTTCTTCTGATGATGAAAGCGTTGATTCTGATGATGTTTTTGGTACCACCGAAGCAGCGCCTAAACTTGAATTCTCACCACCACAATCTCGGAAAGACTTGGAGCCGATTCTGCAACTTGAATACGACAAGATAACATCTGGAGCATGGCATAGAGGACAAACCATGAGCTCCACAGAGATTGAAGGTTCTCCTCCACAGTGCAGAAAACTTGCAGAGTTAGAAGCAAAATACAATCCGCAGATTCTTGATAGTATTAGTGGAAACGCCACAGAACTACGACGAATTTCGGAACGTTCCATATCCATTCCTAGCTCCGAAGATGACGTTGCTATAAAGGTATCCATGGTAACACAAGAGGTTTCTACTTGGGAATACAACGAAAATATTCCTTCACCTATATTAGAGAGTACGGAGTTTCTTAAATCAGATGAAGAACATTTGGTCGATTTGGAAATTGCAAAAGTTACCGGTATTCGCACTCAATCTGAAGAGACTAATGAAGGACAAGACCATAAAAAAGACACTTCTAAGTTGGATATCAAGAAAAGCTTAAGAGATGAATTAATTTCTCCTTTGCTAAGGAAAGCTGGGGGTACTCCAATTTTGTTTGCGCATGCTAGACTAAATCTATCAGAAGGTTCTGTATTTTCTCTCCAACGTCAAAAAGCTAGCCAAGATTCGCCCACAGCTAGTCGCAGAGCAAAAAGCTTGGACACACCAGTTATCCAACTACATAGACTACCACCTATGAATGCTTTTTCTTCAAAAGATGATACTGTTGAAGATATAAATGAAGAAGGTGAAATATTGGAGGAAAAACCTCTAATCGACGATAAAACAAAAGCGATTTCTTTGAAGAAAGATGCTATAGATAAAATAGAAGAAGTAGAAGAGGAGAGTGCGCCTGAAGAATTAAAATCTGTTGTAATTGACAATGAGGAGTTAGCTTTATTAGAAAATTTGGTAGAACAACGACGTCCCCGGTCTTTTAAGCGTAGATATGATTTGACTAAAATAAAATCTCAATCGTCTCGATCGCCGCTAAGTCGATCACCACTATCTCGATCGCCCAATTCTAAATCACCGTCAAGGTCACCGACATCGTCATTGAATTCTCCTAGAGGCAGTATTAGAAAGTTGTCTGACCTAAGTGAAGATCAAATAGTGCCAGATATTGAGAGAATCAAACGCAAGGAAAAGAAAAAATTAACTCTCAAGGCTAAACCTGATGAAAAACAAAAACTAACAAGCAAATTAAATAAAGGAGGATCATTGGATACAAATGCTACGAAAGTAAAAGCTCTGCAAACACAGAAATCATTACCATCTTCACTTAAAGAACGCCCTGATTTCTTGACAGTGCCTCCATTAGATATTGTACGCGCAAAGAGTCAAGAATTGGAACAAAATTCGAAAAGGATCTCTAAAGAAAAGTCGAAATCTTTGGAAAAAATGGACTTAAAGCGTGGTAATAGCAAAGAGAGGACTAAATCTCAAGAAGAAAGTGATACAGAAATTGCGAAACGAAAAGAAAAACAACAGTTATTATTTGAGGCGGCTTTGAAACAAACTAAAACTTTAATAAGTCCAGTAAAGGATACTATGCCACCATTCCCACCGCCAGAGGACAAAATATTAGTTAAAACAGAAGGAGATAAAATAATCATTGAAACTAAAATCAGTAGTAAAGCTGAAGACCATGTCTTTATAGCGAAATCGCCAAAAAAGCTAGATAATAAACTTAGCGGTAAAATAAGTAGAAGTTTTGAAGATCAAAAGCCTTCAAAATCTAGTAATAAAATGAACAAAAGTATGGATGACAAATCTAGTGAATCTCTAGAAGATAAATTTGATGATTTGGCAGCGTTACAAAAATCTCCAAAGACTTTGTCTAAAAAGCAAGAGATGAAGCAACAAATTGAAGGTAAAGTTGTGTACCAAAAAATGAGTCCCGGGTCAAAATCTAAAAGTTTGGATAGGAAAGTTGATGTTCATTTAGATTCGAAAGCAAAATCAAAGAGTTTAGATAGAAATTATGTGACACCTGCTTCCATGTTGACGTCAGACAATGAGAAACATTTTAAACAGGAAATTGTCAAAGTAGAAATTCATCCAACTGTAGCGGAAGAACCTGAGATTTTATCTAAGGAACCGGAAGTTAAAGAAGTTAAGGATATCTCACCATCTAATAGTTACAAAGAGAAAACTGAAGACGACTCCTCAATGGAGTGGATGACTAGTTCTCAGCACACTGTTATTGAGAATGATACACAAACAGTTATTTTAGAACGTCGTAAGATTGACATTTATAACAAGCAAAGACAGAATGAATTACAGAAAAGTAAAAGCAATCCTGAAGTAAATGAATTAGCGACATGCTATACCGAACAGAAGCCAGAAGTATCGCGATTGACTAGTGAAGAAGAATCACTAACTGAAGTTTCTGAGTTAAAAGTTTCTGATGACAGTCATATGCTTGGTATATCACTACCGTTTATAGATGCTGATAGTTCCTCAGACCATGATCACACTTCAAAGAAAGCGAAGGTTCCACGAGGAAAGAGTTGCGACTCTGATTCTTGGGTAACAGTCGATTACGAAGAAACTACTCTGGATACAGAGCTACCGCTATCAGATGCTAGCAGTAAAACTCGAGGTAAACGAGTGTTGGACCCACAAGGGACGTTTGATGAATCTTCTGCTAGTCTGGTTGAATTCCTCAAACAAGAATCTATTTCACAACATATGTCAGATACGGAAACGGAACATAAAATATCCTCAAATCGCGAACCACCTAAGTCTATAGATTTGTCAAGAAAATGGACAAATAAAAATAAAATAATTGTTACCCCTCCCCAAGAAAATAGTCCTACTATTGAGAATATACCTTTTATTGATTCCAGTACTTCTAAATCAAATAAGTCTGAAGGGGAACATACAGGCAGTTCTGGCAGCGATAAATCACCTACTGAGCAGAAACCTGATCATCGGACATTACTGACGGCGAAATCTAGGCGCAGTGAACTTTTAAAATTAAGTGCTGAACGCTCTAGAAGCTCTGAATCAACTTCGTGGACCAGCATAGAAAAAGATATCAGTCCTTCAAGTGCAATTAAAGGAAGTTCTATCGACGATGAGTCAAGTGTCAGTTGTTCTATTGCGAGACCTTTGGGAATCTCTCAAGACATTGAAAAGCTTAATAAAAAAGATAGGGAGTGTCTCGAAGAGTTAAAGCAGGCAATGGAATACGGAGAGGAGCACTTATTATCACAGCATAACTTATCTAGTGAACATTCCAAATCAAATTCTAAGTCACCTTCTCCAGTAGCAGATCTTAATCGTATAGAAAGTCCTAGAAGCCCATCAAAATACGCACAAAGGAAGTCTCCTACTCCAACTTTGGAAAAGCAAGGCCAAGTAGATTCACAGAAAGCTCCTTCTGATTCAGATTCTACTTCAGAAAGTATAGACAAGACGGTTGAGCAACTCTCAAAACCAAATGTCCGTAAGAGTGGCTTGGATAAAATAGGCAAATGTGTAATAGAAGAATCTGAATCTAGTCAGTCAGCAGCATCTAAAGCTTCCGATATAGCTAAAGAACTTCAGAGAACGGTTAAAAAAACAAAAATTGCTATAACTATATCTCAAGAAGATCAAAACACAACTATTGATTTCGATGACGATGGTAACGTTATAACATCTTCATTTGAAAGAGAACTACGATTAAAGAAGAGAGCGCTTAAAGAAGATCAAAAAAGCTCTTCGAAATCTAGCGTTGATACCACAACTACCACCACTCCTTCCAAGGGATCGCTAAGTGTCGATGATTCATCGTCTCGAAGAAAAGGTCGCCTGGATGAACAAAAAAGTTCTTCTAAATCTAGTATGGATTCTAGAGGGTCTCTTAGTGTAGAGTCGAGGGGTTCTTTTGAAACCACTGAGTCTACCTCAGGGTCCTTAGGTGAAGCTTATCGCCGCGGTGAAGAGCTCAAACCAACATGGCGTCCATTTTTCGGGGCTTCTGGTAGTGAAAATAGTACAAGCATTGAAGAGGCTTGGATCCCTCAAGACCAAGAAGGCTATGAGAGTATGGCCCTTAATAAAGATGTTTTTGAATACAACAACCAGAGGATGTTAGATGATTTTCAGACATTTTCAAAAAACCCTCCTCTTTCTGCGAATACTTCTAAAGATTCCACTGATGCTGACTTTACTGATGACTTAAACGATTTTCCTGTTAATTTCTTGTATCCGGCTACATCATCTGGGAATACTAACGACGTTGTGATCGGTTATGGACAAACGTTTGGCCGCACTTTATCACGCATATCAGAACGTAGTACTGCTTCCGAAAAAACAAGCGCAGATGAAGATTCCACTAAGGGCTGTTCACGTTCGGAAAGCATAAATGAAGAGTCACTAAATTCCAGCGATCATCAAGCTAGTCTTAGCTCTGATCCTCCCAGTAACGCTAATGTAGCTTACATATCAGATACTGATAGACGTACGTCGGCGGAAATGCCAGATATACCAATAGATCAAACCAAAATTAGCGAAATGTATGAATCAAAAAAAGAACTTGAAAAGTCGGGTAAAGCAATTGATAGTGTTTTGGATTCAAAGAAATGCACTGAAGGTTCTAAACCACGTAGTCTCACACCGAAAATGCCATCAAAACAATCATCAGCTAGTGAAAGTCAGGAATCTGATGATTGGCCCTTACCAGACCTGCCACCACAAGCCGTTGCCAAACCTTCCATGGAAGAAGTAGGAAGAAAAGGCTCTAGCGATTTTGACCAGTGGCCTTCACTCCCCTCAAGTTTGTTAGAGACTCCTATTATTGAGAAAGTACATATTTATTATATGAGTAATGAACCAGAACAACCAATGAAAGTGACTTTGCAATCAGAAAGCTCAAAAGACCAGCTTGCCGGTTCAGACGACGACAGCGATACTTTAAATAATGACGACGAACTCGAAAAAGATCTACCAGAATCGAAGTCTGAGAAACCCAGTGAACTGCAAGAGGAAGTTTCACCGAAAAGTTCTAACGTCATTCCTTATGATCAATCAGGCTATATGGTAGAACCATTAGAGAAACAGGAAGAATATACTTGTCATAAGAATGTAGTTCCCAATTACGATAAATCTTGTCTTAGTGGAACAATAAGTAAAGCGACTTGTCTAATGGGTGACGTGGGCTCTTGTTGTTCCCGTTCTGAACACAAGACTTTTAATATAAAAAGCAATTTAGCAGATAAGGTCATAATAAATCAGCCACAAAAATCTCCTACAAATCATAGCCCAATATTTGAAGATGATCAATTATATACTGATGATGTATTCGGTGGTGACAGCAAATCTGTTTCACCAGACTTTGATAAAGGTTTTTCTCAATTGGGTGCTCAAAAATATTCTTTCGGATCAAACAATTCTGATACATCCATAGATGATCTTTTATCACAGACTAATGCAGAAGATACGGTTCGTGCGGTTACTAAACTCAGTATCGGTAGTACAGGCACATGCAAAAGATGTAGTCATAGTAGTCATTCGGAAGAGGAGACAAGTTCTTTTGGTACTGACTTGGATGGGACTGTTAAAATCGGTATACCTCAGAAGAAGTGTACTCATAGTTCACATTCTGAGGATACTTCTGTTTGCTTAAGTATATCTGAGTGGTCAACTGGTACAAACACAGTACGCCAGTATGCTAATCTGTCAGCTTCAGAAAGTATATCTGCTGTATCGGCAAATAAAAGTGATAAGTCTGAGAAAGCCTCTACAAAAGTATATTCGCACGCCAGTAAAAAATCTGACCACAAACCTAAATTAAATTCTCAAGCTGAAATGAGCTCTAAGAGTAGTAGTCTTGATAAGAGCTCAGAAAATATCAAGTACGACAAATTGTGTAGCTCAGAAACAACTATATCTAAAAAAGGTATTGACAGTAGTTCTGGTACAAAAAGTGATAGCACTCTAACTCTGGCTCAATCTATATCTGATTGGTCGGCAAGTACTAGTCACACTCTTGTCCAAACTACTCGCGAAGATCAACAGGATGCAGATAATACTAAATCTGAGGATACTGTAATAATAGAAGCAGAAGATAAGTTTGATACAGAAATACGAGTGACCAAAGTTGATTCACCTTCTGATTCTAAAGATGTCAAAGAACCGGTTTTAAGACTGATGACATCGTACACTGGCAAGACAGATAAATCTTCATCAATAAGTTATAGTGACAAATCTGACAAATCTAGTTCCAGTTCCTTAAGTAGTTTACAAAAACATGCTAATGACGCATTAAGGTTCGACCAAGGATTTAATTCTCAAGATGGATCGCATGAACGTTACCAAAAAGCACCCCCTAAGAGTCTGAGCTACGACGAACAATCTTACAGACACACAAAACAAAATTTGCGCTGTCAAAGTGAAGACAGTGGATTCAAACCTTACTTTGTCAGTCCTCAACCTGAGCTAGATATAGATATGCCGTCTAAACTTTACAGTCAAGAAGAAAAGCACAGTGAACGATATCAAAGTCAAGAGTTTTCAAATATTTTAAGGGATGAAGCTGGTAGCAGTAAATTCATTAGATCTGATTATAAACCCTTGGCTAAACATGCGAGTTACGACGACAAGACATTATCAAAGCATCAAATAAAGGAATATAAATCCTCGCAGCAGTACCGTAGCAAACCTAAGAGCTGGTCTTTCCATGAACATTATCTTGCGTCTTCCGATTTGCCAACAATTTCTGTGCCTGAAATACCTTCGGTACATAGGGAATTATCAGAAAAGAAATCTGCCGAAAGATCTGGAAAAACACCTTTGTCGCGATGTTCACCTTATTACTCTAGCAGTTTAAGTTCAGAGTCTCCTCCTATACAACCATTGAAAGCTCCTGTCAAAAAATCGCTTTTAGTCCGTAATTTTTCATTAAAAAGTCCACCCAGTGGCAATGATACTGACAGCTCATTAGACGTAATACGTGACCCACGAGAACGAATGAAGACATTTAGACGTAAAAAACAGGTTACTACCGCTCGTAAACGGCAGGAACGTATACAAGATGTCTTGGAAGAAGATTCTACCAAGAGTCAATACTCATCCGAAAGTGATAAACTTGGTGGCCATTACTTGATAGCAGATGAAAACTTGCGCCGTATGGAAAGTTCAGAATGCTCGGATAGTTATTTTCCTGAGGTAGAATCTGGCTCCTCAGAAATATCAAAAGGTGATTCTAAAAACTATGACATCCAGGAAGCTAGCTATTCTGAAGATGAAGGTCAAGACGAGTACATCAAGTATAAAAGTGCCAATTACGAAGCGCAGCAGTTCCCGATGAACATTGCTCCTATGCAGTTTCAAGGATTCGGTTCTTCTGCCGATGAGGATGAAATGGGCTTTCCTAGGTTTGATAGATTGGGTCGTTTGCGACATCCTTATCTTGACTCACAGGAACCACCTTACGTGTCTGAGGATAGCCCTCCTCGTGTCTCTTATTCTAATAAGAGTAGTCGTCAGTCATCTTTGAAAAAGTCTAAATCTACTACAAGCTATCGTCAATCTGACGATACACTTGGTGAGCCATCGGGACAACATCAACAGAGAGGATTTTACGAGGATCAAAGTGATAGGGACGACTCTGATGATTACGCTTATCCTATTGATACTATAAAGCGCGCTCCAAAAGTGCCTAAGTCCGGTAGTTACATATTTGACCGTGAAGGGTCAGTTGCTTATTCTGATACAGAATTACCACCTGATAAGGACGAATACGAAGAATATAGAGGTAGTCCTTATCCAGAACATTATGAAGATGTTGCCATGTTCCAAACACAAGAATGTTATCCACAATACGAGCTCGATGAGAGAAGTGATGAACAACAGGATGGTTACGCTCGTGACTTGGACCAACGTTTCAGTCTCAATAATGTAGAGCGATTTTACTCTAGTCATTACGTGGACTCACAAGCTTCTAGTGACAGTCCTGAACAGAAGTTCGACGTATCCACACTGCCACCGCCTCTTTGCTCCGACGACGAAAATAACTGAATCGGTAGCAATTGACGTTTATTTTATTATTTAATATATTCGTTGATATCTTTCGTCTTTTAAACTGAGTGTTTAAGACGAAAATAATTTTCAAAATTGAAATTCTAATGCAATTATTGTTATATTTGATATTAAGGTAATCATTATATTGAATATTTACATTGTCACTTTTAATATTTAGCAAAATAATATTTAAAATATCTAGTGCCAATTCCCGGATAGCGCGACATTTTCCACTATTGTGTGTATGCGACCTATAGCTTGTTAAGGGTGTAGATTTAATTATATGTGTATTGAATCCAAATTATACACTTTCAGGCATACGAAATACTTATAGCTCAGTTGTGTACCTAATACTCGTTGCGTTAGTTTGTTTAGGACATTAGAGCTGGAGGTTTGATCTGATAAAATACAGGTATGAATAGAGCGTAGTGCCAAATTTACCCTAGTCGTATATTTTAGCGTTTTCAACCTTTATAAAACTTATGTTTTGAAAAAATATATTCTGAAGAAATAGTATTATTGTAAAGGCTGTGATTTACTTTGTGGGTAAGATCCAAGATAATTATTTTATCTTTAGTTTAGATGTTTAATGCACAAACAGTATTTATTTGTCGCACATAGCATTATTATTTTAGCTGTTAAAAAAACAAAATGGGATCTGTGAATGTGCCACATCTGCTCAATTTTTCCAATACTATAAATATAATTTTTTTCATGTATCTTTCTAATATTGAATTTTGAGAATCTTAAAAGGTTATAGTTGACATAGATGAATTTTGTGTCGTGTTTATGTGGATAAAATAGCGTTCGTTGTTATAAAATAATCGATCATTAGTTAGTATTGACTTAAATACTGGTGCAGTTATTGAAAGTAGTATGTAAGTGTGTCACTTTAATCTACCCTACAGGAGACAATGTGATCGTGTATTATTTTTTAAATGTTGAATTTTTTCAGAATGATACGTTGTTATTATTCCATTAATTTCAGGTTTAACATAATGATAATATTTTGTCTTTCAGCTAAGATTTGTTTATATCTATATAAACGTGTGTTGCCATTTTGTTGCTACTTTACTATTTTTATGGTTGATTGATCAAATTATATAGTTCTTTTTATATTTGTTATTTACTCATAATATTGTCTGCTTTTAATTAGATAGGAATAAATAAACGAACAAATAGACGAATTGTGTGTGTGTGTGATTCGTGTGTATATAGAGATGTACACATATATTTGATTCAGTTGATGCTAAATTTTACCTGCAATTTATCATCCAAAATAAATAAAAATCTTATATTATTTGTTTCTTGATAGTTACTTAACATGTTAAATATGAGTTTACTAAGATTAGACCATTTAAAAAGTCCTACAATGTTATTTTAAGTAATCCTTTCGCTTGTGAGGAACGAAACAAATTAGAAATTTGTAGTATTTTAATGTTGTCGTTAGCTTTTTGTTATACTTTCATCGAAGGGGTCGTAAAGAAGCTATAATAGAGTTCAGAGATGTTTACTAGGTGAGGAATGAAATAAACCTATATGGTGAAATTATAGTACAAGTTCTGTGGTCAGTATTTCATGAATTAAATTAGAGTTTCATTATTATCCTGACTGTTTAGAAAGATTATTTGCTTTTTTAAAGGATTTCAATGGTTCATGGAACTTCATATAATGAAAATGGTTACATTTTCTAAAGTCCTCAAAATTATTATTTTCTTTGGCTAAATACTATATTTTCTGAATATAATATTTGTAGTTTTAGTAGATTGTTACTAATTGTTAATATATAATTTCAGGTTTGTTTTATACATATCTGACGTGCAATGCAAGTAAATCTGAATGCCAATATTATATGCCTTATGTTTAAAAAGTTAAGTATTATGTAAATTAAATTCTCCTAGCACTGCCATATTTACGCATTTAAAAATAATCTGTGTTTAGTACATAATAAGCTATAGAAAAATTAAAAATTAAGAAAATCTATGGTTAATGTAGGTACTATAGATAATGCGTGTTAACTAGGCAAAAAGAAGTTAGTAACATGATCCCGTTAAAGACCAGCGTACACCGGTATAGCACATAAGTATTAAAAGGGCATAACAAAGAAATTGTGTTAACAAGTTTTTAGCATAAAGGGAGGGTACCAAATCAACAGTAATAAAAATTGTCTCGCGAAAAGCATGCGTTTTTTTAAAAGTAACGATTGCTTGAATGTGTTCTTTTAATGTTTGCATAGGTTAAATGATGTTGTGTCAAACACTTTCACATACTACAAGGTTACGTGTACGTAGTACTTGTAGTTATACGAATACGTATACGTTTACGTATTCGTTTGAATTTACGCCGATTTGCGCTGATCTTTACAGATCACTAGCCTCTGATATCGTCGGTATTGGTGACTGATCTCATTATAATTATATCACAATATGCACGTATCCAATACTTAATAAAATAGAAGAATATTACGAATCAATACAAAGTGACGTAGTAAACGCATCGCGTCGTTTTGCACACTCAGAACACAAACTCTTTATTCTGTATCACTATTTAATTTCAATCATATAATTTTTACATTTAAGACTTAATGCGGTTTTATAAATTATATTGCTGTCGGTTAGGATAGTATATACCTAGTTGAAGTGGTTTAAGCAATATAACAAATTAAAATGATTTACTTGCATTTCAGTAGGAATGCGAATGTAAGGCATCAAATTCTATGTTAAATATTGTTCAATTATAATTTAATAAAAAAAATATATATAAAATACGTGTGCACGAAGCAATTTTAGACTATTAGCGTATAAGAGAGGTTTAACGGACCTCCCTAGTTAGCGCAATAACTGTCGGTATATTAAAAAAAATATTAGCACTTAAGTATTTCGACTTTTCGATTGAGAGTGTACAATCCGAATAGACTGTAATGTTACATTGAATTGTTTGTTTGAGATGTTTCGTTTCACATCGTTATGGCTAAGCAACGGTTATGGTAATAATGGGTTATTCAGTTGTTATCGAGCGTGATTATACAATATTCGAGGTTTCAATGTTAACTATACTTAAGTAGTAAGCGTAAAATGCATGAAATGTTTATAAATATCAATATCAGAAACTAAAAGTACGTACTACTTTTAAGTCAAGGATACCTACCTGTCTTTGTCTATCATTTGTTCCTTAACAGTCTTGTTAACCAGTTCAGATTTATTTTGTTTTCAAATAGAACCAGATATACTTTGAAAATATATTTTCGGTATGACAAAAACTTTGCTGCTCAATATTTATACGCAGCACGTCTTTTCTGCCAAAGAAAGTTACAATGTTGACGTAAAGTATCCAATCATAGTAGAGAAATTGGTGATATCGAAGCGTTTGTATCATCATTAGATGATAAGGTCGCCTTGTTATAACGATGTGTAACCGAACGTGTTAATGTAATTAATAAAATATATTGTTTCGATTATTGAAACGTTACTTCCTTTTTGAATTTATATGTGAATGTAAGTGTACTTGTCCCCGCAATACACTGCACTACCCCGCAACGGTTGGGGTTAGTTAAACAATAAATAAAATAAAAATATTACGAGTTTCAATATTTTATATACTTTTGTTCTTTCTCTGTCTACCTATAACCACTTGAAGGAAATATGTAACAAGGAGGAATTACGTGTTATTCTTGAATACAGCAAAAAGTAATGCAGATAAGATGTTTACAATATTTTCAGAATAAAACTAACTTGCAGCATGTGAAATGCAGAATGCCCACGTTTATTGTATTAGAGTGCCCTGAGGGCAAAGGCAGTTTGAATAATCTCATTATCAACTGCAATTCCATGTATTGAAGTAATAAATACATAAGAACGTCTTAGTTCACAAGTCATATAGAAATATACAGTAAGCCTCCACAGTTTTCGTTTTAAAGTTGTTATAGGAAGACAAGATTTTTTAATAACCCGTAATGTAAGCTGCCAGGACGATAAATGTAAGTTTCCTAAATATCAAGTAGGTTTTATAATTGTTCTTATTATTTTAAATTTTAAGTTTTAATACTTTTTTTTCTTTTGTGCAATATTTATACAGGTTAATTTCAGTTGATTTCTTTCAGATGTTTCTTTACAGAGTCCCCTTTCCCTGCATGTTTCATTATAATTTTTAATCACATATTTATTATTGTTATTTTTTATGTTGTATAAGTTATAGTAACATTACCAACATCAATTACTTTTGTAAAGAAACGTGTGTTTTAGGTACATTACATAAGTGTTTAATTACGTACTGAACTATGTTAATTGATGTTGGATTTGGTACTTCTGTTTTAGAATTAAACCTCAACAAATTAATTGCATTTTATATAAACCAAAGTAACAGATCAAAGACCACTTGCATCATAGCAAATTGCTAAGTTCTACTATTAAAACTATATAAATCGATTCCAATTAACTTCGTCCTTTGTATTAAATGCCATTTAATTTTGCATGTGTTTATAATTGGTTGATAGTTGTCATTTATATTTTTTATATACATTTGAGCTGTATTAGTGTGATAATGCTCCTAATATGATAAAGTTTGTATACAGAGGATTCACCCGACGAGGAGGATAACACAGTATCGTCAGCGAGTCTTTGCATGTCGCCCGCACTGTCGAGCGTGCGCGCTGCGGGCGAGCCCGTGTGTGCGTCCACGCCTCTCGTACACAAACCGCTCGCTAACGGACATCACCTCGACAATAACATACACAAGCTCAATAATAATGATACACTCAATGGAAATGTTACTGGTGAGTGAATTATAATCACCATAGAAAAAAATGTTATTTTGATGAAATTGTTCATCAAAACTACATCATTCATGAAACAAACCGTTGTGTTTTGAGTTGCATACTTTTGAGAGAAATAGATTAAATATAATGATGGTAAATATATTTGAAATTTAAACCTTTGAGGTTTTTGTTTTCGAACATAATATTTCTACCTTATAGTTAGTTATTAGCAATTCACATAACACTAACACTTAAATGAGTTTTCCTAAGAAAGCAAGTTATATGCAATGCTTACTATATTTTATATAAATGTATGTTTGTTTACAGGTCCCGTGGTTTCAGAGTCTATAAATAGTATGGACGTGCTCAGCGGTGGCGAGAGTGACGCTGGCGATACACTTTCTAGACGAAATAACAATAGGTATGCTTGATAACCACTTTACTTGATCTGTGGAACAATGTCTCAACTAGATTCTAGTAAGAATAAAATAAATAAACACAAAATATAAAATATTTATAGTAGTGAATGCCAATTATTATATTTTGAACAATGTCTTAATCCATCCTCCCTTATTTTGTTGGTCATGCATATTCTATAAAGACGATAAAGCATTGTCTATTAGTAATGTGATCCCTTTTTCACAGTATAACGTCTACGTTGCTGGGTACACTACGTGAAGTAAACGACGGTCCACGACGACGGAACGCTGACGTCACGTACTTCGTGGCCAAGGAGTTACTGATGACTGAACGAACATACAAACGAGACCTAGAACTTGTCACTGTAGTATGTATACTCATACGTTGAAGTTAAAGATCATACACATAGATATCACGGGAAAACTAATCCGTACCAAAAGGTAGACGGGATCATTCATATTACTGAGACTGCGCACTGTCGCTGTCACCTGACTGTGTCTCTGGAACAGATGATTAGAATGTATAAGCAGTCTGGGCAGTTAACACGTTTCTGCACCTGACGTCCCAGTGCTACCACCTAGTAGATTTATTACAGAACCCTCTAGTCTACATTCAATAACGAAGTCATAACGTAACTAATTAAGTAATTAGTTACGTTACGTAAGTACGTAATAACTTGTTAATATATTACAATAGAAATGGAGCGCGTGCGTATCTGAGCTGGCTAGTTCCGGCGAAGAATGCAGCGCGGCGCTGGCCCGAGCTGTACTAGCCTTCGAACCTCTAGCACTGCCGAGTGGCAAGCTGCTTGCTCGACTGGACCGACTGCTGGCTAATGGAGGACGGAATGAAGGTGAGTCATACAACTGACATTATTATATACAGAGGAACATGTAATACTTGAAGAGTAGGAAAGTGTACAGAGTTAGAGACTATAGAGCGCCATCAGCTACGATCTAAACATAATTCCTTGGCTTTGTGCTATATTTTTATATACACTAAGAATTGTGCATCATGAGATATATGATAGCTACTTGATCCATCATCCTTTCAGAACCGAGGTATTAGAGATGCTGTGTGATTGTTTACAGATGGTGAAGAGCCTGAATACAGAAAGATAGCGGACGTACTTTACGAACATTTGTCCAGTACAGCCGATGTAAGTAACACGACGTGTTCTTTAGTAGTTTCACTCGATTAAAAAGAATTTTAAAAGAAATATTAGCAAGTGGCAACAGAGTTTGTTCCAGAGCGAGGCAAGTCATAAACGCTCGCAGTTTTTTCTTTAAAGATTCTGCTTGTTCCTTGGCTTTTCTTGAAATATTTAATTATTGAATAGCTGAGGACTTTTTTGGGGGTACAGATTCCTCCGAAATGTCGGAAAATGTACTAAAAATATTGCCGCTATTTTAGATCTTAGTTAAGCTTTTTTGTTTCATCTTTGAAATAAAACGATGATTTATAAAGTCGAACCAAAACTAAATCCTGAGTACTGGATAGTATAACGTACAGCAGTGTTATTGTTATAGGCGTATTCCTGGTACAGTAGTCGTGCGGGTTCACTTGTGGGCGTGGTCGAGAGCGTGCGACGTGCCAGTGCCGCGGCGAGCGAGGCGGCCACGCAATTTGACGCGCGCTCTCCGCTGCCTCTCGCGGCTTTATTACTGCGACCGCTGCATCGAGCACTGCACTATCATAGACTTGCTATTGGTAAGCATTATACAGAATTAATGGAAAATTAAATCAAATACAAATTGTTTATACAGGCTGTTTGTAAAGCTGCACTGAAAAATAATTATTGTTTTGTATTCCAGCCTGCTGGTAGTGGGACTCTCCTGTATGAGTTTGATTCCTAGACAGAACAATTAATTGTGTGATGAACACATTTATTTGGTATTCTACCTATATTATTTGAAACTACGTGTAATGAAATTTCTGTAATTATTTTTCTGTATTATTTATCGTCAGAGCTGTACAACGGCGTGGAGAGTGAAGCTTCATTAGGCGCACTGGAAGTGGGCAGTCGGATGGCTGTACAGGCGAGTGAACAACTTCAACATGGAGAGAATCATGCTGCGTTGTGTCAACTGCAGAGGGATATTGCTGGTAAGGCTGTAACTATAATCTGTTTACTCCTAAGAGAAAGAAAGGCCATAACGGTATGTATGTATATGTCGACCGGATGCGTGCACGTTAAAGTGAACGTATACGTGTATTTTTCTTTCAACTTGTACTGATATGTTAATGCATTATAGATATTATTTTATTCAATATATTCAGGTTATGACAAACTGTTGGTGGCTGAGAGGGAATTTATTAGAATGGGCTGCGTTTACAAACACTCATCCAGAGGACTACAACAAAGAATGTTATTCTTGGTAAGTTACTCACTATACTTTAGTCTTCTATTTCTTGAAACTTATGCCTTTTTTAACGTATTGGCGTAAACTTACATTATGGGCTACTAGGAATTAGGTTACCTGTTACTTTTTGGCACTGCCTTTATTTCCAGAAAGTATTTGGTTAATTATAAATGAATGCTATGCTCTGCTCACTAGGCGTAAGAATTAGTATTTCGTTTTCCGTCTATAAATTATGTTACCTGCTTTTGTTATCTCTTGGCTGGCTCATATTTTTTTAAAAAGAAATTAGATGGTGACACTTTTATTTTTACTCCGTCATCTGTCTACAGCGAAAATGGTTTGTACGAAATAATGTTACGATAGCTCAGTTGGTGAGAATGAAACGGTTCTTTAGTATATTGGGTTTCAACTCAAAACTTGGTAATAACATAAATAGTGTTATATTTTATCTGTTAATTAATATATATGATGTGTATAGTTCACGGACGTGTTGGTGGTCACGTCCAAGTCAGGTTCGTGTACGTTCCGCGCGCACGCAGTACTGCCGCTACACGCACTCAACGTTAAACATAGCGAGTTGCCGCACACCTTCACTCTCACTGGTATATATTATTTTATATTGTAACTGTATATTTATGTGTATTAGATCTTGTATTCGACATACAAACGGATCTTTAGATGATATTTTCAAATAATTTTTTTTTTCTAACTATATACAGAAATGATCATTAAATAGGCCTGTAAAATCTTGTATAAGCTAAAATTTTGGATTTTGAGTATAAATAAACGCGAATATTATCTACTAGTGCAATTGATTATTAGGTGAAGATATAAACATTTTGCTGAGCACGCCCAACGACGTAGAGTTCATTGGTTGGTGCGACGCGCTGCAACAGACTATGGAAGTGGCGCGGGAACTTTATACTGATGTTGACACTGAACTGACGCCATACGATCAACATATAGGTATTGTATATATCTGTATTGATATAGAGAGGATTTGATTATCTGTTTGAAAGGAATAAATAAATAAATAATCATGGACATTTCACACAACGTCCTCTGTTCCCAAGCTATTACATAAACATACTTTTCTTTTAATAAAATTTAATAATTTAATTAATTTTTTTCAAATTGAAATTCAAATATTTTTATTGTGGATCATAGGTACAAAATGTTGTTATACAGAGATAATTTGATCAGCCATGTCTCGCCTCATGGGCATATAATATTCTCTTAATATTATTAAAAATATATGAAGTTAATTTTTTATTTTTCTTTTTGAATAGATTGAAACTACTAAACCGATAGACATGGAAACAGCGTAGTTTCAGACGATAGTCTCTTATCGTCTGAAACTACGCAGTTCCCGGTCAACATGGGCTATATTTTATTTTAAAATAGAGTAGAGATCCTTCCTTTAAGATCTTTGTTTAAATAGAACTCAAGGTAGCAAATTTCCGTCTAAAAATTAAGACGGTTTCAACAATCAGTAGATGACATCAGTAATGTTCCCCGCACGAAGCTGACTCACTTGTAATGTTTGTGTAGAGGGCGCCACCGGGTCGTGCTCAGCGGGGGGAGGCGCGGGCGGCGCACTAGCACACGTGTGCTGGCATCGTGTCACATCACTAGACAGGGGACATCTACACCTCGCCATGAGGGTAATGTACCTTAACATTCATATTAGCTGAGCCGGTAAACGTTGTTTTGCCATACAAGTGTCAGTTGTTTGAAAAATAGATGTTGTCCGATTCTCAGACCTACTGAATAGGCATGTAAAATTTCATAAATAAGATAGATAGATAAATTACAAGTTGTGTGGATGAGAACATAAAAATACCCTGGACAACATGTTTACCAATATTCAGTAAATATAAGTATGAAATCGTGAGAGCACACCTATACTACACTCTCCCAAAGAATGTCGAAGCTGTAAGTTTGTTATAAATGTTTTAAAAACATATAAAATTATTTTTGTAACCATTTTTAGGGTTCCGTGCCCAAAGGGTAAAAACGGGACCTTATTACTGAGACTTCGCTGTCCGTCCGTCCGTCCGTCCGTCTGTCACCAGGCTGTATCTCAAGTACGGTGATAGCTAGAGAGTTGAAATTTTCACAGATGATGTATTTCTATTGCCGCTATAACAACAAATACTAAAAATAAAATAAAATAAATATTTAAGGGGGGCTCCCATACAACAAACATGATTTTTTTACCGTTTCTTGCTCTCATACAACAAACATGATTAATTATTGTGTGTGTTGTTTGCTCATTTATTAATAACGTTGCCTTATGTTTCATAGATAATGGTACGGAACCTTTCGTGCGCGAGTCCGACTCGCACTTGACCAATTTTTACTAAGTTGGACTGCACACCAAATTCACGAGTTCACGTTGCTGCTATGTTTTAATTAACTACCCACAATTGGGAAATTTATAGATAGATAGACAGATATATTTATTTACAAAATATTTTTTTTTATATTCAAATCCGTGGGATGACGGACAGAAAATAAATGCAAGTGTCATCTCCCTATGACTTACCCGTGGGGGTCGTAAATGCCGTTCGAGGAAATCACGACGCACAACACCTGCGCATATACAGAAGGAGAGTTGATATCAAGCAGGCAGCTCCGAGTAAAAATTAGCAAAATCCCATTGCTACATGAACACATTCATGTTGCGCTGTCCCTTAATAACGGGATTAATTAGTTATATTAATGATTTTTCGAAATTGTAATCTTAGGTGTTTAAAAATTCAACTACTTTTGAGGTCAACATTAATGTTAACAGACCCAGTTGTCCGGCTATCTACTCCGTAAGTTCAAGAAGTCTCCAGGATGGCAGAAGCTGTGGGTAGTGTTCGCCGTGTTCACGTTATTCTTCTACAAGAGTTGGCAGGACGACACACCGCTCGCCTCTCTGCCTCTGCTCGGGTTTGTGTACCTTTTTTTATATTTCGAGATAACATAATGTTCGCTACTTATTTGGTTATGTTTTTAAATCATAAGAGTTGAATTTTATAAAAAAATGCTTTTTTAGCATAACTAAGGTAAAATTAGTTCGAACGCAGCGTTTGATCACAGAGTACCTATAAATAATGTAACAATTCGTCCACAGTTACAGCGTAGGCACTCCGGACCAGGACGACGGTATAGACAAGGAGTTTGTGTTCAAATTACAGTTCAAGAACCACGTGTACTTCTTCAGAGCGGACAGTCTATACACTTACAACAGGTATTTACATATTTACATTGTAAATTGACATTACATTATTACGTCATTGAGTTACCGTTAAAATGTAATTTACTGATTTTGCAAGTTAATGGTACCAATTCTACGTACACAACTAAACTTAAGTAAAAATGAAAACAACTACTGCAGTATTTTGATTATTTGGCTATTTTGTTGTGCATATTTAAATTAATTAAAGTCATTTATTAATTTTGCAATTGACATGCTATGCTTTTACTTAATAAATTAAATTATGGTGGTGTATGTGTGGTGTACGTAAAAATACGATTTAAACTCAATCGAGTGACGATTATGGTGGCTAATTTGATTACTGAAAGCACGACCGCAGAGGGATATACGGAGCAGAGATACCGTTCCGTAGTTCTGCTCAGTTGGCAGAGCTACGGAACGGTATTCCGAGGTCGTGGGTTCAAGTCCCGCTTGCGGTAATCACTTTTTCCACCATAATTAAATTTTTTAAATTAAAGTCTGTCAATAATAAACAGTTTTTATAACAAAAAAGTCAAGTTAAGGTCATAGCTCATTAGAGCCACCCGGCACCCACCCCACACCGCCTCGTCGCATGGCGTCCACTCGTTGTCGACAGGTGGACACCGTGTTATCACCAATAATCGTATCTACGACTGGAAACCGGTTAGTCCAGGAATGTTTGTGTAGTCTGTTAGCAATTGGCACTACGTCTATTGGCGGTCCGCTTCAGACCCGCGCGTTGGCGATGCGCAGTCAGCGCAAAGCAAGCACGCGAGCAGCGAGAGTTCACCTCCTGGTCCACCCTTGGTCCGCGCGTGGAAGGCGCCCGACAGAGGCGTGGCGGTGACGCTACGGAGTTGATGTAGTGAGCGCATACCCATTTAAAGAATACTAGGCGCACGAGGCGAGGCGGTGCGGAGTGGGTGCCGGGTGGCTCTAATGAGCTATGACCTTTAACATTGCCGAATTGTGTTATCAACACAATCAAAATTCATTTTTTAGTCAAGTTTAGTTTAGTTTTGTGTGTAGAATTAGTACCATTTTTGACTATAATAATCACCAGATAGTTACTTTATATTTTTTACATAGGTAATTACACAGTAATATTATTATTTCTCACGGTTTTTTATTTATTTCACAGATGGACAGAAGTTTTACAAAGCGCGATGATGCGTCCGACTCATAATTAGATATTTAAATTATTTATTTAGTTAATTTTATAACAAAATGAATTGCAATTGTTAGTTATACAACATTGGTGCCATAATATTGTGCCCCAAATATATATTTTTGTATGAGTTTTATTATTGAACGAATACAGTTGCATATTACTATTTACCGATTCTATTATCAAAGAATTTCTTAACGATATGCTATTTATTAATTATTGATAACTGTAAGATTAATTTATGTTAATCAAATAACATAAACAAAATATTACAGTGACGGAAAACCTATATTAAATAAAATATATTTACAACTACCTACAATATGAGGGTAGAAAATAAAAAAAAATGAAAAATAAAAGGGGATTAAATAAATGTGACCTCAAATACATACTTTCAATGTACAAAGCGTTAAATCTTGCCTGTATTTATTGTGTTGTATGTAAAATTAGTCAAAGACTGATCATGACTCAATATTATTAAATTAGAATTTCTTGATATTGAAACTCAAGTGTTATGTAACAATAAATCTTAAAGCATCGATCCAACAGGAGTTGACATTATAAGGTGATCCACGCTAAAAAGGTACGAGAGCAGTGCTCATGCTCATTGTGTACGGACACTGCTGTTTCTTAGCGGGGCGAGCGTAACGACGTATGAAATTACGTTATATTATTTACTAGCTGTGCCTACGACTCTGACCGCGTGGATCGATATTTTTCCGATCGACCCAATCAATTTTTCGATTCTTTTTTGGCCGCTAGATGGCGATGCAAATAACCAAATTAAGAAATTTCGTATTATATAAATATCTGAGATTTTTTTTTGAAAATATGTATATTCAGTGTACAAAAATAGTTTTGTTTGAAAATATATTCAATGTACAAAAATTTATTTTCTACAGATTTATTATATGTATAGATGTGCTTTACCTCCGCACCACGCCGACATGGCAGTATATTTGTCAAAGAAAACAGCGTGTGTAACATATACTATACTCTAAGTAATAATTGTATTGTTGAATCTTAAAATGACAGACCTACATAGGTACTTAGGTACATATATTATTGACACTATTGATGAATTATGTCACTTGTAATAGAAATAGATATAAAAGTGTTATAATTAAAATTTTATATAGTGGTAATAATTCAATGAACGCTTGTAATTTTATTGAAAACACTAGACGCTATGTCGCATTGTGACGTCACTTGGCTATGTAAACATAATCATTAGCGGGTATACTTTCTCTTTCCAGGCCGTTAACGTCTCACTGTTGGGAACGGGCCTCCTCCACTTTAGGAGGGATTCATGTCGATTGTGCCGCGCTGACCAGGCGTTTTGGCACAGGGCTTATTTTCCAGTTCTCTGTCTCTCACAGAGGATGTTATCTATGTACAATATTACTTGTATTCTTAATCTGTCATCAAACGGACAGGTTACACTGAAATCTATTTAAAATGTGTTTGTGGAACATATTATTATATACCTGTTTGTGTTGTGTATTGATGGGTTTTTGAATATAGTTCATTAGTTTTAAAGGAATATGACGTAGTGTAAGGAAAAATATTCAATTTTAGTATATTCTGTACAATTTTAATATTTACAAAATTACAATGATTAAGACAAAAATTAAGAATAATGGGTCCAATAGGCATAGATTTAAGAGGGGGTTATTAAGGAGTGTATAAATCAATCCGACTATTGGAAGGAGATGAAAATCAGGTTCAAAGATTCCGCTACATAGACTAATAGATATAAATACTATTTTTAGATACAAATTTGGATAAACGTAGATACAAATAAAAGGGCGTCAAGTGACCGAGCGTATAGGTTCATGGCGCTTCTTTTTTTTAACTTACACCAATTATGAATTGCGTGTATTTAATGAATGAATGAATAAGTGTATGAACAAGGCAAGACTAGGGCAAAAGCCTAAAGAAAACGGTACAAATAATGTTTATGAACGATATAAATGGATTGAATGAATGATTTAGTGAATGACACGCGACTTATTGAGCGAATGAAGCAAGTATGCTTTATTGAAAATCTCAAATTATTTTTTCAATTAGATTTAAGTTATTTTTCTTTAGTAATACGATGTGTATATATTATTTAAGATATTATATTCTTGAAACACTTGCTCAGAATCATGTAAAAACTATATTTAATTGTTGTTTATATATTATTTTTTTATTGATATTTCTCTTTGGTTGGGTCTACAAAATTTTCCATGATACATAATTAAGTGTAGTACATTTTATAAATCGTGAATATTCAATTTAACTTGTTGAAAATGTTTATCAATCATCAGTGGCGTAGCGTGTCTTGGTGGGGCCCCGTATAAAAGTTTATATGAAGTGTAAAGATTTCTCACGAAAGAAAAAAAATATGTCCATAAAATTTCTGAAATAATAAACAATTTGGAAAGCATTTATTTATTTTTGCTTTCGCACGTTGGGGGCCCCCGTATAATTGATACGCCTGATACGGCGGTAGCTACGCCCCTGTCAATCATATCCTAAGCTTATGGATGTTTGTTTCAATAATATAAAATATTTATTTATTTTCCAATGTTTAAAATAAATCATGTTCTTATTGGCATTATATTGATTCTTATAAATTTAATCATATATTGGGCATGTGTTTCCAGAAATAGCTGTTTATTATAATGCGAGTGCTATGTCATTGTGTGTTAATTCCCAAAGCTTATTTATTTGAATGTATTTATACGCCGACGGAGTATTGTTTCTAACCTCATGTGGGTTATATTATCCGATCGAGAAGAACGAGTTGTGATCGTTGTTTGTTTCTATAGAGGTGTTTATTTGCTTTTAACAGTGGCGAGGCCATAAGTATACAGAGTTTTATAAAAATGTACTAAAACAATATGTAGTTACTACTGTTTTTGTTTAGTGTTTTGATAAATTTTTTTAACATTTTTTTGAAATCTTTGCAGCTCCGCAGTTAAAGATTTTTTTGTTGATAATAAATTTAGGAAAAATTTTGTAAATCACGCTTAATTATGAGATGTATTGGAGTTTTGTTATGAGACAATCTTCGTTCACAACTCGAACTAGGGGTTATACAGTACTTTACTGTCAAGGGAGAGTGGTTTAGTAATTTAAATAATGATAGTTATAAGAAACTATCGGTTGAGCCGCCATTAATAATAATATATTAGAATTTACGTGCAATAAATCAATTATATTACTAGAGGGTTTTATTTAATAATATTATTTGTCATAATATTTTTTTATGTAAAATCCAAATATGGTTTTAATTGGTTGATTCAAAATGATTGGAAAATAAAATTACATTACAATTCATTTGTTTCATTCGTTTTATTTTTAGACCTTTTAAAAATATATTGTACTTATTATAAGTTGACTTTGGCAACATAGAAATATTTATATTATTAGAGGTCTGCAGAATATTCTAATAATAAGGTAATAATGAAATATACACATAAAATAAATAATCTCATGTTGTTTATTTTAGGAACGTAATTCATTCGAAGTTTAAAACAAACAAAATTATGTAGATGAAAAAGTCTGTCACTCCACTATTCCACTGCTGCTGCACCGGCATTCAACCAAGCAGTGGGCGGAGCTTACAATTTGTGGAGGAATTCTATTTGTACGTCATGAATGAGCGAAAGTATGACTGGAGGGCTGAGGATATTACTTCTAACGAAATGCACGATATGATTTCAGTTATATTTTCACTCTGAAGAGTTCATTGTGTAAAAAGAACTTTGTAGGTACTAATTACTTTAACAACCGTTTTCAATAACGAATCTAATTACTAACAATGTTTCTATCACGTCACGTTTCAATACGAATTACTAACGACAGTTTTTTTTGAATTGCCTTTAAAAAAAAACAGTTTTTTTTGAAAGGCAAGTAAGCGCTAAAATTATCATATTTTTAATTGAAATATTAAAAACATAGAATAGTTTGAAGCGTTCCCTTAACCTTGCTTACAATAATATAGAATATTCTTCAGACCTTCTAAATCAGATCTTAAATTCCATAAATATTAAATTTTCTAAGTATTTAAATGCTTTATGAGATCAAATCTTTGGTACTGATCTACTGACATAGTGGCACATAAAATATATATTCATTTCTATTTACATTTAAATTATGTGTATAAGTTATAATTTGCTTGAAATATATCTACTTATAGCTATCGTTGTCAGTCATAGCTGATAACTTTGTCATATTTTAATAAGCTACCCTTATTGTGCTAATGGGCGCGATCAATAATATAAGATTCACTTTGACGAAATTTTACTAAAGGCCTGTCTGCTCGCTTGGTCCCATACCAACACTATCAACTATGACTGACCTCTAGAAAAATATTTTACAATATATACATTTTAGATTTAAAAGTTAAATAATAACCACAATAATAACTTTACACTTTGTGCCTTCATTAATAAATAATATGATCTAAAACTTAAATTTACATTATAAAACTGTTACTATAAATAATTCAATTATTTTAAATAATTGTCTGTTTCATAACTACAAATAAATTCTTTCAAAAAGTTTTTATTATGTACATATATATTTTTCAGTTTATTTTGTGCTTGAATTAAATGTTAAATAATGACATAACAAAGTTATATGTAGAGAACAAACTGTTGATGACAAGATGTGGTTGGTGGCGTAGCCAGTTCCATGTAATAATAGATATGATGTACAAGCACATTCATTAGTTACTTTTATCAGCTAAGAAACCTGGGGCCCAAGTCAGTTTTTTGTGGTTATAATGGTGCCATTGAGCTACGATTGTGACACAATTCAATTTGCAGACTTGGGGCCCTGGAAGGCCTTTTCAAATGTTTCTTCTCAATCAAAGTATGCTTACATCTACTCTATGTAGGAAGACGACGGTATCTATCGAATTTATATTGCGTAAATATAATCTCTAACCACGGTAAACCGTTAACGAATGTACTCGTGAGTAAAATTTTAAAACACAGGTCTTTTTCTGGCACATTTCAAAGTCAAATATCGTCTTAAATTCTCGTAGTAATAGTATCACCATTTTCTTGGTTATCATTCTCTATAGGCTCTTTCTTTTTCCTTCTGAAGAAAGACGCAGCAGTACTGGATCTTATCCGGAAGGAGCCCATCATACCGTTAACGACGGACGTGGCTGAACCATCATTCGGTTGCTCCTGGATTTTAGGAGATTTGTCTCTTGGACGCGTTCGAATAGAGAAACTAGACGTATGCAGTCGTGATCCTGGAATTAATAAAAATTGTATTGGATTTCTACTGTACCGCGCTGACCAGGCGTGTTGGCACAGGGTTTGTTTTCGAGTTTTCTGTCTCTCACACAGGATGTTATATGTGTGCAATATACCTTAGCTGGCTTTTACAGCACCTTGGGAGGAGATACTTGTATTCTTAATCCGTCACCACACTGAAGAATAATCTTGTTACAGGTAAATTAAACTTCATTAACAGTTTGTTTCATCAGTTATAAATAATGGATGTAAGCATTAGGATGTTTCTTAAAATCTTGATGAAAGATTTGATGTAATTTTTCTGCTACCAGTCCGGTGTGTGCCAAAAATGTTAAAGGCAAAGAAATCATTTCATTATTTCTATAAATCCAAGTTGCTGCCTGAATCTTCTGCCTAACTGAAACTTCTATCTTAGTCTCTGGTTGGTATTTGTAGTATTCGTAGCAGATCAAAGTTCTCTGGTAATCCACCAGAGAACTTTGATCTGCTATGAATCGTATTAATAGTAAAAGTGAAAAGCCCACTTTGTATAATGTATGTATATACCTATGCTTCTATGTTTGTCAGCGTGCGGCAGGTGCGCGTGTGCGTGTGCGCCGGTGGGCGTGTGCGGCGCGGAGAGCGAGGAGGGCGGCGCCGTGCACGTGACGTCACGCCGCACCACCATCGAGTGAGACGTGCGACGCATCTCACCGAGCTCTACGTCCTTACTTGAACTGTACACAGAACATTACATTACAACTATATCTCTCTACAGACCAGTTACGTCCCACTGTGGGGCACGGGTATCCTCCACTTTGGGAGGGATTATGGTCTACTGAGCCGCACTGACCAGGCGTATTGGTAGAGGGTTTATTTTCGAGATTTCCGTCTCTCACAGAGGATGTTATCTGTGTGCAATATCACTTAGATGACTTTTACAGCATCCATGGGAGGAGATGGGGTGGGGACACTTGTATTCTTAAACCGTCACCACACGGAGAATTAATTACGCCGACGTAATTTAGACGTATATAGAAAAATGCCGAAACGAAAAAGAGACAGATATATCTGTCGGTGACGTCATAAGTATAGATACATCTCGATATATTAATATACATGTCTCTTTCTCGCTATATTAATATATCGTAATATTTGTGGTGCCCTTAGATACCACGGAACACATTTAAATTTAAATACAAATTTACTATGAATTTCATTTTATGCATCCATTCAATTACGCTCTTAGTTTCAATCACAACACCTTATGCTGGGGCCACATTAGCGTTCAACGTCAATGCCCATTATCTCGATAATTATTGCGATATTTTTTACCGCATTAAAGTGAGTGGCTACACTTCAACGGTCAACATGAATGCTCATTATTGGTGATAAAAACGGCGTTGAATTTACTTCAATTCAAGCAAGATGGACGTCGACACAGGTCTATATTTCATGAGTGTAAATTTTTATTTAACTTTATTGAATCATTACCGAATAAAAAGAAAACTGAAACAAAGAAAAAGAAGATGGTGGATGATACAAATGCATAGGAATCGTACACTGTGTGTGTGTCGCAAATCCGTCGTAAAAAACAAATACGTCCGCTCCCGTAGTGCTCTCGACGCACACCAATGCTGGGGCCACACTAATGAGAAATGCCATTAATTATTTTATTATTATATATACATATTATATATATTACGTTATAATATATATTACGTTAACCCTAAGGTTTAACGTCCATTATCGCGATAATTAATGGCATTTCTCATTAGTGTGGCCCCAGCATTATTGCTAAAAGTCGATTTGATCATTATACTACTTACAACTATGTGAGTGTATAGTAATAAGTTGTGTGTGTGTTATACTGACTGTCGATCATGTTTAGTCTTGGCTCGTCGCAGGTCTGGTCTACGTCTGTGTGAGCCACTGGGCGCGGTCTCGGCGCGGTGCGGACGCATACTGCCACTGCGAGCTGGACACAAAATAGAATATGATAGACACGTTCATTTATTGTTCACATATCTTTTATTGATTTCCAACATGAAAGATGGAAAAGAGACTTTAATGCTTCACAAAATGTTAACAATGTTGACAATGTTTTGTAGAATATTCCTAAATAAATTATTAGATTGATTGATTGAATGAGATGCGGCTTGGTTTCTTCGGAAGGCTGATGATCGTTGAAATTAACTAATCATGTAGTTGGTTAATTTCTTCAATTTATTCAGAGCAACCATTCAAAAATGGCCTGGATCTCTTAAATTATGCAAAATGTAATTATATTTCATACTAACGTATAGCATTCGAGTCGAGTGGGTGTGTGTATATCCTCTTGCGTGCCTGCAGCATGGTGTAGACGAGCGAGGCGAGAGAGCGGGGTGGCGCGGGGGGCTGCAGGCGGGCGGGGGCCGGGGGCTGACCGTGGGGCGCCCCCCGTCCGCCCACCACCCACCACGTCTCCATCCGACCCTTGCCCTTCACCTCCACCTCACCACGACGCTCCACCAAGTACCCACGCCGTTCCAATAACTGGACAATAACGTGATGCTGTCATAATTATGTGAAATAAAATGGCATGAGCATTACTAGCTGATTTCCATCCGATATTGCGTGATTCCAGAAAATATAAGTCCATCACTTAGATTTTGAAACTCTAAGAGCAAGAGGAAACAAGTTTGGTACATTACTTTCCCTTCGACGCCTAGGTCGCCTATACCTACATCACACTACAGCTATAATTATTCTGTAGGGGGATAATAAATTTCCTCACTTGAATATAAACAAATAATAAATTTAAATAATTTGAAATAAGTGCATAATAATTAGTGACCTGTTTGGTATACTTGGTGACCTGTATCTTGTCCATAGCGCCGGTACTCTCCATGCGCGAGGCCTCGTTCACAGTGTTGCCCCAGATGTCGTACACTGGCTTGCGGGCTCCTATCACTCCGCCCACTAGTGGACCACAACTTATACCTGAACAATATCACAAAAACAACGTAGGTATTCTATTACACAATTGATAAATAGGAAATCAGTGTATTACAAAAGTAAATTATAATCCACTTAGCAGATGACCCAAGTGGGCTAGATATTTAATTGGCCTGCTCTATCCCCCAGCATATTTTTGAAATGTCAAACGCTGAGCATCGCCAAGAAGGAGGGTTCTTTGCAAATAGAGAATATAATTATTATTTTTATTAAATTGGTTGTCTAATTAAATTTCAGTGTGTTTCTCACCTACACGAAGTCTGAATTTGTTGAAGCTATGTTTGTTGATATCATCAAGTGCCTCTCGCAGAGCAAACGCATAGTCCACTAGCGCGCAGAGATGCTCGCTCGAGTCTTCGTCTGACTGTCAATGTAAAGTTAAAAAAAATGAATAAATTAAAGTTATGTTGGATGTAGAAGTATTTCAGATGCTTGGATAAAACTAGACCTAGGGATGCTTTTCTCAGAATCCGTTAGAAAAACATCTGTTTCAGAAATTGTCTTCTCCGCTTTTGGGAGAATATAATCGGATAGCTCTAATACCAAGCTTTAATTGGTTTAATTCCAGTGGTTTTACCGTGGAAATTAACTTTATGTAAAGCTGGAAGAGATCGCAAAATGCTACAATAAAACCAGTTGTAAATGGTTTATTGTTACTCCAATATTCTATTCAAAAGCGAAATATAATATACTGGTACCTTGTTTTGATCAGGGCTTAGTCCCGAGGCGGCCATGTATGTGGCGGCTATGGTCTTGATCTTCTCAATACTCTTGAACCGTTGCTGTATCAGTAACTTGTCGAAGTCAACTAAAATTATAAACGTCAGGGTTAGTAATGTAACTTTCTTATAGACAGAGGATCGTTGAAAATAAGTACTTTTTATGTTCTTAAAATAAACTATGTAGTAGAAATAAAATTTTTGCTTCTGTTTAGTGTCATTATTTACAATTTTATCTTAATCTAGCAAAATTGAGTCTTTATTATTTAAAGGTCCGATGGATGTTTGGAGGCTCTAGTTGTCTTAATATAAGTTGGACCTAAACGTAGGCTAATATAATATTGGTAGGTACATTACAAATAATCTCGTTGAGCACTCTCATACAGTCGACCGCTTTCTCTTCAGAGTAGAACTCGTGGAAGTTCGGTATACCGGCGAACATCACTCCTACCTCGTCGCGCCATTGAGAATACAACTCCTAAAATTAATAAAACTGTACATTGATCATTTAATATTTATTTTTAATATTAGTTACGGATATTATCACAGATTATACATAAAATATAATATATTTTTGTTTATGTGTAAGTGATTATAGTATTCGCAATCGTGTGGACTAATTCAATAATGTTTTTTGACTAATTCAATAAGATTTAAAAACGGTTTACATAGGCAAAATTGAGAAAACTATAAGCAAAATCGAGAAAAATATCTTCAACTAAATGAAACTTACATCAACGCACCAATCTTTACTGAGGAAGTGAGTAACGACGTGGTCCGGCAGTATATGTTTGAGCAGATGTCTGTTTGTCTTCTGCGTGTCCTCCATCTCGCAAAGGTCGGTTTCAGCCTGCAGGCGCCACACGAAGTCCAGCCTTGAAGTACCTTCCACCAGCCGAGCATGGTACACCACCACCACCAGGAACAGGAGCATCAAGATCATCATCTGCACGTAGTCCGGTAAGTGACTGCTGTAATTAGTTTATTTGAAGGATTTATAACGAAAGTAAAAATCAAACTTCGCATAAGTGGTTATGTATGAGCAGCTTACATCGATCGGTAGGCAAAGATAAAAGCGTCAGGGCAAAAAGTGCGCGAAAATGTTTACGTTTTGACAAAGAACCGTAGCAGTGAGTAGACTTCTACTTCGCCCATGGTAGTAAATGAATTGAAAACTGATATTTCCATCGCCTATACTCTTAGAATACTCTTTATTGCTCACCATAAAGTTATACAGAAGTTTAAGGATTACAAGAAGATAGTAAGTACAATAGGCGGTCTTATCGCAGTTTGCGATCTCTTCCAGACAACCTTTGGGTGGATACGATTGCTTTGGAGATGGCTACTTGTGGTGCACATCCTAACAACTACTGATACACTTACATACAATAATATAATACATAAATACACAAATAAAAGTCTATAAATACATAATATATATACTTATTCTATACTATACTCTTGTAGGATTTAGCCAAAAGCTACATGATCTAAGCTCATACTTCGTGTAAATGAGACAAAGTTAAGTAAGAACGTGTACGCACTGAGATGTATCATTATAGTAGAGGAGCAGTAGTGCGCAGTACATGGCGACATTGACAGTGGCCAGTAGCGTCTTGATCACGTAGTACAGCTTGAGGACTGAAGTGAGAGCCACCAGGCACAGCACCCACGTGAACACTATGTACTCCGGGTGGTAACATTCCTCTGAAATATACCACAATATAACAAGGCAGTTGCTGCAAAATTATTCAAAACATGATTGGTCCCAATCCATCCAGATTGAATAAAATCTCTCATAAAACGTATTAAAACAATAGAGAGTCCTGAACCATTTGCGTCCAGTAAATTAGCATTCCCGCGAGATCTTTACAGAAAGAAGTGGACTCTCCCAAAATAATTAAAGTAGTTAGAGCTAAATAACGTTCCATGTGAAACATTGATAGGCTTAGATGCAAGAAGTTGCAATACAACTTACCTGGATCAAAGGATTCATTTGTTGTTGCGTTATGGCAGGTATAGTTCGCAGACGCTTTATCACACACGTACAACTTTAGAGTGCTGTAATATACAAACAAGTAATATAGTTTTGAATTTATCACAAACACTCACACACACGCCGCTTCCTATAGAAACCAAATCTGAACAAATTATATACTTTCCACTAGAAACACTATCAATAAAAAAACGCATTAACATACGTTGCGTACCTTTAAGAGGATACCAAAATAGCTTCGTGCATTTTTCTACGTACGAAGTTTTAATTTTTTCTTTAGATTGAATGGCTAGATCTCTAATTTTTAAGTATATGTTTTTTCAATATATAATCTAGGATCGCATAAACTCAGAAACGCGATTGAAAAAACTTTTCTCGATAGAAAATCTTAGCGAAACAACCTCTCTTATTTTTTATTTATTTCTTTTGTCGGTCTATTATCGCGTATTAACTAATGAAATAACTTTCAAAACATAAGTAACTATTATATAAAGAAACACGTAAACCGGAATTAAAATATATTTAGTAGATTTTGAGTAAACAAAAAAATAATCCCTAATTCTTCATTTTCTATACCTACTAGCTGTGTTAATAGGTACATGTCGAGGATAATATTGATGTAGGCCCTTAACAGTTTAAACTCACATAAGGACATGCAGAAAAAGCGGCTTTGTTATAGAATAAGTAGAGAAGTAATGGTTTACCTGGCTATAGACATAGTTGTAATGAAACAGCATACATGAATGTTCCTCTGTCTCTTAGTGCTGGACAGATACCTGGACAGCTTGGTAAGACGTGGCAATATACCGTCGAACTCTTCTAGCATCACCAAGAAGAAGGTGAGAGCGAGAGGTATTGTCATCACAGCGTGTACTACTACCAGCTGCCAGCAACTGTCACGAGTCAATAATTATTTTAATCATACACTAGAATATTTATGTAATCATTGTTGGACCGGAGCAGTTTTCACAAAGGTTTAGCCAAATGAACTAGGTTGATCAGGCGAGTTGGTATGTGCTGCAATTAAGAGTTTTCTCTCCCGAATGGAACATGTATTGTTATGTATTTAAATTATCTGCTGGCCCTTACAGCCCTTGGTTTTACATCCACATTTTTTCGATCGATTGTTTTAAACTATGAAGTTTCGTTTTATGTTTCGCCATTAAAGCTATCTGTTTTATTTAAAGCTGATCTATTTCATTTTTTTTAAGTATTCATGGACATTTCACACAACGTCCTCTGGTCCCAAGCTAAGCTTATTATGCTGGTGTTATGGGTACCAGAAAACGGATAGAATACATATACTATTTTTTTTTGTAAATACATACTTATAATATAATACATAATAACACCCAGACGCAGTACAAATATTTGAATGACATTTAGAAAAATCACACAAATGATTGTCCCGAGCGGAATCGAACCCACGACCTCTTGATCGGCAGACCGTTACATGAACCACTCAATTCTCATTAAAACTATCTGAAGTACTACGACTAGCCTCATGGTCTAGTGATTTATGTAACGGACTGCAGTTGAAGGGTCGCGGGTTCAATCTCTGCACCGTACAAGGGTACAAGTATAATTTGTGATATTTGTCACATAAAAGAGCTACGTAAAAAAAGTGTAAGTATGTAATTACTAACTTGTAATGCATAAGTAACTGCACAGTAACAATAAATAGCCACAGCACGAGGCAGCACATCACGTTAGACTTGGAGGTCTTCTCGTTGAGTTGACCGTAGCGCTCCTCTAGCGATGGTCTTCTGAACCGGAGAGACCACATGTGCATATTGGTGTCGCGCATACGACGGTTCGAGTCTATCTCGATCAAATGATTTATCAAGTCATCTTCCTGGAATTTTAACAATTTCAAAGATATTGTTACGAAATATCCGTCATTGTTATGTGTGTATTGTCTATCACTGAAGTACATCAGGTGAAAATATATTTATTTAAACTATCAAAGTCAAAGTCAAAGTCAAAATATTTTATTTCAAGTTGGCATGTTTTACAAGCTCTTTTGAAACGTCAGAAACTAGGTGTCTGTTCCAAACGCGGATCCTATGGAGAAGAACAGACAAGAAACTCCATGGATTTTCTTTTTTTATTTCCTTTTTTTTTTAACCATATTATACAATACATAATTGTATCAGGGGTGTGAGAATGATGCCGATCAGTACTATCACGACTAAATATAAAACTACTATAACTACTATAATTCAAAATAATATAAAAGTTACAAAAACTGATTATCATAACTCTTGATATTATTGTAATTGATTTGTATAATATATTGTTGTACAATCTATACTAATATTATAAAGCGAAAGAGTTTGTTTGTTTGTTTGTTTGTTTGTTTAAACGCGGTAATCTCAGGAACCGCTGGTCCGATTTGAAAAATTCTTTTAGTGTTGGATAGTACATTTATCGAGGAAGGCTATAGGCTATATAACATCACGCTGCAACGAATAGAAGCGAAGCATCAGTGTAAAATGTTGCAAGAAACGGGGAAAAAAGTCACGCGCGCGAGCTTTAAATGAAAACGCTGCCTTATCCATGTGAGTTACAACAAAGTAATGTATGGAGAAATTGTTTGTTACCTATAGATCTTTAAAAAAGTCCGCGAGGCCATATGTCTATCTTTTAAGGAAAACCCGCTGTACCCATAAGAACGTCAACAAAATTATCAAATTCAATAGGATGTTTTCAAAAGCTATTTATGTGTATATAGTAACATTTTTTATCAAATTAAATACCTTAGTTAGCTTACGCATTTAATATAGATAATAACTGCTCTTTACAGCATGCAATTTAAATGAATATCTTCGGAGATATGACGAAAAAAGAATTACGCGTGATAAAATAAAGTTAAACTATTCGCTGAGCAACGAGAACGTTTCTCGGGTCATCTATCTATACTCCATTGTTTCGATGTATGGTTGAATGTATGAATGTAAGGATGTTTGTTGTTCTTTCACGTAAAGACGGATGGATTTTCGTGAAACTTTGCAATAATATAGCTTACATATCAGATTAACACATATGCAATAATTTATAAAGATACCACGTGTCACGGCGTCTTAATGTGTGTAAAAGTCAGTATTGTACAGGTTGTTACGCTGCTCAATCCCCGACGGATCAGTGTTGAGTTGGTCTTTATAGGCGCCGGCGTCATCGTCGGCGTATGGTCGTTACGTTGCTCAAATCCCGACGTATCGGCGTTGAGTTGGTTTTTATAGGTGTTGGCATCGACAGCGGCGTCGGCGTCGTCGACTGCGTCGGCGTATGGTCGTTACGCTGCTAAAATCCCGACGTATTGGTGCTGAGTTGGTTTTTATAGGCGTTGGCATCTACAGCGACGCAGGCGACGACGCCGAAGTCGCCGCCGACGCCTCCGGCGTATGGTCGTTACGTTGCTCAAACCCCGACGTATCGGTGCTGAGTTAGTTTTATAGGTGTTGGCATCGACAGTGGCGTCGGCGTCGGCGTCGGCGTATGGTCAATAGGCTCAAAAACTGCTAGACCGTTTTTTAAAATTCATTCACCATTTGAAAGCTACATTATCTGCGCTTAAAATAGGCTAGATTTTATTTTGGAAAAATTGGGGTTCCGTAAAATATTTGGGTTTTTCGGAAAAAAATCAACTAAAAGAGTTAACTATTTTGCTTACGCTGCTTAAACTTTAAAAGATAGAACAACAAAATATTCTAATTTTTCATTTATTTATGAGATTTATTTATTTCAAGGAGGTCTTCCTTGAAATAAATAAATCTCATCTCATACAACAGCTTCTCAATAAATATGAACAAAAAAGAAATATTCATCAGCAAGCGTATTATATGTCCTCACGGATAAAAAAATTAAGAGCCATGTTTATGGTATTATAAGGGTGGGTGTTTACTATGTATTATAAGTATGTATTTACAAAAGAAAAGTAGTTTATGTATTCTATCCGTATTCTGGTACCCATAACACAAGCATATAAAGCTTACCTTGGGACTATAGGACATTGTGTGGAAAATTCTTATTTATATACGCTTTAATATAATGAAGTATTTTTATTTATTCATTTTGGACCATGCCAAATTTCAAGTCTCTAGGATAGTGGGAAGTAACCTGTAAATTTTGATTCCCTAGCGAAAGTGGAAAATACTCAAAAATGGCTGTAGTTCGGTTATATCTTCTGAATGCGTAGATCTAAATTATTGGTTGTATCCTTTTCAGCAAGGGACCGCATAGATCTACATTTGGTATAAGTTTCAAATTAACAACTTCAGCCGTGGCTGAGTAAAAAAAAGATTAACGAGTGGATAGACAGACAGACGGACACCGTATTGAGAGTATACGGAAGTTTGTACAAAGACCTAAAAAGGCATGATGAAGCTCTGAGATATCATTTACTAAAATGACGTTGGGCCATGTGTGTTACTTCTTTAGAACTGTGCAAGAAAAGAGAACCACACTGACGATTTACTAATTAGCTGTAAAATGGCGTTATTGTTAGTTCATTTAATTTTTCGTTTCTTAATTCCACGCGTACGAAGTCGCGGGCACTGCTAGTATATATAATAATATGTTTTAGTATAACTAATTCATGTTATAAGTGTTTCTGACTAATTTATAATAGGTACTACGGGCAAAATCTGTTTAATGTAGGTACAGTAGGTAGCCAGAATCTTAACTTCCTTCATTACCTAGTAGAAAATGCAGTAAATATTGTTAATATGTTACGCGATCACTTTACTATATTTAATTTAAACTCCCTGTCATAGTGAAGTATTTAGAGTAGTGGAAAGTAGCCCTTAGGTTTTGATTCCTTTGCACATGCCAAGAACTAGATATGTTGTTCATTCGACTCATTTACAATAATAAACACACATACGAGTATAAACATACACACAGAGAATATTAGTAGGTATATTAACACAAAAGAGTTAAGAAAACAACGAGAAGAAAGAAAGAAATAGAAACAAACAGTGGCAGTTCCATCGTCAAGTATGGAGCTAACCTCGACGTCGGACAGCGCCGCCACTTCGTCCAGTTCCTCCTGGTGTTCCTCTTCACCCTCCAGCTGAGGAGGGTCCATGCCTCCCGGACCATCGTAGTACTGGAACAAACACTGTTAATGTTTTCTAACATTTTACATAACTTTTTCTACTCCCAAGCTAAGCTTATTTCATGTGTCCTCACCCCTTTTCCTACCTTACCTTCCTTGCTGTAAAAGCAAGCTCAGAGATATTGTACACAGTTAAAATCCTCTGTAAGAGACGGAAAACTCGAAAATAAACCCTTATTTGTGATTTTTATTGGCACACGCCCAGATGCAGTACAAATATGTATTTGTGTAAACAAATATAAATATCGCATGTCTTGTACGGGAACGGCCTGCAAAGGTTTTTTTAATGTACCTGCAGGGTACAGCGAGAGCCGTCTGTTTGTTTAGATGATTAGAACATTTAAAATTTCAATTCATATTACACATAGACCGGTGTTTTTAGGTATAAACTGAAAGAAAGAAAGAAAGAAAGAAAGAAAGAAAATATTTATTTTGATGAGACTAACATAGTAACATAGTTCACAGACACAAGTTGTATGGTTGTTATTACAATATCTACGAAATTATTCAAGATTAATAAACTCCATGCAAAACAAAGACATACTCATCAAAAAGAGATGAAGCTCAGCATAAAGCTGCGTCGCTGTAAACAACGCAGCGCTGATTTTCAGCAACACCTCGTAAGCAATTAACTACAAATAAATAATAGTTATTTAAGAAATAAAAAAATAAATAGAAATGAAACAATAATAATTAAAAATTAAAAAACATTAATAATAAAAATTCAATAATAATCAAAAACAATAATAATTAGTACAGTTAAATAAAATAAAATAACAATAAATAAAATAACAATTAAAAACAATCATAATTAAAAAAAACAATAAAATAATAATAATATAAATTAATCACAGATAATATAAATTAATCACAGATTAATACACAGACAGAAGAAGAATCACACCGCCCTCACAACAAATCGATACAAGAATGGGTGTCGTGTATTGTATCGTGAACATCACTAACATTGCGATACGCAGAGAGTGACGCACGCGCACCGGCGCACCTCACTACGTAATAGGCATGACGTTAATCACGTGTTGTAATCGGTCGGCAAAAAAAAAAAAAATAAAACAAAATAACAAATGGAATGGACGCGACCTTTGAACTTAGATAGTGTAAGTGTTATGTTTGATAGTGAGCGTGTTTCATCATAGAGGTGCTTCAATAGTGAGAATAAGAATAAAAACCTTATTATGAGTTGCTATGGGACAAAAAAGTTCCGCCATACTAACATGGTTGGACATTCATTCCAAGTGGATTAAAAGGTAAGTACAGTATTCATTAGAGTTTAATAATTTCATGATAATAATCGTAATTGCAGAGCATTGTATTGCCCAGAGAGAATAAGATAGAAAGAAAGAAGACATATCCAACCCATGAACCTTTGTGTTTATACTTAGGTTATATTACGAGGAAGATTGGCAGGTAGCTATATCTGCAGATCTTTAATGCTTGGGTCAGGAGATGTAGTTAGCAACCCAACTAAAACCTTTGTCCTGGCTCCTGCAATCTTAAATAATATTTCTTTATGTTACTAATAAAACTCTGTTTTGATTTTAGATGACCAAAGGGAGGCCACAAGATGTTCCAGCAGTGGGTTGCTGCGTACTTGAAGCTTCCTCTGAAAGCAGAAGTTCTATGTATCGGAATGGAGAGTGGAACAACATTAGAACGCACTGCATATTTGCAGGTTGGTTGCTTCCAGTTTAGTTTTTCAAATAAGTATTTAGGTTTCTGCTTAGCTATAACGTTATACACAAGGCTAGCCAAATGGATTTCTCTCCTTGCATCCATTTTTAGGACTTTATGTTTATTAAAATATGGGGTCACATGATCTCTCCTTGGCACAACAAAACAGAAACGAGCACACGCATTCTGTAGTCTTTGAATTAGGCACTTTGTTCTAGCCAACAGGCACGGTCCATACACTGTATCACAGTAGTTAAGTCTTGACAAAATAATACTGTTCATCAGTTGAATTCTTAAAGGAATATCAATGAAATCCCGCACCCCATATAAGACTTTGAGTTTGTAGAAACAGTTTTGTAAAACGTTGTTAACATGTTTCTCAAAACGTAGTTCAGGATCCATCAACAGTCCCAAGTTCATTGCTGAGCCAACATAACAAATCTTATTGTTCATAACAGAGACCTCAGGGCTGCGAGCAAGTACACTAGCTATTTGAAATCTGCTGCCTAGAACCATGTATTTTGACTTTGTAGGATTGAGTATTAAGGAATTTTGTTCCGACCAACCAACAATAGCCCTTAGGTCTTCATTAATTAAGTCTACTGCTAATTGTGTATCTTGTGGCTTAAAAGACATAAACAGCTGCGTATCATCGGCATATATATGGTATCTACAGTGCACTATGGCACTAGTGACATCTGCACTGTAGATGGCATATAGCAGAGGTCCTAAGATAGATCCCTGTGGCACTCCTCGCTGCACCCTGCTAGATAAGGATGCAGAGGTTGTACCATCTGCATTCTGTAGTACCACATGTTGCATTCTATTTGATAGATAACTCCTGAACCACTGTACTGCTGTGTCATCAAAACCATAGTAAGCCAACTTCGACAGGAGCAAATCAGGGCCAATAGAGTCAAAAGCGCGTGAAAAATCGAGCAACACCAGCATTGTAGCCTCGCCCCGATCACGCGCCTCTAGAATATTTCCCACAACATCGCTCAGAGCAGTTGCTGTACTGCGGCCCTTCCTAAAGCCAGACTGGAGGTCAGGTAGTATGTTATGATCCTCTAAATAATCAACCATTTGTCTGTGAATGACTCTCTCCAGGACCTTGGATAATATAGGTAAGATGCTAATAGGTCTAAGATCTTTGTGAGACTCTGGGTTATTGTTTTTGGGAATTGGTCGAATAATGGCATGCTGCCAAACATCAGGAAAGGTGCCAGTAGCTATAGACTTATTGACTATGCTGGTTATTGCTGACAGAGAGTTTGGCAGAGTACGGGAAAGCATATCCAGACTAATCCCGTCCACCCCTTGCACGTTCGACTCTAAAGTTTTAATTATGTTAAATATTGTTTCCTGTTCAACTGTCTCCAATCTAAAAATAGCTGAACTGAACCTAGAATTGCTGAAGTGTGACAACAGTGACTCACTCACATGGCCAGTACCTGGCACCTCCAAAAAAGCCTGATTTATTATGTCAGGATTGTCAAAATGATCAGGCAGGTGTCGTTCCTTGTGATTAGGTAGTACATCACGCCTCAGGTAACTGCTCACATCTATGTGAAAAAATTGGTCACGTGCGAGTCGGACTCGCGCACGAAGGGTTCCGTACCATTATCTATGCAACATAAGGCAACGTTATTAGTATCGAGCAAGAAACGGTAAAAAATCATGTTTGTTGTATGGGAGCCCCCCTTAAATATTTATTTTATTTTATTTTTAGTATTTGTTGTTATAGCGGCAATAGAAATACATCATCTGTGAAAATTTCAACTCTCTAGCTATCACCGTTCTTGAGATACAGCCTGGTGACAGACGGACGGACAGACGGACGGACAGACGGACGGACGGACAGCGAAGTCTCAGTAATAGGGTCCCGTTTTTACCCTTTGGGTACGGAACCCTAAAAAGGATGTGAAGGTATGATGACGATAAATGATTTCGATCGAATTTTCTAGTACATTTTAAAATAACATACATGTTGAAAGGGCATCTCTGGTGTCCAGTCCGCTGTCATCTCATCTTCTATGATGCTGGGATGACGCTGTGAAGAATCTTGTTGCTGCGGCGTTGGCAAACTGAATATGAATACAAAGTTAAAGTTGAAGTGGTGGTGTTTGGTTTATTTTGTAACACACTTTTAGTATAGTACGTATCTACCTATGTAACAGAATCTTTGAAAGCGATTTTCACACACTTGCAATAGTCGGAGTGATGTAAAATGATGACGATACCGATGACAATGCAATAATTTTAAAAAAATATTCAGGAGTTTCAGGTGTTTTTTTAGTTTTTGAACTAAATAAATTATTATTATTAAATAAATTATTATTATTATAATAAATTATAATTATATTATAATTATTATTATAATTTATTATTAAATAAATGATTAGTTGATCATTTCAAAATAACTTAAATATCTTTTTAAAAATTTAAAAGTACCGTTATATTTCGAAAATATTTTCCAACAAGTGCAAGAAAGAGGCGGTTATGTGGCTGTTCAGTTAATCCCAATATAAAAAATCTTTGAAGATAACGTACCTGTTTCTATTCTTAGTCTTGGTGGGTTGTTCAGTAGTCTTGATGAGGTATGTGGTGAGGTTACGTTCACGTAGGAAGGGGTCACGAGCACCGCCGTCACCCGGCTCCACTTCGAATGCTCCGTTCAGACATTGGAGAGTAGCTTCCGATATGTGAACACGACTAGACAACATTGTAATTATATAAACGACTTGTAAACAACCCCGGCTTTGCCCGTTAAGTGGAATACTTGCATTACTAAAGTTAGGAAACTATAAAGACGTGGATTTTTTTAAAATATGAATGAAGTTGGTTTAGTCGTATTTAAGTTCATTCTTTACATACGAAATTATGATAATAGTTTAGAAATTAACTGAAACATAATGTTCTTCGATTTAATTATGTTACATTATTTGTTTATTTGTTACAAGATTTTACTTTCCTTCCTCTATTTAACAAAATGTTACAATTAAGGAAAGCAAATATTGTATGTTTTATTAAATGTATAACGATAAGAAATATTTCATAAGCACGATTCATTCCAGGAACAACATAGAAAGGACGGACAGAAATGTCTCAGTAATAGGATCCCCTTTTTTTGGTACGTAACCCATAATGTTCCTTTCAAAAAGTAACCGTACATTTATTTTAGTAGATAGTTTTTATTTAACTGTGTACAATATGATTGGTTCTCTTCTCTTCACTTTGGGAGGAATTATGTCTACTATGCCGCTGACCAGGCGTGGTAGCACGAGCTTTCCGTCTCTCGCAGAGGATGTTAGCTTATGAAAATATCCCTTAGCTGGCTTTTACAGCACCCTGGGGAGGAAACGGAGTGGTGACACTTGTATTTGTTGTATGCGTTGGTTTGACAGTAATAAAAATTTTTCTTTCTTTCTTTCTATTTTTATCGCTCACTACACGGACAATATTGATGAATAATCGGTTATGAAACGAATATTACCCGGGTAGTCCTCCACTCTCCATGTGGTTAGCGAGTGTGACGTCATGCGACCATAGATCGAACTGCCACTTGAGTAGACCCAGCACACCGCACAGCACCGCGCCGCTGTGAATACCTATACGCATGTCTAAGTCCACCTGTATGCAAACAACCTATTTTTAGCAATAACCTAGCAACCTATTTCTAGCATATGCACTGTACACGCAGTACATACTGAGGAATGGAGGAATTATTTTTGACATTTTGGGGGTTTACTTGAGTTTGATTATCAGGATTTCTTTTCATACTTCAAATAATATAAATGAAGGCTCTCTCTCTCTCTCTGACAAGAAATATCCACACTTCATTCGTAACTAGCTGTTGCCTGCGACTCCGTATGTGTGGAATAAAAAAAAATTTCTTAGCTTTTGCAACATTTTTCACTGATACTTCACTCCTTTTGATCGTAGCGTGATGTTATATAGCCTATAGCATTCTTCGATAAACGAGCTGTCTAACATGAAAATATTTTTTCAAATCGAACCACTCACTGGTTCCTGAGATTAGCGCATTCAAACAAACAAACCCTTTAGCTTTATAATATGGGTACACTACAAAAAGACGAAAAACTTTATTCCGAAAGTCATAAATACGAATTTCATAATACCGATTTTCATAATTCCGAATGGTTCAAAATTCCGAATATAACAACTCCGATGTATCATTACTCCAATTTTCATAATTCCGAAACTTCAATATTCCTAACGATTATAATTACTATTCTCAAAATTCCGAACTTCAAAAGGCCGAATAATAAAAAATCCGAATTATTGGTAATTCGAAATACGTAATAAATAATATGAAATCTGATTATTAAAATACCGTTAACACAATTAATTTTAAAGAAAAATCTATATTATGATGAAGTACACTTTTTGCAGTGTATTGGTTATCATTTAAAAATATGATTGTTTACTTTTTAATAAAAGCATTTTGTTTCGATTAAAAATATTGAGTTTCCTTGGTCACAGACCTAACATAACCTAAGCGATGCATCAATAACATAGGGGATTTGCAGCATGCAAGCAAGCAGGCAAGCACGAAACACGCATGCAGGCAGCATGCAAAATGCAGACAGGCAGTTTACAGGCATGCAGCATGCAAGCAGCCATGCAGCATGCAAGCAGCCATGCAGCATGCAAGGCGCCATGCAACATGCAGCAAGCATTATTATGTCACGGCTCCGGCGCTGCAGGGCATAGGCGGCCCCACGCAAGCTTATCGTCGCTAATGACTTGAAGGCTCACCGGCGCTGTTTCGACTTACGCCTCAACCGCTACGGCGAGCCTTCAAATCACTTGCTCCTCGGGCCGTCACACCCCTCCGCAACTACGCGGGCTTAAATTGCACTCTAGGGTAGGGCAAACAAGTCTACGTAAAATCGGCTTTGCAGCGATTCGTTTAGTCACAAAATTTTGTAGCTATTTTTAGTTTATTCGAAGTGTTAAAAATCGGAATTTCGTTTTTCGGAATAATAACCCTTCGAGCTTTTGACTCTTCGGACAAATGAAAATCGGAAAAGTAACAAATCGGATTTATGACTTTCGGTAAAATGTTTTTCGTGATTTTGAATAATAGACATTACAATTTTTCGGTATTATGAAATTCGAACTTTTAAAAATCGGGATTTCAAAATTCGGAATAATATTTTTCGAAATTTTGGGGTGTTCTCTTATAATATTAGTATAGATTTTGGTAAAATAGATTTAACTACCAATAAAATTTTAATTTTATTGTAACTAATATACTGTCTTACATAGTTTGTTGTGAATGTATGTACCTGTGCGTTATATCTCACGTCTCGTATAGCTCTGATCATGTGAAGGCCCATGTTGACGCAGCAGTGTGCGTGATCAGCTCGCTTGTCCTTGTCCAGTCCACTCACACAGAAGTAACAATCGCCCAACAACTTGATACGGAGACATTTGTTCTCCTGGAAGTTTTTTTATCAGTCATATTATTATGCCAATGTCGTCAACTATAATTATTTTAAAAGTTCGACCGAATTTATGTGTCTTTGAAATTCGAGGGTTTTCCGCAAATTCTCAGATCTTCCTCCTTTTTGAAGTCGGTGAATAAGTAAAGACACACATCAAGTAATTATTTAAATAAAAATTAACAATAATCAAAAATCAACACAATGATCTTACCGACGCCAACTTATCAAAACGTGCGAAAAGTTCGTTAAGCAGCTTCACTAATTCTTGTGCACTGCATTTGCTTGACAATTCTATAAATTAAAAAGTTATTTAGTATACTTTGTCTAGTAGGAATTCCTTTACGGCGGGTAGATATCTATGTCATGATCAACTATTCATATCAAGTTATTTGAGCGGCTTAGTTTTAAGTCTTCCTTCTGGTCAGTTCAGTTCAAAGAAACAGATGTAGATACATAAAAAAAAGACAGATATAATACAGGGTGTTTGGTACATCGTTTGCTAAATTAAATTTGCTAAAAGATAGTGTTAGTTTAGCATATTTAATTTTATTTTTACTTTTCACACCACCACATTATTTTTTTATTTTTCCAAGACAAAAAAAAATCTGGCAGTGCAAAAATAAAATTAAATATGCTAAACTATAGCAAATGACACTATCTTTTAGCAAATTTAATTTGGCAAATGATGTACCAAATATCCTGTATATTAATATGCCGTTTATGACGCTCTTATAGAATAGTGTCTAAATGTGAAGTAGGTACCTGTGAACCCCTTGATGTCAGCGTAGAGTATAGACACGTCCGTGTGACGCTGTATGTACAAGTTGTTGAACTGCTGCTCTTGGAACTCACCCTTAACCTTATTCACGTGCAAATATATCTCTTTAGCCAGGAAATCTGGGATAACTGTAAAAATTACAAACAAAATACATTAGCATTTAATATTATTTTGGTTGCTTTTGGTAATTTTTAAATGCTCGTAGATAGTTAAATTGTCACTAAACGTACAGAATTGGTCATACATTTAATTTAGGAAATAAAAACAACAACTCTCCAAGTAGTTTTAGGGATTCGAATTATAAAGACAAAGACAAACTCAATTTACCACTCTGAAACAGCTTCCACTGTCGTTTGCTCTCCCTCTTAGTCCGTTCCCTGGTGACCATGGAGCGTCGTATCTCCAGGAACTCATTCCGCTGTCCCCAGTCAGCCAGTGACTTGGCATACATACCAGCGAAATTCACAGCCACGTATAACAACGCGTTACTTATTAGTGAACGTAACGTACACATGTACACCTGAAAGAGTCAGTTGCATTAAGTAATTGGTAAATTATTTGTTATAGGTAAATGAATTTTTTAAAACCAAACCGTAACAAATGGTACAAAAAAGACATCCACTTGAACCACTCTATGTATTAAAAAAATCTGCATTAAAATCCGTTGCGTAATTTTTAAGATATAAGCACAAATATGGACATACATACAAAATGTAACGATTTTGTTTTATAAGTAAAGATAGACAACTTTGTTATATCATGCTCTTGATATACTTCTATGGGTGTTATGACAAACAAGGACCCATGTTGTAAACATCCACATCTAGGACAAATTTTTGTGTTATGTATTATACAAAAGAGGACGTCATGGTATACGAATAACGCTTAATTTCATATAGATATCGATTTGTTGTTGGGCACGGGCCTCCTCTACTTCAGAAGCGTATCTGGTATTGTGTGCCGCCCTTACTGAGCGTGTTGGCACAGGGCTTACTAGCTCATCGTCTCTCACAAAATGTATTATTTGCTTATAATATCCCTCTGCTGGTTTTTACAGCACCCTCGGAATAAAACGTGGTGATGAGGCTTGTATTCTCTACTACGTTATATTAAATGTCCAATAACATAATAGACCAGTCATTGATTGAAGGCACGAATAATGTCATGTACTTATGTTGGCTACAATAATAATATAATGGTACCCATTCCACGTAATTAATTCCACTAAACTTAACTAAAAATGAAAACAGCTATTGGTGTATTTAAATTAATTGGCTATTTTCTTGTACTCATTTATAGTAATTAGGATCTTTAGTCTATAATAAATACTTTTTTATCAAAAGGTTCAGTCAACATTATCGGATTGTGTTATCGACACTATCAAAATTATTTTTTTAGTTAAGTTTAGTTTAGTGTTCGCTTAGCATTCGGTATGTATGTAATAGACAATGTGTCAATGTTATGAAAACATAATTATACGATTAATTAACTGTTTGAATACTATACTTACAGTATTAGCACATGCCCTTGATTCTTCTAATTTGTCCACCTTAGCGTACGCGGCTGAAGCAACCACGTGTGACACGAACGATAGCATACCTATAGCAATGCACCAACACAATGACAGTGGTAGCATGGCGTATGGTACAAACACTATGAACAACATGTACCATACTTGGTTCTGTGGTTGTTGGAACCCTAGACTCGCTCCACTCAAAGCTGGAACAAAGCACATTCACAAATTATTACAATTCTAACAAGAGAATAAGTACTAAAGTAAACAAATATTAGGACACAACTCAAGAATAAAACAGAAGGCACATAGAGTAGAATTATCGGTAGGTACCTATCTGTTGTATTGCCTACGTGATCAGGGAGTGTTTGGGAAATTTAAAGGAAATGGAAACTATTATTTCTACTCTTCGTGTAGAATTATTTCTACTGCTAGATAGGTACTTAAATACGTTAGGGTCGAGATTAAAAGATCCGTGTTTGGGTTTTAAAATAAAGTATAGCCATGCATGTTAGGTATTGTATAGTGCTTCCATAAGCCTTCCTTGTAGAATATGAAGCTATTCGTTCTTCTAATATTGTAGTATTTCTTTTTGTATAACGTATTGGTTTTAGGTAAATCTGTAATGTTGTACATTAAAAAAAAATGAAAAAATAGGTAATAATTATGTACTTCTGACTATTTGTATTTGGACGATGAGGGGCTGACCACTATTTATAAGCCGACTATGACAAATAAGTTAAAATAAAAATACTGATAAGTACACAACGTACAACTGCCAGTATAAGTATTGTGAATATCTATGAAGTCGCTTGTAGAACAAAAATAAATAGCATAATCATGCACCCATGGCTAACCGCTACGATACAACAATAAGTGACATGTGTTCTGCGATGTCTTCCATTTATAAATCTAGATTATAAAAATGTGGCTGTAGGTCAACAGCATACATCTTTAAGCCTAGGTGTTAAAAACAAACATAGATAAAACAATCACAAAGACACACACACCTCGAATCGACAAACCTTGAGCGATGAGCAGTATCCAAGTGGCTGCGGCGGCCCAATGTAGGTAGTTGTTAGCGAAACATCTCCACCAGCCCAGGAAACATACTCCAACGTTTAACATAGAGAATGCTACTGTCCACGCTATTTGGTACATCATTTGATCGACTAGAAGAAAGAATAACTTTTTATTTACTTAAAAAAGTGTAACTAAACTTTTTAATTAAATTTTAATTTACTACTGCATATGAAAGGTGATGTCGCTCACCAGTTATCTCTAAAAACAGTATAATACTGGTGTGATGTAGTAGTTGTTAGGTATATAATAAGCATGTAGTCTTTAAAATACAGTCAGTGTATCATTGAACTTTGAGCGTTTTATTTGTCTCCTATACACAACCTTACACTGGGTATTTAGTTGAAAAACTGAGCATGTGAATTTACTGTATGTTGTATGTTGGGAGGGGCAGCGAAAGCTTTCAAGTTTAAAATTTAGCTTTATCTCTATTAACTTATAGGGGGGTTAATTAAATAGGCCCGTGGCGTCAAATCAAATGGCCCGGGGTGCTAATTTTCAAAATACGTCTCTGTGTCGGATATAGGGCTTCCCCAGCCTAACTCAACGGCTATGTTGAATATATAAATAAAGAAATATTCATAGATATTTTCACACAGCGTCCTCTGATCCCAAGCTAAGCTTATATGCTTGTTAACGGGTGCCAGTCCACGGATAGACTACATATACTAAACGAAAGTACTAAGCAGTGGTGGTAATGATATAATAATATGCCGAATAAATTAATCCTGAAGCTATTTCGCCAGTGATTCGCAATTACTATGCGAATGACATAACACATAAATGCAATAGAATTACTTACTGTCAGTGTTGGTGATACCGTAAATGATTGCTAAACATACCTGAAAATGTAAATAAATGTAGACAACTTTTGAAAAAAAAAACAGACACAATTAATCTAGTTATATCGTATGATATCGTAGCAGATTCTCGCTTACAACGTCGTTCTATTTAATGTTAGCGATATAATATAGGAAAGCATGAAGAATAATTTAATAAACATTTATACACACATTTTGTTTTTCTTTGATTTAATTATAATATACGTTACTAGTACGAGATTCTTAAAAGTTTCGTACTGTAACTTTAAAGTATGACTTTGTATCGGTACATAATGATACAAATACAATTTAAATGTACTAACTTTGAGAGCTAAATCCACTAAGTTGACAATAATAAGTGACTTCTGTCGCTGCCGCTGTGAGTATCTCTGATATGACTTTTCTACAGCTGAATTCTGGAAAATAATAAAACAATTATTGATAACTAGTTGTGCCCCGCGGTGCTACCCGCAGTAAAAAGGATAGAACATCTGTTCTTTTCTATTATCCCAGGGGAACATTGTATTCTTTCGGGATAAGCAGTAGCCTATATGTCATTCCTATACGATGTATAAAGCTACATTTTTATAAAGTTTCATTAAAATCCATTCAGTAGTTTTTGTGTGAAATAGTAACAAACATCCAGACATCCATACTCACAAACTTTCACGTTTATAATATTAGTAGGATTCTTTATTGGGTCATTTCCTTATGTAGTAAATGAGAAGGCAGAAGGCTGTTAATTCTTTGCTTGGTTACAAATAATTTATTTTTAAAGAAAGAAAGAAATATTTATTACTTGTTATCCACAACTTCGTACCCACGGAATTCAGAAATCAAACATTAGCATTACAAAAAAGCCATCTTCTTGAATCACTCTATCATTTAAAAAGGCTTATAAATCCGTTGCTTAGTTTTGTAATATAAGCTCATATAATAACATACATACAAAAATAACGACTTTGTTTTATAATTTGTAAATATTTTCTATTTTCTCCGTGTGGTGATGGATTAAGAATACAAGTGTCGCCACCCCATCTCCTTCCCAGGGTGCTGTAAAAGTCTGCTAAGGGATATTGCACACAGATAACATCCTCTGTGAGAGACGGAAAACTCGAATATAAACCCTGTGCTAATACGCCTGGTCAGCGCGGCACAGTAGACCATAGTCCCTCCCAAAGTGTAGGAGGCCCGTGCCCAACGGTGGGACGTAAATGGGCTAGAAAGAGAGGAGAGAGAAATATTTCCTGGACCTCCCATGACCTGATTGATTACCATATCGTATATCATATAAAGTATTATAACTATTTAAGTATTTAATTACATCTGTCAAAAAAAAGTAAATACAACACACAATGGCATAAACACGGTTGCATTGATGAAAATTGCAGACATTTTGGCGCTATTACAACATACATATCCATTTTAATATACATTTATTACTCCACATCTCATTTACGCGCTACATTTCAAGCCTAATATAAATTGTTTAGCTTACATATTAAAATTTGCTATAAACGTATTTTTTTTTATTATGACTGCTTTAGCAGTGTAGAGTTGGTGGAGTCATAACACAGAACACTGTAGGATACACAAATACAATACTCTACTGCATTGTCTTTACTTATTATAAAACAAAGTCATTATTTTTGTAAATATGTCAGTACTAGCTGTTGCTCGCGACTTCGTACGCGTGAAATTTAGAAATTAAACTTTAACAGAAGTTTACTATACCGCTCGATAGATGGGTATAATTTTTTAAATCGCACTATGGTTTCATTACACACATTGACACTTAAACTCATCTTTTTGGTAACGTCATCAACCCGATTTTACAATTATAAATTAGTAAGGATAAGGATGTGAGCTTATGGTGCCTATTCTATTTGCAGAACTAAACTTAACTAAAAAATGAAAATTGATAGCGTCAATAACACAATTCGGCAATGTTAACAGAACTTTTTTAATATAAAAACTGTTTATTATAGACTAACGATTTTAATTAATATAAATGTGTGCAAAAAAATAGCCAAATATTTAAGATACAGCAATAGTTGTTTTCATTTTTTAGTTAAGTTAAGTTTAGTTCTGCTTATAGAATAGGCACCTATATCTTCACAACTACGCAACGGATTTGGATGCGGTTATTTTTATAAATAGAGTAGTTTAAGAGGATGGGTTTTTTGTATAATTTGTCAAGGTTTAGTTTCTACTTACCACGCGTACGAAGTAGCGGGCAACAGCAACAGCTAGTTTATGTATATTTTAATGTTAAACTATAATAAAGTTCTTGTGACAGGCAATACTGACTGCGATACAGTTTATATCTAGTATAAACTGTCAGCAGTCATTACTGCGTTCAATTTAAGGTTTTTAGGGAAGCCTATATCCAACAGTGGATGGAGAGAAGCTGATGGATGGATGGAAGGATGGATGGATGGATGTTAATGTATAAAATAAATAAATAAATAGTTACTTACTTTAAATGTATTAGTGATTGAAGGCCAATATATTCCTCTGTAATACCGCGGTGCTCGTAACGTGTCGCCTCTTTCATCTACAATACAAAATAAACACATGTATAGTAAATACTGACATATTCGTTCCACGTGGTGACGGATTAAGCAAACATAATAGCAACTTTAGTCCCTCCTATGGAGGCTGTACGAATATTGTAAGGAAAAATCTTAAGCCAATAAAACCTGCCAGAGGTAAAGAATTTGAAAACAAATTCTATGCGGTACAATTTTATTGATAACAATAATATAACCATCACCGGTTATATTATTGTACCATCTATAAAGATAGTTTGTTTTCAAATTCTTTACCTCTGGCAGGTTTTATCGACTTAAGATTTTTTTGTTTGAGAAATTGTTTTCAATAATATAACTATCACTGGTTAGCGAGGTATATGAAAATCTTGTTTAGGACGGGGCCCGTGCCAACAGGACGATTTATATACTCGATGTAGTTATGTAATTTATTTAATAGACTTTTTCAAAGAGAGAGCCGACATACATTAGAAGCATTTGAAATCATCTTTTATTTTGTATGTACATTTCATTGAAATGTACATACAAAATCAAAGTATCTATAAGTTTTTAATGTGTAATGTAATGTCAAAGTAGTCTATAGTGCCTGCCTATCTCCACGGAAAAAAGACATGATGGTATGATAATAAATAGGTAAAAATAAATGTACAAAATACCCATGAATTTCTTTTGTCCAGGTTCATCTTCAGGAAATGGATTAACAACGTTTGTGGAACCGCCATCGTCGCTAACACGGTGCTGTGAACAAATCATATTAACTATAATTAAACTTGTAATCAAATTGTAATATGATGAAATCATATGAATCTAGGTCTAAAGATAGATAGATATACCCTTCTAGACGGAGATATGTGATTAAGTCTAACAAAATCCCAATAACGGTCGCAGCTATAGTTTAGTATTAGCATTTATATTTGGACCGTTTTCTTTCAGCTAATCACTTTTGCATTTTTCAATGCCTTTGCCAAATTACGAGTATGCTTCTTCAAAAAGTGTGAAAGATTACCTGGTCATCTGGTGCAGAGCAACTGGCGCCATCTCCCGGCACCCTCTCACCGTCCGGAGTGTGACTACGACCACACGGCCGGACGTTGTCACCACACGACTGGCACTGGAACAAATATTCCAACATCAGTATACTTCATTTAAATTTGGAGTTTAAAAACCCAGTAGCAGAAAATACTAAATTGGTGGAACAAGCTACATTCAAAACCGCAGGCTTTATCTAAGTCACTCACTATCAACAGGGTCATTATCTAAGTACATAATCTTCTTTACTAAAACATATCCAACGTAAATTATGATAACTTTCGTACCATAGTACATGTACCAGATGTAAATGAAGCCAAAAAAGTGTGAATTGAAATGAAAATCATTTAATCCGTAGGCACAAAATTTTTTGCCCAAAAAAAGAAAAAAGAAGTGATCTTATAATGCGTCCAATGTTTTTACCTACCAGATGTGTGTTTAGGTAGTTATAGCAAAAGGCGTTCTATAGTCTCTGCCTACCCTTAAGGGAAATATGCGTGACGGTATGATGATGATGATGATGACTTTAGCATTTTTGCCAAATTTCGGCCATCGATATTTTGATATCCTGTGTAATTTCAATGTCTATTGATACGAGGGTACCTACTTTGATTCAGTTGGCGTAACTTACAAACACATCACTAATGGCTTCCATATATAAAAACATTAACATTACCGTTATCAGATACACATTGTGATAACAACGTGAACGACATCGATATTTCTGATAGAAAGTATTCACAATATACGTTATGTAAACACCGTGATCACGCAATACGCTTCACGAAACTTAATACAAGAGTTATCTTATTACAGAAGCTCTTGGTATTTAAATAATCTATAGATGTATAGAATTAAAGTGAAAAGTCTGTATAAAATATTATTATGCAACTGAAGAAATACGAGTATTTGTCAATTTTTTTTTTCTATTTTATTCTTATTGCTATAAACATAGAATAAAATATGATGGTGTTACAAATTTAAAGCACTTCTATGTTTAAATAACTATATTATGTAGAATCTAACAAAGAGTGGTGCCACACAAATATTGCTTATTTCGGGACCAGTGTAGGTAGGTTGTATGATTAAATAGCGTTAGAATATCCATAAATTTTGACGCTAACTAATTGTACTTATTCTATTCCAATCGTACAATCTCCCTACGCTGGAGAGTACCTATATAACTCTGGCCTCTCTATATAAATTATGCTAATAATGTGATTGGCAGCCCCATATACACAAGAGAATAGTTTTAAAGGAGCGTGTCCTGTCACATGTGAAGTGAACACGAATCAAACAAACTCAAAGCTAACACATTTAGAAAGTCCCCGAGGCACTGAACAGTAGGACCTTAATTACAATCTGAATATGTCAATCAAATATGCAAAATAAGTTAGGCGTTTATCAACAAAGTTCGACTTGGTACATGTACGGTGTATAATCTTGTTTCAAACTGACATATTTGTAGTTAGTTTAAGACACGTAACATAAACCTCTTGAATTCAGTTCCCAGATCACGGTAATATGTTTATATATCCTGACTCTACCTAACATTTTGTTTCTAACATTAAGAGGGTACTGTACTCCTAATTTAGGTATTTGCCTTAGGTATTGCTATCCCTATTCCCGAACACCGTGCTGAGAGGGACAAATATAGCTGAAACAGATTTTACCTACAAATTCTTTGAAAAAAAAGACGTTTCGTACTCCCCTTTATTTTCGCGAAAGTTAACTTTAAGGTTTAACTTTCGCGAAGAAAAAAAGGAAATACGATACCCATATTTTTGTATGGAGCATAATTTGGTATCATGCCCTCTTAATATTTAATTTATGTACTCAAATATAACTGTTTCTTAAATCTGTCTCAACTATTCTGTGTAAGTACGAACCTAACGAAACGGTTGTTACTGAAATCCATCAAGCTTATCAATACTAATATTATAAAGCTGAAGAGTTTGTTTGTTTATTTGAACGCGCTAATCTCAGGAACCACTGATTCGATTCGAAAAATTCTTTCACTGTCGGATTTGAGGAAGGCTATAGGCCATACAACATCACACAGCGTTTAATATGAGTTAAGTATCAGTGAAAAATGTTGCAAAAACACAATTTCTTTTCTAAATTCCACGCGTACGAAGATGGGGGCAACAGCTCGTAGAAAAAACGAAGTAAGTAATAATTATATTAACAAACATACGAATAAACCAAATACATGCAATAAATATAACTGTTTCATGAAAGTTAAATAGATATTACACACAATATTTTTCAGTGCGTAGTCTCAGATACTCCCAAATGTTTATTGGAGTGAACAGCGAGGCTCAGATGAGTTGGTGCTACAGATCACTAGCTTGATTGATGCTGATCTACGAGTTTGATAATAATACACATGAATTGCTGCTTATATTATTTTTACTTTGTTTTTTAAGGTGCATCAAGGAGAATATCATTTAATTAACAATCTTATGAAGGAGGTCGTCTATGCGTTGGAAGTCATTTCGAAATACGAATATTTTGGCAGTTGTCATTGTTTATGTTGAATTTATAAAAGTAACAACTATTAAAAGATTCATAAATATTTGATAATAGATACACAGAATAAATGTATAGAATGATATTGGAAGTATACTAGTATTATTTATCTGGTGATGATTTACCCCTTTTAGTTTCAAAGTAAAGGTTAGGTGCAGTGGAGTATACTGCCAGTACAATGAAGTGGGTAACGATGAATGAAGTGACCCACGTGTAGACAAGTAAAGCGTTATTAATTTCCAGATCTAGGATTTCGCACCTTTATTCATAAACTGAAATAATTCAAAAATTTAGTTTTGTGGGAAATCGCATTTAAAGTTTTGCTTGTTTAAATTGATGACTTCAAAAAATCATAAAAAAATTAAGAGACATTTTTGGTTGATTATAAAAATAGATATGTGTAGGTTAACTAATAAAGTATTAGGATAAGATATTAAAATTACTATATTTTCGCCAAATACTCAATTACCAGACCTATTTAAAAAACGTTCCTACTTATTACACTTTTTCCTAAAATATGCAACCGAATTTTTTTTGTGCAAACGGAGTATTTGAAAATATTGCAATATTAGTTTAAATAATCATATTAGTATGCGTAATATTCGGAAGTATTGCAGTATTGGAATATAGACGTGTAAATTGTCATATAAATGTACTTACTTATTGCTTTCTTAATGTAATTTTACCAATTTTACCATTTTTATTTTTAATAAAATAAAGAAATGCCTTTACGATTTCAATATTGTCTTTATTAAAAAGCAAATTAAACAATACTTTGGTAACACAGTAATGATAGGAAACATTTTCAGTCTTCAAAATAAAAAAAAAACATCAGTATCGTAACATTAGATACCCTCTAATGAACATAAAAGATAATAATTATATTATTATCCATAATAATCAAATAATATCAATCAAAACAAACTAAAACTTCTTCTCAAAACTTTATAAGTAAATTAACAAAAATAAAATACAACATACTCTCTCTCTACTCTACATGACTATTATTTTGGCTTATCATCATCACACTGAAAAATCAAATAAATGAGATCTGGTTTATAATGTAACATAAGATATATATTTATAGTATATTATTATAAAACCCAGCATAAAAAGATGGGATTAATGCCTTAGAAATCAGCTCCCTCAAGTCTTTCTTTTTGTTTTCACTTATTTCTTGTTTATTAGTATAGGCTCCTTGAATTGCTATTTCTGTCGTTGGTTTCATTTTCTTTCTCTTATTTCTTACATTCACTTCCTTGTAGTCTTCATCCTTGTATGATGTCTTATAGCAAAATAAGGTAGGGTTATCTTTAGTTATTTTTAAGACTTTTATTTCATTCCAATTAACGTTCTGTCCATCTGTATTTGTCGTATAATTGTACCCCCATTCTTCTTGTAATGTTTTCAAGTCATAAAATGATTCATAATTCATCTCATGCACAATTAATGGAGGTTGAGATTTTTTAGCATTCCTAATCAAAGCAATGTACTGATCGGGCGTATATATTGGGCCTGATTTTAAGTTTTTTTTAATTTCTTTCTCAATGAGGCTATGAACGCTATCAGCTTCATTTTGCGTGTGGCCCCTGATTAAAAACTTATGCGTTATGCTCTTAATATTTAATGTTTGTGCAGCATATAAATAAAGTGATGTTATATATTTGTTTTTATTTTGCCCACAGCAATTATCCGAATAAAAAATCACTTCCTTTTCATCACCATATTCATCATTTATATCTTTAAGATATGCCCATACACAAGATCCAATCTCAACCGCACCACGTTTAGCATCACTTTCTGTCCAAAAATAGCAATGCACATTTTTGTAGGCTACATTACATACCTTAGGTGTTAATTCAGTAAGAGTTAAATTATAGCAATTAAGTTTAGACTTATAGTAAAAGCTGGAACTGTTACCTTTTGGACACTGCAGCACTGCCTCTAAATCATACACAACAACTCTCAGATTCTTATCTACTTTTTTACGGTCATTAACTTTCTCGACTCTACTATAATCCTTCTCTTCTATATGTTTTAAATATTTAACTTCTATATCTCTTTTTTGATTTTCATTAGAATTAGAATAAGAAGTACATAGATCACACTGATCTTTTTTTGGTTGATAAAATGACAAATTAAATTCATTTTTAAATATTTTGTAGTAGGTAATATATGTACCTGCTGGTTTATTTTCTTTTTCTTGGTTTTCTTTAAAATCATTGTATAAATCTTTAATAGTTTTGTTACCTTCTATATATTCTTTCGATGTAGAAGCTCGTAAGTAATGAGATTCAACCTTAGGGATAGATTTAATGTGCTCCAAAACCGCAGCTCGTATTTCTGGATCAATTTTCTTATGGTTTTGATGTGTTCCTCTCAAATCATTAAATGAAAAATCATTGTCTTTAATTCTATTTTGTACTGTAAATATCATGCGATCTGAGATATCCAATGTTGCCTTATAAAACGTTTTACATACTCTGATCATTTTGCCGTCGATTATAAAATGAAATGCTTTGTTACTGTGCCTGGGTCTTTCAGCATTAGTATATTTGTATCGAGGTTGAACATCAACCATACTCGCATTTATATATGCTCTTTGCTTTACTAAATCACCCAAATCCCAAAACGTCTGAAATAGTTTACATCTTTCTTCTATATTAATTTCTGTAGTACATTTAAGTCTGCATTTATCTGTGCAAGGTTCTTTAAGATGACGAAATGAAACACGCTTCTGAGTTTTCGACTGCGATATGTATGCATTTCCCTTGTTACGCATACGTTTAATTTTATTTTGTTTCCATTGAGAAGGATTTTTGGTACGTTTGTGCCCTTTTTTCAATAAGGATGTTGTAACCCTTCTTGAATCGGAAGAACTGGAAGAAGAAGAGCTCGATTGACTAAAAAAATAGTTCTTTTTTTGTCTAGGTTTAATATTTATATATGTGGGATCTGTATCGCTTAAATCTATGTCACTCTCATCTGTATACATAGGAGACGTGTTATAATTTTGAACCTTCTGTAAGTTCCTAAAATCATTATTGAATTGCTGAAAGAAAATCATTAAAATTAATCAAAGAAAGTAGATACTATTATTGACAATTGTCTATAAAATAATCACTTACTTTTCCTCTATAAGACAGTTGGTCTGGAGGTGTATTTTCTATAAAATCATCATCTGTTTCATCGATAATAACATGTCTATCACTAAGTGAGTTAGTATGTTGTTTTGGTCGTGAACTATCCGATTCAGAACTTGACGACGATGAGTCAGAAGACGAGCTAGAAGATGATGAGTTTGAAGACGAATTTGGGGATGATGAGTTTGAAGACGAATTTGGGGATGATGAGCTTGATGAAATTTGACGGGCACTTTGGTCTTCATTTTTATTTTGTTCCTCCATCGTCTTATTGTATCGAGTAATATTATCATCATTATCAGACAAGGTAATGTCACTATCGTAATAAGGCACTAGACTTTGAATAGGCTGGGTGTCTAAATGAGGTATCTGCAAATAATATACATTATTAGTTTCTAAATAATCGAATAAATAGTATAAAGACGATAAATTATTATTGAATTTACTTATGTGTCTTTGTTTACATATTTTAATTAAATGTACTTACTGGTATAGACGGTTCAATTTTTCTATTCAAGTTATCCACGACTGGTTCCACTAACTTACTTTTAACTTCCAAATTTGACGTATTTTTTTTAACAGGACAACTATTTTTATTTTGCATCTACAATAAATGAGACTAGATGTTAACTGCTGTAATAATGTTTATTAAAACAATAATAATATGGATAGATTATTAGTGTAGATTAAATTGATATAACATTGCCACGCATTGTTAATAAAATAATAATACTACTAAAAACATGTCTTGACAGATTTGCCTTTATGACACAAACCGGGAATCGAACCCGGCGCCCTTAGACATGAACCAAAAAGTCAATAAAACAGTTTAAAATATATACTATTTAAAATAAATGTACCGTATTTATAAAATTATTAGGGTCCCCGTAAGATCGTGGCGGTAAATTACTTACCTCGTGATCAGAACCATTATTGCTTTTGTTTAAGTCCTCAATTAAGTTATAATCTCCTGTTTCATTTTCACTAGTAATAATAATATTATCTTCCCTTGTATTGTCAACAATCAAACTTAAAATCTTTCGAGCTCTTGAAGACGTGGTCATTCTAAAACCACAACAAACTTTCAGATACCATTATTTTATAATCGTAATTTTTGTAAAATACTGAAACTATTACAAATTTAATCAAATGTAATACAATATATTTAAAAGTAAACAGCAATAAATAGAAAAATAACTACGTTTCTGGCAATAAATATTATAAAACTGAAATAAAACTTAATTTCACCGATTTAATTTTAACATTGTAATATTAAACTGCACTAATTCGAACTGATGTCATATTTGGTACGATATAATTTATACAAAACAGAATTAAGTCATAATTTTACCCATCAAAATGACAATATTTTTTCTCATAAAATGAAATAAGTCCGAATAAATGCAGTTTTTTAATATAATAAGGTATATGAAATAATTACCTGTTACTCAAATAGCGAATAATTCTGGATTATTTCACTTTTTGAAAATTATATAAAGCTCATAACTGGAAAAACGCCGGCGCATTACTGAACTCACTCACTTTACAGGAATCAACATGTCGCGAGCGTTAATCAGAAAGAGAACGACGATCATTTATCTCTGTCATTTTCATCGTATCGAGATGGCTGTTGGACTGTACCTATTCTCCTGACGAAATTATTTCGGTTTATGATAAAAGCTCCCAAAACGTAAATTTTGAGTTATTTCAGTTTATGAATAAGCGTGCGATTTGGTCTGAAATCCTATTCCTTGAGTTATTGAGCCTCTTCCTTGGTATTCATACATCAATCCAGGATTCCCCGCTCAAAAGTCCGGAATTTTTGCCGAATTTATCGGGTGTAAATCACAACAATAACATAAACACCTTGATTGCAACCCAATGCTTAGAGCTCCTAATACCTATTAAGTAAATACCACATTTAATTTGAATCTTAATTCCATACCCTATATCTCATTTTCTAAAACATATAACTCTTGCTTCCATGTGACTATGACATGGCTTCTATACAATATTCAAGTTAATTATTAAAGTTGCGAGATATCACTAATCGCGAATAAGGTAGGCAGTGAGTGAGTTAAGATGACAACATAAAAACTAAATCATGGTTGCTATTCCTTTAATAGGAAATTCATACGATGAAAAATTACAGATGACAGCTTTTGATCAAGGCTGACGTGTCCGAACACGTCAACCTTGATCAGGGATTACTGGCTGGAGGATTATACGTCACATACTAGGTCAGTGACCCGTACGGACTGATCAAGTAACTATGGTATGTGGAAAACTCAGGAGTAATTTTATTGCAACATGCGTATTTTCCTTGATAGAATTATTAATGAAATATTAAATACCATAAACAAAACATTAATTACATTACAAGAATAATTGAATCTACGTTTATATTTTGACTGTAAAAATTGGTTACCTCTGAAAGCTTAAAGGGCAGACAAATTTTGATGAAATTTGTTATGACATCCTAAAATTTCACCGAATTTGTTCAGCCTGTTTCGGCACTGAGGACCGCAGTTAGAAAAATAAATATCTTGATCGATATTATAAACAAGGTTAACAAATTTTAAAAAGGTGAATACGAAGGAATTTTCCGACATGGAAAACTCCGACATCTTTTACTGAAAATAAAAATCACTGGAATAAAATTTAATTAACAGTATTAAGTACAATACAAAATGTTCATCCTTGGTTCTACGCTTGCTTGAATTAAAAGAGCTGTGGAACAGGTGGGAACAGGTGATATTTTAACTGTAATTGACTTGCTAAAAAAATGTACTTAAAGAAATTTAAAAGATTAACCCAACGTGACACAATAAATATCTAATAAACAATCTCAAAATTCAATATGTACGTTGTTCGTATGATGGATCAACGATTATATCAGTGTCAGAATTAATACAGTGAAACTTAAATCGTAATACAGACTTTAATAAAAACCTGACAAGAGCGAGGCAAACTCGCACACTTAGGGTTTTGTACATACTAGACATATAAACATAAGTAACTGCAAAAAGTAATTTATTAATTTTGCAATTGGCATGCTGTGCTTTTTACTTAATGAATCAAATTATCAAGCAAAGCAAGCACGACCGCAATAAGCTCAGTTGGCAGAGCTACGGAACGGTATTCCGAGGTCGTGGGTTCAAGTCCCGCTTGCGGCAATTCACTTTTTCCACCATAATTTGATTTATTAAATAAGTAACTGCATTCAAATAATCAGTTAATTATACTCAAAACAACTCACCAACTTATTTACGTAGTTGAAATATAAGGAATCGCCTACATTTCAGCAACTTCATAAGTTGGTATAAGTATAAACACTTTTTTCTTGTGATGTGATAACAAAGTATAAGTTTTTGGATTTTTCCCTATATCAGCACTATATAGACTTGATCTATACCAAATTTCAAGTCTCTAGGGCAACGGGAAGTAACCTGTGAATTTTGATTCCCTAGCATTAGCAGTTATATCTTTTAAATCTAATCTAATCTAATCGTCATTGTGACATAGGCCTTATGTTGGCGTTGTCTCTAGTCGGTTCGAATTTTTTTAAATCTACCCTCACTTTTAAATTCACCTACATATTTTTTAGAACGTTGTAACAAATTGATTATTAAAACATTTGCTTCTTTGAGTCATTGAATCTGTTAAAGAACCAATGCAAATTATTTATACTTATTCATATGAAACTATACTCTAAGTGGACTTAATGTTCTTGAGGTAATAATAAAGATCTATAAACACAAACACAAATGCGTAGAGGTAAAAGGTTGATTGTATTTTTTGCAGCAAGGGACCGCATAGATCTACATATCGTATGAGTTTCAACTTGATACCTTCATCCGTTGCCGAGTAAAAAAGTTTGACAGACGGACAGACATACAGACGGATAGACAGACAGACGGATACCGAAGTGAGACCATAAGGGTTTGTACGAAACCCTAAAAACTATATAAAACCTGATTAAATAGCACTAAAAATGTTTCTTATTACTTTCATAAAATTATAATTTATGGCTTATTCATATCTAACAGATCTAACCAAATAGATACGTATAGCAAAAGATATTAAATAAGCTTAGGTCTTATATTAAGGTAAAAGCCGTAATAATACGGATATCAGTCGATATTAAATCTATTTACGCTGCTCCGACATTCCTCGGGACTATAAAAATATTGTATTGTAATAGCCTCGCAAATATCTCTGAGGCGAGGGAGAAATTCAACCACATTCAACTTAAGCCGACCCCGCACTTGTCGGCGGTGGAGCTGCGTGACAACCACGACCAAATTTTTCCACGAAGCAGTGCGTCACGTCGACAAGTGCGGTTTGACTCTTCTGGGAAATGTAAATACTATTACGTTACAATTTGTCAGATATTTCAGAGTTATTCGATTTGATACGCGCCCCAAAGCAATATTATGTTACAGTATCTACATTTGAAATATTGCATGATTCCAAATTTCTACATGTTATTTAAATATCAATAGCATACCTATAAAAACTTTCGAACCAAGTGTCACGTTGTAAGGAATAAAATTGGTCGATAGACGTTTAAGCCTAGCTGCAAGTGGAAATTTGACAATCTTTCGGACAAGGAACCCTAAAAAGTAGTATTTTCACAAACTCACCTTTATGTGAAAAATAAATTGATGTGTCAAAGTAAATGGGTAATGGGTGTTTACTATGTATTATAAGTACGTATTTACAAAAGAAAAGTAGTTTATGTATTGTATCCGTATTCTGGTACCCATAACACAAGCATATAAGCTTAGCTTTCGACCAGAGGACGTTGTGTGAAATGTCCATGAATATTTATAAAAAAAAAAAAAAAATCTTGTTAAAATGAATGTACCTAGTCGTCTCTGACATTAGTGAGTTTACCTAGCTGTGGGAATACCACAAATATGAAACTACGCGAAAACATTTCTACGTAAACATCTCTACTTCAATAACATTTCAATGAATAATTTAACGATCTGTTTATTTGTAGAAGGTGTCACATGGGACGAGTCCACGGAAATATTTTGTAATAACTTCAAACACCTTCAGTCCCGCGTGCTCATGGTGGTCGAGTTATTCATTGTAAATTTTATCGTATTTGTTAGATCCACTAACGAATTCGGGACTTTTAGGGTTCTTTAAGAGAAAGTTTACATTACCTCACCCATAGTATATGTATGCTTGTAAGTTTACTATTGATTTTTGAATATTCTTCTCACCTCATTTAAGTTCCACTGTTAGACACGGTTTCCATTGCTTCGAGAGATTATTTGGTCTACTATGCAACGATTTAGCTTTTACAGCACCTTTGCAAAGAAATGGAAGTACTTTTGAATATTTTACGATGATTTCAGCACAAGCTTAATAGTTTATTATCATGACCCTGGAAAAGCCATTCTTTTAGATAACTCGTTATAGTAAACTCGGTAAATACCTACTTAAAACCAACGAGCGAGATTGGAATACAAGATATAGGTATATTTAAACTAGTGGTTCCTGAGATTAACGCGTTCAAACAAACAAACAAACAAACAAACTCTTCAGCTTTATAATACATATTAGTAGGTACAGGTCAGTGCGAAAACGTTCGGAATTTTGACTATTTGTCATCGGATTTCCTAAAAGTATGTGAAAACCCTTTCTGAAAGAGTTCAAACTATATTTCACAGTCGACTTAGCCTTAGACTCGGATAAGCCAAGTGTATACATATCGGTCCAGTGAGCAAGGCGTACATTCGCAGTATTATGCTCACGCGCGGACATGCGTTCATTCAGAAATAATTTTATTATGACTTGTTTATACCGACTTCGATAAAAGGGACATTCCCGATTTGACCTATATTTTTGTTCCGTGTATTATGAGTTATGAGAAATAATATTGTTTGCAGAGTGTCGGGGCTTATCGGTAGTGTAACGACTAATGTTAACTTGGTCAATATACAGGACAATTATTTGTATGTTGTACACAGAAATTTGTAGCGCGTCGGTGTGGTTATAATCCATGTATTTACGAAATATCTATTGTTTTATGTAAACTAGTACCTAAATCAAAAGTATTAACATTAAGTTTGGGCGATTTGGATTCAAAAGCTATTATAGAACCCCGAATATTTATCTATTATATCCGCCGTGTTATTTGATTTTAGTTTTGTATACCTAGTAAAGCCAGGACCTCTTTGTTGGCCAGCGATCAAAAGGCTTTGCGTTCAAAGCTCATACGCGGGATGTATTGTGTTAATGTTTTATAAAATTTTGTGTACCTATAGGAAAAATCTCAATAGTAATTTGAAGCTAATGCTTAACAGTTTTACTACACGTTATAAATTATAATAACATAAAATTCATTTATTTAGATAAGCCTTGCAGTTTTACTTGTGTCTAATTCTGACGACAGAACAAATAATTAAAATAATTAGTAATATTCACGGACATTTCACACAACGTCCTCTGGTCCCAAGATAAGCTTATGTGCTTATTTTCGTTGAACGCTTCCCGGCAAATTGATTTTTCTGCTCTTTTTTATCAAATTCCTGACAAATCTTATTTTGGAATATACTACATATTTTGGATCAATACTTTATGAGGTTGCATATGAAATATTACGATATATTAAATCAAATGCAAACGTTGGAACAGTGCCAGAATGTAATAACAAAGCTGTCCATAATTCCAACGACGTCAATAAACTTTGAATTATAATAATATTTATATATTTAGTAAATTCACATTATTTTTTATTGTTATTCGACTTGTTATTATAATAATTAAAACTAAAACCAAAAACCGACCCGCATACTAAGGGTTTTTTTTACGTGGGGACTGCATTTTCGCACTTTGTGTGGGACTCCCGGAAGCGGACCCGGGAGCGGACCCGGGAGTCTAGGAAATACCCACTAAACCCCACGGTGTTCCACCTCGCCCCTTATCCGGGCCATGGTAGTCACTCAGGTATTACCATGACCTCATACTAAGGGTTCCTTACTTACCTATCCGGTCGAAAATAACATCCAAATGTTGCTCTATAATAAAGGGACTAATTTATGTGTAATTCTAATTAAACTACTCTTTTTAACTCCGATTATTAAAATGTTATTTGTAAAATATTCTTTTCTTATAGAAATAAATATCTTATAAAAGTTTAATAATGTCTGTGTGGTGATGGATTAAGATTAAAAGTGTCACCACGCCATTTCTTTCCCAAGGACGATATAAGCAGTCAACGCTTACTGTAAGAAACAGTAAACTCGAAACTAAACCCTGTGCCAACACGTCTGGTCGGCGCGGCACAGTAGACCATGATCGCTTCCAAAGTGGAGGAGGTCCGTGCCCAGCAGTGGGCCTGTAATGGACTGGAGAGAGAGAGAGGAACCGTTCAACTATTCTACTTACTAACTTAAGTAAGACGTCTGTAAGAGATACAGTCACACGAGCAGCAATGAGATTCCGTTGTTTACTTTTAAAATTCACAATTCACAATTCGCAATCTGTGTTTTATGGTAATTTAAGGTTATTCGCACAAACTCTTGGTAACAATTTAATAGATTCCCTTCTAATAACTAATTCCGAAATTGTAGGAACGTATCAATATATAGAATTAATCTATTCGGTTGTGTACCGATGTGGGCGGAGTCTCCTAAAATCTTCATAAGTTCTATCGGTAAGTAAGTTTACTCACTGAAGTGTATATTATACTAGAATTGAAATGGGCACAATGTATGCTGAGACTTAATACGAAATGTTCGAGTGAAAGACCATTGTTACAATTCAATTATCTGTTACAATTACGATTTATTTGTGGTTCTATTGTATTTTACTTAGACGTTCCAATGACATTATTACAATGTTAAGGAGATAAAGTAAGTTCTATACGACAGATTTCCGAAAAAATTAAAAGAAAGATAGGCACTTATCAAAATTGCCGAATTAAAATGATGTTACAAATCACCAAAACAAAACTTTTAAATTACATATTTAACTTTGGTTTGAGCTACTAGTTTGAATTAACTATTTAACGTAATAAACTATTAGTAGTTTGTACAGAAACTCAAAATGGCTGAACATTTTAACTCTCTGTAAATATTACAGAGTTTTTATTAAAACTTATTGTCCCATAAAAGAGTCACGTATTTTGTTCAAATGAGCAATATAAATAATCCGATCCCCATGCATATTCACTCACCCGTGTATGAATTATGTGTAGAGATATAAACAGCAGGCGACGAAAATGATTACAGTATTTACGTTACTTTGCAACTCACTGATTTCCCTCTGAAACTCACAATATATCTCTCCTCTTGCAAATAGACGCTACTAATGTAGGTATTATTACTCTTTGACACTAAATTGAGTGCGATTTATAAAAGAATAATCTAATTTAACTAAGGCAAACGTTTTAAGATCGGTTTGAATGTAAAAGAACTCTGAAAAATAAATATGAAAACCCTTCTATTGTATTTCGTATGTACTGATCAAAAAGGTTTTTACGTACCTTTTTTTGTAAACAAAATAACAGTATTCTTATTTTACTTATTCGTAACGTGAATATTATCTACGCCGATTTATTTTCATATATTTATTTATACGTCTAAGGCATGAGGCTTTCACTCATAGGTAACCTGTCCAAATATTTATATAAGCTCCTAAATTTAATAGACAGGCCTTTTATTTATATCTAAATACAAGCGACTCGTACCGTATTTTTATAAATGTGTAGTATTTTATTTATCATAGCTGTTGCCCGCGACTCCGTCTGCGTGAAATTTAGAAAACTTTGCATCCCTTTTTTTCGCGATAAAAGGTAGCCGTTGTCCTTTCTCAGGGTCTAATTTTTGTCTGTGCCAAATTTCATCAAAATCGGTTGAGAGGTTTAGGCGGGAAAGCGTAACAGACAGACAGACAGAGTTACTTTCGCATTTATAATATTAGTAGGGATGAGTCGAATGAACAACATATCTAGTTCTTGGCATGTGCAAAGGAATCAAAACCTAAGGGCTACTTTCCACTACTCTAAATACTTCACTATGACAGGGAGTTTAAATTAACTATAGTAATTTTCGACATTTTTAGGGTTCCGTACTCAAAGGGTAAAAACGGGACCCTATTACTGAGACTTCGCTGTCCGTCCGTCCGTCAGTCCGTCCGTCCGTCTGTCACCAGGCTGTATCTCAAGAACGGTGATAGCTAGAGAGTTGAAATTTTCACAGATGATGTATTTCTATTGCCGCTATAACAACAAATACTAAAAATAAAATAAAATAAATATTTAAGGGGGGCTCCCATACAACAAACATGATTTTTTTACCGTTTCTTGCTCGATACTAATAATGTTGCCTTATGTTGCATAGAAAATGGTACGGAACCCTTCGTGCGCGAGTCCGACTCGCACTTGACCAATTTTTTATTAATACTTATTATATATCTTTACTTATTATAAAACAAAGTCGTTATTTTTGTATGTTTTGATGCGGTCTCTTTTGACAGAAGAGGATGGCTATTTTGTACGTTTTTGTTTGGGGTCCGGTTTTTAGGGTTCCGTACCCAAAGGGTAAAAACGGGACCCTATTACTGAGACTTCGCTGTCCGTCCGTCCGTCCGTCCGTCCGTCCGTCTGTCACCAGGCTGTATCTCAAGAACGGTGATAGCTAGACGGTTGAAATTTTCACAGATGATGTTTTTCTATTGCCGCTATAACAACAAATACTAAAAATAAATATTTAAGGGGGGCTCCCATACAACAAACATGATTTTTTTACCGTTTCTTGCTCGATACTAATAACGTTGCCTTATGTTGCATAGATAATGGTACGGAACCATTCGTGCGCGAGTCCGACTCGCACTTGACCAATTTTTAAATTCCACGCGTACGAAGCTACCGGCTCAAGATAGTTTTTAAATAAATCACATCAGTTACGTTTTAGGCACTACATCTACACCATATTGTCGATGCTAATACAAACAATCTATACTCATATTATAAACTGAAGAGTTTGTTTGTTTGTTTGTTTGAACGCGCTAATCTCAGGAACCATTGTGCCGATTTGAAAAATTCTTTCTGTGGGCATTTATCGAGGAAGGCTTTAGCCTATATAACATCACGCTACGGCCAGTAGAAGCGAAGCAGTAGTTAAAAATGTTGCAAAAACGGGGAAACTTTACTAAATTCCACGCAGGCGGAGTCGCGGACAACAGCTAGTACTTAGATATGTCTCGAACCTGTGAGCAGTGATAGTTACTTTCACTTACCACAAAGCCTCATCCTGATAAATGCGTGTCAAAGAAATAGTATTAACTGTGGACAATTTGTTTGACGTTTAGAAACCTTTGGCCCTCAATAAATAGTCCTAAATTTATCGCATCAAGGTTCACTTCACTTGCTACCGAATTATACAACCCTACAGTTTTGCTCTAATTGTTATCTATGTATTTGCCACAATACCTTTCTTACTTCTCTTTTTCTCTAGCCCATTAAGACTCCACTCTTGGGCACGGGCCCCCTCCAGTTTAGGTGGGATTATAGTCTACTGTGCCGCGCTGAACAAATGTATTGGCACAAGGTTATTTTTCGAGATTTCCGTCTCTCACGGTCTCACAGAGAATGTTATCTATGTGCAATATGACTTAGCTGGCTTTTACAGCACCTTGGGGAGGAAATGAGGTTGTGACACTTGTTTTCTTAATCCGTCATCAAACTATCTTATCTAAATTATGAATTTGTAAAAATTAAGTAATAAGTATGGAACATACGAATCTGGTACCCATAATAAAAGTTTAGGATTATAGCTTACTTTGGGACCAGAGGACGTTATGTGAAATATCCATTATTATTTTTAAAAAGAATGTAATATTCATTAACTGATTTTTAAAAGCTTGAGCCTTAAAATCTATGTAAAGTAAACATGTATGTAACTTTGAACTCTTGAGTATTTTTTAAGTGTGTGCTAATTATAATTTTTCGTTCATCTTTAAGTGAGCAATCATGGGCTCATTACATAATAACATTCAACAGGAAACAAATAAAAAAATGTAATCATTTAATACAATTATCGTTTAATGCTTTAAATCTTATTATGTTGGTATTCAAAATTTCATTTATTAGGTTGGTATTCCAGCGTGTTTTTTAGTTTTTGAACTAAGTAAATTATTTTTGTAATTTCGAACCACGGTCAGTAGTTCGTAACTAACTACAGTAGCAGACTACGTTCCACAACAAGTTCTGGATCTCATCTAATTGCCTTTGTTTTAAAACTATAGTATTAATTCTATTATTCCCTTAGAAGCTCTACGGAGTTAATTCTCATGTTGGCAAACATGTTCTATTATAAAGGTTTAACAAATTATGTGCATTGGTATTATGTAGTGCATTATATATAGACGAGCATCGCAGTCTAGTGGTTCATGTAACGGACTGTCGTTCACGAGTTCGCGGGTGCAATTCCCTCTCGGGACAATCATTTATGTGATATTTATAATTGTCATACGAATGCTTGTATCGCGCCGGGGTATTTCTAAGCATTAAAAGTATGTATTTACAAAAGAAAAGTAGTATATGCAGTATATATCAGTAATCATATAACACAAGCATGTAAGCTTAGCTTTGGACCAAAGGACGTTGTGTGTTTCCATGAATATTTATTTATTATTAGAATAAAAAAATTGTAAAAGTAAAAAACAAACATAAATATTTATGTCCCTACGGATCCTTTAAGACCTCGTTTAGTTCAGATTTATTGCATTAATTAAATTAGAAATCAATATGTAATTCAATGTTTTAAAGGGGCTTTGAATAACATTCAAAGATTTAGTTACATGGATATAAACAAAGTTAATGATATCATGTTTATTTACATTTGTAAAACATGTTACAAGAAATATAAATTCCATAGATTATTAAATTACAGAACGGATTACTATTGTACCGCTATACATAGCTAAACAAAACAGGGCTTCTGTTCTTAATGAAATGCTAGTTTTAATGTTTGTAATATTCACGACTGCAGTTTAAGAAAACTATGTCATCTACGAGGGGAGGTCCAAAAGTTCGTGGAATGGAGGGGATGGAGTGGGGATAGGGGCGCTCGCTTAGTGTCATACTAATTGGGGACTCATAATTAGTATATAAATGGAGTTTCAGCCCTATTGCGTAATTCGTTTACGAACACTCGCCTGCTAAACACGTCAATCCGGAAGAAAACTGAAACTATGGAGAAAATTGAACACCGTGCGGTCATTAAATTCCTTACCAAGCAAGGAAAGAACGCTCAGACCATTTTGAATGAAATGGAAACTGTTTACGGGGAACAGTGCCCTAGTAAATCAATGATTTATAAGTGGCATGGTCTTTTTAAACATGGTCGGGAGTCGATTGAAGACGACCCCCGCTCAGGAAGGCCAGTTGAGGCCACCACATCAGACATCGTCGAAAAAGTGGAAAAAATTGTACTGGAGGACACCCGTTTTTAGAAAAAACAGTTACCTGCATTAGTTGGAGTATCAGATACCACCATTTTGCGAATCCTACATGACCACCTGGGTATGACAAAAGTCAGTGCAAGATGGGTACCGAGAATGCTCACGCCGCTTCAAAAACAGCAGCGCGTCGAAGCGTCAAAACATTTTTTGGAGTTGTGTGGCGACGATCCTGGACCGATTTTGGAGCGAATTGTTACCGGCGATGAAACATGGGTTCATCACTTTGAGCCTGAGTCCAAACAAGAGTCCATGCAATGGCATAAAAAGGGGACACCACCGCCAAAGAAATTCAAAGTGTCGGAGTCGGCTGGAAAGTTGATGGCTACTGTTTTTTGGGATTGTGAGGGGATAATACTGATTGATTATAAAGAAAAGGGCAGGACCATAACCGGAGAATACTACACAACAATACTAGAAAAATTAAAGGATGCCATCAAAGAAAAACGTCGGGGAAAATTGACCAAGGGCGTGTTGCTCTTGCAAGACAACGCGCCGGTTCACAAGAGCAAAGTTGCAATGGCTGCTCTACACACGCATGGCTTCGAATCACTAGTCCACCCACCCTATAGTCCAGATCTGGCCCCAAGTGATTTTTATTTGTTCCCCAATTTAAAAAAAGACTTAAGGGGAAGGAAATTTTCCGACGACAATGAGGTAAAGGAGGCAATTTTGGCTCATTTTGAGGGAAAAGATAAAAAATATTTTTACGATGGTTTAGAAAAATTAATTCATAGATCTAATAAATGTATTCAGCATAAGGGTGATTATATTGAAAAGGAAAAATAAATTTACTGTTTCATTTTTACTAAAACCCTTTCATTCCACGAACTTTTGAACCTCCCCTCGTATGTATACTTTAATATTATAAAAATGAAGAGTTTGTTTGTTTGTAAGCGCTAATCTCAGGAACCGCTGATCTGATTTGAAAAATTCTTTCAGTGTTGGATACTACATTTATTGGCGAAGGCTATAGGCTATATAACATCATGCTGCGACCAATAGGAGCGAAGCATTAGTGCAACATGTTGCAAAAACGAGTAAATTTTCTTGTCTTTCTGTCATTTGAATTGAGCATACCCCGTCTTAATATACCATGCCTTCATACATGTTTTTATGGTTTCATAAAAGAATATTAAATATTAAACACATGTCTAAAAGTACAATAGTAATCTTGAACTATGGTTTCTGAATACAATAGAGATGAAAAACGGTAGTGATCGGTATATTCTGGCCTTTATTACAAAGGACGGTAAATAGAATAGCCTGTCTATTGACTCTTGGCTTTAACGAATCAGGTTAAGTGGGGCCCATATACTTTGTAGAGCTGCTACGTTATAGAAAAGCCTCTCGAATTGGAATCGTACTCATTCGACTAAGGTTGCTCGTATCTTATACGGATATTTCTTTGACGAGCCTTATTGCGTCGTTGGCATTGTTGTGGACTTCCGGGCAATGATTTGCACACAAATAAATAATTGTCATAAAGGGTCGATTCTCTCTTTGCGGCAACTACTTAATTGTATGATTAGGTATGTCAATATTAACAATATTTCTGTTTTTTTTTCATATGTGTGAAACAACAAGTAATGTTAAAATATTCACAATCTTGTATCCATTGAACAAATATCGTTGTGAAAAAAGTGTGGAATTGAGAAAGTTTTCCCCATTTTTGCAACAGTTTTCACTGATACTTCGCTCATATTGGTCCCAGCATGATGGTTTATAGCCTATAACTGATAAAATGTACTACCCCCCCCCCCCCACTTAGAGAATTTTTCAAATCGGACCATTGCAGTGGTTCCAAGGATAAGCGCGTTTAAACAAACAAACACTTCGGCTTTACAGTGTTAGTATAGATAAAAATAAATATCATAAATAGCACCAAATGTTATGAGGAAACAAAGAATTTAAATATTTATCCAACTTTTTATCACGCACCAAGTAACTAAATGTTAGCTATGTCCATAATATACTCGTAAACAGTTTAGTACAGAAATAAATCTAATAAAAATTGGTCAAGTGCGAGTCGGACTCGCGCACGAAGGGTTCCGCACCATTATCTATGCAACATAAGGCAACGTTATTAATATCGAGCAAGAAACGGTAAAAAAATCATGTTTGTTGTATGGGAGCCCCCCTTAAATATTTATTTTATTTTTAGTATTTGTTGTTATAGCGGCAATAGAAATACATCATCTGTGAAAATTTCAACTGTCTAGCTATCACCGTTCTTGAGATACAGCCTGGTGACAGACGGACGGACGGACGGACGGACAGCGAAGTCTCAGTAATAGGGTCCCGTTTTTACCCTTTGGGTACGGAACCCTAAAAACAAACACTTTTAAATTTATTGCTTTATTAAAAATAAAATGGTAACGAAATCAAATAGATAGTTCATTGAACCACAAATAATAATAGCAAATAAACTATTAAAAAAATTGGTCAAGTGCGAGTCGGACTCACGCACGAATAGTTCCGTACCATTATCTATGCAACATAAGGCACGTTATTAATAAATGATTGCTCATTTATTAATAACGTGCCTTATGTTGCATAGATAATGGTACGGAACTTGAATGAAATGAACTTGAATGAAATGAACTTGTTGTTTGCACAACACACACAATACTTAATTAATCACGTTTGTTGTATGAGAGCAAGAAACGGTAAAAAAAATCATGTTTGTTGTATGGGAGCCCCCCTTAAATATTTATTTTATTTTATTTTTAGTATTTGTTGTTATACCGGCAATAGAAATACATCATCTGTGAAAATTTCAACTCTCTAGCTATCACCGTTCTTGAGATACAGCCTGGTGACAGAGGGGTTCCGTACCCAAAGGGTAAAAACGGGACCCTATTACTGAGACTTCGCTGTCCGTCCGTCCGTCCGTCTGTCACCAGGCTGTATCTCAAGAACGGTGATAGCTAGAGAGTTGAAAGTTTCACAGATGATGTATTTCTATTGCCGCTATAACAACAAATACTAAAAATAAAATAAAATAAATATTTAAGGGGGGCTCCCATACAACAAACATGATTTTTTTACCGTTTTTGCTCGATACTAATAACGTTGACAGGTAGACGCTTTAACTACGAGTATGTGCCTTATGTTGCATAGATAATGATACGGAACCCTTCGTGCGCGAGTCCGACTCTCACTTGACCAATTTTTTCTTATCCCACGGGAACATTGCATTCTTTCGGGATAAAAAGTAGCCTTAAGTGTTACAAAAATCCATACTCACAAATTATCACATTTATTTATTTTTGTTTAATTGTTTTTTAACCACCTTAAAAAAAGCAGGAGATTCTCAATTCGTCTGTATGTTCTTTTTTATTTTAACTTTTTTTGTTTGTTACCTCATAACTTTTCACTGGGCCCGTTTGGCCCCATTGGCACCAGGTCAGGATCTTATGGTTATCTCCTGAGGAATCGAAGAAAACCCTCAAATTTCAATGCCAAATATAGGTATGCCATCCACATTGAGCTTTACAATGGGAGTTCGGGCCTTAACCAAACCCAGTCCTGGTTCCGATCATGAGAATAAGAATCCTTTGATTACTCAGTTGCTACGGAATCTTAATAAAATATAGAAAATAATATAATGTTCATTTGACTGTCCACAAATGGAGGGTGAGCAGAGAGACAGACAATAACAATAATGGCACCAAACAGTCTCGCCGTTGCGTGTCTGGAAGATGTTTATACAAAATGTTTATATACTTTACAACATAAACACACAGACGCTGAGAGATCCTTAAGTAACGAAAAATTGCTTTAATATTTTAAAGCTTATTTGTACGTCTGTGGCAGTGAACTGTTAAAATTATTGTATTTATTTAGATTTTCCATGATATATAGCGATTTTCTCTGTCTCTCGTCCATCGTTATAGACAATAAGTAAAAGACCGTGACAAGACGGAACAAGATTACAAGTGTCACCATTTTTTCCCCAGGGAGAGCCTTAAGCGGAGGAGGTCCGTGCCTAATATTTAGACGTACATGAGCTGGAGAGAGTGAGGATATACTCCTCATAATTTTTCACACATTTAAGATATTGTGTTATTTTTGGTTTAGGTACAAATTAATCTTGCTTCCTAACATCATTTGAGTTTGTTATCTTAGCAAAGAAAAAAATATATTTGTGACCTAATAAAATGACTTTATATCGTTCAAAATGCCGTTTCGCTTACTTTATTTCATTTCGCTACTAAAACAATTCTGTGGCTGGATCAATTTTGGTTAAGTTTTTTGTTTGAATTTAATCGCAAAATCGTGGAAACCTTTCAAAATGCTTTCAAAAGTTTTCATGTATTACAGAGAAACAAATTCGATTTAGACTCTTTTAAAAGTTATGAGTCACTGTCGACAACTGAAAAATATTTTTTTTTTAACTAATCAAGGATGTTTTTGGTGCATTGATTTTTGTAACTCATAATTAGTGTTTATCAATACTCCCTATGACTGACTGCCATTTTTAGGGTTTCGTACAAAAAATAAATCGGTGTCCGACTGTCTGTCGGTCTGTCTGTTTGTCCGTCAAACTTTTATTACTCAGCAACGGCTGAAAGTATCAACCTGTTTTTTTCTAATCAAGTAAATACCTTAAATTTAAGTTACCATACATAAGTTAAGTAAAAATAGTTTTTATATATTGGTGCCGATTCTACGTATGAAACTAAACTTAACTAAAAATTAAAATTGATAGCGTCATTATCACAATTCCGCAATGTTAACTGAACTTTCTTATTATAAAAACTGTGTACTCTAGACTAACGATTTTAATTTATATAAATGTATACAAATAGCAAATAATAGATATATTGACACTACCAATTTTCATTTTTTAGTTAAGCTTAGTTAAGTCGAGCGCGTAGAATCGGCAGCATTGTCTGTCTGAGAATGGATTAGTATATACTGATGTAAAAATAGATTATAGACATATGTATAGACTGCAACTAAATACTCAAATGATACGCCAATATCATAACTTGGCATTTTCTCTTAGCGGGTAAAATGTTCTCTCAAACATGACCATATCAGCATAAAACGTATATACACCTTAGGAGTTATGAACTACGAGTATATGCTTTGACACAAAGTGTCTCCCGGGACCGATCGTTAAATAGATTTACTTGCCACTTTATCTATTTTGAGGTAAAGTTTGTAATTTGTATATAGGGGTGATCTCCGATAGTACCTAGTAATAAATAAATATTCATGGACATTTCACACAACATCCTCTGGTCCCAAGCTAAGCTTTTACGTTTGTGTTATATCAGAATACGGATATACTACATACTACTCTACCACTGTACCACTACTTCTTTTGTAAATACATACTTATAATACATAGTAAACACCCAGACGCAGTACAAACACACAATTAATTAATTGTCCCGTGCGGGAATCGAGCCCGTGACCTCGTGAACGTCAGTCCACACACATAAATATTTATGTGGTTTCAAGTCGGGTAAGTGATGTAGTATGTAGCCATAGATAACAGATAAATCTGTGAAAGTAATTAAATAAATAAATCCAATACAGGATGAATGATATTAATTGGTCTCTATACAACGAAATCTGTAAGACAGCTAAATATATTGCATTACATGCGTAATAAATGTTTCACATCTGCTTTAAAAAATGATTGACAACCCTTACCAAACTGAACCATCGCCTATTGAACAAGGTTCATATCAAATTAGTGAACATACGTGAAGTAAAGTAATGCAATATTGTCTTGCATTATTGTTAGAACATTATAATTACAAATGTGAGAAATTGAGTGAAATCGTCTTTTGAACAAAATTCTCTTGTCACAGAGTTAACCTCTATTCTTCACCGATTCTTATGAAATTTTATAGTGTATGTTTAGTTAGTTTGCGAATTAGATGTAAAACATTTTATACCCGTAATACGAATGGCAATCAAACGCAGGTAAGACTCTGGGGCACGTGTTAAGTATATACCTACCTAACTAGCTGTTGTCAATTAACGCAAAAAGCAATATTACATTAAAATAATTACAAAATAATATATATTTTTGAAAACCATGTACATACATATTATGTTATTAGTGAATATTTCAAGTCAGTTTTATCGCTGCAGTTACATTCTGTATGTAAGTATTATATTGTCTGCAATTTATAAAGAATGTGTGTAAGCCAGTGTAAGCCCTTAACATGAGTTTAGTCAAAATGAAGACTATATTTTCCTTTTTTATGAGCATTTTACGAGCAACCAGCTAAATTGGAAACAGGTAGGTTGCGTATACGCTGAGATCATGAACACGTAAACATTATTAAATTTATATGTTCGGCACTTTATAAATTGTTATTGGATCGGATAAATTGTTAAAGAACGCCAAGAAAAATATTTAAAACTAGCTGTTGCCCGCGACTCCACCCGCGCGCCAATTTTTTTTTTCGCAATAAAAGATAGCCTATATCCTTTCTCAGGGTCTAAAGATTGTCTGTGCCAAATTTCATCAAAATCGGTTGAGAGGTTTAAGCGGGAAAGCGTAACAGACAGACAGACAGAGTTACTTTCGCATTTATAATATTAGTAGGGATTTCTAAGCATATCTATGCACTACACATTTGAAATGAGAATAGGATTGGCATTGACCTCTATCTGTCAAAAGTGATTTGAAAAGTACTGTCAGCAACGAAACTTTACTTGCGAATTAATAAAGTTTTTTTTAATGTTTTTTCTAATCTCAGATAATCTAAGTGTAACATCTAAAATTATTTAGTGATAATACTCATAATATTGTTAAAAAGAATAACTATTTTATTTAATTATTTCGTCGTTGTATAGAATTGTTTTTATGTTTAACTACTAAGCGCCATTTTGTGGTTGTTAGTGTGTTTGTCGAGTTATGAAGCGTGCTTTAATCTTTATTTTTAACGCTGTTAGCTATATGGTTGATTCTCGCTAAATAAATTAAATTTGTTGTTATTTGTCCCAGTTTTTGTTTGTAAGTGTTTTTATTTTGTATTCGTCTTTATTTGTTATTGTCTTTAATTGTAGTTATCTCGCTAACTGCTCGAAAATATTAAGTAAATGATAACGATAAAGTGATAACTGAATTATGTATATTAAAAAATATCTTATTTTGTTGTCCCTACCAAAATTGTTCGAATTAACATCTATGACATCACAACATACATGGCGCGGGGTCAATCCTGTTCACATTTGAACCGATTTAATTTGTCCGTGTGGTGACGGATTAAGAATACAAGTGTCACCAATCCATTTACTCCGCGGGGTAAAATGCCACTGGATATTACACATCCTCTGTGAGAGACGGAAAACTCAAAAATTAACACTACGGCTACACGCCTAGTCACCGCGGCATAGTCGAATATTATACCTTCCAAAGTTGAGAAGGTCCGTGCCCAACAGTGAGACATTAAAACGCATAATTATTATACATATTATTACATTAGTTGACGTCCAATGTTCATCATCTTCGCCGACACCTGAAGGCAGTTCCACCATCGTCTCCAACCAGTTGCGACCTGCAGACAAACACATATATTTAATGTACGAGCTAAACATGTAAGGTAGGTTAAAGTTCAATATATCATAACTCTTTATTGATTTATTTTCTTATTTCTTGTAAAGCGAAAAATTTTGCTCTGTCTCTATTATTTTATTTTATGTTAATATATAACATAAAATAAAATAATAGAGACAGGGCTAAATTTTAAACTTGAAAGCTTTCGCCGCCCTTCTTAGGCTGGCCGCCCTGGGCTATGGCCCTTATGACCCTAGGGTAAATACGCCTCTACCTTGAATCAACCACCTAACGCGAGCTTATGCAGATGTTAGTCAAGGTTCTTAGCCATAAGACCATAGACCATTTTTACGAACAGCAGAATGATTGAAGAGTCCAAATCCTACATGTTATTTGTCGTATTTTATTTATTGATCTTTCTAATTTGTTGCACTTTAAAATAATATTTAATTTAACCTCTACCCATTTAGTACAAAAAAGCCCAAATAATTCTTAAGTGTATACCTATTAAAATCCTTTGAGAAATTATCCTTAAACAATATAATGAAAACTGTTGCTATTCATTTATACAAATCAACACAAATATTAATTAAATTTGTACGTCTGGTGTACCTAAGTGTAAAATTAAGTGGCGTCTCTTGCACTGCTTTGTTAATTTTGCACATAAAACCAATCAAACTTTAGTCTGTGTGTTTAAGCGACGATGTTTACAGTGAATCATTGTGAGGATTAGTTATAATATAACTTTGTATATATCTATGTTTATCATAACTTTTAGAAAAGGTAAAGAAAGTGTACCAATATGTCTTCATGTATGTACAGGATTCGGTGTTCTAACCAGAATTAAGAAACAAATAATTGTTTGTTTGTTTGTTTGAACGCGCTAATCTCAGGGACCATTGGTCCTATTTGAAATTTTTTTTCTGTGTTGTACAATATATTTATCGAGAAAGACTTTAAGGTATATAACATCAAGCTGCGACCAATAGGAGCGAAGCATCACTAAAAAATGCTGTAAGAATGGAGAAGTTCTCTAAATTCTACGAATACGAAGTCGCTGGCAACAGCTAGTTTAGATATATCTTATCTATACAAAAACTAGCTACAAGAAAATAATAACTGTATATTTTGATTTCACTAGTTTTCGCCACATGCTACACGAAATCTTTTCCAAATGAATATCTTGTTCAATCAAAAACTGAAACCCTTTTCATCGCAATAACAGAAGGATCCGACTATGGCAAGTGGACAAAAGTTATTTTCAAAGATTCCATTACATAGATAAATACCACGAAACTAATAAAAACTTGTTGATAAAATATGTGCGTCGATGTCGAAGAATCTATAACTCTTAAATAGATTTCGAGTACTTGAAGGACCCATTAGAAAATCAGCCTTAGATCTCTGCGAACCTAACATTAGCTGAAATGGGTGCCTTTGACACGATGTACACTATATTTTGTAACTATAAAACAAAACTTGTTCTGTAACTGTATATTGTGTTGAACAGTAATAAAACATTCTTTCTTTCTACACGACCCGACCAATGAAATTATGTTAAAGAGTTTGTTTGCGTTACTTTAGCACCCCGCCGACGCGGCATATATTTGTCATAGAAAATATCGCGCCTAGCTGCTCCTGTCCTCTGCCTCCTCCGTAGCATACTTGTCGTAGCACTGCTACCAATTGTGCTACGAAAACTGTCTACTAATTATGGATACAATCAGTCAAAATAAACCACTTAATCAATAAGGCTTTAAATTATTTCTTTCTAAAGAATATTAGTAAGTACATTTTCTCAAATTCGCAAACAAATAGAATTCAGAAACAATTGAATTGTGCAGAAACTTAATAATCTGTTTCTAGCAATGAATTGTGAAACATTTTCTCTGAAAACAAACCTTGTTATCATCGAACTGCGTGGAGTATGTTTATTCATGAAATAGACAATAGAGAGAGGTATACACTCGTAAATTTTGTTTTGGTTGACTGTAGTTCTGATATGGCTTTGATCATAAATATGCATACATGTGGAATGGGAAAAAACGTTATTTATCATTGTTGCCGCCATATATCGGCGCAATTATTAATCACTCTTTTTGTAGGTAGATCTATTTTCCTATCCGTTGCCCGCGCCCTCTCCCCGACCTAATTGCGTACTGACTCTCGTTCAAACCGCCGCCCGGGAGCCACGCTATGCTCTCGTGAGAAAAGAAGTCACGTACTCGCCGCGACACGAGGACTACGCTCTGTTCTCGTGGAGGAAGACTCAGAAGAAGTCGCTAACCGCACCACGGAAGACCGCTACGTCTTTCCGTGGAAGAAGAAGACGCGCCTAAGGTCATTGTCGGACCAGTGTGTGTCGCGAACCGCACGAAAGACATTGTGTCGTCGTTAATAAACCGCGAGTGTTAAATTACTAAAATCGCTGCAATATATGACGTACGTCGTGTTGCCTAAAACTCCGAATTGTGAACTATTAATGATATTCGCGAGTGCATATGTTTAGACCAAACTGTGCGCCTATAACCGCAAGAATTACCTGTCCTGCCTTACAACCAGGACTGTGGAGATCAGAATAAGAAGACGAACAAGAGAAGATTGTGGTGAGTCGCATGTCTCCATTTAATATCCTTCCTGTTTCCGTCTATAGGGCAACGTAGTTTGATCCTCCTTATCTGTATCTTCTTATAATTTAGATCCTAGTAAGACCTACCACAAACCTCTGTGGCTTTATACGGCAAGGGTCTGGATTCCGCACCGCCAAACTTTAGTTCTTCTGGACGAGTTTTGTACCCCCCGCGCACCTCTGTCTTATATAGGCAGGGGCGCTAACAATCATGGAAAATGGAATTCAAAACCGTGTTTTCCAGTAGTTGCAAATAAAGGTTTGACGGGCATCGTGGTCTAGTAACTAGACCTAAACTAGACTCTAGTTTATAAATGTCATACAAATGTTTGTACTGCGTCTGGGTGTTTCTATGTATAATAAGTATGTATTTACAAAAGAAAAGTTGTTTATTTAGTATATCCGTATCCTGGTATCCATAACACCAGCATATAAGCTTAGCTTGGGATCAGAGGACGTTGTGTGAATTGTCCATGAATATTTATTAAAAAAAAAAGAAAATAAGTTTGAATATCACTATTAAGTATCTCGATTACAATCATGTATGGGTGAAATTATTTCCTTAACATTAACTTTGTTTATGTATTTCGACAATTAACTATATCATGGGTCCTACGGAGTCAAAGACGTAACAAAAGTACTGGGTACAGTTAATGTACGTACTTGTAGCGAGTTAATGTTACATGTTTTATTGTTCCACTTCCTTGTGTTTCGTAGTTACAGAAGATTACTTAGTATATGTACCTAATTTTAGTCTAGTTTTAATGTAGGTTTCTTATTTTATTGTTTGTGTAATCATGTCTTTTGTATAAGTAAAGAGAGCTAATTATGTACTTTGCTACGAATTATATACTTAATATGCACTTTTATGAAAGAAGTAAGATATTATATGTTTGCGTGCTCTGTCAATATATGAACGAAATGATTAGTGTATAATAAAATAAATATTCATGGACATTTCACACAACGTCCTCTGGTCCCAAGCTAAGCTTATATGCTTGTGTTATGGGTACCAGAATACGGATAGAATACATATACTATTTTTCTTTTGTAAATATATACTTATAATACATAGAAACACCCAGACACAGTACAAACATTTGTAGGACCGTTAGAAAAATGACACAAATGATTGTCCCGAGCGGGAATCTAAGCCGCGACTTCTTGATCGGCAGTCCGTTACCAGAACCACTACACCACGAGGCCCGTCAAGTGTATAGAAATGTTCACGGCATCAAAACATTTTTAATCTGTGTTTATTGTACAAACACAGGTCAGGCGATCAAGCCGATCAACGCACAGTAAACCTAACCGCTACTCTCGCATATGTAGGAGAATTCAGCATGTGATTTTGCTACGAATAATTAAAATGCACTATTCCGTACCAACCAGCGCCTTTCTCTAACGTTGCCGTTGGTGCGTTAGTAGATGGTTACTAGTGGTTAAGAAAAATCTCGTAACGTGGTTTCCATCGGGCGTGATCTGTTTATAGCGTCTTCCTGTACTTACGTAACAACAGTCCTCTAATGACGTCTGCTTGTCATAATTGCTGTTGCATCTAAAATTGTCGGCACTATACATATACAACAGACTGATGTTTGTAGCAGTAAATTACGTAGTCAACGTAAAATTGCGATGTTAGGGCTCCCACACAAAACTGCGAACTCGCATCGCATCGCAAATATCTGCGAACTCGCTTCCTAAAAACACGTCCAATACACTTGAAGGTATGGTTGCCCTACCACACGTTTGCCGCACAAAATCGTATCGCATCGCATCGCAGTTTTGTGTGGGAGCCCTTAATTATAAAACAAAATAATATTCATAGCCAATTTCTAAATTAAGATAGACCACGTAAATAAAAAATCTTTTGTTCCAAATTTGAAAAAAAAGAAACAGTTTTTGAAAATATTCATCTATCGGTAGAATACAAAATAATGCTTTCTTTTCCAATCTTATTGTAATGTAAGTAATAATCATATATTATTATATATCCTATATTATATGTTTTATCTATGTTATGTATTATGCTGTATGTTCTTCTTGTGTGTTCATTTTTCTGTAAATTGATTTCAATAAAATTAGGAACTGTGTCTTTTCTGTAATTCTATGACTTTCTTTCTATTCAAGAGTGACAGACAACATTAATCAGCGTCAGACGGAATTGATACTGTTTTACACGTACTCCATACAACATCTGTGACAATGACGAAGAAATATAGATTAGAGACTGTTCTTTTCAACCTTAATTATTTAAAAAAATATGTAATTAAAGGAAATCTCAACTATTACTATATAGATTGCGTCTCCTTCACGATAATATCTCTAAACATTAAAAACTAACGCTTAGGTACTTTACACGTAAATTCCTTAACAAAATCTTTAGGTTTTATTCATCATAACACATGTTCAGTGAATAGTGAACAAATTCAAACAACTGTTTACTCCTTTTCAAAGCAAGAAAAATCTTCGTGGGAATTTTGGCTATCTTTGTTAAATACTACACTCATATTAATAAAAAGCAAAACATGGATCCCAGCTTAATTTCAGGAAACCTCAGGCCGCTGTCTAGGGATAATAAAATTACAAATAATTAATTGTGCCGCTGCCACACCGACTGCATCAGACGGCATTTATAGGCAAACTATATATTTTCATAACTAACTGCATATTTCTTGATTGAGTTTCAGAAAATCAATAATATTGAAGTCTAAACAACAGATACTATTCGTTTAATACGGTCCAATTGTGGGACGTATGTAGGTTGAGCAGGAAATGACACCTACGGGTGGACGTGAACAAACAGTTTGAAATGGAAACCTGGATTATGTTACGGATATTTGATAGAAAACTAACTGTATGGTGCATTTGTTGAATTTTAACATACAGTTACATACTGGCTTTTTTACTTCAAGGCGGCTGGGAAAATAAGAGCATCTTCCAAGTAATTTAATCACTGTTAAACTAATCAGCTTTGATGTTTCTGAACATATTTTTAGCTATAAAAATAATTATTTAACGCGGGAAAGGTAGTCTAGGTAAAATTTACGCATGTTATTTAGAAAACAAATTATCTGTTTCAAACAAGCAGGATTTCGTATTTGTGCAAACATTACCTAAACTCGAGCGTAATCATTTTGTGAAAGATTTACATGACACATATAGACGTGGTTATACGTGAGATTGCGATGATAAACGTCTATAATGCTCTCGCGCTGCTCTAATAAGTAGTTCGCTCGTGGAATAATTTACATAACCTTAATGAAAGTCCTATCTGTTATAACAACTATTTTGTTGGTTCTCTCCAGCCCATTTACGTCCCACTGTTGGGAACGGGCTTCCTTCACTTTGAAAGATTATGGTCTACTATGCCGCGCTGACCAAGCGTGTTGGCACACCGTTTACTTTCGAGTTTTCCGTCTCTCTCAGAGATTGTTATCTATGTACAATATTCTTTGGCTGGCTTTTATAACCTTGGGGAAGAAAAGGTGTGGTAACACTTGTATTCTTAATCCGGCACCATACAGCAGTGGTATTCAGTAAGAAAAAGTGAAGTGAATTTTCGGTGAATCTTGATCACGTGACAGCGATCCTCCAATAAAAATAGAGGAGCGCTGTCACGTGATTAAGATTCACCCAAAAATTCCCTTCACTTTTTCTTACTGAATACCATTGCTGATATTTGTTGGTTAAACAACATTGACTATTTATTTCGCAAACCTAACATCCAAAAATTAATATACTTAAGCTTTTTTTTTCTTTTCTTTTCCTTAACTATGAAGGATTGGCTTCTCATTGTACTTTAGCTTTTATTAGTATTTTTTATTTTTATATCTTGGACAATTCACACAACGTCCAGAATATATACCAGAATATGGATATACTACATATACTACTTTTCTTTTGTAAATACATTTACATTATAAATACATAGAAACACCCAGACGCAGTACAAACATTTGTATGACATTTATAAACATAAACATCATACACTATTCAGGTATTGCATTTGTTTACAATAATTGTTTCTAAATAACTGATTGCTTAGTGGCGAATTTTATCAAGTTTGGTAGTCTATTGTTAATTTTTTGTGGTTATAATGTGCCATTGAGCTACCATTGTGACACAATTCATTTAGCAGACTTAGGGCCCTGAGCAGGAATCGAACCCGAGAGCTCGTGATCGGCAGTCCGTTACATGAACCACTAGACCACGAAGCCCGTCATAGTAACATGTTTTAAAAGCAATTTGTACCTCATCCATAAATCTGCCAACAACATAATATTGGCACAGTCACCGTAATGTACGGTTCGTCTGTTTATCCAATACAACTAAACGACGTCGTAAACTATAACTATGGCTTCATAATAATCTCGTATAAAAACTTAGAACAACTAAATAAATAAAGACGGAGCGCTATACAATATTTTTAAAAGCATATGGCCCTAATAATGTATGTATTTTAAGATTAATTTGTGAAGTGTAGGTAATTTTAGTGCAAAATATAAACACGGTGCGATCACCCTCTATAACTGTAGAAAAATCTTAGCGCGTATATTAATAACTAGCTGTTGCCCGCGACTTCGTACGTGTCGAACTTAAAAAACTCTTCGTTTTTGCAACGATTTTCACTGTTGCTTCGCTCCTATTAGTCTCAGCGTGATGATAAAGAGCCTATAGCCTTCCTCGATAACTGGACTGTCCAACACAAAAAGAATTTAAGAGTAGTTCCTGAGAATAGCGCGTTTAAACAAACAAACTCTTCAGCTTCATAATATTAGTAGAGATAGGTGATAAACAAACACTTGCAGTTGCTATAAATATTATTGATTTGCTTTTACATGATTAGATTTTTATTTACCATACTAATTAAGTAAAATTTTAATGTTAATACTTGAGTAATGCCGTTTCAAGCCAATTTTTATATTTATTTTTCTAGCCAATATTGGTGCTCCGTCTTCTTTTTACTGGTCTATGTTTACGTACGGAACTAATCCATAATTCTAAGGTGAAAAACACTGTATTTATTTTTATTAGCTGCCAATTTTAACGCACTGTTGAAACCATGTTTTATTTATAGATTAGCCACTTGACTATGCTATGTTGATGGTAAGTGATGATGTAATCGTATGTTGTAATAGATTGGTGTAAATCTGTAAAATCTTTTTTATGTCTTACCAAAAATATATTTTTATCAGCTGCACCCTTAATCCTTAGGAACGTACTTTCGGCTAAGACGCTAAAATCTTTTTTTATTTTTTTTATATAATACATGTTGATGCTTGACTGCATTCCACCTGATAGTAAGTGATAATGTAGCCTTATATGGTAAATCGCAAAACTATGTTAGAAATATATTCACTCTTCTCTTAATCTTCTAATTAGTCCCTATTAACTTGACTGATTCTGATTTTATCATTTAGTTTTGATGTCCAATGCAAGCATGATCTTTTAGTTCTTAAACTAAGTACCTAACTAACTAATATTTATGAATAACATACCTAGTTATTTAAAATTAATAGTTAGATATCTGCATGGTAGTCGATTAGAGGGTTACTTCGATAAGAATTCACAATGATAGAGCCACATAGAGACTCCTAGTAAATAACATAAACACACAACATGTCATGTTTTGCTAATAAAGACGATAAACTTGTAACTTAATCCTAAACAAATATGCCTCGTCACTATGGTATAGTAGTGTAAATATCTTCCCGATAAGATATCCACGTTTCTCTTTTCAGCCCATTGATGTCCCACTGTTGGGCACAGGCCTCCTGCAGTTTGGAAGGGATTATGGTCTACTGTACCGCGCTGCCCAGGAGTGTTGGCACAGGGTTTATTGTCGAGTATTTTCGTCCCTCAGAGAAGATTTTATTTGTGTACAATATTCCTTAGCTGGCTGTAAAGCACACTGGGAAAGAAAAGGGGTGATGACAATTGTATTCTTAATCCGTCACCGCACGGACAATCTAGGTTTAATAGTAGGATAATGGGGCTTTTATCGGCAGAAGAAGAATAGATATTATTCTATTATTTGTCCTAAGATGTTTAAATAAGGAATACATTAACGAACACCCTATCAATGCTGTAAGTAAACCTACCCCCTGACAAATAAATTAATCCCCTGACGTCTTAATCCCAATTAACAGATAAGTATCAAACATGGCTGTCTGTGCAAATAGCAATCAACCGAACTCTATTATCTATGACTCCGCCATATTGTATTCGTGACTGATGACATATCATTTGAAATGCGAACACATTAACATGTAGATCGATTATGCTACTACCCTCAATATTCGATTGATTGATACCGTCATATTAATATTACTAGTTATTGCGTGGAATTTAGGAAATATTACCTGATTTTGTAACATTTTTCACTAATAATTCGCTCCTATTGGTCGCAGCGTGATATTATGTAGCCTCGATAAATGGAATTTTTCAAATCGAGCCAGTAGTTCTTGAGATTAGCGCGTTCAAATAAACAAACTCTTCAGCTTTATAATATTACTAACTGAAGCCCGCGACTTCATGCCCGTGAAATTCCTATTCCTTCCGCTTCTCGTCAAATTTTGGTCAATTTACACCATATCTTTATAAATTGGAGCCTATATGTTATTCTGATGTTTAAAAGCTACATTATTGTAAAGTTTCATTAAAATCCATTTAGTAGTTTTTGCATGAAAGAGTAACAAACATCCAAACACCCCCACTCACAAACTTTCATATTTATAATATTAGTAGGATAGTATAGATTTCATGTTCATCATTTCATGAATTTACAGTAGAAAAGATTTTCGAAAAAAACCTTAGTAAATACACCTGTATATATTTTAGTAATAAACATACATATTACATTTTTATAATACTCCAACTCAAACAATTGTGTTTATAGGTGCCTATCCTCTTGAGGAAATCGAACCAACGATTTACGCTACCGGCTACGCATACGGTCAAAATACCTGAACCTGAATTTGATGTCCAATCAAACCAATCATAAGTCAATTTTATTGGCTTTATTAATGTTGTTAAGATTTTCAGCAAGGTTTTCCATAAAGGAGTCATTAGATTTTAACAAGAAAAGGAATTAAATGCGGTAGAGCTTTTTACAAATTGAATTAACCACATACTTAAGAGTCCCGGTCTCAAATCATGGCCTTTTTACTAAATTGGAGGATGAAAAAGTTTTTGGTCCTTTCTTTGTTACACGGTCATGTTGGTATTATTAAACAACAATGGTGAGTTCTTATAATAAGCAGTTTCCAGCCAGTGTGCACGTTAACTACTTATCAAATGAAAATTCCGAATGCTGCGACGTTTTTAATGTTTTCTTTTGGTTGCAAAGTAATGTTAAATAGCCTAAAGCCTTCCTCAATACACGGACTTCGATAGTCCATTTATTCAGGAAAGCTTCAAACACAAAAATATTATTTTTAATTGGACCCGTGGTTTTCGAGTTTAGCGCGTTCAAACAAACAAACTCTTCAACTTTATAATATTATCGGTTTCATTGGCATTTAACTAACATATTACTCACTAGCCCTACCTATCTCAAAAAACGTTTTACGTTTCTCCATGACACACATTTGAGAACCTTAAGATCATCGGAAAATTTGCGATTAGCATTGACACTGCACTCTACTAGATTCTTTAACAAATCTTTTACTATAGAGGCAGCTCTGCTATGGAACGCATTACCAAAATCCATTAAAAATGCGCAATCTTTTGTTTCGTTTAATAAACGTATCAATGAACATTATCTACTGCTACAAACCACGTAAAATTCAATCCAAACTTCTCATCATTATGTTTATGTATATATGTATTTAAGTATTATAATCTATTTAGAATTATGTATAGGTTTATGTACGTTTATGGATCTATATCTCGATATGTGTATGTATATCTGTAGTATGTATTGATTATGCGTAATATAAGATTTTTCTTCTTACTTGGAATTTATACATAGCAAGTACACCACTAATACCCCTTTCCAAATAAACTGAGTCCATCTAAAGGTTGTCTGGAAGAGATCGCATATTGCGATAAGACCGCCAATTGTACATGTTTTATTGTTATATTAGTTTTAAGTGACATGTAATTTATGGTGTACAATAAAGTGTATTCTATTCTATTCTATTCTATATTATATTATGTAGTTTTGATCAAAATAAACTTAAAGTTAAATTACAAATGGCAAGCCTAATCGAAACAATTTAAGTAAAAAAAAAAAAATTATATACCATAGCAGTGGTTTCCGCGTTCATTGGCAAATACATACACACTGTAAAAGGCGTAGGTACATCAGCACATTTTATTTTCTTCGTTCTTTATTAAAATTATTAAAATAGAATAAATTAACTCTCCTCGGGCTTCAAGATACACAACGGTTTGTGATGTGGTTTTGAAAAAAACCACATCGAAATCCGTTTTGAGGAATTTGGAAATTAAAATATCCAAATTCCTAAAAAATCGTTTACCCTATAGAGAGCTAACCTACTCTTAAGGCGCTAGAATTTATTCACTATTTAAAAACCTTACTGTTAGGTACGAAGACAAGTGAAATGTGTTAACTACTTGAAAACTTAAGAATTATAAATTTGAGATAATTACTTTAATTAAGAAGATACCATGTTCCCGCCCTTACCTTTCATACACGTAAAATTTCTAATCAAGCTCTTTAAAGCACTTTAGTTCTAACCTTTTAAACGTAATTATACGACCCTATGTACTAGCTTTCAAATAGAAAATAATTGTATTAGTATTTTTTTTATTACTTTCCTATATTATAATTTTATAAGAACCTTTTTATATTATGTACTTAAAGAAACTTACCTTGTTTCAGAGTATCTAGCGATGGCATGTCAGTCCGCGGCTTTAGTTACATTGGGCCTAAAACAAAAATAATTTAATTGTTTTAAAAACTAAATAAACATGCTTGGGTTAAACAATCTAACCTTAACAATCCTTGTTTAATTTTAAATTATTTGTTTTGTCATCGATATTCAGCAAAGTGTTTTATTTTCAAAATAATAAGCATTCAAAATAAGAACGGCGTTAATGCCAGTCATGATAGATAGGTCTCTACTACCCATTGATGGTGTTTAATCACGTTTGTTTTAAATAATTGGTCAAGTGCGAGTCGGACTCGCGCACGAAGGGTTCCGTACCATTATCTATGCAACATAAGGCAACGTTATTAATATCGAGCAAGAAACGGTAAAAAAACCATGTTTGTTGTATGGGAGCCCCCCTTAAATATTTATTTTATTTTATTTTTAGTATTTGTTGTTATAGCGGCAATAGAAATACATCATCTGTGAAAATTTCAACTGTCTAGCTATCTAAACTAATTAAACTAATTATCTAAACTAATTAAATCACTCGATTTAATTAGTTTAGTATGATTTTTATCTTATTGCATCTTTATTGCATACCAAAACTTTGATAGGTACATTTATATTTAAGTAACACAAGACATTACAAGAAAATAGTATAACAGAAGGTCTTAATCCAAAAAAGCTAGAAAACTGTAAAAAAGCTTGAATTATTAAAACTAAGATTCTCGCATGACAACTCTCTCTGAAGATAAAAACTTTTCTCCATTTGACGCTAAAGTCTCAACTGCACTGGATTTCCGGTGTTAATTGCAGTACGTTACAAAGTAGCGACTCTACGTCGTATAGAAACATTCTAAAACGTTTCCTAATGGCAATTGTCTTGTCGTTGAATCTAACAACTTTGTTCTAATTGTTTGTAAACAATATTACAATAATATTCTCTATACTATTTATATTTATATTATGCTTTATAGACGTTTATTAGTATGTATTTGTTTATATTTACACACCACATATATTTAAACACTGTCCAATCGACATGTCCAATATATGTCCATGCAGGTTGTCTGGAAGAGATCGCTGACAGCGATAAGACCACCGATTGTACATTAATTGTTTGTATATAAATTGTAAAAATCTGTATCTTTGGTGTGCAATAAAGTATATTGTATTGTATTGTATATTACAATTTGTAGTCATTTAATTCTATCAATTTAGATCAATGAGCAAAATGGTAAAAGGTTAAACATTATGGTTTATATTATGGTTACAACGTTAAGAAGTTCGCTAAAATCGGTTCGCGAAAATTGTCAAAAATTGTTATTCATAATAGTCTTTTTACGATAAAATGTTTATTATCTCTCCGTAAAAGTTATTGTTTAAACCTCCGATAATTCATTATGAATAAGACCATTAGAGTACACATTGGTACCAATTCTACGTGCACAACTGAACTAAAATTAACTAAAAAATGAAAAAAAAAAACTATGGTGTATATTGATTAATTGGCTATTTCGTTGTATACATATTAATTTAAATCATTACGGTCTTATTCATAATAATTTATCGGCGGTTTAAACGGAGATTTTTTCGGAGAGATAATAAACGTTTTAGCGTAAAAAGACTATTATGAATAACAAGTTTGACGATTTAAACTTTTAAGATAAGTCATTATGAATAAGACCGTTAGTCTATAAATAACAGCTTTTTTATCAAGAAAGTTCAGTTAATATTGCTGGATTGAGTTATCGAAAGGGCCTACATCAATATTATCGTATATCATCGCCGACACGTACATATTAACACAGCCAGTAGGCACAGAAAATGAAGAATTAGGGATACTTTTCCTATTTACTCAAAATCTACTAAATATATTTTAATTCTGATTTACGTGTTTCTATATATAATAGTTACTTATGTTTTTAAAGTTATTTCATTAGTTAATACGCGATAATAGACCGACAAATGAAAAAAATAAAAAATTAGAGAGGTTGTTTCGCTAAGATTTTCTATCGAGAAAACTTTTTTCAATCTCGTTTCTGAGTTTATGCGATCCTAGATCATATATTGAAAAAACATATACTTAAAAATTAGAGCTCTAGCCATTCAATCTAAAGAAACAATGAAAACTTCGTACGTAGAAAAATTCACGAAGCTATTTTGGTATCCTCTTAAGTTTAGTTTAGTTATATGTTATGTATGTTTCGCATAATTATGTAAGATGACAGCAAATGATGGAAGTAATATTACTGACGGATATAAATTACGTTATGTGGAACAAAGTTAAATAATAAATTATTAAAATCAACTGAAGATCAAGCTGTTCATAAATTTAAATTAATATTTCTTATAAAATATTTTTTTTTTAAATTTATTGATTTGCTAAAGAATTTCGAAATCATATTATGTGTTTATCTTGGCATCATCATATGCCCCAGATCTCTATATCAAAGCATACGCAACAACACAACCCCACTACTTGGTTTAGCGTCATAATGCAGATGTGATATTCTCATGCACAAGCTATATAAATGTAAAGTTTCATCAAAAATAACTCTATGGTTTGAACGTAAATTTGGAACATACAGAGAAACAAAATATTAGATTTATAATAGAATAGCTATTGACCGCAATTTACAAAACAAACCTTAACAAATTATAAGAAAAAACCATCCTCTTAAACCTATTGAAAAACCGTACCAGAATCCTTTGCGTATTTTTGAAGATATAAGCTCAAATAGAGACATACATACGTCCCTCCGTGTGGTGACGGATTAAGAATACAAGTGTCACCACCCCATCTCCTACCAAGGGTGCTGTAAAAGTCAGCTAAGGGATATTGGACACAGATAACATCCTCTGTGAGAGACGGAAACCTCGAAAATAAACCCTGTGCCAACACGCCTGGTCAGCACGGCACAGTAGACCATAATCCCTCCAAAGTATAGGAGGCTCGTGCCCAACAATGGGACGTAAATGAGCTGGAGAGAACAGGAGAGACATACACTTGTACTATAATATAATATACTTATACTATAATATATATACTTGTTTTACAATAATTAAAGATATCTATTATGGTACCTAATATGATATGAATACTGTTAAATTATGTGTTTGTTAATAGTACTTAATATAGAAAAATAATCGAAAAATTTCCTTCAATTAAAATAATAGCCTCCCAGTAAGTTAGCAACAAGTAACACGATAATTAACAGTACACGCAACCAGCTACAATTAGTCTTGTTACAACACAGTAGGTGTTCTCCGTCCATTTGACGATGAAACTCGCGACGGGACGTCTAGACGACAGAGGCGTTTCAATATACACCATTTAATACACTTAACATGTTTGTAATTGAAAAATACATTGATATAGGTCTCTATATCAATGTATTTTTCAATTACAAACATGTATATAACAATGATGTATATTGTTCTTTGTCATTCCTACTTAGTTAGTCATGAATCAGCTAATTGTAGTCTACGAACTGTTTAATAACTGCGTATTAGTAGGGATCATTATAAAGGTTATAGCGCTATAAAATACAGTTTGTACGTATAATATTGAAAGATAATAGAATTCAATACTAATCCGTCAGGTTGCCATTCTCGTACACTGTTCATTCCTTATGTGTCATACAACTTTTCATCACAATATTGTCATACAGGATAGGCAGTACATAAAATTATATAAAATGACATTGTACATGATATTCGTTTATTTTCCTCAATCACTTACGTATATAAAATAATAATACATGTCACCGTGTCAAAGTTTTTGTTATTTACAATGCTTTAAATTAATTAACTAGTACGGATACTAGATCAATCTAAACTTCTGTATTTACACTAATAATTTATTCAGGCAACGATATATTTTTGTATGTTTGTAAAAAAAACTCATGACTACATGGCGGATTTTGATATGTTTTTTTTATAGTTAGATAGAGTGGTTCAAGAGGATGGCTTTTTTGTATAATCCGTTGAGGTCTGCTTTCTTAATTCCACAAGTACGAAGTTGCGGGCAAGGGCTAGTAACCAACAAATACTTCCCAAAAGCTTGAATTTTATTGTAATTTTTAAAGAGCTCTTATTGCGTATATGAGCGTGCATTACTTTACCCTCAAATAATATTAGATTTTTTTTTCTATTCCTAATTTCACCTCTAAACAATGTTTCATAACCATATTAGTAAATAAATTAAAATCATGACAGTACAAATCACAAATAAGTATACGCGTATAGTATCACGTATACACCACCGTACGGTATATATAAAAACTTATGGTCTTATTCATAATGACTTATCGGAGGTTTAAACGCAGATTTTATCGAAGAGATAATAAACGTTTTAGCGTAAAAAGACTATTGCGAATAACAAGTTTTGACAATTTTCGCGAACCCATTTTAGCGAACTTTTAAACCTCCGATAAGTCATTATGAATAAGACCATTAATAATTAAGAGCCAATTACTCAGACTGATTATGATTACTGAACTAACCCACCTGCGATGTTATGGCATTTATCTATACTTGTTCACTTATAATTTACTAATAGAACAACATACTCGTATATCGTGTTAAAATGATATGCATTTTATTCACTGACTTTTCCGATGGTATTTATTCAAATAAAATCATTTTGTGAGTTTTTCATTTGGTGTCCTTTTTGATCAGTTTTTACCGGACATACCCGAGTTAGATATTTAAATTTATTGACCACAAAGCTAAAATAAGAGGTCCTTTGTAGATAGTAAAATAGATTTTAAGTATAATTTGACTGCATTTACTAATACATAACCCGTCGTAGTTGTAGATAATATTATAACTAACCTACTCCTTGGTTTTAGCGTGATAAATTAGGCTTTGTGTTATTCTGATCTACAAGTTACTGTTAAGAGGATACCAAAATTCTTCTAATTTTTAAGTAAGTATATGTTTTTCAATATATAATCTAGGATCGCATAAACTCAAAAACGCGATTGAAAAAAGTTTTCTCGATAGAAAATCTTAGCAAAACAACCTCTCTCATTTTTTATTTTTTTCATTTGTCGGTCTATTATCGCGTATTAACTAATGAAATAACTTTAAAAACATAAGTAACTATTATATATAGAAACACGTAAATCAGAATTAAAATATATTTAGTAGATTTTGAGTAAACAAAAAAAATAGCCCTAATTCTTCATTTTCTATACCTACAGCTGTGTTAATATGTACATGTCGACGATAATATTGATGTAGGCCCTTAATATCTGTTCAGTTATTGTTTCGTGAAAGAGCAACAAACATTCTTAAAGACATTCACGTCTGTAATATTACTTAGTAATAGAAGTCCATGTCCGTCACTACCTCTTTTCTTTCCGAGGGCACTGTAAAAGCCAGCTAAGAAATATTGTACTCAGATAACATCCTCTGTGAGAAATGGAAAACTCAAAAAGAAAACCCTATGCCAACACGCCTGGTCAGCACGGCAGACTAAACGATAATCACTCCTAAAGTGGAGAAAGCTTTTGCCCAACATTGGGACATTAATAGGCTGGAGAGAGAGAGAGAGAGAAGTAGGATTATTTTAAAATGGGTAGAGGTTTATTGATTCTAGCATTTGCTACGAAATATGTAGAGCCGTAGTAGCAAGTCTACTTGTATTACTACTTTCTTGAAAAAGAAAAGATTTGTATAGAAAAAAAATTCTTCCAAACCTTAAGATTCTGTATTTAAAACTTTTTTATCTATTTTTTAAAAGCAAGTGGTATATGATAACTTTTATATTGCACAAAAGTACCAACTAGATAACCGCATTCATTTTATTCCTCCCATAACTTTTGCAATAAAACATAATCCAACCAAAGTTAGAACGTATAAAACTATGAGTGAACATAAAGAAAAAGCTATGAATTATACTGACAAGCATTTTATGTCTCTAACCTCATCTCTATGCAACTACTCGTATAAAGTTATGAGACAAAAACATGCACACTCAATGATGTCCGAATACTTGTAATAAAATTTACTATCAAACTACAGCTTAATAATAAGGAATCTCGTATTAATTACGTCATTTGATTGGCTCTACCATAGAATTCGGATATATACTTATTTCATCCTGCTAGGGATCCACAAAGGGTAATACTGTATAACCATCAGTGGAATAGACTTAAGAGTATTAAAAATTGCTGACGTAATCATAAAATAGTAAAGACTTTTTCTGTAAACTATGATTGTTGGATCAAATTATGATACAAAAAAACAAAGCATGATGCTTTATCCTGCTTTATTCATCAATTATTTTAGGCAGTATCAATTTTTGTCCGCGATGCATTTAATACGCCAAATAATTGCATAATATCATAACGTAGCTAATGAGATTTGTATTAAAACTAGTCGACGACTATATACTTTATTTAATTTAAGAATAGCCGTAAAGAATATTTTTACAATATTAAACACAATATAAAAAAAAAATTAAAACTATATATACAAACTAGGCGTCAAAATACTCCTCCCCATCGCTGTCGACAAGAAGTGTGCCCAGAAGGCTGGCGGCATTGCCACGTTGTATGGCCGTAAAGTATAATAATAAATAAATAAATATAAATATTCATGGACATTTCACACAACGTCCTCTGGTCCCAAGCTAAGCTTATATGCTTGTGTTATGGGTACCAGAATACGGATAGAATACATATACTACTTTTTTTTGTAAATACATACTTATAATACATAGGAACACCCAGACGCAGTACAAACATTTGTATGACAATTAGAAAAATCACACAAATGATTGTCCCGAGCGGGAATCGAACCCGCGACCTCTTGTACGGCAGTCCGTTACCAGAACCACTGCACCAAGTAGTAATAGTCAAATAATTAAGTATAAATTATACTTACTCGCACACGAAGAATTCCACTCCATCTTCATATAATCGTAGTTTCATAATCATGTCATTTATGCGTATCAGAAATTTAAACTGAGAATTTGTGTTGTATGGGAACCCCCTTAACCCATTCCTTGTATTTTAGTCTGGTTTTTAGTATTTTTTGTTACAATTACAACAAATATATATTATCTGTGTAAAATTAACTGTCTAATTATCACCATTCATGAGATGGACAACGAATTCTCCATAATATGGTCCCATTTATTTAACACTTTGGTACGGAACTTTAAAAAAAAATTGTACAATAACAGTTCGCCTACAGAATAATTCCATAAGTAACAATTTTGGGAAACGTGACATTATCCATGTAGCACATTTTAAAGGTAAATTAATGTGAAATTTAACATTTAATTAATATACTTAATGACGTCATGTCATTACAGGAAATGGCGTGAGTTAAAGAGATGATGGGTTCCTAATAAGATACTTTGAGATATTCGTAATGCTTTTTACAGCAATTAATTAAATGTTTACTAAAAGCTCGTTCATTTATAAATGGCATTATCAAAAATTATTTCGAAAAGTCAGAAGCCGGGTGTCTGTGCCATAACTGAACCCTTTAAAAAGAACACAGAAGAACTTCATAAGCGGGAGATTTGCGTGAGTTTTTAAAGAACTATTGGTTACCTACGACCTTATATACGTGTAATTTTGAATCATTAGATAAAGAGATATAGTAGTAACAACACCTATATACTTTAAGAGACTAGCCATTAGTGAAAATTTTTATAATGGAGCTTTTCAGTCTCTCGGATATCCTCCCCACATATATATCATAAACATTATTAGTTTATTACTTTATTTAATAGTATAGCGTATTTAAAACACTATATTTTTCGCCAGTATAAATGTATAAATAGATTTAGTTCAAATAATTTAATAAATTAATGTAGATTTAGTTCAATCAATTCACTCTAGTCACATCACTATTAATAGTATACATGTACGTCACAACACTCAATATAAATCGTCCGTCAATATGTACTCTCACAAAGTACCGTGTTTACTTCTCTCCTAAACTATTACACTATCAAACTTTATATAGACACATACTCAGTAAAGAAATTGAACAAAACTTGTGATGTATTTAGGTAATGTAGAGTGGCTCTACTTTCGGTTGTATAGAAGGTTATATAATAGGTTCAATTCACACTAAAAATGCTTATAATATTACGTGATGACTTATAGATATTGCTACTGTTTATAGTGTGTCCATGTGAGCTTAAATCTTCAAAACTACGCAACGGATTTTGATACTGTATTTTGTAATAGATAAAATGGTTCAAGAGAATGGCTTTTTTGTATAATTTGTTAAGGTTTATTTTCTAAATTTCCAATTAATACTAAGTATAGTCAGTGAGCTTAACATTAAACAAAGCTGATAATTTTACATCGTCAACAAAACAGTTCGTGATGTTTCTCTCATAATACGGCCTATGAGATCTCACTTACTGCTCGTCATGATTCTACAAAAACAATTTATTTTACAGTAAAGGGATTATTCTGTATTGTGAGAAGCTTTTTAATATATAACTTTTGGGTAAAAGTGAAGTGGCTTTTAAGTTAATTTGTGAATTTCAGGTATTAATTAAATGCCTGATTATGGCATAAGGAAAATAGAAAGGATTATTTACAAGATCAGATGGCAACAGAACGATACATTTAATTTTGATTCTGTATAAAAAAAGTAATTTAACACTACTAGCTGTTGTCCATGACTTCGTACACGTGGAATTTAGAAAATATTCCCCGTTTTGGCAACAAATTTTACTAATGCTTCGCTCCTATTAGTCACAGCGTGATGTTATATAGCCTATAGCGTTCTTCGATAAATGTACTATCTATCACTGAGAGAATTTTTCAATCGGACCAGTGATTCCTGAGATTAGCGCGTTAAAACAAACTCTTCAGCTTTATAATATTTGTATAGATAGTATATAGTATAGATTAGTAACTGCTAAACACTATTTGGAATTAATATAGTATCAACTACAAACATTAGTGTGTACCTACAATAATTGTATTTGACAAACAAACCGATAAAAAAATCTAAGTTCCTAATTATGTATTCTAAATATAGGTGCAATTTTATTAACATTCTGTGCTCCATGTGGTTCTTATCTCATAGCCTAAATAAATACCTAATTAAGACATAATTAACTTTGCTCTTGATGAAATTTAGGCCGTCAATTCATATGCAAATAACTTTAATATAATTTATAGACAAATTAAAGTCCTAAATTGAATATTTAGTTTTGATAAATGTACAATAAACGCGTTGCTATTTTTGTGTTCTGGTTGTCGTTACTGGCTATCGAGAATATTCTATTTATAAGACACGATTGTAAATTCCTTAAAAAATGTAGCCATTTCATGACCCATTCAGCATGCTTCTTCGAGTTGTATCATCTCTCTCCAACTAACACAATACGTTCGAGCGTAATAATTTTATTTAATTTTACCCTCAACTTATATAAATTAAATTATTACAATAATTTTCGTAGTTTGATAATTAAGATTTTAGATCGATAATTTTATTTTGTAATAAGCACAAGTCTACATTATTATTATACTTAAAAAGGCGTCGTATATAGTCTGTAAAAGTGTTTTCTATTTTAAGTTTACTGATACATACTCTAACCTGTAAGTATTTTTGTTGTCAAATTGTATTTTTGAATAAAGAACTTTTTAAACAACAAAAATCTCTCTCCAGACCATTGACATCCATTGAGGATTGCTGGTTAAATGTACCGCGCTGGCCAAGCGAACGATGTCGCGGCTGACAGCTAGTACGTGATAATATTTTGTTTTTAAATGTAACACATATGTTACTCGTTATATTGTTTTATCTAAAAAGCTGCTTCTCCTTATCTACTGTGATTATGTTAGCAGACATGACTGACGTTGACATTGAGTTGTTATATATAGAGTTATTATTGATTCGTGGCCAAATCGATAATATTCACAACACTAATAACAATCAAATTACTCAGGTACCAATCTTTTTAACACGCTTTAATGAAACTACTTTTTACGGATTTAGACGCGTATATTTGTTTTAAATTTGGGCCCGACGTTTCGGAGACTTTGCAGTCACCATGGTCACGGGTGAGAATTTAAAATTTAAAACAAATATACGCGTCTAAATCCGTAAAAAGTAGTTTTATTTAAACAGATGAGTCGCGCAAGTGTTAGAAAATATTACGCTTTAATGAGTTTAGTACGGATATATCAATGTATTAATAAATATTAATACATTGACATATCCGTATAACGGAATCCTTAAAAGCTATTTTTAGCTACTTGCTGCCGTAATTAGATTGATCTGAAATTTTGCACGCATACTAAGGATCGATAACAATTCCATAATGTAAAATAATATTTAGGATTCTCCAGCGTGTTTTTTAGTTAAAAAAAAACGCATCTAATTGCGTCGCTAAGTTTTAAAGATATAAGTAAAAAGCCAATAACTTACAAAATAAACGTTATACCTGACGAAGACGACCAAGAGGAGCACTTATAATGATAATAATATGAACAAAATAATTCTAACTTACTACGTATAGGTGACAGGAACTGACGTTATTGTTATGTGTAATCTATCGCAAACAGCGTAGCCACTGGACACCTGAGATATTTGTTTTGTAAACCAATATGACTGGAAGCGATGACTATCTATACTTACTTGAGGTGACGTGAGAATTTATGTAAAATACGTTCGGTTGAGTGTAATTTACAGTTAGGTACATATTGTCGCCTGTTTTTTCAATATCAGTGTAAGCCAAAGGCACTAAGAACACTCCTATTATATTCGACATGTATAAACCAATTAATTGTGATGCTGATGATGTGGAAAGAAGGGTATTAGCGGGAAATAAGCTGAATGGTGCCTTGCATGCTATTGTGGCTAACCAAGCGATTACTGAAAAGGCTCGGCGATCCACAATGGCGTATTGTTACCTACGCTTATATATGGAAGCGAATGTTGGGTGTGGCAGAAGAAGCACAAAAGTAGAATAAATGTTGTAGAGATGCGCTCTGGTGTCTCCATGTATGTGTTTAAATTTTAACTTACTCCTACTCTAGCACTTAAGAAGGAAATGGTGTGATGACATGTGTATTCACTGAACGAAATTACCTGTTATAAATGGTATTAATGTTATAATAATATTATTATAATAATAAATATTCATGGACATTTCACACAACGTCCTCTGGTCCCAAGCTAAGCTTTATATGCTTGTGTTATGGGTACCAGAATACGGATATAATACATATACTACTTTTCTTTTGTAAATACCTACTTATAATACATAGTAAACACCCAGACGCAGTACAAACATTTGTATGACAATTAAAAACATCACACAAATATTTGTCCTGACCGGGAATCGAACCCGAGACCTCGTGATCGGCAGTCCGTTATATGAACCACTAGACCACGAGGCCCGTCAATAAAATATAAAATATTATGTCACATTCAATCTTTATTTTTCGCTTAATCTTGACTTCTAATACAATCCATCTACTACAGAGCTTAAGAGGATACCAAAATAGCTTCGTGCATTATTCTATGTACGAAGTTTTCATTGTTTCTTTAGATTGAATGGCTAGAGCTCTAATTTTTAAGTATATGTTTTTTCAATATATGATCTAGGATCGCATGAACTCAGAAACGCGATTGAAAAAAGTTTTCTCGATAGAAAATCTTGGCGAAACAACCTCTCAAATTTTTTATTTTTTTCATTTGTCGGTCTATTATCGCGTATTAACTAATGAAATAACTTTAAAAACATAGGTAACAATTATGTATAGAAACACGTGGATCAGAATTAAAATATATTTAGTAGATTTTGAGTAAATAGGAAAAGTATCCCTAATTCTTCATTTTCTGTGCCTACTGGCTGTGTTAATGTGTACGTGTCGGCGATGATATACGATAATATTGATGTAGGCCCTTAAGATCAAATATCCGACAAGGAAGTGTTCAAACCAGAAATGCACTGCCAATTACCAAACATCACATTTACTATTATGTTGTAAATATAGTTATGTGGTGCTCACTCCTTTATTGCCTCGTCACAAATCGTACTAAAATTAGTAAATTACACATATTACTTTATCTGCATTTACATCTATATTTCCTAACGCTTTTGCGACTAACTTATTACGTATTAAATTTTTTATCATGAATATTTCACACAACGTCCTCTGCTCCCAAGCTAAGCTTATATGCTTGTGTTATTGGTACCATTTATTCGTATTATAACCAGTATTGTAATATGAGTATTGTCCGTATTTTGACGTATTAAGAATACAAGTGTCACTATCTCATCTCCTCCCCCAGGGTGCTGTAAAAGCCATCTAAGGGATATTTTACACAGATGACATCCTCTGTGAGAGACGGAAAACCCGAAAGTAAACCCTGTGCCAATACGCCTGGTGAGCGTGGCATAGTAGACCATAATCCCTCCTAAAGTGGAGGGGGCCCGTGCCCAACAGTGGGACGTTAAGAGGGCACGATACCAAATTATGCTCCATTCAAAAATATGGGTATCGTAGTCCCCTTTTTTCTTCGCGAAAGTTAAACCGATTTTGACTGTTTTTAGGGTTCCGTACCCAAAGGGTAAAAACGGGACGCTATTACTGAGACTTCGCTGTCCGTCCGTCCGTCCGTCCGTCCGTCTGTCACCAGGCTGTATCTCAAGAACGGTGATAGCTAGAGAGTTGAAATTATCACAGATGATGTATTTCTATTGCCGCTATAATAACAAATACTAAAAATTAAATAAATTAAATATTTAAGGGGGGCTCCCATACAACAAACATGATTTTTTTACCGTTTCTTGCTCTCATACAACAAACGTGATTAATTAAGTATTGTGTGTGTTGTTTGCTCATTTATTAATAACGTGCCTTATGTTGCATAGATAATGGTACGGAACCCATCGTGCGCGAGTCCGACTCGCACTTGACCAATTTTTTCTTCAACACCTGTTATTACGCTTTAACAATGTCAATAGTAGTCGCAATGTCTGTGTTTATTTAGTTGGATCAAGGTATTAAGAATTCTTCTGTGACTGTTTTTAGTAATGCTTAATCCAATTAAATATTTATATTCTTGTACTACTGAACTGAACAAACCAACCCTCTTACAGTAGTCTAGATTGATTGATTGCCTAGATTGATCTGAAATTTTTGCACACATGACAATACAATAATGCACACGTAATATCCAGGATTTTCAAGCGTGTTTCTTAGTTTTTGAACTAAGCAAATTTTATTAGCTAACATTATCTTTACCTATTACTAGCTGTCCCGGCAAACGTTGTTTTGCCATACAATTCTGTATAAAAATCAACAACAAAAAATTTCATCAAAATCGGTCCAGCCTATTGGGAATCTAAACCATCCTCAAACCCCCTTGAATACACACAACAAATTTCATCAAAATCGGTCCAGCCGTTTAGGAGGAGTTCAATTACAAACACTCGTACAGAAGATTTATAAAAATTTCATCAAAATCGGTCCAGCCGCTTAGGAGGAGTTCAATTACAAACACATGTACAGAAGATTTATATATATAAAGATTTAGATTAACAAACGCCCGGGAACGGCAATTACAAAAAAATTACCGTTAATTTTTAATTTCATCAATTGGTCTTATCCATAATGAGTTATCGAAAGTTTAAACGGAGATTTTATAGGAGAGATATTAAACGTTTTAGCGTAAAAAGACTATTATGAAGAACAAGTTTTGACAATTTTCGCGAACCGATTTTAGCGAACTTTTAAACCTTTAAGTCATTATGAATAAGACCATAAATAGCTCTAACATAATTTAAATAACACCGGAAAAAATCTAAATAAATTAACATATTGCTATCACATATGAGGAGGTTTATAATAAACATATAAATATATATAAATAATAATGCACTGTTTTCCTCTACATATAGATATGGTGACCATAAACCGAACATTGGTAGAATTTAGAGGAATGTGTGCACTATTGGTACATTCTGTATAATATAAGCTCAGATATAAAATAATAATACCCAAACCAGACTATTTTCGGTCATAGTGGACAAAAATGCAAATTAAGTTGAGAGATCTTATTATTGGCTATTTTTATCGGTATATTTGATGGTCAACGCAGATGTGACCTTTTTAGGGTTCCGTACCCAAAGGGTAAAAACGGGACCCTATTACTGAGACTTCGCTGTCCGTCCGTCCGTCCGTCCGTCCGTCCGTCCGTCCGTCCGTCCGTCCGTCTGTCACCAGGCTGTATCTCAAGAACGGTGATAGCTAGAGAGTTGAAATTTTCACAGATGATGTATTTCTTTTGCCGCTATAACAACAAATACTAAAAATAAAATAAAATAAATATTTAAGGGGGGCTCCCATACAACAAACATGATTTTTAAGGTTCCGTACCCAGTATCTCAAGAACGGTGATAGCTAGACAGTTGAAATTTTCACAGGTGATGTATTTCTATTGCCGCTATAACAACAAATACTAAAAATAAAATAAAATAAATATTTAAGGGGGGCTCCCATACAACAAACATGATTTTTAGGGTTCCGTGCCCAGTATCTCAAGAACGGTGATAGCTAGACAGTTGAAATTTTCACAGATGATGTATTTCTATTGCCGCTATAACAACAAATACTAAAAATAAAATAAAATAAATATTTAAGGGGGGCTCCCATACAACAAACATGATTTTTTTACCGTTTCTTGCTCGATACTAATAACGTTGCCTTATGTTGCATAGATAATGGTACGGAACCCTTCGTGCGCGAGTCCGACTCGCACTTGACCAATTATTTATAGTGTTAATTGCTTTTGCGCGTTTTAACACAGCTCGCATCGCTACCGATAACACAGGTAGAGTCCATAATAACATATTGAGGTAGTTAATTATTAATAAATATTTAAGTTAATAGATACTCGTAATTATTTATAGAATTGCAAATACAAGTTTAGCTATGCGGGTAAAATGTCTCCTAATAACATACAACTGTTTAAGACAATTAAGGGATTCCCCAAGGATTTTCTGTGTAAGGAACAATGTTCGCAACTTAAGGAATTTCAAACGATATAACAACACGTCAAACTAGTGTTGTGAACAGATAAAATGTAAGTAAGCAGTGATGGACTTGGTAGAACAGTCGATAATAATGTTGCATTCTGTACATGACATCTCGGTATCAATTCTTACTCGCCAGAAACATTTATGTCGACTTAGATACTTGTGTTACATCTGAACATTTTCTTAGTCTTTTTATTATGCATACATACAATAATCTACTGCAAAGTTAACGCTCAATTTGAGAATAACTAATACTTTTTTGGAAATTCACCCCTTTATGTTGTGAAAAGAAAGGTGAAACTACGAAAGTCCGTCATCATTAACCGACTTCGAAAAAGGAGGAGGTTTTATGTTCAGTCGTATATTTTTTCTATGTTTGTTCACCGATTTCTCCATCAATGGTGTATAGATTTTCGAAATATTTTTAATATATATTAGAGCTATTTCTTTAATATTTTTAGAGTTACGAAAATCGTTAATTGAAGGTATTCGCGGACGAAAAGCTACATAATTTTTTATTTTATTCCTTTCGAATAAAACTAAGTACAATAATTAACAGTAAAACATTAGACCCGTAATTAAGGTTGCTTCGATTCAAGTTAATTCGCCAATCTCATAAGTTTTAGTAATTTTGGAAGTATATATTACTTTACTTTTTACTTATTAGTATTTTACTTATTAGTAATATTGGAAGTAAGATAACATATTCCTTTAATACAACCTAGAAACTTTATGAACATTATACTCGAAGTCTAAAAATATATCCGATGAGCTAATTATACGGTTTTGTTGGATTTTAGAAGCAATCGCGTACTGGCGTTGTAACAACAATTTGTTTATGGCAATGATTTAAAACTGCGTCTCTCGTATTACCATAATTTGTAATACGGATAACGGATAAATACATACTTAACTTGAGATAATAAATAAAAAGACGCATGTGTTTGTCTCATAAAAGACGTTCTGTGTTCGCTGTGTGTGTTCGGAATAAAAGGGCAATTAAAAAATTGTTATATTTTAATAAATAAATAAATATTCATGGACATTTCACACAACGTCCTCTGGTCCCAAGCTAATCTTATATGCTTGTGTTCTGGGTACCAGAATACGGATATAATACATAAACTACTTTTCTTTTATAAATACATACTTATAATACATAGTAAAAACACCCAGACGCAGTAAAAACATTTATATGACACTACTTTTTACGGATTTAGACGCGTATATTTGTTTTAAATTTTGGCCCGACGTTTCGGAGACTTTGCAGTCACCATGGTCACGGGTGAGACTGAGCTGTAATGTGTCTTCTATGATCAGTTATTACAGGGTCTACCCACATTCGATTTTGAGATATGAGTCGCGCAAGTGTTAGAAAATATTTGTATGACAATTAAAAACATCACACAAATGATTGTCCTGACCGGGAATCGAACCCGAGACCTCGTGATCGGTAGTCCGTTATATGAACCACTAGACCACGAGGCCCGTCAAATGAGAAAATGTAGAATTTTGCTTATTTAAAAGTTACAGTTTGAATATTTCGTTTATTTACATTATTATGTGATGAGATTTTGTTACAAAAAAAGGACGCCTTTAAACCTTCGGGGTATCAGATTCAATCCGCGAGTCAGGCAATTATTAATTACTGAATATCTAAGAATTGAAACGTTGCATTAACGTACATCTACCGTAAATATATTTACATAAGTATGATGATAATAAAATAAAAAATAAGCACTCACCTACAAATTGCAATTCCTAGCCATCTGCAATAATACTAAAAAACAAAACAAAAATCGATATTCCAAATTTAAATCACTTGTTTGAAAAACTGTAAACACATCACTTTAAAAAACATAACAATACCGATAAAGACAAAATGTCACATAGTTTAGAATCGTCCGAGAACTTTCCAAATTATTGCGGCAGAGAGCGCTGTAGTCGACACGTGCGTTCGTTGCCGTTGATAGCGGAATACTGACGGAGGCTCTTGTCATTGGTTAAAGCTTACTGAACGAAGGCTTATCAGCTTTGTACTCGCAAAATATACTATAAATAAAATATAATATAATATAATAATATTCATGGACATTTCACACAACGTCCTCTGGTCCCAAGCTAAGCTTATATGCTTGTGTTATGGGTACCAGAATATTAAATAAATAAATAATCAAATTAATAATAATATTAAATTATTAATATTAATTAATCAAATATTCTGAGATAATAGCGACAAAAAATATTTTTTTCTCAAATAGTTAATAATTTAATTACAAATGTCTAGAGAACAGGTTTAACGTAGAGTCCAAATGTCAATAGATCACATAATATCATAAAGTGCAAAGTTTTATTTCGAACAAGTTTTGATTTATGTATACACGTACAGCTTAATTTGGGTAAAAACATTGTATATAGATAGATACTGCCTTTAACACATTCACCGCGGCAGCAATAAATCTAAACTTTCTGCTAGTGCGAAACGAGACACATATTGCCGTATCTATATTTCCTGATATGCGTTACGGCTTTTATTTTGCCGTACCAGAACCTGGCTTTCAAGGTCCATACAGACGTGCGCACCGCCGATATCAATGATTTTTATCAACAAATCGATAGATTACATCTTTGTATATACCTTATATACCTAGCTGCAGTAGCCCTGGGTTCTTTGTGATATTTTGAAAGATACAAAGATTTTTCAAAATCAATCATTCCCGGCAATATATATGCCGTATAGAGTAGAAGTGACAAAATGTTAGGGATGGGGTTTACTTCTGAAGTCATAAACGATATTTTAAAAATATTTTTATTCTAGATACAACATTCAAGTTATATTTTGTAATATAAATCAGCATAATTATGTACTTGATCATTATATTTACTTCTGAATCATTTTGAAAATGAGATCACAAAATATTAGTAACTTAAATTTGACAAAATAAATTTAAAAATCTAAAACATGGTAAGTACTTAGTTGTTACACGGAATAAGTTTTACACACGACATCTTGGGCAACGAGAATTATATAACAAAATTAACTAATAAAAATTAATAGTTAATTACAGCAAATATTGTAGCAAAATTAACATATTATCATTATAGCAATTCAAACACATTTTGACATTCTTGACAAAATGTAAGCACTCTTTTAACTTTCCTATCAGTCTCACGGCTGCTGAAGTATTTTCTAAGATTACGGTAATAATAAAAAAAATTTTAAAAATTTTCTATTTTCTCTAAAGTGTGAGTAATTCATTTAAAAAAAAATCGAGCACTTAATAGTCTCGCTTACGGCCTGCACTAATGCAAACTGCACAGCTACGAGGACGCAGACTGAAAATAATGATCTTACTGTGCGTTACGGCAACTATTTTGCCGTATATTATTAATATATAATATTGTTAAATTAGAAGCGACAATATTGAAAAGATCACTTTCTCTTTCCAACGCGTACGGGAACTTAGTTAAATTGCTCCCGCACCGTGCGCAAAACAAGGACAACGAGATGCCGCACTGGCTAAGAGTCAAATACGGCCAAATACTTGCCGTTGCCGTAACGCAGTGAATGTGTTAAATGTAAAAAGGCGAGGGCGATATAGTAGCAAAGCGACCAAGCCCTTTAATTTAAAAAAAAATGTAAAAAAACACTACGGATTTTGATGCGTTTGTTTTCGAGTCGCGTAATCGTCAGATAATGGTAACAATTCTACTTGCATAAATAAACTTAGCATAACCTAAAAATGAAAACACGTGCACATTTATATTAATTATAATCGTTAGTCTATATTTATATATCACAGTATCTATACTTAATATTATAAAGCTGAAGAGTTTGTTTGATTGTTTTAACGCGCTAATCTCAGAAACCACTAGGCCGATTTGAAAAATTCTTTCAGTGTTAGATAGGGCATTTATCGAGGAAGGGTTTAGGTCATATAACACCACGCTACGACCAGTAGAAGCGAATCAGTAGTGAAAAATGTTGCAAAAACGGGGAAGATTTTCTAAATTCCACGCGGACGGAGTCGCGGGCAACGGCTACTTTATAATAAGAAAGTTTATGTAACTTTACAGAATTGTTTTATTGACACAATCAAATTTATTTTTTTAGTATAGTTATGTTTATTTGAGCACATAGAATCGGTATCAATATAATGTAAAAAATTGTAGGTATATATTATACTAGCTGTTGCCCGCGACTTCGTCCGCGTGAAATTTAGAAAACTTCATCCCTTTTTTTTGCAATAAAAGGTAGCCTTTGTCCTTTATCAGGGTCTAAAGATTGTCTGTGCCAAATTTCATCAAAATCGGTTGAGAGGTTTAAGCGGGAAAGCGTAACAGACATACAGACAGAGTTACTTTCGCATTTATAATATTAGTAGGGATCGCCCAAATACATTGCATTGATTGTACATATAGAATCGACACCAGTATCAATTTTTATTTTTTAGTTAAGTTAATTTTAGCTGTGCTCATGGAATTGGTTATAAAACCTTATTTTTTATAATTGTTTATAAAACCTTATTTTTTATAATTGTTTATAAAACCTTATCCTTTGTTGTTGGTACAGTTTAGTGGTGACAGGTGGAGCCATCTTCTGTATACGTCCGTTCCCCAACTTTCTAAATCAAGTTTGCATTGTTATTTTTTGCATAACTCATTATCACTATACGCCCCTCTCAGCCATAATCTGGATACATGCTGGCTATACCATCCATCGTAAATTATTAAAAGACTGTGTAAGACGTTCGTCTTTTCCTGCTCTAAGAACAAGTAGAGTCGAATAGCATCTAGGATATTTTGATATTTTTCTATTTATTAGAAACATTCCGTAAATTATTTTTCCTTTAAGATTGTATGTATGTTGTTGTAGTTTCCTGTTTATGAATTAAAACTCTATTAAAACACACACATTATACATCGCATCCTTGACGTAATTACTTTCATTACAGAGTCTTTACATACAGACTAACTCAAGTTATATATATATAGCTTGAGAAAACCACATTTTAACACGCTTTTATAAGTTCGGTAGGTATGTATCTATCAATGTATTAATCTATGTAACGGAATATTTGAAAACGATTTACACCCACTTACAGTAATCGAATTGATCTGAAATTTTGCACATATAATAAGGACTGATGACAATGCAATAATATAAAAGAAATATTCAAGATTTTGTAGCGTGTTTTTTAGTTTTTGAACTAATAACAAATAAAGTCATATAAATGAAACCTCCTTGTACTTGTGTTCTTTCTGTCTACCCCAAAACAGATGTAGCGTGATAATACACATTGGCTTGTCGTGATAACATTTATTTGTTATCTATTATTTCTTAAATAATCTATTAATTCTAATAATTAATTATAATAATTTGGCGGGCTTCGTGGTGGAGTGGTTTATGTAATGGACTGCCGATCACGAGGTCGCGGGTGCGATTCCCGCTTGGGACAAGTATTTGTGTGATATCCATGTCATGCAAATGTTTGTACTGCATCTGGGTGTTTACTATGTATTATAAGTATGTATTTACAAAAGAAAAGTAGTATATATAGTCTATCCGTATCTGGTACCCATAATACAAGCATAGATATATAGCTTACTTTGGGACCAGAGGACGTTGTGTGAAATGTCCTGAATATTTATTTATTTAATAATAGGTAAAAAGTTATATTTCACTAAACAATTTAATCAATCTCCATCAATTACCTATACCAATAAAAGTTTGTTGTCGTATTTGGTCAAAACTTGTAGCTCGCTACTATCAAAAGTTCAGTAACACATTGCCATTGACCTTCCTATTTAATTCCATATAAACAAATATTACCTGTAGTTTTATTTATTTATTTATAAAGCATGGAAGACTTACAGCTATTCATACATAATAGAATTTCAACACTAAGAAACAAAAAGCCAATTACAAGTCTTCACCTATAGAAACAGCGTTTTGGGCCACTAACGCCCTAAAATATTTACAGAAGCACTTGGACAGGCTGGGAGAGGACGCCTGAGAAAAATATACTGATATGATGTCATCGCCGGGATAATGCAAAAAGGGCAAGTGCGTAGCAACCGTCGGTCATGTATGACCAGATGTATGAAGGTGGATGAAGCCAAGGAAGTATGTTTGGATCGTAGCAGATGGCGCTCTATAGTCTCTGCCTACCCCCATGGGAAAAAGGCGTGATGTTATGATGATGATGTTATGATGATGATGATGCTGATTGGACGGGTGAATGTTTAGAGACATTTTGCAACTTAGTCCTTTCATGGCAGCGACAAAACGAAAAGTAGAACTAAGAAGCTAAATAAATAGAATAGAATAGAAATATAATTATTGATATAAGATACATTGGCTACATTTTATTAGAATCCCTGAGTCTTTGAACTAATACCTAATTGTTGTGTTTCACAGATCAGTTCCATTCCCTCTGTTTAATCAATATAATTTTACAAATACAATCTGTGTTCTTGTGTATTTTTTGTGCATGTGTGCGTATATGTTTGTGTTTGTCAGTAGATAATGTCAAGTAAGGGCTTTTATCTTGCTTTCATCAGCAATTATTGGATATGTACTCGTATGTTCTCCACAACAGCAGGGCTTCATACCATGCAGACATGCACCTTGCAGATATGTAGGGATTAAACTCGGGCACTCCTAGATATTGCTCTGTGCAAGATTTTTACTTAGCTCAATATTTATAACAGAGAAGTCGCAATGTTGTGTATACATAGTGATTTCCTTCTCATCTTTTTGGTTCTACTTTTCAGTTATTCTGACATCTAGTGACCGACGTCTAGCCAAGGGTTCTTTGCTATTATGGTTCCTGAAAAAGAAGAAGGTATCAACGGTACTTTCTTTGCTTTTTTACCGCACTGAACTTAATTTCCTGACAGTCTTCCTACGGAGTAGGTAGCCACCGCCATCCAGAACCTAGGGCTGTTAATCTTGGCTTCCAATACTTATACTTAACCATAAATTATTTGGTACTATCCATGTTATGAAACACGATGTACGTTGTTCTAACGACGCACATTCTCATACGTATTACATTTCCCTTCATCAGTGTATGAAAAACAATACTCATTATACCAATTTCGTATGTTTGGTATTATACAGATAATGATGCGAAAGGATAATATTATGAAATGGTTTAAGACTTGCTACATCTATCTATTTTTTGGGGATATTTTTTTGGAAAATAATTTTTTATTTTACAGTATAGAATTATTTACACTCTACTGTACACCAGCGAAATACAGAGCTGTATAAAATTAATTCATTACTTACTTACAGTCTAATATAATTATGGCATTTTTTCTGACCAACTATCACCAAGTTTTAAAACTAATAATCTACTTAGTTCAAAAACTAAAAAATACGCTCAAAAATCATGATATTTTTTTTTCTTATTACTTTGTCATCGGTCCTTGTCAGGTGTAAAAAAATTCAGATCAATCCGAGCACTGCAAGTGGGTGAAAATCTATTTCAAAGATTCCGTTACATAGATTAATACATTGATAGATACATATCGAACTAATATTTAACCGTATTAAAAAGAATATACGGCAGGATAAAGCAAACGTTAAGAAAATTAGTAAATAGGCATCTTCAGTGGCGGATTTGCAGTCTCGGCCGCCCTAGGCCCCAAGCCATTGGCCGCTCCTTTCTCAGCATCCACCAAATAGACTACATAATAAAATTACTTCATTGCCAACTTTTATCTAAATAGATTTAGAAGAAGAAAAATTCAGTTGTATTTCGCAAGAATATTTTCTTTTGTTGTAAATAAGAAGCTTTTTTGTAAATCACCGCCCCTAAATCTGGCCGCCCTAGGCCTGGGCCTACCGGGCCTTAGAGTAAATCCGCCACTGGGCATCTTACATAGTTGGTGCGCCTTATAACCATAGATTCCACTGCTGCTTAACATCAGGTGGAATGGTATCAAGCACCAACATGCATTATTTAATAAAGAAAAAATTTTGGGATAACTTCGAAGATTCCGAGAAGTAGTCAAGAGAATATTTTTATAAAAATTCATTTTATCAGGTGTTTATCAGTCTTAAATGCGTAAATCCAATATTTTAAAGGAGTGAAAGTCACATCATTGTTGAAGATTCATGCATAAATACAAATGAAGAGCTTATAAATAGGTACGTGGTATAAATATGGATATGTATTTTTGCATAAGATTTTGTATTTTATTACTTTCTTTCATTGGGTAAATACTATTTTACATTTACTATAAGGTGTTATGATAAAAAATATATATTTCAATATTTCTTCGTTTTATATTAAGTAACAATTTCTTGTAGATTACCTGATTTAGCAATTTAATTTCAATTTCCTGCCGCGGTCAAGTTCTTCTTACGAATTAATTTGTAACAATTTTATTTTTCATTTATTATATGTATTAGAAAAAAATAGTTATTGGCAAAAGCTTAATTAAGAATAAGAATAAGCTATATTAAGAATATACCTACCATATCATTGTTTTTCTTCATTTATTCGTTAGTTTGGAATCAGTGCAATGTGTCTTATGCTATGCCCCCATTCTCTAGTCTCTCTCAAAATGTAGTAGTGTATTTATGAATAATGGTACCAATTCTACATGCACACCTAAACTTAACTAAAACATGAAAACAACTATTGGTATATTTTGATTAATTGGCTATTTTATTGCGTTCATTTTTATTAATTAAAATCACCAGTCTATAATATACAGATTTTCTAATTCTAATAAACAGCTCCAGTAACATTGCCGAAATGTGTTGTTGACACTATTAACTTTCATTTTTTAATTAAGTAAAGCTAGTTGTGCACTGTGCCAACACGCCTGGTCCTGTGCCAACACGCCTGGTCCTGTGCCAACACGCCTGGTCAGCGCGGCACAGTAGACTATAATCCCTCTCAAAGTGGAGGAGGCCCGTGCCCAACAGTGGGACGTAAACGGGCTGGATATGAAGTTGTGCACTTAGAATCGGTACCATTATAAAATGTAATACACGTAATCCATCTATAGTACCTTAATACAGCACTCTTACGAGTATGTGCAACTATGTATTTGAGCCGTTTGGAGTCGAAACGCTTGGGCCGTGGGGTCCGAGTGCTCACTCTCTTTACAAAGCCAAACGACTTATCGACGCCTGGTGACCTGAACGCTCTGGCTTATATTTTGCTCAACTCTTAAGCATTGCAATTTAACGCGGCTGCCAGCGTTCTGGGCACCTTGCCGGGTGTTAGCGATGCAGAGGAATACTTCGATGCGTAGGCTTATGTTTTGTTTTCTTTAATTGTACGTAGATATATGTATATATGTATTTTAATTTTTGATCGTTAGTTATTTATATTTTCATATATCATTAACAAATTTTAAAAATTTTCTGTGTGTGTGTTAAGTGCTTTGTAATTTATGTTGTTCAATAAATGACTTTAGTATAAATACATTAGATCACAAGCTTTTGGGACCAAAATTCATGTAAATTCTATTTTGTTAATTCTAAAGAATCTCCGCTTGTGTAATACAATATACTCTTATGTTTTATTTACTTTCAATTCGCAAGGCTATATTTGACTTTAATTTATTTTTATAAATGCTTAAGTAACTAGCTTTTGTTATTTATTCTAATTCAAAAACTTAAAATAGTTTAATCCGTGTGGATTTTGAATACAAGTGTCGCCAGCCTATTTCTTCCCCAGGGAGCTTTAAGCGCCAGCTAAAGAATATTACAAGCAGTTAACATCTACTGTTAGTGATGGAAAACTCGAAACTAAATCCTATGTCAACAGTGGAGGAGCCCCGTGTCCAACAGTGGGACTTCAATGGGTAGGAGTGAGCGAAAGTTAAGTTAAATACGACAGTGTTTGTGGCAGTTGTTGGACATGTTAATGGTTTAGTAATAGGTATTTTGTTACTAAACATAGTAGTATAATATAAACATAGTATTATTCATAAGTATGACCATGAGGTTAAAGATTTTCTAAAGAAATAAATCCAATTAGCCCAAAACTCGTCTAAAGCAGGCTCACGCTAAACAAAACCGTTGAATATAATTATAAGTATTATGCAATATTTTAGATTTTTGCTTTAAAAACGTCTGCTAACTCGTTATGGATCAAAGTTAACCTGTTTACTGTATCAAGTCTCAAGGCTTTGTTCATAAGTTAAAAATAGCACAACAAACATTGGTGACTTGCCCTTCTAATGCATAGCCATACATAAATATGTCTACATGCATAACCACGTGTTGTTCAGGCATAACGGAGTAACATAAAGCGCTTAAGACCAAAGGCGTTGCTAAAGGGGATTTTAGCGGTTCACACATCCTCCCTATCCCCAGAATGCCGACAATTGTGCAAAAATAGAGAAAACAAGATTTTGCCATTTTGAACATAGGTAACTAAAAAATGAAAATTGATATTGTCAATAACACAATTTAGAAAATCTGTATATTATAGACTAACGATTCTAATTAATAAAAATGTGCACAACGTATATCCGTGTGGTGGCGGATTAAGAATACAAGTGTCACCACCCCATCTCCTCCAAAGGGTGCTTTAAAAGTCAGCTAAGGGATATTGCACACAAATAACATCTTCTGTGAGAGACGGAAAACTCGAAAATAAACCCTGTGCCAACACGCTTGGTCAGCGCGGCACAGTAGACCAAAATCCCTCGCAAAGTGGAGGAGGCCCGTGCCCAACAGTGGGACGTAAATGGGCTGGAGAAGAAGAAGAAGAAGTGCACAACGAAATAGCTAATTAATCAAAATACGACATAGCTGTTTTTCATTTTTTAGTTAAGTTTAGTTGTGCACGTAGAATTGGTAACCATTATTGCTCACAAATTCAATTCAATTTTCTCTGAAGCCTCCCTAATATCAAATGTAGCACTAACAATCGCCCCCAGAACTGAATTCTGGCTACGCTCTTGTATTAGAGGCTTGACATTTTCCGGAGACTGCTATATAAATAACCGATAATACTTAAATAAAATTTTTAAAAAAATTATTACAGGTACTTTACCTTGAGTTCTGCACGTGAACCAAACACAAACTTAAGTTTAAATACATCTATAATTTATTGTGTCTTCTTTTCAATTTATTGTTATGTTTTGTGTACAATAGATAAAGCAAATAAAATAAAAATAAACAAACTACCTATTTTGCTTAGGTTTACGCCAGTAAAAAGTACGAACATGAAAGATAGTAAATGTTAAGTAAATCAACTGAGATCAAAGCTTTAAATTTTCTCTAAGGTATACTGGTTGAAACGAGACAAATACTAAAGCAGGGTTGCTAGCCTACTGACTGGTAACATTCCAAGAACGTGTTGGTAAAAGTATTTCCCCTGGGTACACCGGGTATGAGTTCCAACGGTTCACAGTTTTATATGCGGTTTTGTAAGCTTTTACTCATTTTAACTGAAGCATAACATTTTTAGATTTTGTATAATTTTTACACTATAATTTAACTTTACATAAATCAATTTCTCACTCGTTATATGATTTTTTTTACGTAGAAGAATTGTTTTTTTATGCTTATAGTCACATCTAGTTTAAAACTCGTCAGAAAAATCGAATTCAGCGACGCGTAAAATATTAGAGTTAGCATTTGGTAGAGACACTTAAAAGAGAGCATTTTTACTACTCTTATTTGTCACACTGATAAGTAAATATTATTATCACATACATAAACCTTAATAAATACCTTTAGATTAAGTTTTAATGAATTTTAAGCTCTGTTGGAAGCAATGAATAATGTTAAAATACGATAACTGTTAAATCTGTGATGACGCAAAGTTGAATCTTCCGCAATGCCAGTACATCTATTAATCATTCTGTATCGGATTATAGGATAAAACTAATGCTGTTTGGTATAGATTATACATCATGTTGTCATCTATATTACATATTACAATACACCAGCATCAATCGAAAAGCTCGTGGCACAGTCAGGTTGCTTTTTTAAGCAATTTACTGTAGGATGCCCACTCAGGATAATATGTGTAATACAATGGTGAGATTATGGTCTATTATACCGCCCTAACCAGATCGATATTTATTTTATTTATTCATTTATTTATTGATATAAAAACGAATTATCCCCTTAGATTTATCTCACAATAACATTACAACAAGTTGAATTAAATTATGTAAGTTAAAATAATATAAGAAGCATGCAAATAAATTTTATACATTTTACAAACATTCATACTAAGAATAAGATGATAAAATAAGTACTTGGATTTAATTATCCACATCATGCACATCGGCGTTGCGTCTATCCCATTGGTCAGACTTGAAGCTGAACATGTAAGAAAAGATCCGGTAACCTTTCACGTCTATTACGATGAACCCCAGGCTTATCAGGCACGCAGAGACTACACAGGTGGTCGTGCAAGTTCAATGAATCCACCAAACCTCTCAGCACCTTAACAGACGTGATTAACTGTATAAAAATCCTCCTCACCTCAAGTGAATTGCAACCAAGTTGACCGAGCAAAAATTTGGAAGGGTACCAGCCGGCGTATTATGAGCTTTTTAAAATCATTCAAGTTCCAGGCAGGCCGTAAACTGCATGGCTAAATTAGGTATTATGGCAGAAATAAAACTTTTAGTTGAACATTTTTAGTTAGTACTTTAACTTTTAGTTGTACCTTCTCCTTAAACATATTAATGTATGACTGGTTTAGCGAACTGACTGACTAAGAATTTTGTTCATAATACGAATTTGCCAGACAGTTCAATTCAAGGCGTAAACTGCCTGTAAATAAAAGCTCATAATACGGCCACAGGACGGGTAATAACCGCAGACTTTCTTATAAAGTGCCCGTAAAAATACTTTTTGGACCTTCTCGAGTAGTCGAGTGTTTTATTTATTTATTAATATACAACTGCTTACTCCACTTACAGTTACCCAACGCGTGAAGTAAGCTACATACACTTAATACAGTTTTACATTGCATATTATGAAGTATAAAGTACGATTTAGCCAGGCTAAAGTTCCGAGTCTTTAAGATTGAACGCCAATACAATATCTGGTATAATACTTAATTTGTGTTTAATTAAATCATATTTCGATTATAGACATTGAACCTTCACTGATTAAAGCTAAAAAATATATTTTTTTAGAAATATCCTTAAATACGAATAAAATTTTTATTCTAACGTAACCTACACAAATATTACACAGGGCAACGTGGGAAAATTAAAACAATTTCGTTTTCATAAAAACTTCACCTTTGCCCTACCTACCTGCCTGGCCAATTTAACGAGGGAAACTTCCAAGAATGTTAGCAAGAATTCACAAAGTTTCCATTCTGAGAATATTCGATGTTACCGCGTAAGCGTTGCGTAGAAGTATTAAGAATAGATGAGCTCTCGTAGTCTAATAACACAAATCTTATTTTCTCCTAAGTGAAACACGATTAGATAGCACATCATTCACGTAAAATTTAAGAACATTTTCCCCGTTTTTGCAACTTTTTTCACTGATGCTTCGCTCCGATTAGTCGTAATATGATGTTTATAGCCTTTCTCGATAAATGTCCTATCCAACACTGAAAGAATTTTTCGAATCGATTTAGTTGTTTTTGAGATTAACGCGTTCCAAAAAACAAACTCTTATGGTCTTATTCATAATGACTTATTGGAGGTTTAAAAGTTCACTAAAATCGGTTCGCGAAAATTTTCAAAAACTGTTCTTCATAAGAGTCTTTTCACGCTCAAACGTTTATTATCTCTCCGATAAAATGTCCGTTTAAACCTCCGATAAGTCATTATGAATAAGACCATTTAGCTTTATAATATTTGTATAGAAGTACCTACAGATACGATGAAAACAATATATAACTAGTTATATTTATCACGATCTAACCATAAGCGTAGAACGAGTGATTCTATTATTATTGTCGATATTTTACCAATGAAACTTTCCTACATAAACGAGTATATTCTTGTATGAAGCAGAACAATACTAGAACATAACAATAATAAACGCGACGCATAAGTTTTAATGAAAACAATGGCTAGTCGTTATCCGATGAATCCTATTTGTCGAGAGGTGAACTTTCCTGTTAAATCCAACTTTGCACATGAACACATTTATACCAATTCTACATGCACAACTAAACTTAACTAAAAAATGAAAATAGGTGTATTTTGATAACTGGCTATAACGTTATGGACATTTCTGGTAATTTAAATCGTTATGGTCTTATTCATAATGACTTATCGGAGGTTTAAACAATAACTTTACCGGAGAGATAATAAACATTTTATCGTAAAAAGACTATTATGAATAACAATTTTTTGTCAATTTTAGCGAATCGATTTTAGCGAACCTCTGATAAGTCATTATGAATAAGACTATGTCTATAAATACACATATTTTATAGTAAAAAAATTCTGTTAACATTGCCGAATTGTGTTATTGACACTATCAATTTTCATTTTTCCGATAAGTTTAGTTGTGCATGTAGAATCGGTACCATTGTCTTCGGTACGTCAGGATTATTATTATGTAGTGTTAAAATCAATATAGAATGCAAGTTTATCCGTGTGGTGACGGAGTAAGAATACACGTGTCACCACCCCGTCTCTTCCCGTGGGTGCTGTAAAAATCAGCTTAGGGACAGCAGAGCTTTTAACTGCTCAGCTGGTGGTAGGGCTTAAATGCCCGCCTGGTTAGCCACCACCGTATGCATGGTGCAACACATGTGAAGTGGCCGTTTGGCCGCGTTTCATGATCAGCCAGCATATAACCAGTGCTCGAGAGTGCTATGCTACGACACGTATCGGTCCGGTGGTAAGGTACGTCAAGCCAAGTGTCGGGACGACTCCATTGACCCGCCGGCCAGGGAGACCCGTAGAAACGGCTGTTCCGCTGGCCGCCCGTGGTACAGTACAGGGGCCCAAACGAGGCTAACCAACTTGTGAGGCTGCCCCACCATACCACGCATAATCTCGGAGTGGACCGTCGTGTCGGTTGGTGACCGGAGGGTGGGGTCCCGGCGGCCACTCTCGGGAGGGTTCGGGGGCCCTTCCGTCCGGCGGATCAGTGTATCTCTTCTTCAGGCAGTCCCTTGGCGAAACAAGCCGCCACACTTTTGACCGGTTCTGTCGTAGTATAGTTCTCTCGTTTCACGCCTCGTATTACTCCTCTTCTCATTAATGGCAGTGCAAGATAACAATTGTAGTCGTTCAGCGGTGCACACCCCCACCACTTCATCTTCTTCTTCGCTGTTAGTTGTAGAGTTCTGCAACATTCGGGGACTCCACGCTAATCTTAATGCTGTCCACCATCATCTCGAAACAGCACGCCCAGCAATGTTGTTCCTTACTGAGACGCAAATACTCCGTCCGGCCGACACGAGCTATCTTAATTACCCTGGCTATGTACTTGAGGAGTCCTTCTTATCTAAAGCTGGCGTGTGCTTGTTCGTCCGGGCTGATGTTTGTTGTCGCCGCCTGCACTGCCTGGAAGATCCCTCCTTCTCCTTACTAGCGGTACATGTAGACTTGGGTAGCAGTACACATAGTCGAGTCTACGTGTGCCTCTATAGATCCCACTCGGGTGATGCGGAAACCACTCGGCTTTTTGATCATCTGAGTCGGATGGCCGATGATGCACAGGACCGGTTTCCCAATGCTGAATTAGTGTTTCTTGGGGACTTCAATTGTCACCACGAACAGTGGCTAAATTCCTCCAAAACAGACCACGCTGGAAGATATGCTCATGCCTTTGCTCTCACGCATGACCTAACGCAACTGGTTGATCAGCCTACTCGAATTCCAGACATCGCCAGTCACACACCATCTTTACTGGACCTATTATTGACATCATATCCGATGGAGTATCAAGTGGAATGTAGGGCCCCACTAGGGTCTTCAGACCATTGCTTGATCACCAGTACGGTCCCAACAACGCAGCCGTGCCAACCAGTAGCGACTAAGCGTCGCGTATGGCATTACAAATCGGCCGATTGGGACAGTATGCGTGACTTTTTTGCGTCGGTTCCCTGGAAGCAGCGCTGCTTCAGTGAGAAGGATCCAACAGTCTGCGCAGCAGCCATTGCTGATGAGATTGTCCTAGGAATGGAGTATTACATCCCCTACTCTGATCTCATCAGCAGGGGTAGGTGCAACCGATGGTTCAACCGCGAATGCGCTGATGCGGTTTCATCCAAGCAGATGGCATATCGCGCTTGGATCAGAGGCTGCGCACGTGGGGACTCGGAAACCAACTTACTGAAAGCGGCCTATAATAAGGCATCCAAGTTTTGTAAGAAAGCCTACATCAAAGCCGATGCCCAACGCACTACTCGAGTAGGCCTCGACTTAGTGTCGCATCCAACAGGTTCCCGCGACTTTTGGCGTTTGGCGAAGACCGTCCAGAATAACTTCTGCCAACCCTCACTGCCACCGCTGAAATGTCCGGATGGAACACTGGCTCACAAGCCTCAGGAGAAGGCCGATCTCCTGGCAAATCTCTTTGCGGCTAATTCCCGAATCGATGACTGCAATGCAGTGCCGCCAACGCTTCCACATTGTGGCGTCGCGATGCCTGAGATCAAGATTAGGCAGCGTGATGTACGCGCAGAGCTGCAGTCACTCGATGCTCGGAAAGCCAGTGGACCTGATGGCATTCCAGCGATAGTTCTCAAAAAATGTGCAGCTGAATTGACACCCACGCTCACGCGCCTATACCAATTGTCTTTTGACACGGGCTGTGTGCCGGAGGCTTGGCGAGAGGCTATAGTCCAGCCAATTCCAAAGAGAGGAGACCGCTCGGATCCTGTAAATTACAGGCCGATTGCCATCACCTCAGTGCTCTGCAAAGTTATGGAACGGATCCTTAACAACCAACTGATCCGTTACCTAGAAGATCACAGCCTTATAAACGACCGCCAGTACGGGTTTCGCCCGAAGCGATCCACCGGTGATCTTCTAGCGTACGTAACGCACCTCTGGGGTGAGGTGATCGACAAGCGGGGCGAGTCGTTAGCTATTAGCCTCGACATCGCCAAGGCCTTTGACAGGGTTTGGCACAAAGGCCTTCTCTCTAAGCTTTCGGCATACGGTCTACCAGTCCAGTTTCGCACGTGGATTGCCAGCTTCCTGCATAGGAGGAAAATCCGCGTACTATCAGATGGCTGCACTTCACAATCTCACATAGTGAACGCTGGCGTGCCTCAGGGTTCTGTGTTGTCGCCAACACTTTTTCTTCTGCATATCAATGATATGCTTCCACTAGGAGGCATTCATTGTTATGCGGATGACAGTACGGTGCACGCTGGGTACCTGGGGCACGCTACTGACGGACTCGTGGACACCGTGGAGAAACGCAGGAGTCTTGTTGCTGAACTCAACCAGGTCTTGGATCTCGTTGCTAAATGGGGTACTGCCAATCTGGTTGAGTTCAACGCCAAGAAAACCCAGGTGTGCGCGTTCTCAACAAAAAAATCGCCCTTCCTCCCTCTTCCCTCCCTTCATAATACTTCCCTAGCTCTTCAGAACAGCATCACCATGCTCGGTATAGAGGTTCGTTGTGACCTTAATCCCAGGGCTCACATCGAGACTGTGATCAAGACTGCATCGCGGAAACTCGGTATCCTGAACAGAGTGCGGCGGTTTTTCACGCCTCAACAATTATGCCTTTTGTATAAAACACAGATCCGGCCATGCGTTGAATACTGCTCGCACCTCTGGGATGGATCCGCCCAGTACCTTTTAGATGCCCTGGATAGGCTGCAGCGACGTGCAGTCCGCATTATCGCTGATGCTGATGTTTCCAACAAATTAGAAACTCTACAAATGCGGAGAGATATTGCGGCACTTAGCGCTTTCTATAGAATATACCACGGAGAATGTTCTGAAGAGTTATTCTCCCTTATTCCTCCCTCTCCTTTTTTAAATCGCACCACACGCGCAGGTCTGAGATGCCACCGCTATACTGTGGACACCATACCATCTCGCACAAAAAAGTTTGGTAACTCCTTTCTTTGCAACACCTCGAAGAAATGGAACTCGCTCCCTGCACACGTTTTTCCCTACTCCTACAATATGGGGTCTTTCAAGCGAGGCGTGAAAAGGCATCTTGTGGGCCGGCAAGGTGGGGGCGGCTAGTGCTCTGACAACGTACTAGCCGTCCTCATGTCTGGATTACACTTTCGCTTAACATCAGGTGGAGTGTGGTCATTTGCCTACCCAAGCTATAACAAAAAAAAAAAAAAAAAAAAAAAAAAGTGTCACCACCCATTTTCCTTTCCAAGGTGCTGTAAAAGCCAGCGAAGGGATATCGTACAGATAACATTCTCTGTGAGAGAGCGAAAACTCGAAAACAAACCCTGTACCAACACGCCCTGTCAGCGCGGCACAGGAGACCATACCTCTGAAAGTAGAGGAGGCCCGTGCCCAACAGTGCGACATCAATGGGCTGGAGATAATAGATAGATAGTGTTAGAAAGGTGAATTAAACTTTAACAAACTAATTAAATATATAGCTTTTTATTAAAAAGAATTTCCTTATGGACTTAGGCGTTAAAAAACAAATCTTCTGTTATTCTAATGAGAGAAGAACTAACTATAAGTAGAAAGTGTACTGCCAATATGACTGCCATCAATCATACAGCGGCTTAGTGCTAACACAGCTTATACACGCTTCGTTGGAACGGAGGTTGTCACACTCACATCTACAAAGTCGATAAATAATAAACCCGCCAAGTTAGAAAGAATGAAAGAAAGAATCATTTATTTTTTAGTTAGACTAACGATAACTAAGATATCAAAAGACCTATTTTAAAATTATAACACTGAAGAGTTGGTCGGATTGTTTGAACGCGCTAATCTCAGGAACCACTGGTCTGCTTTGAAAAATTGTTTCAATGTCGGATAGTATATTTATCAAGGAAGGCTATAGGTTATATTACATCACGCTATGACCAATAGGAGCGAAGCACTACTTTTCTAAATTCCACGCGCCATTTCCAAGGCGCTGGCAACAGCTTGTTACAAAAGAATAGGAAAATTATGATAATGAGTATTTTGTTGTTGTAGCATCAATTGATATAAGTACCTTCTACATGGACGGATAGACAAGTCTCAGTAATACTGGTAATAGTGTCCCGTTTATCTTTTGTTACGGAATCCTAAAAAAAGCAATGACTCAGCAAGAACTTTATTTAGGCAAGAATCTCTACACTTTTACAAAAAATGTATAGCCTAGATGTTATGTCTACTTTTCTAAATTCCACGCGCCATTTCCAAGGCGCTGGCAACAGCTTGTTACAAAAGAATAGGAAAATTATGATAATGAGTATTTTGTTGTTGTAGCATCAATTGATATAAGTACCTTCTACATGGACGGATAGAGAAGTCTCAGTAATACTGGTAATAGTGTCCCGTTTATCTTTTGTTACGGAATCCTAAAAGAAGAAATGACTCAGCAAGAACTTTATTCAGGCAAGAATCTCTACACTTTTACAAAAAATGTATAGCCTAGATGTTATGTGATATTGGTGTAGCTACATGACAGTGAAAGAATTTAGAATTAACTGAGAGCCTATTCATTTAAAACAAACAACCAAAATTTATTTTATCTTAATACCAGCGACTTCTTCGCGTGATAATTTGAAAATTTTCACCGTTTTTGCAACATTGTTCTTTGATGCTTCGGTCCTATTATTCGCTGCGTGATGTTAAATAGTTAGTCTTTCTCGATAACTTTAACTATCCAAAACTGAAAGAATGTTTGATTACCAGAACGAGATTAACATATAGGCTACTTTTTATCCCGAAAGAATGCAACGTTCGCGTGGGATAATAAAGAAAGGAAAGTTTTCTAAATTCCACGCGTACGAAGTCACGGGCAACAGCTAGTAAGCTCATATAGGGACATAGATAGATAGATAACTCTTTATTTGCACAAACACCAATTTTACACAGAATTTGAAAAGAAAATACAGTCTTAAAAGCTATTGTACAACGGGCGGCCTTATCACTAATGTGATTTCTTCCAGGCAACTGTATAATGGATAGAATCTAGAATAGACATCGCGGTGGTTGTTGGTGTCATATATATTAAATATTAAATTAAAAATATGAATAAATGCATACCTAAATTTAAACAATATACATACTTATACATAAGTATACTAATAAGTAAAAACTACTATATAATATTACTATATAAAACTACTATATAATATTACTATATAAAACTACTAAGTATAATGACATACATACAAGAGTAACTACTTTTTTTTTAATATGTAGAGATTATAGACGGACAAAAAGCAAAATAAAGCGCTAGTTTATTATTACGTGGTTAACATCTAAATTACGTCAAAGAGTTGTAATGACTCACAAATCGTAATAAATAATGAAACTAGTAACAATAACAATAGAAATTGTTATTTACTTTCCTTAACTAAACAAGTGTGTTATTCCCCTTCATATGTAGTAACACAGTATGAAGTTAATTATTGCTATACTTAGCAGGAAATAAAACAACAAATTGCTTAGACCATAGACATCTTAACACGACTGCGGTATGTTAATCATTATCTGTGGTCATATATTATGTTTATTTATCACGAATTACTATGGCGTAAACAAGTTGACGAATTTTATTTATCATCAAATCTCAACTACAGCGCTGTAAAATTTAAAGTACAACGTTGGACACACACACGAATCTATTATAACGACAAAAAATCACGTACATCTTATGAGAGTTTCATAAATAACATGAACTCTATTATTCTAATTTTAGAATTTATTGCTTTAGCGGTGACAGAAATACATCATCTGTAAAAAACAGTCGGACGACGACGGGATATATTTATGTTTTCATTCCAACTGGAAAAAGAGGCTTCTATTACTGCTATCACAGCTCATGATATGTAGCATGGTGACAGACATGACTGCTAAAAGAATGTAAAAGGGTCCTCTTTTTTCAGTTGGAACGAAACCATAAGTATCTATATACGCAAACATTCCAGATGAACCTAATACTTTAAATCCAAGTTAAATAATTACAAACATTATTGAAATATATGTATACACGGGCCGAAATTTAATACTGGCGGAAACCATCCCGCAAGGTACCATCAAAAAATTAAAACAATTTTGTATACTTATATAAAAAGTTAACCAACGCTCTACCTGCCCGGAGTGCCCGGCTAATTTCACGAGAGGAATCTCTAATGACGCTTTGAAGAATTCACAAAGTTTACACTTAAGAGGATACCAAAATAGCTTCGTGCATTTTTCTACGTACGAAGTTTTCATTTTTTCTTTAGATTGAACGGCTAGAGCTCTAATTTTTAAGTATATGTTTCTTCAATATATAATCTAGGATCGCATAAACTCAGAAACGCGATTGAAAAAAGTTTTCTCGATAGAAAATCTTAGCGAAACAACCTCTCTCATTTTTTATTTTTTTCATTTGTCGGTCTATTATCGCGTATTAACTAATGAAATAACTTTAAAAACATAAGTAATTATTATATAATAGAACACTATTATTATATATTATGTATAGAAACACGTAAGCCGGAATTAAAATATATTTAGTAGATTTTGAGTAAACAAAAAAAATATCGCTAATTCTTCATTTTCTATACCTACTAGCTGTGTTAATAGGTACATGTCGACGATAATATTGATGTAGGCCCTTAACTATGCTGTGTAACGTTTTAACATCACGTTACTCCATTAGGGGTTTAAAATAAACCGTATATTACCGTAAAACGTATATTAAGTAAATAAAGATTGGACAAATGCATATCACACATAATCTCGTCTCTTAGATATTCAATTTCCGTATTTTAATAATATAATGGACATTATTATGAATATTATTATATAAATTCATGGACATTCTCATTCAGGTCCCAAGCTAAGCTTATATGCTTGTGTTATGGGTACCAGAATACGGATATAATACATAAACTACTTTTGTTTTGTAAATACATGCTTATAATACATAGAAAACACCCAGACGTAGTACAAACATTTGTATGACATTTTTGAATATCACACATATGAGTGTCCCAAGCGGGAATCAAACCCGCGACCTTGTGAACGGCAGTCCAGTACATGAACCACTACGCCATACCCACACACTACCATTTTTTATGCTTTCAAATCAAACTTTTCCACCTGTAAACGAATTTATTCCACAGTAAAACAACAATATTCAAACAATATATTAAACGCAACGCATAAGTTTTAATGAAAACTGTATATTCGCTATCCGATTAAGCCTATTGCGAGCACACTAACTTTCCTATTGAATCTAACTTTGGATATGAATAAAACCAATTACTTTATAACTGTTTATGTTGTATGACTATAAAAGGACGAATAAGACAATATTCTTTATAAAATGCACTACAAAACTTTATAAAAGCCAGGCTTCGTTTTAGCCGCCTATCCCTATTTTGATTCAACTACGCTTTTGTTGACAAAAAACATTTTTAAAAATCCGTCCAGTACACACAGTCGCAAACACATCCAAAACTAAAGTTGATATAAGCCTCTTAAAAAGTGTTGTGACCGATTGAAAGGACCTACTAAATGATTTAAAGCTGTTATAGCTGGCTATTTGAGTGATATTATCTTTTGCGGTAGAATTTTTTGTCCCTACCACCATCGTGCACCGGTTCAAGATAAGCAATATGATGAGAAGAACTCTATCTATAAAGTAAGAAACTCAACAGAGCTTTTGTTTTAATCAATATTTTTTAATACCCAATAACAATAATACGTACAATGCCAATAAAAAGTTACAAATACAATTCTATAGTTATACTTAGTTGCACAAATATCTACTCTAAGTAAAAGTAGAATGTGTCGTCTGACAGAATAAAGTGATTCGTCTCTGCCTACCTATAAGTACCTATATAGGCGTAAAGATAATAACATTAATAACATATATGTTGTAGCTAAAATAATATCGATGTCTGTTACAACGGTGTTCGCTGCCATTGACATTTTAATCTGATAAAAAGGTACCACTTACTAATATTACGTGGATGACCCTCTAATATCAATAACTTAATACCTTTATAGTTTCATGTAACAATATTTGCGTACTTGTCCTAAAGATGAAGAGTGACGTATATGTAAAGACGTATTATTAAGTGTTTTTGATAAAAAAGATATATGGTGAATTAAGAAAATAAGTGTTACTACCCAGTATTCTTTTACGAGTCTACTGGAAGTGCTAATTGAGCATACAACATTTTTGGAACGTAATAGATATTTCAAGTATAAAACCTATACCTACCAACCCGCCTAATCAATGTGTATCATACATAAAATACGCGTTACTTGTCGATAGCGTATGTCTATGAGATATAAGTTGTTTTATATATGTGGACAGTTTCTCGGAGTCGGGCCAGGTTAAAGTTCGAGTTCATTCCTCAGTTTTAAACGCTATCTACCATCTAGTATATTTGTTATTCAAAGCATAAACACAGGACCAAAAAGAAAATGATTCACTCAAATTTTAAAAAGCTCATGTAGAATACAAAAGAAACATTTAGGCAACAAAATATCCAAGTATAGAACATTCTCGATTAGTCTCCTGTTATCTACTAATTACTGGATGTCCCATTGGAATTCAACAGTCTACGACTGATTAAAAACAAAATATCACACTAATGGGGGTTAAACACCACCAGTATACTCAAACACTCAATACACGACTCGAACACAACACCTTCTAGTAATGTATTATAATCACTTGATTATCACGGGCGCTTTTTAAACGCGCGTTTAAAAACGTTTAAACTGAAACGTAAATATTCTCCAATTTTCCAGTGATTTTATTCCTAAACTATGTCGCATTTTTTTATTTTGGTTTAGTTATCGAACAGTGTTATAATTTTAGCGCTAAGATTTATTTAAATTGACCAATAGACCATTAAGTGTTCGATGGGCTTCGTGGCGTAGTGGTTCATGTACTGGACTGGCGTTCACAAGGTCGCGGGTTCGATTCCCGCTTGGGACAATCATTTGTGTGATGTTTATACTTGTCATACAAATGTTTGTTCTGCGTCTGGGTGTTTTCTATGTATTATAAGTATGTATTTACAAAAGAAAAATAGTATATGTAGTATATCCGTATCTGGTACCCATAACACAAGCATAGAAATATAGCTTACTTTGGGACCAGAGGACGTTGTGTGAAATGTCCAAAATATTTATTATATTTATTATAAAAAAAAAAGTGTCAAATGTAGATTTTCAACAAAGGCGCTTTTTGGTCTCAATAAAAGAAGAAACGACGAATTGGTAACTTTCGCCGAACCGAAACTAAATTCTGGTTACGCCCATACCATATGCAACTTCTTCAAATTTGAAATGTTCTTCATCATCTAAAATTATACCAAATCACAACAAAAATAATTTTCACGTCATATTAAAACTAACGACAAAACAAGAGCGATTTTTAAGCCCAATATGTATGGTCATGCCAAAAGCGTTTTAAAACCGCCATAGTTGGAGTTGACAGAGAGACGTTGACGTTGAGACATGCTTTTTAGAGTTCCGTACCCAAAGGGTAAAAACGGTACCCTATTACTGAGACTTCGCTGTCCGTCCGTCCGTCCGTCCGTCCGTCCGTCTGTCACCAGGCTGTATCTCAAGAACGGTGATAGCTAGAGAGTTGACATTTTCACAGATGATGTATTTCTATTGCCGCTATAACAACAAATACTAAAAATATAATAAAATAAATATTTAAGGGGGGCTCCCATACAACAAACATGATTTTTTTACCGTTTCTTGCTCGATACTAATAACGTTGCCTTATGTTGCATAGATAATGGTACGGAACCCTTCGTGCGCGAGTCCGATTCGCACTTGACCAATTTTATTTATTAACGCTCGTACGAATGTCTCGTGATTGATACACAGGTCTAGATGTAATGGTATGTTGTGACTACCCAGTTTGTGGGTATCAATGGAGACATGGTCGCTTTTAATCAGAATTGTAATGGCTTCGGATAATGATGTGCCTTTCGGTTAAACTGTTAGCTATTTTTAGACATTTATGGAGCAATGTAAACGTGCTCTGCATTCATTTGTAACAAAAGGTTATATCTGTCACTTTACGATCCATCATCATTAATGGATAATATGGCTTAAAATAATTTAGAGAACGGGATTCTTCCATAATAAATAAGTCAGCTATCTACTACAGCATATACTTTTTCGTGTGGTGATGGATGAAGTATACCTGAATTATACATGCCACCATTCTACTTCCTCCTAGTCCTCCTACGTGCATTCCAAAGTATAAAAATGTCAAACTTGAGCCCTCAAATTACAAGATACCTATCTATTGCGCCACAGCCGCAACTAATTAACCTTCAGTAGGCAGAAATACTTATTATCATACCGAAAATAGGTAGGTACTGACGATTAAAATCTCACTAAAGCCAGCATCAAAGATGTTATAAAAAAGATTCTGTGAAATAAGTTTCGAATATTCCCAAATCTCTACCAATGTAAAATACCTATATATGTATATCAAAAACATCATTGACAAAGCTAATAAAAATAGACATTTTACGAAGTGTTTTATTAAACGTCTGATATGACCCTTCTCAAAATCTTGGACTTCAGTTGAGTCTTAATGAAAACTGAATAGGTATCTCTGCTTTTAAAACTATGTTGAAAAATTTAATAAAATGACTATTTGGTATTTTTAAAAGCCTAAAAGTGTATGTAAAACTTGCATAATATTTTCTAACACTTGCATAATGTAGAATATACATTAAACTTTAATTATTACTTAAATGATAATTTTACGGTCATTTTCTGAAATTCGCCAAGATTTTATGCATTATTTGAACTATAAGTAGTATGTCAAGTAATAATTTAACTGAATATAAAGACAGGAATTATTACGTCAAAATTTTGGTACATAAACATAAGAGAAGTGAAACAGAAGAGTTAGTGAGTATAATAATGTGAAAGTTCAACAGTAAATATTCACAAAAGGCTTCACTAAACAGCACTAAAAGCGAGCTATTTCTATGTAAATGTGCTGCGACGGCACCAACCCTTTGTTGGCGAAATTGGGAGCGATTTTACTCTATGTAGAGTTGTATTTTGACTTCAGCCATATTGTAAAACTACCATATAATTCACGATACAAATGGATAGAACTAAAAGTTCACAGACAGAAAAATACCCGTCAAGAACGAAACCAACTTACATGCTAAGGGTTTCGTACTTAAAGGTTCTATGTATTATAAGTATGTATTTACAAAAGAAAAGTAGTATTTGTATTCTATCCGTATTCTGGTACCCATAACACAAGCATATAAGCTTAGCTTGGAACCAGAGGAAAATGTAATTTATTGAAGAAAAATAAAGGAGCGAGCAAAACTATAATTATGTAATTTTGAACTATTTTAAATTCAGAATTTTTCAGACCCGAGAATAGTGTTATTAATTAGGGTATTTTTAAATTTGTTTATATGAGTCGCCTTTTCCAGATATTAGAACGATCACTAACAATTAATTTATTAATTTTTGCAATTGACTTGCTATGCTTTTACTTAATAAACTAAATTATAGTGGAAAAAATGATAACCATGAGCGGGACTTGAACCCACGACCTCGGAATACCGTTCCGTTGCTCTCCTGTTAGTTTATTAAACCACTAACAATATTAGCTAATAATATAAAGCATTGCTACTATCTTACTTCATATCTATATTTTAGATAAATAATATTTTGAACATTCTTTTACAATTTTAGACTGTCATAACTTGTGTCAGTCACGTTTTGAAACACCCTCGGTATTGGGGTGGTGACGTGTGCTCAGAATCTCATTAGGGATCTACAATCATTATTTTCTGTCATTGTATCACAGGACACGTAGTTATTTGTTCAAAGGTCATTGGTTTTGTATACACGATTTATATTCAAAAGTAGTCGCTAACAGATACAGAAAAATAAGAAAAATTTTCTGAAATCTATCTCATATTTTAATTAATTAAATACTTTATACTATATTATACTATATATATTAGGCTAAGACTTGTATTGGCTTTATTTATACCTCTATTATACAAATTGAAACATAAATAAGATCTACTCAGTTTAATTTTAAATAATATGGATGAGCTAAATAGTTACGAAGAGAGAACCTAATTTATTTTGTACCTACGTAATTATTTTCTAACACTTGCGCGACTCATTTGTTTGAATAAATTTGTACCTACGTGATTACTTTACACGGACTATGCGAAAACATAGGAGTGTAGTAGTTACAACTTGTACAAAAAGAGTGTGTTATGTTAATATTTTGTACAATAAAAAGAATTTATATAGAATAGAACACAATGTCTTGTACACCATAACATAATACATGTCACATATGTAACGAAATTGAAATATGTACAACTGGCGTTCTTATCGCAAATTGCGGTCTCTTCAGGACAACCTTTGGGTGGACTCAGTTGATTTGGAACTAAGGTAAAGTGGTGTTCCTACTATTTAAAAAACAAGAGTCAATATTTAAACGGCATATAAGTGTAATAAAAAAAATAACTACTTATCAGAGGTAAACATCCTCTGTTAAAGAAGGAAAATCGAAAATAAACCCTGTGCTAACACCTGCCTGGTCAGCACGGTAGAGCAGACCATAATCCCTCCAAGAGGGGAGGGGGCCCGTGTCCAACGGGGAGACGGTAATAGGCTGGAGAGAGAGAGAGAATCAGAGGTATAATCCAGATACTTAACAAGATTTTTTAAATTATGGTAGAGTTTAGGGCATTGAACGTTAGATAGGTTAGAATAGATACCCACTATGGTATCTACTATTATTTTATATATTTACTACTAGCTGTTGCCTACGAATTCGTACGCTTAGATTTCAGGATTGTATATAATATGCCTCTATATATAAAATGTAATCGGTACAAGTATGTATGTAGGAGAGGTAATCTCTGTAAGTAAATAATGCTCCAATCATAAACTTTTTCCTCTAATTTAGGAACCTATAGTCTCCCATAATGCTGTACAAATACAAAAGAGTTTAGGCAAACGAAATTGCGGGCAAAAGTCTAGTATAAATATTTTGACAAAACATTAGTACCTACGCATAACGGTGTTTTATCAACGAGCTATTATCATTATCTCAACATGATAATGTAACACAGTGCTTTGAAAGCTTTAATGGATACCGTCACTGAGCCATGATTTTCTATATTAAATACTATATATTATGTTGTGTGATGTGATGACAGATTAGATTCATGTCATCACCTCATTTCCCATTTCAACTGAAAAATAACATAAGTGAGCTAGTTTGCCTCACACTTGCTGGCTTCACTTTGCTTTTTATAACGATCCAGCCTTTTAAGAGCTACTATAACACTAAAAAACAAACAGATTTATGTTCGAATATCTAAATAATCATCTATATACAAAAAGTAGAGATCTATGAGGGTAAATAAAGTCAAAGAAGTGTATTTAAACGGTAGTAGATGGCACTCTACATTTACGTTCCGCATTTATGCTCTACATTTACGGTCTTATTCATAATGACTTATCGGAGGTTTAACGGAGATTTTATCGGAGAGATAATAAACGTTTTAGTGTAAAAAGACTATTATGAATAACAAGTTTTGACAATTTTCGCGAACCTATTTTAGCGAACTTTTAAACCTCCGATAAGTCATCTATACTAATATTATAAAGCTAAAGAGTTCGTTTATTTGAACGCGCTAATCTCAGGAACCACTGGTCTAATTTGAAAAATACTTTCTGTTTTGGATAGAACATTTATGGAGGAAGGCTATTTAAAATCACGCTGCAACCAACAGGAGCGGAGTATCAGTGAAAAATATTGCAAAACGGGGAAAGTTTTCTAAATTCAACGGGTATGAAGTCGCGGACAAAAGCTAGTTATGAATAAGATCATAATAATCATAAAGTCTTTAGTGTCTGCCTACCCTCATATAAGAAGGCCTGACGATATGATGCTGATCTTTACTTGTTATAAAACAAAGTCGTTATTAGGGTTCCGTACCCAAAGGGTAAAAACGGGACCCTATTACTGAGACTTCGCTGTCCGTCCGTCCGTCCGTCCGTCCGTCCGTCCGTCCGTCTGTCACCAGGCTGTATCTCAAGAACGGTGATAGCTAGAGAGTTGAAATTTTCACAGATGATGTATTTCTATTGCCGCTATAACAACAAATACTAAAAATAAAATAAAATAAATATTTAAGGGGGGCTCCCATACAACAAACATGATTTTTTTACCGTTTCTTGCTCGATACTAATAACGTTGCCTTATGTTGCATAGATAATGGTACGGAACCCTTCGTGCGCGAGTCCGACTCGCACTTGACCAATTTTTTATTTTTTATGTCCCTATGTGAGCTTATATCTTCAAAACGAATGTGCGCAACAAAGTATCTAAATTAATAAAAATACACTAATAGTTGTTTTCATTTTTAGGGTTCCGTACCCAAAGGGTAAAAACGGGACCCTATTACTGAGACTTCGCTGTCCGTCCGTCCGTCCGTCCGTCCGTCTGTCACCAGGCTGTATCTCAAGAACGGTGATAGCTAGAGAGTTGAAATTTTCACAGATGATGTATTTCTATTGCCGCTATAACAACAAATACTAAAAATAAAATAAAATAAATATTTAAGGGGGGCTCCCATACAACAAACATGATTTTTTTACCGTTTCTTGCTCGATACTAATAACGTTGCCTTATGTTGCATAGATAATGGCACTTGACCAATTTTTAACACGCTTATATAAGTTCAGTATCTATCAATGTATTAATCTATGTAACGGAATGTTTGAAAGTGATTTTAACCCACTTGCAGTAGTCGGATTGATTTGAAATTTACATACATATCAAGGACCGATGGCAATGCAATTACTTAAAAAGATATTTAGGATTTTTAAGCGTGTTATTTAGTTTTTGAACTAAGAATTTTTTTTAGTTTAGTTAAGTTTAGTTGTGATCTTAGAATCGGTATCAATGTCACCATTATTAACAAAACATCGCCGTATAAAATCATCGGGCAGTCAGTATTGCCCGTACTGTGATTGAACAACTAACGCTAAAACCAACTGTCGACCTTGACTACAAATGCAAATAAAATTAAGACGTATTTTTGTTGTTACACAAATTCAACCATTTTCCTTAATTTAATATTCTACATTGTGGCGCAATGGTTTGAAACACAACTCATAAGTCGATTCTGGAGTCGAATATATACATACATGACATGTACATCAAAATAAATAAATAAAAATAATAAAAAAAATTATGAAAATTCCAAATGCCGATGCTGCGATACATCATTCAGCATTTTTGTGCTCTTATGCCTTTACTAAGGAAAAGCGATACCTATTTATCCGGTTGCTACTTATGTAAAGATATTTTTAGAGAATAACTCGGCTTATTTTGTTCTATCATTGTTTCTCGTAATTTGCAATACCTGGACATTATTTTTGTGTAATAATTAAATAAAATACACATCTATACCAATAATAGAACAGCTGAAGTGTTTATTCGTTTGTTTGTTTGTTTGGACGTTCTAATCTGAGGAACCACTAGCGCGATTTGAAAAATTCTTTCAGTGTTAGATAGTACCTACATTTATCGAGGAAGCCCATAGACTATATAACATCACGCTACGACTAATAGGAGCGAATCATAAATGAAAAATGTTGTAAAAACGGAGAAAATTCTCTAGATGCCACGCGTACCTACGAAGTCGTGGACATCAGCATGTTATCTATATAAATATAATCAAAACAATGTATATAGATAAACAGGTTTTATAAAGTATTACGGTCTTATTCATAATGACTTATCGGAGGTTTACACGAAGATTTTATCTGAGAGATAATAAACGCTCTAGCTCTCTAAACGTAAAAAGACTATTATGAATAACAAGTTTTGACAATTTTCGCGAACCGATTTTAGCGAACTTTTAAACCTCCGCTAAGTCATTATGAATAAGACCATTAATTTTTAACACGCTTATAAATATAAGTTCGGTATGTATCTATCAATGTATTAATCTATGTAACGGAATGTTTGAAAGTAATTTTAACCCACTTGCAGTAGTCGGATTGATCTGAAATTTTGCACATAATAATTATATCAAGGCTAAATGACAATGCAATAATTATAAATAATATTCGGGATTTTCAAGCGTGTTTTTTAGTTTTTGAACTAAGTATTACAAACACTGTTCTAATTAGAATAATACGAAAATACTCTTTTAATTTTATTGTTTACGCGTTTAAATTATGAACACGTAATTAACATATATAGAAGTTCTATACAAAAAATTACCGTAAAATAATGATTTTACACATTCTGGTTAAAAAAAATGTATATACAGGAAATAAATTCAAGATAAATATAAAATATCTATCTGTTATTTAATTAAAATACATAAGTACGTAAATAATAATAAGGTAAGCAAGTGATTAATCTAGCATTTGTTCAAATATTATGTTGTAACTAAGAATGCGGGCAAGTTTATGTTTCCTTGAATAGTTGAGCAAAAGAAGTGACTGGCCATCAGGAAATATGATAAAAAAGATTAAAAACCTAATTTAGTATAAATAATAATTAAATGAAAACTAATAAATGTATAATATAATAAAATGTTAAGTACATACCTACTTGCAAAATATTAAAAAATTGGTCAAGTGCGAGTCGGACTCGCGCACGAAGGGTTCCGTACCATTATCTATGCAACATAAGGCAACGTTATTAGTATCGAGCAAGAAACGGTAAAAAAATTATGTTTGTTGTATGGGAGCCCCCCTTAAATATTTAATTTATTTTATTTTTAGTATTTGTTGTTATAGCGGCAATAGAAATACATCATCTGTGAAAATTTCAACTGTCTAGACAGTTGAAATTTTGAATCTACTGATTTTTTGATTGAATTTTGAATATGCTGTATCTCAAGAACGGTGACAGCTAGCTATCACCGTTCTTGAGATACAGCCTGGTGACAGACGGACGGACGGACAGCGAAGTCTCAGTAATAGGGTCCCGTTTTTACCCTTTGGGTACGGAACCCTAAAAACGATAGTATTCCACTTACACAACTAAACTAAAAAATTTAAATTGATAGCGTCATTATCACAATACGGCAATGTTAACTGAACTTTCTTATGATAAAACTGTGTATTATAGAGTAACGATTTTAATTAGTATAAATGTGTACAAGGAAATAGCCAAATAATCAAAATACACCATTTAAATTAGTGCAATAAATTGGAATCACCACGTTTCGGACACGCGTATGTAATTTAAAAATTAACGTACCCGACAGTGAATCAGCTGACTTCTTAACATAAACACAGTAAACACAGTTGTTTGCACATCTTAAAACATCACTAAATACTTTGATATTACGCAAAGATTACTATATTTTACGTAATTATACCAGGCGGTTATTGCACGACCGCTTCCACCTGATATCACTGAGTTACTGAAGATTTTTAGTGTTTAGCACTTGTACTGATAGCACGTTGTATTATTTTTATTTCGATAAAACATGCAAAGCAGTTATACAAATTCCCAGCCTATACATACATGCAAGCAATGTCACACGACCTTATTGAAATATAGTGCATATTTCTATGGATTTATTGTTTCGCTGTATCTCGAGTTATTTGACATTGTAAATATTAGAAATAGCTCTGTTTCAATAAATTCGTAATGGTCTAAATATTCGTATTGGTGCTGCGACCTCAACGATAAAATACCTGCTAGATTCTCTGTTCTGGGTTTTACTTAGAGCATAATATATTGCAGAGCATTCTTAGGGCTCTTAGAAAATAATACTTTATATCCATGCATTTCTTACAAGTTACATCTTTCGCGGTGGTTTATGTATTTAGTAGGATTAGGTATAATCTGTCCGTGTATTAACGAATTAAGAATGCCAAAATCGTCACCCCTTTTCCTACCCAGGTTGCTGTAAAAACCAGCTAAGGCATATTGTACACACTTCATCATCGTCAAGACATCTTCTATGAGAGACGGAAATCTCGAAAATAAACCCCGTGGCAACATGATTGTTCACAGTAGATCTTAAGGCCTACCAAAGTAGAAGAGGCCCGTGCCCACTATATTCCGTTATAAATGACGCCCATATCTACTAAGAAATAAAATGGTCCGAGATTTAAGTTTTGATCATGACTTGCTACTTATTTCAATATTATTTTAACATTGCGTGTTTATTCTTGTTAAACTAACGTCTACTTTGTACCGCGAATTAATTGTGCAAGCGGTATTAATCTTTAATTAACTGATTGTTAATGTTCTCACAGCATGATAATTATTGCCTTTGTTCTGTTTAGCAATAAAAAATAAATCAATCTAGGTATCCAAGTCGCGCGTGTAATTAAAGTATCAATGCAATTATGCAAGCCTCATAGATCAGATGGACAGCGCTCTATTATCTTCATATACCTAGAGTTAAAGATTCTGATAAAAATTTGCGAAATTAACAATGATCGTTATTATTCTTTTTATAAATTTAATTTTATGTACCGAGAATAAGTAGTTGGATGTAGGAGACAATGGACCTCGCGTTGTACCGTTCCTGTTCCCCGTTCTAGATAATAACCGATAAATTAAAGTTTAAATAAGATAGAAAGTACTAACCGATATTTTAAAGATTGTTTTTCTAATAAAACTACGACAATCTATTGATAGACCCACACACGCAAAATAGGCAAACGGTAAAGTGTACAAATCCGAAATCTAAGCATAAACATCAAAAATGCGTGTAGCAACAAATAAACATTTTTCATAAAACGATGAATATAAGCAGACATTCTAATTTAATATGTAGATAGATAGATAGATAACTCTTTATTGTACACTTTACAGACATTGAAATAAAGACAAGATTCTTAAGACTAGGTACAAATGGCGACCTTATCACATAAAATGATCTCTTCCAGGCAACCATAGGATGGAAAGGGAAGTAAATAAAATAAGATGGGGTTGCAGTGTACAGTTAGTGAAAGAAGAAAATAAATAATTAGATAGATAGCCATTCAAGAACAAATTATTGTGTAATTTCATATATACCTACAAATGCATAGTAAATACATAAATAAACTTAGTATATAAAATATGAAGAGTAGCTATATTTATCAGCTAATGGATAGATAGTGCTCCTTTACAAGGTTTTTAAAAGATTTTGATGTTTTAGCACGTCTGATAAACTGCGGCAGTTGGTTGCACAGTCGGACAGCCTGCACGGAGAACGACTTGGACATAAATGTAGTAGAAAGAATGCCTCGGTATTATTAACATGAGATTCTCTGACGATCGTAGAGACCTTGGGTTGGAATTGTATAAGAAGTCAAAACGATTAACGTTATTTAAGATAGAAAGGGGATAGGTATATTATAATATGTCTGTATTATCAAGCTTGAAGGCAGGTTTGTCCTTAATTTATATGACAAGTTACAACAGAGAACAGGCCTACTCTCATCACCTTTAATAATAATTGCACGTTAAAAAGAAAACTTACATTTTCAGGCTAAGAGTATTAATTCAACAGAAAGCGTTTTCAGTCCCCTCAGTGTACGGACAATGGTGGCACCATTGTCCGTACACCAAAATTCTACGAGCACAACTAAACTAAAAAATAAGTTTGATTGTGTCAATAACACAATTAGGCGATGTTACCTAAATTTTGTTATCGTAAAAACTGTTTAATACAACTATTTTAATTATTGTGATTGTGTAGCGAAATAACCACTGAATTACAATTCAGCAAAGTTGTTTTTATCTTTTAGTTACGCTGTTTGGTTGTGCACATAGAATTGCTACCAGTATCATCACTTAGTGTGTTGATTGTTTACGGTGTCATCAATGGTATAACGTTGTTTGTGTATGCATGTTCTCAGCTATGTATTTGACTAAGAAAAGGAAAACAGCGTATCAACTCCTGCTCTTTTAATACTCAGTTATCGGATTCTTTTTTTAAATCTTTCGTTAGTCGGATTCGCGCATAAAGTTTTATGAAAACTTGTAGTCTCGCATTAAGGAGAAAAGTGTTACGTCCTCATTTCCTTATGAGTTCATTCCATCAGTTTGAAAGATAAATAAATTCAAATGCATAATAACGCATTTGAATTTAACAAAGCGTTAATTAGTTTTAAGAATACGAGTGTCGTCATTCCATACCGCCTGGTGGTTTTATGAATCAGCTTAGGAACGACCAGCTATTTGTATTCACAAAATACAAGTGCTACCACCTCATCTCCTCCCCAGGGTGCTGTAAAAGCTAGCTAAGGGATTCTCTACACCGATGACATCCTCTGGGAGAGACCGAAAATTAGAAAATACACCCTGTGCCAACACGCCTGGTCAGCGAGGCACGGTAGACAGTGCCGGACTAAAGCGGCGCAGGGCCCGTAGCAGGTAAGGGGGCCCCTTCGTGGGCGTTCGTTCTCACAATATTCTACTATTCGTCGAGGGCTTTTGAGGTAGGGTAATTTATTTGGGGAGTGCGGGGCCTGTAGCTTTTGCTAATTTTGCTACCGCGTTGATCCGCCTATGACGGTAGACAATAAAACTTCCCAAAGTGGAGGAGGTCCGTGTCTAACAGCGGACGTTATGGGCTTGACACAAAAGAGAGATAGTTTATATTTTTAATGATATAAATAAAAATAAAACACATGAAAGATTTCATCGCGTTTATTAAATATTAATCTCATATTATAAGATCCGTTGTAGCTTGGCATAATCGTGTGTGTTCTTACACACGATTATCATCAATACATATATATTTGAATCAATACTTTATTATCTCACTCAACTGCGAGTTTCTATCTGTTGTGCAATGACAGAACTATTTTATTTATTTTCCAAAGCAATAACATTTCAATATACATAACAAAAAATATAGAGGCACCTAAATCTTATATACTAATACATATAGTTTCAAAAATATATAAATAACAGGCAGTGTTACGTTTGACGAAGACTACAGAATAACATACATAGATATTTCAAAAAAATGTAATTAGGTATCAATCATATATTACGTTACACTGTTATGCGATTGACGTCCTTAGAGCATAGAATCAACAGAAACAACACACGATATTTGCTTTGACAAAAATACTGCCAAATACTGCAACATTTATTAATACACACCTCGCCAAAAATCGCCCCACGCACACTGAGACACGACAGTGTCCGTATACAATGAGTATGATCATTGTTCTTGTACTATTTTCAGCGGGGGACGTCTTATGATGTCAACTCCAAGTTCTAAGGTGACGTCACATTGTTGTTATGGAGATGGATTAAGAATGCTCTTAGCTATAGTGATGGTATAATAATAATAATAAATATTCATGGACATATCACACAACGTCCTCTGGTCCCAAGCTAAGCTCATTATGCTTGTGTTATGGGTACCAGAATACGGATATAATACATAAACTACAATATCATCGGTCCTTCAGAAAAAGTACAGGAAAAATGTTTACCCACAGGTTAATCGATACCATTCGCACTACGTGTTGACGTAATATATGGATGACAACTTAAATAACTAGTTATGAATATACTTAAACATTAAAAACATAATAGTTTTTTTTACAAAGAATAAAGTAAAACAGTTTCAAAAAAAGGGTTTTACCTTTTAAAAAGATATTAACAATAAACAGGAAAGACTTTAAAGTTATATTAGTTTGACTGCCGCACTCAGAGACATTTAATGGTTACTTAGGGAGCTCTTTAGTATTGATTTAAAAAAGTAAAAGTAAAGTTAAAACTTTTTTAAATCAATACTAAAGAACTCCTTAAGTAACCATTAAGTGTCTCTGAGTGCGGCAGTGAGAGTAAATAGCAAAAGAAATTAGATTTCAAAGTAAATTTTTACAAATATTTTTAGTTATACAAAATAGCAAACATTTAGAAGGCAAGAAATGTTACAGTTAAATAGAAAAATTACTAGATTTGGAAAGATCGATCTTTAATTAAAAATATTGGTTTACAAATTAAATAATCTATAGCTTTTTTGGTTTAAGATCTCACATTTTAAAATAGGTAGGTACCTAATAATTTTTTTAGAGTTTAATAAATAAGACTTTAGTAGCCGACTAGTACATGAACGGATGAGTACATAAAAAATAAACTAATGGAGACCATCCACTGCTGTCCGACAATTCAATCACATATCATTATGCTTATAGTATAGTAGTTATATTTTAGCTCGACAGTTCCAAAACGTCGGGCCTAAAATTTCAAACAAATATATGCGTCTAAATCCGTAAAAAGTGGGTTTTATTTAAAAATTATGAAATAATTTACAGCCAAAAATTGCAGGACCATAGATATACAAAATTAATGTAATAATAATAGCAATAAAAAGTAATTAGCCACAAATCACTAGCCATACATTTCCAATACAAAGAGAAAATATTTTTATAAAAATAACAACCACAAATGCACACAACACATTATGAAAGACTTGTCGCGAACGTGCGGTCATATCTATACTTAATTATTATAAAGCTGAAGAGTTTGTTTGTTTGTTTGTTTGAACGCGCTAACCTCAGGAACCGCTGGTCCGATTTGAAAAATTCTTTCAGTGTTGGAGAGTACACTTATCGAGGAAGGCTATAGGCTACATAACATCACGCTGCGACCAACAGGAGCAAAGCAGTAGTGAAAAATATTGCAAAAACGGGGAAAATGTTCTAAATTTCACGCGTACGGAGTCGCGGCCAACAGCTAGTGTGAACATAAATCTCCAAAACTGAATTGGTTCAAGAGGAAGGTATATTTGTATAATTTGTTAATGTTTGTCCGTGTGGTAACGGATTAAGAATACAAGTGTCACCACCCCATCTCCTCCCAAGGGTGCTGTAAAAGTCAGTTAAGGGATATTGTACGCAGATAACAGCCTCTGCGAGAGACGGAAAACTCGGAAATAAACCCTGTGCCAGCAACCTGGTCAGCCTCCCAAAGTGGAGGAGGCCCGTGCCCAACAATGGAACGTAAATGGGCTGGAGGAAGGAAGAAGTTAATGTTTGGTCTCTAAATTCCGCTTGAACGAAATCCCGTGCAACAGTTCGTAAACAATATTTAAGACTAGGGATAAAGATAGCGGATAATATAAAACACCCATTAGAGATACCACAAACAAATAACGTCTAAAGAAATAAAAAAGGAAAGAAGAAAAAAGTATTTATATTGCTAACCCTATATTTTTGTTCACTGTGATTCTTGCATAAATTAAATCTACTATTTCCAATTTTGTCCGAATCAACTCAAATAAAACGTAGAATTGGAAACTCTCCTCGAATTTAAAGAGTTATATTCACACACTGATTCAATGCATTATGTCAGTTCAGACAATCAAGTACACGACTAGAACTATGTAATATCAACTAGCTTTTGCCCGCATCATACTTTGCGTGGAATTAAAAAACAATTCTTTGTTTCCAAAATTTTTCACTGATGCTTCGCTTCTATTAGTCGCAGCGTGATGTTTGTATAGCTTTTCTCGATAAATATACTATCTAACACTGAAAGAATTTTTCAAATCGGACCAGTGATTCCTGAGATGGATCAAACAAACAAACGAACTCAGATACACAGATTTATGCTACCGAATACATATATAATAAAATTGTACATACATGATTTAATATATAAACGATAGATAGGCAAGACAATAAACAGAATAATATCCGTGGATTTTAAAATTAAATATACGCTTATTAATAAATACCCACAAAAAGAAATTATGATTTTAATAGACTCAACACATCGCCTATCTATCGAATACAACATAAATCTATAATTACATTTAAATATAAAGTTTATATAATGAAAGATATTTCTTTATAGTTTTAACAACAAATAATATTTCTTACGCACATTGCATATGGTAACTGCATATTAAAATAACAAATGAGATTCTATTTTAGTCTCGACACATGTAAATCGTAAACCTATATGTTATATAAATATTTAAATATTCCTTATATTAATGTATTGCTGCATATAAATACTACGATAATAGACATTAAAAGGCAAATATTATAAAAAAAATGTCGACAGTCAGACTACCCGCAAAATGTGGGTAGTCACAAAATTCAGTAGAAAAAAAATCGAAATAAGTGTATAAAAAGTTCTAATGTCATTGACCATCGACATTAAAAAACAAATTTGGCATTAGTAAAGCGTTGAAAATTAATAAATATATTTTTCTACACGAGCAACACCACAACATTTACCTACCAAATATCATTTTCTACCTTTCTCATTTTACGATTAAGTATGCATTTACTTTGTATCATTTGATATGTGAAAATTGATTCAATGTAAGTACGTTTTTAGAGGTTCTTACAAAAAAGAAACCCTCATAAAAATAATATTGGACAAGATTTTCTCAATTACCGTTATATTAGAATTTATTTTTTTATTATATTAGATAAAAGAACCTTTTATTTACTTCTTTATAATAATTTATGGAATATTATACAAAAGAAAAACACTTATTTAGTCTTCTTTATATCAAATATAAAATAATAGTTAACTTTTAGTATATTTGACTCCAATCAAAGCTATAACTTTTCATTAGCTCTTTTTACGTTATTACATATTATATTATTCTTCTCCGCCACACAACTTTCCAAAACGCATCAAATTAATACATTCTTCTATTAAAGAACAATTAATATGCAATGCACAAAAACCAATTTTAAATAAACATTTTACACCGCGTAACATTTACGCACTGAACTGTTATCTGTACATATTATATGGCAATGGAATCGGAAAAAATTATCACAATTGAATAGTTTTTATCAGACCAATTTGTTTAAAACATAACATGATCGAACATTCTTATACCGTCACGCCCTTTTTTCATTGCCAAGACCTATTATTAGATATAACCCCTAAAAACGTGTTTCGGTTAAAGTTTATGAGTTATTACGAGGGGTGCATCAGAATAGCCAATACCCGGTTTGGGTTTAGAAAGCCCCGCCTACCAAAAATCATCCTAGATACGACCAAAAATTGTGTATATTTCCTAAAAAAAATATATATACAGATAATTATCCAGTACTTGTAAAACTGTTGAGCATCATATGTGCTATATAAGGCACATTATACATGTACAGGTGGCGGGTTTTCTTCCATTTCCCCCACCACATGCTTGCCTATATCACTGATGCCTTGATGATCACCATGCGCTGCTAGGTCAAAGTCCGACCCTGATAACGACGCTATATGATTCCAATTCTGTTCTGCATCCGCTGTATTTTCACCTGCAGTTGTAAGATATATTTTAAAATATATAAATTTATAAAATGAGATATATTAAGTATCTATTAATATATTGCATTTTTGAAGTATTTAGATTGTGTATCTTCAAAAATATTAAGCAGAAATCGTAAACCTGTTGGCTCGAGTTTCATTGCGAGGACAAAAATGGAAACCAGTAAATAAACTATAGCTGATAAAATTTTCTGTATATTTTATATATGGTTTACTGTCTTAAACAACAATAATTCGTATGTATTAAATTGTATTCTCATTTCTTAAAAACAAGTAACCTCCATCAGTAAAACTTATCATGACAATTTTAGCAAAGCAAATAGTGCTCGATTAGCACTTAAGTTGATTATTTAACAATAATACTGTTGATACTTATTTTAATCCCATTTAATTCACTTTTCGTGAAAATTACTACATTATGTATATAATAATACTTTATCAATATATTAACAGATACTTATAGTAAAATAATAATAAATAATTGAGTTTTTTAGTTATCATTCCAACATATCATATTATTAGCACTCCATGCGATGATTATTGTACCTACAATATATTAAAAACGTGTTTTTGCAATGTGATTGGTTAAAAACGTGGTTTTGTGTCAGATTGAAGTTTATTTAGAAGATATTTCGAAAGATATAAAACTTTTAAAGTGATAACTTCTAGAGGGTAAACACTCCGTTCGTAGAAGTTGTTACGTAACGCGTTACGGCGCTAGTCTGTCTGACAATATTAAACAGTTAAATTATGGGAGGGACAGATACGGAAATGAGCACATATTTTTTAAATCTTTTTAGTTAGTCATTTTATTCAAACCTTCCTTTTAGTAAGACTTTACATAGGCATATTATGAAATTGAAATACGCCTTACGTGGAAATATATAACAGGCTAAACTCTAACGTATTGCGAATACCATTCCCATGTACTGGCAATACGCAAGAATTTAAGTTTTTACCTATAAGAAAGTACGCTAATAAGTAATAGGATCAAGCCAATACCCATCACCATAGCCAAAACTAGCCTTTGCCAAGTCTCCTAAATTCCTTGATACATGAAGTTCATAAAACCACGCCTTTATTTAGCTTATAGCACAGGCCAAGTAGATAAAATACTAAAAGCCCGCGAACCACAAAGCCTAAAGTTAATAATACAAGAGTAAATTTTGTTTCGAACCATACTTGAGGTGATGAAAAAGAACAGCGAGAAGTGAATGAAAATATTTTCTACGTTTGGGATGCCGTCACCGCTAAACACGGAGCTCCACCTAACGTTAACCATACTGTATATTTTTTTTCAAATTTTGCATCACATCAAGTATGGTATGAGAACAAATTCTAACCCCAATTATTCCTTGGCTCTCTAAATATAATGCGTTAGTCATTCAGTAAATGTCTTAAGGTAAGCTATTTTTTGTTAGATCACTAACGTTTTAAGCGTACGACATTTAAGCCATGACTCTGAACCAAAGTTGTTGTGCCTACTGTATGTATATTTTCTGTGTTTATATATACCAAAACTTCAATCTGACGTATTTTTAACACCATACTGTGTATATGTGATAGTGTGATTACTATATAAATGCATATATTAGCCTCAATGTTATACCAAACCTACAAGCTGCAATAAGCCGCCTACAATACGTTATTTAGCTGTATAATTGAACATAAAAATAAAATATTAAATTGTATGTTAGTGTAATATTTATTATGTTATATGCAAAAGCCGTTGTATCAACGTAATCATTGCAAGTGCATTATTAGGTACCTAGTTTTACGGTAAAATTGTGGAGTTTAATTGACCAAGTGATAAGTAAGAATGAGGAGTTTGAGGTAGCCCATAAACGTTTGCATATTATGTCAATGTGTTAGGTATATTATGTAAAGTGTTTATGTGTGTGTTTTTAAGTCACCCATGCATGTTGTTATGTGATAGTTGTATAATAAAAACTCACACAGCGACGGATACCGGAGATGTACCTGTTCTGCTTATAAATTGTTTAGTATGAAGCTCGCTTCAATCACTAGTTTATACTTATTAGTTTATACGTGATTATAGGACTTCAAAATGTTATCGACATTATGTTTGTTTCAAAATAAGTCGATAATACGCCAATGCAAATCGATTGCGTCTAATCACTTGAGTTAAACATAAGTTCAAGCTCAACTTTATTATCATAAAATTTTTAATACCGGACCAAAATATTTTGATTTATTCTAAATTTTGAACAACATTTTTTTGAAAATTTTAATTCAGTCCATTTACAAAACATGGATAGAATACAACAAGATTCCATAGAATTTCGATATTTAAATTTTAACGCTACTTATAAACACATGCACGCGTATTTATAACATAGCTTACGATACAAATATGTATATACGCGTAAAGAGTGAATTTGCAGAATTATCTTCCTGCTGATCGTGTGACCCGATGACATTACATTGTCATGCGTACGTATACCGTGCACGTACACGCTCTAAGTATACGCTCGCTTCAAGTGTTCTGTTTTTATATAAATTAAAGCCATAAAAAACGAAAGTAAATTTCTATAATACAGGCATAATTTATAGAAATTAACTTACGTCTCAATTATTTTAGACGATAGTTCTCGAAATGTCATAATCTACACAATTTTGAAGTCCTTTTAACCACAAGACTGCATTGTACGTGTATGATACAGAGTGATATATATCACTATTTTTCTGTCAACTGGATACTATATGAGGGTATTTTTATAAGCTAAAAGCTGGTAATTGATAAAAGCAAATATTTTTAAGCTATAACCCCAAACACAAACCAGATTAATTACAGAAACGTTTTAGCCCTAATGCCATTAAGGCCCTAATATCGGACATAGATGTCCTTAATTTTTATGGAAATGCTCTACCTTTTGGTAAGGAATTTCATCTACTATACAACACCAGAGCATGTTGGTATCGAACTTAGTTTTCAGTTTTCCGTCTTTCGTAGCTGTTATGTACGAATACACCTACATAATATTATCTTTTCTGTGTCCCCAACCAGATGCAGAATCCACTGTTTATGTAATCAAGCAACTCCAATTACTTAGGCAATTGGTAATCTTATAATTGCAATTCCACAAGCATCTTGAGAATATATGCCACATATTTTCACTGACCAACATCATATCATTTTATCAACTCTCCAAACCTTGTCATATCCTATGACGTCATTACAATCAAGGTATCAAACACACAAAACACAGTCTTTATACGGATTTAGTTCACTGGTACTGAAATTTAAAACAAATATGATTTTGATTTAAAGAAATAGTTATTTTCAACTTAAATAAACAAGAAACAGTGACGGACCTTTTAAGACTTGTATGATAATATACCAATATTAAGTATTTCGCTAATTTTAAACGTACAAAATGAATGTACTAAATATTTAGGAGAAGAGAAGCTATGTTGAAGCTACTTAAGTTCCCCATCAGATATAATATAAATAAATAAATAAATATTCATGGACATTTCACACAACGTCCTCTGGTCCCAAGCTAAGCTTATATGCTTGTGTTATGGGTACCAGAATACGGATAGAATACATATACTACTTTTTTTTTTTGTAAATACATACTTATTATACATAGAAACACCCAGACGCAGGACAAACATTTGTATGACAATTAGAAAAAGAACACAAATGATTGTCCGGAGGGGGAATCGAACCCGCGACCTCGATCGGCAGTCCGTTACCAGAACCACTACACCACGAGGCCCGTCGTCTATTATCCTTATATATCCTTAACGTAATATTGCAAAGAAGTAAAAACATGTACGTAATCTTGTAGTCAAAACAATAAGAAGATTAAAACCAGTGAATTAAATCCGTTGTTAGTATATAAATCAAAAATATAATAATAAAGCTCGTGCGTGCCGTACCGTAACCATTAACTAAACACTTGTGGTGTGACCTTCAAGGCGCGTGTTGGAGCGCGCGCGCGTCTCGTCCATAATGAACGTGTTGATGACGTACGCCTCGCGACGTATACGGTCACGCAGCTCGCCCGACATGTCCGGTATAGCCCAACGGACTATTATCATCACTAGTGCCACCACGTTCTATAAACCACATTACATTTTAAACATATAAAAATACTAAATAATAATCTTACTTAGTTTAAAAACAAAAAAAACACGCTTAAATATCCTGAATATTTTTTCAATCCAATTTTTCAATAATAATAATACTTTATCTACTAACTACTGCTTCCCGTATTACTTCCGGAGTCCATTGTGTCAGACTGCAAGGGCGTCGATCCTCAATCCTTCTAACATTATTTTTGGGTTTTTGGATCTAGCTCACATTAGGAATATCCCAATAGTTTGTAGTAAAATTATATTCACTTACAAAAGATATATTCACAAATACTACTAGAGAAATTATGGCTTTCCTCGCTTATACAGCGATGTCATTAAACAATCATTAAAACAGCTTTATCTGCATTAGTTATCTATAGAATCTGACCAGATTCTTTACATAGGATACATTTTTGTGCGATCAAGTTGAAGAACTTTAATAGCTGCATATCCAATTAGCCAAGTAATAGCCTATACTTAAATGGCATGATTTCCCATACCGTAACCGTGTAGAAGGCGCATGCGTTAGTGATTACGTTGTTAGCCAATTGCGCCAGCGATTGTCTGTCATTTATAGTTAGAAAAAACTGGCTATTGAATCTTATAACTAGTAAATATTTTTTAAGCTATTCATAAAAAATTGGTCAAGTGCGAGTCGGACTCGCGCACGAAGGGTTCCGTACCATTATCTATGCAACATAAGGCAACGTTATTAGTATCGAGCAAGAAACGGTAAAAAATCATGTTTGTTGTATGGGAGCCCCCCTTAAATATTTATTTTATTTCATTTTTAGTATTTGTTGTTATAGCGGCAATAGAAATACATCATCTGTGAAAATTTCAACTCTCTAGCTATCACCGTTCTTGAGATACAGCCTGGTGACAGACAGACGGACGGACGGACGGACGGACAGCGAAGTCTCAGTAATAGAGTCCCGTTTTTACCCTTCGGGTACGGAACCCTAAAAATACGCAAATTTTACTACGTTCCCGAGTTTCACGGGGAGATAATAACTACATGATTCTGTACTTTATCTTCTTCTTTTTCTATTCTCGCTCTTCCTTTAACTCTAGTGAATACCGCTTCAACAAAAAAATACGAAAATTAGACTCGGCTTTATTAATTTGTATTATTTGCGAAAACTTAGGTTACGCACACACTCAAAACAATGAAAGGTTGATAAGTAACACTTTTATGTAAAATGAATACCAAGACATGTTTTCTTTCTTTCAAAACTGAAAATATTGCACCTTTCGATGATATCATAGTTTTTATAGTGTACTAGCTGGCCCGGCAAACGTAGTTTTACCATACCAAAAAAAAATAAAAAAAAAAAAAAAATTACTATAAACCTCACGGAGCCCGAGACGTCAGGAAGGAAAATCCGACTTATTTTTATATAGTAGATAAAGTATTTTTATTTTATAGTAGATAAAGTATTTTTATTATTTTTATAGTAGATAAAGTATTTTTTTAATGAATTTCATCAATACTCAATTCTATGCTACCTACTTACAAAACGTTGACAGTTTATATTGTCAGAGACATAAGTGCCTGTTGTCACATGTTGTCAAAATCGTAGTAAACACAAGTAAACAATTATTATAATTTTACCTGATTCATAAACAAAGCGTTTTTATGTGAAATTATCTGATTGTATATGAAAGGCATACGTAGAAACACAATAATCTTGGTGAGTCTACTCATATACAATTAAACTATTACATGTATAATTAAAAATACAAGTGTGGTCATAGTGATACTTCAACATGCTATTCTAGTAATTCTGATCAAGGAATTGGGATTATTCTTTTAAATTATTGCATTGTCATCGGTCCTTGTTAGGTGTGCAAAATTTCAGATCAATCCGACTACTGCCGAAGTAAGCGGCCGAAAATCGCTTTCAAAGATTCCGTTACACAGGTTAATACATTGATAGCAACCAAACTTATAAAAGCGTGTTAAAAAGGATTACTATACAATTTAAATACCAATTCAAATACCAACAAACATGTTATGTTGAATTTCAGTCTTGCTGCTTGTGCAATAAAGAATATTTTATTAAAATTATTTTAAGAGAAATATTTTTAATAAAATATTCTTTATTGCACACTGTATTGATTTACAGAACTTACTAGACTTAATAATAGGTACAAAGAGCGGTAATAGGTACTTCTTCTACTTTAATACTGTATGCTATCTATAATGCCGTGAGAACCAGGCGTGTTGTCATATACAACGCAGTCTATTGAGCTGTTTAGATCGTATCGATGTAAACATTTGCAGGCAGGCCACGACAGCTCATTTGGCACAGCAACGGAACTGTATTCCGAGCTCGAGGGTGCAAGTCCCGCTTACGATAATCATTTTTTAACTATAATTAGATTTATTAAAATACATTTAAACATAAAGCTTAAAATATATAACCAATTATGCGTGTGGCAGAAACTTGCAAGTAGTTAACATTGAATATATCTTACCTCAAACACCACAACGAAGGCAAGTCTTGCACCGATGATATGCCAGTACCAATTGCTATGCTGGTAGTTGTCATCGCCGTAATACCAGTAACCAGGAAAACTGAAAAATACACACGAAATCATAGTCAGATAGTCAAAATTTATCATATTTTAAACCCCGCCCCTTTAAAGCCTACGTGTTATTCTGATGTATAAGCCACACAACTGTTAAGTTTCACTAATCTATTCAGTAGTATTTGTGTCGAAGAGCAACAAAAATCCTTACATACATTCTTAAAACTTTCGCTTTAGAAATGAGTAAAAGTAAGTAAAAACTAATGCTTAACATCCAAGTATCACCAAAAAGTTAAGCCTTGAAACCGCAAACAAAACTATCACTAATACATTACTCTATCGTCAAAATACCGTCACGCCTTATTCACATAGAGGTAGGCAGAGACTATAGAGCGCCATCTGCTACGATCCAAACACACTTCTATACTGACCTGCATTTAGTTTCACTGTATGTAGAGCTGATGGGTGGATTCTTGAGCACGGTCACATTGAAGTCAGCCAGTGAATGGTTCACGTAATGTGTAAGTGTACCGTTACCAGCTGTCGCTTGATACACTAGACGAGGTATGAAGTCTGAGGTAAACGCTATTATGAAACCCTGATAACAATAAGTTTAAATTTCAAATATATATAAAAACATAAAACAGAAAAAAGTATTATAAATATAGAATCAGCGTACAGTTTTCTGTACTAAAACTAAAATAGGTTACTACTAAAATAAGTTTCTTGTTTGTCTTCCAGTTTTCACCACAACACCTGACCAAAAAGAATAACGCATCCACTTAACAAACTTCTTCAGATTGTTTTGGCTACATCCCGCTCATGTCCATGTTTCATATCCCTTCTAGAATAGTGTAGTTAAAAATTAACTTAAAAATAAAATAATAACTCTTTTTTTTTAAATTGTGTATCTGATAAAGATAACATTTTTAAACATTTACGCGGCTTTTGACCTCGTGAGTGCACAGTCGTATTATACGTTTAAAATCATCATCATCATAACATCACGCATTTTTCCCATGGAGGTAGGCAGAGACTAATTACGTTTAATATGCGCGGAATAATACGGCATTTTTGGTATTAAAAAAAATGTTTACATTACACCTTTTCCCATAGGGGAGGAGGTAATAACCTGTTTAATATTCTTTTTTAATTCAACTATAGTATACAAATGAATGTGTACTTACATTAGTAATAATACTAAGTTTCCCAATAGAGTCCAGTATCCTATACCAGACACCAATATCGTTGACTCTCTGCGGTACTGGTCGACGGTAACAAGTGAGGAACTTCTTAGCGTCCAGTCGCATCTCTAACACGTTATTGATGAGAGCGAATAGCGGCGCTAATGGGAACGCTGCGACGAATATTGTTACAAACCCGTATTGAAGCACTGGAAAGAAGATAGAGGCCTATTAAAATAAAATGAATTCCCATATCAATCCACGATAGCTCAGTCGGTTAATGCACTTGGACAGTATTGTAAGGTGTACAAATCTTCGGGTATAAACGTTATCATCCCGACACTGTTACTTGCTTTATTTCATTGTTAAAAATAAAACGCTAAGTCGATAACAAAACGTTAAGAATATTTTAATAAAATTACATCTGAATAGAATAATATACAGTTCAAAAACTCACCCATTTCCAAATATTCAGGAAACAATCCCATGTTACCGAAGTCTACCAACTTAAAGTCTTTCACCCACTGCAATGGACTTTTAATTCTGAAAAAATGTTAAGATATTTAAAATATATAATACAAAAATCTATTATAAATGAATCGATTCGATAGTAACAAGTACTTACTGCTTTTTCCTGCCAATAGTCTTGATGACATACCACCACTTGAGTAAGTAAGGCATCATCATCTCCACGATGGTGTTGATGAACTGCTTGCCCACCATTATGATGGCCAACTGGATGGACAGCTCCAGCAGACATCCACCAGGAGCACACTGATACAATGTATTACAAGTTTACAATATTATTTATTAATAAAAAAAACCAACTTCTAAGTTAATGAACATTTAAGACTTATATAGTTTTCTTGTGGATCGGAATCGGAAAAAATTGAAAGGGGCCGCGCATGGAGCACCAACTTTCAAATAAAAATGCACAAAATCTGTTCATACAGTCTAAGTTCTGATATAACAAACTTGAAAAAAATACAGTCGGAATCGAAGTCTCCTTCTCTCTGAAGATCTTTTTGATACTAACACTTTCATCCATTTATTTGTTCTACATTTTTTAACTTTTTCTTTGTTATCATGAATTTAGGGAATAAACAATAATAAACACTTACCTCTTCTTGTCTATGTCCAAAAAACAGCACATACGAGCCGGGTCTACCCACAAACTTGCCTTTAAAGAAAGCTATATAAAATATGGACGCGTAATAATTGACAAACTGCAACAAATATATCTTGAGTGTGAGGGAGTCATCAAACTCAGTCTGTGTGCGAAGTAACTCCTTCTCTGTCAACCATTCTGCAAGATATTGGTATATCTGAAAAAATAAATTATAAATGCTAATAATTTTAAGACATATACTTTTTAAACTGAAGGGTAGTTTTTACATATTTGTACTGAAGTTATGTTCAATATTGGTTAGTCACAAAAGTCAGGCATGAGATAAGCGAATATACTCTGAATGAAAAATCAAAGTTGCCAAGGTTCTGCTGGTACAAACATGAGGTTATCATGTTAAATGATTGAACCAATGACGAAAAATGTGTCAAAATGTCCTTTTTTAGTTCAAAAATTTGCGTCTACCTACAAATTCAAAAAAAGAATAGGGAACTCCGAAACTATGCTATATAAATATACCTATATAATCCTGACTGCAAGCCTATGCTTCCGTGTCGTAAGTCTTAGCACTTTACACAAATAGTTAAAAAGTCATAAATACTTACATAATTAAATATACAGATGAAAACCAGATTGATGCAGGCAGCGGTAGCAGTCGTAAACATAATAGGGTTGTATGTCATCAACGGGTTGTCACCATCTCTTAACATACTAGCCCCTAGTACGGACATCCTGTATAACACTACTCCTAGCACGGTGGCTAGTGCTAGGAGAACTAGTAGTGCCACTAGACTGAACGACATCAATGTTGCTGGGAGACGCATCCTCCAGAATGGTACCATTGGTTCTCTTTGACCGGTTACTACATTCAACTGTAAAATAATAAAACTCTTTCAGTTACATCATCATCATCATACCGTCACACACCTCGCGTTATCATTTATTTTGCCAGACTGAATTGCATGCAAATAAAACTTTACAGAACATTATACTTTCTCTAATTAGGTTTTTTTTTCTATGAAAACATAGATATGTCATGAATTTTATGCCTAGAACAGGCAGATGATACAGAACCCAACGATAAGACATCGGTACTTATACACATAAAACTAAGATTGTGAATAAAAGAAGACGTAACTAGCTACCATTTTTTATCATCAGATCAGATCATTTACACAAATCAGTTGTAAAAATTTTTTTTATAACTCTTAACCGAGTATGCCAATTTGGTGTATGTCTCAAAGTTTTTTTTTATATACCCACAGGCCATAATTAACTAATCTGATTGAAAATCGAACCATACAATAGCCAACGATATTAATACCTGTGTTCTCTTGACATGCGCCAACCTAGCCAAGTACTGCGGTCTGGGATGTTCCTCGTACACGTCGAAGCCGGTCAAGTCCCAGCGGTGAGTCATCTCAGCTGAATAACGCTTCCATAACTCCAAGAAACAAGCGGCTGTAAGCCCAAAAAAAAATCATCATTTTTATTTGTTTTTTTTTTACCAACTACCGTAAGACTAACAAACGAATTAATTTATGTAAATGTTCAGATGCAGATGTAATATTCTTTGTTTCAAGAATGAATTTTAAAATGCAATTTTAATGATCCAAAATTGTAATCAAATGCAAACGAAAATCCATTCGAAATATTAACATAACAATATTGCCACCAAAATGTTAATATCTTTCCTGTACCACAAGACGTTAAGCGACAACCGTCGTTGAATACCGCTGGCGATGCATGACGACAGAAACATAGTAGCGGTCAGATGATTTACATAATATCTATATAAATATATTGCTACTCACCCCAGAAACTCATAAATATAGCAAAGAACACAGTGGTTGGATTGTCGAAAAGATATGTGATACGTGACTGCAAACATGTCGCCTTCAGATCCCAATAGTCACAGAAGTAATCGCATTGTGGACACATCTTTATAGACGATGTGTAATTGCATATTTCTTCACTGTAACAAAAAGAAAAGTCAAAGAATATGTTTAGTCATAGCAGTTGGCGCCCTATGGTAGTGACCGAGGGCAAATGCTGGCGTCCTCGAGGGTGGTCTCCCCTAATGTTTTGGGAAGAGGACATGCACATATCAGAAAGATGTAAATGCTGTGAGTCCTCTTACAAAGGAAATTTAAATAAATCTAGCTATATTACCTGGGAGTGTTGGTGTAGACAGTAGCTATTGAGTATATGACACATATTAAGCCAACCAAAGACGCAGGTATCAACATGTGTGTGTAAAAGCCGAGCCACGCGAAATATAAACCTAGAAAAAAAGTTATTTTAATTAAACATATTTTTAAACTAATATGTGTTATAACTAATAAATATTTACATACCAATTTTGACACCGAAGTAGTCTTTGACGTAGTCCAGCGGTTGGTATTTGATACATTTGGACACAGCCGCCCACTCGGTGTATAACAAGTGTCGCATCGAGCCCGGAGTTTTGAGATCACCCTATAAATAAAAACACAATAGAATTAGCAAAAAGTTTTTATTATTTATAAAAAAAAATTATTTAAAAAAATATTATTTATAAAAATAGCAACACTGCAAAGCGCTCGCACTTGACCTAACTGGGCGTGGCTTTATGCCCCGCCCTATTCACTTACTCTTTTCAACCGCAGTTTTGCTAATAAACCGCTTCCCTAGTAGATTAACGCTCCTCCATTGAGCATCAACCTTTTCATCCCCTGAGGGTATGGTCTACTATGTCACGCTGACCAGGTACTTTGGCATAGACGTCTCTTACAGAGGAAGTTATCTGATGACAGTAATCCTTAAAGGGCTCTTATAGCGCCCAGAGGGAAAAGTAAGGTAGTGACGCCCCGGTAATAATAAAAAAAACCAGATGTGGTGCCGTGGGACACCAGGTAGGAACGAAGTTCCTTCAGCTAATGTAGAATCGACACAATTTGCAAAAAAAGAAAGAAAGAGAAAGGTATTATACACTACTCGCTTATGTATACGACTGTCGCGCCTGCGCACGTCTCATTTAACGGTTTAATTCCACGGACATTTTTCCACGGCCTTTTTTCCACGGAATTTTTCTTACGGTTTTACTATCACATTTTTTTCAGTTCGGTCGCGCAGCAAAATCCTAACCAAAACCCTATCTCCTCCAAGCCTGCCGTAAGGAACTTCGTTCAAAAAAGGAATCTTTATACTCACATCGTGCAAAGGATATGCAGCGCTGTAAGTACAATTAGAGATCAGTCTTGCTATGCCGAACGCAAAGTCGTCCTTAGTTTCTGTGAACTTCTTCCTGTCCAGTATAAATTGAACTATACGGGAGCGTATTGAAGGCGTCCAGAAACATTCCGCTGCCGTGTCGAATCTGTAAGATAAAACATCAGTCAGTCTATATTATTTTCATTTATAGAAAGACTTTTTTTTTAGCCGGCTTGGTTGAATGATCATATTCAATAAGTCATCATCGAATGATCTATTCTACATTGGGAATTCAGGACAGAATCCCTACTAATATTATAAATGCTAAAGTAACTATGTCTGTCTGTCTGTTACGCTTTCCCGCTTAAACCTCTCAACCGATTTTGATGAAATTTGGCACAGACAATCTTTAGACCCTGAGAAAGGACATAGGCCTTAGCTGGCTTTTACAGCACCCTGGGGAGGAGGTGGTGACACTTGTATTCTTAGTCCGTCACCACACGGACTGACTGAGAAGAAATATCAAAGTCAAACAATAAATAAAATACACAACATCTAAAGAGCTACGATCACTTGCTTCATACTTAAAACAGACAAAATCATAATATACTTTTATTATACTTACAAATATTCCTTATCTTTTGAGTATATAGCAGTAAGGCGATGTTTCCTTTCAGGGAACTTCTCAATGTCCACTTTTATTCTAGACATGAGCCGATCCCAACATTGATCCATGCGGTCTATCAGACTATTAGTGTTCTCAGTGACGTCCTTTAGAGCTGAGAACTAGACAAAATAGTGTAGTCAAATCAGTGAGTTTGGTATTAAACAATTTATTAATGAAATCGAGTTATGTAATATTCAACGTGATAATCGATATTTTTCTCTCTCTCTCTCTCTCTCTCTCTCCAGCCCATTAACGTCCCACTGTTGGGCACGAGCCTCCTCCACTTTGGGAGGAATTATGGTCTGCTGCACCGCGCTGACTAGGCGTAGTGGCACAGAGTTTTTTCAAGCTTTCCGTCTCTCACAGAGAATGTTATCTGTGTGCAGTGTCCCTTATCTGGCTCTCACAGCACCCTCGGGAAGAAAAGGGATGGTGACACTTGTATTCTTAATCCACACGGATAGATCACGAATCGATATTTATTACCTATTATTTTATTGGTCGTATCTTGACAGGGACTTTGGGTTAGGCTATGAGCTGAAGCCCATCAAAAAAGTGCCTCATAGAGAAATGTGTGCTAACAACAGCGAAAACAAGCTGGCAAATTTAGCTTTTAAGCATTGATATGACATATGACAGTTTGGATTTTGTCTCAAATTCCAGGAATTGCTTACTTATTTCAAGTAAGTTAATCACTTTTTCATTTCGTAGAATTCTGAACATAAGCGTCTAACCTAGATGACAAAATATATCCAAACACAATAATATTTTATGTTTTGTTATCATTTCTTTTTTCATTAATGTAATTTTAAAGTCAAGCAGCGAAGGACCTAAATACAACCTTAAAAATTATTACTTTTTAAACGTATGGTCGATTAAATTCATAGGCTAATAAGGGCTGACAAATAATAGTCACTCAATTATTAATAATACTTAAAACAATGGCGCATATTTTCATGATTTGCTCAAGCATTGAAAAGCAGTAGCATGTAGCACAAATCGATGAATTTAGTATATTACTAAAATAAACTTCCTGGTGCTCAACACCATCGTTAGATATTCAAATATAATATCTACATCCCCGTTAAAGAGTATCTCAATTCAGAAGTGGGATAAAACCCATACCATTTTTTTTATACTTAACAAATATCTATCATTCCTCTATCTCACTATCAAACTTATCCCACGACAGTCAAAACGGTCAATTCACGGTTTCTTAATTACAATAAAAATAGTTTTCTTCCATTTCTAATTTTACAATATAAATTTAATTAACTTCCTGTATTAGTCTTTTAAATACAAATATATTTAATAAATAAACTACAGAACGATTTTTTTCAGTAACAATACTCGGAATGGTGTCACCTATATACCTATACAAGAAATGAATAATTACATTTATTTAGGCTCAAAAAATCAGAACAAAGTTATTAACATTACATATTAGATATAGATATGATTAGTTAGACCTTTTAACATATATATAAAGATTGAAAACAAAGGATATGTTAACGACAGTTAATAATAAGCAACGCACTAAGCCACCACCAGATAAAATTTTTACAACGTTTACGTTTGACATGTAGATTTGGGATTAGAAAATAAACGGGAAATATTCACAATGGATGCAGATAAAAATCAATACTCATAAAATGAATAATCGGTTACTAAAAGAAAGGAATTCATTAATATTGCTTATAAACTATGGTTTCAAGTGTGACACAGTACCTAAGATTTACTTTCCACGTGACTTTGATAATACTTACCTAAAATATTTATCTAATTGGTTAATGTCAAAGCAATCTTAAAATATTAGAGAAGTTAATACGTTAATACGAGTATCTAAAGACGTAATTACAGCATCAATATGTTATCATTTCTTATCACTTATTTGTCAATTAGCATACATAACTACAAGGCTAGCACTGCGGAATGTGGTATTTATATAGCATATGATATACCGGAAACATCAATGCTGTTCATATGTGAATCATTAACTTAATAAACTTCCAATACACAAATTGGGCGAAGATGTTTTCTGAACTCGATTTAGGAATTCATAGGCAGCAACGTACAGGCATGTTAGGTGAACAAAATGAAAATATATCAGCACGTATTATTAATAGAGATTTTAATTTCGTTAGTCTATTACTTCAAATTAGGGCCTGATTGTAATTTAATGAAAACAACTTGGGAACCCTAGTTTGGGAGGGGCTATGGTCTACTGTGCCGCGATGACCAGGCGTGTTGGCTCGGGGTTTATTTTCTAGTCTTTCGTCTCTCACAGAGGATGTTATCTGTCTACAATATCCGGATGCCTTAGCTGGCTTTTACAGCACAGCCCTGGGATACAAAATCTTATATGATCAAAATTAGGCCCTTCTTATTTTAAATAATGTCCTCCACTGCTTCTGCCAGTTGTTCCCGATTAACTAAAAAAAACATTGAGAGGATTTTCGGGCCAAAAGTTAAAACAAATATACGCGTCTAAATCCGTAAAAAGTGTTTTCGTTCGTAAAAGTTTTATTTATTGAGAGCATTGTTATGCGATTTTCCGTAATAGATACGCCGTTCCTGAGGATGAATTACAAGAATACTTTATTAAGATTTTCAGTAAGTTCACTTGAGTTGAGATAATCATATTTTATTTAACATTATCGATTATTACACCATAACATACAACACCCAAGCCCAAGCAAATACGCCCAACATGTTAGCCAAGCCATGCTTTACCTTATGCATACCTGTGAGAAATATAATGCTGCATTATTGAGTATCGCATTCATTCTCGCTGATTTCTTAATCTTACTGCATTCCTACGGACACATGTTGCTGTTTAAGAACGTGCTACAGATACAACTCTGTGCAGTAATAATCACGACAATAACATAACAGCTTCATTCAGCAGCTGTATTAGATACCTATCTAATTATTACAGCAAATATAACATTCTATAACTTTTTTATATTTTTTTTCTACCTTGCGTTTACCAGTACCTAGCATAGTGCTGTTTACACTACATTATTCTAAAATCATTGTATTATTATATCATTCGCTATGTAGAAATCTGTCATTCTATTCAAGACGTCAAATTATAATGAATTTTAAGAAAACAGATAATAAAATGACTAATAAAAAAATAAAAGAAAGAGATGGAGCAAACCGCAAAATTCGTCTCCACTAGTCTCCAGACACTTCGTCTAATCTTTTCATCACACAATTGTATTGATATATGTATAAAATACTTACAAAATAAATACATAATTATATACATTTACGATAGTTTTGTTTATAATCTTAACAAAACCTAAACAGTTTCCAAATAAACAAAATCCAAAATTTTAGAAAAATGTTCGACTATGTGCAGCAGCATTCATCCGATACAAAAATCATTATATTTAGTACAACAATAAACAAAACACAAGTACAATATATAAACATACGGTTGCACTATAGGTACATATAATACACAATAATATTATGTATACACCCATTGACTATTTATAGGACAAGTTTTGACCGCACCAATAAATGTTGTTCTTGTAGCTCTCAAGTTATATTTTTTTTATACCTTTAAGGTGGCGAAAAAATTTTCGGCCCGCCTAATAGTAAGCAGTTACCGTAGCCTATAGACGTTTGCAACACCAGAGGTGTCACTCCCGCAGGAATCTTTTAATCCCTTTTCTGAAGAGCCCCATACTGTAGTCTTAAGTATCTATCACATATACTTGGCTCTCTAGAGACCTTATGGTTAGGTTTGAATTCAAAGAGATTAATGGTTCTACCATGATGAGGTATATCCTCACCTCTCTCTCGTGACTCAAACTCTATAGGTATTAACAATAAAAGCTAAATATAATTGCTTACTCTCGTAAGCAGCAGTACGACAGCTAGTAAAATAGAATTTTGCACTCTTGAAATATTGTTTTGTGATTATTTATAACCGAAATACAAAAACAACATTTATGAGCGAGATAATCACTTCTACATCGAAGCGGGAAGCCCTGGGAACTGTATACCATACAAAGCCATAACACGAGTCCTGCATATTGGAAGTATATTAGTAACATTACTTAAACAAAATGTACACATACCTTCATTGGCATCCTTAATTTTAATATTTCACTGTAATCTCTTAGGACGGATACTGGAGCGTGGATCTAAAACAACATGAAATAACTGATAAAGTTAAATATAGGAAGATAACGGTACCAATTCTACATGCACAGCTAAACTTAACAAAAAAATTAAAAGGCAACTAGGGAACTAAGGCGTATTTTGATTCATTGGCTATTTCGTTGTGCACAATTTTATTGATTCAAAGCAATTAAAATAAAAAATTCAATTTAAGTAAAAAATTCAATTTAAATAATTCAATTAAAATTTAAATAAAAAATCTATGTGACTAATCACATAGATTTTTTATTTAAATTTTTTTGTTAACATAGTATTGTTGTGCACATAGAATCGGTACCATTATAGACATATTGGCTAACTAGTATTTTGCAATTTTAACATGCATTTACTAGCTTCATTCCTACCTATGTAAAGGAATCTTTTAACGTGAAATTTTGTAACCTTCTAAATACGTCGGATTAATCTGAAATTTCACACAAATACCAAAAAAACGATGATATCACAATAATTTAAAATAATAGGGGTTTCTGGGATCAGCCAATATTTAAGCTTGATATTTATATTTGAATCTCAATACCTTATTTAATTTAAAAGTAACTTAATTAAACTCACTTTGACAAAATTCAGTCCATATAAGTTTTCAGGTGCTTCCCTTTCTAGTTGTAATCCTTCTTTTTCAAGGTTCTCCTCGAAGATAGCCCGATGCAGCACAGACTCCTCGGTGGTGGCATCTTCATTGTTCGCCTCCCATACCAGTACGAAGTCTATGGTGCGGACACCATCGCGGAATGTTAGCGATGGATTGTTCAGGATACCGCCCATCACTATCCTGTTGTATTTATTTATAGCTTAGTTTTTATTTATAATATGGGGCTACAAATTTGCAGACACTTTTATTTACTTATACATAGATATCATCCAAAATCTACAAGATATTTAGTAAAGAGAACAGACTTCGAAGGCGCTGTATCAATGCTGAGCTATGCTGAGCATTTTACTAATGGATTATGTCCGAATTATAGAGATCTTGCAATGACCCAGAGTATGAGTAGGGTAAGAAATGGAAATGTCATCCAGCGGGCCTCATCGCTGAACAAACCTACAACCATTAGCGAAGATTCTTAACGTGGAGTGGCATTCCTTCGTGCATATATGCTTAAGAATGTAGAAAAAGTCAATTAAATGAACCAGGATACATTATGTACCAAATAAACATGACTGAACCTTCATACTAGTCTTAAATAAATACATTTATACGATGGAAACTTCAAACAACAGTCTCGAGTAAAGCTATAAGGATTTAAGATTTTATTACACCTATCAATTGTTAACAATGGCAATGGAGTGTCGTAATAAACATGAACTTCACTAATCAAAACCTTAGTTCTAAAATAGTAATGTTTATACAAACACAGCTAATTTTATTTCCGCTATGAAATGGTGTTTGCGTACAAATAAACGATTAGAATAATTAGTCACCTTTGTGAGTCACATATAAATAAATATCTTTTTAAACTCTCTCGGTCAGTTAAATCAAAGTAACTTATACTTCTATCTCTCACTCTTTCTCTTTCTCTCCAGCCCATTTAGGTCCCACTGTTAAGAACGGGCCTCCTGTACGGGATTTTAGTCTACTATGCCGCTATTTATACTTAGAACTAATAAACTCCTTTCTTTTCAGCCTTTTAATGTCCCACTTTAGCGCACGTGCCTCCTACACTTCGGAAGGAATGTGGCCTAAAGGTCATAGCTCATTAGAGCCACCCAGCACCCACCCCGCATCGCCCAGTCGCACGGCGTCCACTCGTTGTGGTCCAAGCGTGGACACCGCGTTATCACCAATAATCGTCGCGCGGTCAACCAGTGAACCTCGCATTGTCAACCAGTGGACCCCGCGCTGGCCGCTGATGGACGTCGCGTGGTCTGCGACTGGAGACCGGTTAGTCCAAGAATTTTCGGGCGGGCAGCGCGCGGTCCGCTTCGGACCCGCGCGTTGGCGATGCGCAGTCAGCGCAAGGCAAGCACGCGAGCAGTGAGAGTTCACCGAGTGGTCCACCCGCTGTCCGCGCGTGGAGGGCTTACGACAAAGGCGACCCGGTGACGCTACGGAGTTGATGTAGTGAGCGCATACCCATACAAATCCATATCAAGAATACTAACAGCACGAGGCGAGGCGGTGCGGTGTGGGTGCCGGGTGGCTCTAATGAGCTATGACCTTTATTCTGCAACGCTAACAAAGCGTGTTGGACTGATGGACCCATAAACAGCGTCAAGATTTAGTATGACATGCCAAATATTATTATGTTATTAACCAAACCTATACCACAACCAAGACCCATGCAACATCCTACACCTTTAGCAAAGACAGGACAAGACAGAAAGAAACCGTTGCATATAACAACACACATTCAAACATACAGTCACCAAACTTAATTACCTATAGGTACTTTAAATAATACCTTTTCTTAAATCGAACATATGATATTTTACAAAAAAAAATACTAATCCAAAATAAACCAAAATATCGTTTTAGATGTTCTAATATATTCTACGGTGTATAATCCTTGATTGTCCTATTCTGTGAATTACGTTCAGGGCTACTTCTTATTTCAAAAAAGGTTTTTGTTTTCTTCTCAGGTATTTTTAACCACAGTTCTAACTAACAGATTAGCTTAGAGCAAATAAAAGCAGAAAATAATGTAAGGTCTACAATATAGCGACAGTAATTATAGCTATACTGCTGCAAATAGTCTGATAAAGCTGTTAAATTTAAATAGGTAGTGTCAAGTATCGAAACAAGAAAACGAAATCATACAAATATTAATTCACAAAATAGGACCACATACAAAATAGGAACTACAGACGCATGAATGTTTTTTTGAAAACAGTGCTATATGGATTTGGTGCTCAATGACTACTGTGGATGATGATTTTTTTACATATTACTTACGAGCAATGGTTGACTGGTGGTTTGCCATTGCCTTTTATGTCAGTCACACCACATCCACTCGCCTCAGCTGTACGGGTCGAAGCCTCACTACCGTTGTCTCTGAAATTATTCTACATTTTGGGACATAATAACAACATTAAGGGCGTAGTTTTGTTAAAGCCCCTATATCTATTAAAATGTGTTGAGAGACCCAAAACAGGGGAAAGTTCTTTACAAACTTACGAGTCCAAAGGGATCTCGTATCGTTAATACGGCCGATACGGGGCTAGCTATAAGCAGAAAATGTAGTGCAATTAGAATATGATAAATCTACGACACAAATATTAACTAATTACAAAAACACTTATAATACTAGACTCTAAATAAATATAACACCGTTTGTATTATTTAGTGTAACCTAAATAATAGTCAATTATACAGAATTAAATCATTTAGGTACTTAAAATTTTACCGCCTTATTCATAATGACTTATCGGAGGTTTAAAAGTTCGCTAAAATAGGTTCGCGAAAATTGTCGAAACTTGTTATTCATAATGGTCTTTATTAGAGATGAAACGGATAGTAGTTTGGCCAGATACCGGATATTAGGCAAGCTACTAGGCCGGAGCGCCGGATATCCGGCTGCCGGATATTCGGCCCTTTATTTCGTTGACGCGATCAGTTTGATTTGAATATTGGCGCGGTGAACGAGATCGGAAATATTCAGGCGCATTCGGGTCGCACGTAAGGGGAGATCGGATCGACTCGAATGTTATCGCGCATGTCAGTTTGTGTTTGTTTCTCAGTTCGTTTGTTGTTTATTTCATTGTTTATCACTTGTCGTCGTGATTTTATGTTTGACCAATGAATTTTTTTCAAATTTTACTATTTGGTATCCGGCCGGATACTGTATTACTATCCGGTATCCGGCCGGATAGTGAAAACAAGGCCAGATAGGCCGGATACCGGATAGTTACCGGATATCCGTTTCATCTCCAGTCTTTATACTAGAGATGAAACGGATAGTAGTTTGGCCAGATACCGGATATTAGGCAAGCTACTAGGCCGGAGCGCCGGATATCCGGCTGCCGGATATTCGGCCCTTTATTTCGTTGACGCGATCAGTTTGATTTGAATATTGGCGCGGTGAACGAGATCGGAAATATTCAGGCGCATTCGGGTCGCACGTAAGGGGAGATCGGATCGACTCGAATGTTATCGCGCATGTCAGTTTGTGTTTGTTTCTCAGTTCGTTTGTTGTTTATTTCATTGTTTATCACTTGTCGTCGTGATTTTATGTTTGACCAATGAATTTTTTTCAAATTTTACTATTTGGTATCCGGCCGGATACTGTATTACTATCCGGTATCCGGCCGGATAGTGAAAACAAGGCCAGATAGGCCGGATACCGGATAGTTACCGGATATCCGTTTCATCTCCAGTCTTTATACTAGAGATGAAACGGATAGTAGTTTGGCCGGATACCGGATATTCGGCAAGCTACTAGGCCGGAGCGCCGGATATCCGGCTGGCGGATATTCGGCCCTTTATTGCGTTGACGCGATCAGTTTGATTTGAATATTGGCGCGGTGAACGAGATCGGAAATATTCAGGCGCATTCGGGTCCCACGTAAGCAGAGATCGGGTCGACTCGACGGCGTTCGAGTGTTATCACGCATGTCAGTTTGTGTTTGTTTCTCAGTTCGTTTGTTGTTTATTTCATTGTTTATCACTTGTCGTCGTGATTTTATGTTTGAATTGAATGAGATTTTTTAAAATTTTACTATCCGGTATCCAGCCGGATACTGTATTACTATCCGGTATCCAGCCGGATAGTGAAAACAAGGCCAGATACCGGATAGTTACCGGATATCCGTTTCATCTCTATACCCTAAAACGTTTATTACCTCTCCGATAAAATCTCCGTATAAACCTCCGATAAGTCATTATGAATAAGACCGTTAATATTTAACTTGCTGCGGCTAAAAGTTTTACTAACAGCCAAATTATAATAACTAGCTGTTTTAATAGATAGAGCAGTACCAAAGGTTGCTTTTGGTATAATTTGTTAAGATTTCGTTTCTAAATTCCACGCGTACGAAGTCCCGGGCAACAGCTAGTCTGTAGAGAAATGTTGTATTCTCTCCAGCATGGTTAATTTGAGTCATCACCTTATTCCCCAGTTAGAAATTTAGAAAAGATGGATGGACTGTGTAAGGGACGATATAAAAAGAAGTATAAATTGATGAAAATATGACGGTTGAAGGGAAAAACGTGCTACGCCGACCCTAAATAATTAAAGATAAATAGTCATCATCATGGCCTTAGGTATAGGGTATATAGCCATATAAGCCTTGGCTTCTGTGATTCGTGGACATAATGATCAAATCTTATATATAAAATTCACGTGTCACAGTGTTAGTTACCGTACTCCTCCGAAACGGCTTGACCGATTTTTATGAAATTTTACATGCATATTCAGTAAATCTGAGAATCGGCCAACATCTATTTTTCAAACCATTTTTTTTTAGTATGGCAAAACAACGTTTGCCGGGTCAGCTAGTAATATATAAATCTAGTTTTCCGGCTGTACATTAAACTTCGACCTGCGCTCTTATGGAAATCACAAAGTTCAACGAAACATGACAATAAATAAAGCAACATAACGATGATCTAAGCACTTAGCAAGGAAATTAGCAGTTGAAATTAGCAAGGTTTACTGCATAGACAACGAGATAAAGACTGAATTTTGAATGCGTGAACGATATTTCATTTAAATAACTTATTTATTGAATTTACTTAGATAGCTAAATCATAACTATTACGTACCTAATATTATCTAATATTTGTAACAGTTTTAATTAATCCCTATCAACTATTCAAATTAATTCGATACACCATTATCCTCTTATCATTATTGCAAAACAAAATAATTACATTGATTCGTTATTTAGCAAACTACCAAGTACTTTTAGTAAGTACTTAAAACAAGACAGCGAACATAGAAATATAATTTCAAAAAATGTGTTGGATAGTTACTTATTGTCGTTTTAATCACTGATTGACTGAAACCATAAATGTAGGTTAATAATTTAGAAAATAGCATTATTATCAGGTTAAAGGCATTTTAGCACAAATAAAACCGCAAGCGCTATCTACCAAACGCGAATTTTTGTTTTGATTAATTGATTGATAGACAAGTTCGTCAGTTTGTATTCCTTAATTACACACACTGTGTAGTATTCATAATAAATTACACATGCAAGTAAAATGATAATACCTAACAGCAGATACAAAATAAATTATCAAACCCTTGTCAATAAGAAACAGCATTTATTTTTACTTATTATAAAACAATCGTTATTTTTGCATGTCCCTATGTGAGTTCATATCTTCAAAACTACGCAAAGGATTATAATGCGATTTTTTTTAATGAATAGAGTGGTAAATGAAATGGTTCTTTTAGTAATTCCACGCACATAGCGAAGCGGACAACAGCTAGTAAAAGATTTAAAAAAATAAAAAGCCACGAATTTTAAATACATTGTAACGCACGCACTTTTGTTAGACGCTTTATAGAAGAAACAAGAGAATTGACGCAATATAATGCGTGTTAACACATTTCACACGCTATTACAATAATATTTATTGCTTAAACTTCTCCCATAAATACAAACACACAGACATGAGTGATGAAGTTATTTTAATATTCAAAGGTCACAACCACAGCAATTAATATATTAGCTATATAATAATATGCAATTAAATTATTAAAGATATGGATGACGTGTTCTACAAATAAAACTAAATGAGTATTCATTCCGTTGGGAATTTCATATTTGCACATAATATACAGGAGTGGCTTAGTGTCACCTAATGAGTTAAAGACTACATAATAACTATTACTTTATTATGAACTTGGGAGATGCTTTTCACTGCTATCGTATTCATTAGACATGTACTAGTAGCGACTCTAGTTGCAGAATTAAACGTTACGCAACTATAAAATCAATATTCATATTGACAAAAAGTTAAAAACACACACAGTCTTTTTCACAGTTGTCTCTCTATAGGGGTAAAAAAACCGTAGAAGAATTTCGGAGGATTTGCAAACAGCAGATATTATGATAGAGGCCTTACACGAGCCCCGAGTGTGTGAATCGGTTCCTCATTTAAAATTAATAAATTAGAGTAATTTATAGAAACATGTTTATGTATTAAAAAGCTTGAAATAACTGCCTAAGTGTTCTTGACCGATCAATTACAAACATCTCAAGGCAGTGTAAATCAATTCTGCAAGTTAGATACCATATTGAAACGAAAATTATTACTTCCTTTAGTTATCAATTTATTTCAATCAACTGTAATAAAACACGTGTCACCCTTTTTAGGGTTCCGCAGTGGAAGAGAAATTAGACATACCTACATACCCCTATTTCTAAGCATCCGTTGCACCGTCTGTCAATTTATCATTTATTATCATCATTATCATTTATCTAATGATCCGGAAGGAAAGAAACTTTCGGTGTATGTATTTCTGTGACTTTTAAAAACCAAACAATAAAAAGAGGTTTACTAAAAATATGTTTTTTAATTATAAATAATATAAATTTCATTTGATCACTGATCTAGATCTTTATTTTTTCATTTATTGATGCTTTCACTGGCGATCTAGCAATCTTACTAGATCGACACCTCACCTAAATCACGACATCTTATTAAATGATTATAATTAAACCGAAAACAGTTCAATCATGAACCAAATATTTTAATATTCATTGAACCTATTGTGATCGTAAGAATATTGAACCGAACTTCAACTATGCTTAGCTAGAAGTGTTCAGTTATAATAATTTCCTACGAAGTTATGAATTCAGATTACTACCAGTCAAAAGGATCGGAACATTACAAAGATAGAACAAATGTCAACAATATGAAAATGTTTAATTAGTTAATCGAAATCTTTATATGAACTGCTTCGTTTACTTTATCCGATACCGTATAAATACATGTTGTGGAAAGCATATACATAATAAAATCTACTTTATCATTCTTTCTATACATAAACCTTTAGATAATGTCTAAGCAATGATTAGCAAGATCATATGATATAATAATACAAGCGAAATCCAAGAATCAAAGGAGAAATCGATAACATCTCTGAGGCAAATCTTTAATCAATGATTGTTTTTAGGGTTCCGTACCCAAAGGGTAAAAACGGGACCCTATTACTGAGACTTCGCTGTCCGTCCGTCCGTCCGTCCGTCCGTCCGTCCGTCCGTCCGTCCGTCCGTCCGTCCGTCCGTCCGTCCGTCCGTCCGTCCGTCTGTCACCAGGCTGTATCTCAAGAACGGTGATAGCTAGAGAGTTGAAATTTTCACAGATGATGTATTTCTATTGCCGCTATAACAACAAATACTAAAAATAAAATAAAATAAATATTTAAGGGGGGCTCCCATACAACAAACATGATTTTTAGGGTTCCGTACCCAGTATCTCCAGAACGGTGATAGCTAGACAGTTGAAATTTTCACAGATGATGTATTTCTATTGCCGCTATAACAACAAATACTAAAAATAAAATAAAATAAATATTTAAGGGGGGCTCCCATACAACAAACATGATTTTTTTTTTTTTACCGTTTCTTGCTCGATACTAATAACGTTGCCTTATGTTGCATAGATAATGGTACGGAACCCTTCGTGCGCGAGTCCGACTCGCACTTGACCAATTTTTTCTAGTATCTATTAAGGTAGATATTACACAAGGGCTTGACAACATTAGCTGCTACTTGACTTACATTTCAATCTAATATATAAAATTCACGTGTCACAGTGTTAGTTACCGTACTCCTCCGAAACGGCTTGACCGATTTTTATGAAATTTTACATGCATATTCAGTAGGTCTGAGAATCGGACAACATCTATTTTTCAAAAGACTGACAAATTTGTATGGCCAAACAACGTTTGCCGGGTCAGCTAGTAAATATTATGTATAATATTTTACATGTAGCAATTTGTAATAAAAGTTGGTTTTTCTAGTTTTTAAATATTTACTGCGAGGCACCATGGATTTTAAATTTTATTAACTTTTTCCAATTCATTAATAATAAACAAGATAAGAATATGAGAATACATTTTTCCACAAAAAAATCAATGCAAAATTTATAAAAGTAAAAAAAAGAAAAAGTGAGGCTTTCGCGAATACAGCAGTCAAGCAGCAGACATAAATACCTACACATTATACATAATATATTAATTATTCAACACCTACGTATATTATGACTAATTTGAAACAAAAACGTTAGCGGACATCACATTGACACAGATGTATCTGAGACAATGACATTACTGCTGTTTATTACTCACCGGTCTGTGTTCATTTCCTGCGACAAGTTGTCCTGGTAAGTACTGAGTACGGACATCGCCTGGATCTCTCCAATCTTCTCCTCTTTCTCCCTCTCCGTCTAACCCAAACATTAAAATCAATCACAAATCGGGCACCAATATTCTTCAACAATTTACAAAACATTAACTACAAATAAAATATAAACGCGTAACTTTTAATATTGCTGTCATTAAGAATATCATGAGACACTTTCGTAAAAACGTATATATTTTTGCAACGGCTGAACGGATTTCGATAAAACATAGTTATGAATACTTCCGAAGTGCCTATTTTTAAACCAAAACTAGCTGTTTAACAATAAAATCACACACTAAAAGACAAATACAGAAACACTGACACAATTCCAAAAGTTAACACATATTTTTAAGTTAAAAACTTAACATACTTTAAATACATTAGTTCTCGCATGGGATCTGTTTGTTTTAAACAAAGCCAAGTCATACACTGAGTAACAAGTTGCCTCAATAAACCACCTAGCTATCATTTTAAGTACACAAAAACTGCACTAACAGAAAAATTACAGACACGTAACGACTGACCTTGTATTCTCACTATTCTACACAGAATACTGAATCATCTGTGTTTGATTTAAGCATTTTAATCTCGAGATTAAGTGCGTTGTCTTTTAAGACATATAAGACACATTACACAATTACTACAATCCAATTATATTATACCGTAGTAACATTTTAAATTAAAAAAAGTATGGCTTGTTAACGACTACATCGAGTACTGTTTGAAGTAAAAATGTGAACGTATGTTTGTAATCAATACGTAAAGAACTTAGGCGTAGTGTACACTAGTATATTTAGCGACAGTTTCATTAAAACATACATTATTTTGTGCCGTTCGATACGCTTTTTTTGCCATATTCATAACACGTAAAATGTTGATTTTAAATGAACCAAACAACAGCGGAACATCTAATGATTACAAACAAAATTAAAGCAAACATTTTGACATTCAAATTAACTATTTAGAATTAAGATGGAATATTATGAAAAAGAATAGTTTTCTCAATAGGATTAACCATTGAAACAAACTTCAAACCAAAAACAACTGTAAACCGTATAACTTAGGCCTAATAAAATACATATATTTAGCCTTGACTTTCACCTCTGTTAATAAATAAAACACAGGTTGTAAGAAGGTGGTGCTGTCTTGATATTACGGCATTGGCACAGGAAAATGATAATGATTAAGAAAGGCTTCTATTTACGGGTCAAACATAACATAAATAACAACTAAAGCTCAAGTCAAAATCTTCGGCAATTTGATCTCGCCGTTTAAGATGACATAAAATGCAAATAATTAAAAGAACCATATGAAACGTCGTTAAATATAATGAACATTAGGGATGTTAACACTGCTAAAAATATTTATCTGCTCGTTTATTTATATGGTTTCATAATGAGCACTTTACTGTCAATAACTTTTGTTGAGCAAATAATTACTACAGATAGTTAAGTACTTCGCCCAACTATCCAAGTAACTATATGGTTTATAGTGTGTTTATATGTGCAATGTGCATACTATAGAAATGAGAGATGCGATGAGAGATTACGTAATATTTGTAAATCGCTTGTAAATAAACATTTTGGAGTTTTGGAGGTTTGGAGCTACCCCGTGTACCGGTGTTTACAGCCAGTTGGAGCTGATCTAATTCCTGTGTAAATTTTTAAAACGAATAATTTTAACGGAATAGGCGTCGTTACGTTCCGTTGTTTCTAACTTTATAAAACTAATGTAACTTGTATAGCATGATAACTTGTACTTATACTAGTAATAGTATTACAATTTACATTTTAGTTTATTAAAGATAATATAAAATAGGCTAACGGTAGAATTAATTCTATGGCTATTTAAACCTTCGGTCAATATAGGTAAGGTAATCAAGTAGGTATTGATCCGAGGCTATAAATGACTGCACGAATTATGTTTTTCATGTTTTATATTTAGGCTATTTTTAGTTTCAGTTAATATTTGATAATACTTTATTACTAAACCTGATAACATTGGTTTATAATAGAGAAAGAGTATCAATCTTATAAAGATCAAAAATACTTTGTAAAACTACCTATATCATAATCCGCAGGACCGAGCAGTGCACAAGGCCACATATTGCGATAACTAAAGGAAAAGTATTAATTTACTATCTAATGCATCGACAAGTCACATCGAAAGAAAAACTAGGATCGAAAAACGAGTCTAAAAATCCAAAGCAGACGTCACGAGACAAGTGACTTGTCCACTGCGTCGCGATTAAGCGAAATAATTGGTCAGTAGCATAAATTAAATGAGGCTAATGTAGCCTATGGCTTATTTAAAACAAAACCACTTATCTTTATTAAGTAAACAGCCGAATACCTTAGAGATTAGCATGACAATTGTATCATTGAATTGTCTGGTTCTTTCTATATCATGCGTTAATGTGGAGACATTATGATGATCGTTTCAGATGGGTATTTTACCAAATAATCAATCATGTGGGCGAGAATTTCTATATCCTGTACGACAAAACGGAGCAGACATATATTTGATGTCATGATATTTATTTCGTTCCCCAATATTTCTCTTTTCATAAGTATTCATAACACGTAGATCCTGGATAGTTTAAAAGTGTTTAATAAAACTTGCCGAAGTTACCGGGAGTATGCTAGTAAGACAATATATTCATAGACTGTAAATGCGCCATGTTAAATGATGTAATGACAATTTGAATGAGGTAATTGACCACAATGATTATTATTAGCTTACAAACAGAGGTGATAGACAATATTTCCTTATTGTTACTATAAAATACTACAAAACGTAAAAATTGAGATCCAGGTGCAAATCCCATGGTTAAAGAATTGAAAGGTTGATCTTATAATTAAATATTCAAGGGAGGGAAAGGTGTTTACAATGAAAGATGTGTACAACCACGCAAAGGCGTATTTTAAAAAGTATCGCCAGGCGTCAAATTAAATGTGATTTGTGTGTGTGTGACGCGCTATAAATTATTAGCGATAGCCGCCTTTCTCAGGCTAACCGCCCCGAGTCACGGCCCAAAATGGTAAATACGCTTTTGCAACCACGAAAATGTTTTTTTAAACTTACAAACGTTAGTGCCTCAAGCTAGGTAGCAGTGGCGTGCACTCCATACAAGCTGATAGGCACTGCTTTACTTGCCATTCACAGATATTTTAATAAAACGTTCGTATGATTTAGATGACTTTATTCATGTATTTACTATTAATTAAACAAAATATTATAACTTAAAAACGCCTACCTAATAATTCATAAACAGCACCAATATGTGCTTGCAAATTGTTTTTTGCCAGGCGTTTGGCGAAGGAATAATATTGGTCGGACGAACGCATCGGACAAGCTCCACGCCGCCCGCCTGCCATGAGTTCATATGTGTGTAGAAATTTTGGTGTCCGTGCACAGTTCCCAAACGCACACAGGCTTACATATCCAAGACGATTTATACTGAAAATCCTGCCGCCTGCTTTCGCGATCGGATGTTATCGCGAGTATTCGGCAATGTTCGTTCGTTACTTATAATCCGATTAAATATAGTCGGAACTCGGAAGTCTAATAAATCACGTATGCATTTTTGTTTAGTAAGGTTTTATTTATTTAAATAGCAGAAATATTTTGGTTCGACGGAGGCCATTTTATTTTTTCGTGATTCATTGAACTGTTTAATATTGAGTTTCTTTAATTTAATAATTGTATGGATTTTCGTTTGTTGATTTTAAAATGTTATTTGATTGTGAAATGTGTGTTGATAGTGTGTGTTTGTTAAAAATTAAAAATAACAAGTTCAACAACTAAGCCAGCAAAAAGGTAGGTAATGGTGCCTATTCTATGTGCAGAACTAAACTTAACCATTCACACGTTCAAGGATACTTTGATATTCAAAATCAAGTGCGAGTCGGACTCGCGCACGAAGGGTTCCGTACCATTATCTATGCAACATAAGGCAACGTTATTAGTATCGAGCAAGAAACGGTAAAAAAATCATGTTTGTTGTATGGGAGCCCCCCTTAAATATTTATTTTATTTTATTTTTAGTATTTGTTGTTATAGCGGCAATAGAAATACATCATCTGTGAAAATTTCAACTGTCTAGCTATCACCGTTCTTGAGATACTGGGTACGGAACCCTAAAAATCATGTTTGTTGTATGGGAGCCCCCCTTAAATATTAATTTTATTTTATTTTTAGTATTTGTTGTTATAGCGGCAATAGAAATACATCATCTGTGAAAATTTCAACTGTCTAGCTATCACCGTTCTTGAGATACTGGGTACGGAACCCTAAAAATCATGTTTGTTGTATGGGAGCCCCCCTTAAATATTAATTTTATTTTATTTTTAGTATTTGTTGTTATAGCGGCAATAGAAATACATCATCTGTGAAAATTTCAACTCTCTAGCTATCACCGTTCTTGAGATACAGCCTGGTGACAGACGGACGGACGGACGGACGGACGGACAGCGAAGTCTCAGTAATAGGGTCCCGTTTTTACCCTTTGGGTACGGAACCCTAAAAAAAGGGCAATTTACGTCAAAGGTTACTTTTATATCCATAGCGACATATTTTATAAAACCGACATCTATGGACAAATTGCGTTATTTTTTGCGTCTATAAGTTGTGTAATAGATAGCTGATGAATTACTTCACAATCCATAATCACTAGATGGCAGTTTTTATCTTCAGTCCACTTTACGCTTTGTGTTTAGTAAACAAGTGGTTTTGAAGTTCCAGCGGATTGTCGTAAGTAGTTTAGTTTTATTTATGAGTTCATAGATTATTAATATTATTATACATCAAGATAAACTAGATGATTTGTGCTTTATAATTAAGTATACATATAGCATACATATCACAGTTTTAAGAGTAAAATCGAGTTATATTTTGAATTGTTATGTTTTCTCCTCTGTCCTCTTCTGTTCTCATTTTTAATACTTTAAAATAAATTTTCAGATCTTAAAAAATAGATAGATTTCATCTGTAGTCTTCTAGTAATTTTTCGTAGTATTTGTCTTCACTCTAGGTATTATAGATAAGAAGCTATAAAGGTTTTTTGTTACAACATGCGAGCGCGGTACCGATCGAATCAGCGCCACGCGTAGCTGGACGGACAACGGTATAATAGGTATTTAGGTCGGGACGTGGGAATGGTTATCTTAAGGGCCTACATCAATATTATCGTATATCATCGCCGACACGTACATATTAACACAGCCAGTAGGCACAGAAAATGAAGAATTAGGGATACTTTTCCTATTTACTCAAAATCTACTAAATATATTTTAATTCTGATTTACGTGTTTCTATATATAATAGTTACTTATGTTTCTAAAGTTATTTCATTAGTTAATACGTGATAATAGACCGACAAATGAAAAAAATAAGAAATGAGAGAGGTATTTTCGCTAAGATTTTCTATCGAGAAAACTTTTTTCAATCGCGTTTCTGAGTTTATGCGATCCTAGATCATATATTGAAAAAACATATACCTACTTAAAAATTAGAGCTCTAGCCATTCAATCTAAAGAAACAATGAAAACTTCGTACATAGAAAAATGCACGAAGCTATTTTGGTATCCTCTTAACTAAAAAATGAAAACAGCTATTGCTGTATCTTAAATGTTTCGCTATTTTTTTTTTGCACACATTTATATGTTAAAATGTATGAAATGTTAAAAGTTATGAAACGTATGTACATACGTACATGTACGTATGTATGTACGTACGTAGTTATTGCTTAGTAATTCTAGTACAGTGTGGACTGATTCGGGATATTCAGATTTAAATTTGTTCTGTTGGCATGGTTTCCGACTTAGAGATCCGTCGCGTGGCTATGCTAAAAATCTATAAAAGAAAAAGTTTTTGTGACTGCCTACCCTACGTTAATTAGCAGTGCACGCCGCTGCTAGGTAGTGTGCTGCTTTGCTGCTGCGTTTTATGAATGCGATATTTAAGAAAACATTTCGTATCGAAGTGCAAACTTTGAAGCTAAACCAAACAATATTATTCCTCTTGAAATTTTGTTTTAAGGATAAAATTAACAGAACCATTCATTGGCACAGTTCATTGGTACATGGAGCGGACACCCTGTGGCTTAAGTGCCAATGACTACTCAGCTGGGCCCTGAGTCGGGTATTTCAACGGTGTCACAACTGTACCATTATTGTACCATTATGGTGCAATAGTAAAGTTTTTGGTAGTCTACTATTAATGTGTCGTCATAACGACTTCATCATTGTCTTACAATTGTCAAAGTGACATAAATTGCTAGTCTCGTACACAACTGCTTCACAATTGCAATTCAATGACTGAAATGTTTCGGTAGTCTGCTATTTTGAATTTGACAGTAATATTTTTAAATTGTCCTGTGTCGACAGATTGCCATAAATAAAAAATTGATAGATAGAAATATTAGAAATTGTTCTTTGTAATTTATTGCAATTTACTAATCTCCTAAACTTCACATTGCTTTTTATACTAATAAATTGTATGTACAAATATATTTAAACGAAGTCTAGCATGATTAAATGTTTAAATTTATTAGTAGTTTTTCGAAAATCACTTCAACTAACGCATTTTTTAAAAACGGCAACACATACATACCATTCTAACACAATCCATAGATAAAAGAGACCGAAAATTCAATGCATAGATAAAAGAGATCGACAATTCTATTACCATTGAAAGACCGTTATGACGGCATATAGCAGACTACGGATATTTGACTTCAATTGCAACGGTATCGTGCCGGTATTGTGCCGGTATGACAATTGTTCCAAAATAGTGGACTTGAGCACCTGGAGTCTGGTACAAACAAGGTTCTGCTTCTTACGAACATAAAAGAAGCAAAAACATGTGCGCACAGGCGGTCAACGTCAATTACGCATTCGGGTGAAATGGAAGGTTCTGCTTTAATAATTTTAACCCTAAACAAAAAGAGAGGCACACAACCTTACCATCTGCTCTACATATAAGAAATACGAATCTTAAATAGATTTGTTCCGATACATATCAAAGCCAAGAGTCGGCCGACCAACGTCAAGTTTTTGGCGGCGCATTATATGGCGAGATTTTACCCGAAAATCGAAAATCTTTGCCGGCGGCGTCCTAAGATATTATAATTATATGTACTACGTTGTCAATTTCATTCGGCAACTACTCAGCCGCCAACATGTGAGCAAATAACACACGCAACAAGACATCGTCGACATATAGGCAGCTAGATGATGCAATATTGCAATTGAGTGAGAGAGGTGCGACTAAAAAGTCATCACGCAAAATTTTAAGAAGACTAATTCAGATATTCCAAATTTGTTGAAAATCCTGACATATAAAATCATCAATATCTAATATATAAAATTGACGTGTCACAGTGTTAGTTACTGAACTCCTCCGAAAGGGCTTGACTGATTTATATGAAATTTTACATGCATATTCAGTAGGTCTGAGAATCGGCCAACATCTTTTTTCAAACCTTTTTTTTTCCTTTTAGTATGGCAAAACAACGTTTGCCGGGTCAGCTAGTATTCTTATAAATTTAACATGTTCAGTTTGTGAGAAATAATTTAATTCATTCAATTTATTTCAAAATATCATTCAGAAACGGAAACTCTTCCCCTAATTCTTTCCCAGGGTGCTGTAAGAGCCAGCTAAGCTATTATAACCTGTAAACAATAACTGTAACAGAAGACTCAAAAATAGACCATATGCCATACACCTGGTCAGCATGACATAGTAAGCCAAAAAACCGTGCCGAAGTGGAGAAGGTTCTTCTCCTCTTTGGTAGGGTTTTGGTGGGACATAAACGGGCTGGAAAGGAAATACTCTTGATGATTTTTCATACACTACAGTATATTTTATGAAGCACTTTTGAGAATATAAACCTCAAATTCACAAATACATCAATGTATTGTTTTTAGTGTTTTTTTCCATTGTATTGGGAAAACTTATTTTGTATAGTACCAGTTGTAAGTACCGAAAACAACATAAGATCTAATTCTAAATTACATATGTCCTACATTATTTCTCCTATTTAATCTAAATTTACAAATCTAACATTTTCCAAATTCTGTAAACAATGCAAGCTTTGAAGGAAAGTACTAAAATTTGATTGGTATGCTCTACTTATTAGGTAAATATTAATTAACAAGTTATGAGAAATACAATTACTTTTACTTTTAAATCAAAAGCCTACAAAACCACTTTAACATCCACAGAAGTGTTAAGTGTTAATTAAAAGACCAAGAAAAATAATGTAGGTAACTATGGTAACATCAAACTAACTCTTTAAAAACTTCATTTCATTAGGGAAAAGTTTTATAGATAAAATAGCTAGCTAGTTGTATTAATTTAGCACCAAATAGCCTTAGTACTGCATAGATTTAGTTTACCTACTTACCCCACCTCATCAAACCATTTTAAATTATAAAATATTAATGTAGCAGAACAAGCTATCATGCCAATAGAAAGGCGAGTTACCTCGTGAAATGTTCCTTCGCTACCTCCATCTCCAAAGAGTTGTTGAAATGCGAGTTCATTCCGTTGTGTATCAGATAAGAAAGATTCAGTCTCAGCGGCGTCAGATTTCTTGTGCTGTAATTTCACACCTCCTGTGTAAATAGGTGTTGTTATTTTAGGTGTAAAAACATTTTCTTCGACTTTTTCAAGTAGAGGAGTTGGTACATCCTCTTCGAGCGATGGATCTCCGTCAGACATCACATACGAATTTCTCTACAGTTAATTTCTACACAAGAATTGTATAAATTCTTAGCGCTGTTCATATCCCATGTCTTCCCAAAGAGTAAAATAATATATGTGTCTTCCTTTCGCACTTCCAAAGTGTTAGTCATACATAACAACCAGTCTGCAGTCAGCCAACAAAACTATTCAAGAAAATCACAGAGAAAAGAAAATTCAAGAAAACCAATTTGACAGCTTAGACACGAGCACAGACTAGCAAATATACATAGACTAAATAGGAAAAGGAAATGAGAAAGAATGAACTAGTGAGGATCTCTCTAGATCCAGGGCCCTGAGTCGGGTATTTCCATGAAGGTACAGATAAAAGTGGAGTCCAGACTCTGAATACCTACTTGAAGCAAAAATGATGTATGGCTATCTCGCTCACTGTGGTCAAACCCTTTCTTTCTAAGTAGGGTAACCTTTATTGTATTTCTTCCAGGACAAAACTTCAAGTAGTTGTGTTCCATATAGTGTCAACAAAATGTTCACTTCTAAGACCTAGCCCGTATAGATTTTATGTGTCGAGATACTTTATGTACTGTGCGTAAAAAAAATACTCAAAAAACAAACTGTTTGTTATCGCGTGAAAGTTTGGATAATTCTAGTTTTTTAACAGTAACTGGAGGTTCGGTTGTTAAATTTATTATTCTTTTTACATTTATAAACACGTAAAATTTCCTAGTTCGTATGTACGATGTACCTATAGAATATTGGTGGGAAATAGATAATTACTAGAACAAAGGTGTAGTTCCTACGGCAATACGAAATTAATGAATGATTGTGAGATCTGCTTGAGATAAAATAATGATAATTTACCTTTATTTCACACCTAAATACATGTTACAAAGATACAGAAAAATGATTCCAACGAATTGAGAACCTCCTTTTTTGAAGCCGGTTAAAAATAACAAGGTGTTAGTAATTTCTTAGTAAACAAAACAAGTTACACAATAAAATCTATTTGGCATACCTAAGTGGAAACATAACTTTTTGTGTAGGTAGCGTAAAAACGAAAAAGGGTTATTGTACTCATATTTTTAAACATGTACTGTTATTAAGGGACCAACCATGAAATCGCAAAAGATATATGTTTCATTAATTTTGCAGATTAATTAAACATTATGAATACATACTGGACAATAGTTTTTCCTAGATTTCTGGGTTAGCCAATGTATTTCTATTTATTAATGTCAGTTAAAGGGCAAGTTCTGAAAAAAAAATACGTTACGTTGATTAAAATTAGTTTGTCGGAAAATCTGTAGTTAATAGTCATTTTAACTGACAATATGAATGTGGTTAAAAGTGGCTGACGGAAGAACGGAGAATCAGTCAAAATCAATTTTTACGTATATTTATGTCTACAGCGTTTAAAGGAACCTATCATGAATGGCATGACGGGAGCTAAAAACCTAACCCACCCTTGTCGGGTTGCCCTTGGCTCCCTGTGCCTTGTGTTCCACTACTTGGCGCTAGGCAAGTCAGTTAAAATTACATTTAAACAGCTATATTGGGTAAAATTAGTTTTGAATAATTTCAGTCAAAAGTACTACTGTCGAGAGCTTACAGTCTATTGAGTGGTTATAAGTTTTGACTGTGACATATATCATAGGGGGCTATAATAGGAACGATAATAAAGTTACAAAAAAAGGGCAAAAAAGAAACAACAGCACTTTCCAAATTTAAAATCATTTAATAACTTTTCTTTTATACATGACTAAATATTATTGTTTTGTGTAATTTCTGTCTCTTACCACGTAAATCACTAAGTATATTTTCTGTATGACTCTTTAAGTGTTAAAAAATGAATTTGCAATTTTCTTAATTAATACGCTTTCATGCAAATCATTGCAATAAATTGAGTCCGTGATGGGATGCTTAAACATTTCTTGCAACAGAGGAGTAAAATGTTGTGATACAACATTAATTAATTTGTTTTCTATATTGTTTTCTCTGAGTTGGCCCATCAGGAAGGATTACTTTCATAAATGCCAGAGCTAGGATTTGGTACACCCAGAGTAGCTACTTGCCCCATAGACTCTTCCTGTAATGAACTGTCTATCTGAAAATTATAATATATTTTACAAAATATAGCCTTTTGCCATATATTCGAACTACTACATTTCTGAAACATAATAATAATGTAAGGCTCTCATTAGGCAGTCGGATCGGGGGGGGGGGCTGGTTCAGAAAGCAGCAATTATCTCTGGAGCCTTGAGCGCCGGTAGTTTGGAAAATGTTCCTGATACTGGTGGGGTATTTTTTTTGATACTAGTTTTTATATTCCTTATAAATTCAAATATTTAACATTGTATAACATGTGAGACAATTAAAGGAGTTTGTAAATAGATACTTGAAATTTTACCTTGCAAGGTAATACTGCTTCTTGATTTGTAATTATAGTAGGAACTGCTGTTTGTTTTAAAAAATCCTTGCACTTTCATAAAATTTCATTTTCAATGGTACAATGGATAACCATAATTTCCTCTGGGTACTATTTTTAGGAAATCTAAAAAAATAATATTGTAGGTAAGTATATTAATGTTGTAAATAATGTGAAATAAAAATTAAATGACTAAGCAAACATGTATAATTTAGTTCAGGTCCCACAGAAAGTCCTAGATATGTCCTCAGTATGGTCACACTATTTCAAAATTACTTCTTGTAAACAAGAAAGATAAAATTGCACTAAGTCCATGAAATTCAATGTAAGACTATTAGATCTTTACATCGTTATCAGTATAGTTAGTTAGAAGTATGCTGAAAACATTGTTTAATCATTTTATGAAGTATTTAATTGAAAATACAAAGAAATATGTTTGCAGTTATTCAATGCCAGAAATCACGATCTAAACACTTACGCGTGAAATTGTATATCACCTCCTGGACACCACGTACTACCGCAACCACGCACTACACAAGTTTGCACCATTTCTTTAATTATAAAAATAATTAGAGTCGAAAATTTGAAACGAAGCTGTGAACCGTAAAGTAAACAACCGACATATTGGCACAATTTTGTCGACAACTTGACATATGGTGACCAATGTTGCCAAATTACGAAATCCTTAGGAAATGGGGAAAATAATTCACTGATTCGTCAACCATGAAAAGCATCCGTGATCTACTATTTTATTATTTTTAATTTCATTCATCGTATTTCAACTAGTTATTTATAGTTACGATTAAACACTATCAAATGACAGTGTTTAACTTGTGATTTGATATGTGTGGTGACTCTTTTTAAGAATTTACTAGGAGATTTTAATAAGGAGATAGCAGTACTAAGGCCACACTAAAAAGAGAGGTCAGACCACAGAGAGTGAGATAGAGATACGTAGGTATTTGCCTCAAACCGATGTTCCAAGTATGGCCTCCTATTTTTTATCTATACCTTCATGGGTATTTCAACGGTGTCACAACTGTACCATTATTGGTATTGGTAGTCTACTATTAATGTGTCGTCATAACGACTTCATCATTGTCTTACAATTGTCAAAGTGACATAAATTGCTAGTCTCGTACACAACTGCTTCACAATTGCAATTCAATGACTGAAATGTTTCGGTAGTCTGCTATTTTGAATTTGACAGTAATATTTTTAAATTGTCCTGTGTCGACAGATTGCCATAAATAAAAAATAGATAGATAGAAATATTAGAAATTGTTCTTTGTAATTTATTGCAATTTACAAATCTCCTAAACTTCACATTGCTTTTTATACTAATAAATAGTATGTACAAATATATTTAAACGAAGTCTAGCATGATTAAATGTTTAAATTTATTAGTAGTTTTTCGAAAATCACTTCAACTAACGCATTTTTTAAAAACGGCAACACATACATACCATTCTAACACAATCCATAGATAAAAGAGACCGAAAATTCAATGCATAGATAAAAGAGATCGGCAATTCTATTACCATTGAAAGACCGTTATGGAAAAAGTATCTAAAAGAAAAAAAAAGCGCGGGAAACATTTTTCTGGAAGGACGTGTTTTTCGTATAAAATTTTATTTTTTCAAATTTGATCAGTTTGAATTAATAGTACTGTGTAATTTAGTTTGTATACATGTTTCTATAGTTTTAATAAGTAATTTTAGTGTAGATCTTTTTCTTCTCTTCATCTTTCACCTGGATTTAGGGTAAGTTTTTTCTTATTGTTTCTCTTCAACAATGGATCCCCCAGGGGACCCTGGGGGAACTATCCCAGAGGTAGGGCATGTCGTAACTATTTACGACTGTTCTAGTATAGATACGGATGCATCTAGCATCCAAGATGGCAAAGTTCGGAGACGTAAACGTACAGCCGCCGTACGTACATGTAAGCATGGCAATAAAAAAAGGACTAAGAGGCGACACGGTGAGGACAGAAACGATAAAAGTGATGATTGTGAGTGTATATCAGATAACAATTTGAGTAATACTTGTAATGATGACAAAATGTCCCAGTCTCATACAACTACAACTAATAATTTACAGGCCATTTCTGCGTCCACTGTACCTCAGACAGTTGCAAGGCTAGTGTACCAAAAATCTGACGCCTATCCATACATTATTCATATTCAGCGCAACCTAGAGTCTTCCAATGACAGTTCAACATTACATCCAATAACATTTGGAAAATTTTTAAAATCAAATGCTATTCAGCATGTTATCAATGGTAGTTTAAAGCGTATTGGTAGGAATAGGCTGTCCATTTCCTTTTCAGATTATAAGTCTGCCAATGAATTCATGGAAAGTGAGGCTTTAATAACATGTAACTACAGAGCTTTTATACCATCGTTTAATGTAACACGGATGGGTATTGTTAGAGGAGTGCCATCTGATTGGTCAGATGAAGAAATTAAAGATAATATTTCAGTTCCTATAGGGTGTGGGCCAATATTAAAAGTGCGTCGCCTTAAAAGAAAAGTGGTTGACAATGGGGTTGCTACACTGAAATGTACAGAATCAGTAGTTTTGACATTCGATGGTCAAACATTGCCAAAAAGAGTGTTTATGTGCTACACGTCATTGCCTGTAGATTTGTATATCTTCCCAACTATACAGTGTTTTAATTGTTGCCGTTTTGGGCATGTAAAGTCTTTGTGTCGCTCAACTCCCCGGTGCTATAGATGCGGTGAAGACCATTCAGGAGAAAACTGCACAGTTGATGAAGAACGAATTTTCTGCTGTCTTTGTAAGGGTCTTCATATGGCCACTAGTAAAAAATGTTTGGAGTTTGAGAGGCAACGCGCCATTAAAGAGTCAATGGCAAACAACAGCATTTCTTACTTTGAAGCTTCTAAATTACATCCTACTGTTTCTAAAATTTCTTACGCTGATACTCTTTTAAACAATAAACCTCTATTAACAAATCACTCTAAATCTACTCAAGATATAAACCCTATTCAAAATTCACAACCTTTCTTACATCCTTCTACTACTCAATCATACAAAAAAACTGTTATTTCTCAACGCACAAGCTCACCTAAATCTTCACAGTCTACGGGTTATGACGTTGTGGCGCATAACAACTTAATAAAGGACTACAACATGACTTCATCACAGAACAACGGATGTGCTCTTAATGCACATGATAAGAACTCTAATACCTCTTTGACTGAAATTATTTTAATGCTCATTAAAATACTGTCTCAGTCTAGCACACTTTCACCGTCCAACGCTGCACCAATCATTACAGTTCTCTCACAATTATTCTCACAAATCAATAATGGACAACCTAACCAAAATAATACAATGGAATTGTAGAAGCGTTATTTCAAAAAAATCTGATTTAATTTTCTTAATTAATAAATATGATCCATGCATCATTGCCTTACAAGAAACTTGGCTAAAACCAAATACAATTTTTAAGATACCTGGTTTTGCGTGTGTAAGGGAAGACCGTGGTGATGGGTTTGGTGGAGTAGCCTTACTCGTCAAACATGGTGTTCCTTATACATACAGGGTGTGGCGTAATTAATGGATAAGCCTGTGCCTGTGGATAAGCCTCCTACTGCGCTATACGAATATGTATATTTTTAATTAATCCTATGTATGGTCTTGAAAAAAATGGCATAAGTCATGTTTTTCATAAAATGACTACTTTCACTAACCAATTCTGCTACTGTTGCCACAATTTTCAAAAGTTTTGCTTTCTGTTTTTTTTATAATACAGCTTAAGAGTTGATTTATTGCAAGCAATAAAGAATTCCCTATTCGTAATACAAATTTTTTGAAAATTATGCATGAAATATCAAAAAAGGGTTATTGATTATTCAATTTGTTGACTTTGTACATCGTCTAGCTTAAAAAATCTTTATGGGAGTTGATTTGCCCAATATCTTAAAAACATGCTTGTTTTATGCAGTTTCCGAAATGGTATAATACTTATTATAATACTTATTAAGTTTGATGTGATATTAAAGAACCAAATGACACTCGTAAAAAAATGTTCTTATTGTGATTTAATTAATCAAATTAATACTGTTAACTTAAACAAACTGTCAGTGGTATTTTAACTTATCTGTCTGAGTTTACCAGTGGGAATGTTAGTCGTTGAAAAAAAATAACAACTTATTTTATTTTTTTTATTCTAAAGATGCAAACACTACATAAATTTTATTTTACAAAAAATGTTCGAAATGGCGGCCACCTGCGGCTATGCAGGCCCTGCATCGACGGATAAATGACCGCTTTAGGCGTCGGATGAAGCCGGACCTCTTGATTTCATCAGCGGCTTCAAAAATCAGGGCCTTTAGTTGTTCCAGGGATGCTATTTCTTTTTTATACACTTTTTCTTTTAAACACCCCCAGTAAAAAAAGTCTAGAGGGTTCGATGTCGTCGAGGTCTGCCTTCCGAAGCACCACCAACACCGGTACCAGGCATTCGCCCTTCGCTAAAAGCGATGTGCACACGTGTAAACACCCGGTAGTCTGGGTGTCGCAAATCGGGGTATCTTCGACGATATTCGCGTGCAGCTTCATTTGCATTGCAGTTACACAGGCCGTAAATAAGATGCATATTTGCATACTCTTGAGGAGTGTACGTATGACGCGGCATGATCAGTAGTCCAGGGATATGTAGAAGTCGTCGATAATATCACAATTGTCCAATTCGTATAGCAAAAACAGAGTCCGTAGTACATAAGCCAAATTCACGTCACAATAACAAACACGATAGAGCAAACGATATGTGCGCAAGAGACGATAGTCAAAAGAGCACTAACTTTGTTAAACAAGTTCAAAAGCTGTTTTGTTGTTTGTGAGAATAATAAAAATCTATCTCTGTCGCACAACTGTTATTTACCTGACATCAAAATGCTTTGTCTCTGTCTTATGATAAGACTAACCGTCTGGATTTGCCGTGCGATAAACAACCACAAGTAGTTGACTTAGAGTCGTTATCTGCTTACCCTATTCATGGTGGATGACTACCTGCTCCCGAGCACCCAAAAAAGGGTCCATTGTGAATGACTACCTGCTCCGGAGCACACAAAAAAGGGTCCATTCAAACTGTTTACAAAGACATGTTTAAGATAAATTAATAATTCTGTTAAAGAAAATTAGGGTATTTTTTTACAACTGTCGTTTTTTTTTAAAACCTCGTGAAATGTAATAAGTATTATACCATTTCGGAAACTGCATAAAACAAGCATGTTTTTAAGATATTGGGCAAATCAACTCCCATAAAGATTTTTTAAGCTAGACGATGTACAAAGTCAACAAATTGAATAATCAATAACACTTTTTTGATATCTCATGTATTTTTTCCCAAAATTTGTATTACGAATAGGGAATTCTTTATTGCTTTCAATAGCTCACCTCTTAAGCTGTTTTATAAAAAAAACAGAATGCAAAATTTTTGAAAATTGTGGCAACAGTAGCATAATTGGTTAGTGAAAGTAGTCATTTTATGAAAAACATGACTTATGCCATTTTTTTCAAGACCATACATAGGATTAATTAAAAATATACATATTCGTATAGCGCAGTAGGAGGCTTATCCACAGGCACAGGCTTATCCATTAATTACGCCACACCCTGTATGTACCTATACCAACACACAGTAATGATTTCTCAATAATCGCAATAACCGTAAACAATATTTGCTTCATATCTTTATATATACCACATCCCTCTTTGTTTATTTATCAAAAAATAAGTGACATTATATCTAATATTTCTGTTTCTCACTCTATTGTTTTACTAGGTGATTTTAATGCTCAGCACCAATCTTGGGGAAGCACTAATACTAATACATTTGGAAACTTCATCATTGATATGTTGCATGATCAAAACTTATGTATATTGAACAATGGTGCCCCTACGCGTCGCACTGCTCCCAACGAAGCCACTAGTGCTCCTGATCTGTCGATCTGTTCTCCCAACTTGGCGTCCTCCTTAAACTGGTCTGCATTGTCGTCTTCCTTTGGTAGCGACCATTTTCCTCTTCTTCTTTCATTTCCCTTTCATCGTCGTCAGTCAGAGAAACGCTCTCCGCGCTTAAAATATAGATTATCAAATGCAGACTGGGATCTCTTCAAAGAAAAAATAGATGTTAAAATATTATCACTTCCTAATATAACACAAGACAATGAAGAGATTTGCGCTGAAGCACTTGCCATGGCCTTAATTGAAGTAGCAGACGAGACATTTCCAAAAAAGAATAATTCTTCTCGTTTCCTTCCGTCCCCTCCATGGTGGGACGCCGAGTGTACGGCAGCTATTAAAAGCAGAAAACTAGCAGAACGTAAATATTGTCATTGTTCGACTGATGAAAATTTTGAGAATGTCATGCAAGCTATAAAATTTACTAAGAAACTTTTTAAACAGAAGAAATTTGAATCATGGAGATCCTTCTGTCTGTCTCTCTGTCCCAACACAAGCTCTTCAGTTGTCTGGAATAAAATAAGAAGATTTAAATCTGCCTTTAAAGATAATAATTCCCGTTCTGTCTTGCCTTTCCATTTAACAACACCGTTTCTAAACAAATTAGCCCCTCCTACTGCTCCTGAACTTATACCTCTTGTTCCCATCAGCGATTTTACTGGACTGAATGGTCCTTTTTCTATGACCGAGTTAATAGGAGTTTTGGCCAAGACCAAAGATTCCGCTCCAGGATTAGATGGAATCCCGTATTCCTTCTTTTCTCACCTTAATGACACCTCTCTGTGTTATTTCCTTAATCTTATCAATAATATTGTTTCCTCCTGCAATATTCCTTCTTCCTGGAAATGTCAAGATATTTTACCTATACTTAAACCTAACAAAGATCCGAACCAAAGCTGTTCATATCGCCCAATAGCGCTTTCATCAGTTTTAATGAAAATCACTGAACACCTTATTAAGAATCGTCTCGAATGGTTTATAGAGAGTAATAATTTATTGTGTAATAATCAGTTTGGATTTCGTCGCGGGAGAGGGACTATAGATAACATTAGTGTTTTAATTACTGACATTAGACTAGCTTTATCTAATAATAATTACTTACTTGCTGCATTTCTGGACATAACAGCTGCATATGATAATGTGGTTGTGTCAATTCTTTATAAAAAACTACAAGTTCTAAGAGTTCCTAGTATATTATCCAATTTTATCGTTACTATGTTGTCAGATAGATGTATAACTCTATCTGTAAATGACTCTACTGAAACCCGTCTTGTAAATTCTGGTTTACCTCAAGGATCTGTACTCAGTCCTATTTTATACAATATATACAGTTATGACTTAGAATCGTCTTTAGGCTCAGATGTTACGGTATTGCAGTACGCTGATGACTTGCTTGTATATTACTCTCACGAAAATGTAGAGGTTGCAGCAGACACGTTGTCGCATTCTCTATCTCTTCTTAAAAACTGGCTAGATTTTAATGGTCTTGATGTTTCAGCTGATAAAAGTGCAGTTATACCTTTTTCACGAAAGAGGTCACCCCCAGCAATTTCTGTTTATTATAATAATATTTTAGTCCCTATAAAACAACAAACTAAATTTCTTGGGGTAGTATTAGATGCAAAGCTTTCGGGTATTCCCCATTGCGAATATATAGTTAATAAGAGTGAGCGTTTATTGAACATTTTGAGATGTCTTTCGGGAGTCTGGTGGGGTGCCCATCCGTTTACACTTAAAATTTTATATAATGCCATGATTAGAAGTATTCTTGATTATGCCATTTTTTTGCTTACACCAGTTAATAAAACGGGACTAACAAAATTAGATGCGATCCAAAATAAGGCAATGCGTTTGATATGTGGAGCGATGAAATCTAGTCCGATAAACTGTTTACAGGTTGAATGCGTGGAATCTCCACTAGACTTGAGACGGCAATATTTATGTGACAGATATTTACTCCGTTGTCTTCAATTTGCCAAACATCCTTTACATAAATCATTAAAACTCTTAAATAATTCTACTAACACTACAAGTTATTGGTCACATAAAACTCTTCCATGCATAGTTTTAAGTTATCAAAGGTATCTCAATTTACACGCTCCTACTTGTAGTTATGTACAATATCCACTTTTTAACACAAATTTTGATGCTTTAAAATTAACTCCTAACATAAATCTTAATATAAATATCTGCAAAAGTGACGTCAATGCTAATACTAAATTCAACTTCATTAAAGACTGTCAGTGGGTAGACTGGCATCATATTTACACCGATGCGTCTAAGTGCTCCTCAGTGGGTAAAGTAGGGATTAGCGTCTACCATTCTCAATACAAAATCAGACAACAAATTAAACTTCCTCCAGAATCGTCAATCTTTACTGGCGAATGTTATGGACTATTTAAAGCTGTTGAATATATTAAGTTAGCAAAATTACAAAAATCTGTCATTTTTACCGATTCTAAAAGTGCCTTACAAACACTTCATAACTACCCATTTAACTGTAAGTTAGTGTATCCTATAATAATTAGTATTAGAACCTTACTTGCTCAGTGTAGTGAGTTGGGATTAGAAGTTTCTTTCGTTTGGATACCTAGCCATTGCAACATCTTGGGTAATAATATTGCTGATCGCCTTGCGCATGAGGCTATTCAAAACGGTGACTTGTTTCCGTACAAAAACTTTAGCCATGACTTGGTAGCTCTCGCTAGAGTGTTTTTAAGAGAGTCTTGGAATAAGATTTGGATAGAAAGTTGTCAGAAAAAAGGCAAACATTACTTTTCCATACAATCTGATATTCCAGGTAAACCCTGGTTTGCCAGAATGTCATTTAATAAAAGGGACACTTGTTGTATCATTCGTATGAGATTGGGACACGTTTGTACACCTGCATACCTCGCTAAAATTCAAGTCGTGGCCTCTAATATGTGCGAATGTGGTTTAGATGTTGGCGATGTGAATCACATTTTTCTCTCCTGCCCTCACCGTGATAATAGTATGATATATAATTCTTTAAAAACGTTGAATTTTCCATTACCTACTTCTATTACTGTTCTTCTAGCATCTAATAACTTCGATATATATAATGCTTTAAGTAGTTTTATTACTGAAAATGATATTAAAATATAGCATCAATTTATTTATTCCGTTAATAAAATCTTACTGATCTTTCGAAATTCTCGAATCCAAATTTTAATTAAAATTACTGTTGTTTCCCTACCTTTGTTCGTGGCAACTGCGCAAACCGCGCGAGCCAATATTATAAAAAAAAAAAAAAAAAAAAAAAAAAGACCGTTATGACGGCATATAGCAGACTACGGATATTTGACTTCAATTGCAACGGTATCGTGCCGGTATGACAATTGTTCCAAAATAGTGGACTTGAGCACCAGATTTTAACTCGAGTGAACTGGTGCATTTTACTGTTTGAAAGCGTAGTCACATAAAGATTCATTTGAATTTCACATGTATTATCAGGCAGGAGTATGCAATATAATTTTTATTGATAATTTTCTTGAACTAATAATAGTATTAGCTTTACACAATTTTAAAACTTGGAAGTTGTTTGCTAAGTACATAATCAGATGATAATCAGTTGCTTGCTGGCAACAAATTTTGTAGGTATGCCACGCCGCTTTGGAACTGTCAAAATGTCTGTCAACTGAAGTCAACTCAGCAACTGGATTTGCATCGCCGTGAAATCAAAAAGGCGATAGGTTGCCGGTTATATATTATTAGAAATTAATACTGTTTATGCTTTAAATAAATGAATTTTATTCGTATTAAATATTTATAATAAGAAAGAACTTGAATATTCACAATGACTGTGGAAGTGCAGGCAAAATCGAGGCTCCCGCAGCTCTCGTCCGATAAACAGCTAACATTCTTAAAATTGGCTGTTTTATCAATGGCAGCGATATTGTGTAAGTATTTCTAACATCCAGAGGAACACCAGAACTAGAGCTTTATAGGATGTATCAATATTCACAACAATACATTGTTTAACATCAATGACTTACGTGGTCATACGCCGATAAACTCTAGCTGTAAAAGCACTAAGCAGTAGTTTAATAAAAAAAACAATCTTAATACGAGTCATTGTAGGCTTTCTATTTATTGATCGGATATAACGCCCTGTGATATTCTATTTTTACAAAGGATACGAAAGTTTTAATTTTACGATATATTTTTTCAGCATTTGCAACTCGTCTATTCTCAGTACTACGCTTTGAGAGTGTGATCCATGAATTTGATCCATACTTCAATTATAGAACAACAAGATACCTCACTGAGGAAGGTTTCTATAATTTTCACAACTGGTTTGATGATAGAGCATGGTATCCATTAGGGCGTATTATTGGTGGTAAGTTTGTTTATGGTGGTAAAATACTATCTTTACTGAGACATTAAATGTAAAGTCATAAAAGTCTGTATATTTACACAACACCTATAAAAGAGTATACTTAAAATAAAGAGACAATCCCTTCAAATAACTTCATTTTATTCATAATTTGCATACAGTAACTGTACAAAGATTGGCCTATAACTGATGCTCAAATTTCAAAAGAAAATTTGTTGGATTGGAAGCTTAATTGCTTAAATTCTATGAAGAAAAAATGTGGAAAAAATCACAGGCAACCTCCTTCTATCTTATTATTAGACATTGCGCATTTCAAGTAGATTTTTCTCAAATCCTAGATCTAACAACGACCTTAGTCTTAAACCGACGCCAAACTAGTGTCAGAGCGGGTCTAACTATCCAATTACTCGTAAATAAATTTTGTTTAATCTGGGTTTAACGTTGAGCCGCGTTTTGTAATAAGGGGGGATAAGTTTACCTAAATTAAGAATATTGTAAAAATCTAGAATCATAATTTCTGTAAATTTTGGTTCTTTAAAAATTCAATTGATAATACTTTTAATTGTACTTTAGCTTCCAATTCCAATTGTACTTTAGCTTCCAAATTCATAGGAGCTTCTGCCTTCTGTTTAAAAATAGCTCATTATTTGTTGTTTTAACAGTTGTTTCAATAAATTATTAGTTATTACACAATAAGATAATCACAATGTTGACACAGGTGTTTAAAATTAAACATTGAGGACAATTTTGATGTATTGAAAACTTAACATAACTTTACTAAAATGAAAACAACTTTGTTGTATTTTGATCAATTGGCTATTTCGTTGTATACATTAATATTAATTAAAATGGTTAGCATAATATTTTCTTACACTTGTGCGACTCATTTGTTTAAATAAAACGACTTTTTACGGATTTAGATACGTATATTAGTTTTAAATTTTGGCCCGACGTTTCGGAGACTTTGCAGTCACCATTTAGTCTCACCCGTGACCATGGTGACTGCAAAGCCTTACAGAGACTAAAATTTAAAACAAATATACGCGTTTAAATCCTTAAAAAGTAGTTTTATTTAAAATCGTTAGTCTAAAATACAGAGCTTTTGTAATAAGAAAGTTCTGGTAACTACGAAATTGTGTTATTGGCACCATCAATTTTCATTTTTAGTTAAGTTTAGTTGTGCATATAGAATTGGTACCATTAGTTTAAATGTAACTGATGTGAATATATAATTTGGTATATTTGTAGACTAATTTTAGATATAAGCGCCTATTCAATTTAAAAATAAATTTTACTATCATTGTCTAAACATATATATAAAAGATTTAGGATGTAAAGGTTTTATTCCCTTTAGTTGTACTATACAGTTCATGTACACACTGAAGAGGTTCACTTAAGATTAATAATTGTATACATCATAAGAATCAGTCAGGTGCTTGAGAATGGTGATTAAAAGCGTCATTTGGTTCCTAGCGGCGCGCATCATGCGAAATTCCTTGATTATGTATTGATAATACATTCGATTTTTAGCGGCGCAAGACTGCGGCCATTATTGGAGTATGTGATGAAAAGAAATCCGATTAAAAATACAAGTGTCACCACTCCGTTTCCTTCCCAGAGAGCTGTAAAAGCCAGCTATGAGATCTTACACCCAGATCACATCTTATGTGAGAGATAAAAAACTAGAAACTCGAAAGTAAACCTTCTGCCAACACGCCTGGATAGCGCGGCGTAGTAGACCGTAATCCCTCCCAAAGTGAAGGAGGCCTGTACCTAACAGCGACATGTTAATAGTCTGGAGAGAGGAAAGAGAGATATGGTGAAAAGTGGTCGTGGCTAACTATAAAGCGACGCCCAAATATATTTTTGGGCGTCCTTTTTTTGTTTTAGTTTTTTTTTTTTTTTTTTTTTTTTTTTTTTTTTTCGTCCTTTTGACGACGTAAAATTTAGATCGCGCGTCACCCGGTACTGAATGGACACAGCTTAAGAGGATACTAAAATAGCATCGTGCATTTTTCTACGTACAAAGTTTTCATTGTTTCTTTAGATTGAATGGCTAGAGCTCTAATTTTTAAGTATATGTTTTTTCAATATATAATCTAGGATCGCATAAACTCAGAAACGCGATTAAAAAAGTTTTCTCGATAGAAAATCTTAGCGAAAATACCTCTCTCATTTCTTATTTTTATCATTTTTCGGTCTATTATCGCGTATTAACTAATGAAATAACTTTAAAAACATAAGTAACTATTATATATAGAAACACGTAAATCAGAATTAAAATATACTAGCTGCCCCGGCAAACGTTGTTTTGCCATACAATTCTGTATAAAATAAAATTTCATCAAAATCGGTCCAGCCAATTTGTAGCCTATGTGTTATTCTGATGTATAAGCTATATTGTGGTAAAGTTTCATTCAAATCCATTCAGTAGTTTTTACGTGAAAGAGTAACAAACATACATCCATACTTACAAACTTTCGCCTTTATAATATTAGTAGGATTTAGTAGATTTTGAGTAAACAAAAAAAATATCCCTAATTCTTCATTTTCTGTGCCTACTGGCTGTGTTAATATGTACGTGTCGGCGATGATATACGATAATATTGATGTAGGCCCTTAACATTAAAGCAGATAAGTTACTATTAATAAGTGTTCTTGTTGTACTATATTGCTAATTTTCTCGTAGGTACAATATACCCAGGGTTGATGGTAACTTCAGCCACATTATACAACATAATGCAGTTCCTGAATATAACCATTGACATCAGGAATGTGTGTGTGTTCCTCGCACCATTCTTCTCATCACTAACAACTATTGTGACTTATCTTCTCACTAAGGAGTTAAAGGTATATTTTTACATTTTAAATCTATTTCAAACTATATATTTAGGGTGAGGTGTTGAACAACGAGCCACAAACAGTCTTGTTGGTCAAATCTCAGAGCAACATCACCGTAATTTTGGTGTTTATCTAGAAAATATTTATTCATTATTCAAATGTACCTAGATTTTGATTATCGATTTTTAAAAGCGTTCATGATAACGTAAGATTATTTCGAAAATTGCGCGGCTTGAGTAGTATGATGAAATTTCTTACACTTAAAATTTATATAGATCAGGGGTTCCCAAACTTATTTAATCTACTGCTCACTTACACCTAATTAAAACCCACTATAACCTCTTTTTGTCGACATCTCTTTAGGCCTGCGAGACGCCCACAATGGGACCATTTTCGCCCACTTTGGAAAAGACTGATGTAGATAAAAAGTGGAGAATTATATTTAATATAATATGAATTTAATATTGAATAATTTAATAATGCTCCAACTTCGCGTTATCCTACTTTTTATACCTAACTTTATAGTTTCGGTGCGCTTGAATTGTAAAAATGTAGTCTCGTCACTTTTCCCTAACAAACGATATAGCGAACTTCTTGGCAAATCAGATCACCTACGATTTGCCGCAATATAATAGGGAATGTTTTACCGTTTTTAGGATGAAGGTGCTGGTTTAGTAGCGGCCTGCATGATCGCCATCGTACCAGGATACATTAGTCGATCCGTCGCAGGCAGTTACGACAACGAAGGCATTGCAATCTTCTGCATGTTGCTCACATATTACTTCTGGATCAAGGCTGTCAACACTGGCACTATACTGTGGGCTACTATGACTGCTCTTGCCTATTTTTACATGGTATGATGTTTAATTTATTCATAATACTTCTAGCAGGATGTTATACTAATCATTGGTATTGATTCTACGCACATAACTAAATTAAACTAAAAAAATAATATTGGTAGTTTCAAAATCACAATTCAACAATGTTAACTGAATTTTCCTAATAAAAAAAACTGTGCTATAGACGAACGACGGTATGTGTAATAATTAGAGATGCAGCGGATAGTTGTTTGGCCGGATACCGGATATTCGGCCTGACTACCAACCGAATATTCGGTATCCGGCCGGCGGTATGATATCTACATTTAGAGTTTCGTAGATTCGTTGCGTGAATCAAACTGAAGACTCCGATGAAAGTGCTATAGCCAATGAGCTTGACTTTTACTTAAAGATGGTTCGTCTTAATCGACAAAGTGATCCCCACGCATGGTGGGCAGCAAACGCCAAACAATTCCCGATTTTAGTTAAATTTGCCCAAATATATCTCTCTGAAATAAAGAATACACAAATAAAGAATGCTCTGACTCTGCCCCATGTAGCAGTGTGTACAGCGAGAGACTGTTTTCAGAGGCTGGGCTTATATATGAAAACAAGAGGAATCGTTTGCTTCCTAAAAATGCTGAAAATCTTGTTTTTATACATCACAATTTACCTGGATTTCCAATATTAAATTAATTAATATTACTAGTTACAAATAAGTGCCTTTTTTAACTATCAGTATTATCACTAAATTACTTAAAATAATTGTTTTATTATAAAAAAGTTAAAGTTGTTTAAAATAACCGGTACTAACCGAATATTCTGTGCATGTCTAGTAATAATGTGTATAACGAAATAATAGCTGATATATTGACCTTATCAATATTCATTTTTAGTTAAGTTTAGTTCTGCACATAGACTTGGTACCATTATCATATAGAAAATATTTTTTTGCTATGTGTTTCCATTGTTTCCTACTAGGTATTTATCAATGTTAGTATCAATATCAGATAATTTTGTAAAGCGATAAGGGTGCGTGTGTGTATTCACGACTTTGTACGCCTGAAATTTAGCAATCAAATCTTAAAAAATTTATACATATAAATCTTCTTCTTGTAACCTTTTTTATATTAAAAAAATCGGACAAACATCCATTGCGTAGTTTTGTAAATTAAAGCTCACATGGAGAGACCCAAGAAATAACAACTTTGATTTATAATAAGTATAGATAAACAAATAACAGCTATTTATTTTTATTGCTGTATAATAATATATTTAGGCTTATTTCTGATTGTCTGTTATATCGGTTGTAAAGATTATGTACACTTTAAACATAATCTTTTAACACAATCACATATTAATCAGATGACAGTTTCACACCCATCTGTTATGTATATAGACGGTTTGGGCTTTTGCACTGTCGTACAATAACACTTGGAATGATTTTGATACAAGTTTGTACAGCACTACCAACTTTCGTTGAACTCTAGAAAAAGTAAACAAAAGTTTGACAAGTTGGACAGACAGACGGACACTGAGGTGGGAATAATTATAAGGGTTTCTTTTATGTACGAAACCCTAAAAGTATTAATTTTTAACACGATTTATTAGCTTTGTACATATTTTTATAACAGAATATTGTGACTCAATTTTAACTCCTTAATATGTTAGATTAATCTGAAAAGGAGCACTCTTATTATGGACCAGTAATAATGTAATAATTCTTTAGATCAACTAATATTTCAAGTTTTTCCATTGGACTACAGCATGGGGCTCTTCAAAAAAGGGATTAAAAGATTTCTGCAGGGTTGGCGACGCGCGAGTGACACCTCTGGTGTTGCAAGCGTCCATAGGCTACGGTAACTGCTTACCATCAGGCAGGCCGTAAGCTTGTTTGCCACCGTAGTGGTATAAAAAAAAATATTTACGTAAAAAATCCAAAATATTTTTTTCGTACCAAAAGGTAAAACGGGGCCCTATTACTGAGGCTACGCTGTCCGTCTGTCTTTCACTAGGCTGTTTCTCTGGAACGGTGATAAAAAACGCTGAAAATCCCAAACAATCTTACTTGAAAACTTATCAGCATTCATAGATATGCAAAGTTCACAAGGCCTAAATAAATATTAGAATACTTTTGCATAATAAATAAATATTCATGGACATTTCACACAACGTCCTCAAGTCCTAAGCTAAGCTTATATGCTTGTGTTATAGGTACCAGAATACGGATATACTACATATACTACTTTTCTTTTGTAAATACATACTTATAATGACATTTATAAATATCATACAAATAATTGTCTCGTACAGTACTCGAACCTGCGACCTCTTGAACAGCAGTCCGTTACATATACCATTCGACCACGAAACCCGTCAAACATAGAATCTTATGTATTCGTATTTTGTCTAGGTGTCATCATGGGGTGGTTATGTGTTCCTCATCAATCTAATCCCGCTCCATGTGTTAGCGTTGATGCTATTGGGCAGGTTTTCTGCTCGGGTCTACGTAGCCTACAGTACTTTGTACTGCGTCGGTACAATACTTTCTATGCAGATCTCCTTTGTTGGCTTCCAGCCTGTACAGAGCTCGGAACATATGCTGGTAAATATTTATTATGATTACTGTATTTAAATTAGCCATAAACAATTAAACAACCAAGCCATAAACATAATATGCTGCTAAATATTTTAATTAGCCATAAATTTACCTATACAGCTCAACAAGATCGAGTCAAGTAAGTCACGATATCGACGGGGCGGTCTAGTGTCGCTTGCATCCTACGGAGAGCCATTGGATGCAAGCGGCACACTACGTGTTTTGGCGTTCTACGGGGGAAGCATATGTCTAAAAGTGGCTGGAGAAAGGCTGATGGATGGATGGAACCTATACAATCTTAGTCAGAAGTTAGAACTTATGGCTGCTTGCCTTTTGCTTTTATGTTGTCTTTTTTGTAAATTATATGATAAATAATAAAGTATTCTAAAAATTATTTTAGCGACAAAAAGTTCTAAGCATAGCAAACATAGCCATTTCGGAATTATTGAATATTTACGATCCTCAAAATAATGAATCCGAAATTCATTATTTTGAGGTTGCACTGTAATTACGAGACTAATTATTGACCACAACTTCGTACGCGTAGAAATTAGAAAACAAATATCAACAAACTATACATTTAAACCGCCCTCTTGAACGACTCCCTCTATAAAAACACCACAACGAAATGCGTAGTTTTAAAGATTTCCGCTTACATAGGGACATAAAAAATAACGACTTTTGTTTTTTTATAAAAATGTTTATTTATGAATAAATTATAAACAATAATTTACCAAGAAACGAAATATAAAAATGAAGTTTAGTTATGGTATTATATATTTTTCTGTTGTCAGGCTTTCGGTACATTTGGTCTATGTCAGCTGTATGCTTTCACCCAGTATTTGAGGCATCATCTGTCGCCTGCTAACTTTGAATTATTATTCAAAGCATTAGTCACAACACTCTTGGCTACACTTGGTACTGCCGCCGTCGTTCTAACACTAACTGGTATGTATATTGTAAAATTTTGTCTATATTTTTAGACAATGATAAGCCGATATCATTAAAATAAGAAGGACCACATTTCACCTATAAGAGATGTTTTATTTTTGTTTGTAGGTAAAATCTCACCATGGACTGGTAGATTCTACTCTCTGTTGGATCCATCTTATGCCAAGAATCACATTCCTATTATTGGTAAGTCAATTAATATTATGTTTATACTCCAGGGTTTTTGGCGAAATCCCTAAAAATACCTGGAGTTTGTCAATATTGAAAGATAGAGCAGTTGACTCCCTGTGAAAAATTGGGCCTGGCTTTTAAATGTGGCACTTATTTATATTATCTTTAACATAAGTATCTGTACTATATTCATTACATGTCAGACTTATTTAATTAATAAAAAAATATGTACTAAAATGTAACATATCTCCAGCGTCCGTTTCTGAGCATCAGCCGACGTCGTGGTCGTCGTTCTACTTTGATCTACAAGTGTTGGTGTTCTTGTTCCCGGCTGGACTTTACTTCTGTTTCACTAAACTGACTGACGCTAATATATTCATCATTCTGTATGGCGTGCTCAGTATATACTTTGCTGTGAGTATATTTATTTTTTATTTTATACTTCTTTCTAAGTAGGTTCTGTCTAAGGTACTATCATGAATGAATTATATACATGGTACTATCTTAAGGTGCTAGTTAGTTCCTAGCGACGATAAGTCATTTTGAATAAGACCATTAAATTTTTGGTAACCTGTAACGGCCTCATAAAGACGAAGAGGATAAAATATTTTTATAGCAAGCTATTTCATTATTGTGTAAGCAGTAACGAACTTCTGGTTGCGGTCGGACGTCGCTAGGATCCGACGACTACCTTCACAAATTATAATTATTTCCCTGTCACAATTAAAGGGCGTCACAAATGGCATATTAATATAGCGAGAAAGAGACAGATATATATGTCGGTGACGTCATAAGTATAGATAAATCTCGGTATATTTCGGCCGCCGAAACTTGATTTTTGGCCGAAACCGAACATTCGGTCGGACACTAATATTAATATACATATATCTATCTCCTTCTCGCCTCGTCTTTTTCTATTTAAATCTGATACCTCGCTATGTATATATGTATGTATATGCCGTTGTTGGCGCCCTTAAAATGATGAAACAAGAAGCCTGTAGTGTGTTGTAGCAATGTTTGAGTTTACTCCATTGACTCCGCACAATGACTTTTACACTTTGATCGCTGACTTACTCCTTATACCAACCATCAACTAACATTAACTCGATATATTCTAACCTGTCTGTGTATTCCAGGGTGTAATGGTTCGTCTCATGTTGGTGCTAGCTCCAGTAATGTGTATAGTGTCCGGAGTGGCCGCCTCGAGTCTATTAAGTTTACATGTCAAAGATATTGAACCAAAAGTTGAGAAACATGATAAGAAAAAGAAACATGAAAATAATTTAGTGTTCCGGTCTGAGGTAAATATGACTTTATTATTGCTAACATTTGACCAAGAAATATTAAATTAACTAGGTAATACTTGCGGTTTTACCCACATTTGCCTATGCATTAGTTTGATTTATAAGCTACTAGCTGTTGCCCGCGACTTCGTACGCGTGAAATTTAGAAATTAAACCTTAACAAACAAAAGTTTACCATATCCCTCGATAGATGGCGTTGAACAGTTTTTTTAAAATCGCACTATGGTTTGGTTACACACATTAACACTTAAGCTCGTCAAGATTTTTAGTTTTTAATTACGATTTTCGCATTTATAAATCGGACTAGCGGTTCGCTACTTCGTATGTGTGGATTTTAGACAATTTTCCCAGTTTTTGCAAAATGCTTCTATCCTTCTACCCTGTTGGTAGCAAGGTGATGTTATATAGTCTATAGCCTTCCTTGATAAAAGTGCTATCCAACACTGAAAGGTATTTTCTAATCGGACATTCCTGAGATTAAAAGATTTCCTTCTTAAAACAAACAAAACTCTTCAGCTTTATAATATAAGTATAGATACAGATGTAAAATTTCATCAAAATTTCCACACCTGTACTTTTATATTTATTATGAAAACCGGTTTAAAGTTCAGACAAAAATTTTAAACTAATGAAATAATGTGTATTGTACAGGTGGGTGCACTATTCGTATGTGTGCTCGGTTGTCTGCTTGTATCGTACGTGTTCCACTGTACCTGGGTGACGTCAGAGGCGTACTCCTCACCCTCGATAGTCCTGAGTGCGCGCGCTCATGATGGAGCCAGGATTATCTTCGATGACTTCCGTGAAGCATACACTTGGCTTAAGATGAATACACCTGAGGTGAGACTATTTACTTTTTACTTGTTTATGATTTTATTGTGTCAAGGAATTCGAAGATGCAGCATTAACTTGATAAAATAAAAAAACTAAAGTAATTTATTAATTTTGCAATTGACTTGCTATGCTTTTACTTAATAAATTAAATTGTAGTGGAAAAAGTGATCACCGCAAGCGGGACTTGAACCCACGACCTCGGAATACCGTTAAATAAAATACTTAATAATACCGTAAAATAAAAAAAATATTAAATGAACACCTGAACCTAGTGCAAATACTTCTAAAACTTTCTTTCCCGCCTCTTTCCCATGGTCGATCGAAACACACTTGGCTTTATTTACACTCATACCTGATCGTGCATGACCGATGGTTGTAAGTGCAACACACTTGACAATTTTGAAGGATATGTCCATAAAACATTCTTTCCTTCAAATATATGTTAGCTGCCAAAAATTGGAATCAGATAATCATAATTTTTTACACAATGTTTGGAGGAAGGTTCAAGTTTCTTTTTGCCGGACGTACCTATATTTTTGCGTAAAAAAATTCACATTAAATTTTCCAGTATCGCAAAAATACTATCTCATATGTACAATGTTTTTAAAATTGTTTAAATCCTGTAGGATTCAAAAGTCATGTCATGGTGGGACTACGGTTATCAGATAACAGCAATGGCTAATAGAACAGTAATAGTTGATAATAATACTTGGAACAACACGCACATATCACGTGTTGGACAGGCCATGGCTTCAACAGAGGAACGAGCCTACGAGATCATGAGGGAACTTGATGTTGACTATGTACTCGTCATATTTGGAGGACTTGTTGGTTATTCGTCTGATGGTGAGATTATTATTAATCATAATGTTACATATTTTATATTTATAAGTCACTTCACACGCGTGAAATGTAGAAAATAAAAAATAACCTTAACAAATTATACAAAAAGAAACTTCAAACTGCATCAAAAGCCGTTGCATACTTTTAAAGATTTATGCGCACATAGAGACATACATATAAAAATAACTACTTTTTTTATATTAAATAAAAATATAAGATGGAATAAATCTGCTTTCAATATTTCAAGCTATACCAGGCAGGCGATAGGGCCCATGGCCTAAAGCGGCCAGCTTGAAACGGGTGGCAAAAGCCTTCATGTTTAAAATTTTGCTCTTTCTTTATTAATTTATAAGGCGGCTAATTAAATTGGCCCGGGACGTCAAATCAAATGCCGCGGGGCGCTAATTTTCAAAATACGCATCTGTCACCAGGGCTGGGGTTTGCAAACACAATTAAACAGTTAACTAAATCAATAAACTGATATGGTATAGTTCGCGTGACATTTGACCACTGACAATGAAAGTGGACAACTGATGGGGGAAGCAAATAAGCCAAAGAAATTTTATTTTAGTTCAATAATCATTAACATGTACTTATCCCATTATTAGCAGTTTAATTTCAATCCAGTGCTCGATATCACATTTTTTTAAATACAAAAATATTAATAGTTTTGTTGTATATTGTGTTATGTCAGATATCAACAAGTTCCTATGGATGGTCCGTATCGGCGGCAGTACTGATCGCGGCGCCCACATCCGCGAGTCGCACTACTACACTCCCTCGGGAGAGTTCCGAGTGGACGCAGATGGAGCCCCAACATTACTCAACTGTCTCATGTACAAGATGAGCTACTACAAGTTTGGACTTGTCTACACAGAGGGCGGTATGTATTAATGCAATGTGTTGGCGCAGGGTTTATTTTCGAGTTTTCCGTCTCTCACAGAGGATGTTATCTGTGTGCAATATCCTTTAGCTGACTTTTACAGCACCCTTGGGAGGAGATGGGGTGGTGACACTTGTATTCTTAATCCGTCACCACACGGAGAGATGCACCCACTATCTTATACCAATATTATAAAGAGGATTTAATACTGGATCAGTTTCCTGACCAGACGGTTGCGAATCTTCATCTCGCAGTTGATGTTAAGCGCCCTAGGGAAAAAGCAGGGTTGCGACACTTGTGTTCTTAATCCGTCACCACATGGTTAAAATATCCAGTCAGCAAATTACACTGTCTCCAGTACTAGTTTGTTATACAAAGAATATCTTTTACTTACATATTATATGTTGTGGTGCCAGGTCGTCCTCCCGGCTTCGATCGTGTCCGTGGCGCTGAAATAGGCAACAAGGACTTCAACTTGGACGTGTTGGAAGAAGCCTATACAACTGAGCACTGGCTCGTTAGAATCTATAAAGTCAAACCGTTGCCTAATCGCGGAGTATGAACATATACATAAGCAATATACACACTGATTATAGGACCTATGGACGTAAACAGGGGCCATGTATGGGTAAAAACCGCCTAAATATGGCAAAAATATCTATATTAATATTCTCTTAACACTTGTGCGACCTCCTTTATTTATAACCAATTTTTACAGAAGGCGCTTATATTTTTGTTTTGAAATGTAGCCTCTTGTTTCTGAGATTTTTCAGTAACCATGGGCACGGGTAGGACTGAATTGTCTCAGAAATATCGGGTTAGATTGCAAAAGTAGCGAAATTAGTTGCAACATTCCGTTTTATACCGCAATTAATTCCGTAAAAATATTTATAATACAAAATTTTACTTATAATTGTTTTGGTAACCTGAAAATTTGTGTTTGTATAAATAGGTTAAAATTAGGGGAAAGTAATAACTATTTGGATTTAATTTATGTATAAAAGATACAATCTATTTAATTAACACTTACAGTACATGTCTAAGTTGTAAACATAATAGAAAAAATGTTTTCTAAGTGCACGGCGCTTGACCTCTGAGCGCGTGATGTACGCGTACGTGTGACGTAGGCGTCGTATTTTGGCCAAAATGTCTAATTGGTATAGCATCGGAAATAGTCTCAAATAATATTGAAAATTTGATCAATTTCTTAAAAACTTATAACTTTGGTATGTATTGTAAACTTATTTTCATATTTTTATAATTTTATAAGACTACACCATTAATATTAGAAACTGTTTTAAAATTTTGCAATTTTTGGTAGGAATGGATGTACATATTTATAAAGAAGTTCTGATTCTATTTGCTTGTAAAAAAATTATTACATTTTAATTAGCTTCAATATAATATTCTTTATGTAAAATATTCTTTACGAAGAAATTCGTTTATATTAAACTGTGTTTGAAAATAATGTGCAGTGTTGCCAGTAGTTATATTGTTTTGGTTCCTAAGTATTTCATATTGTCTCAAATAAACTAAATACCACCAGGTAACAGTCACAACTAATAATTCCCCATATTTTAGATTTTTTGCATATTTGATAGTTTTACTAATTAGGAATTCACTATACATTATACCTACCCTACATTAAAATCATTTTCCCTGTGCGTATAGTTTGGAATTATGACTTCGGACGAATTTGATATAGTGCCTCAATTTTGATAGTTGGGCTGAAATAGATGTGCTGTTTGCAAAAATGAATCGTGCGATAGTCGTTATTGTGTGGTAACATTAAAATAACACTGCGTCAAAAGTTGTTGGTGAAAAATGTCACACCAATGTCCAGTGGTCGTTATTAAGAAGCGCACATGTTATAAGCTCCAAAAATATGCAAGGTTTCTTAATAACATCTTTTTTGGGCCCTTTCAAAGCACTCCATGCCCACTGCAAGTATCCTAACATTAACAATAATACTTTAGTATTTATGCTTTGAATAGTTTAAATCAGGAGTGGCCAACAAGTCGATCGCGCGCCCAATTTTGGTCGATCACTCGCAAGTTCTGATACAGGAATCTTCGAGTAGGGAGACGTTCAGCGTGACCACTTTTAGTAGTTTTCTACTATTTTAGTAGATTTTGAGCATGGACTTTTAATTTTAATTCCCCTGGACAAAGTTTTTTAACCCATTAAATAAATATTCATGTACGTTGCTGGAACTCGAAAGAGTGCACGATGGTATAAAAGCACGTTGCATAAACGTCCCCCTTCTTATCTAAGAAATAGGTCGATAGTCGATCGCGACTCAATTTTAAAATAAAAGTAGATCTTATGTGCACAAAAGTTGGCCACACCTGGTTTAAATAATGGGTAGTTCAAAAAAATATTTCAAAATATTTTTGCATTATATAATTTTGATTTCATGACCGTTTATAATGCTTTTCCTCATTTTATCTGTTAAGTGGATAGTTTAATATCAATAATAAGTAAACAGCGTCGCTAAAGTGGGTAGGTAGGTCCACTCGCCTTTACTTATTTTTTTTATTCTACCCTCATAACTCCATTAGCGGGTTAATGATCTAGAACTTATGACTAAAATGGTATTGTAAGCTGCAGAATATGTCAGTGGTACTTTTAAACGCACAAAGTTACAAATGGTCGCAATAATCTCTAAGTGAAAAGTCATGACACTCATCATTCATTTTGTAAAACATTATTTTAATGAAATGTTGTATAAATTCTTTTTTTATTTTAAATAAAGTTTATTGATACAAAATATTGTGGTTTTATTCATAAATAACAATATTCCACATAGTTACGTTCACTTTATTAACAATAATTTTAAAACAATGATCTTTACAATTAATGAACAGATCTACAGAACAAAAAATAAAGCTGTGGGAAGGAAAGAGAAAAAAATATGTGGGAGCCCTGAATATTTGCTGTGATAAACTGTTCTGCATAACTGAATTTTTTCTCATAATTATATCTCCATACTCAAATCTCTGTTACTGATTACTGAGAAGGTTATTCTGAGGGCCTCTACTAACTGAAATTAATTTTTGCTATTAATATTTGCTCCAAAAAGGTCCAGAAGGAAAGGCTAGTCTACAGATATTACTCAGCATCCATTTCATCACTTTGATCTGAACAGTATTCAGGTAGGAATGTGTCATCATTGTTGTAATTGTTGTGATTATGTTTAGATCTAACGTTACGACGGCGTGTCTCTGTCGGACAGGAACCAACCTGGTAACAAATTAACGAAAAGTGACATTTTAACAGTTGTGTTATTCGCAACTTCGTACGCGTGGAATTTTGGATATAAAAAACCTACGAGGAAGGCTTTCCTGTACAATTTACTACAGAAAAAGCCTTTCTCGTGAATCACTCTATTTTTTAAAGAATATCACATTAAAATCCGTTGCGTAGTTTTAAAGATACAAGCACACATAAGGACATACATAAATAACGACTTTATAATAATTTTAGAACTAAATGAATAAACAGGTATTTTGGTACAATTTACGGGGTTGATTTCGAGGAGAAGATCAAACCACTACATTCGTAAACAGATCACTCCAATATATTTCATCAACGCACACCGAAAATACGCGCTAACAAGGTGTATCTATAAGAACTCGTTATTTTGCTAGGGCTTATGCCCGCGCCTTCCGGAATGATTCTCGTAATACTCTATTTATTGGAGGTTATCTTTGTTCGCATATTACCCCTACAAACATACAAATAATTGGTCAAGTGCGAGTCGGACTCGCGCACGAAGGGTTCCGTACCATTATCTATGCAACATAAGGCAACGTTATTAGTATCGAGCAAGAAACGGTAAAAAAATCATATTTGTTGTATGGGAGCCCCCCTTAAATATTTATTTTATTTTATTTTTAGTATTTGTTGTTATAGCGGCAATAGAAATACATCATCTGTGAAAATTTCAACTGTCTAGCTATCACCGTTCTTGAGATACTGGGTACGGAACCCTAAAAATCATGTTTGTTGTATGGGAGCCCCCCTTAAATATTTATTTTATTTTATTTTTAGTATTTGTTGTTATAGCGGCAATAGAAATACATCATCTGTGAAAATTTCAACTCTCTAGCTATCACCGTTCTTGAGATACAGCCTGGTGACAGACGGACGGACGGACGGACGGACGGACGGACGGACGGACGGACGGACGGACGGACGGACAGCGAAGTCTCAGTAATAGGGTCCCGTTTTTACCCTTTGGGTACGGAACCCTAAAAACTACCTCTTTAATAAAAGTATAGATAATAGATTATTTACCTGCAGTACAAGTTTGTAAGGACCACATGAGCTAATAAATGCTTCCTTGAAAGCTTTGTGTAACGTCTTCCGTTTAAATATTGCACACTGTTCTTTTATTAATTCTGGTGCATTTTCAGGCAAATCTGTGGACATAAAATATTGGTGTTACATCTAATATAATTTTCACATCACATAAATTTTTGTATCACAATTTTAGTTTCTTTACTCCCCAGAATCGGAAAATCTTTATAAGTATCAGCCAAGCTGATTAGAAGAGGATAGCAACACAAAATTTTTATTATAGCATAACTAGCTGTCAACTGCCTACCCGCTGAAAAAGGTACAAGACCAATGATCATACTCATTTTGTACGGACGCTGTCTTTGAGTAAGCGTGAGGCGATTTTGTCTGGGGCGTACGCAGCCATGTCATAGAAAACATTGCATGCTCTTGTTATTTTAATACTCATAAGTTTTTAAAATTAATAGAATAAGATTTTTATCAAAATCTTGTCCTTAAATAATTAAGTCAGAAGGCTTTGCCTATTATTGTTGCCCATTAATATGACCTACCTGTTTCATTCAGTGAGAACTTCTTAGGGTAAATGTCATAGAGTCTGTAGTCCAATGAGAGGGTGACATCAAATGGTTCCACCTCATCATCAACCTCACTCTTCATTAAGAATGATATTCTCATATGTGAACCATCTAATGTCTTGAACAACTGAGCTTCTAAGTTCAACATTTTCTACAAAAATAGTAATAAATTTGCATTATAACCAGAGGCGTATTTATCCTAGGACCACAGGGGCCATGGCCCGGGGCGGCCAACGTCAAAAGGGCTGCAAAAGCCCTTCAAGTTTAAAATCAAGCACTATCCTACTAATATTATAAAGGCGAAAGTTTGTATGTATGGATGTTTGTTACTCTTTCACGTAAAAACTACTGAATGGATTTGAATGAAACTTTACCACAATATAGCTTATACATCAGAATAACACATAGGCTACAAATTGGCTGGACCGATTTTGATGAAATTTTATTTTATACAGAATTGTATGGCAAAACAACGTTTGCCGGGGCAGCTAGTCTATAATAATTTATAGGGCCGCTAATAAAATTGGCCCGGGGCGTCAAATAAAATGGCCCGGGGCACTAAATTTCGAAATACGCCTCTGATTATAACTATTACCGCCTTATTACAAAACGTGGACTAAGTTTAAGCCACAGTTTGAGCCTAGTTTTTAAACACTTCAATTGCGCATTTCTAGCAGATTTTTCTCAAATCCTAGATCTAACAACGACCTTAGTCTTAAACCGACGCCAAACTAGTGTCAGAGCGGGTCTAACTATCCAATTCCTCGTAAATAAATTTTGTTAAACCTGGGTTTAACGTTGAGCCGCGTTTTGTAATAAGGGGGTTAGTGTTTAAATTAGAATGTGCATGACCTTTCAACATATTGTTATGTTGTAGATGTTAAATCAAAATAAATAGCAGGTAGACAGTAAACTTTTTTTTAATAATTAGACTCATCTTTCTTCAAAAGCATATTTTTTATGTTAGCCAAAGTTTTTTGTTGTACGTTGAGAGATCAAAGTCATGGCCAGAGGCGTATTTACACTAGGGCCACATGGGGCATGGCCTTGGCGGTCAGCTTGAGAAGGGCGGCGAAAGCCTTCAAGTTAAAAATTTTGCTCTATCTGTAATGATTTATAGGTTGGCTAATTAAATTGGCTCGGGGCGTCAGATCAAATGGCCCCAGGCGTCAAAATACATCTCTGGCCATGGCCATGCACATTGTTTACCATTATTTAGATAGCATAGTTGTAAACATATTTACAGATATTGCAATTTCAATTTGAAAATTAAGTAAAGATATTACAGTTTTCTATAACAATGTTTCACAAGCCTCATAAACTACAAAGTAAGTAAGAAAGATAAATAAATTAATTAAAACAACTTACTTGAAGAGCATTAAACTGTTCCAATCGTTTGTAATAAGCAACAAGAGCCTTTCTGATTGCATGTAGGCAGTCAGGCATCATTATGTTATCAAACTCTTCCAGTACTGCATTTAGATTGAAACCTAATGGTAGTGATGACTTGGATACTGTATTGAGACCTGTAGAATTAAATAACTATAAATAAATATTCACAAACATTTCACACAACATTCTCTGGTCCCAAGCTTAGCTTATAATAATATGCTTATGTTATGGGTACCAAAATACAGAGGGACTATATACTTTTCTCTTGTAAATACATATTTATAATACATAGAAAACGCCCAGACGCAGTACAAACATTTGTATAACAAATATAAATATCACACAAATGATGTTATGACGATGATGAGTTATGCTATAACAGTGAATACTTATCTTCATCATTCTGCCACTTGTGAGATAGAAAAAAATATCTCCTACTTATCCTAATACATAATATGACAATAACAGTAGGGAAACCTTTGTGTGCATGCCCATCTCGTACTTGACTGGTTTATATTATTTATAATAACCATTAAAACATTGTGCCCGTCAGAATTAAGTTTCAGGAGTGCTTCAATAAAATATTTACAGGAGGGATTTTTAGTTAGGAACTCACTATGTTTTGTCAGATTATCTTATTCAAAATTTTGTTATGAAATAATTTTCAGCATTACAACAGGGAGAGGTTGAATAAGACAGAAACTTTATTTCTATATGTTTTCGTCGCATTTGTAACCATGTCGTTATTTTATTTCAATTTTTTATTCTCTTTCCCCCTTATTACAAAACGCGGCTCAACGTTAAACCCAGGTTTAACAAAATTTATTTACGAGGAATTGGATAGTTAGACCCGCTCTGACACTAGTTTGGCGTCAGTTTAAGACTAAGGTTGTTGTTAGATCTAGGATTTGAGAAAAATCTGCTTGAAATGCGCAATTGAAGTGTTTAAAAACCAGGCTTAAACTGTGGCTTAAACTTAGTCCACGTTTTGTAATAAGGCGGTTTATGTCTTATGTCCATCACATGTAATAATACTATACTAACCATCTTTAAGTTCAATTCTGAGTCCATGTTTAATTTCATGTTGTGCATCATGTTGCATTTGATATGTGATACAGCAGTGATCATTTGCTTCATAAGACTGGACCTCTATACCAGATAACATTGACATCAACTCTAACTCACTCTTTATATTGTCCACTGCATTTGATAACACTATTTTCTAAAAAGTTTAATAATGTTTTTATAATCAAAATTATCACAACTAATTGTGTTACTCTTTGTCGTTTGCCTTCTAAAAACTAACTTTTACATTATATTAGTACAAATATTACCTCAGGTCTTATAAACGGTTGCAAACTTCTCTTTGGTAGAGATGGTTTGCTTCTGTAACTATTTCGTTGTAACTGAAACAACTCATTTTGTTTCTGTTTTAAAGTTTCTATTAGCTCGTGCACTTCTTCTTGTAATTCATCACATTCTTCATTTTCTGGGAGCCTAGTATTAGCTAAAATTTATTTATTTTAGTTTGTATTAGATATTTATTTATAGTAGATAAGTACAATTATTACAATGATTCAATCATTTATTTAAATATCATGGTTTAATTATTACGCTTCAAACTGTTTTATGCAACTTACAAACAATAAATATTATGTAAACAAAGTAAATCTGTGTATGTAAATATTAACTAACCTCTTTTCAAAAATAGCTTTGTAATTTTTAACTGCTTTTTATTCGTCATTGTAAGCTTAATGTGTCGTCCTTCGTGCAATAAATAATATTTAGCTTACGCCTTTCAGATTGCACGGATTTTGATAAATTAACAAATTAAATATGTAAGTACATAATAGTTTTGAAATATTTTAAGATTTTATCCCAATAATTTCAAATTATTTTGAAAAATTCAAATTTAACCGTCAGAATCACAGAGTACGTAAATATCACAGATAAACATAACAATGTCATCTGTCATACACAGATTAATGAATATTGTCTATGGTAGGTACTCTATGGAGCAACCAGGGAAGTTGTCCCCGTTTTCCAATGGCAGAGCATAATGCGACTCAGTGCCGCACAATGCTGACGCTTAATTGGAACGTGAATTAGTTTTAAAATGCGCCAGCAGAGTGCGCTATGTTCAGTGTTGATAAAAAAAATTCTAAAATAAACATTGTATTCACATTATATGTGTGGAATATAAAAAAGTCATTGTTTATACCACGAAGTATAGGTTTATACCTTCATCCATACTTATATTTATTTATTTTTAACACAGCTTGAATTGACTTTGAATATTTCCAGAAAACTCCGACGAAAAGAAAGCCTTAAATTTTTTTTTAACAATAAATAATATTACTAACGATAATATATAAATAAAATTTCAATCAATGCCAATTTAAAGAAAAAATACTTGTTAATTTTCTGTCGCTGAAGTTGGTATGGATTGCACGCATCACTTTTGAGTGCTCGATTGTGCGATGCGATGCTGTAATTGGAACACTCAACGTTGAGCATTGTGCCGCATAATGCGCTGATTGGAAAACGGGGTGTATGTACTTTGAGTACACAATTTATTTCTTTCTCTCTCTCCTCCCTTGAAAACGTAATAAATTATTTATAGTAGTAGAAAATATAGTAGATACTACGGGTAATGACATAACATAGGTGTGGAAGACTTTTTGAGCGTGTCGCTAGTCTCAGCCAGTAGCTGCGGAGCGTATGTAAATTAAAAACATCTTTTGTAAAATAATAAAGAACATTGGGCACTTTTGTATGGGATACTTACCTACGGCGAACAAAAATAAATTTGAGTCCGTTTTAAAGGCAATTCAATCTAGTTTATAATGGTATAGGTCCCATATCTTTGGGTCGTGGGAATAAGGAGAAAATAGAAATTAAAAAAAAAGAATATTGATATAATTTATTATATTTATTTATTATATTTTTTTTTATGGATTAATATTTTACTAATTATTTCCATTTTCCCAGGTTATTAATTAAAATAATTACGGAATATTAAATCTGATTGGAAACACTATGATTTAAAAGTATTTTGGTTTATGTTCGCGACTTTAAAAAAAGCAGGGTAAAAAACGCCCAATGTTCTTGTATATTTATTGTATATTTTAATATTATAATATGCATAAAGTAATATGTTTTCTTAAAATTACTTTAATAACTTGATCCTAAAGTCTGGTTAAACCAATACATTTCAACTGCTCTTCTGATAAACGGCCTTCATTCCATTTCACTTTCAATCTGAAATTATAATTATTTATTTAATAATGAAACTAAGCCCCGATAGATGTCGTAAAACATTAATAATTTATATATAATGGTGCAGAAATAAATTTTATATACATGAGAATCACGATTGACGATAGCTCAGTTGGCGGAGCAATAAAATGGATTTCCGCACGTTCAATCTCACTTTCTGTTTCCCTTTATTGTGGAAGTTGTTTTGTTAATTTTATTTTGGACAAAAAACGTTCTACTGCTGGGCACAATGTGCTTCTCCACTTGTAAAGGGTATTTATTTGGTGCACCACTCTCCTTAGACATTTTGGCATACGGTGTAGTTTCAAGTTTTCAGTCCCTTGCAGCACATTCGAGAGGAATTCATCCAATTTGTTCTGTGGTAACACTTGTCATAAATATTTCTTACCTTTCCTCATTGTGCTTTATGGACCATAATTCAGGCATGTATTTAGGCATCATGGAGTCAAGGAAATGTTGTCGCCAGATCTCTTCAAGCTTAAGAAGGCCTCCATTTTTTAAGAAATATTCAACAACCGACAAGCCGTGACACGCGTACTCGGCATTTTCATAGCTATTAAAGAAATAGAGATGAATTAGTAAGAAATTATTAGTCTGCGTGTATAATGCTCTTGTAACATTTTCAGCGAATGTCGCCTTATAATGTCACCTATTTGCATTAATGGTCTGCGTTTAAAAACGTGTGGTTATGATGATGCGAAAGTTTGTAAAAGTTATGCATCAATTACTAAACGGATCGGAATTAATGAAACTTTAGTAATTTTTTGTTTTTCAGCAGGGCCCTGAGTCGGGTATTTCAACGGTGTCACAACTGTACCATTATTGTACCATTATGGTGCAATAGTAAAGTTTTTGGTAGTCTACTATTAATGTGTCGTCATAACGACTTCATCATTGTCTTACAATTGTCAAAGTGACATAAATTGCTAGTCTCGTACACAACTGCTTAACAATTGCAATTCAATGACTGAAATGTTTCGGTAGTCTGCTATTTTGAATTTGACAGTAATATTTTTAAATTGTCCTGTGTCGACAGATTGCCATAAATAAAAAATAGATAGATAGAAATATTAGAAATTGTTCTTTGTAATTTATTGCAATTTACTAATCTCCTAAACTTCACATTGCTTTTTATACTAATAAATAGTATGTACAAATATATCTAAACGAAGTCTAGCATGATTAAATGTTTAAATTTATTAGTAGTTTTTCGAAAATCACTTCAACTAACGCATTTTTTAAAAACGGCAACACATACATACCATTCTAACACAATCCATAGATAAAAGAGACCGAAAATTCAATGCATAGATAAAAGAGATCGACAATTCTATTACCATTGAAAGACCGTTATGACGGCATATAGCAGACTACGGATATTTGAGTTCAATTGCAACGGTATCGTGCCGGTATTGTGCCGGTATGACAATTGTTCCAAAATAGTGGACTTGAGCACCAGGGGTCGCATTATAATGTCACCTCTTATTGGATTAGTGCTCTAAGTCTTTTTCCGTATTTTTGTAAAGCAATTTCTAAAATTTTCGGTAAGAAGGGTTACATTTTTATGTCAGTACTAGCTGACCTAGCTCCATGTGGTGACGGATTAAGAATACAAGTGTCACCACCCCATTTCCTCCCAAGGGTGCTGTAAAAGTCAGCTAAGGGATATTGCACACAGATAAGGTAAGACAGGTCAGCGCAGCATAGAAGACCAAAATCCCTTCAAAGTGGAGGAGGCCCGTGCCCAGCAGAGCAAATAAGCTGGAGAGGAGGAGATGGACCCAGCAAACGTTGTTTTGCTATTTAAATGTGGGCAATCCTTAACACTTATGGGTATGAAAAATAGATAGTAGCCGATTCTCAGACCTACTGAATATGTATATAAAATTTCATAACAATCGGTCAAGCCGTTTCGGATGAGTATGGAAACGAACATTGTGACACGAAAATATTATATGTATGTATATTAGTAAAATACTTACACAACTTGTACTTGCGACGCTTCTTCTAGCAACTCAACAGTGATGTTATCATGTTGTGGATAATGTTTCAATACAAAATTTTCCAGGTCCTTGCGACGAGCCTCGGGAATATTACGACTGTTGTCCTTTAAAGCTCTGGCAGCTGAACGAATTTTTCTATTAACAAATATTCTTCAAATAATTTTGGAGTTAATGGTAAAAATAACATCAGAAACGGGAGTTTCGGAAACTCAAAAATATTTATTTAATTATTTCTTGTTATCGTTACTAAGAAAAGGTGATTATTACGGTCGCTGGCAAATTTTGAATTGCCCTTAAAATAGTAAAGAACTTTTTATTTTTAAGGGTTCAGTAGGGTAATTCATTAATCTCTTGTGATCAAGCAATACACGTATGGTCTTATTCATAATGAATGACTTATCGGAGGTTTAAAAGTACGCTAAAATAATTCGCAAAAATTGTTATTTATAATAGTCTTTTTACGCTAAAACCTTTATTATCTCTGCGATAAAATCTCCGTTTAAACCTCCGATAAGTTGTTATGAATAAGACCATTAGTATAAGAGCCGAAATTGTCCTGTCAAATGACTCCCGCTCGCCGCTCGGGACAATCATGTGTGTGATATTTATATTTGTCATACAAATGTTTGTACTGCGTTTGGGGTGTTTTTAGGGTTCCGTACCCAAAGGGTAAAAACGGGACCCTATTACTGAGACTTCGCTGTCCGTCCGTCCGTCTGTCACCAGGCTGTATCTCAAGAACGGTGATAGCTAGACAGTTGAAATTTTCACAGATGATGTATTTCTATTGTCGCTATAACAACAAATACTAAAAATAAAATAAAATAAATATTTAAGGGGGGCTCCCATACAACAAACATGATTTTTTTACCGTTTCTTGCTCGATACTAATAACGTTGACAGGTAGACGCTTTAACTATGTGCCTTATGTTGCATAGATAATGGTACGGAACCATTTGTGCGCGAGTCCGACTCGCACTTGACCAATTTTTTATCTTTATATTATAAGTACATATGCATTTACAAAAATAAAAGTAGTTGTGCCATGTGTGCCCATGAATATATTTACAAATATTTAATCTGTACACATACTGTGCTGCGTGATCTTCGCTGAGTTTCTTCGAGAATGGTACATTACACATTTGTGCAAGTTGCTCACGAACCACTTGATCATTCATATTGCTCAGTTGGTGGCATGCTTGACACAGCAGTAGTACGTCGTGGGAGGAATGCTCCTTCATTACTTCTACAAATTACATAATATAAATAACGTAACGCCTATCTAACTATAAAGAGATTGGCAGAGATAACCTTTGAAGAAAATCACTTACATGGTCGGGCATGTATGACCAGATGTATGTGTGGATGAAGCCAAGGAAGTGTGTTTAGATCGTAGTAGATGGGGCACTATAGTATCTGCTTACCACCTTGGGAAAAAGGCGTGATGTTATGATGATGACGATGATGTAAATCGACATTGTGAAAATTTGGTTAAAGTTTCAAAGTTTCGAAGTCTATCTATCTGTCCGATAAAGTATTTCCTGATGACTCAAATAAATTCAAAATTGTATCAAATATGCAAGAATGCTTCTATGTCAAGTAAAGTAAATAATATGTGGTTATTTAAAGTCCAAATTAAACCAAATTCGAGAAACCTTAGCGGGCTAGTCTGCACATATCTCTCTCTATCGAGTCCATTTATGTCCCAATGTTGGGCACGGGGCTCCTCCACTTTGGGAGGGATTATGGTCTTTTGAGCCGCGCTGACCAGGCGTGTCGACACAGGTTTTATTTTCGAGTTTTCCGTCTCACAGAGGATGTTATCTGTGTGCACTATATGCCTTAGCGGACTTTTACAGCACTTTGGGAAGGAGATGGGGTGGTGACACTTGTATTCTTAAACCGTCACCACACAGAGAAGTCTGTCAAGTCTGCACATATACATAGTGTCAAATATTTACCTGGAAAATACTTCCTATACTCTCTTGGCACGACATTCTTGCGAATATAAGAGTTGGTAGAACCGCAAACAACACATCTGTTCTCTTTCTCAAGTTGGTAGTACCGGCCCACGTCACCTACGGAACGGCCCGCTGGTTCAAACCTAAGACGAACCGTTAACGGGTTCTCTACTACGATATCAGCTAACTGTTTGTCAACATACCTAAAAATATCATTGGCTTATAATATCTGTTACATATTTTAAGTTTCTAATTTTAAAATTACTGAGTATTTTTAAAAAAAAAAGTTCTACCGACTTCATGTAACTTTGAAATTTGGGGAATTTCCTCGATTTCTCAGGAGGTAACCATCAGATCCTGACCTGGTACCAATGGGACCAGACGGGAACTACCAGCTTACAAATAAAAAAAGAATCAATAAAATCGCTTCGCCCACTTAAAAGTTATTAGGCAACAAACATAAAACAAAATAAAAAAAAAAACAAACAGACGAATTGAGTCTTCTCCTTTTTTTGAATTCAGTTGCTTAGCAATTCTTGTAAGGACATTAACTTACAGCATAAATAACACGACGTGAACTTGAATCATGATCTCGGAATACAGTTCCGTTATTTACCGAATACGGGCACTATTTGCAGTTTCTTTGCCTTAATAAATCTAAACAGTTTCTACATCAGTACGTGGGCGTGCACCGAATAACAATATATATAAGATATAGAATAATAATAATAATAAATAAGTAATGTCGTTAGGAGAGTTCTGAGTATAAATGTGGAAGGAAAAAAGTCTAGAAGAAGATCTAAGAAAAGATGGATGGACTGTGTGAAAGAGGACATGAAAGAAAAAGGAGTTGACACAGACATGACGGCTAATAGAAGACAGTGGAAGAAAAAGACATGTTGCGCCGACCCCAAATAATGGGATAAGGGCAGGAGGATGATGAGGTTAAGATATAAAATAAAACAAAATATTGAACTTACCAAATAGCTTTGTCGTTGTCGCATGTACACAATAGTTCTCCATCAGGCGCTTGTAAGAAGCAGTTGTGGTATAGCGGTTTACTGCGCAACGCATGCGGGTAACGTTTACCTGCAGGTAATGTACCATTAGGCGGTTTCTTTTTCTCTTTTGTTCTGTCAAATTAATATGAATTAAAGTTTTCTGTTAAAATTATGTTTTTATAAGTAACTGTAATAAACTGTAAGTAGCTGTTGCCCGCAACATCGTACACGTGGAATTTAGAAAGCAAAACTTAACAAATTATTTAAAAAAGAAATCCTTGTGACCCACTCATCTATGAAAGAAAAAACCGCATCAAAATCTGTTACTTAATTTTGAAGATATAAGCTTAAAATAACGACTTAGATATCTATAATTGAAACATTCATAATTAAAACAAAGTCGTTTTTCTGTATGTCCCTATGTACGTACGCAGTGCGGTCAAATCTGTACACGTTTTCCGTATTGCGTTTTCTTTAATAGATAGGGAAGTTTAAGAGGAAGGTTTGTATGTATCACTTGTTACGATTTGTATTTAAATTCCACGCGTACTATGGCGCAGGCAACAATTAGTACTTCTATATATTCAAAATCTATGATTAATATGAAATTTTGTATGCATGTGTACGAGACTTAACCGGCATTCTAGCTTAATTTTCGAGTTTCATTTGCATAATAACACTGGTAATTTCACTACACTAGAAGTATGTAATATTTATTGCATACCAAAAATGATGAATAAAAATAGAATGAATGATTTTTGCGTGAATAAAAAAATTCCAATCACAGATTCAAATTGTATGATGTTAACATGACGCAACACTACTGAAACAAATATTGGAACACATCAACATTTGTATTGAGAGTGAATTGCGACATAACGCAGTGTTGCAATAATTGCATTATTTTGCAATAAAATCTATGTTTTATACATTACCACTAATGCCCGCGGTTTACCCGCATTTGTATTTATTAAAAACCCAAACAAATTAACAAATTAGACAAAAAATCCACACTCTTGAACCAAACTGAGTAGTTTTTAAGAATGGACCACATGGGGACATACATACAAAAATAACGACTTCGTTTAATAATAAGTAAAGATAAACGGTCTTATTCATAATGACTTATCGGAGGTTTAAAAGTTCGCGAAAATTATCAAAACTTGATAATTGTATAATAGTAATTCTATTGATAATTCTATTGAAATTCTATTGATAATAGTCTTTTTACGCTAAAACGTTTATCATCTCTCCAATAAAATCTCCGTTTAAACCTCCGATTTCAGTCATTATTCATTATGAATAAGCCCGAAAATATCTGAATAAAGTAAGTATCTGATTCTATTTTTGTATGACTGAGAAACGCGTGAAAAAATATTTTTAAATATCATTCAAACAGAAGCAATTCAAAGAGATACGTCGCCAGTGCCTGCCTTCTGCCGGCGCATTATGAGCTTTTTAAAATCATTCAAGTTCCAGGCAGGCCGTAAACTGCATGGCTAAATTAGGTATTATGGCAAAAATAAAACTTTTAGTTGAAAATTTTTAGTTAGTAGGTACTTTAACTTTTAGTTGTACCTTCTCCTTAAAGATATTAATGTATGACTGGTTTAGCGAACTGACCGACTAATAATTTGTTCATAATACGAATTTGCTAGACAGTTCATTTCACGGCGTAAACTGCCTGTAAATAAAAGCTCATAATACGGCCGCAGGGATTGTATTAAGCCGATGCACAGACAATTTTTTATTAGTAATAACGTAATACACTAGGTACTTACTTGACTTTGTCATTTACATTAGTTTTAACATTAAACTTTTTATTCTCAAATCTCCTTACAAATTCCTCTGGAGTCCAATTTCTATTCAAATCAAACCAGTTATTATACTTTTTTGTAAGTTTCTCTAGAAGCACTGCGTAAATTTTAATGGCGGCATGTGCGTCAATTGCTGCGTAATTGATTTGTTGATCTGAAAGTTGCTCTGCTTCCCAATTACTACAGCGAATCTACAAAACAGATATAAAATTGCACGTTATAAAGATATAAGGCTTATTTTGCTAACTCCTCCGGGCTACACGTGTGTCAACATAAGGGCATCCTTTTTTTTTTAATTAAAATGACCTAACTCAAAAATACAAATACACAAAACCATTCCATGTGTAATAATTATATGAGCATATTTATGGGAATCGAACCCGCGACAGTGTGATCGGCAGTCCGTTACATGAACCACTCAACCACGAGGCTCGTGTAAGATCGTAAAGGCAAGTTTACATAGTAGCGTGTGGTTACGTCTATTTTTGATTAACAACTATAGTATAAGCACTCGACGACCCGACGCTAAGACTTTCACAACAGACATAATATGTATCTAGCAATAAAACAGCTCTTATTAAAATATTAGTTATTTATTTCAGTATATTCTCTTAAATGCTTATTAATACGTAGAAAGCTTCATTTCCAGTGACGTCATCTCCGTAACTACACTCACACATACATCATTGTGAGGGAATAACATAATTTGTAATAATAATTCACGAAGTATAGATACAAGGAGTCCGAACGGTATAGGCTTTTCCATAATATTTCGTGTACACAATAATCAACCCAGATCATAGTTCTATTTTCTGCCACTGGCTGCGCAATTATTCAGGACGTACCGATGCTAGTATAGAATATCAGAATATCTCTTGACCTTCTCTGTATTGTTGGGTTTAAAGCACTCGAAAAATTTCCTAAAACTTATATTTATATCCACGTTTCTCAGAATATTTTTTTCCACAAGTGTCAATAGTTCAAACGAGTACTTCTTGAAAAATGGCGCACTCTACCGGCAAAAATCTGTCCCATAAATTGAGACCATTCGTTCAACATTACGTTCGGACTCCTTGTATCTATACTTCGTGTAATAATTGTTTAATAATACATGTCGTATAATTCCTTACAATGAGTCACATAACTACTACGCTACTACTAAAAATTTACAGAAATATGCGTATAGCGCGACACATAGTTAACACGTCTATAATTTTTACGAAGTAGTTAGTAATCTATCAAGCCAAGAAAGTATGTTTGGATCGTAGCAGATGGCGCTCCATAGTCTCTGCCAACCCCCATGGAATAAAGGCGTGATATTATGATGATGATAGTATGTTTGAATCGTAACAGATGGCACTATACTCTCTGCCTACCCCTGACAAAGGCATGATGATGGTGATGATGATTATGACGAAACTGTACATACGTGGTCTGTCGGCAGCGGCGCAACATTGACGTGTCACTTATCAGCCAATCAGATGACTATAGTTTGAAGCCATCAATACATGTTCTGTTCATGCGCTTCTAACACTAATTGCGATTACAATTTATCATTCACTAGCTCTTGCCCGCAACTTCATACGCGTGGAATTTACAAAACAAACATTACCAAATTATACAATAAAGCCATACTCTTGAACCTCACTATCATTTAAAAAAAAACCGCATCAAAATCTGTTACTTAGTTTTGAAGATATAAACTCATATAGGGACATATATGTATACAAAAATAACGACTTTTTTTATAATAAGTAAAGATGCGTCAACCAGCAGCAATATTGTGAACATCACAGAGTACCCCTGGATGTAACTGGGCGACACATTCTATGGGGAGAACTACGTCCAGCAGTGGGCGGAAAAAACTAATGGGTGAATATAATATTTCACATGACAATAAATATTTAACACATACCTTCCAACTTTTATCCATAACAGCACCAAGAACATTCCTAGATAGAGCACCTAAGCCACCAGTTTCATATCCACAGCCTTCAGCCAAATACCTCAAGTCTAATGTAGATGCAGTCAGTACAGCATAGTCTTGGTATAGCTTACAACTGTCATCCTCTGGTGTAATACCCACTTTGTATAATGACTTATCTTCTAAAAGATTCTGTGACCAAAAAAATTTTTTTTTTCCTTATTGCACTAAAACTGTCTTTGTTGCATCTTACTCTATTTTGCAGCTACTATAAAAGTGTTGTGGGTAATTGTTCTAAACATTATTTATTATATTACTACATTATTGATTTTTGCAATTGACTTGCTGTGCTTTTACTTAATAATTATATTCCTATATTATACTAGCTGACCCGGCAAACGTTGTTTTGCCATGCAAATGTCAGGGAGGGTGGGGATTTGAAAAATAGATGTTGGCCGATTCTCAGACCTACTGAATATGTATGCAAAATTTCATAAAAATCGGTCAAGCAGTTCCGGAGGAGTACGGTAACTAACACTGTGACACGTGAATTTTAGATATAAGATTACATAAAAAAAGCTTCTTGTTATAAAGAAATTCTTAATTTTTACAAGGGTTATGGTTAAAAGAAAATAATAGCAAGGCAATAAGCTAGCAAGTTATTCACAAGCATAATAAGCTTAGCTTGGGACCAGAGGACGTTGTGTGAATGTCCATGAATATTTATTTATTGTTATTTATTATTATTATTCTTGCAACATAATATACAGTACCATCATCTAACAGATAAATTAAAAAAAAAATTATATACCTTTAATGATAATGGAATGCTCTGAAAGGTACTCAACTTGAACAAACCACAGTATCCATCATAGGAAGAAAGTTGAACAAATGCAACAGGTCTCCTCTTCCCTTTATTCTCAGTTACCCACTCACAATCAAAACCTAATGCACCAAGTTGCTGAGCTCTCCTAAAATAGAAAGAAGATTAGGAGACATAATATATATTAAATGATCCTTATTCCTAGACACAAGTAGAGATGTTATTGTACATTATGTGTAATCTATACTGTTATGTACCAAACTTAACTTATCGTATAACTACGCGGGCAGTACGGCCCTGCGCGGACGCAGTCCGGCCCCGCGCGCGACGCGGCTGTCGAGCGCCCCTCAGTCTGTAATCGATCTTGTGAGCGAGAACGTGCGCCGTTTTGTTAAAAATTGTACGCCTAAGATACGCGTTCTTGCAGCGGTTTAAGAGTTAAAAATGTCACTAGAATTAATTGTTGATAAAACTAATTATCCTTGTTGTGTGAATCGATAATTACAATTGAAACAAAACCTTGAAATATCACCGCGAAATGTAATGTTCGCCATTTTTGTATGATATAAATGTGTTATAAAAACTAGTGAATTTTGTGTCTCCATACTTAATACGATTTGTGTGTCTATATTTAATGCTATTTAATGTAAATTGAACTATTTTGAAATTGAACTATAATTGTGATAGTGTATTTGTATTGGGACGATTGATGTCATCAGGAGCCCGTGGTCTACCCGTGTTGTGTTGTTGAATAAGCTAGGTAAGCTTGATTATTTATTTTAATATTGGCCAATATTTTAATCGATAGTTATGCAATAGCTAGGGTGACACGGTGAAGACATTGTTGAAGAACAGAACAGGGTAAGTTTGTACTATTATAAATTTGTTAACGCTGTGAAACACAGATTTTAAGTTCGTTCGTGTTGGCCTGAAGAATTAATACGCTTCCACAAACTAACACACAAAAAATCCCAGGTTGAACGTAACATATTTTTGGTACCCAGAGCGTGGTTTAAACTCCGTTTCTCGAATGTTCCATGTTGAACAAACTATACCCTCATTATTTGTGAAAATTGATTTAATTAATTTAATTAATTTAATTTGATTAATTTAGTTGTTTGTTTGTTTAATCTAAATTGTTGGTATAGTTTTAAATAATTAATTTGAGTACTTGAATTGGCAATTAGATTTTAAAGGGTTTGATAATTATTTGTGCTATTGCTAATCGTATTTGTTGTTGCTCAGGTTATTATTTAATATAAATTATTATTTAATTATTGTCTAATATTGAACAACGTTATAGTTAAATTGTGGCGTTGTGCGTTTGTATAATACAACATTTATTTCATACGTTTGTTTGTTTTGTTGGTTACCTTAAAATAAATAATTTAAGTCTTAAATTAATTGCACATTGGCAAAGAATTGTTTTGTTTGTTTGATTTGAACTATTTAAGATTTGATATTTGTTTAGAGTAATAGCGGCTTGTCTCATTGAAAGATATTTTGTTTTTCGCTATTGTAATATTGTTTGTTTGTGAAAGATATTTGTTTTTTTTTGTTATTATAAGATTGTTGGTTTCGTGCCGTTTGTGCTTTGAAGATGTCTACCGCCGCGTATAATGTTGTCCGCGAGACATATTCCGGGATTGCGACTCATTTGAGATGGTTCACGTCAGCTGCCGCCTTGGTGAAAAGGGAGAACCGAATCGAGGCATTGTTGGACAGGCATGAGAAATGCCCTGCACGACTTCAGGAGGTGGAGGCGCTTTACCGGCGCTTCATCTTGCATCTGGATGATGTGCCACTGGAGTCATTCCCCCAGGAGCGACGGGACCAAGTCCACGAGGACTACGTCCAAATTATGGACCTTGCCGACGACATCGCCCAGCGCGCGCGGGAGATTTTAGCCTCGCGCGCCGGAGTACCGGCTCACCGGGCCCCCTTGAAGACTCCCGTGGGCCTTTTGACCAGGTTACCCAACTTGGATCTTCCACGTTTTGATGGTCGACTAGACATGTGGATGGGATTCATTGGTTTGTTTGAGAGCCTTGTGGACTCGAGGGACGATTTGGGTCCGTCTCAGAAACTGGCCTATTTACTCTCCGTGCTTGATGGAGAGGCGAGGGGCTTAGTACAGCACCTCCCAATATGTGACGGGAGCTATGGGATCGCGCGGGCGTTGCTCACCAAGCGCTATCACAACCAGCGCTGTCTGGCAGATACCCACGTTGACCAGATTTTGAACCTTCCCGTCGTGAGCAATGCTGCCCAGTTGAGGACCGAGCTGCTGAACCCCCTCCTAATAGCCACCAACTCGCTCAACCGCTTAGGACTGCCGGTTGCCAAGTGGTCTTACCTACTGTTGCGTATTGTGCTCAAGCGATTGCCGGTGTCTTTGAGGGCACGTTTTGAACAGGGGCACACTAGGGATGAGGCATCTGCTCTCCCTACCTTTGACCAGCTCCTGACGTTCCTGGAGGACGAGTGTCGCATGGGTGACGTCATGGTCGCCGACACGCCGGTGGAAGCATCACGTCCCAGACCCACCAACCAACGGCGCAATGCCCAACCTGCACCAAGAGGAGGTACGGCCGCCCGCTTCGCTGTCGCTCAAGCTGCGCCACCGGACTGCCGGTTTTGCAAGTCGCAGGGACACCAAACGGTGCGGTGCCCAGACTTCGCGGTCCTGCACGTGGCCGCTCGTAGGCGGATTGCCCAGGCCCGCGGCTGGTGTTTCTCCTGTCTAGGGGACCATTACCAGCGCGCCTGCCCCGACACTCACCCGTGTCCTATTTGCGGAGGGCACCATTTGAAAATCCTGTGCGCCAACGCGAATGGCCGTCGCGACCACGCGGGGTCGCCTTCGGGCGGGTATGCCAGTGGACACCGGGACCAGTCCCGCAACTTGGAGTCCGGCTCATCACCCCCACGCCGCGCAAACTACGCTGCCGTTGATCGCCGAGTTGGTTCGGCGCGCAGCCCCACGGGCGGGTATGAAAGCGGGCCCCGGGTTCAATCCCGCACCTTTGTGTCCCGCTCGCCCTCCCCGCTTCCACGTGATCAAGCGAGATCACCTCCAGTAGTGTACCACGATTACCGTGACGCGCGTCCGGTACCACTACCGTCCCCCCCTCTGGCGGAACGTCCCCGTTTGGAGACGCGCAACCCTCGGTACGGACGCTCCAGGCGCTACGAACCGCCGTCTATGGCTCGTGGCAGTCGTCACCGAGAGGAGGCCGAGTTTAGGCACTACCCGCACTTTGATTTGCCGTCTCGGGACAACGGCGCTCAGTCGCCGCCACGCCAGCATTAGGATGTTGGCGTCTGCCCCCGCTATGCACCGCCCCCCTTTGAGACCGTCCTCTTGCCCACGGCCCATGTCAGGGTCTGGGGACGGACGGGCGCCTCAGTTGTAGTCCGAGCGATATTGGACACAGGCTCACAGGGGTGCATAGCCTCGTCTTGGTTGGTAGGGCAGACTGGCCAGACTATTGAAAAATATTCAGATGTAATAAGGGGTGTCGGGAACGCCCCCGTGGCCACGGTAGAGGGCCGCGTTTGGTTTGAGTTCTCCCCCTCAAATTCTCCACGTCCGACGTTGGAATCGTCGGCCATTGTGATGGAGAATATCTTAGGCAATCACCCGCAAGTTCGTTTGTCTGCGGATGCGGTAAAATTGACCGCGGATTTGAATTTGGCTGACCCTAGATTTGACCTGCCTGGCACGGTCGATTTGTTGCTTGGTGCCGATGTTTTGGGTAAAATATTACTCGGCAAGGATCGTGTTTTGCAGCCAGGTGGCTTGGTAGCCCTCCGGACCATATTTGGGTTCGCACTGATGGGGCCTGTATTGAGGACTCCCCCCCCTGCCGAACTTGGAACGGCCTTGATGGTGGGGTCCGCCCTTTCTGACGCCGTGCAGAGATTCTGGGAAGTGGAGGAGCCACCACAAGCTCCCCGCTCTGATCCGGAGCATGAAGAGTGTGAGCAGTTCTACAAGACCAACACCAGTTATCTCCGTTCTGGCCGGATCATGACAAGATTGCCATTTCTCGCCGTACGTCCGCCACTTGGCGTCTCGCGGCCTATTGCAGAGAAGCGTTTGTTGGCGATGGAACGCCGTATGAGCAGGGACCCACTACTCAAGGAGAAGTATATTGACTTCATGCGGGAGTATGAGGATTTGGGACACATGTCTGTGTCAAAATTGGACTGGCGTTCGACGGAGCACTTCTTTCTTCCGCATCATGCTGTAATAAAACCATCCAGTGGTAAGTTACGCACAGTATTTGATGGTTCTGCGCAGACTACTTCAGGAGTGTCATTGAACCAGTGTCTGCATCCTGGTCCCAAATTGCTGAAGGACCTTTGTGACGTCATCACGCGGTTTCGACGTCATCAATTTGTTTTTGTGGCTGACATCAAGATGATGTTCAGGCAAACGGTAATTCACCCGGATGATCGCCGATACCAGCTGATATTGTGGCGAGAAAACCAGCAAGATCCCATGCTTGTCTACGAGCTCAACACGAACACATACGGGCTGAGGTCTAGCCCCTTTTTGGCTATACGTTCGCTTTGGGAGCTCGCGGATCGAGAGCGTATGTCGTTTCCTCGCGCAGCCGCCATTTTGAAGGAGGACCTATATGTTGACGATGTGTGCACTGGCGCGGCCACGGAGAGAGAGGCCCTGCTCTTGCGTGACGAGTTGATTGGCATTCTAGCCTCCGCAGGATATGAGTTGCGTAAATGGATCTCCAACTTACCTGCGCTCTTGGAAGGGCTACCGGACGACCACCAGCAGGATCCTCACCTATTTGAGAACCGTGACAACCCTACCATGATGTCAGTGCTTGGAATCCAGTACAGACCAGTCCAGGACATCTTTACATTTAATGTCAATTTGGATTCGCATCACACTTGGACGAAACGACTGGTTCTGTCGACTGTCGCGAGAACCTTTGATCCCAATGGCTGGATATGCCCGGTCATATTCTGGGCCAAATGCTTCCTGCAGAAACTTTGGACTGCAGGTCTTGGATGGGACGAGCCACTTCGCGAAGCTGTTTTGAAGGACTGGCTCCTATTTGCTTCCTCATTGCCTGCCATCAATAGGATATCGTTGCCCCGTGCTCTGCTTCCGCCAGGGAAGCACACCGCGTCCCTTCATGGTTTCTCGGACGCTTCGGAACGTGGGTACGCAGCAGCCGTATACTTGCGCACCGTGACCACAGATGGTCAGGTGAAAGTGTTGTTGGTCATGGCGAAGAGCAAGGTCGCGCCTCTTCGAACTGCCTTGACAATCCCTAAGTTAGAGTTGTCAGGGGCGGCCCTTCTTGTTCGCCTTTTGAATCACGTCATGTCTACCTTGTGCACGTCAATTGACATTTCCACGATATATGCATGGACTGACAGTCAAATTGTGCTATGTTGGCTGAAGACGTCAGTTCACACCTTAGAGGTGTTTGTAGCAAATCGTGTCTCTCAGATACAGAAATCGGAGACCCCGTTGGTTTGGAGGCATGTGCCTGGCGAGGTCAACCCTGCTGATTGTGCGTCACGGGGATGTATGGCCCCCCTTTTAGTTGAGCACTCTCTGTGGTGGGGACCTGAGTGGTTGACCAGATCAGAATCTAATTGGCCGCGAACTCCGGCCTTAGACATTGTCGCACTGCCTGGGTTGCGAACGCTTGCGCTCGAGCGGCAGGACCGTCCGTTCGACCCCGATTTCTTACTTAATCGTTACAGTTCATTGGACAAATTGTTGAGTGTCACCGCTTGGATCAAGCGCTTCACGAAAAATTGTAGACATCCACAGAACAAATGTTTGGAGGCCTTCTTATCGCCACAAGAGCTCCAAGATGCTCTTCTTCACTGGGTTCGTTCTGTGCAAGAGGCACATTTTGAAGACGAGATTGACATCTTGAGGAAAGGCAAATCCAAGCTGTCTGGAGCCATTTGTAAGCTGAACCCTTTTTTGGATAGTGAGGGTCTTTTGCGTGTCGGAGGGCGTCTTAGGAACGCAAACCTCCCTTATGGATCTCGTCACCCCCTCTTATTGCCAAAGAGTGGCCACTTGGTGAACCTGTTGGTGACTGATCGTCACATCAAGAACTCCCACGCCGGCTGTAATGCCTTATTGGCCATTTTGCAACGGGAATTTTGGATTTTATCGGCCCGTCGGACGATCCGTAGTGTGGTCTTTCGTTGTATGCCTTGCTATAGGCTCAAGGCCCCTACCATGCAACCTATTATGGGTGACCTTCCTTCGGATCGGGTCACTGAGATAAGGCCCTTTGCTGGAGTTGGTACGGACTTTGCAGGCCCCTTTTTTGTTAAGACCTCGACCCTCAGGAACAGTAAAACTGTCAAGGCTTATTTGTGCGTCTTTGTCTGTCTGTCCACCAAGGCGGTACATTTGGAACTCGTCTCAGCCCTCTCGACAGAGGCATTTGTTGCGACGTTAGATAGATTCGTGTCACGACGAGGACTACCGTCCTTGATTCGGTCGGATTGCGGTACCAACTTCAAAGGCACAAACAACTATTTAAAAGCGATGTATGATTTTTTGTCGGCTAACGAGACTGAAATTGCGTCTAGACTAGCTACACGTAGAATAACTTGGAGGTTCAGTCCCGTGTCATGTCCCCACTGGGGAGGAATATTTGAAAGCGTAGTAAAGGTTGCTAAGACACATTTGCGACGGGTAATTGGCGAGTCTGTATTGACCTTTGAAGAGCTCGCAACTGTGTTTTGCAAAATCGAGGCCGTTTTGAATTCACGCCCGTTGTGCCCGATCTCTTCAGATCCTAACGACTTGGAAGCCCTCACGCCGGGCCATTTTTTGATTGGGCAGCCACTGAACGCCCTGCCGGAATATCCCTTTGTTGATGTGAGACCTAATCGTCTCTCGCGGTTTGAATTGGTCCAACAACTCACTCAGAGCTTTTGGAAACGTTGGAATTTAGAATATTTGCACATTCTCCAGCAGCGCGTTAAGTGGACTGACAAGACTGATCCACCTCATGTTGGTGACCTCGTTCTGGTTAAGGACGCTAACTCACCGCCACTGTGTTGGCGCAGGGGGCGCATTCTCAACCTCGTCTTTGGAGCAGATGGAGTGCCCCGTTTTGCTGAGGTCCGGGTGGACGGTTCAATTTTGAAGAGAGCTGTATCAACCTTGTCGCGACTGCCAGTAAATTAGCGGCCAGGTAGTCCTGGCCGAGGCGGGTAGATGTTATGTACCAAACTTAACTTATCGTATAACTACGCGGGCAGTACGGCCCTGCGCGGACGCAGTCCGGCCCCGCGCGCGACGCGGCTGTCGAGCGCCCCTCAGTCTGTAATCGATCTTGTGAGCGAGAACGTGCGCCGTTTTGTTAAAAATTGTACGCCTAAGATACGCGTTCTTGCAGCGGTTTAAGAGTTAAAAATGTCACTAGAATTAATTGTTGATAAAACTAATTATCCTTGTTGTGTGAATCGATAATTACAATTGAAACAAAACCTTGAAATATCACCGCGAAATGTAATGTTCGCCATTTTTGTATGATATAAATGTGTTATAAAAACTAGTGAATTTTGTGTCTCCATACTTAATACGATTTGTGTGTCTATATTTAATGCTATTTAATGTAAATTGAACTATTTTGAAATTGAACTATAATTGTGATAGTGTATTTGTATTGGGACGATTGATGTCATCAGGAGCCCGTGGTCTACCCGTGTTGTGTTGTTGAATAAGCTAGGTAAGCTTGATTATTTATTTTAATATTGGCCAATATTTTAATCGATAGTTATGCAATAGCTAGGGTGACACGGTGAAGACATTGTTGAAGAACAGAACAGGGTAAGTTTGTACTATTATAAATTTGTTAACGCTGTGAAACACAGATTTTAAGTTCGTTCGTGTTGGCCTGAAGAATTAATACGCTTCCACAAACTAACACACAAAAAATCCCAGGTTGAACGTAACATATACTTATAATAAAACTGTAGAGAGGTCAATTCTGTCTCAAATCGATACTGATGCCAAAAATGCAATCAGTAAATTTTTTGTCTGTCTGTCTGTCCGTCTGTATGTTCCTTATAGAAACAAAAACTACTCGACGGATTTTAACGAAACTTGGTACAATTATTCTTCAAACTCCTGGGCAGGTTATAGTATACTTTTCATCACGCTACACTCATTAGGAGCAGAGTAGTGAAGGGAAATATTGGGAAAACGGGAAAAGATGCTCCATTTTTTAAGCTTCCGTCGCGTTAGCAGCCTTAATGGTTAAAGTTACATAGAAATCATGTATGACGGAAATATTCTACATAAAATTGTCTAAAAAATATCCCGAAACAGCACATATCTATATTTAATGGTTGACTCACAATAACACGTGTAACTCCTGATAGCTTAGCAGTTCGTTCATTCTGATTATATTTGTTTACTCTTACGTTTATAATACTCTCACTCAAGCAGTAGTTAAAAATGTTGCAAAAACGGGGAAAATTTCCTAAAATCTACGCGGACAGAGTCGAGGGCAACAGCTAGTACATAAATAAAAAAATTTTATACTGTATTTATTTGACGCATAGACATTTTGAATTATGATATCAACAATTTATAAAGTAAGTTTTAATGTTAAAATGATGCAAACAGAACTAAGGAAGGATCCTAAGACTAATAATTTTGCACCACTTAAGTCCAGTCTTTAAAAATAAATGGTTACATACATTACTTTATTGTGCAATAGACAATTTTGCTCTGACTCCAAATTAATGAATCGCAGGGCAATGATGAATGATGATAACAATATTTTTGGAAGTAATTATTTACTTACCTTCTCAATTCATGTACTACTTTATCACAGACCTCCTCTGTTTGTACGATCTCAATGTCTAAATAGTTGAACATATCAACAGCATTGCGCAGCTTTTTTTTATTTTTCAAGCAATGGTAAACAATACCACCTGCAAGACCAACAGCTGCAGAGGTTAGGTACAATTTCTGTTGCATTGAGAGCTCCATGAACTTGTTAAATTATTATTGAACACGAAAGCTACTGAAAATTTAACAAATCGTACAAATTTGTCACTACCAGCTATATTACACGTTATTATGTAGATATTTATTTTTGTCTCGTATTTATTTATATTTAATTTACCATAGACTTGACTATAGAGTAGACCCAATGGACCCACAGAATCACAGAATAGATAGAAGATACTACGTAATGGACCCAAGATTTTACTCTTTGGACCCAAGTCCATGGAGACTAGAAGAAAGGAGGAATATCTCAGTATATTAACCCCGTTTTCCAATCAGCGCACAATAGCGCATTATGCGGCACAATGCTCAACGTTGAGTGTTCCAATTACAGCATCGCATCGCACAATCGAGCACTCTCAAAAGTGATGCGTGCAATCCATACCAACTTCAGCGACAGAAAATTAATAAGTATTTTTTCTTTAAATTGGCATTGATTGAAATTTTATTTATATATTATCGTTAGTAATATTTTTTATTGTTAAAAAAAATTTAAGGCTTTCTTTTCGTCGGAGTTTTCTGGAAATATTCAAAGTTAATTCAAGCTGTGTTAAAAATAAATAAATATAAGTATGGATGAAGGTATAAACAATGACTTTTTTTATATTCCACACATATAATGTGAATACAATGTTTATTTTAGAATTTTTTTTTCAACACTAAACATAGCGCACTCTGCTGGCGCATTTTAAAACTAATTCACGTTCCAATTAAGCGTCAGCATTGTGCGGCATTGTGCGGCACTGAGTCGCATTATGCTCTGCCATTGGAAAACGGGGTAAAAAGTGTCCGCTGAAAGGCAGCAAATTAAGGTGGCGCCATAGTAGCAAGTGTAAGAATTTTAAAAAGAGCGCCACAAAGTATTAGATATGAAAGAAAAACTTCCGCTTTGTTACAGCGCAGTTTTTTAAATTATTATATTATATTTATAGACAAACATGACTATGAAAAAAATTTATATTAATTATTATTATAATTATACGGTGTTTTTAAGTACCCCAAATATTTGTAAATAGCAAATAGAAAATAGTATTAAAGAATTACCGCAACAGTAGCACACTTCACTCTGCTTTGTGCTCTGCTTATAACTGCTACACTCATATCATTCATCTTCCTACACTAGCGCTGTTTCGGTGAGTGTTATTTGCTGTTTACAAGTGGACACTTTTTGGACTGATCCCCCATACAAGATAAGAGACTAGAAGAAAGGATTCTTCTAGTCTCCATGCCCAAGTCAAAGAGTAAAATAATATAAAATAGATATAACACCCAAGTAGACCACAGGAATCACAGAATAGATAAAAGATAAGAAGAAAAAGATTTTAAAAGATGACTAGTTGAATGAATGAATGACGTGGTTAAAATGCTCAGACTGATTTAAGAGTAAGTGAAGCAGGCCGGTCAATAAAAAATTACGATTTTACCATTTCAGATCACAATACTATGATTTGTTAATTAAGGTTACGGCAATATTAACTTAATTTATATTTTTTAAATTATGAACAAACCAAAAAGTTTGTTTAGATATGTTTACTGTCAACTTGACTTGACTTCTTGTTTAAGTTTACTATCAAGGTACTATTCACTCGAGTGAACAAGGCCTCGAGGCTATTCAATCACTACCATGAAGGTATAGATAAAAAAAAGGAGGCCATACTTGGAACATCGGTTTGAGGCAAATACCTACGTATCTCTATCTCACTCTCTGTGGTCTGACCTCTCTTTTTAGTGTGGCCTTAGTACTGCTATCTCCTTATTAAAATCTCCTAGTAAATTCTTAAAAAGAGTCACCACACATATCAAATCACAAGTTAAACACTGTCATTTGATAGTGTTTAATCGTAACTATAAATAACTAGTTGAAATACGATGAATGAAATTAAAAATAATAAAATAGTAGATCACGGATGCTATTCATGGTTGACGAATCAGTGAATTATTTTCCCCATTTCCTAAGGATTTCGTAATTTGGCAACATTGGTCACCATATGTCAAGTTGTCGACAAAATTGTGCCAATATGTCGGTTGTTTACTTTACGGTTCACAGCTTCGTTTCAAATTTTCGACTCTAATTATTTTTATAATTAAAGAAATGGTGCAAACTTGTGTAGTGCGTGGTTGCGGTAGTACGTGGTGTCCAGGAGGTGATATACAATTTCACGCGTAAGTGTTTAGATCGTGATTTCTGGCATTGAATAACTGCAAACATATTTCTTTGTATTTTCAATTAAATACTTCATAAAATGATTAAACAATGTTTTCAGCATACTTCTAACTAACTATACTGATAACGATGTAAAGATCTAATAGTCTTACATTGAATTTCATGGACTTAGTGCAATTTTATTTTTCTTGTTTACAAGAAGTAATTTTGAAATAGTGTGACCATACTGAGGACATATCTAGGACTTTCTGTGGGACCTGAACTAAATTATACATGTTTGCTTAGTCATTTAATTTTTATTTCACATTATTTACAACATTAATATACTTACCTACAATATTATTTTTTTAGATTTCCTAAAAATAGTACCCAGAGGAAATTATGGTTATCCATTGTACCATTGAAAATGAAATTTTATGAAAGTGCAAGGATTTTTTAAAACAAACAGCAGTTCCTACTATAATTACAAATCAAGAAGCAGTATCACCTTGCAAGGTAAAATTTCAAGTATCTATTTACAAACTCCTTTAATTGTCTCACATGTTATACAATGTTAAATATTTGAATTTATAAGGAATATAAAAACTAGTATGAAAAAAAATACCCCACCAGTATCAGGAACATTTTCCAAACTACCGGCGCTCAAGGCTCCAGAGATAATTGCTGCTTTCTGAACCAGCCCCCCCCCGATCCGACTGCCTAATGAGAGCCTTACATTATTATTATGTTTCAGAAATGTAGTAGTTCGAATATATGGCAAAAGGCTATATTTTGTAAAATATATTATAATTTTCAGATAGACAGTTCATTACAGGAAGAGTCTATGGGGCAAGTAGCTACTCTGGGTGTACCAAATCCTAGCTCTGGCATTTATGAAAGTAATCCTTCCTGATGGGCCAACTCAGAGAAAACAATATAGAAAACAAATTAATTAATGTTGTATCACAACATTTTACTCCTCTGTTGCAAGAAATGTTTAAGCATCCCATCACGGCAGCGGCGTGCACTGCTATTTAACGTAGGGTAGGCAGTCACAAAAACTTTTTCTTTTATAGATTTTTAGCATAGCCACGCGACGGATCTCTAAGTCGGAAACCATGCCAACAGAACAAATTTAAATCTGAATATCCCGAATCAGTCCACACTGTACTAGAATTACTAAACAATAACTACGTACGTACATACATACGTACATGTACGTATTGTACGTATGTACATACGTTTCATAACTTTTAACATTTCATACATTTTAACATATAAATGTGTGCAAAAAAATAGCGAAACATTTAAGATACAGCAATAGCTGTTTTCATTTTTTAGTTAAGAGGATACCAAAATAGCTTCGTGCATTTTTCTATGTACGAAGTTTTCATTGTTTCTTTAGATTGAATGGCTAGAGCTCTAATTTTTAAGTAGGTATATGTTTTTTCAATATATGATCTAGGATCGCATAAACTCAGAAACGCGATTGAAAAAAGTTTTCTCGATAGAAAATCTTAGCGAAAATACCTCTCTCATTTCTTATTTTTTTCATTTGTCGGTCTATTATCGCGTATTAACTAATGAAATAACTTTAGAAACATAAGTAACTATTATATATAGAAACACGTAAATCAGAATTAAAATATATTTAGTAGATTTTGAGTAAATAGGAAAAGTATCCCTAATTCTTCATTTTCTGTGCCTACTGGCTGTGTTAATATGTACGTGTCGGCGATGATATACGATAATATTGATGTAGGCCCTTAAGATAACCATTCCCACGTCCCGACCTAAATACCTATTATACCGTTGTCCGTCCAGCTACGCGTGGCGCTGATTCGATCGGTACCGCGCTCGCATGTTGCAACAAAAAACCTTTATAGCTTCTTATCTATAATACCTAGAGTGAAGACAAATACTACGAAAAATTACTAGAAGACTACAGATGAAATCTATCTATTTTTTAAGATCTGAAAATTTATTTTAAAGTATTAAAAATGAGAACAGAAGAGGACAGAGGAGAAAACATAACAATTCAAAATATAACTCGATTTTACTCTTAAAACTGTGATATGTATGCTATATGTATACTTAATTATAAAGCACAAATCATCTAGTTTATCTTGATGTATAATAATATTAATAATCTATGAACTCATAAATAAAACTAAACTACTTACGACAATCCGCTGCAACTTCAAAACCACTTGTTTACTAAACACAAAGCGTAAAGTGGACTGAAGATAAAAACTGCCATCTAGTGATTATGGATTGTGAAGTAATTCATCAGCTATCTATTACACAACTTATAGACGCAAAAAATAACGCAATTTGTCCATAGATGTCGGTTTTATAAAATATGTCGCTATGGATATAAAAGTAACCTTGGACGTAAATTGCCCTTTTTTTTTGAATATCAAAGTATCCTTGAACGTGTGAATGGTTAAGTTTAGTTCTGCACATAGAATAGGCACCATTACCTACCTTTTTGCTGGCTTAGTTGTTGAACTTGTTATTTTTAATTTTTAACAAACACACACTATCAACACACATTTCACAATCAAATAACATTTTAAAATCAACAAACGAAAATCCATACAATTATTAAATTAAAGAAACTCAATATTAAACAGTTCAATGAATCACACGAAAAAGTAAAATGGCCTCCGTCGAACCAAAATATTTCTGCTATTTAAATAAATTAAACCTTACTAAACAAAAATGCATACGTGATTTATTAGACTTCCGACTAAGTAACGAACGAACATTGCCGAATACTCGCGATAACATCCGATCGCTAAAGCAGGCCGCAGGATTTTCAGTGTAAATTGTCTTGGATATGTAAGCCTGTGTGCGTTTGCGAACTGTGCACGGACACCAAAATTTCTACACACATATGAACTCATGGCAGGCGGGCGATGTCGAGCTTGCTAGCTACGCTAATATTATTCCTTCGCCAAACGCCTGGCAAAAAACAATTTGCAAGCACATATTGGTGCTATTTATGAATTATTAGGTAGGCGTTTTTAAGTTATAATATTTTGTTTAATTAATAGTAAATAAATGAATAAAGTCATCTAAAACATACGAACGTTTTATTAAAATATCTGTGAATGGCAAGTAAAGCAGAGCTTATGTGCTTGTATACAGTGCACGCCACTGCATCACGGACTCAATTTATTGCAATGATTTGCATGAAAGCGTATTAATTAAGAAAATTGCAAATTCATTTTTTAACACTTAAAGAGTCATACAGAAAATATACTTAGTGATTTACGTGGTAAGAGACAGAAATTACACAAAACAATAATATTTAGTCATGTATAAAAGAAAAGTTATTAAATGATTTTAATTTGGAAAGTGCTGTTGTTTCTTTTTTGCCCTTTTTTTGTAACTTTATTATCGTCCCTATTATAGCCCCCTATGATATACTCGTATGTCACAGTCAAAACTTATAACCACTCAATAGACTGTAAGCTCTCGACAGTAGTACTTTTGACTGAAATTATTCAAAACTAATTTTACCCAATATAGCTGTTTAAATGTAATTTTAACTGACTTGCCTAGCGCCAAGTAGTGGAACACAAGGCACAGGGAGCCAAGGGAAACCCGACAAGGGTGGGTTAGGTTTTTAGCTCCCGTCATGCCATTCATGATAGGTTCCTTTAAACGCTGTAGACAGAAATATACGTAAAAATTGATTTTGACTGATTCTCCGTTCTTCCGTCAGCCACTTTTAACCACATTCATATTGTCAGTTAAAATGACTATTAACTACAGATTTTCCGACAAACTAATTTTAATCAACGTAACGTATTTTTTTTTTCAGAAGTATTATTGACCGAATTTGCCCTTTAGCTGACATTAATAAATAGAAATACATTGGCTAACCCAGAAATCTAGGAAAAACTATTGTCCAGTATGTATTCATAATGTTTAATTAATCTGCAAAATTAATGAAACATATATCTTTTGCGATTTCATGGTTGGTCCCTTAATAACAGTACATGTTTAAAAATATGAGTACAATAACCCTTTTTCGTTTTTACGCTACCTACACAAAAAGTTATGTTTCCACTTAGGTATGCCAAATAGATTTTATTGTGTAACTTGTTTTGTTTACTAAGAAATTACTAACACCTTGTTATTTTTAACCGGCTTCAAAAAAGGAGGTTCTCAATTCGTTGGAATCATTTTTCTGTATCTTTGTAACCTGTATTTAGGTCTGAAATAAAGGTAAATTATTATTATTTTATCTCAAGCAGATCTCACAATCATTCATTAATTTCGTATTGCCGTAGGAACTACACCTTTGTTCTAGTAATTATCTATTTCCCACCAATATTCTATAGGTACATCGTACATACAAACTAGGAAATTTTACGTGTTTAAAAATGTAAAAAGAATAATAAATTTAACAACCGAACCTCCAGTTACTGTTAAAAAACTAGAATTATCCAAACTTTCACGCGATAACAAACAGTTTGTTTTTTGAGTATTTTTTTACGCACAGTACATAAAGTATCTCGAAATATAAAATCTATACGGACTAGGTCTTAGAAGTGAACATTTTGTTGACACTATATGGAACACACCTACTTGAAGTTTTGTCCTGGAAGAAATACAATAAAGGTTACCTACTTAGAAAGAAAGGGTTTGACCACAGTGAGCGAGATAGCCATACATCATTTTTGCTTCAAGTAGGTATTCAGAGTCTGCACTCCATTTTTATCTATACCTTCATGATCACTACATGCCATTGACAATTAATGACGTAGTCTGTGAGATGACAAACTAGTATGACATCTGTCAATGTCATCAAATTTCACGACACGGGCTGGATGTTTGTGCGTTTTATTTTGAGTTCTCATGCTTATTTTCTATTGAATTTATTGACTGCTGTCTAAGATAAGAAATTGTTAAAGCCGCGTGATGGCGCGGGATAGGAGTCCTGAACGTAGACGATCTCGCTCAAGGGAACGACGTGATAAAGACAGATATGATGACCGTGATTTTTATCGTGACAAAATTAAACCTAGAAAAGAAAGAGAGCGGTCGCGTAGTCCTTCTAAGAAAGATAGAGAACGTTCTCGAAGCCCTGTAAGGAAAGATAGGGATAGGTCTCGTAGTCCTACAAGAAAAGACCGTGAACGATCTAAGAGCCCGGCACGCAACCGTGGTCGTTCCAAAAGCCCTAAAAAACGCGATGGTAAAGAGAAAGACAGAAAATATGAAGAAAAAGATAAAAGTAAATACAAAAAAGACGACGCACATAAAAATGATGATGACGTGCAAGAAATTCAGGAAGATGTTGTAAAACAACCTAAACGTGAGCCTTTATCTCTTGAAGAATTGTTAGCCAAAAAGAAGGCAGAAGAGGAAGCTCGCAGTAAACCAGTGTTTCTTACCAAAGAACAAAGAGCTGCTCTTGCATTAGAAAGACGTCAAAAACAAGTAGAAGCTATGAGAGCCAATGTTGATAGGTCTAGTATCACTACTATTGATCTAACAGGACCATCAACTACCAAAAAGGATGAGGAGAAAAAATATAGAGAGGATCGAGAGAATCGGGAGAAGGAAAGAGACAGAAGAGAAGAAAGGGAAAGAGATAAGAAACATGAAGACAGAAAATCTTTAAATGATCGCCGTGATGAAAAAAAAGACAAAAATGAAGACGTATCTAAAACTAAAGATAAAGAGCGCGAAGAAGAGGCTATAAAAGCACGATATTTAGGTATTGTGAAGAAAAAACGTAGGGTTAGAAGGTTGAATGACCGTAAATTTGTTTTTGATTGGGATGCCTCTGAGGATACTTCTAATGATTATAATGCTTTGTATAAAGAGAGGCACCAAGTACAGTTCTTTGGCCGTGGTCACATAGCTGGCATAGATATTAAATCACAGAAAAAGGATTACAGCAAGTTCTATGGTAATTTATTAGAAAAAAGAAGAACAGAATTGGAAAAAGAGCAAGAAAAGTTGCGTCTTAAGAAAGTAAAGAAGAAGGAAGATAAACAGAAGTGGGATGATCGTCACTGGTCTGAAAAAGATCAAGATGAGATGACTGAAAGAGATTGGCGTATCTTCAGGGAGGATTATAATATCACTATAAAAGGTGGTAAAATACCTAACCCAGTTCGTTCTTGGAAAGAAGCTGGTTTTCATAATGACATCATGGAAATCATCAATAAAGTTGGCTACAAAAGTCCAACTCCTATTCAGAGACAAGCTATTCCCATTGGTCTACAAAACAGGGATATTATAGGTGTTGCTGAAACTGGTTCTGGTAAAACATTAGCTTTTCTCATACCATTGCTTACCTGGATCCAGTCTCTACCCAAGAGTGAACGAATGGAAGATGCTGATCAAGGTCCATATGCTATTATATTAGCACCAACTCGTGAGTTGGCACAACAAATAGAAGAAGAGACCAATAAATTTGGAGTCCCATTAGGTATCACATCTGTTGTTGTAGTGGGTGGTTTATCAAGAGAGGATCAAGGTTTTAAATTGAGGTTAGGTTGTGAAATAGTCATAGCTACACCAGGTCGACTTATTGATGTATTAGAAAACAGATACTTAGTACTCACTCGCTGCACATATGTGGTACTTGATGAAGCTGATCGTATGATTGACATGGGTTTCGAGCCTGATGTCCAAAAAATTCTTGAGTATATGCCAGTTTCAAATATAAAACCTGATAGTGATGCTGCAGAAGATGCATCTGTGCTGTTAGCCAATTATAATTCTAAGAAGAAATATAGGCAGACTGTGATGTTTACAGCTACTATGCCTCCAGCTGTGGAGCGCCTAGCTAGGAGTTATTTGCGAAGACCAGCAATAGTATACATTGGTTCGGTTGGTAAACCAGTTGACAGAACTGAACAGGTAGTCTTCATGATTGGCGAGAATGAGAAACGTAGAAAACTTACGGAGATATTACAGCGTGGTGTTGAACCGCCGATTATTATCTTCGTTAACCAAAAGAAAGGTGCTGACGTTCTTGCTAAAGGTTTGGAGAAATTAGGTTTCAATGCATGCACATTGCATGGTGGTAAAGGACAGGAACAACGTGACTTTGCTCTGGCTAGTCTTAAGAATGGTTCTAAAGATATACTGGTTGCAACTGATGTTGCTGGTCGTGGTATTGATATCAAGGATGTGAGTATTGTAATTAACTATGATATGGCGAAGACCATAGAAGATTATACACATCGTATTGGTCGTACCGGTCGTGCGGGTAAGACTGGTAAAGCTATTTCGTTCGTAACGAAAGAAGATTCGGCCCTATTCTATGATCTGAAACAAGTATTGTTAGCAAGTTCAGTGTCAACATGTCCACCGGAGCTTATGAATCACCCAGAGGCTCAGCATAAACCAGGAACTGTGGTTACCAAGAAAAGAAGAGAAGAAATGATATTTGCTTAAGTTTTAAAATAATATGTGTCAACGTAAAGTAAGGATTTTTTCTGTAGTAAATAAACAAATCAGAAACTGTTTATGTTTGAGTTTCTTGGAAAATTATTGACTAAAGTGAAGTCAAGTTTATGGGATTTAAAAAGAAATAGAAGTATGAAGTCTACGAAATTTATTACGTAGATAACAGTCAGTTGCTTGTAATTACATTTCTATGCTAACAATATAAATAATAGACATTTCATTAAAATGTTCTTGTTGACTTTTACATATCATGATCCTGGAACAAAACAAAAATATCAACCATCGTAATTCGAATATACGACTACGATTTTCTAAGAACACAAAACTTATATGTAATATAGTATATAGTGCGACAGAATATTCAGTCACAAATAACTGATATACAAATGGTATTAATTAAATTAGAAACAAAATTATGCAGAATTCTTTATTAATGAATGTTTTTGAAAAACTATTGACTGATACCAACCTGTTATTTGCGCTAGTTATATTTTACGCGTCTTTTCTGTAATCATCTGAAAAATATAAATTTATTGCGTAAAATAACAGCCCAATGAATAGAAATAAAAAAGCTCTCATGTAAAAAATATGTGATGATGGATTACGTCTTAAATATAAGCTTAAAAGTTAATTGCCGACAATAAAATTCAGCGTAAAACAAAACACAAAGTCGTTCGAAAGCATTTAAGTCTGTTAAGAATACAAGCACAAACAAATAGTTCTGCAGCTATTATTGAAATTAGAAGAATATAATACCAAATCTTTTTTTAGGGTTCCGTACCCAAAGGGTAAAAACGGGACCCTATTACTGAGACTTCGCTGTCCGTCCGTCCGTCCGTCTGTCACCAGGCTGTATCTCAAGAACGGTGATAGCTAGAGAGTTGAAATTTTCACAGATGATGTATTTCTATTGCCGCTATAACAACAAATACTAAAAATAAAATAAAATAAATATTTAAGGGGGGCTCCCATACAACAAACATGATTTTTTTACCGTTTCTTGCTCGATACTAATAACGTTGCCTTATGTTGCATAGATAATGGTACGGAACCCTTCGTGCGCGAGTCCGACTCGCACTTGACCATTTTTTTTATTTTTCTTTCTATCTGCACTCAGCTTTAAGCAGCTTTAATCAGATTGGTCAGACAATATTGGCTTTTGAGATAATGCATTCAGCAACGCAATATCTCCTAAAGGAATCTGCTCTTCAACAGATTCTAGCTAATTGAGTTCTCTTCAAACGGACCAGATAGTCTTCTTGATTGCGTAAAGCAGTAGCTAGGATGTTTTTCCAAGCGTTGTTTGTAATATTACATGAGTAAGTAATCTTCAAATCTTATTTATCAATCAAGCGTGTATGAGAGGAAATTAAAAATATCATAGTTCACGAGCGTCACCTGGGAAATGGCATTGTTCATAATTTCTGACTTGCTGTTTTTATATTTTTTTTTGAAAATATAGACCATTCTAAGAAACTAATTTCAATATTATCGAAATATTCATTGAAATGAATTTAAAAGAATACTATGAAAATATTTTCTTCAAATGTTGTGACGTCATCGTATGCAGACTGTGTATTGCCTTTGCCTAATAAACTTATGATAGAACACATTAATCTATATCTTGTCAAGTTGATTTATTAGTCTATGCGGAAGTCAGTGAAGTCAGTCACGTAAACTTTTAATTTGTTTTATTTTGATCTAATGTTTTTTGTCTATTTTTTTAGTATCCTTATGAGCCTACATTAATATTTTAGCACTTGTAATAGGGCGTGGCCTACGACGCTTCTCTCTCTCTTCGGTCGGTCTCGGTAGTTATCGGTACTTTCACGGCAAACGAATGGGATTGGCTGTTTGCTCGCGCGTTACTTGGCTAGAACTTTCATTCATATCCGCTTGGCCGACTGGTGCTCAAGTCCACTATTTTGGAATAATTGTCATACCGGCACAATACCGGCACGATACCGTTGCAATTGAAGTCAAATATCCGTAGTCTGCTATATGCCGTCATAACGGTCTTTCAATGGTAATAGAATTGTCGATCTCTTTTATCTATGCATTGAATTTTCGGTCTCTTTTATCTATGGATTGTGTTAGAATGGTATGTATGTGTTGCCGTTTTTAAAAAATGCGTTAGTTGAAGTGATTTTCGAAAAACTACTAATAAATTTAAACATTTAATCATGCTAGACTTCGTTTAAATATATTTGTACATACTATTTATTAGTATAAAAAGCAATGTGAAGTTTAGGAGATTAGTAAATTGCAATAAATTACAAAGAACAATTTCTAATATTTCTATCTATCTATTTTTTATTTATGGCAATCTGTCGACACAGGACAATTTAAAAATATTACTGTCAAATTCAAAATAGCAGACTACCGAAACATTTCAGTCATTGAATTGCAATTGTGAAGCAGTTGTGTACGAGACTAGCAATTTATGTCACTTTGACAATTGTAAGACAATGATGAAGTCGTTAAGACGACACATTAATAGTAGACTACCAAAAACTTTACTATTGCACCTTATTGGTACAATAATGGTACAGTTGTGACACCGTTGAAATACCCGACTCAGGGCCCTGGTTAAGAGCGCCGATTTATCTAAACAGACGATCCAGAGTTCGATCTCAAGTGTAATGTTAACAACATTACACTTGGGCTCGAACTCTGGATCGTCTGTTCTCTGTCGTCGTTTTGTAATTTTTTATATCTTTTAATGCTTTTTTGAAATTTTGTATAATTTTTTGATTCATTTTTAAATTCTTTGGTACATATGTTTATTATTTTGGTTTTATTAACGTCTTTAAAGTTCCGTTCCAAACTAAAGCTTTTTAAATGTCATTAAACACCGACAAAAGACACTTCTTGTACCTATATAAAACCTAAAATAATTGTTATAACGTGTGAATAACAAACCTACTAACTTCGTACACAGAAGTCCATCAGATATAAACATATTTATAAAGATACTAGCTGACCCGGCAAACATTATTTTGCCATACAAATATCGGTTTGAAAAATAGATAGTAGCCGATTCTCAGACTTATTGAATACGCATAAAAATAACTGTGACACGAAATTTTATTTAGAGATGAAGATGATATCTTTACTTATTATAAAACAAAGTCGTAATTTTTGTATGTATCTCCCTATGTGAGCTTATATCTTCAAAATTACGCAACGGATCTTGATGTGGTTTTTTTTAACAGATGGAATAGTTCAAGAGGATGGCTTTTTTGCATAATTGGTTGAGGTTTGTTGTATATTGGATGAGATATGATTAAATATACTGAGAATTTCGGACGCGCGGGAGCTTTATATGAAACCGCTGCCTTATCCAAGTGAGACAAATGTGAGATACAACTAAGTAATGTATAAAGGAATTGTGTATTACCTATAGTTCTTCAAAAAGTCCGCGATGTCTATCTTTTAAGGAAAACCCGCTGTACCCATAATAATGGCAAAAAAAATATCTAATTCAATAGGGTGTTTTCAAAAGCTATTTAAGTGTATATAGTAATCTTTTTTATCAAACTAATAAATCTCCTGATTTTTAATTACTTTTACGTTGTACTTTTTTATAAATTACTAGCTGGCCCGGCAAACGTTTTTTGCCATACCAAAAAAAAGTTTAAAAACAAAAGAAAAAAAAAAGAACTATTAACCTCACGGAGCCCGAGATCTATCCAACGAATGCAAAACCGTGGAAATCGGTTCGTGCGTTCTGGAGTTATAGCGTCAGGAAGGAAAACCCGACTTATTTTCAGATTGTTTTATATTGTTTAATTGTTTTTATTTTTGTTTGACGGAAGTCGTAACCACAAACTAGATGTAACTGTTTCTTTCAAAACTGTCATCACGAAGTATAGATAGAAGGAGTCCGAACGGTATAGGCTTTTCCTTATTATTTCGTGTACACAATAATAAACCCAGATCATAGTTCTATTTTCTGCCACTGGCTGCGCAAGTGTTCAGGGCGTACCGATGCTATTATTATTATTACATGTAAACACGCGCTGGCTCGTGAATGTTGAATTTAATTTAATTAAATACATTTAATTAAATACATAATATTATTTATAAATAAATAATAATATTATTTATAAATAAATAATAATATTATTTATAAATAAATAATAATATTATTTATAAATATAATAGAATTCAAACGAGTACTCCTTGAAAAATGGCGCGCTCTACCGGCAAAAAATCTGTCCCTTAAATTGAGACCATTCGTTCAACATTACGTTCGGACTCCTTCTATCTATACTTCGTGACTGTCATTAACAACAATAACAACTCTAATACAGAGTAGCGTGTCTCTAAGTACGCTTATAATTTGTAAGTCCTTTATTTCGAGGGCAAACAAAGGTCATTGGCTTTTTTTGAAAAATAATCTTAAGTCTAGCAAATTTACTAAAATAAACTTATAGATTATGATCAGAAACTATATTCCCCGAAATGGCTTTATATATAATTATGAGATTTAAAAAATATTAACAATGCCAATTGGTGTATTAAATTAAAATCCTCCAAAATATGGTAAATGATATTTGTTAAAGGAATATTCACCAACATTTCACCTAACGTCCTCTGGTCTGTTCCCAAGTTTTATTGCATGTCGTATGTGGGACCAAAATACGAATATTGCTACTACATTACTTTTTTTTTATAATTACATATTCATAAAATAGATAGAAACACCCAGACGCAGTCCAAATATATGAGTGCAAATTATTGCACCGAATGTGACTATGTGAGCGGCAGTCCGTTACACTGACTACTACACCACAAGGCCATTTATAAATTGTGCGTGGCACGCACAAATTTTATATACCTTACGAGTGAAATAGTCCATATTTGAGCTGAGAGGAATTCCACTTTCACTTAAGATACGATGGTCTATATATGTTTGTGCAGGCTAGGTGTTCCTCTATCCCTGCTTAATATTCGAGTTGTGTTGTATAGTGCATTAATAGTAATGGTATGTATTAAAATACAAGTGCAAAAAGAATCATGCGTATGAAGAGAGAATATTTCAGCCGTGATTAAGCGCAAGCAAAAGCCACAATGTATCGTATTAATGTAGGCGTATCATAACAGCTCCTGAACATAATAATGTCACTATGTCAAGGAAATAATGATTGTTATAAGATTAGTAATGTATGCAAGGAATCATGGCAATATTTAAAAGTAACAATGATTCAGCCACCATGCAAACAGCCACAAGGCCTCAAATTTTAATTTTCTACCTATTCTTTACTTTCGGCAGGTTTAGATTCCTCCTTCGAGGGTGGAGGCATTACCGCCTGCTTGATAGATGATGCCAAAGAGACAGCCATATCGGTTAACTCAGAAAAGTCTTTAGGGAAAGACAATTCAGGGAATTTCACCTCCAGTTGAGGATCACCGGGTTTCACTGACGAATTTAGAAAAAAATATTATTAAACCTAAAACCTAAATAAATTTTTAGATACCGTCCCTATTCTGAATATAAAAAGCAGGTACAATATCTTTTTTCAAAATAAGCTTTATTTTTTAAATAAAAATGCCTATGCCGTTCAAATGAGAATAGGATTGACCCGGCGCCATGTTGTGACGTCATAGCTGTCAATTCGAACAATTTTAGTAGGGTCACCAAAACAAGATATTTTTATAATATAACTAGCTGACCCGGCAAACGTTGTTTTGCCATACTATAAAAAAAAGTATGAAAAATAGATGTTGGCCGATTCTCAGACCTACTGAATATGTATGCAAAATTTGAGAAGAATCGGTCAGGCCGTTTCGGAGGAGTACGGTAACTAACACTGTGACACGTGAATTTTATATATTAGACTAGCTGACCCGGCAAACGTTGTTTTGCAATACTAAAAAAAAAAATTTGAAAAATAGATGTTGGCCGATTCTCAGACCTACTGAATATGCATGTAAAATTTCATAAAAATCGGTCAAGCCGTTACCCAGACATTTATGGATATCACACAAATGATTGTCCCAAGCGGGAATCGAACCCGCGACCTTGTGATCGGCAGTCCATTACATGAACCACCACGCCACGAAGCCCGTCATTTTTAGGGTTCCGTACCCAAAGGGTAAAAACGGGACCCTATTACTGAGACTTCGCTGTCCGTCCGTCCGTCCGTCCGTCCGTCCGTCCGTCCGTCCGTCCGTCCGTCCGTCTGTCACCAGGCTGTATCTCAAGAACGGTGATAGCTAGAGAGTTGAAATTTTCACAGATGATGTATTTCTATTGCCGCTATAACAACAAATACTAAAAATAAAATAAAATAAATATTTAAGGGGGGCTCCCATACAACAAACATGATTTTTAGGGTTCCGTACCCAGTATCTCAAGAACGGTGATAGCTAGACAGTTGAAATTTTCACAGATGATGTATTTCTATTGCCGCTATAACAACAAATACTAAAAATAAAATAAAATAAATATTTAAGGGGGGCTCCCATACAACAAACATGATTTTTTTACCGTTTCTTGCTCGATACTAATAACGTTGCCTTATGTTGCATAGATAATGGTACGGAACCCTTCGTGCGCGAGTCCGACTCGCACTTGACCAATTATTTATAATTAAATTAAATATTAGATTAATTTATCACTTTATCGTCATCGTTTACTCATATTCGAGCCGTTAGCGTAGTACACAAGCGTTTCTTTTTTAATAATAATATGACCTATACAATAAATAATTCAAGACATTTTTTCTCTAAAAATAAGTGAAATTAGATAAAACCAAAAAATACATTATTATTACACAATTGAGGTTTCGTTGTTCACTGTACTTTTTCAATCAATTTTGACAGATAGAGGTCATTGCCAATCCTATTCTCATTTGAAACGCATAGTACTTGTCTTATTTCGTAGAAGATTAAGTATTTAACTGTTTAGTATTCTAGCAATGAAGTTGTCTTGCCTTTTTAAACATTTATATAGACTTTTTGAATTAGATACAGTAACGGGTTGCGAAATTGCGCAACTGCCAGTTTCATTAGTTGTTTTTAGGGTTCCGTACCCAAAGGGTAAAAACGGAAACCCTATTACTGAGACTTCGCTGTCCGTCCGTCCGTCTGTCACCAGGCTGTATCTCAAGAACGGTGATAGCTAGACAGTTGAAATTTTCACAGTTGATGTATTTCTATTGCCGCTATAACAACAAATACTAAAAATAAAATAAAATAAATATTTAAGGGGGGCTCCCATACAAAAAACTGATTTTTTTTACCGTTTCTTGCTCGATACTAATAACGTTGCCTTATGTTGCATAGATAATAGTACGGAACCCTTCGTGCGCGAGTCCCACTCGCACTTGACCAATTTTTTATGATATTATGATAATTACCTCCGTAAAAGAAGTTGTAGGCGATATTAATGTACTGTTTAGCTAGGGCGGAGTTGCTCTTCAAAAAGTCTGTGGTTTCTTCTGGGAAACAAACCAAACCCATCGCCGTCGTACCAGCACTGGCGTATATAACACGCTGAAATGCAGATTGAATGTAATATACACGTAGGAGACATATTATTATTTATTCCTGTAGTCATATTATTTGACAAATACGTAATATCCAAATTTTTTTACCTTACCACATGCAATCCACTAAGAACAACCGGCGTAAGAAACTCAGCAGAGCCATTTTAATTTAATTACAATAATTAGACAATCATTTTTAATTTTAGAAGTTCTCTATTAGCCCTAAGAATATTCTACTTGTATCTTCTTACCCTGATAATGCCACCTCTTAATCCAAATATGAAACCAGTGACACCACCCATTGCCACTGCACCATATCGTACTTCTTTGTTTTCTTCTTCTCGTAAATATTTCATAATCCCTACAAAAATAATATTAATCGCATTTAAAATTATTGAAATATTTTCCTAGTAAAACATAACAGGCCTCTATGTCTAGTGGTTCACGTGACTTTTATTCAGAGGATATTGTGCAAAATGTCCATGAATATTTATTTATTTCTGGGAATAATATCAAAAGTATACTCCTATACTTATTGATGTAATAAAAGATATATACAGCAGTAAAATTAATATTATAAATCAGTCTTACAATCAGTCCTGTCCTGGAAGTCATGGTAGTGTTCTTCAACAGAGTTCTTCACAAAATTTGTGTGTTCCACAGCAATTTGTACTTGCTCCCGTACTGCACTTACTGGTGTTAACAATAAGGATTTAACATACCCAGGACTTTCTGGTTTACTCTTTGATTTTATGTACCTATAAATTACGGTGATAGTAAATATTTTTGAGCATTGATTGACAACAGCATAAAATATATTTTTATTTATTTGTCTTTTTAAGGACTTTGTACACTTATGAAACTTTACTTTTATTAAAGGCTAGCAATTGAGAACCAGTTTACAGACTTACAGTGCTAATACAAGATAATTTTGAAGGATCAGCTGTTGAAAAATTTGTACAGAATACATACTCTGCATATTCCGCGTGTGGGGCATCGTATATTGGAAGCTCCGAGGGCCTCATGGGGGTAGGTTTCGTAGGGCCATCGTGCATTACGGGCTCCTCTTTAATAGGAGTCGCAGCACCTACAACTGGCATCAAGGCAGCAACTCCAATTGAACCTAATACTACCTTTCGCAGCATCTTTATTAAAAACCAAACAAATTTACGATTAGTTGCAGGGATAGTATTTATTTAGTGAAAGTTTAAAAGAATTTACCTCTAATGAGATGTATAACCACTGCAAAAATTACATAAATTTATTTTATCTACGATCATCAGCTGCTGATGACAGTAATGACAGCTGATTGATGACAACCGTGTGACAGTTGCACTTGCCTTCATAGATTAAGTATTGGTACCATAGACAAAACTATACTCGGTATAGGAAAGTTGCACTGCTGCTTGGTTTTATAACCAAACTTAAAAAGTTTCTGTACTAAAATAACAAGAACTAATAAAATTTATAGCAAATAAAATCAATACTAGCTTCCATAGACAAAAAAGCACTTTAAGATGTTTACAAATTAATTATTAACTGATTCTGATCAGGAGTTTAAAAATCTTATAAACTACCTGCATCTATAACTAAAAAAAAAACTATAATTATATTAATCTAAAACCATTCTATTCGAAAAAAAGCGCGGGAAACTTCAATTCGGGCGGTCGTGTTTTGGTGTTTCGTGTTTTTAAAATTTAATATTTCGGTTTCAGGATCTTGTTTCACTTAATATTTTTGTTGTATAGTGTGTATATATATACCTAGTCTTCGTAGTTGTAGTACATCTCTTAGGTAAGTGATAGATTGTAAGTTTATTTTTATGACAATATGGATCCACCAATAGATCCCGGTGGGACAATTGGTGAAGTCGCACATTACGTCACAATTTCGAACAATTAAAATAAAAATACCAGAAACAACTGTATATCTTCGTATATTTTCTCTTAATACAATACCTTAAGACTATCTTATCCTTATATAAACACTATGTAGGTACTTATACTACTGTGACTACGACTATTATCTAGAATATTATAATTCGTTGAGAGACAATGTCGACTTGATGTCGACTGAGCCTGCCGGCCAGATATTGTACGTTTTATACCATCATTCCCCCGCCAGAAAACACTGATGGAGTCATAGTGTTGCTACTCTGTAGATACAGTTTACGTTAAAATACAAACATTTAATTGGCATGGTGTTGCCAATGTGTAAAATAATTTAGGCCGAATATAAACATAATTCTGAAAAACCCTACATTCGTCCGTCCTGACGCTGTGTATGCCCTCATACACACCTAAAATCTAAACTTTTAAACCCTACATTAGGCTGAAAAAAAAAAAAAATAAGGACAAACATAACTTGCCAGTTTTAAAATTATGGTTTTAGTTCAATATAATAATATATCTAATGTACTGGTTTGTAAACATTTTAAGTAGGCTATACAACTTTCAAGATACCTATACAAGTACATTTGTTTTATTATTTTGTAAAGTAAGTAAACAAGTATAATGTAAGTTAATAAACAGTAAACAACAAAAACATTAAAATTTAGACATTTAACATATAAAATTACAAACAAACTATTTATCACAAGAAAATCAAATCAGGATTTGAAAATAACAATCATACCTGGCGTTTAGGGAAAATAAATGAAATATAATTAAGAATCTTACACACAAACTATTTAAAACTACCACAAGTTAGTAAACACAGATTACTTAGAGAATTAAGAAAATAAATAAAAAATTAATACATTTTTTTGTCTATCACTTCTCATGCCTAGTCAGATTTTATAATAGTAAATAAGCAAACCATTAAATTTTGATCTTGTATCTTACGACTCGCATTCAGGTTGTGAACCAATCAATTCTCACCTTAAATACCTACTGCAATTTCTACTGGTGTTGTGAACCAATCACTTCTCACAACCCAGCCTAAAGTTTTCTAGATTTTGCCATGGACGTGAACCAATCAATTCTCACGCCTGTCCCTCAATGATGCGACATCTACTGGTGTTGTGAACCAATCACTTCTCACAACCCAGCCTAAAGTTTTGTAGATTTTGCCATGGACGTGAACCAATCAATTCTCACGCCTGGCCCTCAATGATGCGACATCTACTGGTGTTGTGAACCAATCACTTCTCACAACCCAGCCTAAAGTTTTCTAGATTTTGCCATGGACGTGAACCAATCAATTCTCACGCCTGGCCCTCAATGATGCGACATCTACTGGTGTTGTGAACCAATCACTTCTCACAACCCAGCTTCAAGTTTCAAGATTTTGCCGTGGACGTGAACCAATCAGTTCTCACGCCTGGCCTGCAACAACGAGAAAAAACAAACACTGTACCGTATTTTGAGTTATGGTTACACTAAAACTTTTTATTCTATTCACTGTAGTCACTATGTTCGGATCCCGAATTATACTCATCTCCCCAATTGCAGTGCAGCAATATGTACCCAGGGTAGCATACGATCAGCAGCTACAGTTGTAATTCGCTTGTTTGTGTTATTACTAAAACCAGGAATGGATGATATTTTGTATCTATCTTGACCTAAAACTTTAACGACACGGAAAGGTCCTATGTATGAAGGCAAAAGCTTTTTACTCTTCCCGTCGTTATTGAATGTGACCTTAGTAATTTTAACCAGGTCGCCCTTTTTGTAAACCCTAGCAGGACATTTATCTCTGTCGTAGCGTTGCTTTTTTCTTTCTTGTTCTTTGTCTATTCTTTCCTTAACCTCAGTTCGTACAATAAACACATCAATATCTTCCCTGGTGGCGTCCGTGATCTCGTTTAGAGCTGAATTAACCTCACTACTTATATATGCACCAAACATAACTTCAGACGGTCTCTTACTAGTTGTCTTTTGTACCGTATTATTAAGGCCCCATTGTATTTTCCCTATTTGATCATCCCAGTCCCCTTCGGGTCCAGATCCTCTACTAAGATTTGTTTAATTCGTTCTAATTCAGAATCTCCTATCTGTAGGGTAATCTTCAATAATCGGGTATTAGGGTATATATATATGATAGGGTAATCTTCACTATTTATAATCATTACCTGCGATGGTTTCAAAGAGAAATCAACATCAGAATCATCTGGAACCGAATTTCGAGATAAAGCGTCTACATGAGCCATCTTATTGCCTGGTCTGTATTCAATGGAACAAGTGAATTCTTGTAATAGCAACCATCATCGTGCTATTCTAGGTATAAGGTCACGTTTCATAAAGGTTGATCGTAACGCACTGCAGTCTGTTACTATTTTAAATTCCCTTCCCAGTAAAAATACCCTAAACTTCTCCAATGAGCGAATGACTGCTAACGTTTCTAATTCATACGAGTGATAATACTTCTCCTCCGGTGATGTATGTCTACTGCAATATGCTACAGGTCGGAGAGAGCCATTCTTACATCGTTGTAGAAGCATGCCACCGACTCCATCTTTACAAGCGTCTGTTCAGTCTTCAGGTATATTTAACGACTCTGTAATTCCTGGCTACTGTATAATTAACCTATGAATAACCTCTACCCTTTTGCCTCTACCAATAATAGTGTCCCTTTTTATTTTTACAGGAACTGAACATAGATGAACTAGGATATCTAAACACCCACCCTTAACCTGATACACACCACCGGACAACACTAGTTCCTGACCTTGACTACCCTTGACATTGTTATTTAACAATAAACAACCGTTAAATTCAGAGCTAGTTCTAGCTAGTATAAATACAGGTCCATGAATTTCCACATCAGCAACAACCCTAACATCTCCAGTTTTTAAACTGCCGTATCCAGGATCTATGGCTGGTAATTCAGTCTCTATTCTTCGAAATTGTAATGTTTCAGAATCCTTGTAGACGATGAGCCATATGTGGCTGCTCTGTATAAGATTGACCTATTAGAATTGGCATACCCAAGGGATTGTTCTCTACGACTCTGCACGCCACCCTAGCGCCCACTCCGTCTACTTCTATATCTAATAACAAAGAACCTAGAGACTGGACGGCCTCAAAACCATTCATTGTTGATGGGATTTCATCATGTCTTAGTTTTAAGTTTGTAATTAGAGACTTCCTAACCAAAGTTACCTCACTACCGAAATCAATAAAAGCTCTTACGGACATTTCATTAACTTTTACAGATTTTAAATATTTTGCGTTAGTACTGGCAATACACATTATCTCGTTCGGTAAGTCTTTCCCTCAAATACTAACAGATTTCACGTTTAACGCACAATCGTTGTCATTATGTCCAACCTTATGGCATTTAGAGCATTTGATTAACGGTTTGGGTCCCATCTCAGGTAAGGGTGACCGCGTTCCTTGCAATTATAACAGAATACAGTGTTCTGAGCTTGATGAGATCTATTCTGAGCAGGCCTTGAATTATAATGACCATGTGAATTATTTTTATTAAAACTGTGATCGGAAGAGTGGACGTCCTTATTGCTCCTGAGAAACTGCAGAAGCTGATCAGCGGCCGTATTATGAGCTCTTATTCCCACGCCGTTTACGCCGTGAATGGAACGGCCTAGCAAATTCGTATTACGAGTATATTATTGACAGCGAATCAGTGGTCACGTGACTTCAGACTGATATTGGCCCGACTTTTGTTTCACTGGCTGGCGTTAAGTGTATTACGAGCGCAAATTTGACACGTAGTTGATCGTTTTAACTATCTAGAAGTGACAAGTAAATCCATTCAATAGAAGCTGCTACATTGTTACGTATAATAAATTGTTTTGGTTTATTTAGAATTAAAATAACTATTATCTACAACTACATATTAACGATGGGTGATGAATTGGAGGTGTTTGAATTTTCGGAGAGCGACGATGATGAACAAAACACTAGTCGAATGCGAAATAAGTTAAATATAAAAAAAATAATATTAATATATTATTAAAATAATTATTCATTACATTAACATCGCCATGTGAATTAAAGTTACTTTCATGCGATTCATCAAACAAAAAATTTTTTTTTTTTTTTTAAAACTTCAATGTCCGATCTAGGATAATGAAAAACTAAGCCTATGTTCCCGCTATATCAGCTGACAGTTCAAGTGACGGGTATCGTTCCAAAACTAAATCCCAAAACATAGATGAATTATATAAAATAATAAAATCTAAACATAAAAATAGATAATAGTATTACCGTTCTTTTCTTTTATATAGTGGTCTAAGTAACTTGTGTTTAGCAAATATATTATATTTTGTATGTAAAATATAACCGTAACTAGCCGATAAACACAATTGTTTCCGAATGACTATCAAAAAGCTTTACACGGCCATAGACACTTAATCCATTCAAAAGTCGGCTAGTTTTATGTATGTCATAATACGAAATAAAAGTCAGGCAGTTTGCCGCCGTCAACAGAATCGCCTGGAAATTGCATGATATTTTGAAAGCTCATAATACGCCCGCTAGCTAAGAACAATAAAGTGCCAACGCGCTTGACTTCATTGTCCTAATAAATACCGTGTATTGTACAATCAACAGCACGTTTTCCCGCAATATCACATGAGTTAGCAATGCTACTTTTTCATAATAATAAACGTCTATTGGTTCTCCAAACCTACTTTTTCTTTTTAACATATCTTCCAGTATTTGGCCATAGTTTTGTTCGCAAGGAAAAACGCTAATCAATTTTATTTTTCATTCGTCCCATGTATGCAAAATTGTATTTAATCCTTCGTACCAAACTTTGGCCAAACCTTGGAGTTTTTGCATAGCAAAATGTGTAGTGGTCTTGTCATCCCATCCATATACAGTAGCGCATTCATTAACCTTACGTAACCAGACACCCATACGCCGATTTTTAACAGCTGGATCAAGATTAGGAAGTAAAATTCAATATTTTTAGTTGTGGAAGGCGGAGATGCAAGGCCACTTTTTAGAGAATTTACAAAATTCATAACGTCCTGAATAGAAAAAGAAGTAGTACGTGACCTTTTCTCTTGCAATCTGGAGTGATTGTGTCGCTCTTCGTTATTCTGCTCCTCTCTCCACCCACGTTTGCATCGGCGGTGCTCATAGTCACGGCTGTGGCTACGGCTGCCGCGATGCACCAGCTGATCTCGGCTGGAACCGCACCGGCCGATCCTCCGCCCACGAGACGAAGTCCTGGCAGTATGTACCTGCTCTTGATCTTGGTGCAGCTCCTGCTCCATGGCTTGTAGTCGTTCTCGTTCTCTCTCTAGTTCTAGCTCCCTGTCCCGAATATTTGAACTACGCGTATCCTTTCGCAACGCGCTGCGGCTTCGAGTCGGACTACGAGTGTGGTCGCGATGATCACCCGGAGAACGACACATGTCATGAGGATGAGACTCCTTTCCGACTGGCGTTGTCAGGCGTCATCGGCTTTCAGATCGAACCCGTGCTCTTATTTGGTCGAAGTTTCTATCCATAATTTTGGTTCCTGAATTGAATAAAATTACGGGCATCAATGTTCAATATTATATAAAAAAAATAATTAAACAGGAGTCAACACAAAAATGTACAGTTGCTGTCAGAGAGAGATAAAATCGCAATTAAATTTCCTATTATGGCAATTAAAAATTAAGTTTAATTCTACAGATAAAGCTACTTCTTGATTAAAAACAATAAAAACAAAGAAAGCTATTAAGACTAGCCAAAGCTAAATAATAGTTAGTAATATGTCTTCTATTAATATTACCTACCCTCTACGCACTGCCGTATCATCGAAGAGTGCTCCAACCAAATAAAACAATGCGCACAGGATAGGCCAACGGTCTAGTATGCTATAGCTGTCGAGGAGTACTCTACCGTACCTAGAGTACCTATCCAAACCTATTAATAATTTCATATAATTTTATAATTATACCCTCAACGCACGGTCGTACTATCGGAGAGTGCCCCGACCAAATAAAACCGCGTGCCAAGAGTAATGTCTAGTATATTATCACTATCAGAGAGTACCCTGACGAAGTGATAACAGACCATAGATACATAAAATACATAAAAAGAAAAATCAATCTATTAAAGATTTCGTATAACTTTATAGTAATACCCTCAACGCACAGCCGTATTATCGGAGAGTGCCCCGACCGAATAAAACCGTGTGCCAAGAGTAATGTCTAGTATATTATCACTATCAGGGAGTACCCTGACCAAGTGATAACAGACCATAGATACATAAAATAAATAAAAAAATCAGTCTATTAATGATTTCATATAACTTTATAGTAATACCCTCAACGCACAGCCGTATTATCGGAGAGTGCCCCGACCGAATAAAACAGTGCGTCAAGACTAATGTCTAGTATGCTATCACTATCAGGGAGTAGCCCGATCAAGCGGTAGCAAATCATAAATTTATATGAAACAAGGCTAGGCGACAGTTATTTTTCATATAATACTTAAATATAATATAGTTAAAATATACATATTAACCACTTTAAAGACAATAAGTACGAAATTTTACATTACCTTCGATCCCACTTCTGAAGTAAAATAAAAATACCAGAAACAACTGTATATCTTCGTATATTTTCTCTTAATACAATACCTTAAGACTATCTTATCCTTATATAAACACTATGTAGGTACTTATACTACTGTGACTACGACTATTATCTAGAATATTATAATTCGTTGAGAGACAATGTCGACTTGATGTCGACTGAGCCTGCCGGCCAGATATTGTACGTTTTATACCATCATTCCCCCGCCAGAAAACACTGATGGAGTCATAGTGTTGCTACTCTGTAGATACAGTTTACGTTAAAATACAAACATTTAATTGGCATGGTGTTGCCAATGTGTAAAATAATTTAGGCCGAATATAAACATAATTCTGAAAAACCCTACACAATGATACTACTGCCGATACAGATAGTTCGGTAAGCCTAGGACATATTTCAAAACGTAAACGATTGTCAGATCGTCTCTCAATGTGCAAACATTGTAATAAAAGGAGGCGAAAAAATGGCGCCAAAAGAGAGACCGATTGTGTATGCGGCCAAGAAATGGACATTTGCAATACCGAAACCCCGGTTCTCAACCCTGTAAATATTTTACCAAATTCTCAAACAAATTCTACTGAGATCCCTTCACAGTCACCAGCATCTGTAGCACGATTACTATATAACGATTCAGATATTGCTCCTTTCGCTGTGCACATTCAGAAAGAATTTGAAGCTAATGATAATACCTACGTTAATATTGTTACTTTCGGGCGCTTCTTAAAAAGAAATTCTTATAAAAACATAGTGAACGGAAGCCTCAAAAAAATAGGTAGAAATAAGATGTCCATTGAATTTTCTAATTATAATGATGCCAATTTGTTCATTAATAGTTCACAATTAAAAAGTGAAAAATATAAAGCTTTCATACCATCATTTTCCGTCACCCGTATGGGCGTCGTAAAAGGCGTCCCCGTAGAATGGACAGACACTGAAGTGCTAGAGAATATATCAGTTCCCACTGGATCTGGTCCAGTTATTAAGTTAAGACGGATTAAAAGAAAAGTAACAACAGATAATAATGTAAATTATGTAAATACACAAACAGTTATTCTTACCTTTGACGGCCAAATCTTACCTAAACGCATATACATGTGTTATACTGCCCTTTCTGTCGAGTTATATATTTATCCCACAATACAATGCTACAATTGTTGTAGGTTTGGCCATGTTAAAAACTTATGTAGATCAAAGCCTAGGTGTTTCAAGTGTGGTCAAGGTCATATTGGGGACTCCTGCACTGAGCCAGAAGATTCGTTAGTATGCTGTTTATGTAAAGGTTCCCATGAGGCCATAAGCAAAAAGTGTCTTGAGTATGAAAGGCAAAGAGCAATTAAGGACTCCATGGCTAAGTGCTGCATTTCATATGCCGAAGCATGTAAAAAACACCCTACTATTACAAGACATTCTTATGCAGAGGCTTTAATGTTTTCTCAAAATACACCACACACCTTACCTTCACCACACCCAACACAAAATACAGTAAAGATTAACCAAAATAAAACATCATCATACACTAAAACAGTATTTATTAAACCTCACTCTCCAAAGCCATCTGCCTCCAAGGGCTATGATCAAAAAGCTCATCAAGAGCTTGTCAAAGGTTACAATAATCCTCTACCTAACAATGGATGTGCTCTTATTGAAAAGTTAGATTTAGCGAACACACCAGTAAAAGATTTAATTATGGCTCTATTACATTCTTTGTCACAAGTTGATTTTGTTTCACCGTCCAACGCTGCTTCATCTGTAGAGACAGTTGTAAATAATGTAAATAAAAATGGATTGTGCAGCCAAGGTGGTACAATGGAATTGTCGCAGCATAATTCCTAAGAAATCTGAAATTTTTTCTATTATTAATAAGTATAAACCTTATATTATAAGTCTTCAAGAGACATGGCTTAAACCGGATTCCTTATTTAAGGTTCCGGGTTATGCCTGTCTCAGAGAAGACCGTTCGGATGGGTATGGTGGTGTTGCATTATTAATTCAACACCCTCATTCCTATTCTTATATCCCTTTTCCGGCTCATAATAGAGATTTCTCTATTATAGCAGCCACTGTAAATAATATTTGTTTTGTTTCTGTATATATTCCTAGACCTAGTTCTGATATTTTTATTGAAATTGTAAATATTTTATCCCTTCTTCCTAAACCTTTTGTGCTAATGGGTGATTTAAACTCTCAACATCCATGTTGGGGTGGACACTCTAACATCTACGGCTCTTCTATTCTTAATTTAGTGGACATATATGATCTATGTATTCTTAATACTGGCTCTGCAACTCGGCGCACATCGCCTAGTGAAAGAGTTAGTGCCCCAGACTTGACCTTATGTTCTTCGAAGCTTGCCTCTACTTTAACTTGGGAAGTACTTACTTCAACATACGGGAGTGACCATTTTCCTGTAATGATTACCTTTCCTTTCAACAATAAATTATCTTATAATCGTCAGCCGCGTTTTAAATACAGAATAAATAATGTAGACTGGTCTGCATATAGAGAACGTTTAGATTCTACACTGGGTAACCTTCCTGAAATCACTGTAGACAACGAGCAGTCCTGTGCTGATGCCTTTTCGAAAGCCCTAACTGACACCGCCGATACACTTTTTCCAATAAAAAAAGCACCTGAAAACAGATTAAGATCCCCTCCATGGTGGGACAAAGAATGCACAGATGCCATAAAGCATAGAAAAAAAATGGAGGTGCTTTACAGTCAAAATTCTACCGAAGAAAATTTTGACACATTAATTAAAGTTATTTCAGATACACGCAAATTGTTTAAAAGAAAGAAATTTGAAAGCTGGCGATCTTTTTGTTTAAATATTTCTCCTGATGTTCCGTTGACGAAAGTGTGGAGCAATATTAGAAGATTTAGATCAGCCTTTACAGATAGCGTTTCTAAATGTCTTCCTCATTCTATAAATAACCAATTTCTTGATAAACTGTGCCCGCCATATGTCCCAGAAAACTCTGATTCTCAACATTTTCCTCTATTTCCTTCTATATCACACACTGATCATATTTCTGGTTGCTTTACTTTTGAGGAACTTAAAGGAGTTTTATCCAAACTAAAGGATTCGTCACCTGGGATAGATGGAATACCATACTCTTTCCTTAAAAACCTAAGTGAGTCCTATTTAATGTACTTTTTAAACCTTATTAACTCAATTATGATAAGTGGTAATATTCCTCTATCTTGGAAATCTCAGATTGTTTTACCAATTCTGAAACCAAACAAATCTTCTAGCGACGCAAACTCTTATCGTCCTATTGCTCTGTCCTCGGTAGTCTTAAAAATTGCTGAACATTTAGTGAAAAATCGATTGGAGTGGTATATAGAGCACAATAGGCTACTGAGTGACTCTCAGTATGGCTTTAGAAGAGGAAAGAGCACAATTGACAACATCAGCATTTTAGTAACTGACATCAGATTGGCTTTCTCTGAGAACAAATCTGTTGTTGCGGCATTTTTAGACGTCAATTCAGCCTACGACAATGTTATATTATCTATTCTCAAAAATAAACTGGATATTTTGAACATTCCTACAATTCTTTCAAATTTCATATTGAATATTTTATATGAGAGACATATTTACCTGGATTTCAGTGGAGAATGTAGATACGTATGGAAAGGTTTGCCCCAGGGGTCTGTAATTAGTCCTATATTATACAATATCTACACTTGTGATCTAGAATCTAGCTTAAACAATAAGGCAAGGGTACTCCAATATGCAGATGACCTTCTTTTGTATATATCTGACTATTCTGTTAATAACGCATGTTCTTCTTTAACCTCCTCCCTTAATCTACTTCATGGCTGGCTCAATGACAATGGTCTTGAGTTATCTCCATCTAAAAGCACAGTTGTCCTTTTTTCACGAATGAGTTTTCCTCCTCCAGTATTTGTATATTACAATGAAAATCACCTTCCCGTAGAATCATCTGTAAAATTTTTAGGCGTAGTTTTAGATAGTAAATTAACCGGTGTACCTCACTGTGACTATATTGTCGCTAAATGCGAAAAGCGTTTAAATATTTTACGATGTCTGTCAGGAGTTTGGTGGGGTGCCCATCCATTTTGTCTGAAGTTACTTTATAATGCCCTCATAAGAAGTATTTTAGATTATGGTACCTTCTTGTTAGAACCGGGTAATAAAACAGCTTTTAAAAAACTAGATATTATTCAGGCTAAAGCTTTGAGGATTGTACTGGGAGCTATGAAATCTAGCCCCATTATTGCTTTGCAAGTTGAGTCTGTAGATCCACCGCTTTCACTACGACGGCAATATATTTGCGATAGATATTTATTCCGGGCGTTACAATTTTCAAAACATCCGTTACACTCACAACTTCCACTTCTCCTTGACTACACGAACTCCGATGGTTATTGGACTCATAAGTCTCCACCACGCCTTATCGAAAGCTATAAGAGATTTTTAGCTCTGAAAGCTCCGATATATAAAACAGCGTCATATCCACTTTTTAGAAATAGTTACGAATCTTTAGTTTACTCCCCAGATATATTTCTCAATACAGGACTGCAGAAAAATGAATGTGGCATAAAATTTTCATTCAATAGTATTTTGAGTAAAAAATGGAATAACTGGCATTACATCTATACTGATGCTTCAAAACATTCCACCTTAGGCATAGTGGGCATTGGGGTATACCACCAACAATACAATATAGTCCAGAAAGTCAAGATGCCACCAGAGTGTTCAGTTTTTACGGGTGAATGCTTTGCCATTTATAAAGCTATAGAGTATATTAAATTATTAAAATTAAATAAATGTGTAATTTTCTCAGATTCCAAGAGCGCCTTGCAGGCTATTGGAAGCGCTCCTTTTTGTAAATCGTCTATCCATCCGGTAGTTATGTTAATCAGACAACTTCTTTTTGATTGTGCACAATGTGAAATTGAAGTCTGTTTTACACGGATTCCTGGGCACAGCAATATCTTAGGTAATGCTAGAGCCGACACACTTGCTGCTGAGGCTGTTCACTGTGGTGACATAACGCCATTTTTTAATTTCTCTCAAGACATTGTTAATCTTGCAGCAGATTTCCTACGGAGGTCCTGGGGTTCTTCTTGGAAGGATAACAGCATCTCCCAAGGAAAATACTATAAAGTGATTCAACCCGAAATTCCGTTAAAACCGTGGTTCTATAAATTTTATTTTGAAAAAACTTATACTAGCTGTCTCATTCGCATGCGATTGGGACATGCGGCTTACCCTACTCATCTGGCACGACTACGTATTATTGATTGTGATACATGTGATTGTGGTGAATCAGACGCTGATTTAAATCACATTTTCTTTTCTTGCTCCTTTCATGACCATGAACAATTCCTTCAGTCTTTACTATCAATTGGTGTTCCTTTTCCTACTTCTGTTCCTGTACTATTATCCTCTAAAGACTTTAAAATATATAGTTGTATTGTAGTTTTTATGTCTATAAATAACATTCGTTTATGATATGTAAATATTTATTTTAATACTATTTAAAACCTGATCCTGTCCAATTTAATTTCCTAATACAAAATTCCGATATCGTTTCCTTTTTATTATTTACTATAAGTTTCTCCGTTTTGTCTTTGGCAATGCGCAAATAGCGTCTAGCCATTTAAAAAAAAAAAAAAAAAAAACCATTCTATTCTTCTTTACTTCATTCATTTCATTAGTCTTCAAACCAAACTGACAGCCATTATGTCATTAGTATACAAGGAGTCCGAACGGTATAGGCTTTTCCATAATATTTCGTGTACACAATAATCAACCCAGATCATAGTTCTATTTTCTGCCACTGGCTGCGCAAGTATTCAGGACGTACCGATGCTAGTATAGAATATCAGAATATCTCTTGACCTTCTCTGTATTGTTGAGTTTAAAGCACTCGAAAAATTTCCTAAAACTTATATTTATATCCACGTTTCTCAGAATATTTTTTTCCACAAGTGTCAATAGTTCAAACGAGTACTTCTTGAAAAATGGCGCACTCTACCGGCAGAAATCTGTCCCTTAAATTGAGACCATTCGTTCAACATTACGTTCGGACTCCTTGTATCTATACTTCGTGGTCATTACCATCAAAACTGTCATGCATTGCCTCTACAATTTCAGTTTTCCTCTATTGCCTTTTGCCTTCTGTCTGTCACTGTCTATTGCGATTAGGTAGGTACCTTAATACCTATCTCTTCAAAATTTCTTTCATCGGTCTTCTATTGTGTAGAACTGTGATTTTTGTGAACCTTCTAAATGTAGTGTAAAGTACTGTAAAGACTTGAAAGCTCCAAGATATAAGTAAAATTAGATTTACTGATAAGAACTTCGTTCAAAAACGATCCTGGGAAGAGCAGTGTTTTATTTAATCACTATACAATTCATTGCTTGAACCTCAGGCTTGAACAAATAAATGTGATCGTGAGTACGATTTCTGATTTTCAGAATCAATATTTTTCTCTGTGTTACGTTAAAATTTTTGTTGTTAAAGATGTCTGAGGTAATAAGTGGTCGGGTGTCTAAGCATAGGAGGGATCGTCGCATTAAAAATAGTTCAGGTATGAAGATTAACTACGGAACGGGCCGCATGACGGTACGCGCTTAAAAAGCCTTGGAGTTTTGAATTTAGAGTAGTGTTTTGCTTGGTAGAAATACATTATAACTGGCTAGTTCCCATTCGCTTCCTATTCATGTCATAAACTATTTGTACAGGGTCATTTGAAGAGAAATTTAAACTTAGAATGACAGAAAAAGCCCTTTTACTAATTGTAATTTACTTATGGTACATATAAGTGATATTTTGTCTATTTCTTACCACTCTTATTGAAGAGAAATACTGATAATTGATCTTATAGGCTGTGGGTAAGCTCTACATAATCATTTATCTTTAATGAACATAAAAGTTTAAAATTATGTACTCCTTTCATGTATTCTTGAATTTCCAAACTTGAGAGTACCACATAAATAAGACAACAGTTTTAGTAGCTTTTATATCTAGTATCAAATTTTAAATAGGTATGTTAATAGTAAATGAAACATTATTATTCAATTGGTAATTTTCATAAAATTACCTCAGATTTTTCAAAAACATAATTGATAAACTTTTGTCTAATTAATTTTTTATTTTGCTAAGACAAGAAATTGGTCTTGTGTTTCTCAAAGTTTACATTAGAGGCCCCCTCTGTAAATTAAACTGTACTACAGTTTAATTAAATAACAACTTACACTAAGATTATTATTAACATATTTATATTTTAGGTTTCTTATAGTGATTCTCTTTTCTTGGAGATAAATAATTATAAAAGACTTATACACACAGTATTCAATATTTCAAGCCAGGATAGCATTAGTTAAATAATTAAAAGGGAGCAGTTAATTTTCAATTTTATAAAGCCTATTAAAGCAGAACTACTTATTCATTGTATAAGGAATAAAAAATAAATAAAAAAAAACTTGAGCTATCAGTAGTGGGCACTAACATTTTACAATAACCATAAAGTTTGGTTTGCTTTAACAGCTACTTGATTCTGAATACTAACATACAACTTGTGTCGATCCAGGACAATGAGGTGCATGTGTTTAGAGTGACATTCACTTAGAAACAACTTGGGACGTGTCTACTTAACAGCGACCGAAGATTATTGGGATGAAATGGTACATACTATTGCATATTATTTATGTACTAAACATTTATATATAGTTATGGCTTTGTACAGTTTCAATTTTGGAGACAAAAAGATGCACAGATATTTATCAAATCTTTATTTAAGGAGCTTAATAGACATTTCCATTATGTTTCTCCATTATGTAATATCATTCTAATTTTAGCAGTATACAGGCTAAAAAACGGACTAGTTAATAACAGTTATCTACAGCTAGCTATCTAACTTGAGCTAACTTTTAACTTCCTATAATGGTGTAACCATGTCGGTTTTAACTAATAAAAAATTTAAAAAAAAAAACTTTTTGTCTCCATTACAGCTGAACATAGTACAATAATTTTCTTCTATCCTGTTGTGGTCTGAATTATGCATGTTATTTCAGAGTCTCCACTTTTTTTGCATGTTTTGTTTTATATGCACATATTTTATAACCTTATTTGATGTGTAAGATGGTTTTTTTCTGATGTTAATAGAAGTTTCTTTCAAATCAGACATGATGTTACTGTATCGGTAATTATCTAAAAGGGGATGATTGCCCCCTAAGAAGGGTGCAAATTCAATTAACAATCTGATAAAATAATTGTTTTAAAAGTCTGCACCATAGCTTAAATATTCATAGTTAAATTAAGTTGATGATATTAATAAGTCTGTTAATTAAGTTTACTCTGCCATTATGTTAATTAAATCAAGTAGGTAATTATAAAATGATTGTGATATCGTGTAACGTAATTTCTAATAGAAATATGCCATAAATCATGCTTCTATATTCTAAGATTTTTTCATTCTTAGCTCATTTTTATTCCGCCATCAGCCCTACCGGGCGTTGGTGGTGCCTTGAGCCTTGCCATGATAAGGCAAGGGTACTTACGGGTGGGGACCACTTACGGGGGCTCCACTCAAAGGGGGAGCATTGGGTCCCCCCGTCGTTCTTATGTTGAATGTTGCGTCCTTCTGCCGCGGCGGGCTTCTATATTGTCAGATATTTTCATTCTCAGTCCATAAACTTTCTACGGTTGGGCCCAGTTTTATTCCAGAATGAGACTGCTATAGACTCTATAGAGTTTAGTTTCAAGTTTTCAGTGTTTCGCAGAAGACGCCCCCTGATAAATATTTGCATATTTTACTCTTAAATTAAGGAGGCGAATCAAAATGTATTGTAAGTGCCAAGAAATAGTTACGAGATTTACGTGTCACACAGATTTTGTCTACTAAATTATTAGCTCTCGCTACTGTACTTATAGCAGTGTTAATCGGCCTTTAGCCGCCTTTCAAGCGTCCTGGGGAGGAAATTAAATCGTGACACTCTCTTTCTATAAATTAGGTACTAGCTGTTGCCCGCATCTTCCTACGCGTGGAATTCAGAAAAGTTTCTCCGTTTTTACAACATTCTTCATTGCTGCTAGGCTACTATTGAACGTAACAACACTGAAAGAATTTTAAAATCGGACAAGTGCTTCCTGATATTAACGCATTCAAACAAACAAACTCTTCAACTTTATAATATTAGTATACGATGTGAAAAAAGTCTCAATAAACACTGTCGAAATTACTTCCAAGCGAGACCTCTTTTTGTATTACTCTGTTAGTAAATGTAACAGCCTTTGTTTATCAAATAATAAACAACTTTAAAAGAAAATAATTATAGTAAAAACACATGTGACGTCATTCCTCATTGGGTATAGAAACTGCAGCTTTGAAACAGCTCTCATAATTACCATAACAATGGTGTTGATGAATTATAATAATAGTAATGAGTATTACGAATGTACATCACGGTTTTAAATAAGAATACTTGTTGTTTTAAATGTTTACTTTAAACTTGTTGGAGTTACGTTATTTACAATGAAATTACCAGTTCTTTTAAATTTTCTCTTAGAAGATTAAATTTGTGGAAAGATAACTCTTTATTTGTATACCATTACATTTAATTATTTACAGTCTGAAAGTATTAGGTAGGCAAAATTGCTGGAATAGAAAACCCGATTCTTTTCAGACAGGGATCAATAAACCAGGCTGAGTTTCACCTGTAAGAGACCCCGTGCATTTTAGAATAATGGGGGCCTCTATCAGTAAACTATCGGTTATAATTTTGTAATGAAGTAACGCATAAGGTCTCTAATAATCGCCAGGCTCTAGTCTTTTGCTCATTGGAAATCACCGGCCTGATCATAAATGTTGACATCGTAGTAGCGAGTCCTAAAATACAGAATATTCACGATAACAAAATAGGGAAATATCGTACAACAAATATAATTAATTATTCTAAAGGCCTAATGCCTAATATCAATCTACACAGGCTACCTATACACCTACTTACTCCATAATAACAGATATTATCGCAATGAAAATTTTGTATATTCATTAAGTAATCATTTTATTTTGTGTTACCATGCTGCTATACAACAAGTAATTAAATACATAATAATTATAATGTTTGTCATGAGTTTTGTAAATACTAGCTATTTGCCATAAAATAAAAGTCGTTACTTTTATAAAAATCGCGTACATATAGGTTCATCTTATTCCCCTGCCTAAACTTTGATATTCTGTGTCCAAAACTTACTCTGGAAACATACAAAAAGTAGAGATGAATTTTCTAAATTTCGTTCTTAAATTCCATCTCGTGAAACGAAAAACAGTTTGCAAACTCTATGATTCCTAGTATTTGTAGTTTTGTCTGTGTGTTGATACAATAAACTGCTTTTTATGCAGACATTACTGAACTGCAGACGGGCAGACCCTACGCAGTAGATACATTGTCAAGATTTTTATCGATGCGTCATAAAGATTTATTATCCTATTGATACATGTGTTTGGTCCATTAGACTTGAATAGGTAGTACGTACTCTTGGAATGCATCAAAACCTTGGTCTCACTATGCCATTTCGTCAAATGATATTTAAATGATGATTTTAGACGCATCTTTTGTCCAAATAAGGTAGCACTTTTTACTGAGATGTCCTTCAGCGAGTTCGCCCCTAATATTATTTACGGGCAAATTTCTATAAATTTTCTGTTTACCTCTCGTTGATGCGTACGTGTATACACTGGAAGTAAAGTTAGGCGTGCTTATTGCTGATTTTGACAGCTCCAGGAATGTAAACATCATTAGTAGTGACAGTTCGAATTTAAAATGATTTAATGGGCTTTTCCTATGCTTTTAGAATTGGATATAATGTATAAACTCACGTATCGACATTGATTATAATACGCAAGAGTCTACTGTATCTACTTCCGAAGACCGCTTAGTCTTATTTCATTAAATTATCTGCTTCATGATTCTGAAAACATCAGCTGTGGTTTCCTAGATTCACAAATTCTGAATGGTATTTATTGCGTTAAAAGTCTGCGTTTCTTTTTAGTCCATCATCGGCTCTAAGTTAGCCCAGTTTTCTTTAACAGCAAGAATTAACGTGAGGTAGTTACTGATCAGGCGTGTTGCGATAGACTTTATTTTATGGATTTGAGTTTCTTGCAGATGTAGATTTTTTTAGATTTTTACAAGCTGTTACAGCAGTCATTGATCGTAATGGAGTGCTGACACATGTATTCTTAATCCGTCACCACAAGGACTCTGCCTTGATATTGACTCAGTCATAATACGTTCTTACTTCAATATTTACACGATATAAACATCATTTTATCTCTAGCTATCTGCCATTACCATGCAATAAATAGATATACGAATTATCAGTAATTCTTAATATATGTTGCCACTGGAGAAACTTTCCACTGATAATATATTATTAACGTTTCCCTAGTTAGACTAGGGGTCGGTGTCCTGAAAATTATTTCATATAACATCCCATCATCTATTGAAGCGAAGATTAAAATAGGAAAGTTCTGGACTGCAAACCGAAAAACGCCATACTTTCCAAAATTAAAACAGGCGATAATTGAACATTTTCAGGCTTTCTTTATACAGGCACTTTCACACTTTAAAACACTTTTTAACTTAGCTATCGGAAAGTTTTAATTTTAAACAATTGATTGATTAATTTATAGAAGTCTATGTTTCAGTCTGTTATACTATTTACGGCAATTAATATTTGGCTTATCTGTTGTTATGACAGTCAGTTATAAAGCCGCCTGATTGTCGCATATCCAAAGCTACGTAAATTATTTTTGTTGCTATAGACTTCTTTACTTGGAAGACACAGACTTGGACATAATTACCCTTAGAGTATAGAAATTCAATTTATTTCCAACCCTCCAAATCTTAGATTACTTCTCTGGGATACTTGAGTCTGTAAGACCTAACAAATATCTTTTTATTTAAAAGAACTAAAATAAACACGCTTAAATTTCAAAACGCACTAAAGAGTCTTAATGACGAAAATTTCAGGAAAATTTTATCATTATTTCATTGACTTACGTTCTTATGTGCAAAATTTCAGATTAATCCGATGTTTTGAAGTAGACGAAAAACACGCTTTAAGATTCTGTTACTTATATAAACAAAGTTATTAAAAGCGTATCGAAAATAATATTTATTTTCTTTCATGATCTCAAAAATATTAAGTTCTGATCCGCCTTAAGTCCTTTCAAGTAGAAAAACCATATTGGTTATTCATCGAATCGTAAAACCCAACGGATATAGCAACAAAGATAATATACAGTGTACTTACATCATACGTCAATGGCCGGCTTAAGTGTTTGACGCTTTTGGACTTATCTTGCTTGTAAGACTTGTAAATCGATAACTGATAAATGATCTTTTTACGTCAATATCACGTCTTTAATCTTCTGTTTCGCTTTCATCCGTTTAATGGCCGTGTGATATAATTTATCGCGCCGTAATCGTCCTTGACACAAAGTTATAATTTATTTTTAATTGTGCATCGATATTAAATTTGTAGTTACGGATTGCCTGTCTCTTAAAGCCCGAACGTACATATTTTATCAGATGAAAACCTTGTGAATTATTTGTAGGTCGAGCTTCGTGAAATTGTTATTTATATGACTATAAAATAATTTATTTTGATGTATGAACTTGATTTTAAATTATTTATTCAAACATTGATATATTTATTTGACGGTTCTCGTTGTCTAGACTTCTAGAGGCTCATGTAACGGAGTTTGTGTTCACAAATTCGCTAGTTCGATCCCCACACAGTACAATTATTTTTGTTATATAACATAAGTACTAATAAATAAGTAAAAAATATAACATTTTAGGGTTTAATTAGCATAATTATTTCGATATTGTATCTGTACACTGTACCTACAGTGTTAAGCACGAGTGTGAATATGTAGTCTAGAAATGAATATGTGATCTTCATCTAAGTTATTTCTAAGATTTTACTAGCTTGGAACTATACAGACGTCGTTAATTGTGCATTTGCAGTACTGAGAATGATGGCCATAATGCAGGAAGGCAATAGTGAGGTACCTAAGGAGTTTTTGGAGACCGGACGCACTGGCAGACGCAACGCAATGCCGGATATATTACAGCCTCAGGGAGCAGAGGTCTCGACAGCAGATCTTCCCAATCGGTTACAGCAACTCGTTACAAGCGGTGAGTAACTTTTGTATCTCTGCTTTTAGTCTTCGATATTTGTTTTCTATTTGAACCCCGGATGTAATATAATTTATTATGCATACAAAATAATTGAATATTAGGTATGACACACGCAGTGGGAATATTAATTTTATTTTACAATTATTAATTCCGAGTGTGAGTTAGTATTGAATCCGAGACCAGGACACACTTCACCCCAAGAGGCCCGTCGAAAATAATGGGCTTGAATGCTACGAGTTAAAGAAATTCTAAAGTTTGAGAATTGCTGACATTGTGTCAATTGCTTCTTAATATTTATTTATTAAATTATTCGGGGCTTTGATCTCTAGATTGTTGACATGGGGATATGAACTTCGGGTCGCTGTACTACAGATTTAAGGTCAATGTCAATCCTCCTGTAATGCTAATTTTGCCATATATGGCAGTATTCAGCTCATATTGTCGAATTAACCATATTGGAGGCGTAGAAAAAGTTACAGGACCTGTGTCTTTAGGGTGCCCGGCGTTCATAAATTTCTGTACCTTACACAAATACAAGGGCAAAGCAACGGAAGATATAAAGCAATCATGGGCCCCTTCGTAGAATTTGCGACAGACCCCGTGCCAATGACCCCGTGACCCAATCTTTGGAATAACGTTACCGCAGTCAAGGATTTGTTAACGTCGTCACACAGATACAAATAGTTTCTTTATCACGAGCCCTAATAAATATAGCTAAGTAAATAGCTAAATTAATACGTACAAGTCCCTCAAATTGCCCTTGCCAGCTCTGAACGTGCTCTTAATGGCTACAAGGTCTTATAATTTGATCATATTTATAACCTTGGAAAAATTGTCCAAGTTAATGTTCCCTCGCTCAACAAACGAGATTAAAAGGTTTATTCGTTTAATGTATAATTTTGTTACACAAAGTCCTTTTGCATTATGTTTGTAAAGGTTTCACAGTATTTAGGCGAGAGATTTTGTAAGATTTTATTTGAAAAATGCGTTTTACTTACCGATGTTACATTATCATATCACTTATAAGTATTTCCCTACCAAAATTTTTGTGCAATAATTTCATGTCTCTGAAATCCGTTTACTACAGGTCACAAGTTTGGAATACGCACTTATATAGAGGGATTCGAGTGTTCAAACTATAAACCCCACTGAAATGTCCAAATAGCACATAGGACCCATAATTATTTTTAACAAAACTAACAGTATTAATATTTATTTCTATGGTGTTAATGAAATCCATTCACGAGCTAGCGCCATGTTATGATGTGACTTGTTTGTTTCAAAACGCCTAAATGCCTAATACATAGCTTATTAATTCCTACCAAAGTTTGTATTTTGCTGTATGTTAAAGGCAATGAACGATATGTGAATGGTTAGATAAAATTAATTGTAACAAAGCGGACTTTATAATCGTGGTACTTATTGAAAATCTATTTGACGGCATATCACATTTATTCTAACGTCTGTGCTGTAAGGTTATCTCGATTAGTCGGGGGCTGGCGCAACAGCGAAGTGACGTGTGTCAATTGCACCAATAAGCGGTAGCTATCACTTTGTGACGCCATCGTACACCTCGATATCATGAGTTATGATGACACATATACGACAATTACCAATACCTATTGATAAACACACCAGTTTTGAAAAATATTAACGTATAGTATACGTATAATAGTAACGTACATATTATATTGAAAACTTTGTCCTGCATTTGAAGGAAAGTTTCGCGGATGGAGTTTGAAGCAAAGATATAGGTATGTTTCACTAGCTGATACCCGCTACTCTATATGCGTGGAGTTTTAGATCCCCATATATTTTATCACCTTTTAAACCTTCCGTGGACATTCATGAATATTTCAAGACCAAAATCACCAAAATCGGCCCAGCCGTTCTCGAGTTTTAGCAAGACTAACGAACAGCAATTGATTTTTATATATAAGAAGACTAGCTGATTCCCGCTACTCCGTACGCGTGGAATTTTAGATTCCCATATATTTTGTCACTGTTTAAACCTTCCCTGGACTTTCACGAATATTTCAAGACCAAAATCGGCCCAGCCGTTCTCGAGTTTTAGCGAGACTAACGAACACCAATTGATTTTATAAGAAGACTAGCTGATGCCCGCTACTCCGTACGCGTGGAATTTTAGATCCTCATATATTTTGTCACCGTTTAAACCTTCCCTGGACTTTCACGAATATTTCAAGACCAAAATCACCAAAATCGGCCTAGACTTTCTCGAATTTTAGCGAGACTAACGAACAGCAATTGATATATGAAGAAGATAATGTACGTATATGCATAATGTACAAATAAGTACCCTTCGAAGAGCTTAATTTTTTTGCACGGATTCTAAAAATAAAATTATTTAGAATAGCGATAAACCTCTGTATACTCAGGAGAGATACATATGTGATAAGTAAAATAACAAACACAATAACATAGGTATTAGGTGCCATAAGCTCTCACAGTTATTTCTCCAAAAGATATCTTTGTTTGTGACCCTTTTTACACCAGAAATGGATAGATTATATCTGACATTTACACCCTCTGTGACATCCCTTTGTTACGCGAAGGGTTCAGACAAATTGTGTCAACTCAATCATGGCCTCAAATTGATAGTCGTTTCCTCAATGACTGTAGTAATTTTAACTTAGTTTTTTTTTTATATTAAGAAGAGTTGTCTTACGTTTGTGAGATTCAAGCCTAACTTTCCCTTCCGAATAATTTTAACGGGAGACTAACGAAATGTTGGCAAATATTTATTTTTAGAGAGAATTGTAGAGTCAAAGGCGAAGAAATTAACCAAAAATTTAATACACGCCCAACTCTTTTCCTTCCTCTAGTTACATGATATTTGGTTATTTTTCGGAACTCGTTTGTCCTTCTTTTAAGCCTGTAATGAACCTAACATTCTGACATTGACCGTCATCAGAAGTATCTACACGTTATCACGAGCGGCACAATACTGGTTAATACACGAAATTACTTCGACTAATTGAGGTTAATATACATTTGCTCTTTTTCTATTTGTATGATGTCATTATACCTACACTAGTATCAAATTCTTTTCAATTAATTTGCATTATAAATAGGTATGACTACGGTCGTTCTCGTGCAGACGCTTATACGATAAAAAATATCTAGCAATCTACATGGTGGCAGACTAGGTATTTACCTCCTAGATATTCCTACAAGGGTAGCCGAGTGCCTATTCTCTTAGAAAAATTTGTCGCCAATCTAAAAAGTTAGGTTTACTACCACCTTTAGGGTAGCGACGATACCCTTTTATACAAAATACAAAAATGATGTTTTCTCGTCTTCTCAACCCATTAACGTCTCCTGGGTTTGGGAATCTGTCTCCTTATCTTCGGAAGGGTATTTGATCTACTTACGGCACTCTGAACAGGCTTCCTGGGTTTGGTTTCAAGATTTCGTTCTCTTATAGAATAGATTTCCTATTTATATTGTTCCTTAGTTCCCTGCGAAGGAAATGGAATAGTGAAAGTTATACATATTCTTAATCCATCACGGTCCTAATGCAAGTGGCGTAAAGATAAGAAATGTCTAACCCATTAGGTCCAGTTGATTGGCGCTAATAAGTCAGATAGATATTTACCATTGACTGTCATTCGGAACACTTCTTTTTCCTTTGGTGGTTAAAACATGAACTCTGTTTAAACAGATATACATTCGGTTAGCTAAATATAAAGTTTATTTTCCTCAAAATATAAAAGTAAATAAAATAGAAGTAATGCGAAGACTCGGTTGGCTTACACTTCGATCCTTTTTTTTGGACGAAGATTGGTCGGAGATTGCTTACGCAGATAACAGAAAACTTGTTATTATGTAACTACCCTACGCAAAGGGCTACGGATATTAACAATGAATCGACTGGCCTAAAAGCAATATCCCGTTCCTAAATCGACCTTTTGCTATTTCCACAGAAAAGTGATTATGCGTATATATATTTTTTATGTTACTTAATCACCGTCTGCTAGTCTAGACGTTCTTGAGCTCAATACCTAAACCACAATAAATACGCCAAGAATAAGACATAAATTATAATGAACGAGTGCTTTTGGCGATAGCCTGGGTCCGGTATGGCGGTAATCCTATGCGATTATGTATTTTAATAACTAGGCATTTTTGCTAGGAATTTTACTGACCAAGCTAGAAGAGAATAGATAAGCTTACAACGTTAGTATGTCGACTGGAAGCAACATTATTTATGTAGCCATGTATATTTCATTAATTTTTACTTTTTCGTAACACTACAGACTACTTATTACACTAGTTTATGTCTACCTTAGATTTGCCAAGGATATGTCTATCTGGTCTTGAAGATTTCTTTAAGTAAAAAAACCTTAAAAGGGGAAAAGAATTTAGAATTTCCGTAACTCGTTTGCTTTGGTCGACGTCAGATAAGGTGATAATCATAAAAGGTTTATAATAAGCTGTTTTGATACAGAATATATCAGATATTGTAAAAGGTTCCGAAATACATAAAAGCATGGTAAAAGGAGTGGTATTTTTATAAGACACACGTGTGTGAATAAGGCCATTAGCAGCTGGAATGGGATTTCATGTATTTTGGTATTAAGAGGATACCAAAATAGCTTCGTGCATTTTTCTATGTACGAAGTTTTCATTGTTTCTTTAGATTGAATGGCTAGTGCTCTAATTTTTAAGTATTATGTTTTTTCAATATATGATCTAGGATCGCATGAACTCAGAAACGCGATTGAAAAAAGTTTTCTCCATAGAAAATCTTGGCGAAACAACCTCTCTAATTTTTTATTTTTTTCATTTGTCGGTCTATTATCGCGTATAAACTAATGAAATAACTTTATAAACATAGGTAACTATTATGTATAGAAACACGTGGATCAGAATTAAAATATATTTAGTAGATTTTGAGTAAATAGGAAAAGTATCCCTAATTCTTCATTTTCTGTGCCTACTGGCTGTGTTAATATGTACGTGTCGGCGATGATATTGATGTAGGCCCTTAAAGCGCAAATTTTGCCCAAAGCAACTTGGTAAATTGCGCTCAATTGAATTTTATGTTCGTCACTTGTTCTAAAAATTCGGCTGTTAAAATAAGCTAGAAAACTTTCCATTGATGTGAAAATCTACATAAAAGGCTTATTACAGACTTAACATGTGATTACAAATCACGTCATCTTATGGGTGCTGTAGGTACTAGAGTTTGCTTTGAAATGTACTTATGAGTACCTGATAGACAAAATATTCTGTTAGAGACGGAAAGCTCTAAAATAAACCCTTCACTAACATGGTTAGTTACAGGCGTATATGAAACGAAATTGACGGCCATCTGAGAGTAGACCTGACATTGAGACATTTATAAGCTGAGAAAAATTTTACATAATGGCAGATGAAACTGTTGTTGCTACGAAAGTAAAATAGTTTTTAAGAATTAACCCTGAACTGAAAACCAACTCGCATTTTATCATTACGAACTACGAGATTACCCTAAAATTCGTTCTCTAATAATTTCCATCACTTGTCTATCTACAAAACCAAGGGCGTCGCCTGGAGGAGGGGTTCTTTCGTTAAAGCTCTTGAAATATAGTATAAATATTATAATGAAACAAGAATTGAAAACATTTACTGTATATATAATATATATACCATAGGTTTATTTTCTTCAAAGGAAAAGTAAATCCCCTGTACGCTCGTGTAGAAAAGTCTAGTATATACACGTGCCGTATTGTAACGAAAATCACCGAAGCAAAAAAATAAAAGCTAATAAATTGTGAAACAGAGTCGAGCTTGGAGGGTTCCGCATTAATTATAGCACTGTTTGATCTCGCTTTTTACTACATCCAATGATTTGAATAACTAGAAAGCACCTAACTTGTAGGCAGCAGTGTCAGATTAAACCCGCTCGGGGCCTGTAGCGAATTCTGTGAAGGGCTTGATGCTTTATTGACCTCTACGTTGCCCTTGATTGTAAGGAGTAATTCAATTTGTGAGCGGGAGGTTCTTAAAGGCGTAGGGCTCCCATAGCATGTGTTATTCCTGCAAGTGCTACGTCGTTAAACCGCCTATGCCTGTGGGTTTTGATTCCTTTGCTCATATGCGTACTTACTTACGCCCCGTCCCCATAAGGGTTATTGTAAAAAAATATTTCACAAACTGACCGGTACAAAACAGACATAAGGGTTCCGTTCATATTACAGAACCCTTATAATATTAAGTGGTTTGTAAACGTGCCGTAATATAATACGTTGTTGATTCTGAGAAAATTGCTAGATTAATTTATTGCGAGTTTATGTTGAAGATGTTCGACATTAGCCTTGAGGCAAAATATAATTTCTCTTGGAAAATATTTTATGAGTAGGTACTCTTTTACATTAATTATAATTATCGTGATGTTAGTTAAAGACAAATTGACACATAATTTCTTAATTTCTACCCAGAAACGTCCCAAACAGCCTTGTTCTATAAAAGCACTGATCAGGCGGGGTTTTTGTTAGATGCTTTCGAGTGTTATGCTTCTTGTAGAAGATGTTATTTGTATGTATAATTATTGCTTGTTGCACCTAAGCGTTTTCTGACTTTAATAATATGAATATCCATTCGTAATCTGGTACCAATTGATAAACTATTTTAAATTTAATCTAGGTCCAGAGGACGTTCGATAAGTGAAATGTCCGTGAATTTTTGCACCGCGAAAGATAATTTTATTGATATTATTTTAATTTTTAATAAAGTACATAATATTTAATATTATGCAAAGTAAGTTATAATTTGAAATCAATTCAAATGTTATTTAGGTCGAGGTTGTGTGATGGCCGTGTTGCATACAGTATTGAGATAATGACATGAATGTACGTGACAAATTAGGAACAAAGAGAATTTTTTTTTTATTTAGATAACGCCCGAATGAAGCCTTTCACAACCTTTTAAAGGACTGTACTGATTTTTACGTAAATAACATATTGTAAATTGTGATACATATACACATTATACACGTCATTCCAATTGATATCCTACTTGATATATCTGAAAACTAGCTGTTGCCCGCGACTTCTTACGCGTGGAATTTAGTAAACAAACAACGAACACTGATTAATTTTGACCATAGAAAATATCATTTTTTACCATTAACCAATAGAAAATATGTGGTACATTTTATAATAGTCAAAATTTTCTCGTACTGCCGCCAAAGAGACTTATATTAAATTTAATATAAAGTTGATTTATTACTTGCATATTTTGTCATATCTGGCATCTGAAACACTAAGAATGTTTTACTAATTTCATTATATAAAATATAATATTAATCATAATCTCTTGAAGTTAGTTCCGTATCTTAATAATATTTGAGGCTATTCCTATACACTCTCTGTAGCTAAATATTGTATTGTTTTAGAAATAAATCAAGTTTCGAGCTCGAGAAATAGCACAAAGGTTAGATCGTTAGTGCTATAGTCGCTAGGTCACTGGGGCAGAATAATTATAGTTATATATTTTCGCTAAACTGGATATTAAGTCGGAAAATCAGTATTTATCCTTTATACCAATATGCCCCTAATAACTTTTTGACAAAATTCGAAATAATCCGAAAATATACTTGGCACGTTTTACCTATTAAACGATATATCTACAGATTTTATAAACAAGTTGTTGACGTAACGTGAAGTGACGTCACGTCTAAATGAATAGCGTCATTAGGATAGTTTGCGTTCTTTTTAAATAATATGACGAGATAATAGTGTAATATTAGTGCGTTATGCGTCATCACGTTTTGTTTCTTGGCACATATCTACTGTAGATTATCGCGATATATTGTTCGTTTATCGATATTGGTGCGTTTATTGGTGCCTATTCTATGTGCAGAACTAAACTTAACTAAAAAATGAAAATTGATAGCGTCAATAACACAATTCGGCAATGTTAACAGAACTTTTTTAATATAAAAACTGTTTATTATAGATTAACGATTTTAATTAATATAAATGTGTGCAAAAAAATAGCCAAACATTTAAGATACAGCAATAGCTGTTTTCATTTTTTAGTTAAGTTTAGTTCTGCACATAGAATAGGCACCATTATCGTGTTATTTGCTACCGGTGTTGGTTGGATATATTATATCGTCCATAAGTATAAACAATAGCCTGCTGATGAGTTCAGATTTTTGCAATTCTGTTTCTATAAATCTCATAAATGTAATACTGCGGTACTGTTAAAACTTTGTACTGGAACCTTATCCCTTATTCTATGTTACTTGTGGTCAAATAGATATGTCTATATTAATTTCAATACGAATACAATGTGGTTTCTATAAAAAGTAGAGTACCTATGTATTAAATGCATAATATAAGTTTTTAATCAGCGAATGGCTTTTTTATGTAAATTGTCTTCAATTTGACAAGGTTACTACTTAAAATGACCATGAAATTAGAATTTAATTGTTAGGAAGCAACTGAAAAATAATTTAAAACTAAAAATATTTTGGCGGTAATTTACTTCAAATAATATCTTATTCCAAATTAATAGTTAAAACTTTGTTTAGTCACAAGGCGTAAGTGTAAATTTACCATGTTGAAATCAATTTTAAATGTAGAAATCATGCAAATCAGCCATGGCAATATAATTTAAAAAAAATATATATATTTATTTTATTTTATTTATTTTTAGTATAAAAGTGCGAAAATAAAATAATTTAAAAATTCCCGCTAAGACGCTCCAAGCTGTCAAGTGACGGCGATGACGACACAAGCCTCATAGTAGGGGTGTCCACTTAGGAAAAAGATCGATGTTTTTATCGATTACTTTAGATTTTATTATTTCATAAATTAATAGATCTAATTCCTTTTATAATCAGTATTCAATAATATTTGTTATAAAAATATTAGCACTGTCTTCAAAAAAAGTATACATATACTTTCGAACATAATATAACCGTATTTTGGTACCTGCCCATAACAAAAGAAGGAAGTATAGCTTAATTTGGGACCAAAGGGCGTTGTGTAAAATATAATCCAATTTCTATATTTAAACATATAGAATATTTCCGGGAATGAACAATTAGGAAGATGTTGCCAACATGTGACATCTTTTATACGAAGCCTATCCGAAGTTTTGGAAAACATATAACTCTATCCCGCCTACTTTAGTTTAAAAAAAATATTTTCGCTGCCCAGATGCTGTAGAAGTAACGGCAGGGCCATCAAACACAAACCTTGACGTTCAGAAGACACAAGAGCCGCGACCGCAGACGGACAGCTGAGCTGCTTCTACAACTCAAGGTCCCCACGGACTACACAGGACTTGCCCAAAGCTAAAGTAATCTCAATCAGGTAAATAGTATTACTAAGCACTGAGTTATGTAGACCCACCTTATATGGATGGTACGCTGTACAAATATAGGTTTTACGTCTAGTACGACAATGTAGAAATTGCATTAAGTAATTAAGGTTTTGTGTAGAAGGGCGTTTTGTCGAATTTATATTGTTTAAAATTAACAGTTATAGTTGTAGACGTCAAACGTCAATTATTAAATTTTGTTTATTTTTTTTTGTTAGATATCAGTGTACCTAAGCTATTAGGCATAAATGTACCTACTTGGAAATCCGTATATTGTAATTTATTTGTTATATTAATCCGTATATTATTTGGCATCTTTATAACAAAAGTGACACAACTCAAAAGTATATTTACCTAATAAACTTCAAACAAACAAACAAAACAAAAAGATTTTTATTCACTTAATACATGCATATAACAAATAATTAATTACTACTGCCAAACTGTTACACAGTTTGTTGGCAGTTGTAGCTCCGGTTAGTACATAAATTGGTTTAAATAATACATAACTACCTAATAATATTATATTGTCAAATTTATCCAAGTTACATAAATATTATATTAATTGTCAAAATTTCTTATTTAGATATAATAATATAAAAACATTACTTACAATTTAAATTAGATAACATAGTTTTATTTTATTACATTTCAATACACATAACCATATTTTTTAATTACAGGAATTGTTTACCACATATTTATTTAGTAGTGCCTTTACCAGACTAGAGGTGCAAGTCCCCATCTAACCCCACGTACAAGCTTCGAGTGACATTCTGTTGGAGGTGTTTCCTCATAACATTCTTAAAAGAATTGACTGAACGGCATTTACTAATAGATTCATGCGGCAAGCCATTAAGTATTCTAGGAAGTATGCATTTTCTTGTTCTTAGGCCATAATAATTATTACATGTTGGCACTTCCATTATTTTTTTACGTCTAACATTATTTATTTCTATCCTTACTTACTTTATGGCGTTTATCGATGTTTTGGCTGAGTTTCATTAGGACGCCCAGTTTTGTGTAGATGCTTTTATTTTTGAGTTACGACACTTTAATTGTAATGCCTCCTCTACACTACTCGCGAAGTTCCTCGGCGAAGTACTCTAGAAACTTTGGCTAAAGTCCGAAGTGCGACACTACACACTCGTTCAACTTCGTGATGAGCTCATTCGCTCTGTGGTGCCGATAGCCTGCGCACGCTTGTAATGGACGCTCAAGTAGCAGCTGCCGTTGCAATGTGCACGCTCGCATATTATAACTACGTGCATATTTATCACACGAAGAAAACAAAAAAAAAAAAAAGAAAAAGAATGTGTGAAGAATGTCATTGGGGTCCCAAATAATTGTTTCTGTTTGCAGAGTTTCCAAGAGCAACATAATTTGCTCCTGTGACCACTGTATATTGCTCATAATTGTGTCACGCGCACTAAACTTATTATAAATCTCGCACCGGCACACTCTACGTCTGAATGAGTACTCTGAAGTTGGCCGAGTAGTGTAGAGAGGTACTTCGTGAACGCACTTCGTGCAACTTCGGGCCCTTTGACTCGGGCGCAAAAACCGACAACAAATGGAAGTCGCCCGAGGCGAAGTGAAGTTGGACGAAGTAAGCCGAAGTGCCTCTATACACTATCGTATTCGTCTAACATCGTTCAACTTCGCGAGTAGTGTAGAGGAGGCATAAAAGTACATTTTGTCAAAAACTCGAGTGCATTCAGCAACGAGAGATTACTAGGCGCTTTTAAAATGATTGCAATTTTTATTTTGTTTATAAATGTGTATATCAAAGTGATACATAATAATCTCTTGGGAAAATAGTATGTCGGTGATTGATATTTTGTGATTAAATTATACACGTATGTTTTTCTTGGTGACAGTTATAATAAATTATATTTTGGCATCAAATGGAAAGCCTTTATTATTCATTGTGTGTTCACTCTTATTAGTTGCAAAGGAATGTACTGTATGTATTACATTAATTGATATTTTGTTACTTTGTGTAAATATGGAATTAAGCCAAAACATGTATAATTACAAATTATAAATACGTGAGTATAAACCTTAATTAGATTAATTGTAGCTGGCATAAGACTAGATTAAAATTGGCAACTAGATTTTGAATGTAAAAAAAAAGAAAACAAGTTTTACTTAAAATAATAGTTTAAAAAAACTAAAAAACACGCTTTATTTAATCGAATTATTGCATTGTCATCGGTGTTTGACAGGTGTGCAAAATTTGAATAGAATCTGACCGTTTAAAGTGGGTCAAAATAGCGTCCAAAGTAGTCGGTTACAAACATACAAACAAACATACAAGTGAAGCTAATATAAAGCGTGTAAAAAGAATCCGGTTTTGCTACGAATGATCTCAGCTTTGTTTTCAGATTTAAGGGAACGTGTATTTTATTTTTTAATTCATATATAGTCATGGCAGTAAATAACTCCTGCACATTGTACACACGAGCGTTTAGCGATTAAAAAAATACGTAAACACATGAGTGCTTTGATAATTATTTTTTAAAAGTTATGCTGCCAGTTATAATGTGGATTATAGGTTGCTATCTGTTATTATTCCAAATGACCTCATTATAATATGCACAAAAAATAATTTTGTTTCTATTTATTAACAAATCGTGCAGCTTTTAGTTTATAGGTTCCTCAAATATACGCTTAGTTATTTAAATTATTTTAGATAGATTGTATTTATTTTAAAAATGTTCGACGGTGTGATAGATTTGTATTGTACAATTTGGTGCCGTTATTCATTGAATTACTTATATTATTAAGTATGTGAAATCAATAAAGCTTTTTAAAAAAATCCTCATATTTAAATGGTTTTGTGCTGTGAGTAAATTTTACTGATTTATTGCTTTGTTTAAAAACTGTCCTGTAGTAAATCTAATAATCTTTGTAACTACGAGTAATGTGTGATTTATCTTGGTGACCCTGTGAATTTATGATTGTGATTCTGTCCAAGTATTCTTTATTTTCTAGATACAAATAATGTTGCTTGATTAAACCAAATGCAAACTGGCATGTATTTACAATTCATTTTTTTTATTACAATGTTACAACAATTAGTTTTTTTGCTCTATTTTCATAAAAAATACAGAAGCTGGGAATCTCGCAAGACTTTAATGTTTATCATACTCCTAAGAATTAGAATAACAAAACTCAAAAATCAACCGGTGATACAGTAAGGTGTATTTTAACTATACGCCATTTCTTGTGTACATTTTTGAGTTAGTTCACTTTTCTTCTAAGGGAAAATAAATAAACAATGAACAAAATAAATTACATATTTATTTGTTATGAGTTTGTAAATATTAACGGGGCTTCTTTTTACATATTATTATATGTATTGATCATTAAAGGCCAGTATGGACCGGATGCCTGTGTAATAAGTAAATTTTGTAACATAATCCGTATAAATTTTAATACAACGTAGAATATGGACTATTCTATGTTATATTTATACGGTCTAGCTTTACCTAAATCATGTTTATATTATAGTCTTTATATTAAAAACAACGCAAATTAAAAACTTTGCCTTAAAAAGATCTTCCTCTTTAATTAACATCGAATTCTATACTTCGAGGTTTATTCCATGTTTCAATGTTGCCATCCTAAATATATTATATATATTTCTAGCGTATATATACAACGGTATAAACTGCCTTGATATTACGCTTTGAGAATTTGTATTGCATTTGTTTAATAAATTAATTGGATATCATATTTTATTGTAAGAATCATATCAAATAGTTGTATTGTTATATCTTATATATAAAATTCACGTGTCACAGTGTTAGTTACCGTACTCCTCCGAAACGGCTAGACCGATTTTTATGAAATTTTACATGCATATTCAGTACGTCTGAGAATCGGACAACATCTATTTTTCAACCTTTTTTTTAGTATGGCAAAACAACGTTTGCTAAAACTAAAACTTTTTATTATATGTATTTATTTAGCATTACTATTACGTATTTATTAATACCAAGTAAGATAGCTAAACTCCATAAATAGGTATGCTATACCAGTTTTAGTTACCTACTTTATGATTACTGTTTTCATTCGATAATCTATTATATTTCTTTCTTGAATACCTTACTTTCAAGTCAATATTAATATGTATTATCCTTCTTTCTTACTCAGTGTGTGTTCTTCTCGTATTTTACAGTCGTTTCAGAAAGCAATTACATTTATTTTCTAAATATTCTGTAAATTTAAAAAGTATGACAAGTATTAATAAAACATACATAGAAAAATATTATATTTTCAATAATGATTTGTGAATCATGTTAATGATTGTGTCAATTATTTTAGACAAATAGCTAGATGTTTTTTTTTGTCATAGTTAATGTCTATCAAAATTATTTCTGCATAATTTTTATGTTCTAAGAGATTTTGATTTATGGCAGCTTGTGAATTTTTCACACTTTTACTCCTTACTATGTTGATTTAAAATTTATGTGTTTAAAATTACCTTTCAAATAAGACAAAACTAATATTGTAAAGCTACATAATTTAACTTTATTGGCTTAGATTTTCATATAATTTTACTAAACGAAAGGCAGAAAAAATGTATTTCCCTATTTAATTTACAAGACTTATATTATATGGCAATGTGTATAATATGTAATATGTAAAAAAATCTATATCTAGTGAACAAAAAACAAGCACGCACAGTATGTAGACTCCCTCTAATATCAACAAAACTGTTTTTCTTAATAGTCTTTGATCTTGGATTAATATCAAAATAGTGATATGTTTTTAAATGTAACCTGTATATAATAGTGTAATAATTATTTATTGTAGTGTTGTTGTAATTGAAATTAATAGTCAAACGTTTGCATATTCGAGATTTTTAAATAATAATTGCGAGGCAGGTCTACTGTTTATTTAGACTTTGCATTAACGTTGAGTGTCAATTAACAGAAGGTTCCATGATCGTCAGAAAGTATATATTAAAGAACGACGTAGAACAAATACGTATGTAGTACGTACATTGTCAAGCATCATGCACGTGCGCTCACGCAATACAACTCGCTCTTAGAACTAAAGTGAACCAACTCAAAAATAGATACAAGCCACACAAATTGGTAATGCGCCTGGCGGCCATTTTGGTGACGCCATAGTGACGTATAGATAAAATAAAAAAATAAAAAAAAAATATTCATGGACATTTCACACAACGTCCTCTGGTCCCAAGCTAAGCTTATACGCTTGTGTTATGGGTACCAGAATACGGATAGAATACTTATACTACTTTTCTTTTGTAAATACATACTTATAATACATAGAAACACCCAGACGCCAAACATTTGTATGACAATTAGAAAAATCACACAAATAGATGAGAATATTACATTTTGTTAGCTGTATTTTTCTTTGCTGATGACGTCACAAAGGCGTTAATTTGCCAAGGTTCCAGCGCATTACCAATTTGCGTGGCTTATACTCACAAAATGCGGCCGAGTGGTTAACAAATTAACATTGTCATATATTCACGGTTTGAATGCGTTGCACAAGGCTGCTTGAACTAAACTCAGTTTTGTGTACTTTTATTTTTGAGTTTAGGCGCTTTCATTCTAAAAATACGACGTGCCGCAGTCGGTTTCAGTCTGCGCTAACATCACTATTTAAAACTGCATACTGTATGTGATTTTTGTTGTTGAATATGCAAACAACTAAGCAATGTGATTTATTTTAACTGTATGCATAAGTATTGTAAATTTAGAATAATAAATAATGGTTGACGCGAAATTAGTATAAAGCATACATCCATCCGATTACACATTTCATATTTGTAGAAATGATAGTATAGGATTCATTAGAATTTAGATTTTTAAATTCAGAACGTCTTCGAATGTTGGCCATAAGTAATGACTACCAAAAAAAAGTAATGATTAGTCTCTGTGATTGGTACTAGTGATGTTATAAGGCAGTTTTGGGAAGATTTTTGTTTGCAGCACTATGTGACTCTTGGCTGCTATTTTTATTATCCTTTGACGACAACTTGTAGATATATTTCCTCCGTAGTTCTTGTCAAATTAGTAATCACTAGAAAACTTCTAGTAACGAATTCTTTTCTGTGGGCGTGTTATGAGCTTCTTTATCTTTACTTCTTATAAAACAAAGTCGTAATTTTTGTATGTATGTAGGGACATACATACAAAAATTACGACTTTGTTTTGAAGATATAAGCTCACATAGGAATGTGAGCTTATATCTTCAAAAATACGCAACGGATCTTAATGCGGTTTTTTTAATAGATAGAATGGTTCAAGAGGATGGCTTTTTTTGAATAATTTGTTGGGGTTTGTTGTATATTGGATGAGATATGATTAAATTTGCCGCGAATTTCGGACGCGCGCGAGCTTTAAATTAAAACGCTGCCTTATCCATGTGAATACAAAGTAATGTATGGAGGAATTGTTCATTACCTATAGATCTTTAAAAAAGTCCGCGAGGCCATATGTCTATCTTTTAAAGAAAACCCGCTTTACTCATAATAATGGCAAAAAAATTATCAAATTATTCAATTTTTTATCAAATTAAATATGTAAGTTAGCTTACGCTTTACAGCATGCAATTTAAATCAATATCTTAGGAGATATGACGAAAAAAGAATTACGCGTGACAAAATAAAACGAACGTTTCTTCGGTCTTACTCCAATTTTTGGATATGTAAGGATGTTTGTTGTACTTTCACATAAAGACTGCTGGATAGATTTTATGAAACTTTCCAATATTTTATATCCTTTTTATCGCGGGTAACACCGCGGGGCACAGCTAATTTTAAATATAATGCAAGTTCCAGCCAGGCCGCACAATGCCTGGCTAAAATTACGTATTATGGCAGATATTTAGTTGAAAATTTCTCTTTAGTACCTACTTAAACTTTTAGTTGTACCCTCTCTTTAAACATAATAATCTATGATTGGCTTAGCGAACTGACTAGCTGGGGGTTATTTTCATAATACGAATTTGCTAGGCAGTTCAATTTTCGACGTAACCTGCCTGGAAATAAAAGCTCATAATACGGCCGCTGACCAGTATAAAATCTTTATAAAGTCTAGCCAACCTACCAATGCTAAAGAACCAAAAGCGTAAAGAGTCAACGCTTTCTATGACTATAATGATAGGTATATACTGACTTATGTCTAAAGAGCAGAAACTGAGATAACGCTTGTCTTCGCTCATAGCGATTCACTTTATTTTAAAAAGTTTGTGACGCACTATTTTTGTTGAGTTTGAGATTTGGTTACGTGAACTCACTTTTGTATAAGACAAGAGAAGACAAATAATTTGTGTAGCGAATGTGTAATAGATCTACATAATTTGTTAGTTTACTAATTATAGGTGCATTATGAATGTTTAAGAAATTCGCAAGTAAGTATCTGGGAAATAGATTTAATGAATTTGTATCGTTTTGTATCTAGTTTGCTGTTGAGCAAACGCAGATAAAAATAAAGAGATGAAAATATCTGTATGTTATTTGGTTTTATTATCCTTTTCTTTTTATTATTTATCTGTTTGTTAGTATCTTACTACAAATAGGTAGAATGTGGGTGGAATAACTAGTAAGTAATCGGAGGAATAAAAGTATTTCTTCAAAGTTTTACTATGACGTGTGCTGGGAAAAAGATGAGATTCACCGTGTGAAAAAAACCGACAGCATGAAATTGGTAACACACGTACAATGTATGTGCACATACCGTCACTCGAAAGTTACAAACGTATAAAGAAATAACTATTTTTAGGAGGTAGGTATTTCTTTTATTTATTCTACATCTTTTAGAGCGACTATACCTCTCTGACGAGGATTGTTGAGTATGGTTATTTCGGAGTTTATATAATTGTTTAATGAAAATAAATTGCCCATTAAAAAAGGAGGGTAGGCAGTAAGTGGGCGTGTTTTTAAAATCTACACCTGTACCACATCGTCGCCGTCAAAAAGTCAAAATTTCCTTTATGTGAGGGCAATAAATAACTATACGTAATACTTTTATGTACGTTAGGTACTACTCTTGTCCCCAATAGAGCTTCAACTATTTATCTTATTCGTAAATAAAGTGATAGCAACAAGCACAACACAATCGTTTATTTTCCCTTTCAAATGTTTCAACCATAGAGGAAATGACAAACCTAGTCTATAATTCTCTTGTCTATGATTACAACACTAGGCCATCCCTAAACTTAGTATATGGGGGGGGGGTCATTGTAGGGATTGCCATTCTGTTATTTTTCGATATTTATGAATTCATTACAGAATCTATATAAAAAGAATATATCAAGCAGTTTTTCTTGACTGTAAAATAACAGAAACACTAAAAAATTTTAAAAATATTGCGCAATTTTACAAAAAAATCTCCTCTCTAACTTAGCTTCGAATAAACATTTCAGGGGGCCAAGTCTGCTAATGAATTGTGTCACAATGAAAGTTAAATGACAGCATTATAACCACAAAAATTAACAGGAGTCTACCAAAATTGATAAAATGCGCCACTAATCAATCAGTTATTGCATTTGTTGATTGCATAATAACGAATTTTATCAAGTTTGGTAGTCTACTGTATTTTTTATCACAAATGATACCATTCAATTGAACTTTCATTGTGATACCATTGAATATTGAATCAGACTTGAGCCCCTGGTCTTATTTATAATGGCTTATCGGAGCTTTAAAAGTTTGCTAAAATCGGTTCGCTAAAATTGTCGAAAATTGTTATTCATCATAGTCTTTTTACGCTAAAATGTTTATTATCTCTCCGATTATTTTATTGTTTAAACCTCCGATAAGTCATTATAAATAAGACCAGTAATAAGTGCGTTAACAGTATCATGTAGCTTCACAGGAGAACTGCACCTGCCAACGACGGAAAATTATTATTGCTTGAGTTTACGGAATATTGAATCAAAATATTGGCATTAAAGTGAAATATTATTCCATTACTCAAACCACTGAGGCACTGAATATGGCAATGACTCGTACTAACGCATGGTGGCAAACTTTACTGCTTTAATTAATTTATTAAGAGCGTAACAAGTCTATTCAAAACACTGAAGTTAAACTTTAATAATATACACTATCGTATCACAATATCGTATACACCTATATATTTATTATTTTACAGTGGCCTCACATGAGTTCAACTGTGTAAATAATATTGATATGTGTATTTATTTTATCGATATATCTTCATTGCAAATTATAATAAATCGTTTTGATATACACAACCCTACAACTGTCAAAACAAAATTTATTCATTTTCATTCACGAATCGCGGATGTCGAGAAAGAAAGTGAATAATTGTGACTTACACATTTTATCGAGTTTGTTATGAAAATTATGAAATGAGCATTTCTAAACACTGAGAAATGCTCATAATTTCGTTAAAAAACAATTCTGTGTGGCGAATAACCAGTTATAATTTGACTTCAAAATGTTTGAAAGTCGCGACGATTGACACATCGGTCTCATAATTTGAGTAATTTTTACTGTGTTTGGTTTAATTTAGTGCACAGGATGCCGAGGGGAGAGAACAGATCCAGTATCCTGTTGTCTCGGGAAGAGAACGACCAGGTGTTTAGTTTGATTGGACCAAAATGCCAAGTGAGTTTCCTTTTTAAGTAGCATGAATGTTCCGCGTGATTCAGATTGTCCATAAATTACGTATCTCTATCGATATCAGTAGATTATAAAACCATATTGATAGAATTTTATAGCTTCATTGCTTTTTAGTTACAAATGTACCAAATAAATAACATAACTTGGTTATTTAACTACCTGTTGACATGAAATAGAAATATTTCACATGTATTATTTAAAAACAGATAATGGGTTTGATATTTAGTCAATAATTTTATAAATTTGTGTTTAATATATATCAAAATTTTTTCTAAATAAATAATAAATAAATATCATAATTTTTTTCTATACTGTAATTTATACAAATGAAAAAACTTATTCTATTCAGCTCTTAATTAAGGGTGTGACGGGTGTTTTTTCCAATAAATTCTGACTGTGTTGGTTTCAATTAAAATTATCCATTCATCAGATCTAAAAATAAACTAAATGGTTTGTGACATATGTTATCCATGAACATTATGCATCACAATTTATATCTAAGCCAGTGTTTATTCTAGGTAAATAAATAGATATTCATGGATATTCAAACAACATCCCATTCTAAGCTAGCTTTAATTAATACAATTTTTTTTTATAAATACATTTTTATTTACATTGTATTAAGTTTATCATCTGATTTAGATAAAGTTAATGAGTTTGTGTGTTTGATATGGTTCCATAAGACAATAAAATATTCGTTGAGTATGTAAATTATGGTAAGATTTTCAAAAATGAAGGTCATAGTAATATCAAAAGATTAACAATAGCCTAAATTAGTGATTATTTTCTTTAACCTTAGCCACGTAGTGACTGAGACTGTCTACCCTACAGTTTAGGAAGGTTTTTATAACTACATAGCTGTTGCCTGCAACTTTGTACCTAAGCCTTAAGAAAAAAATCTTATAAAAATGTACAAATTATATAAAAAAGCCTCTAAGCTCTCTCTTTTACCACTTTATATTAATCTGTTAAAGAAAACTGCATCAATATCCTTTGTGTAGCTTTAAAGATTTAAGCTCACATAGGAATGTACATACAAAAATAATGACTTTATCTTATAATATGATAAGATACCAGTAAAATTGTAACTTTTGAATACACCTACAGAACTTCTCTACACCTCCCAAGGTTGACTGGTAGATAATGCCCCAGGCATTAAGTCCGCCTTTGTACAATTATTGTATAAAAAGTTTGAAATAAATAAAATAAATAAATAAAATCAAATGTGACAACGAGTTCATTCCCGCACGATTCAGTTATTTCTGTGATATTTATGAATGTCATACAAATGTTTGTACTGCCTCTAGGTGTTTTCTATGTATTATAAGTATGTATTTACAAAAGAAAAGTAGTATATGTAAATAATAAATAAATAACATGTGTAGACACAAAAAGCAGGCAACAGAAATGAATGGAAACAGTTAGAGGAGGCCTTTGCCGCAAGGCAGACAGACGAAGCCATGGTTTTTATAATAATATGACGTAATTTTGTTGTAATTCGGAAATTTTCGTGAATAAAGGCTTATTTATTTATTATTTACAATTAAATAATATACTTTTGTTTATATAAAACTAGCTGTTGCCCGCGACTCCGACGGCGTGTAGTTTGGAAACATTTTTTTTTTCACAATAAAACGTAGCCTATGTCCTTTCTCAGGGTCTAAAGATTGTCTGTGCCAAATTTCATCAAAATTGGTTGAGAGGATTAAGCGGGAAAGTGTAACAGACAGACAGATTTCGCATTTATAATATTAGTAGGGATTATAGATATTACACTCAGTCATGTTTATAATGCACTTAAACACTAAACGACAGTTTGTCACGTGAATGGCTCAAATCAAACATCATTATATCAATTTTAATGCATTATTTATTGATGACTAATATTGAGTACACTATATCATTAATGATTCATTCAATCTGTTATACATAAATTGTAAGCTAAAATTTTAAAACCAGTTCTACGTAATATTTTGTGTTTTTTATTGTTTTATTTATTGTTTTGTTGTGTCCCTCTTGAATTAATGGAGATAGAGCAAAATAATCTGACAGACGCTTGTCTCTATCTGCTTACGTCACCCCTCGCAGCTTACTGCCTGGGTCAAATCTTATATGACCTTAGGGTACAATCACAACTGTATGTCCCTGTACCACCTTTAATGCTTTGCTGAGCTCCTTAGAACAGCCCTCGTCATTCTGTGAAACGTAACTAACTATATTGTGTCAAAAATGGTAAGACGACTAAGACCGCCCTGTATCTATGTATGGGTTTTCTGGTCCTAAAATAAGCTAATTTAGCTATTCTTGTGCTATCTGCACTACATTACGATATAATATAATGCGTATAGTTACATGCTTCTTTTTTGTGAGATATAGTTAATTACATAGAAAGTACCTAGAGTCTGTATTTGTGTTCATCACACACACGATAAGACCGCCCTTTGTACCTATGACATGTCTGTTATTTATGTAAGCTTTGTAAATCATTATGGTGTGCAATAAAGAATATTTTACTTTTACTTTACTAATAATGAAATTGTCTTGTGCGGGAATCGAACCTGTATTAGGTTTTATAGCATTTTTGATAGTGAGCTTTAAAACTTTTTGTTGTTACTAAAGATAACACCTCAGTATAAATTATGTGGTTATTTGTAGGCGTGCCTACTTCCTGGTGTCCACTTCACTATTGTTACGTAAATTGCAGCTCAACTTGATTAGGTATTAAGTAACGCGCGACGTAGAAAGTTTTATCGACTGGACATATAATTTCGTCTTACAAAACGGTTAGCGAAAGTTTATAAGGCCGTATAAAGACGTGGTTGTGTTGGTTGACTTAATATTAAAGGTACGATTTCGATTGGTGGGCAGATACAAATGCTGTACTTATTGGCTCATTCAGATTACGTATTCTCCATGATATTGACATGAATTCTAAACAAATATATCGCCATAGCTTTATTTTAAGCAAAAACTTGAAAACGCCACTTGTGATCTCTGCACTTCTTGGCTGCGTTTATTCTGATAACTACGGGAGACGTAGGACGATAACAAGTTACGGAAATTTGCGTTGAATCAGAAACAATGAGGATCCTTTAAGAGGCAGCAGCGTATTTACCCCGGATATGAAATAAATACCCAAAAAATAAACGAAATGTAGAGTTTCAGTTTCTTTCACTTTGCGCATTATTTATTACTAGATATCTACTTGTCCCTTCTCCTTTAACCGTGAACGTGCAAAGCTGAACACGCCCTTGCACCGTAAAGTCGATAAATGTCAACTATTTTGAAAATGCATTGGGCTGGTAATATACGTATGAATGCGTCCGTGTTCGCATAAAATGCTCAGCTGATTATGTACTCTATAAATAAAAATAGCCTAATGGCTTAACGAAGTAAAAATTTATACAACGTCTTCGTTGGTCATGTAGATTACATTTGTTCTTGGACCGCATTCCGACTGGGGTTTTACGATCTTTTCATAAATATATTCGTACTAAATATTTGTCCATCGGAAATTGTATAGTTACGTATGTAATAGGAATTGAACCTAGAAACTCATATAGAATCTGCAGCAACACTACCAACTCAGTCTCGTCAATAATAATGAAAATACATAATTTTTGACCGTCCGTCATACATCAAAGCAAAAAATATGCTGCCGTATTAGGATTTTAAACATGCTTAGCGGACAGCAAGCGCAAAAATCCAGATTTACAAATAATATAAATATGGTATTTCTTTTTCACAGAGTTTAGCGACAGCAGTGGTCCAGCTATTTACCACAGAAGATCCTACTCATTCGAGATGGAAGAAGAAAGACACAGGTGTATTGTGCCTTATCAAAGACAATGGCAAGAGGTCATATTTCTTTCGGATATATTGCTTGTACCGCAAGGCTATGATATGGGAGCAGGAGATTTACCTCCAGATTGAATATAAAAATCCAAGACCATTTTTGCACACGTTTGAAGCTGAGGTAAGCATTACTTTTTAGGGTTCCGTACCCAAAGGGTAAAAACGGGACCCTATTACTGAGACTTCGCTGTCCGTCCGTCCGTCCGTCCGTCCGTCTGTCACCAGGCTGTATCTCAAGAACGGTGATAGCTAGAGAGTTGAAATTTTCACAGATGATGTATTTCTATTGCCGCTATAACAACAAATACTAAAAATAAAATAAAATAAATATTTAAGGGGGGCTCCCATACAACAAACATGATTTTTAGGGTTCCGTACCCAGTATCTCAAGAACGGTGATAGCTAGACAGTTGAAATTTTCACAGATGATGTATCTCTATTGCCGCTATAACAACAAATACTAAAAATAAAATAAAATAAATATTTAAGGGGGGCTCCCATACAACAAACATGATTTTTAGGGTTCCGTACGCAGTATCTCAAGAACGGTGATAGCTAGACAGTTGAAATTTTCACAGATGATGTATCTCTATTGCCGCTATAACAACAAATACTAAAAATAAAATAAAATAAATATTTAAGGGGGGCTCCCATACAACAAACATGATTTTTAGGGTTCCGTACCCAGTATCTCAAGAACGGTGATAGCTAGACAGTTGAAATTTTCACAGATGATGTATCTCTATTGCCGCTATAACAACAAATACTAAAAATAAAATAAAATAAATATTTAAGGGGGGCTCCCATACAACAAACATGATTTTTAGGGTTCCGTACGCAGTATCTCAAGAACGGTGATAGCTAGACAGTTGAAATTTTCACAGATGATGTATTTCTATTGCCGCTATAACAACAAATACTAAAAATAAAATAAAATAAATATTTAAGGGGGGCTCCCATACAACAAACATGATTTTTTTACCGTTTCTTGCTCGATACTAATAACGTTGCCTTATGTTGCATAGATAATGGTACGGAACCCTTCGTGCGCGAGTCCGACTCGCACTTGACCAATTAATTATTATTAACCGCCTATAACAAACACTTGTCTCCTTCGTAAACTAAGCGAAAAAGCAATCACAGCTAGCCTAGAGTTCTCGACGATGTTTAGTTTTTACAAACACCCATCTAGATGTGAATCGCACTAAGATATTATATTTTTTACAGAGCCCAAAGCGTTTTAACAAATCATAGCTGTCTGACGTTTGTCACAATTAACCATACGAAGGACCACAACATGGTCATGGACGTAATGAGCTTTTGCTATTTTTTCTATAAAAATATATCACTCTGCATTGGATTTTTAAAACCTATTTCTCCCGAATTTACCACATAGCGTGTTTAATTTATTATGGAGTTTATCCGCACTAGTTTCATTCGAGCTCCTACACCCTTCGTCTACTCAGCTGTAGTTCATTGGCTGGACTTCCCACAGGATATCTATCCAGGTTTTCCGCACTTAATATGCGCTTGTGGGATTAACTAAATCGAAAATAGTATAATATGTGTGATCATATCAATGTTTCCTGTTGTTTTGTAAACAAACAATTTCCTCAATTGTTATTGTGTCAAATGTACTGAAATTATCGCTCCGTATTCTGTTTGAACATTTACTATATGTTGTCCTATGCAAAATTTTGCTAAATAAAAGATAAGAGTGAATAAAAAATTTCTAAATCTGTTATAAAAAAAACTTTTGTTCATGTTTGTGTACACGTTTCTTAATATTTTAGGATGTTTTGTATAGATTTTTGTAAATATCATCACACCATTAATAAAAATGAATTATCGTCGAAATGATAGGTATACTATATGCGATACAAAAAGCGTAGTTGACGAGCAAATTTGGATTTTCCAAAGTAATTAGCTTATTGAGCAATGTAAACTGGATAACCGTGTTACTATAATGGTGCTCTAGTAAAAAAAATCATTAATAGATACTAAAACTAATAGTTGTGTACAAAAATCTCAGCCGCTTCCCTATTGTTAAATCAATTAAAGTTTTTATGTGACTCATTGTGTTCTCATTAAACACAAATTGTAAATCGTAATAAAATAACTAAATCCGTCATAAGAACTATGTCATACCAACACGTAACCAGATTACTTTATTGACGTGAATAGCCATTAATAGTTACTCAATTCCGTCATAAATAAATTCTGAATACTGTAAAGGTTGTGATCATTGAATATAACCTATACAATGATACAGGCCACTTAAGATTTATTTTTAAATTAAAAAAGGAATAAAAAAATGTAAAATTTGAAAATAAAAAGAAAAAGAATGATAGGGATGTAAAAAGGGACATGAAGTGAGGATGTTGAAAAATGATTGTAAAATAGTTTTTCTATATTATAAAAAATATAACAAGTTAATTAAATGTGTTTTAATTTATTATTATAAATTAATGTAAAGAAGCTTTACAATGAAGCTTTACAAATGGTGGAGGCGCCGGGTATAGCGGCCCGATTGGTAAACCAGCTCCTACGCCCAGGGATGTATTGACGAGCAAAGGGTCGACACAGGATAAATGTTTATTATCAGAGAAGTAGCCGTATCTTTTTATTAAATTTTTATAAATTATTTATAACTAAGATGGATCTAGCCACGATAACTTTCGGTGGTTGCGCACAGGAGTGCCTAGATGAATTCGAAGAAATGTTTTACGCTTTAATAACTTTCAAGAGATGCTCGTCTGAAGAAGAAAAATTATCACTATTGCCCACATTTTTAAGGGGTAACGCCTTACTTTTCTTCCGGGGCATTAAAGACACGTGCAAAAGCGTGCAGGAGGTGTTTGATAGACTAAGGGAAGAGTTCCAAGAAGTAAATTACCAAAAATGTTCGCAATAATTATTTGCATAATGATGTAAATTGGTTTAGTGATTCAATTAGATTAAGGTTATATATATAGTGATAATTATAATTTACTAATATTGTTTTATTTTGGTGTGTTTCATATTGTTCGGGATCGGCGAGACTTCATAATGACGTCAGCAAATTTGTACATAAGAAAGATACAATGAAAAGGAACCACATCAAAAATTTAATTATTTTTTCATATTTATATTTTGAATGTTTAGTTAAAAATGTGAGATAAATATATTAACATAATAATTGGATAGTGAGTATTTCGTACTAGGTTATGATTATAGTATTAAGGTAGAGCGATTAATAGGTATAATAATGGGTTGTATTGAGTTATAATGTCGAAGGAAGTGGCTTGGTAGAGTTAGTTGGATGAGTCGTATCAACGGGTAATATCTTTGAATGCAACATGGTAAGGCCATAGGCTATTTGTCATGGAATCCTGTTTTGGGATATCACGCATTTTAGAGATAGAACTCATAAGATAGGATTTAGGAAAGTAGGTGCTAGAGTAAAGTATTTGTTCATTAGGAGAGAAATGTGAAAGGTTGAAAATTGAAAGAAGTTGTATTATAGTGAGAGGTTGCTGATAATATTTTTATTTTATTTATTGGGTAATAGTTAGATAATAATGATTAGCGAATAGTTTATAATTACTTAGATAATAGAATGATTGATTATTTAAAACGTTACTTGTGGTAGAAGAATGGTTGGTAAATTTATCTCACGAGAAGGAATTCTAAATGTGGAATAAATTGGTCATTCCCGAGCATTCAGGATTACTTAGTAGAAATTATACCTAAATAATTGAAAAGAAGGTTGAGTATTATCTGAGCATACTTTAAATTTTAATTTGATAATCTCTGGATTCTATCAATTATAATGGTTTCTTATGTAAATTTTCTCATTAAGCTGGAAAGCTGTTAAATTAGCATATCTTTCGGATATATGATGCTGACCTCATAATTGAAGCTCGATAGTTTTTATAAGAGCATTAATTGTTTGGTGATGAACATTTTTCTGATTGATTGTTGATGATATATGCTTTGTGTCTTGGTGTGATAGTTTTAAGGATGCCTTATCACTCTTGTTTATTATTGGATAAATCAATTTTAAAGATGAAGTAGTTTAATATTTTTTGAAAAGAGTGATATGATATAAGGGCATCGTAGTTAGTGTGGTTCGGATAACTAAGATTAGAAAGGCAATTTTTGGTTGGTTTTTTGCTTTTCAAGTTTTTCGAAATGTATTGCTTCGAAAAGCTAGGTCCTAGCTGGATCTAATCTGGTTCATTCTAGTTTGTTATCATGCTTTCCAACCTTAGGTAGGGTGTCCAGTATTTTGTAACTTAGAAAAAAATTTTTTTTTTTTTTTTGGAAGAAAAATTTTTTTTTTATCCTCTAAGGGGGGGAGAATGTAAAGGTTGTGATCATTGAATATAACCTATACAATGATACAGGCCACTTAAGATTTATTTTTAAATTAAAAAAGGAATAAAAAAATGTAAAATTTGAAAATAAAAAGAAAAAGAATGATAGGGATGTAAAAAGGGACATGAAGTGAGGATGTTGAAAAATGATTGTAAAATAGTTTTTCTATATTATAAAAAATATAACAAGTTAATTAAATGTGTTTTAATTTATTATTATAAATTAATGTAAAGAAGCTTTACAATGAAGCTTTACAATACCAACCGAAGTATGTGGTCCTACGCTGATCGGAATTTTAGTTTTCAAATTTCTATATCTCACACACGATGTTACCTATCTTCTTATATTTTCCCCCAATGGGTTACATATATGATCGTAAAATGTGTATGCAATTAATCTTTTACCACACCTTAGATTACCAAAATCTTGTTTGAAATTGGTTTGAGGAGTTTGGTACTAGAATAACACAGACACAGATACAGATCACATGTATAGTTACAATAAAACACAAACAGGAAAGTTTTTGTGTATCACATGACATGAAATAGGGCCGAGTGGAATGAAAATCGCTGTGGGGACTCCTAAGGAGCACTTGCGTGGTGTAATAGACCAAAATTCTCTTTATTTTAAGGAGCCCCGTGCCTAATTAAAACGTTAAGCCATCTTTTAAAATGTAAACATGTTTTCTTGGCTACATACTTTTTTAGCAGCTTTGGCATTTCTTATTTGACATATTAAATAACAACCTATTCGTCTGGAGATCGAATCGACCACCTAATGCCACTTCACTACCTCTAAGCCACAAGGCTTGTCTAAATATATTTTTGATAATAGTATAAATTAACAATGATTATAATTTTTCTTGCAGGAGTATATGGCCGCATTCAATTTCGCCAATGAAAGTGAAGCTGAGGTCCTTAGGAATATTTTGCTTGAAAGAATCGAGCTCAGGAAAAATAGGAGAGGTTAGTATAGTACCCTCATTGATTAGTGAAAATACATTTTTAATACTGTCGTTCATTGAAAAAATGCTAAAGATAGCAAGTAGGCCATTGTCTTCGAAATTTCATTGAAAAGTTCCTAACTTTTGTTTCGTTCGGCGAAAAGCCCTAAATTATAATAATGTTGGAACTTTGTAATTTTGTTACTGTTTTTGGCATTTGGTTGACCAGTAATTTTACCTCTCCTGATTCTGCACTCGACGACAGAATCTTTCACAATAATTTTTGAAGCCTATATAAAAATCCTTCACCACAAACGGATGATATGTTATTTAAATAATTCAATGTACCAGCACAATGCGTGATTGCATACCTACTCTAGTTGTTGTATGTTGTTTTTACAAATCAATAACATGTACGTAAACGCAGATAATATCTATACAATAGCAGTGAGCTCATGCCTGGCCCATCGTCAATAACTAGCTGTTCCTAGCCGCGCTAGTGATAAAATTAATATTGCATTGGATGACAACATTACCTACCTACATAATTCAATTGCTCATACCCACTGTCTACCAAAATCTTGTAAATAGATGAACGTATTTTGATAAAACAGTTCAGAAAACTCCTTTCATAAAGAAAAATTGTTCCTTGTTGACTCCACTCCAGCAGAAATGTCTACACCAACAGCCTGTACGTTTTCATACAATTAACTTCGGTCGTAACGTTGGATTTAAAAGAAATTCACTCTTTTAAAAACAACAATGCAGTAATGGGAAAAATTTCGTCTCGGAAGACGCACTCCGAGGTTGACAACAGTCGACTGGAGCGGTAGAACCTAATGGGAAATTATCCGACGACCTATACGGGCGTTATCCAATCCAGTAGGAAGCAGGAGTGCTTTTAATTATTTTGACTTCAACTACTATTATTGAAGCATATTTTGCGTATTTAAACAAATGATTTTTTTACTTAAATGTAAATATAATTTGTGGTCAAGATCGTCGTCTCCGTCAGTCGACCCAAGGTGCGGGTCATTCGAGCGCTAACAACAGGAACAGTTCTAGACACAACGGAGCTCTGCCACCGCCTCCAGAGCCAGAGCCCGCGCCGGTGTTGCCGCCGCCACTCCCACCCATGCAACTGCCGCCTAAAGTGAACAATACTTTTGATAGTAAGTACTTTTTCCTTAATAAAATTAAATTACACCCGAAAATCTTATCGCCGCTAATCACTTTCTCTAAATATTAATTGTTAATTCATATATTATTAAGTAGTACAAGGGAAAAAGGCGTGATGTTACGATCATGATTTTTCATGTTTTTAATATTAGGTATAATTAGACATATATTAATAGATTAGGTACTATGGATTTAAATTTTTTGACTGTAACTGCTTTTAAATCTAAAAATAAATGCTTTAAATTGAAGAAATTTAGTGACTAAAATCGGGAGACAATTTTGCATATTAATTAATATTTAATGCATGTCTAAGATACATAAGCATAATGATACAGCACAATGTCTATATAAAATAATGTCATGTCCGCAGGTTACACGTTAAAGAGTAACAAGAAGAACAAAACTCGTACTCTGACGAAGGCTGACATCGGTCTACCACAGAACTTTCAACATATCTCACACGTTGGTTGGGACGCTAACAAAGGTATAATGTCTCAAATACACCTGATTTATCTATACTAAATCAACAATACAAACCAAAACAAAAAAAAAGAAAAGAAAAAGAAGATGTACTACGCGGAAGAGTTTGTTTGTTTGTTTAAACGCGCTAATCTCAGGAACCACTGGGCCGATTTGAAAAATTCTTTCAGTGTTAGATAGGGCATTTATCGAGGAAGGCTTTAGGCTATATAACATCACGCTACGATCAGTAGAAGCGAAGCAGTAGTGAAAAATGCTGCACGAGGAAAATTTCCTAAATTCCACGCGAACGGAGTCGCGGGCAACAGCTAGATAGGCATAAAAAAAAATTCGTTCGCATTGAGTCAGTCCTGTCAGTCGATCAGTCATTGGTAACATGTCCGACATCCCTAGTTCGTTACTAACGGTTGCCTGTGTCTGCCTGTGAATTTAGAAAACAAACCTTAAAAAATTATACAAATAAACCTGTTGATCCAATATCTATTAAAGAAACTGCACAAAAATTCCTTGTGCCGTTTTTAAGCTCAAGCTAATAAGTAACGGTATCTCTTACGTTAAATATTTATATTTAAAACGTAAGAGTTATCATATATCAATCTAAATAATAGTTTATTAATTTCAGGTTTTGACTTGGACAAGGCATCGAACGCGGATGAACTGCGCACATTCCTACAGAAGGCAGGTGTATCTGAAACACAGTTAGAAGACCAAGACACAAGAGAGTTTATTTATGACTTTATTGAGACTAACGGGGGGATTGCAGCTGTTAAGAAAGATTTAGACAATGTCAAAGGTGAATTTAATTATTCCATTACTTATTTATTTATTTTGGAAAGCAAGCAGCTTGTGCAATAAAATATAACTAGATTACAATATTATCTAAATAAGCCTTTTGAAGCTTCCACAGATAGACATAGGAAAACAACTCAAACAATATAAATTATACATATAAAAGATGTAGTAGTTAGTAAAGATCCTCACATATATCTCCAATAGATACCGCATTACTAGGTTTTTATTAACGACTAAACGAAGGGGGTTATCGAATAATGCATTTTCATTGGTTGTAACAAATTCACACGACGAGTTTTTAAAGATACGCTCGTTAGCGATTATGTTTGTTTGTTAGTTAGTTTTTTTTTTTTTTATTCATATCCATGAACATTTCACACAACGTCCTCTGGTCCCAAGCTAAGCTTATTATGCTTGTGTTATGGATACCAGAATACGGATATAATACAAAAACTACTTTTATTTTGTAAATACATACTTATAATACATAGTAAACACCCAGACGCAGGGCAAACATTTGTATGGCAGTTATAAATATCACCACAAATGATTTTCCCGAGTGGGAATCGAACCCGCAACCTCGTGAATAGCCCGTCAATGTTTATGTTTGGTATGCGTTGATCACTTTGATTGTGGAATTAATTTTAACAATGAGTGATATGTCAGTACTAATATTAGTTGTACTTGTTGTAGCCCCCCGCGTGGCGCCGCCCCCCGCCCCCACGATGGCCGCCCCCGCGCCCCCCGTGCCCACGCGCACTGCTGGTCACGCGCCCGCACCACGTACGTATACTACACTAAAAGTTTATCCCCCACTTCGCATGGATTACGTTATTGAGTTACCATTTTGCTACCTTTGGATAAATTGGTTCTATTTAAGCGATGATCTCTACTCTATACTTTTTTTTAAATAACCGGGGATACGACGTTGTAAAGAGTACACAGGAACCACCAGCATTCAAATAAAATAAGAATCTTTAAAATCCCTTCGCCCGGTTAATAGTTATGAAGAAACATACAAAAAAAACATGCTGACGAATTGAGAAAAAACCTCCTTTGTTTTAAGTGGGTAAAAAAGAATTTGAAATTGGGAGATTTCAATTTCAAATTCTTTTTTACCATAATACCACCATTACATATTAAAATTCAAGTAATATTAGTATAGAAATTAGTAAAAGTCTTGGTTTTATTTATATTTATGTTCGAGGTTTTGTCCATTATTAACCAGCAGATTGTATTGTAGCCTCTCGTGCTCCGCCCCCGCCCCCCGCGAGAGCAGTGCCCCCGCCCCCCGCACATCGCATCGCCCCGCCTCGACCTGCGCAACGTAAGTGATAACATAACATCAGTTATTTAGAACATACTATAAAACATGATATTACATCGGTGATGACGAACTGTCACGTTTCACTAGTCCATTTTCTATCCAGGGTACTGTAAGAAGAAGAAAAGGGATATTATAACTAGAGAAAAAGTACTTCTTTACTTCTGTAAAGGAAAGAAAACACAAAACTAAACCTACACCAGGATGCTTGGTCAACATTAATGGACCAAATAGCCTCCTGAAGTGGAGAAGGCATATGTCCGACAATTTTTGATTTTCTCGACTATGCCGTCTATTGTAACATTAGTTTCTTATATTGTTAAACCTTAAAAGTTAGATCAATAATATAATAGTATTGATTTAACTAAAATGAAGACGTATTGAATTAAGCTTTGGTACCGGCTGTTGCTAAAACCCAGAATTCCGAGATTTTCTTTTTCTAATATTAAGTCTTTACTTATTACGATATAAAAATTATTATGTATAATAAATGTCTCGATTTAAATTCCAGCGGTATCATCAGGCCCTCCGTCCGTCCCGCCGCCTCCTCCGCCGGGCGTGGCTCCTCCCCCTCCTCCCATCCCGACAGGCGCGCCCCCTCCGCCTCCTCCCCCCGCGCCCCCGACCCCGCCCCCAGCCCCCGCGGCGCCCCCTATGCCGGACCTCGCCTCAGACCCGCGAGCGGCGCCCCCTATGCCGGACCCCGCCTCAGACCCGCGAGCGGCGCTCATGGAGAGTATACGCAGTGGAGGGAAGACCTTACGGGTTTGTATATTTTTAACCATTGTGCCACAGGATGCGAAATATAATACTTTCGGGAGAGACTGAATGTCTATAAAAATAGTCACTAAGTAATCTTAGTGATTATTTTTATAGACATTCAGTAAAAGAAAATCTCATCATTGTTTGTTTGAACGCGCTAATATCTCAGGAACTACTGGTCCGATTAGAAAAATTCGTTCAGTGTTGGATAGTACATTTATCGAGGAAGGCTATAGGCTATTTAACATCACGCTGCGACCAAAAGGTGCGCTGTATCAGTGAAAAATGTTGCAAAAACGAGAAAAGTTTTCTAAATTTCACACACTCGCGTGCAGCAGCTGGTAGAAATATAATTAAATAGTAAAATTGATACTAAATTGGTTTCCTTCCTCAAGCTCGGTCAAATAATTGAAACTTATGTTTGGTATCAAAAACGGATACTACTTATATTAATTACTAGCTGACCCGGCAAACGTTGTTTTGCCACATAATTGTTAGGGGTGGACCACCCTTAACATTACGGAGGATGAAAAATAGATGTCCGATTCTCAGACGTAACGGATATGTACACAAAATTTCACGAAAATCGGTCGAGCCATTTCGGAGGAGTATAATTACTAACACTGTGACAGGAGAATTTTATATATTAGATTAATAATCTTTTGTAAATACTAATAATTCATAGAAAACACCTAGACGTAGTATGAACATTTATGTGATAATAACAAACATCATACAATGATGTGCACGGATTGAACCCGCGACCTCGTGAACGGCAGCCCGTTACATGGACCACTAGACCGCGAAGCCCGTCTTTAACTTTTATTTTATTAGTTCTTTTAATATTCGTGTTTGTATGTATTGCAGAGAACCGAGGCAGCGCCTAAAGCTGTTCCAGTGGAAGATGGTAGAAGTAACCTGCTGAGTGAGATCAGACAGGGTATTGAACTGAGACCGGTAAGTTGGTTTTATACTCTTTAAACATCAAAAGATACTATTCAGGTATTGTATATAATATTAATAATTTCTATCCATGTGGTGACGGTTTTAGAATACTAGTATCGTCACGCCATCTTCCCCAGGGTGCTGCCAGAACCAGCCAAGGGATTATTATAAGCAGTTAACCCCTACTGTGAGAGACAGTCTCACTGTCTACTAACATGTATGTTATGTCTAACTATGTTGTTGATATATTTATATTAAACTGAATATATTATGCGCAGGTATCCCGTTCAGATAGCAGCAGTGGGGGCTCCCGTCGTGGTGCCAACACGGGAGGTGCCTGTGGTCTCGCTGAAGCACTACAGAGGGCGCTGGAGGAACGATCCAGAGCTATACACTCGGATTCTGACGACGATGAGTCAGACACTACCAGCGATGGAGAATGGGAGGACTAAAGTTAGATAATAAAAAAAAAACCATTTACAATTCCGACCATGACTGTCAAAGTATAATTAACCCGAGAATGGTAATATGCTTAGAGTATATAATATAATAGACAGCTAGGTCGACGGTGTCGAAGTAACCCACACAAACACTAACATAATTTTATTGGTTACTACACAAGGCCCCGTTCAAAACTGCCTTATGCACGCTAAGATATAACAGTGTCCGTACACAAGGAGTATGAGCATTGCTCTTGTACTTTTTTCAGCGGGAGTCACTTTATAATGGTGTTAAATTAGTGATCCAAGTCTAAAGTAATAGGTGCCTGGAAAGGCCCAAGTATAATGACAACTGTTTATAGTCCCGTCTTCTTGGACATATGCCCAGGGCCTCGCGATAATTGGGGATCCCCAGTCCTTGCACCATTACTAAATGATAACTGAATTTAAACACATTGGGGCCACATTATCATAAAATACCCACCACCTCTTATAGGTAAAACTCGGCCCGGTATGTTTATATGGACGATATATTCGTGTTGTACACGCTTTCAGTTCTAAGAGGTTTTATCGTAGGTGGTAGGTAAAAATCAAGAATGGACCTATAGGTAAGTCCTTTGCTCCCCAAAATCCCCCAATGAAATTTAAAGATGGGTATTATAATTTTAAATAACCGACAAAAATAAAATATCAAGGACTCGGGTGGCTGATCACAATTCTGGGGCCCGAGATTAAACGATATGGTATACCAGGCCGGGGCTCTGCTGGCAAATACCATTTTGAATGGATGAGCAGACCGACGCTGTTACAGTGTAATTTATATGTTACTTTTCAAAATATATTCTTTAAAGCAAAGAAAATTCTTTTTAGATTCTGATAAAAATTGCATATTAATTTGTGGTTTTATTCTAAACTTCGTTTAAAGTATTATATTAGTAGTTTTTAGTGAAGTTATTAATGTAAAGGGTACTTTAGCTATAAAAAATAGAGAGTCAATCTGCAATACTTATTCAAAGTGTCTTATAACCGTTATGTATGTATATATAAAAATTGTAAAATACTTTAGCTTAGGTCTATTTTCTTTTCATATAACGTTTGTAGATAAAATATTTATCTTATTTTTTGAATTATGCGCTAATGTGAGTTGACAAACTATTGGTACAGACAGAATAATTATAATCAATTTTGGTAGTTTTATGACCTTTGATTCGTTTAAAAAACCGCTACCTATTAGCGTCTTTGTTGATTACTTGTAATCTTTACTTATTATAAAACAAAGTCGATGTCCCTAAGTGAGCTTATATCTTCAAAACTACGAAATGGATTTTTTTATGATAGTGGCTCAAGGGATGGCCTTTTTGTACAATTTGGTATCTAAATTCCACGCTCAGGAAATTGCAGACAACGGTTTTTTCATTTAATTTTATTTTATTTAAAAAAAAACATTTAATTTAAAAGTTTTTTCATTTAATTTAATTTTTTCGTTTACATTTAATCAGGGGCACAGCGTGCCTTGGTGGGGCCCCGTATAAAAATTTATTTGGGGGCCTTTATGAAGGGTAAAGATTTCTCACAAAACAAAAAAGGGGGCCCCGTGTAATTAATACGGCGGTAGCTACGCCCCTGCATTTAATAGTGGCCAAAACTGTAATTTTGTTAAAACTCAAATATTTTACTTTAGCTTACAATGCTCAAAAGTGGCCGATACTCGTAATAGGGTTGCCTGCCCATAAACTTGGCAGATAATTTTTTTATCATTTCAAAAGAGTTACTAATTAGAGAGCATACATACATAATAATATGTATGAGTGAGTTACCCAAATCGATTTAGCATTTTATTTTATTAAAATTGTCACTATTTTTTTATCAATGTGTGTAGTAATAATGTTGATAAAAAAGAAGGCCCCCAAAGTCATTTTAAAGGTCTGTTCCCATTTTGATATGTCTTAATGTCAATGCGAGTGTTAAATGCACATCTTACTTGGTACCGAGCTAGGTATCTACTAGCGATAACACTCCTACAAGCGTTGGGCAAAATTTAATTACGAGTTGCAATAAAAAAGAACATTTAACAATTAAATATTGCCCAGTTAACACATGCAGTGTTTAAGTATTCAAGATGTGACTACTGTATATATTATGTATATAAGTATTGATAGACACACGAAGTGCTCAAATGTGACTGAAACAAATTTGATGGTGATATAAAGATTATGATGAAAAGTGAAGTGAGTAGGTGATTTACAAAAATCATTGTTGCCAGGTTTTGAGTATTAGTACAATTTTTATTTGGATTTCAACGAAAACATCGACTGAATTTGAATCGATCAATAAAGAAATCGATTGTCATAGTTACTGCTTTATTCTATTTTGTAAACATGGAAAAAATGTAAACTGCTTTTTAAATCGAAGAAAAAATTATATTCGCTTTTTGATTAGTGTTAATGCGAATAGCAGGGTAAGGGGAAAGGTTAAACCCCCAAAGCCTTGGGGTTTTAACTACTTGCAGTTTAAACTATTCAAATTGCGAATAAGTCAAAATGATAATTATTTAACTGACCATAATTCAATATGATTTGCAGAGTGTATTTCACTGAAATATATTAATAAATCAAATTTTAGTGAAAAAAACACTATGAACTTGCATCTACGACCTCGGAATACCGTTCCGTTGCTCTTCCAACTAAGCTACCGTGGGATCAGAAAAATCTCAATGTGACTTAATAGTGTCGATAACACAATTTGGCAATGTTAACTGAACTTTCTTGTTCTAAAAACTGTTTTTAATAGAATAAAGTTTTTAATTAAAATGTGCACAACAAAATAGACAAAATAACCAAAATACAGCAATAGTCGTTTTCATTTTTTAGTTGAGTTTAGTTGTGCAATTAGAATTGGCACCACTGACATGCTACACTTTTAGTTAATAAATCAAACAATAGTGGACAAAAACATCGAGCGATGTTTAAAATTTATTTTTTAGTTATGTTAGTTTTGTTGTGTGCGTAGAAATGGTACCAATTTATGTGAGATATATTAATTATAAGTTTGCTGTATTATATTTCTTAATTTTATGTAAATATTTTACTTCTAGCTTTTTTATTCAGACTATTTTTTTTAATGTTATAGATACCTATTAATAGTATTTCAATATAAACAATCTTTTTTCTTAGTGGCATGGATGATATTTATTTTAGTGACTCACATAATAGTTAAAAAAAATATTTTTGTAATTACCTATTATTTATGTATTTATGGTACCTACATATAACATTGAAGTTACATTTGTTATTTAATCACGACAATGTGCAGTAATGTTTGACCACAGATCACCCCCAATAGATTCCACACACAAATCGATCAACGCACACCGATCATAAAACGACCGATACGAGAACTCAGCATGTAATTTTGCTACGACCAATGAAATGCATTATTACATACCCCGCAACTCGCGCCTTCCTCTGACTTTGGTGTGTTTAGTTATCTCTTAAATGCACTATCTATTGGGAGTAATCTGTGTGTTCGATAGTTAAATAAAATTGATTATTAATATTAACAACATTTACTATAAAACAAATTAAGTATATTATGTGATGTAAATTTCTGGTGTATTAACAGGTAAATCATAGTATTAATTTAACGTTGATTATAATAATTTCTTTAAAACATGTATGTTGACTAAATAAAACGCATTAAAATCCACGAATAATTTTTATTACGCTCCATTAGGGAATACTAAATTTCTATTTAAAAATATTCAAAAAATTACCACAGATAACGCAAAAATATTCGAAACATAATAATTGGAAGAAACTGAATCATGATAATATCTAAACTAAGAACTTGAATGACTTAGAATATCCTAGTGTATCTTATAACTATTTAAACGATTCGCACGCCTTTGGCTAATACAATTACTGAGATAAACATTGAACATTTTGAAGAAAATATATAAATGCTAAGAGGAACAGGGAATCTTTAAAAATATTAAAGGACTACCCCCTCACTGTAGATTAAATCATACCCTCGTTACAGGAAAAATATTTCAGTTTACTACCCTCAAAATAAAAATAGCATGGTCATAATGCCACTATTAGGGCTGGGAGGTTTACACTTATTTTGGAGGTTTACACTTATTTTATCTACTGCCCACTTTGAGAATGAATTATTTTAGGCGTCCCCATTTTTCCATCTTACATCAAAACCACAGACCCATATTTTCACTAGGTCTCTTATCGCCCCTTAAAAGCCTGCAGCGTCCACAAGAGAGCATTATCGCCCACTTTGGGAAATGCTGATTTAGGGTATAATTTTACTATCCAAGTTAAGCAAATGGAGGGTGTAGTTATCAAAGTTCCAAGTAAAGCTTCTTTTTGTTACATTGTAATCAAACCAAGTTTAATAGTAAAATAATCTTGAAGGTTTTGTCATGTATTTGAATAGTTATATAGACAAATATATTATTTAGATCGCAACACATCCACGCTTACACTAGGCAACATACACAAAACTACCATATTTGTAATATTCACATAATTGCTTTAGAGTCATCTTAATCTACCTAAAAAATAATACAAATACTAAAAACTTAGTATTTGTTATAACATAAAATAATGACAAAATCCAATATTTTTATTTATTTAATTACTAAATAGAGATTTTAACCACTACAGAACTGTGATTAGTCTAAATTTAGACTTATTCTTAAGTATCGAACTTCATATAGTTGCCATGAACATGTCGTTTTTGCAAGTTTTTGTACATGTGGGTATCTCGAAAATTGCCTACTAAAATGTCAAAACAAGAACTTTCTATGGCAAAGGCTACCAAACTCCATTCGCATAAACAAGATAAAATGCATATTCGTTTTAATGTATCTTCGATTCACATTTAACTATTTGTATATTTACAGAAATGTGAAATCAATAGAATAATATCTTTATAGTAATCTACATAAGTAAATATATATTTATAACAATACATATCTAAAATTTTCGCTTGATTCTAAAAAAAACAGTTTACTCAGTCTAACTCAATAGCAGGATATAAAATTATAATCGATTCCGAACTCCTAAGTTTGTTGACTGGTTTAGAACTGCTACAAACGCCATTTTATCAATAGGACGTTAACAAATTTTGCCTACTTTTAGGAGCTGTAGGCAAAATTTTTGTCTTGATAATTAGCTTTCCCGAAAATAAAAATGCTCTCCCTCAATTATATAAGAAAACTATATTTTCATTCTAGAAAACGAAATAACTACCTACATGATTTATAATTTTCGATATCAAGATTAGTATCAGATAAAGTTTACAAAGCATTTTACAAGACTGTCAACATATTTTAAATGCCACTTAATAAATCGTTCTGTTTATTGTACTTACACTGGCCATAATTATAATAATATACTCTATCGTTTCCTTATCACTTAATGAGAACAATAAAATATGCCCAAGATATTACTTGTAGTTTGAATATCTATTTCTGATCCCAAATTATGTAAAAACGATATGGTTAATAGTATTTTGTTTTCCTTTCAAACCCAAAACACAATTCAAGTGTCCAGATACACTAAATATTTTAGCATAATGGATGAATAATAGCCGAATTTAATGCGTTAGTTACGTCTAAACTGTTTATCAACTAAAACTACTATATTTTAGTAAGAAATATTTTTACAGTTAAACCTATGGTGGATTCTACTAAACCTTTATATCTGAGAATTTTTTTTTTTCTTGAGTGTGTTCTTTCTTTGATTTAACCATTCTTTGGATTACTATTATGCCACAAAACAGATATCTATTAAACTAATCATCATCAATTAATATTGGCTCCTCATTCTGGACCACATAGTTCACATCACACGAGTCATCATCAGCTAAATCAACAATATTATCATCAGTACCATTGCCACTTGCACCTTTCGTAATTTCTTTCTGATATAGTGATAAAACATCGGAAATTATTGGAGACTGAATAGATATTGGCTGAGGTAACAGATTTTCATGTACAATATCAATATCTTTGAAATCTTTACTATCTTGACTCTCCTCATCTTCGCCACATACTTGTGATAATACTTCTTCATCATCTTCATTGTCCGTCTGTCCATAATACTTCTCATCATCTTTCAGATCTTTAGGAACATACGTATTTATGAGATCATTCAAATTAACATCACTTGTAAACACTTTAGTTGGATCAGCGTCTTCTTTATCACATTCATGATTGGAGAACAATTTAGAAGAAGTAAAGTACTTTCGACAATCTTGACACTGATTGAGCAAATGCGCACGATAGTGATTGTGTAGATTGGGGAATTCATCACCACATACCACACATAGTTCTGGCTTCACTATCGCCCTGTAATGCATCTTCTTCAATGATTTATGTATAAATTTCATATGCTTTATAAACAGACCGTATTTAATAAATTTCTCCCCACATTGCTTACATTTGATTGGTCTCTTGTTATATTTCCTACTTCTGTGTGAGAACGCGTGAATATTGAATGCATCCATAGTCTTAAACTTGAGTGAACAGAACCTACATGATATTGAACCAGATCCTTTGTGTATATGATCGTGTTTGGCTTTAGAACTCTTTTTAGTCGTAGGTTTGAAACAGAACGCGCATTCCTCGTATTTCACTTGTTGATATGATTCTATGTTGCTATTAACTTCTTCATCACTCTCTATTGCACACAAATGATTATCTAAATCAGCAGACGAAAAGAAATACTCTCCACACTTTTTACATCTATTTTCCTCGTGATATGATAGATGTCTGTGCAAGTTGAAGAATGTTTTATTACAAATATTGCAAGTTTCTTCAACTGATTCCTTGGGCATTGTGATCCAATCCTTATCATCACCATGGACATCTCTCATATGGTATATCATATCTCTAAATGCTACAAAGGTCTCATCACAATGCTCACACTTGGTTGGTTCATCAACATTTAGTTGTGCAAAGTGATGGTTCTTATGTTTATTGTACAGTGTGATAGTATTGAACTTTTTCTTACAATATAAACAGCCATAGTAGCCTATAGTTCGGTGGTATATTTTGTGTGTACTCAAAGCGTAATTGTTTTCAAATACTTTAAAGCAGTAATCACAAACAATCTCCTTTTCATTAGAGGATGCTTCCCTATTGACAATGATGTCATGTTGAGTGCGCAGATGACAGTCTAGCTTAACTTGAACATGGAACGCTTTGTAACATACATGGCATTTTATTTTCTTTGGATAAGTCTCTGTATCGCCTAACAGCTTTTTCTTTTCACAACTAAATGCTAAGTGACCCTCTAAGAATCTTAAAGAACTGAAGTAATCAAAGCAATAGTTACATCGCAGTGAATTGTGATAGTCTAGATGTCTTTCAAAGTTGCCCTTGCTTGCCAGTACTTTCATACATATGGAACACTGCAAGTCCTTTAGTGGACCAGCCAATCTCTTTTCAGTCCGTTCTGCAATCCAAGTCTCTTCAATATTATGTATATCGCGCATATGGTAATGCAGATCATACCCTCGCCCGAAAGTCTCATCACAAAGCTGACATTTTAATGGATTATCAACGTATTTCTGTGTCAAATGACCTTTTATGTGTATTCTATGATTTTTCAAAGATATGAATTTCTTTCCACAGAACTTGCATTTAAAGAATTCAGGTTTCCTCAGATGTGCTTCTTCATGTGCTTGTAGCCGCCGCTCTTCGAGGAACACTTTAGCGCAAAGTTTACATGAGAAGTAGGGTTGTGGGGGAGCATCAGGATCTGTCTTTATCATTTTACTCTCAGGATGGGTTCTTCTCAGATGACGTATTAGTTTAACGAAATCCTTGTAATACCTGGAACATATGGGACACTTAACCATACCCTTGCGAAGCTTCTCTATCCGCTTCTTATGAGACTGGTTATCAAAGTTATGACCTTTAACATGTTTCTGTAAGTACCCTTCATCTGTATACCCTTTACCACAGATGTTACACTTATAAGGGCCGTTTTCATCTTCATAATGCATTCTAATATGTATTTCCAAACGCCTTTTGTTAGTAAACTTGATTTTACATATGTGGCATTCATGACGTGCACCGTACAAGAAAGTTTTAGACTTGTGCCAATTAACATGGCATTTTAAAGAGCTTTCAGAATCACATACTTTGCCACATTGCTGACAGGTGTGAGTGCCGTCGAATTTAGTTTTATCAGCATTGTTTGGTGTATAGTCACCGATTATTGTATTCTGTGCACCATCACCTCTCTTATAGTGTATGCTCATGTGTGAGAGATATACTTTTCTAAATTGGAAGACTCTCTCGCAAATGGAGCACTGATAGTCCTTATTTTGAAAGCGAGTTTGTTTGTGATAGGCAGTGTGTGCTTGTGCAGCTCTTAGATGTTTGCTCTTCCTTCCACAGATCTTACATGTTAAATGTATAGAGTCCAGGTTCGGGTCCGTGTAGTGCTCACGCATGTGTATTTTGTAGTGACACTGGAATCTGAAAGACTGAAAAAGAAAATTTAAACATAAGTCAGCTTATATTTAGCACCAATTAAAAATAATAAATTAGCACCAATTAAATAATCTTCATAGACGCTCAGAACTGAAAGACCGTGCGTATATTGACTCTAGTTAGTCATTGATGAGACTGCGATGCGCGAGTGCACATTACGATTTCAAATAAAAGTAAAATGTTTACATAATATGTAAACATTTTACTTTTATGAAGAAAAGTAAAATGTTTACTAATATTATTAGTAAACATTTTACTTTTCTTTGAAATCGGAAATAGGAATAAATTACAGAATATTCTTTTTTGGAATATGTACAAACTCTCAAACCTGTATAAAGCCTACCCTACTAATTGAATGCACTTGCGATAGTATATCTGGCAGAGTTGATAGTCCTAATAATATTCAAAACTCACCTCTTTGCAGACAAAGCACTCATATTTCTTCTCCAAGTTCTTGCCTACATTGGTGTGCCAATTAACATGTCTCTTGAGCGAGATTAATGTGGGCATTTTTTTCCCACACGTAGGACATGTGTAGCCACTGAGGTTGACCAGAGGTTTGCCATTGCCATCTTCTGGAGCCGTAAGAACGTCGTTGTGACCCTGGTTCCATTCCAGCGGCTCCTGTTTAGTCACAACGACTTCACAAAAATCCGACGGATTCAAACTGTTCTCCTCAGACTTCTGTTTTAATCTATGTACTATTTTGATATGATCTGCTAATCCACTGCACGATTTAAACGTAGATTCACACTGTCCGCAAGTGTACAAGTTTCTTGGCTTCATGCCCTTGGCTATATGAGTTTGGTTATGTTCATTTATATCACTAACTTTCATTTCAAAGTCACAAATAAGACAGCGCACTAGACAGTCTTTTAGATGAATTTTGGCACGTTTGTATCCTGAACTTATATTATGTTTAATTTTCTTATGTTGCACTAATGAACGTTTATATGAAAATCGTTTTTCACAAATATCACAGGTATTGTCTGCTTCATCTTGACTAGATTCAGACTCGGCGTAATATAGTTGCTCAGTTGGTAGGCTTGTTGAAGCTTTGTCAGGTTTCTCAACTTTAAATTCCACTGGTACTTCTGTATGACATTTTTCTTTATGTGTTGCTAGAGCTTTTTTATATGTAAACTCTTTACCACAAGAGTCACATGCGTGTTGACTTCTAGCAGGATAACTATTGCTTTGTGCCGAGTGGACTGAAGCTGCGTCATCTGCAATGCCTTCTCTGGGAAAGCAAAATATATATACTTAAATATAAAGTTAGAATTTAGTTTTTTAAGCAAGATACATGCTGGAAACACGTTACAGGTATGTTACTATATGTTTTGCTGCCCTAGATGAAATGTCGAATCTATACTAATATTAAAAAGCTGAAGAGTTTGTTTGTTTGTTTGAACGCGCTAATCTCAGGAACCACTGGGCCGATTTTAAAAATTCTTTCACCGTTAGAAAGAGCATTTATCGAGGACGGCTTTAGAGTATATAACATCACGCTACGACCAGTAGAAGCGAAGTTAAAAATGTTGTAAAAACGGGAAAAACTTTCTAAATTCCACGCGGACGGAGTCGCGGGCAACAGCTAGTACAATATGAGATTGGGTTTCACGTAAATATTGTTCTTAAACAAAAATTTGCCAATATTAATTGTAAACCCCAAAAACTAAAACTGTAGTAGCATTTGACATGAGGCTATTTTATAACTACATTAAATCTAACTATACAATAAACAAGAACAGCGCAAAATTCGCAAAATTATAATTTTACAAAATTTTTCTCAATAAATAAGACTATTTACCTGGAATCACTGTCACCACCAGCATCTTTGTTATTGTTAGCAACATGCTCCTGCAAATGCTGTACAAGGCTCTCATTAGAAGGTAGCTTCTTGAAACACAACCTACATTCTAGCGGGTCCACCACAGCCTCTACCACCGAATTCCGGGGCTCAAAGTGGACATTTCTCAAATGTTGAAAGTAAGACTGCTTTCTAGAAGTTAGTCTTTTACACACGGGGCACTCTAACGGCTTGCTATCGTCCTTTTTGGGACATTCGACGAAATGAATACTATGTAAATGGTAATCATTGAACAACTGATTGCAATACAAGCAGGGAACTGGAACTTTTTTGTGTGGTTCTGTAGGGTTTTTTAAAACAGCCGCATGAACAATCTTCATATGTTTCGCTAAGCCTTCGCGTGATTTGTATTTGCCAAAACAATATTCGCAGGTATGAGTGTTATCATTCAAAGTTGGGACAGTAGTTTTTCTATCAATTGGTTCTAAAGATATAAGCAACTCTTTCTGTGGTTTTTCTGGCGACTTCCCGCACAAGTCGAGGTGACGCTTCAACATAATTTTCAGTTTAAAGGTTTTGCCGCATTTAGTACAAACTAATTTGTCCTCTATATCTGCAGCATCTTCGTTTCTCTTCGGTATTTCGACAACAGCGTCTTTCCCCAGGGATTTTACCGGACTTTTGGCATGCATCCTGGTTTTATGAATGGCAAGTGTTCGGTAAGTCGAGAATTCTTTGGGGCAAGAATTGCATTTGAAGTTTTTCATCAAGGGTTCATCCGAGTCTGTCTCCGGTATATAAGAACCACTGGCATCTTCATAGTCAGAATCCTGTTGAGAATTATTTTCAGACTGTAAGCGCGGCCTTTTTTGTGAATTTCTAAGTTCTGTCACACGTTTTGTGCTAGTGGGTCTGAAGTCACTGGAACGTCCTCCGGTTGAGATATTTCCATCACTCTCTATACTTCGCTTTCGACTCCTAGATGCTGGAGATATTTTCTCCTCATTGGAAGAGGAAGGTTTGGTAAAATTTGAAATATTGGTGTTATTGGAAAACGCAGAATCACTACTCTGTCGGTTGGTTGGAGGGGGACTTATACTAAATCCTGAAAATACGAAAATTTCTTACTAAAATTACATCATGCTAGATCAGGGATTATTCCATTAATATTAAAAAGCTGCAGAGCGAATATGGGACATATTGCAATTGTTAAATGTTTCATTAAAAATGTGTCTTCTTCATAATAGTAACGGTAATTCGCAAGATCTAATCCAGAAAGTCATAATACAGTGAAATTTAATATTGCAAAAGATACTCGTCCAAATGCATTTAGTTACCTGGAGGAGGAACATAATTCCTTCTTAGCTCTTCGTCAGCACGCTCGCATTGCTGTTTAAATATGTAAGCACTGCTGAGCTTCTGTATACATTCAGAGCATACTTTATCAGGCAGTCCGTCACCGTCATAAATCTAAAACAAATGGGGTACGTAAATCACATTCACATTCAAGACTTTTGGAGTGTCACGTCGCGAATATTGTGATTTTGATGGGGCCTAGCTACTTTACTGTATCAAGAGGTTCGGAAGATAAAACATAATAGGAAGAGAAACGCTTCGAGTTTTGCATAACCAGTTTATAACTTTGAAGTAATATACATAACATAATAATAATATACATAATATAAGTATAACATAACTCTGAAGTAATAGCAACACGTTGTCAAGAGGATAAAATTGCTACATCATTACTTTTAGATAATACGAAGGTATAAGTGATATGGAAATGCAAGTTAACGATTACCTTGCGCATTATACACACGTAATAGCGAGCATTTTTAGATTAGTCGATGATATACATCCGGTCATGATGATATACGCCCGTTCTCCACGTGGTGAGAGATTAAGAATACAAGTGTCACCACCACATCTCATCCCAAGGGTGCTGTAAGTCAGCTAAGGGATGTTGCACGTAGATAACATCCTCTGTGAGAGACGGAAAACTCAAAAACTCTGCTCAACAGTGGAACGTAAATGGGCTGGAGAGAGAGAGCGCTAAGTCTCTAAAAATCAAACCCAAAAGCAAGATAATATAAAAATCAATAATGTTTCTAAATTCTATATTATTTGTCAAAACCATACATTTTGTAAGTGATTTTAAACAAACAACATAGAGTATTGCAGATAACCTTAATGCTAATTATAGTCTAAACGAGATAAACACAAAGACTATCGAGAAAGGAATGTACAGAAATGTGTTTATTAAATTAGTACCTATTTATTCATACTGAGTTATTACGTACAGGTCAAACGCGTAATAATTTTTTTAAGTCTTATTAGATGTAGCCAAGTAGCTGTTACGTAATAAATCGAAAGTAGTTATATAAAAAAGTCACACCATTATTTGTGGTGAGGGTAGATAAAGACGACCAGAGGATTAGGGATAATTGGGATAAAAATTTATATAGGAATTTTGTCTAGCAAGACTGCCTTCTGTCTGAGTTATCACTTATCATCCATCCATCAACCTTTCTCAGTCCACTGCTGGACATAGGCCCCCGCCATAGAACGCCACATCGCGCGGTCTTGCGCTAACTGCATCCAGCGGCCACCGGCGTATTTGACGAAATCGTCGGTCCACCTTGTTGGGGGCCGCCTCACGATGCGTCGTCCGGTTCGTGGTCGCCACTCGAGGACCTTCCGTCCCCAACGGTCATCAGATCGTCGAGCGATGTGGCCTGCCCATTGCCACTTCAGCGTGCTAACTCTTCGGGCTATGTCGTACACACCAGTCCTTCTACGGATCTCCGCATAATATCATATATCACTTATCAACAATATATAATTCACCCCGAGTCTCTCAATATCGTGAGCAGTTCTTTGGGACCAAATCATTTACTGATACAACTGTTGGAATTGATCTCATTGCTACCACAACTGTTGCTACCACCCTCCATATATCAGTGACCCCACGTCTAAAAATAATAATATTATGATCTTGAATAGTTTCACGTCATTGCTTAATTATTTTGCTCTCTCTGCAAAAGTATTTACAATACACAATATTATGCTACTTACAATTAAAATTAAAATCTTCCGTTGTACATTTTCAAGACTGCACGGTTTTCATAAATTAAAACAGAGAAAACTACAAGATGCAAATAGTAGCATCAAACAAATAAAATTAATGTTATGTGATTCTCGCAACCAACTTTTCAATAATATTTAACAGTATTTTGGTGAGAGCACTGCAACACTGGATTGATAGATGAACTGCAACAGTGTGTCAGTATCTCCTAATCTTAGTCAATCAAGAGAGTTAGTGAAATGGGCTATTTTATTAGCATATATTGCTTCTTCTTCATAAAATAAGAAATATAAACATATTTCCTGTGAACTTTTAAATTATTTATTTGTTAAGCACATCTAGGGCGGACATATTTAAAAATCTATAATGTTTACAATACAAGTGTACATATCTAAAATTTGTAGACATATCTTAGGCATTTGACCATGTTTTTCATGTTTTTTTTTACAAATTGAGAAAATTGTTTTGTACAAATCTTCTTATTAAATTATTCTAACATGTTAGCAGAAAATAGGAATTACCACTGGTTTTTTATCTTGTGATTAGAAAAATTAACACATTTTTGAGAATACGCAAGGGTTTCCCTCAAGGCTGTATATGTGGGTCCTACACAATATCTGATCCACTTAGTACATACAATTCTTTGTTAGCACATACAAATATTAGCACTGATAAAATATAACTTTTATGTTTATGCAATAATAGTTCTGAATGGTAATGAGAAACATAGCCACATGTCCAGGGTTGGTCTGCAATGTGTCATGTTGCTTTAAAAATGTCAATACATAAGTACCAAATTATTCATGCGGTACTGAGAAATGGTGTCTAATTGTTGACACTTTCTAGATAAAAATCACACAAGTCGTCAAGCAAGTTTATTGGTGAAACTAACTAATCAAATTAGCTAGTATGTCAAAATTTATTGATGAATTATGTCCCATCTACGTGTGGTGACGGATTAAGAATATAAGTGTCACCACCCCCTCTCCTCCCAAGGGTGCTGTACAAGTCAGCTAAGGGATATTGCACACAGATAACATCCTCTGTGAGAGAAGGAAAACTCGATAATAAACCCTGTGCCAACACGCCTGGTCAGCGTGGCACAGTAGACCATAATCCTTCCCAAAGTGGAGGAGGCCCGTGCCCAACAGTGGGACATAAATGGGCTGGAGAGGAGAGAGGAATCATAAATTTCAGCATTTGGTAAAAAAGATTAAATAAATATTAGGAAATAGATAATTGTAACTATGTAAGTATTAAATATATTTTTATGGAGAGTAAATACCATAAAGTTAAGATTAGTTACTAGTCCTATTTGAAAACAAGTAAACAAAAATACAACTAGCTAACTCGCGGTTGTGTTTTTATAGTTGCTGCATTGTTTTACTAAAACTAAGCTAAATATCAGATAAGTTTCATCAAAATCAGTTCAGTAGTTTCGGCGTAAGAGTAACAAACAATGTAATAACTTTCGTCTTCGCGTTTATATTGCGTATTTCAGAATTTTTATTTCAGACATTAAGAGGTACATATACAGCAAAGTTGGGTACCTAACTCATAACTGAATATAATAATTATATCTCGGCATCGTAGAGGTAATACGATCCTTTTTCTGGGATCTTGTTACGTTCGCCATTTAAAAAGTAGTTATCTAAACTTACTTTTACTCGAGTGCATTCCATAACCATATCCGCCAATTGTAGACTGTTGTCCACCGTGAATATGGAGTAGAAATCTCCAAGCTTGAGGCAAAGCCTACATTTTCCAAGTTTGAGTGCCATATTGATTTGTACTCGTCTAAAAACTTCATGTCACTATAACATCAAATCTGCGGAATAAAAAAAGCGTTACGACATGTTACACTTAAAATATGTTCGCAAGATACAAATAGCATTGATCTAAATGATGAAAAGCTTTTGATTGGGTGAAATTATGCGGTTTTTACATTAATTAAAGAGAAGCAACACACCATTGTACGAAATCCATTAACCGGCATAGAGATGGGCAGGACAGATAGGGCACAGAAATTGTATCGATATCGATATTAACATTCAATGTTTTCAACATCAAACATATTACTTAAGAGGATTTTACCATGATAGTTAATGCTTTTAAATCATTTATAAAGTACATCCCCATTTTATGCATTTTCTAATATCCTACAACTTTTGTGTAACCTAATAAATGTTATAGCTTAAAATACCATTTGTATGTATGTGATTGTACCTAAAATCTAATCTAACTCAATGCATCTATGTAGTGTGACTTGTGAGACTAGAGATCCCACGACTTACGGTGGAGGAGTCCATGAGCGTAGCCAGAACACGTCTGGCCCATGGAAAATTATAATTTCGAAAATTTCGTGAGAAAACAAATCTCTAAAAATTGTTACTACCTAATAGTCTGAAATCGATAATTTATTAATTACCGTGTGTGACTGTGAACGGCACTTGGGCATAGCCTAACAGGCTAATAAAATAAATTAGCATAGGTTAGATCATACTTGTCGTAGGAGACTTGATTAAAATATGTTGTTTACTTGAGGATTTTTAGTTTTAACTTAGGTTCCAAGATTGTGATGTGGGTCCTTAAATGGTGAGTAATTCATTTATTTACTGTAGTTGGTGAGACTGAATGGTGACCCGTTGAAATTTCATAAAAGGATCCTTCCAAACCAGCTACACGTGTCGTAAGCCACGGATCAATCTCATCGTAGTTGATAGAATGTTGTAGTTATCGTAGTTCGTTTATTCAGTACTACAGAGTCTTTGGATTGGAGACTGCTCTGGCTGTACTTACAGGTGATGTCTACGATGCTTTTCTCCGATATACTATAAGTGTGGACTGGTGATCGAAATATCTAAATATGGAGAAAGAAAACTAGTTAGAAATAGATAGAAACGGAGACACCATGCGAGGTCTTCTGTACTGCAACTGTTTGTTATGTCAGGTAAACCAATTAAATCAATATTAATTGAAAGATATTTATACTACATCTATGAGTAAGATAGTTGTTTGTCCTAAAGGTCCTAGTAGCCAGGTCATAAAATCCCAAACAAAGAAAAATAATTAAGCTATAAAATATTATAGTTGTCAATGTTGTCATTGTCACATTTTGAGGTTATGTTAAGTTGTAAACAAAACAAAATAATTCTAAAAGCTGTGAAAAAGAGCCTGCCTTATTAATTTGTTTTTAAGCCAAAAACTAAATATAATAAAATAATCGCTAAATCAAAGGTTACATTTTAGTTAGTTAAATTTTACTGGAAATAACTTATTTTTTTAACAAGTTTACAAGAACTGATATATTTTATAATTATCTTGATTATCAGTGTGGTAGTAGAAATTCCATGGCCAAGATACATATGTGAAAATGCAGCACTATGTGACAGGTTTTAATATGTTTGGGCAATGGCCTTGTAATCTAACAATTATTAATAAATTTCAGTGTATCTCTGAATGCCAATTAGCAGTAACAATTAATTTTAAAGACTCAAGAATACTGCAAATTAATTGGTCTTATAACATATTACAATTTGATAAAGATTTTTATATTATGGGTTGTTGGAAGGGCAAAAGCAACCAATTGATTAAAATCCCATTACCATCTGATTTTATATTTTCAAAAGATGTGGGAAAATTTGTTGGGAATGATTGCAACATTATTTTGTTTAGCAAAAAAAGTAAAAACTTGTGGGTGGCAGATTTGAATTTAGAAAAAGAATATAAAATTATGAATATTTATGAGCAGCCAATTACCGAAGCTAAGAAACTTAAGCAAGATCAGATTATTTCTAAAATATCAATAATGAATGAATCTTGTTTATATTTAACATCATTGGGAACTGTATATTGTGGTATTTTACCAAGTTATGTTGACACAGTGCATTGTAAAGGTAAAATATGTGATATCCAATGTGGATATGAACATTTTGTACTTCTGACTGACAAAGGGTCTGTGTATACTTGGGGGAATGGTAGGTAAGTTGACTAATATAATTCTATCATTATATTAATTCAATATATATTAATACGGAAACTGGTCATATGATTAGGATGCTGGGAGCATTTATGTTTATGGGGCTAACTGAGCTTACGTTGAATTGAAAGTTTTTATTTTTTCAGGAGGTTGCAGTTAGGTCATGGTGATATCAGCAATGTTGAAAGCCCTATGGAAGTAGAAGCTCTTGCTGGGATTAAAATAAATAAAATCAGTTGTGGAGGTTGGCATACTTTGGCTGTTAGTGAGTTTGGAGATTTATATGCTTGGGGTTGGAATGATACTGGCCAACTAGGAATTAAAAATAATGATACTCATGAAAGTTATTCAGTGCCTACATTAGTGGAAGTCTTTGATAGTAATGATATTGAAGTTACAAAAAATGTAGTAGATATAGCATGTGGTTCAAGGCATTCTGCAATAGTACTTGAAGATAATACTGTTTGGACTACAGGTTTTAACAAGTATGGACAATTGGGTTTTTCAGAGATAAAATATCCTTCAATAACTCATTTCAAAGAAGCTTTTAAATGTGGAAGTAGCTGTAGATTAATGTGTGGACCTTGGACTACTGTATTAATTGTTGATAATAATATAATTGATAGCTAAAATAGGTGAGATTTCATTTTTTTTACTTTGATTTTATTATACTAGTAGTAAACTGAATTCTAAAACTTAAATACCGACTGCAGCGCCACCTATCGGGTCCAATTGTGGATCTAAAACATTTCGGGTCTACTGACACACGCATATCCATGAACATCACCCCAGCAGTTTAGGAGGAGTTCAATGTGAAACACACATACGGAAAAATCACGTGTATAAAATAAGATAATGGTGTCGATTCCAGTGCAAATCCAACTTGACTAAACTTAACCATAAATAAACTATTTTTGGTTTGGTTTTAGTGATATACCTATTCTGTTTCAAACAGAAATTAAACTTAAAATTTTAGTTGACAGCACTTATTTGATTTTGACATAATCATTTAAAGCTGCCCGCTAACAGACAAAAATGCCTTTTATAGTGAACGAATGAATGAATGAATAAAAAAATAACTAATATAAAATTCCTTTTCAAACGTTATTTGAGCAATATAGTTATTTATAAATATTTACAACTATTTCAGCATCATTGTTATGAACATTTATTAATAATTTAATTAGTTGGCGGCCTTATTTCAGTGTATTTCTCATCTTAGATATGAGCATAGTGAGCATCAAATCTTTTAGGTTATCTGTGGAGTGATTAGCACTACTTTTACTCTGTGGTATGCCTATATTACTTTCCTTGATTACTTTATACAAAAAACAAACAATTAAATTCGTTAATTATTTATTATAATAGGTGTTTAGTGTAAATAATTACAGCAACTAAGGAAAAATATGCTTATCAGCAAATATTTACTTCTCATCTACCATAAACTGATGACGGAAACTCATAATTATCAAGATAACAATGACAAAAGCCAAAAAGTGTATTTATGGAAACATGAAAATCTGTATTTATAAAAATTTGTGATATCATGTGGTGTATAATTATGCAAGAGATATTAAATGAACCTAATAATTTATTTTTACTTTTATTTATAACTTATAAAAGTGTGTTAAGTTCAGTATGTAGTTGTATATGTTAAGTATTCTGATCTTTAGGCTACACAACAGTAATTCATTCATCATAGTCTTTTCTTAAGGGCAACATATATCCATGAATTCTTACAAACATATTTAGATTAATAGAATGTTAAGAATTCCAATAAATTATATACTTTATTTCTAACTTAGCTAAGCCTGCTAGTGGTTACTATAATATAGCCTATGTGTTAAGTATTCTGATCTAGCTATAAGCTACAAAACAGTATTTATGTATCTATGAATTCTTACAAACAATCTATATGGATTATTAGAATGTTAAGAATTCCAATAAATTACATATATGCATAACACATTACTATTTGATATAGTAAGAGGCTTAATACTTACTTATTATACAAATAAAAATGCAATATTTGTTTAAATACATGTTTTACAAAATAAATCTGAATGTTTTCCGAGTACATATAAATAAATGTTGGTCCACTGAACACCCTGGCTTGGCTTGGCTGATTCTATTCATTTCTTCATTAGTTATTTTTAATAATAAATTTAGAAACCTACTGATAAAAAATATAGCTCACTGTTCTAGAGACAAACTGTTAGAAACCTTATTAAGTATCACAGTTCAAGTAGCACCATTTGGTAGGTATAGTTTTAAGACTGGCTACAATTATTATTTCTACTATTTAATGATATTTACATAACTTTAGGCAGACACACACAAATACACATTTTTTATCACTAGTTTCAATGTTCCAAACTATGGTTCCAATGATTTCTAGATTTTTCCTGTAGTTCACTTAATATAATTGGTAGCAACTGCATTTATAGGTACTGGACCACAATTTTCCACTAGGCCACCAACTGGACATTTATTTTCCCCTGCATGACCTGGAAAAAAGTTATATTTATCATTAGACGCCATTAACCTCAAAATCGTTCACTTTGTATTAAATTAGGTATATATGTTTATAATATTTTTACGATAACTTGTATACTTACATAATATATGATGTCTTAGAATTCTATGGCTAAGTAAAAATACGTATTATATTATGTATGTAAATTACAAAACTATTTCGACAAAAATTAAGTAAACAAAGAAATACCTAAATAATTAGTTCTACGAATCTCCGCACTTGACTGTGATTCGTCTGTTTTTCGCGCTTTGTTTAACCTCAATTTTGGCGCCAATATTTAATTTATCAAGTATAATTTTAATTTATAAATATTTTTTATTTGCTAACAAACATTTATTATTCAATATTTAATCAGAAAATCAACTTTTAATGTTCAAAAAGCCATGATAAAATTTAGTGAATTTAAGTCGGTACCTACTGACATCCCGACTAAATAAGTCGAGAACTCACTAAATTAAGGGCCTTCATCAATATTATCGTATATCATCGCCGACACGTACATATTAACACAGCCAGTAGGCACAGAAAATGAAGAATTAGGGATACTTTTCCTATTTACTCAAAATCTACTAAATATATTTTAATTCTGATTTACGTGTTTCTATATATAATAGTTACTTATGTTTTTAAAGTTATTTCATTAGTTAATACGCGATAATAGACCGACCAATGAAAAAAATAAAAAATTTGAGAGGTTGTTTCGCTAAGATTTTCCATCGAGAAAACTTTTTTCAATCGCGTTTCTGAGTTTATGCGATCCTAGATCATATATTGAAAAAACATATACTTAAAAATTAGAGCTCTAGCCATTCAATCTAAAGAAACAATGAAAACTTCGTACATAGAAAAATGCACGAAGCTATTTTGGTATCCTCTTAAGTGAATTTTTGACATTTATGATGTACACCAGAATAGCATTATCACTAAATTGTATAGATTGACTAATTTTGGTCCTGTCAAACTTAATTTAAGTGAAGTTGTGTCTTTCAGAATAAGAAAGTGAGATTTGACAGGAATAAATCAATTTTTAGTTAAGTTTAGTTAAGTTCTTGGACACAGAATCGACACCATGAATCATATTCGTTGGACCTAATGTAGTTCCTTGGGGAACACCAATATATTTTGCAATACATTTTTTTTTTTAAACTTAATTAACTATTCTTTGCAACGCGTAATTATTCATCATTATTCAAGACAAAATAATAGTCTTTATAATTAAAGTATTACAGTTATTTAACGAAAATAAATTCTTATTATTATGATTTAACATACATTTGCGATTTCTATTTTCAAAACGCCTTTACTATATAAAGTTTAACCTTTCTTACGCGTGGTCTTTATTTGGTTACAACTTACAAGTACATATTAATTTACATTTCTTTTGTTTGCGTTATGATTATTTAGAGCTTCAATGGAAGTTTAATGTTCTGCTGTTCTTGTTTTAGATATTTCGCCCGATCTGGTATTTGTACAAGACAATTATTTGTCAATGTCGACCTTAGCAGTGTTAAAGATTTCTTATGGGTATTTAACTTTTGTTCGTGCTATTTTTTTATGAAATTCACATGTTCGTGTTTGATAATTTTGCCACTTTTTTTTGGTTTCTTGGGCTTTTTTTTAAATTTCGTGTCGTATGTTATTAAATTTGTTGTTAGAACTTCCGACTAGAATCTAGTGTGTACTGATAGTAATAGAAATATTTCTCTCTCTTTCTATAGTCGGCTCCTTTTTATAAGCATTATTGTTCTTGTCGGAGTCTCACAGTAGTAGACACAGGTAGTCCATTGTTATTATCTAACAAAAGATTTTCGTCCTCGGTCCTATGTATCGTCTGCTGTAGATAATAGACTATTTTTGTCATTGAAGACTTTCGCAGTGTTAATTATTTCTTTATAACCTTCGTCCGTCTTATTTTTACTAGAAACAATATTGTTCGTATCTTATCTATTACTTTTTCAAAACGCCTTTACTATCTAAAGTTTAACCTTTCTTACGCGTGGTCTTTAATTGGTTACAACTTACAAGTACATATTAATTAACATTTTCTTTTTTGCGTTATGATTTCTTAGAGCTTCAATGGAAGTTTAATGTTCTACTGTTCTTGTTTTAGATATTTCGCCCGATCTGGTATTTGTATATGACAATTATTTGTCAATGTCGACATTAGCAGTAGTAGCCACAGGTAGTCCATTGTTTTTATCTAACAAAAGATTGTCGTCCTCGGTCCTATCGTATGTACCGTCTGCTGTAGATAATAGACTATTTTTGTCATTGAAGACTTTTGCAGTGTTAATTATTTCTTTATAACCTTCGTCCGTGTTATTTTTACTAGAAACAATATTGTTCGTATCTTATCTATTACTTTTAGCCACATTTTCGTATCTGAATCAATGTAATTTGCAATTATTGTATTAATTGTGGTAATTACTAAATTACCTATTTATTGTTCCACTGTCTTCGTTAGTAATGGCGGGGGACAGTGGCGGTGGTAATTTTCATTGAAATTATTTGTGAGAAATAGTTAGATGCATCGAAATAAATATAATAATTCATTGTTTAGATATTACGAAGCTTTATCGTATATTACTCCTACACGCCATTAGCGTATAGGAGTTTTTATTACTAGTCCTTTATCTTGCAATGTCTCAACGCAGATTTTACAGTCTTTTAATAAAAAATAACGCGGTGTACCTACATATTTTCTTTTAATCTAAATATGTAGGTACAACTTGAGGATACATCAATAAATAGGTAATAATATTACCCAGTGTATAAGATATCAGTGTTCAAAGTTTCGAAACCAATTTAAATAAACTGTCATTTTCTTCTTTTCTATAAGTACGAGTATAAAGAAAACCAATGATATATATATCTATAGGTACGTATGGTATAATATTCTAATGCATTGAAAAAAGTTATGCACTAAAACGTTATTAAAAGAAGTTTAATTTATGACTTTGGTTTTAGCTAGTTTTAAATAGTTCAGAGAATAAAGAAAATGTAGGTTAGGGTAATAAAACTACAAAAATTAAAAAGCTTCCATGTAATGCTTACAAACACTTATTCACAATAGGTACATTAGGTACCTACTCAATTATACAATAGGTACTAAATAGAATGTCTGTGAAAAACCAAGGGCGCAGCCAGGGTTTTAGCTATTAATAGTACATTTTTATCTTATACTAGCTGTGTACCGCAGTTTAAATTACGTATTTATGGTAAACTGAAATTGTAGTTTTTACTGTCTCCTTTGCAAATTTTTCAATATTTCTTCACCGTTTTTAAACCTGACTTAATAACAGCTTATTACTACGATAAGATTATTTGTAATTTCTATATCTACTATAAAAGCCACTTCATTTGATAATTAAGTCTAACAAATCCCTACCCTCATTAATGCGTCTATTGTTCTGCGACTACCTGTCTTCGAGTTAAATACAAACCAAGTAATGATCACTTCGAGTTTAACTCCAGTACAAGCAAGACGTGCTTACTGATTAGACCACAAGTTATACCAAAAATATTTTGGAAGTTTAATAAAATTTTTAGACGCCAAGGTTGTGGAGACCAAATTAAAAATACTGTGCTTCTCCTGTTGTGACGACTACGCCATTATAGTTGAAGCTAGTATTTATGTGTGGAAAAATGGACTCAAATGGAAAACGGTAAGTCTTACACGTAATAACATTTGTAAAGAATATCAGTAAAAATAAATACTTATTGTTGTCTTATCAAATGATAATTCTCTAAGAACATAATAAAAGTTTTAGTAAACATTTCAATGAAAAAGTATTAAAAGTTAAATTGCAACAAAAATTTGACGCCCTGAGGTCGCCTTATTTCGTAATTTTTATCACAATTTAAAATCAGAATTTATAGGTAACAGATATTTTCGCAATATTGTACTCGTATGATTGCCGCATAGGTTTGTACATACATACTTTAATATTTTTAGTATGGCGAGGCTGACGTCCTCATCACTAAGGTCGCGAAGCGTGATTACCACAACATCTAAGAGACCGCAGAGGGCTACACAGAATGTTCGTCGCGCTCTTATTATGGAGCTTCTTCACGCTAATCCGCGACCTGAACCGGAGTTAACTCCTGACTCATTGCCACTGTAAGTACTCGTAGTTTTTTTATGGCATATTATACTATTGTTTTTGAATTCTAGAAACATAATTTGTTTTTATCATTTCAGCCATACTTATGCACTCCCAGTGGAGTCCAACTCATGTGTCAATGAACAGGCTTCCGGCGGTCACATCCGATGTGTTCAACAAACTAAACCTGCCGTGTCTTACCGGTAAGTTAGCGTTAGATACGTTGGTAATTCCACTACTTACTTTGGTAACTCTTCTCGTTTGGAATTGTCTATGTACGTTTATTATATCTATTGTTTTCTATATTGTGTTTATTTGTATGTATTATATAAATGTGCATGTATATTGAATATTTGACTTATGATAATTAGTACAACTACAACTATTACTCTTATCTCTTCACAAGATCTCCATCCAAAGGTTGTTTGGCAGAAATTGCTTTTAGCGATAAGGCCGCCCATTGTTCTATATTTATAATCTCAATTTCCTGTAAATTTTACTCTTAAGGTGTACAATAACGTGTTTAATAAATAAATAAATAATTCCTTGGCGAATGTTTATAATTTGGTAAAATAATGTCAATTTATTATTGTAGTTTGGTCAAAACCGAAGATGTGGAACCATTGCACATGTCAGAGGAAGAAAAGGAAAAATTAGAAAAGACACCCTGGCATTTGAAGAGGTGGTTGCAAAACCTGCCGGAGCCAACGCTTGCGTTTGGCGTCGCTACTGATGTTACCACCGCCAATACTAAATATAAGTTTGTTCATAAACTTGTTGTATCATCAAGAAAGACGTCATAACATGAGTACAAGGCATACTTGATTGTGTTCATACCAGATGAAGGAACGGCGAAAAGCACAGCGGATGCATTTGTGGTAAGTACCTAAGCGTTATATAAATTTATAGTCCTTGTCAACTGTTTAAAATTTTGTACAGTATCTAATGAAATTTTTTAATTGCAGTATCGATGGGGGTGGGTCAAGAAAGTCGGCCACATAAGGCCTATATGGGGAAAGTGAGTGTTTGAGGTATCGGACACCATACCAAGAGAAAGAAGGAGAAAAGACACGGCTGACTCCCTGACCGCCCAGAAAAGAGGCCTCCCTTGGAGGCCACAGTGAATAATGGTAGCCAAAGCTGTACCGCACAGTTTCTCCGGATGCACCGGTGGTAGCACCAGACGTTCTCTCTCAGACTCATGTAGGTTTTATCTAGGCATGGTTGCTTTAATAGGTACTTACACGGTGGCGAAGAGAGAATCGAGTCCAGCGCGATACAACTGCAATTACAGAAAGGACAGCGTAGAATATGCTCGAGCTATATGTATATATTCATCATTTATATCCGACCTGGGCAGTAAAAATTGGATGGTGAAACACTACATATAAGTTCATAAACTTCTGGATTAGCGCGGACATCATAAAGAAAAACGCCTAAACATGAGGGAAAATCGAACTTGAAAGTATGTTAGACCTATCGGAGACCATACCGAGAGAAGACAAGAGGAACTTAACCTCTCGTGTCTTTCTTGTAAGTTGTTATATTTCTTACTTCCCTTGTCCACAATTTCAATATTTCATCCAAACAATGCTGAATGTTTCTATTTGCGATTATTATTACACACGGTACGAGGACATCATTTATAGATTAGAGAACAGTAGAGGGAATTGTACATCCTACTTATCACGCAGCTTGCCAAGCGTATTTGTTAGAAAATGATAAACATTGGGAAGATGCTTTAGCTGAATCCTGTATCAGTGATAATCCACGGCGCTTATGTATTTGTCACTTTAATGGCATTTTGTAATTTGTCAGATACCGCAAAATTATGGGAAAATATATATAAGAAAAAGCATGCGGAGGATTTCCTTCAAAATATATCTCAAAATAATGAAGGCGCAACAAATGACAATTCCTATGAATTTGCCTTAAATCAGTGCTTATTAGCTATTCAAGAGGAGTTAACAGCAGTAGCCGGTAAATCACTCAGTGAATATGGTATGCCGACTCCAAACTCAATTGGAGAACGTACTAATAGAGAATACTTTGCAGAAATTAGTTATAATTCAATGGATCTACTGGAAGTTTTAGAAGTTTTTCCATTATGACTCTAGAACAACGTTTAATATATGACTGTGTCTGTGAACTTCGAGTCCAGAATGAATACTTCAACAGCTATGAATACAATCTGGTAGCACTGATGAGAAAAATTCACTTCCAAAAACTTCTAGAAGTTCAAAATTCATCGGCCATGTTTGCACATGTAAATGCTAATTGGGAAATGATTACGTACTTGGACAAACGTAGACTAAAGTTTACTCTTTGACTGACTAAAGCATTCGAGATTAACAATACAGACTACAAACAATTCTGAAAGATCGAAACTCATCAGAAGCTTTGCACATATTACGAGGAGCAATTCATTAAAATAAAAAAAATGATTAAGGTCAAAATTTTTAAGCACGTTTAAACGTGCGCAGAAAATAGAAGTGAGATATACAGTTTTGGAAATTTAAAACTCATCAACAGTCGGCATCTGTCCAGCACCCATGTTTTTTGAGCCTGGAAACTTGCAGCTCTGGAAATTCAAAACTTATTAACAGCCGGCATCTTTCCAACACCCATGTTTTTTGAGCCTGGAAACTTGCGGCTCTGGAAATTTAAAACTCATCAACAGCCGGCATCTTTTTAACACCCATGTTTTATGAGCCTGGAAACTTGCGGCTCTGGAAATTTAAAACTCATCAACAGTCGGCATCTGTCCAGCACCCATGTTTTTTGAGCCTGGAAACTTGCAGCTCTGGAAATTCAAAACTTATTAACAGCCGGCATCTTTCCAACACCCATGTTTTTTGAGCCTGGAAACTTGCGGCTCTGGAAATTTAAAACTCATCAACAGCCGGCATCATTTTAACACCCATGTTTTATGAGCCTGGAAACTTGCGGCTCTGGAAATTAAAAACTCATCAATAGCCGGCATCTTTTCAACACCATGTTTTTTGAGCCTGGAAACTTGCGGCTCTGGAAATTCAGAACTATTCAACAGCCGGCATCTTTCCAACACCCATGTTTTTTGAGCCTGGAAACTTGCGGCTCTGGAAATTCAGAACTATTCAACAGCCGGCATCTTTCCAACACCCATGTTTTTTGAGCCTGGAAACTTGCGGCTCTAGAAATTTAAAACTCATCAACAGCCGGCATCTTTTTAACACCATGTTTTATGTGCCCGGAAACTTGCGGCTCCGGAAATTCAAAACTCATCAACATCTTTCCAACACCCATGTTTTTGTGCCTGGAAATTTACGGCTCTGGAATTTCAAAACTCATCAACAGCCGGCATCTTTCCAACACCCATGTTTTTTGAGCCTGGAAACTTGCGACTCTGGAAATTTATAAATCATCAACAGCCGGCATCATTTCTACACCATGTTTTTTGAGGCTGGAAACCTGCGGCAGAAATTGAAAGGATCTAAATAATGTATCAACTTAAATAATCTAATCGGTACATCAATAATAAGTACTTGTTTGATTTGGCGCTTTATATGTATATTTAATTTATAACTCTGTTTATATTATAGTTCAATCCTAGTCTAATTAGATATATTATGTATGATAGAAATAGTTACGTAAGTGTATATAGTACGTCGTTATTTTTAAATTAGATTTACTTTATAAATAAAGTTTTAGTTATATTCATACTTATTTAAAAATATCTTTCCTTGTATTAAAAAGTACAGGAGCTGTTCTTAGAAGTTGTAAGGAACCATTTTACTTGTATTTTCCTATTTTTATTTTGGTTTACTTTTTTCAGCAGCGCCGTGCGCGTCCCATAATACGGTTATGAGACACATTTTTTTTTCATAGCTTAGAGTCCCAGCTTAGAATTGGTTAAATAGGTACCTACTGTTTTTACCCAGTTCTTCATAGTTTCAAACAAATTGTATCGGAGTTAGTTCATTCCGACTATATACATTATAATATGTTGGTAATATGGATTAGTATTGATAAATTAAATGATAGGTAAACGTTCTTATGGTGGCGACTGTAATACATACTAGTCAAAGAGTAAAATAATATAGATATATACTAGTTAGGTCAAATATATCTTGCACCCTGTGCTTGCACCTGAACTCAGTGATTCACTCATATTTACTCATCATGTAGACTTAGACGTACTTCTGTGGTTTCAAGTTGATTCTTCATGAGATGAACGTAAGTATATTTCTATCTATGTACCTACTTACGTATATTTTAAACGATTTTTATCTGGAATATTTAGTAAAATTTATTTTATTTCTAGATTATCTTTACACAACCCAACCAATTTAATTTCATTGGGTACCTTTAAGTAAAATATTACGCACTGATTTTCAGCATCAAACTACCCGCACTTTCTTAGCAAAGATAGATATTTAGGACCTGACAGGCACGATCGTTTTATTTTATGATAAAAAATATTCTATTTCTGGTAATGTGGTATTGATCATAATTATTATAAAAGATGCTATTTCTTTAATTACGTCATGTATAATTTTCATCGTTGTTATAGATTTTTCAAAACGTGGTCAGGGTCCGACTGAGGACCAACGCGCTCACCTGTGCAGAAGGGGCAAGGCTTTAGCAGGCAGAATTTGAAGAGGAATAACAAAACGTAATTTTACAATGAATGCCTGAATTATGCGCATGCGTTATATGCTATTTCTTTCTATCATTTGGGTTTTGTTTATGGTAGAAAGAGAACGAACAAGCGTTCCAATATATTATTCTGATAGTATTGATTTACGGCCTTTTTTAATCATGGAACGAAACGGATAATTTGACAGACAAAAACAAACGCGACGGTCCGGTAAATAACAAACGCGTGTTTTTCTATTTCTAAAATTATGTTACTTGAATTAAAAAATATTTTACGTTAATAATTGCGTGACCATACGATGCCGGATTGTATTAAGTGAAAAAAGGTTGCCGTTGCATGTACTGTATCTCCCCGAATCTCCCCGTACCAAAAGTGTGTAGTGTAGGTACAAAATACAGTTTTAAAGTCGCCAAAGATTTAATTAAAAGATGGATCTGGTCGAGCTAGCCCACCAGAACCTCGCCGTTGCTAGGCAAATGTCCACCAGTGGTATGTATGCTAAGGCATTTGATTCCTACATGTTGGCCTTTGACAAGTGTCATGCCATGAGAGGTCCACACGAAGACGAATTCCGATTGGTAATGAATAAGCTAAACGAAGTTCTTGTATCAGCTAATAAAATGGAAGAGTTATTTATTAATTTTAGTCGGGTTTTGGAAACTTTTCCTAACAATACATACTTTCTGAATGAAATTGGAAAATATCTTTATAAGTATGCTTTCTATGAAGAAGGTTTATTTCATTTTCACAAAGCGTTGATGATAGATCCTGGATTAGTAAATGCTGAGAAAAACTTAAACTCATTGAAAAATTTACTTGTAGAGAGATGGCACTATAGAATGTTGAATGATAAAATTAGAAATGAAATGTATCGAACTGCTATACACCAAACTTTAATACCCATTAAGGATAGTGTGTTGGATTTAGGAACTGGTACAGGATTACTAGCAATGTATGCAAATGAACGAAAACCTATGGCTGTAACAGCCTGTGATGGGTCTGAAGTTATGTCAAAATTAGCTAATACAATAACTCTAGAGAATGGCTATGATCAGATCATAGTTGTAAACAAGATGTCCACAACAATGAATTACAGGGATATAGGTGGTAAACGCTCTCTGGTATTTACAGAGATGTTTGATGCAGGGCTATTTGGGGAACATGTACTTCAAACCATGTCTCATGCATGGCAGTACTTGATAAGTAAAGAAGGCCGAGTGATCCCCAATAAGGCAGAATTTTTCGTCATTGGTGCTAAATGTGATGTTCTAAGTAGAAAATATCAGTTGTGTTCATCTATAAAATCACTTTTAAATGTTACAACATTGAATGTCCATGTGCTCACTGATGAAGAAACTTATGATTCTGAGGATGTGCATTTATTAGGTGAAGATATAGAGTATTTGACAGAACCACAATCGGTTGTCAAGATTGACTTTAATAGCCTGCATGAAATTCAGGATGCAATGAAAAGAACTGAACCATATGAAGTAGAGTTAAATGTAAATGGAAATGGTGAGATCAATGTATACATTGGCTGGTTTAATCTTTATCTAAAAGAGAATGTTACTATAACAACTGATCCAAGATCTGCAATGAGAGCTAATGCATGGCAGCAAGCAGTCTTTTATGATAACATACCTAAAACGGTCAAAGAAAATGATATTGTTGATGCCGAGTTTTTGATGAATGGAGGTAAATTAACAATGTTGTCAGAGTTTAACAGTCACATTACAAGAATCTCTCCAGAAACTGTTAGATTCCTGAACGATTTAGATTATATGAATATAATATTAGGTTGTATTGGAATGGCTAGTGTATACTTGGGACAAATAACTGATATTTCCCAAGCTAACATTATAGATTTATGTCCATTCCCAATGTTTGGCCTACAACTTCTTAAACGTGATGTACAGTCACTCATATGCTTTGCTAAAACATCTAATGATAAACACTTCTTGAAGAAAGTTTTTAAAGCAAATGATATACCGCTGTCTAAAGTAACGATTTTGGTTGGAGATGAATGGTCACTAGATGTCTTCAGAGATGAAAAATATCATGCTATATTTTGTAATATGTTTGAATTGTGCGGTGAAGTTGATTTACATTTTAAAGAAATAGCTGAGCATTTAAAACTAAACCATCTTATTCAGGGGGGTCTCTTTATGCCTGCAAATGTAAAGTTGATGTGCCAAGTTGTGGAAAGTAATTGGATAGATATTAACAATAGGTTATATGATGAGAATGTTCACAATTATAAGATAGCAGAATTCTTGAATAAATATGAAGTGACTCAGAACTTCTGTATTGATTTTGCTCATTTAAAATATACACCTTTATCTGAACCATGGATAGTTGGTACTTATAATGGTCCACTTGGCACAGACGTTATTGAAGTACCATTGATTAAAGATGGGAATACAAGTGCTGTCTTGTGCTGGTATGTTATTGAGCTGATGGAAGACCTTACTGAAATATCTACTAACAGGAAATCCAGTTTTATTGATGGGTTAGCGTTTATAGCAGACCGCAAATTGCATGTCCATAATGGTGATATAATAAATTTGGTGCGTTGTGTAGACCCGGATGGATCCTTCAAAATATTACTGGAGGATATATCTTAAATAGTTTTATAAGTATCTAGTTGATTAAGTATTTATTTAAATATATTTCAGAATGATCTCAGTATTTTAATAAAATTATACATTTTATATGTTAGAATTTTAGTTCAATGTTTTATAATGCGTATTTCTAATAGATTAAGGTCAAAATTGATGTAATCAAGAATTTTAGTCATATAGGAGCTTATTGTGTCAGAGGCTGTCAGTATTTGATATTTGGCTAGGTAAAAGGATCTTGGGGCAGGCGAGCATTGTAAAAATAGGGGAACTTTAAAAGTAATATAATACTCACTGTATGTGGAAAATATCTGAAGTACGTACTGTCTACGTGCCAATGCTTCAGCTGTTAATGTTTGCGCCAATAATAGAAACCAATATTTTTTTTATTTGTGTCTTGGCAATAAATGTTTTCGGATTTCCGACGCTTTGTTGGGAAGACTCGATGCAGGTTTTTACAAACCCCTACCAAACGTCCCCTGGACGCCTTCAAACTAGGAAAATTCCGGAAAACCCGGACGTAAACAGTCTTTAGCCACCCCGCCGCCCGTAGCCACAAATGTAGCCGCGTAAATTAGCAGGTTAGCCCTGCTGCGGCGTCGGCACTTAATTAATATGGGTGTCGCGTTGGCGAAACTAGCAAGTGCGTTAAATTCGCACCAAACTCGCCCCCTTGGCTAATATTGGAAGATCTAGAATTATTTGAGAGACGTAACTCGTAAACATGACAGATTGGCAAGACTACACAGTTACACAAAATTAGTTTTGTTAGACATATTTAATTTCTACTCAGTGTTTTGGAAAACGGCAAGCCACGTGACAAGGTCTAGGCATACGAGGTCGTAGATTCGATTCACGCTTAGGTAATTTCGTTGTAGAATATTTACCTTTTTTTGATCTGTGTTTAAATGTATTGCATCCAAACTGGTACTGTATAGAACGGGCATTAAGCTTGGCTCGGGACCAGAAGACGAATGAAATTGCCGTGAAAATTTAAAAAGGGATTTATTGATGTTACGCGCCTATGTCTATTTAAATAATGTTGCCGTTGTAATTTAGTCTAAGTGAATGTTAGATAATAAGCCAAAAAATATAACTGTATGTGATCAATTTTTGTGCCACTTTGTATTACACAAATATTATGACCTTCGCTTGCACGGAAGATTTTTCTCGCAAAATTCTCATAATTCTTTCAAGATCTGGTTAAAGTAATTTTCAAAATGACTAAATAGGATAGGTACTTATTATGAATTTACCGGCTTTTAGCAGCCCATATTTATGTAATAGATATTTATTCTAGTCTAGATTTATTTTCCTAAATCTCGATGTCTCATTGCCAACATAATATTAAATTTTATTAATGTACACCTAACCAAATGTATACTCGCATAAACTATTTTTAATAAGTGTCTAAAATATTGTATTAATATTTAAATAAAGACCACAATGTCCAATATTTAGTTTTTTTTCTTTAAGAGTACAAATCCCAGCAGCCTAGATATTAAATAAAACTACTTTTTACGGATTTAGACGCGTATATTTGTTCCAAACCCTGGCCCGACGTTTCGGAGACTTAGGTCACGGGTGAGACTGGTGAGACCATGGTGACTGCAAAGTCTCCGAACGTCACGCAAAAACTACTGAATAGATTTTGATAAAACTTTACAATAATATAGGTTATACATTACAATATATTGTAGACTACTTTTTATCCCGAAAGAATTTAATTTTCCCGTGGGATGATAAAAACAAACTGATTTTTTATCCTTTTACCGCGGGTAACACCGCGGTACACAGCCAGTCTTTCATAATTTTATCGGTACAAATTGTTTTAGTCAATTTAAAAGATTTAATATTATTACTTATAGTACTACATTTTAGTGATCATGGTGAACATAGCCTTTTACACATTTGTTACGTTCCACTGAGAAATTGTCCCTCTTTCTGTAGCGAAAAATTATTTGTTTTCTCTAAATGTAAGTTCGTTGTGACTTTTCTACTGTTGGTTAATATAAAATATGTTTCTTTGGACTCGATTATATTATTTGAGACTTAGCTATAGCAACTTGATATAACCAAATATGAATCTAATGGTCATAGTAAAATCACTAGTGTAACTCAAAGGAAATACTTTTTTAAATAAGTACTTCATTTCGTTTCCAACCAAATTTTTTTTTTCTTGTAAAGAATACTGTAATACCTTTTAAATAAAGTGTTAAATGTATATGCATTGCTTTTAATTTAGATATTACAGTTGTGATGGCTTCTATTTGGACCTATGCCTAATAATTTTTGAAATTTCCTATATCTACTCATAAAGTTACTTGGATATTGCGCGTCTGAAGGACACAAAGGCGCTCCGCCTCCGCGCCTTTGTCGTCGAGCTCATCCACAGGCTGGACGCTCGCCCGGCTGGCTCCTGAAGGGCTGGCCCTTAGTTAATTAAAAGAGGGGGCAATCAAAGGGCTGATGCTAATGTCCATTTGTCCCGACGAGTGGTTGTTTGGATGTTAAGTTACGCTCCAAGGCCGCACAAGCAGGCTGGTAAACGAAATAACTATAGGACGGCTTTAGATTTTGGCCAATATAATGAGCATGTAGCTTTCCTGTGTGTGCTAGGCTAGGCTTTCCTGTGTATATTAAGCGGTATTAGTACCGTGGATTGTGCGTGTACTTGACACGAGGCCGCACTAAGCGCGTGCTAAAGTTAATTACTGCTGTTGCAGTGTCCTACATTTAATACATATTATTCTCACCAAGGTACGTACATACCTAATCGGTACATTGAGAGCACGGGACAAGAGTCCTTAGGTCTTTAAGACTGCAGCCAAAGTTAGCGGCCTGAGATCGTAGTCGAGGATAGTTGACTATATTAGGTGTTTAATACTAGGAAACAGAGGGCTCTCCGTCCCGACTGATATGGGGACTACTAGCTGATCACGTACCCCCTCAAACTGGAGCAGAAGACTCATCTTCTTAACGCCCAGTTTATCGAGTTGGCAGGATGTCGCCATTCGAGCCGATTCCCATGACCAGTGCCGATATGTTTTAATGGGCAACGAACCGAATCAATAATATAACTTAGCTCAAGCAAGTCGCGTAGTAATAAGATAGTAGTCAAGGCCTCCTCAGACTCAGGCTCCGTGTACTTTAAGAGTACGACAAATTAAGGACACACATGATCTTTGACAAGCCTCAACTCCTATGATTGAGAGGGTAATTGTTGACGATGTTAACTAATTTCATTATAATAGAATACCGCTCCATTATGAGATACCTGAGACACGAAGAGACCTCTGCGTAGTTGAAAGGGATACAGCTAAGATAATCGGGCTATCCTATGCCTGAGCATTTAAACCATTTAGTAATGTTGTCCATTGGTCATAATAAAACCTAAGGGCGTCCGGTGTCTGTCGTGTCGTATGTCAGTTCCATAATTCTATGAATAATAAATAATAACAATTTAATAAAGCTACGCCCTACCTATAACTACTCCGTCATTATTTGCCTTAGGGCTTAATTAAAACTAAGTATATGATATAAAAGTACTCACCGGATTGTAAGTTAATATTAACTATAATTCTTACTCTACTCCGCCTACGTCCTTTTGCGCGGTCCTACTCCACTACTACCATACGCTCCGTTCTATTTTCCATTCCAAAGCGAACTCTCGAATATCTCACTCACACCCCAACTCGACCCCAAGACTCCCGATCTGTCCCGCAACGCAAAGCGAACTCTCGATCCACGAAGTATAGATACAAGGAGTCCGAACGTAATGTTGAACGAATGGTCTCAATTTAAGGGCCTACATCAATATTATCGTATATCATCGCCGACACGTACATATTAACACAGCCAGTAGGCACAGAAAATGAAGAATTAGGGATACTTTTCCTATTTACTCAAAATCTACTAAATATATTTTAATTCTGATTTACGTGTTTCTATACATAATAGTCACCTATGTTTTTAAAGTTATTTCATTAGTTAATACGCGATAATAGACCGACAAATGAAAAAAATAAAAAAATTGAGAGGTTGTTTCGCCAAGATTTTCTATCGAGAAAACTTTTTTCAATCGGGTTTCTGAGTTTATGCGATCCTAGATCATATATTGAAAAAACATATACTTAAAAATTAGAGCTCTAGCCATTCAATCTAAAGAAACAATGAAAACTTCGTACATAGAAAATTGCACGAAGCTATTTTGGTATCGTCTTAGGGACAGATTTTTTGCCGGTAGAGCGCGCCATTTTTCAAGAAGTACTCGTTTGAACTATTGACACCTGTGGAAAAAAATATTCTGAGAAACGTGGAGTTAAATATAAGTTTTAGGAAATTTTTAGAAATTTTTCGAGTGCTTTAAACCCAACAATACAGAGAAGGTCAAGAGATATTCTAATATTCTATAATAGCATCGGTACGTCCTGAATACTTGCACAGCCAGTGGCAGAAAATAGAACTATGATCTGGGTTTATTATTGTGTACACGAAATATTATGTCAAAGCCTATACCGTTCGGACTCCTTGTATCTATACTTCGTGTCTCGATCCTTCGCGTGCTCACACGCAAGTCCTCCCCCGTCACATCCCTACTGCCTACCCCATCCCTAAGGCCACGCCTACTATTTCGGGTCTCTTATTACCATGTTTCCGGGATCCGACATGTATACAGAGAGATATCAATCATACGTAGATCCATACAGAATATAATATTTAATGTGCCACGGTGAAACCATTACACAGTCTATTAAATTTCGTAACTCACTGGACATTTTCTTCGCACTTTCGTAAATACAATAAGTCTATGATTAATGAGTATTTCATTAAATAAATAATTTTTTTTCAAAAGTACCGTTTGAAAAATGGTAGAACAAAATGAAAAATTGCCCATTTATCAAAACCACGCGTTATTTCGAAGTCATCGACGTCCATCACTCGGCAATTCAAAGTTGCAGAGAGAAAGAGGCGAAATGATTGTTAGTACTTACATTTAACAGAGTTCTTTCAAAAGATTAATTCACATTATAAATATTTATGTACGTACATGTATGGACACGAATGTACCTCTAAACTTTTGTCATTATTATAGTATAAGTAGCGGTTAACAAATAATAATGGATCAACACTTAATAATTCAAAGTTTTATTTATTTTCTCTCACAAATTTCGAACCATTTGATTATTCTAACACTCATTATTCTTCTAATATCTATACTTATAATAAATCTGTAGAGAGGTCAATTCTGTACATGAAATATATTTTCAAAATAACTATCAGGGGGTGATTAGTGATCGATACTGATGCCAAAAATGTAATCAGTAAAATTTTTGTCTGTCTGTCTGTATGTTCCATAAAGAAACAAAAACTACTCGACGGATTTTAACGAAACTTGGTACAATTATTCTTCATACTCCTGGGCAGGTTAAAGTATACTTTTCATCACGCTACAATCAATAGGAGCAGAGTAGTGAAGGGAAATGTTGGGAAAACGGGAGAGATTACTCCATTTTTCAAGCTTTCGTCGCGTGTGCAGCCTTAATGGTTAAAGTTACATAGAAATCATGTATGACGGAAATATTCTACATAAAATTGTCTAAAAAATATCCGGCAACAGCATATATCTATATTTTATGGTTGACTCACAATAACACGTGTAACTCCTGATAGCTTATCACTCATCCCTAATTTAAAGAAGTTAACATTACTACCTATTCAATAAAAAAATAATCATAGAAATCGGTATAGAAACACCAAACTTATACATGAAATAAGCCATCGCGCCGTCGCACGTGAAAATTTTCTAAATTCTACGCGGACGGAGTCGCAGGCAACAGCTAGTTCGTAATATTATAACTTATAATATTACGAACTAGCTGTTGCCTAAAACCTGAAACTCGAGGGACGCTTATAATTTATAAGCGTCCCTCGAGTTTCGAATTAACGAGAGTCGACTGTATATAGTCTTCATCGATACAGTATATACTATTCAACACCATTCATTAATGATTTATTTGGTATATGCCAACACTAAAAGAATTGTTCAAATCGAACCAGCGGTTCCTGAGATTCTTCACCAACTCTTCAGCTTTATAATACATTTGCCATTGCTTTTCGCGTGAGTCTCCCTAATATTATCACCACGCAATATCTTTGTCATGTGCGTTTTAAAACAGCAGTGAGCAAGCTAATTCTGCTAAGGCCTACTTGCTACTTTTTAGCTGGATTTCATTGAATTCTGTTCAGCCGCGTTACATCTATCCATTACTTTCAGCACTACTACCAGAATATAATGTACGTAATTAAAATTACTACCTACTACACAAGCACGCATTATTTGGAACAATCTATTGACGTCTTTTGCCATGGGGGTAGGCAGAGAAGTCAATCTTACAGCATAATCCACCAATAGCGTTGTCAGGCGAACCTGTTTGAATAATATACAAGAGCGATGCTTATACCATGTATATAATTCATTCATGCTTATACCACTTGGGTAATATCAACTTTAAATGCCACATTGTGGTTGTGTGACTAATGGAATTACGCTAGTGTGCGTTAGACACTACCCACCGAGTATTATTACTATTACTAGCTGTGCCCACCATGGTGGAGAATCTGCCATACATTGTTTGGTCAGCAAATTAATGTATAGTAACTGCTGCCATCTCTAGTATCGGGTACTACAAAATATCGCTATTTTTATACAAAAACGTATAGATGACGCTAGGTGCTGCAAGCCTATCTTTATTTATTTAGAATTATTTAAAGTATTTATACTAAAGACCACATAAAAGTTAATTGACTTCAAAAAAATTATTACAATGCCTAAAACTAAATGTTTATAGTTTATTAATTTTAAACTATTCAAGTAGCATCTGTGTCAAAAGAAACGTAATTTTTTCAAAGATTTGACAGTGTTACCATTTTAGCGTTCTCTCCCCCAAAGTTAGGGTATTTTTAAGATAAGAATATTTTGAGGCTAATCAATTTACTTACTGTACAACTTACTCTCTACTCTCTCGGTCACAATTACGTGATACCGAATAATACAAATATCTAGTGTCGTAAGATACTACTAAGCCGTAAGTTATCAATAATTTTTTTTATTATTTTGGTTGTTTCATAAACATTATGGCAGTTTTACAGGTAGTATTGAGCTTTATTACTAGAATATTTATATGTTTTGGTTTACAATATCCATAATCGTTCCCATTTTTTGTTCAGGAAAGGCAAATTTGAAATAAAGAATGGCAATACTTACTGAATTTACTGTTGACACAGGTTTATGGACTTTGTATCCACTGTAGGGGTGGGTCGTTAACAGATTTTCCGTTAACGAAACGTTAACGTTAATTGGAGTTCGTCAACTAGTTGATCAACTAGTTAATTTCAGCAACAAATTTGCTCGTAAAAAAAAAAAAAAAAAAAAAAAAAAAATATAAAAAAAAAAAAAAAAAACTACCAAGCCACGCTGACCAGACGTGTTGGCACCGGGTTTGTTTTTCCTTACCTGGTTTTTACAAAACCCTGGTAAAGAAATGGGGTGGTGACACCAGTATTTCGAGTTTTCCGTCTTTCACAGTTGATGTTATCTGTGTAGGTACAATATTCCTTGGCTGGTTTTTACAAAACCCTGGTAAAGAAATGGGGTGGTGACACCAGTATTCCAGTATTTCGAGTTTTCCGTCTTTCACAGTTGATGTTATCTGTGTAGGTACAATATTCCTTGGCTGGTTTTTACAAAACCCTGGTAAAGAAATGGGGTGGTGACACCAGTATTCCAGTATTTCGAGTTTTCCGTCTTTCACAGTTGATGTTATCTGTGTAGGTACAATATTCCTTAGCTGGTTTTTACAAAACCCTGGTAAAGAAATGGGGTGGTGACACCAGTATTCCAGTATTTCGAGATTTCCGTCTTTCACAGTTGATGTTATCTGTGTAGGTACAATATTCCTTAGCTGGTTTTTACAAAACCCTGGTGAGGAAATGGGGTGGTGACACCAGTATTCCAGTATTTCAAGTTTTCCGTCTTTCACAGTTGATGTTATCTGTGTAGGTACAATATTCCTTACCTGGTTTTTACAAAACCCTGGTGAGGAAATGGGGTGGTGACACTAGAATTCCAGTATTTCGAGATTTCCGTCTTTCACAGTTGATGTTATCTGTGTAGGTACAATATTCCTCAGCTGGTTTTTACAAAACCCTGGTGAGGAAATGGGTTGGTGACACCAGTATTCCAGTATTTCGAGTTTTCCGTTTTTCACAGTTGATGTTATCTGTGTAAAATATTCCTTAGCTGGTTTTTACAAAACCCTGGGAAGGAAATGGGGTGGTGACACCAGTATTCTTAATCCGTCACCACACGGAGGGCTGTCAGGACTGTCTCGTTTTTAAGTTTTCCGTCTTTCACCTTTCACAGAAGATGTTATCTGTGTGCAATATTCCTTAGCTAACTTTTATAGCATCCTTGGGAGAAATGGGGTGGTGACACTTGTAATCTCAATGCGTCACCACACGGAGGAACAGTGATTCATAACATTATTATTTAGGAAAATATCTCTTAACTAAGTAATTTTAAAGTTCACTATTGTACCTATATCATAACAGTCGCTTACGATCTTTCGTTTTAAGAAGTATAATTTCTTTGAGAAAACATTGACAAGAAACGAACATTGAAAAAATTTAAACATTGAAAAAAACTGAACATTGAATTCAATGTTTAACTCTTAAACATTAAAAGAAACGACCATTGAAAATAATTAAACATTGAAAAAAACTGAACATTGAAATCAATGTTTAACTCATAAACATTGAAAAAAACGAACATTGAAAAAAACTGAACATTGAATTCAATGACATCATTAAATTCAACTAGTTGATTCCGAAACGGTTAACCATTGAAACGTTGACGAGAGGTCAACTAGTTGATCAACTAGTTCGTTAATTCAATGCTCATCGCTAATCCACTGCCATAAATAAATTTTAAAAAAAATTACTGTTGACACTTTGACAGCGTGTGATTTTTTCGTTAGATTTGAAAATGATTTCAACTTGGTGATTTAATGTAAATTGTGCCATCGATTCCTGCTTAAAACGTTTGACCCTGCCCTACCCTTGCACTCTGTGATTCTATACGATTATCACAATAGTCTGTGAACCCCACACTGTACCCAAAGGACCTTGTTTACCATACGTCTTGGATTCGTCAAAACCAGAAAAATGCCAAGAAAATCAGCTTTTAAGTGTTACTTTGGCTGTACGCCGTTTAAAGGTATGCTATCTATGATTCAATTTATACTAAATCGTTGTATTCGAGATAGCAGTAAGCAATATAGTTCTTACATATTTATATTTATGATTTTGTGGCGTTTACTGTCCGTAAATTTCTTCTCATTGACGTATTTCAGGAACTGTTCATCACTTTCCACCATCGGACTATCCAAATTTAGAAAAATTTAATAAATGGAAGTCAGTATTGAGTGAGCTAGACAGAGAAAAAGGCGATACATACATATATAATAATATTAGAATTTGTGACAACCATTTTGAAGAGTATTACCATACAGCAAATGGACGTCTTACTAAAAATGCAATTCCAACTCTAAACATTGGTAAGTACCCTCTTTATAATTTTCTCTTTCTAATAATTTTTATATAATTATAATATCTTGGGAATGTATTCACACATGGGCACCTAATTCCAAACTAAGCAAGCAGAACTTGTACTATGGAAATCAGACAACTGATATACTACTTTTCTTTAGTTTAAGATCTGGTATAAGAAATATAAACCCTTATCAGTTTTTTTATGTTAATAATTTGCTTTAAATAAAAAATATATGCTAGATAATACACATATTGATATATAGCAAATAGTTTGTCTAGCTAAATCATGTCTGATGATGTTAAATATAAAATGTTACATTACATTTTTTAATATTACATTTTTTTTAATCTACTTCCTTCATTTGTTATTTATAAGAGTCGAGTGTCAATATACCCTAAAAAAGTAAGAAAAGGCCAATATATATATATATATATTCTGTTCTTTTCAGTCTTAACATCTCATAAACAACTGGGTGAACAACCAGTAACTGAGCCCGAGCTTAAGCTCCCTGCAAAGATTTTTCCCAAGCATGATCGGCAAGGTTTGTAATTTTTATCTAACTAATATATACGTATAAAACTCTTTACTCAACTCTCTGTTCAATGGGGACTATTCATAATTTTTTACCAGCAGTTTTTATATAATTTTTTTAAGAAAATTATAGACTATTTTAAGAAACTAATTTCAACATTATCTCTATACACAGTAAATTCGATTTTTAAAAAATATTAGAATTTTTAAACATTGTGATGTCATCAGTGGCATTATAGTGTGTGATTTTGTGATACAGATATTCTATTTCACGATGAAGGTTTGGCCTTGGTTGTAGTAGGGACATGTACAGACAGAGCGTGTACTCAGACGAAACTAAAACAAAATTTTATTGTCTATGTACATATTATATAAAGTAATTCATCAAATAATTTTAAATATTGCGCAAAAGATGGCAAGAAAATGTGCAAAAATTAAATTTGTGTGTGTGAGAAAGTCATTGGCAAATGCTATTATTGAGGTAGTTAATTATAAAGTATCCTTTGTAATTTTGTTATAATTACTTACCAGTTTTCTGTTCTTTTCAGTCTTAACATCTCATAAACAACTGGGTGAACAACCAGTAACTGAGCCCGAGCTTAAGCTCCCTGCAAAGATTTCTCCCAAGCATGATCGGCAAGGTCTGTAATTTTCATCTAACTAATCGTATACGTATAAAACTCTTGACTCAATTCTCTGTTCAATGGGGATTATTCATTATTTTTGACCAGCAGTTTTTATATTTTTTTAAAAGAAAATTATAGACTACTATAAGAAACTAATTTCAATATTATCGCTTTACACAGTAAATTCCAGTTTTCAAATATATTTGAATTTTTAAACATTGTGATGTCATCAGTGGCATTATAGTGTGTGATTTTGTGATACAGATATTCTATTTCACGATGAAGGTTTGGCCTTGGTTGTAGTAGTGACATGTACAGACAGAGCGTGTTTGTGTGTGCGATCGTGACTGAGAGCTCCCAAGGTTACGCACACTAGCTCAATGTGCATGTGAACAGCTAAACACAACTAAGATCAAACCTTCGTGAAATAGAATATCTGTAACACTTGACATGTTTAGTAAAACAAGATGTTTTTGAAGGTTTTTTTTTATTTCAGATTGTAGACGCAGACCTGTTTTTAGAAACAAACATACAAAAGAGTATACACAGCTGAAAATTAAACTTTTGAAACTGAGGGGCAAATGTAAAGATTTGAAGCAAAATATAAAAAAGGCAGCAAAAATATCACAGAGTAAGGCATTTTTAAAAGCTGTTGATAACCTTCCTAAACCTGCTGCATTGTTTGTTGGAATGCAACTAAACAAAGCACATGTTAAACCCAAAGGAAGAAGATTTACAACTGAAGAAAAAATCTTGAGTCTAACAATATATAAGCAAAGTCAAAAAGCTTACAATTTAATGCGAAGACTGTTTGCCTTGCCTTCTAAAAGGTGTATACAACAAATTTTAAACAATATAACTCTAAAGCCTGGTTTCTATCATGCAATTATAGAAAACTTGAAAGAAACTGTAAAAAAATTGCATGAAGAGAAAAGGATATGCACTTTGATATTTGATGAAGTGGCATTGAGCCCTGGGTTATATTTCAATAAAACATGGGATGAAATAATTGGTTTTGAAGATTTTGGTGGACACAAAACCCAAAAAATAGCTGACCATGCACTTGTGTTCATGATTAAGGGCTTGAAAGGTAAATACAAACAACCAATATGCTTTACATTCTGCCAAAGTGCAACAAAGACCACACAATTAAAGCACTTAATTAAAACTGTGATCCATGAAGTGCATAGCACGGGGCTTAGAGTTATCGCAACAGTTTGTGACCAGTCATCGACGAATGTGAGTGTTATTAATAGCTTGAAAAATGAAACAAAGCAAAAATATCTCTCAGAGGGCAGAGAATATAAAAGTACTGGGTTTGAAATAGATGGAACAAAAATATTCCCAGTATTCGATCCTCCACATCTCTTGAAAGGATTGAGAAATAATCTACTTACTAAGGATTTAAGATTCATTCAAGATGGGGAAGTAAAATATGCGAAATGGGATCATTTAAAAATGTTACTTGATGTTGATGTAGGGGAAGATGACATTAGATTGGTGAATAAATTGACAGAGTGCCATGTCAACAAAGACAAAATTCCCAAAATGAAGGTCAAGCATGCAGCACAGGTATTTAGCCAGAGAGTTTCTGCAGCAATGAGATTTTTGGCAAGTCAGTATTAAATCCTACTATCCGACTTATATTATAAACGCGAAAGTTTATTGCGAAGATGGATGTATGTTTGTTACTCTTTTACACAAAAACTACTAAACAGATTTAGATGAAATTTGGCACAGATAGAATATTCAATTCAACCCGTTCAACTTCCTCTGCTTCACACGAGAGAGTATAGGTTGTAGGAACCTATATTGCTGAAACACCGACGCCACAACGCAACACACAATGCCCTCCGCACACCTTGCATATCATTCCGAATAATAAAAGTGGCGCGCAGTACTTTAATAATTATTTTGCTGCATAGTTAATTTAAAACTCCTAAGATTGAAATTGTTGTACCCCCAATCCAAATGGCTCGACAATCATTAAACATACAAAACACATTTTATTTATATTGTTTTATTATTTTATTTCAGATCATGATATTCTTCCAAAGGAGTGCCTCGCCACGGCGGATTTACTGCTTCTTGTAGATAAGCTATTCGATTCGTTTAATGGCCACAGCTATCAAAACTCCCCTAAAATGTACAAGTGTGCACTTAGAAAAAATTCTCCACATTTCAAGTTGTGGAATGATCTTTTGCCAGTCTTAAGATCAATGCAGTTCAAAGTAGAAAAAAAAGACAAAAAGGGAACTACTTCTATAAAATTCACGCAGGTGCCGTCCGTGAAACACTGGATAGAAAATATTAGCGTGTATAAAGAATTGTTTGCGTATATACACGATAATCACAATATAAGCAGCTTGTTAACAAGAAATATAAACCAGGATCCCATTGAAAATTTTTTTTGCAACATAAGGAGCAATGGGATAAGAAATACTTCTCCCACTTGCTCGCAGTTCATTGGAGCATTCAAAACATTATTAGTTAATAATTTAACATCTCCCCATTCAGTTGGGGCGAACTGCGAGGAAGACGATAGTAAAGCTCTCGCACCACTAAAAAAATTAGTGGAACAGAAAGTGGAAGCGAGAGAACAACAGACTAAAGTTATTGATGTGGATTATTTTATTAACAGTCTCATGCAAACTTCAGAAAATGCATTAAATGCAACCAGCAGAGAAGCAAAACGATATGTTGCGGGATACATACTAAAAAATACTTTAAAAAAAATTTGCAAGACATGCCATACTTGCCGAATGCATTTAATTAGTACGACGCCACCGAAAAATAAGGACTATATTTTAATAAGAGATTACACACAAAAATCTCTTAACTATCCATCGGAGGCGTTGTGTGCATTTCTAGACGAAGTTTGCATGACTATCCAAATCGTATTAAATGAGGAACCACAAAAAAACGAAATAAAACACACAATAACTGAAATGATAAAAGTATGCTGTAATTTGTTGCTGTTCTCTTGCGAAACACACAAAGAAAAGGTACAAGATTTTGTTATCAATACTATAACAAATATTGTAATTTATAGCTGGTGCACTAATGTTAACAGGCTGCTTAAGGGCAAAGCGATTAATTGTGATGGTAACAAAATCAAAATACAGGCATTAAACTATTATAAAAAACATATAAAAAGAAATTAATAAATATTGTCTACACGAAAAACTTGTTTTATTACGATTATTCATAGATATTTCTAGGATTTATGTTATTTATTTTGTGTAATGATTAAATTTGTTCATTACACAAAATAATAAAATCCTAGAAATATTTATGAATGGCTGAACTTATCACAATGAGGAATTATAGCTAACGCTATCTAGCGGCATATAGCTGAAACTATACAGCGCCATCTCTTAAAATGGGTACTCAGTTTTTTTTTAAAAAAATACCGAAGTGGCGTATCTATCTCTAGTATATAGTGTATTATCTATGGTGCCCACGACTCCGTCCGCGTGGATCGATTTTTTTCGATAGACCCAATAAATTGTTGGTTCTTTCTTAGGCGCTAGATGGCGTTGCAAGCAACTAAATTGAGAAATTTCGTATTATGTAAATATCTCCTGATGGAGTGGACCGATTGCGATGAAACAAAGACATTAATACCTTGAGTTGTGTATAATTTTTGAGTATAACATTTATATCTATAAGTGTTGTACATTCATTTTACGTGATGCGTGCACAGACAAACAAAAATGCTGGAACTGGGATCTGTTGGTTATCCCTTAACCATCAGACAATTTTTTTAGAAAATACATATATTCAATGTACAAAAATTTTTTTTCTACAGATTTATTATAATTATGTATAGATTATAAGAATGCATTCAAGATTCCATATTTTAGTCACGTACAACTAAAACTGATAGGTAGGTATGAAATAAAAGCATTGAATATTTCAAGTGGTTTATTACAAGCACAAATGCAACGAGCCAGCCGCCATATGGGAGTCCAGCCCGGCGGCGTCAGCCCGCGTACACGAGTGGGTGCAAAACCACGGGGCCTGAATAGTCCGACTTAGTTCTAAACACTTCCTACACGCCTATCGGTCGTGTTCGGACATTGACGGACTTTTCTGTTTGGGGCCTAGTCGAAGAGGCCGAAGCCCATGTCATCGTCGCTCTCAGACTCTTCCTTCTCTTCTTTCTTCTCCTCAGCGGCGGCAGCTGGAGCTGCGGCAGCGGCAGGAGCCGCAGATGCGGCGACTGCAGCGAACTTGCTGGGATCCTGAAAAATAAATTGATATTATACTTGTCTGTGACATGAACTATTTACTTGATTATCATGTACTAAGAAATTAATTTAGTAGGGTCCAGATTTTTATACAATGGAATATGAGATGTGTTGTTCAAAGTGCTGTCATTTTACAGATATAACAATATGATTAATTGATATTTGTGAATAATTAAACATATTCTGGCATGATTATTGTACCATCAGAACAACTATAATCATAAATATGCATCTTATTACACACCTTGATGAACTCCTTGATAGTTTCAGCTTCCTTGAACTCAACCTCTGTGACGGCGGCGATAGCCAACAGGTTCTTGAATCCATTGGCGATGGAGTGAGGAGCAGAAGCCACTGTGGGGTAGCCAATAGCCAGTGAAAGTGCAGCCACATTGGCAACACCGGCCATGAACTTCTCACGCAGATCTTCTGGCTTGATGTCCAAGATTGCTGGGGCGAAGATGGTACCAGAATCGTACACCTAAAAGCAACATTTAAAGATGAAATGTGTGTGTAATAATTTATTTCATTGAATTTATGGAATATTGCTGAAGTAGGTGTCAATATTGACATTACAATGTTTGCAACATAATTCAAGGCCTTGTGAGAATCAGTAAGGTCCACAGAATCATAACACAAATAATTTACCAAAGGTAAATTATCAGTATGCACAATAATGCAAACTGTACTCAACACTTTGGATGAACTTACTATTATTTTAAAATATCATTTGTTCTAGTTGTTATTAAAATGAGATTAAACATGGTGCTACTTTTCTACTTGCGTTATCTGTATAGGTGCGCTCAAATGCGCTAGACTGCAGCCTTATACTAGTTAACTAGCTTAATCTAGTGAAATCTTTGTTTAATATTTACAGTAACGATAATAACAGTGCGTAAAGGCAATAATGCTATATAAATATATCACCTGTTTGACAACAAGACCGTACGAGAATGGAGAAATGTTCAACATGTTGAGGAGAGTAGCCTCTGAAGCACCGACTTTGTCGCCGGGCTTCAAGATATGGACATCATTGATGATTTCAATAGTACCTGAAATCAATAGATATCTTCATTTAGCTGTTATTTAAACAAATAAAATATAATTTGAGACAATATGTTAGACTTTGTTTCTTCAAAATGCCAGTGCAATATTTACTGATTGAACAATCACACTAGGATAAATTTGAAGAGCTTTATGTAGTCTGAAAGCGAAGCCAAAGGACCAATATATAGTTCCTTGGTATTAGAACAGACAAAATCATTGACATTGTGTAAAATTTGTGTCTTGGTATGGTTTAGTTACTATTGACAGCTGTGTTATTAATCCTTTACAATATTTTCAATCCTACTACTAAATGTAAATCAATCTAAGATTAAAAAATCTTGGATAATGAAAAAGCATTTAATTTCTTACAATACCTACATATTTTTCTCCTAGTTAAATTCATAAAAATTAAGTTCTAAATGCTTACCCTTAGAAATCTTCGTGGGGATGGAAAGAGCCTGGAAGAAGGAGGTCTTTTCAGGACCGAGACCAGTGTTGTGTGCCGGGATGACGACGGACAGAGGAGCAATAGCACCTGGACGAGCTGGGGCACGGACTTTGTTCTCCAGCAATTTGTCACGAACCTACAAATGTACAGCATACATTGTAATTATATACGGATTCACTAGTAAAACTAAGTAATTGATTGATACAAAATAATCTAGTTTGTACTTATGAACATAAATAGTTTTTAGACCTAAGGATTTGCAAAAAGGATAAAATTTGTCACATTAGGTTTTCTTGGCACAATTTTTAGTATTTAATTATTTAATGTGAAACCTTCATTCTTAAACCCCTTGGCTAACTCTAAGCTTGTTTTATTTCTTGGACTCAAGTTGTTTTGTTTGTAATTTATAAACAAATGTATCTTCAAAATGCCAGTGCAATATTCATACAGAACCAAATCACACTAGGATAAATTTGAAGAATTTATGTAGTCTGAAAGCGAAGCCAAGGAGCTAATAGATGGCTCTTTGGTATTAGAACAGACAAGATTTCCTAAATGCCCAATGTTTTATTATAGAATTGTAGTTGGGCTGTTTCACAATATCCATTTTACCTATAAACATATTTGCTATTGAGATATGTTTTAAAACAAATATACTTACATCGACAAGATCACCACGGGTGAATACAAAGCCAACATTGCCCTTGATGTGAGGTAATAGCTTCTCTAGTGCTGGGTTGTTATCCAGATGGTCTCTAATAGCCTTGCGCATCATCGTATTCTTTCCCATGAGCACAATGGAGTGCCCACGGAGAGAGATACGAATCTGCTGCATTTGGGTCGAGCCCACATTGTCTGCACCCACGATGAAACATTTTGGGTACTCATCTAAAAGTTGCTGTGAATAAGAGACAAGATTAGTTTATGTAAACATTAGGTAAGTATATTTTTTTAACAATTTATGACTCAGTAAGAGTGGATTGCAATTTTAAGAATAAAGACGAAAGAGAAAGCAAATGTGCATGAAAGCATGTTACCATACACAATTATATGGATGAATTTTAATGTATTTATCACTCACACTTTAATAGAATTTACAAAAGTAGTAGAACACTACGTTTCACTTGTAAGACACCCAATTTCGAATTATCAAACTTTCTAGTCTTGTTTAGACACCTATAACCTAAACTAACAGGTGTTGTGCAAAGCAATTTTGTAAAAATTAAGTCTCCACCAGCTTTAAAATGTGTTACAAACCGTAATCTTTAACGTCCAATATAAATATCGAAACGAAGAGGTTATACACGTGACACTACAAAAACATTATAAATTGTACACTTACAATGATCTTGGTGAAGTAGTTAGTCTTCCAAGTAGCCTTGTCCTCCCTACCCATCGTGGCGTGTGGAATAGGGACTTCGAAGAAATTTAAGGACTGAAACGAATTACAATATTGTCACAAACTATGCACTTCACTCAGAAATAATGGTAGTAAATTCACAAATCTAATAATATTTAAAAGAAAATCCTTTTAGGTAAAATAATAAAATCATGATTATAATAATATATCGCGAATTAAATTTAATAACTCACCAAAACCAAACGCACAAATCTTCGTGCGGGACAAAAATGACCGAATTTAGAGGTGGGTCAAATTTAGGGATGGCGATCTGAGATCGAAGAATCGATTTTTTAGGCCCAAAAAATCGATATACTCAGCCCTGAATCGATTCAGTGAATCGATTCTTCACCCTTGAAAATCAAAGTTCGATTTTTTTAAATTAAGTCACTATCACTTTTTACAGATTTGATCTGATATTTATAAAGAATAGTTCTTATAGATCCAGATTTTAATAATAAGAGATAGCTTTATCTTTTTTATTTTGGACAAGACATACTTGAAAAATATCGATATTTTTGAAAATAGATCGTATGAATTAATTTCTTGAGATCGATTCTTAACAATACAACTGGTGCTCAAGTCCACTATTTTGGAACAATTGTCATACCGGCACAATACCGGCACGATACCGTTGCAATTGAAGTCAAATATCCGTAGTCTGCTATATGCCGTCGTAACGGTCTTTCAATGGTAATAGAATTGTCGATCTCTTTTATCTATGCATTGAATTTTCGGTCTCTTTTATCTATGGATTGTGTTAGAATGGTATGTATGTGTTGCCGTTTTTAAAAAATGCGTTAGTTGAAGTGATTTTCGAAAAACTACTAATAAATTTAAACATTTAATCATGCTAGACTTCGTTTAAATATATTTGTACATACTATTTATTAGTATAAAAAGCAATGTGAAGTTTAGGAGATTAGTAAATTGCAATAAATTACAAAGAACAATTTCTAATATTTCTATCTATCTATTTTTTATTTATGGCAATCTGTCGACACAGGACAATTTAAAAATATTACTGTCAAATTCAAAATAGCAGACTACCGAAACATTTCAGTCATTGAATTGCAATTGTGAAGCAGTTGTGTACGAGACTAGCAATTTATGTCACTTTGACAATTGTAAGACAATGATGAAGTCGTTATGACGACACATTAATAGTAGACTACCAAAAACTTTACTATTGCACCATTATGGTACAATAATGGTACAGTTGTGACACCGTTGAAATACCCGACTCAGGGCCCTGTTCCGTGCTTCAAATTATGTAAATATCGTGAGTTAACTAGAGTTGAGCTATTCTGGTCCATACCAAATTTATTTAACTCGAGTTAAATGGGCTAAATAGTCCATGTCTAGCCTATGCATTTTTTGAGTTAATCTGTGCCACGGCTGATTCGGCATCGCATCGGGAGAAAACAGGTGCTCAAGTCCACTATTTTGGAACAATTGTCATACCGGCACAATACCGGCACGATACCGTTGCAATTGAAGTCAAATATCCGTAGTCTGATATATGTATGTGTTGCCGTTTTTAAAAAATGCGTTAGTTGACGTGATTTTCGAAAAACTACTAATAAATTTAAACATTTAATCATGCTAGACTTCGTTTAGATATATTTGTACATACTATTTATTAGTATAAAAAGCAATGTGAAGTTTAGGAGATTAGTAAATTGCAATAAATTACAAAGAACAATTTCTAATATTTCTATCTATCTATTTTTTATTTATGGCAATCTGTCGACACAGGACAATTTAAAAATAGCGATGGGTTATAACAGCAGAAAAGTGATATCTGTTATTCCTGTTACTGTTATACGAAGAAAACAGGTGTCAATACCTGTTATTAAATAACAGGCTGTTATATTTAGATAGAAACAGCTTCCGGCTGCGTCTTCCAATTTCGGCCACAAGTTTCCAAGTCGAATGAATAAAATGAAATGGAACCTAGAAAATCAAAACTAAAAAGAGCTGAAATTAATCCTACATTTTCATTTTATCTCAATAAATAAAAACAGGTCTTTCTATTTATTAATTTAATAATAACATACATACAACCTTTAAATTAGTCACTGATGACTTATAAGACAATTTCACAAATTTAATGTTGCAGGTTGCATAACTCTCACCTATGTCCACAAAATAGTCCCAAGCAGCACTTACTTTTTTACTCGACATGTTGCCGATATAACTAAACAAAACTTGTACCTATATTTTATAATTGTATTTATAATAATAAATCATTTCATTACATTTATACTTTATTAGAACCAAACCTTTTATTAAGTTCACAAACTCAAAACTTTTTTTATTTATTTTTTACTGAAATTACAGCAAACAACTGTATTTTTGTTTAGGTTTTATAGGGAGCAATTTAAAAAAAAATGTAATAATTCAAGTATCAATTCAAATTCGCCTTTATCATTCATTGTTAAAGTTACATTTGCTTGTAATATAAAATTTGATTAAGGGCCGATTTTTCAATCATCAAATAACTGAACGAATAACTAACAAGAGAATTAACTTATCTGGGCCCTGAGTCGGGTATTTCAACGGTGTCACAACTGTACCATTATTGTACCATTATGGTGCAATAGTAAAGTTTTTGGTAGTCTACTATTAATGTGTCGTCATAACGACTTCATCATTGTCTTACAATTGTCAAAGTGACATAAATTGCTAGTCTCGTACACAACTGCTTCACAATTGCAATTCAATGACTGAAATGTTTCGGTAGTCTGCTATTTTGAATTTGACAGTAATATTTTTAAATTGTCCTGTGTCGACAGATTGCCATAAATAAAAAATAGATAGATAGAAATATTAGAAATCGTTCTTTGTAATTTATTGCAATTTACTAATCTCCTAAACTTCACATTGCTTTTTATACTAATAAATAGTATGTACAAATATATCTAAACGAAGTCTAGCATGATTAAATGTTTAAATTTATTAGTAGTTTTTCGAAAATCACTTCAACAAACGCATTTTTTAAAAACGGCAACACATACATACCATTCTAACACAATCCATAGATAAAAGAGACCGAAAATTCAATGCATAGATAAAAGAGATCGACAATTCTATTACCATTGAAAGACCGTTATGACGGCATATAGCAGACTACGGATATTTGACTTCAATTGCAACGGTATCGTGCCGGTATTGTGCCGGTATGACAATTGTTCCAAAATAGTGGACTTGAGCACCTGATTGATAAAAGGACAAATAAAATTGTTGCATTTTTCAATGGCTTGTTAACAAGCGAATAGTTTCTGTGACTTTTATGTTGCCAACTTCACTGCAATATTGTGAAAGCGAGACACGCGTATGGTGTACTGTGTGATAAAAGAGGATAGCAAATGTGTTGACACTCGTTTATTTGACGTTTATAAAATTTGTTATCTTTCTCGTGTGGTGATTTTGTAGGTTAGTTTCATTTATTGTCAGTGATTTGTTATTATTTTGCTATTATTGGAATCTTTTTTTCTCTTTATGACATTAACTTTTACCATATTAAAAATTAGGAAAAGAATTGTTTTATAAAATTTTAACGTTTAATTTGGAAAGATAGGATCAACTCAGCAGAGGTTTCAGTAAATAATTAATAAAATAAAATAAACTAATATTATAATATTTTCTAACACTTTCGCGACTCATCCGTTTAAACAAAACCACTTTTCACGGATTTACAAATAAAGATTTGCGTCTAAATCCATGAAAAGTAGTTTTGTTTAAACAAATATTACTAAAAACTATTATTTACAATACAGAATTTATACAATATTATTATTTACAATGAAATATTAATACTTTCAATAAAGGAATCTAGTTGTATCTATTGAATAAACGTTTATCTGCCGGTCCAAGAGGTAGATAGATTCATTCCTCAGTTAGGGCTGTTATTGACCAGGTGCTCAAGTCCACTATTTTGGAACAATTGTCATACCGGCACAATACCGGCACGATACCGTTGCAATTGAAGTCAAATATCCGTAGTCTGCTATATGCCGTCATAACGGTCGTTCAATGGTAATAGAATTGTCGATCTCTTTTATCTATGCATTGAATTTTCGGTCTCTTTTATCTATGGATTGTGTTAGAATGGTATGTATGTGTTGCCGTTTTTAAAAAATGCGTTAGTTGACGTGATTTTCGAAAAACTACTAATAAATTTAAACATTTAATCATGCTAGACTTCGTTTAAATATATTTGTACATACTATTTATTAGTATAAAAAGCAATGTGAAGTTTAGGAGATTAGTAAATTGCAATAAATTACAAAGAACAATTTCTAATATTTCTATCTATCTATTTTTTATTTATGGCAATCTGTCGACACAGGACAATTTAAAAATATTACTGTCAAATTCAAAATAGCAGACTACCGAAACATTTCAGTCATTGAATTGCAATTGTGAAGCAGTTGTGTACGAGACTAGCAATTTATGTCACTTTGACAATTGTAAGACAATGATGAAGTCGTTATGACGACACAATAATAGTAGACTACCAAAATCTTTACTATTGCACCATAATGGTACAATAATGGTACAGTTGTGACACCGTTGAAATACCCGACTCAGGGCCCTGATCGTGCCTATCTGACGATTGAAAAATGCAATATTTTGTTATCTATCTAATAAGTACTACCTGACTGTTTATCTGGGGATTGAAAAATCGGCCCTAACACAAACAAAAACGTTCTAAATCGCGCATTTTTCGTCTAGAAATTAAAGTTTAAAATATTGAATTGTTATAATTTTATATAAAACTAGCTGACCCGGCAAACGTTGTTTTGCCATACTAAAAAAAAAAGGTTTGAAAAATAGATGTTGGCCGATTCTCAGACCTACTGAATATGCATGTCAAATTTCATAAAAATCGGTCAAGCCGTTTCGGAGGAGTACGGTAACTAACACTGTGACACGTGAATTTTATATATTAGATTTATTAATTGATCCTTTTTTTATTATCAATTTTCTGTTCGAATTACAAGAAAATTCCGTTCTAGCAACTCTTGTTAATCTACTCTATATATATACTCTATATAACTTGCATCTCGTTTTAGCACGTGCCAATGCAATAAGCGTGAACGAGACAGAGTAAATAACAGATAAAACGACCAAGTTTGCAAGTTACTTATAAAGAAGGATTTGTTCTTGATAAGCGACCAACTATATTTCTTGCATTGGCGGGCTGTTCCTGATAACACATTACACAACCAAAGATGGATGTATCTTAAGTAGAATGATTTCTTCTTGAAAAACTACCAACTATATTTTTCGGATAATAATGAACTGTGAAAAAAGAACAGCTGTTCTTTGTTCACAGTTCATGCAGAGCTGTTCTCAGCTGTTTTTTTAATAATTTGTATGGACGGTTGAATGGTATTGCCTGTTATTTTTGATCACAGTGATTTCTTAATTGCAGCAACAGCTAGTATCTGGTATCTTTAATTCACAGTGAAATCTACCTGTTACGATAAATACGCCTCACTCCTATTTAAAAATATTACTGTCAAATTCAAAATAGCAGACTACCGAAACATTTCAGTCATTGAATTGCAATTGCAGTGTTGCCAGAAGGTTACATTTTTTACATTTTACGTAACTTTTGATCAGTTCATGTAACATGTATGTAAGAAACAATTTTAGTTAAATTTAAGTAACTTCTCAAGAATTACAAAAGAGGTAAAAATGAAAAAAAAAATCTTGAAAAATTAAAATATTCTTATCTAAATTTATTTAATGAAAACAAAAACTACCACAAAAAATTAAAAAAGTTATAATTATATTGATAAATATAATTTTTTTAAAATTATTGTGTACAAGAAAATATAAAATATAATAATTTTTGATCTGCGAGCTGAAAATTACATGAGCGTGAATGTAGCAGACATCAGAAAAATTTAAAACTACAAATAAATAGAGTAAATAATTTAAAAAATAATATTTATAAAAAATGCATTTATTAAATTGAAATTTTTTTAAATGCGCATTTAAAAAAAAAATATTTTATTAATTATTTACTCTATTTGTAAATAATTATAAATTTGGCTGATGGCTGCTACATTCACACTCATAAAATTACCACTACGTAAGTTTTAGTTTAAAAATGTAACTTTTCATGGATGCCAACGTAACTTTCGACCAAATCACTCTGGCAACACTGTGCAATTGTGAAGCAGTTGTGTATGTACGAGACTAGCAATTTATGTCACTTTGACAATTGTAAGACAATGATGAAGTCGTTATGACGACACAATAATAGTAGACTACCAAAAACTTTACTATTGCACCATAATGGTACAATAATGGTACAGTTGTGACACCGTTGAAATACCCGACTCAGGGCCCAGAACACAGATATCTATTAAACTCTACGAGCTACGAGAAAACAATCTTCTCTTCTATCTATTCTGTGGGAGAAAATAAATAAAATTTATTGAGAAAAAATTTATAATTATATCCATTTTGCATGCAAAAGTTTGTTTAAACTGTTTAATCTAGTATTTTTCTATTCTAATTAAAATGTCGTTATTTCGGAAACCGAAAAAAATTCAACGCCGTGTGTTTTGTACTGAAGATGATGACGACGCCGATCCTGAGCCTCCTCCACCGCCCATTATCAGCTACGACAGGAAGGAACCCAAAGTTAAAACTATGAAGCTCTTGAGTTTTGCAGATGAAGGTAAATTTTCAAGGTTATGTCATAACCAGCTAAGATCCATGGTTTCACCTGCCATTGTAATTATCTACTGCTAATCTAAGCTCTTACTGTCATGATATACCTATAGCATATTTGATGTAAATCAGAATTTACAAGCTTAGATTACTCATAGCTTTACTCACTTTCACATGTAATTGTTATGTATATAAGTACTACAAAAATTTTGTAATAAAGCAATTATCAGGAAGTAAGAAGTAAACTAAATACCAATTTTGTTTATAGATACTTAGTATATATTCCAAATTATTTGTGAGCAATCATACAGAACTTAACCATAATCCATTTTGACCTTTTTAATTACTTTACTTCATCAGAAGTGAAACACACAACTAAAGATACTGTTATTAACTTTGATTGTACCCCTGTTTCTATGTAACAGAATGTAATTGAAATTTTCAGTCTGTTATAGGTATAAGTTGGATTAGTTTGAATTATTACACAATTTATTAGCAACTTCCAGAATAAACTGGCTTTGACATCTTTTTTAGCTTACTTCTCTATTGTTTTCTTTTTTTTTCAGAAGAAGAAGGAGAAGTATTTCAGGTTAAAAAATCATCACAAAGTAAGAAATTAGCTAAGCGGAGAGAGAAAGAGAAGCAGAAGCGTGATGTGGGAAATGATGGTGATAATAACAAATTTGACCTTAATGGAGATGAGGTAAGGTGGAACATACAGGTTGAGAACATCATGTTCACTATATACTTCAACTATTGTAGTCATGTTTTGTCTAATTGGTATTGTATATGGAATGAGAAAAGATGTTTTAGTGCCATAAATAGATTTATAAAATTTTTCATAGTAAAATATCTTTATATTTTAAGTGAAATCATTCTTCATATATCATCATTCTTAAAATATGTTTTTAATTCAACACTGCTGCTTTAGCACATGTTACAATATATAAATATTTTAACTTTTAAATGTTCAGTTGTTAAAAATATTTAAGAAAAACTTATTTGTATAAATTTGACACATTTAAGGATTTCCAATGTATAAAAGACTTATTTGCAATTGAATTTGATGTTTTGTACAAATTATTAATAATTGTGTAACAGAATTAATAATTGTGTAACAAAATTATTTAATTGTGCAAATTAATTAATAATTGTGCAAAATATGTAATTTATAAATTTGCAGAATGAATCAAAATTGTGCTAAATTTTTGGTAATATGTAGGAATTGTTCAAAATATATAATTAGTAATTGTGCGAAATATTAATTAATTGTGAAAGAATTAATATAATTATGTAAATCGTTATGTTGATGGTAAGTTTATTATGTTTGCAGAATTTGTAATAGACATTATAATATCATGTTTCTGTAATGTTACTCTAACTATAGGATTCAAACAACCAGATAGAAAACAATGAACGGAAACCAAGGAAGAAGGTTACATTGGAAGGCTTGATTCTGTCTGGCAGAGAGGCTTTAGCAGCCGATGGTCAAGGAGATGTGTCCAGTGGTGGTGAGGAAGAAGAGGAGGAAGATTCTAGAGGGTTCCACAAATACCGCGCGGAGAATGTCCGAGCCGCGTTGGCGAAGCCCGGGATCCCGGATGCAGCACTCATCCACGCTGCTCGCAAAACCAGACAGCAGGTATGAGAGGTGAGGGACTAAGCTGTCGCCGGGGCTGCGTCGTTCACTTTGAATGTATTGGTTCTTTGTTATCACGTCTCTACATTAAATATGATTTGTAATTTTGTGATTTACTTATGAAAATAGGTATTTATTTTTTTTTAAACATAATTTACTGCTCTGTTTGATACAAAGTTTTGCCGAACGAAAATTCCAGGGTATTTCAAACAACAAAGTTGTAGGTAACTTTGATGTTTATTGTAAAGTACTAAATGATTAATAAATTTTCCATTATTCAATGGTAATTCTTCTCCATATGGTGTTGACTTCTTATTTTTTATTTTCGGATATCTTTTTAGGGTTCCGTACCCAAAGGGTAAAAACGGGACCCTATTACTGAGACTTCGCTGTCCGTCCGTCCGTCCGTCCGTCCGTCCGTCCGTCCGTCTGTCACCAGGCTGTATCTCAAGAACGGTGATAGCTAGAGAGTTGAAATTTTCACAGATGATGTATTTCTATTGCCGCTATAACAACAAATACTAAAAATAAAATAAAATAAATATTTAAGGGGGGCTCCCATACAACAAACATGATTTTTAGGGTTCCGTACGCAATATCTCAAGAACGGTGATAGCTAGACAGTTGAAATTTTCACAGATGATGTATTTCTATTGCCGCTATAACAACACATACTAAAAATAAAATAAAATAAATATTTAAGGGGGGCTCCCATACAACAAACATGATTTTTTTACCGTTTCTTGCTCGATACTAATAACGTTGCCTTGTGTTGCATAGATAATGGTACGGAACCCTTCGTGCGCGAGTCCGACTCGCACTTGACCAATTATTTGCTTTTTATGCTCATAGTCACAGTTTATTACTCACTGATGGTATACTCGTGCTTTATTTTTATTTTGCCTGTTTGTTCCTCTTCATTTATACTCCTTATTTACAGTCTGAATTGATTGAAAGGTTTTTGTTCTGTCTAAATCTTGATTTTAATCTTGGTTTAACCTTCTTCAATGAGCCTGAATGCAGAGAAATTAAGCATCCGTGTGGTGCTGCTTGTTATCAATATGACAGTTTAAGAATTAGTAAAATAAAATAAAATATGGTTGTAGGTTTTGGGTTACGAATATCGCAGACAGATTTTAAAATAATTAATTTTGGTTTGTATTTTAAACTACATATGCATTTTTTTTCATTGTGCAGAGCTGTGTAACATGACATAGATTTATTTAGATTTATTTATTTATTTTCTAATTAAATAAGAATAAACTAATTAGTTTTCTAATTCCATAACTTGGTCAACTTTATGAACTTATTTACCTGCCTTCATGTATTTATATGTATAATGTATTGCTTTTAAAGTGAGGAATAATTCCGAATTTACAACTAGCCAAATCAGATGCGAGATTTAAAGCAGAATTCGCAATCGTTAGGAAAAAGAAATAACATAGAGGAACCTATATCTGAAAGTTAAACTTAGATTTTTGTAGAGCTTTATAAAAAAAATAAAATGGTGTTCACGGCCTTGCACTTTTGTATAATCTTGATAATCCAATAGTACATTCTTTCTTATAGGCTCGCGAGCTCGGTAATGATTTCGTTCCGTTGAAAACCGAATCCAATCCAGGATCGAGATTGGTGCGCGATGACGGTTCTGGTGATGATGATGAAGAAGAGGGTCGAATACTTGTTAGAGGGCTCGATATGCCTGATGATAAACCAAAACGTAAGTGAATTTTATAACATAAAAATTAATTAATGTTGCAGGACTGCATGTCTGGGTGGCTAAATTAGGGCTTGCATAAAAAAGATGACAATTTCTCAAAAATATGTACCATTTTTACAGATCAGACAAAGGTTAAATCCGTGGTGTAATTCTTCTTCTCCAGCCTATTTACGTCCCACTGTTGGGCACGGGCCTCCTCTACTTTGGGAGGGATTATGGTCTACTGTGCCGCGCTGACTAGGCGTGTTCGCACAGGATTTATTTTCGAGTTTTCCGTCTCTTACAGAGGATGTTATCTGTGTGCAATATCCCTTAGCTGACTTGTACAGCACCCTTGGGAGGAGATGGGGTGGTGACACTTGTATTCTTAATCCGTCACCACACGTGGTGTAATTACTTAGCGAGTTTTGTAGTTAAACAAAAGTAAAAAATTTTTATGTGATGATTTCTAAGAATGAAAACGAGGTTAAAAGGTTTGTCTTCTAAGTGAAGATCTTATTATTTTTTCTAATATCGATTTATTGACATACCAGGTGGTACGGCAGCCATATTAGAAGATGAAATGGACAGCGAGACAGAGCAATGGGAATCTCAACAGTTGCAGAAAGCGCGTTCAGCCATTATCGACATCACTGGTCTGATGAATATACATTAATTTGTGTGTTTCCAACTAAATATTTACATAATATCGATAAAAATTATGCGTTAAGTCATACTACAGAATCGTGTTTTGATCAATTAACCTATTTTAAAAAGTTCAGAAAACTTTTTCAAATATATAAGTTACTTGAAAAGGTCATCATTTCCAAATTATTACTTGCTACTTATATTAGTGAATGAATTGACGTAGCATAAAATTGCAATGCCGAATTCAATAAAAAAAACTAATAGAGGTTCAAAATTCAATTCAATATACGATATTGGAATTTTAGAATATAAATACCATTAACATAATAGATGAAGTGAAGAATGTGAAATTAATCTGCCAGATAAATTGAAGAATATTAAATAAATCTTCTGTGTAATAAATCAAATCTTCTGTTCCATAAATTACTTACTCACCCATGACCATGGTGACTGCAAAGTCTCCGAAACGTCGCGCTAAAATTTAAAACAAATACGCACGTCTAAATCCATTAAAAGTACTTTTATTTAAACAAATGAGTCGCGCAAGTGGTTATTTATTTATTAGTTAGAAAATAAAAGACATAAATTGGAGAATATTATATTAATCTGTCAAATAAATTGGAGAATATTAAATTAATCTGTTAGATTAAACTATATACCATTTAAGTGGAGAATGTTAAATTAATGTGTTAAATTTCAGGTGAGAGTACAGTAGAAGTGAATCCGTTTGCTGTACCATTGCCAGTAGCTCAGACGGAGGCGCCTGTACATCTACGTCCATTGACTACTGATGACTTCTCAGCGCCTACTACCGCTAGTGAACTTGTGGAAGCTTTGAAGAAGCGGTCAGTTTATTTTAAACTAGCTGTTGCCCGCGACTCGGTCCGCGTGGAATTTAGAAAATTTTCCCCTTTTTTACAAAATTTTTCACTACTGCTTCGCTTCTACTGGTCGCAGCGTGATGTTATATAGTCTAAAGCCTTCCTCGATTAATACCCTATCTAACACTGAAAGAATTTTTTAAATCGGCCCGTTGGTTCCTGAGATTAGCACGTTTAAACAAACAAACAAACTCTTTCGCTTTATAATATTATATATCGTCGCAAGGACTTTCGACGAGTTGAAATGAAATCGAAGAAGACCTAATTAACTTAATTAATTATTAATTATTTAAACCTTTGATTATTTGCCGATTATGATTTTTAAATTAATGGGAACATTTTCTATAAGTAGGATTTTTTATTAGAGACTTTTTCATTAAGAGTAGTTGTTACAAGCTTTAAATGAACAAAAACGAATGTGAATTAATTCCAATTGAAATATTTAATTAAGTGATGATAATTATTTCTAAATTATTAGAATCATTTATAAGGAAAAATGGAATTATTACTATAAGGTTAATCTAATCTTTTGATTATTTGTGAGTTGTTTTGACTACAAAATACAGAGTTGTTCGGAGTCAGTTCAAGTAAGTTGTTTTAAATCTGAAATTAAAATGTTTGGCTTTCATTGCTTGTGTAATAAACTTTAATATTTCGATAATGATTTTTAAGATTACTTTCATGAGTTCACTAGTTAAATTATGTTTCGACCGGCCTTAACGCCATCCGTTTTCGTTTGGTGGTAACTGCTATAACGCCCCACCAAGGCGCCCCACCAAGGCGCCTCAGCATGACGGCTCGAGGTCGGTCGAAACTCGCACAGATCTCATTCTGTTGCGGATTTTCGCCGAGAAATATTGTAAGTGTTACCTCTCGTTACTTTTGATAACTCTGTGTGCTATTTTAAAAATAAATTTGCTTTTATTAAAATGTTCGCCTCTATTTTTATTATGAGGGTAAATTCTAGCTAATCTGAAATAAATTTGTGAAGTTCTCGCAATAAATGTAATTCTATTAAAGTGTCGTTGAGCCTTGTTATTCCTTGCTTACTTATTACAACCTCTAGTGAGTTTTAAGATCAGTCTTTAGCCCTCGCTTCAGTAATATCTGTAGAGATTTAATTATAACTTGCTTGGCAAAACCGACGACGAGAACGACGGCGGTTTTGCCTCTTTTTAAAAATCTTAACGTTCAGCTTACTCCGATATCAGAAGTGTGGGATTCGAACAACCAAAAGTACCCTTTCTGCCGGTCATATTATCGCTTTTCAGGGACGAGCTGACAACATGAGCACGCCGGGAGGTGACGCTCCGTCTACGAGCAACCACGTGGCAAGCGACCACGCGGCGAGTGACAACGTGGCGATCAACCACGTGGTAGGCGCCTCCGCTGCCAGCGAGCCCGGAACCAGCGCACTCATGGAGCAACATTCAACATTACTACAGGGCGGTAACGTTCCACCTGAATTCTTTTTAAGCATGATGAAAACTATGCAAAGTATGAGCGAACGGCTGTTATTACAACAGCAAGCGAGCGACAAGATTAAAATTACGGACGTGTTCCTACCCTCATACGACCCGGACGGAAACGTTGGAGTTCGTGAGTGGTGCAACCATATTTCTACAGCAAAAGCTAATTACAAGCTGAGTGACTATGACATTCGCATGAAGGTAACCAGTCTGTTAAAAGGTCGTGCTAAAATATGGGCTGACAACTGGTTAGTGACTACGTCCACATGGGAAGAGTTGTGCCAAAATATCATTACGACATTTGAACCGGAAACTCGGTATTCCCGGGACATTCTCAGGTTTAGGGAACACTGCTATGATCCTTCCAAAGATATTGCCGAATTTTTATCGCAATCATGGCTGTTATGGAGGCGGGTAACCAGGGACAAGCTCGATGACAGTGATGCGGTGGAAGCAGTGATTGGAACAGTAAGTGACGAACGCCTCAGAATCGAACTAATGAACGCCAGAGCCAGGTCAGTACCCGAGTTGATTTCTGTAGCATCATCGATACGCGTTAAACGTCCAAACTCTCATAACCTACAGCCACCACCTCAAAAACGAACGAGGTTCGGTGACAATAATCGAAATACCTCCTTTTGCAGTTTTTGTAAAAAATCGGGCCATGTCTTTGATAACTGTCGCAACCGAAACAATTCGAACAAACGGACACAACAGACCGAAAAGGGGCTCACTGCGTCTTCCGCCACATTGCCTGGGACTAACGAAAGATTTTGTTCGTTTTGTTCAAAACCGGGACATACGTTTGATACATGCTATCGCCGAGAAAAACATATCACGTCGAACGTAAACTCCGTTGCTCGTAATAAGTCAAATTTGAATACCATGCGCGTACGCATTAATAACGTGACGATAAATACCGTGTTCGATAGTGGTGCAGAGTGTTCTGTAATGCGCGAATCCGTTGCTAATAAATTACCTGGACGTAGACAACACGTGGTTAATTACTTGCGCGGGATAGGTCCCTTCCCCGTAGTTTCTACAAGTACATTGACTACAGTATGCGTTATTGATTGCATCAATGTTGAAATATTGTTTCATATCCTACCCGATTACGAAATGACATCGGATGTTCTGATAGGTGCGAACTTACTGCATGAGACAGGTTTAAGCGTGATTGTAACACAAAATAGTGCAAATCTTATTTCGCAGCCGCGCGTTAGACACTTGCGATTAAACGATCCACTTTTCGACAATTTAAATCATGACTTGACTGATGAATCGGAAATCGATCAACTGACAATACTACTCAACAAGTATCCCCATCTTTTTACTCGCGGTTTTGCAAAGTCTCGCGTGAATACGGGAGAATTAGAGATTCGACTGAAAAACCCCGATAAGTACGTCGAGCGTAGACCCTATCGCTTGAGTCCGGTTGAGCGTCAAAAAGTTAAGGACATTGTTAGTGAACTGACCGAAAATGACATCGTTCGAGAAAGCAAATCCCCATATTCTAGTCCAATAATACTGGTCAAAAAAAAAAACGGCGACGATCGTATGTGCGTCGATTACCGCGAGTTAAATTCTAATACGGTACGCGACCACTACCCTCTCCCACTCATCGCGGATCAGATTGATCAGTTGGCAGGTGGTCTGTTTTACACGACGCTAGATATGGCTTCAGGGTTCCATCAAATCCGAATTTCAGCTGATTCCATCGAGAAGACGGCATTCGTAACACCCGATGGATTATACGAATATCTAACCATGCCTTTTGGTCTTTGTAACGCACCGTCTGTGTACCAAAGGTGCATCAATCGCGCCCTAGGACCGCTCTTGAATGTAGGTAGTGCCGGTAATAGTCTTAACGATAGCGTAGCGCAGGTCTATATCGATGACGTCATTAGCAAATGTCGCGATTTTCCTTCTGGGCTTGTGTTTTTGGAGCGAATCTTAATCGCGTTGCGTGATTCGGGTTTCTCGGTAAACATTGAAAAATGTTCGTTCTTCAAACGCACTATTGAATATCTTGGTAACGTGGTGGAAAACGGTCAAGTGCGCCCAAGTCCTAAAAAGGTACAAGCTCTGGAAAGAGCCCCCGTTCCAACAACTGTCAAACAGGTCCGTCAGTTCAACGGCCTTGCGGGTTACTTTAGACGCTTTATCCCAGACTTTGCACGTACTATGGTTCCCCTTTACAATCTAACAAAACAGGGTGTTAAATGGCAATGGACTCACGTTCACGAGGAGGCACGTCAAAAGATTATCCATCACTTGACTTCAGCACCAGTCCTGACGATATTCCAAGAAGGTAAACCCATAGAATTATTTACCGACGCCAGCAGTCTCGGATTCGGAGCAATCCTTATTCAAATCATCAACGAGCGACAGCACGTGGTAGCCTACTTCAGCATGCGCACTACAGAGGTAGAAAGCAGGTACCACAGTTACGAGCTCGAGACGCTAGCCGTTGTTCGAGCGATCAAGCACTTCCGCCACTTTCTCTACGGACGGAAGTTCAGAGTGGTCACGGATTGTAACGCACTGAAGGCCTCAAAGCATAAGCAGGATCTCCTACCCCGCATTCACAGATGGTGGGCCTTCCTCCAAAACTTTGATTTCGACATAGAGTACAGGAAGGGCGAGCGAATGCAGCATGCAGACTTCCTAAGCAGAAATCCCGATCCATTGACGGTCAACGTTATTTCAAACAACCTGGAGTGGCTGAATGTTGAGCAGCGGCGAGACGCTCAGCTGCGACCTATCATCGATGCACTACATAACGGAGATGATATTCCTGGATACCACTTGGAAGGTAATGTGCTTAAGCATGAAAGGACAGACCCAATTTTAGGTCCACAAAAGCTGATAGTAGTGCCTAAATCATTTCAGTGGAGTCTTATAAACACCTATCACAGCGCACTGAAGCACCCTGGCTGGGAAAAAACTCTCCACAAAATAAGAGAGACTTACCATTTTGATAAAATGACTACTATCGTTAGAGACTTCGTGGATAACTGTGTGGTCTGCCGAACATCAAAACAGACCTCTGGAGCAACACAGGTACAATTACACCCAATTAATAAGCCAACAGTACCATTTGAAGTCATTCACATGGACATAACCGGAAAACTAGGTACTCCGAACGAACAAGAATACGTCGTGGTCACAATAGACGCCTTCACTAAGTATGTATTGTTCCACTACACCAACAACAAAAGTCAGCACAGCTCTCTCGCTGCATTGAAGAAGGTAATTCACCTTTTCGGAGCACCCAAACAGATCGTCGTGGATGGCGGACGTGAGTTCCTCGGTGAATACAAGAGCTACTGCGACAGGTTTGGCATTGAGATACACTCTATAGCCCCAGGCATGAGTAGAGCAAATGGACAAGTAGAGCGTGTCATGTCTACACTTAAAAATGGCCTAGTTATGATTAAAAACTACGAAACGCCAAACTGGCATACCGCACTAGAGGGCCTTCAACTTGCTCTCAACTGCACTATACATAGAACAACTGGTACTGCACCATTAACACTCCTTACTCGACGTCAAAACTGTGTACCCCCAGAGTTACTGAACCTGGTCAACTTTGACGATGCCACTATTAATATAGAAGCCCTGGAACATCATGTACAGCAAAGGACGACCGACCTAGCTGCTAAAGATAAAGCAAGGTTTGACAAAGGGAGAGCAAAAATTTGCCCTTTTCAACGAGGCGATTATGTTCTAATTAAAAACAACCCCAGGAATCAAACCTCTCTCGACTTGAAATTTAGCGTGCCTTATGAAGTTTTCAGAGTCCTCGAAAATGACCGCTACCTCGTGAAGAAAGTCGTGGGTCACCAAGGGCGGCCTCGCAAGGTTGCTCACGACCAGCTGAGGCGCGCTCCACAACCGGGAGCAGCTAATCAGGCAGCCGTATCGTCCCAAGATTACCAACAAGCTGGACCCTCCGGTGCTGATGCAATGCAACCAGTGGCGGCATCACACGCTTCAGTTGGCACAGCTACTGACGCTCAGTAGACGTCTCGAATTGGAACTATACCCGGTGAGGATCTTTCATGCTATTTTGCCACACATAATCACATATGTACTCACCACACACACATCCAAGTATTTCATCGAAAGATGTCAAAATTAAAATACTAAAAAGATGGATACTGGCGTGTGGAGCCGTCAAGTAGCCAAAAAAAAAAAAAAAAAAAAAAAAAATGCATGCTGGCTCTTCGAAGCGACCAATAGCCATTACTTCAGTTTTTCGACTCTGACACTTGACTTGTGACTTTGACAAAATAATAAGTAGCAAAAGATGCATATTGGCGTTAGAAGTGACCAAGCAGCCATTTTATAAGAAGATAATAACTAAAAGATGCATACTGGCTTGACCAGTAGCCAAACCCCATCCTGAAAGAATAATAGTCCCCTGTGTACCACGGCGCACAGGACCGCCCAGAGCACAGCATCGACCTTATCAGTTATCCTTTAGAGCCCCTGTTTTAATACAGCATCGACCTCTCACCGCCCTCTTCCTTTCCTAACAGTGTTATTATCTGCACTTATTGTTGTCATGTGGAATGAGCAATAAAGTAGCAGTCAAAATAAATCATCTGTTTTCACACAGAATGTGAGCAGAGTTTTACACAAATTACACCACACATTTTATTTATTTATTTATCAAACCAATCTGTTTTCACACAGAGTGTGAGCAGAGTTTTACACGAATCGCACCACAATTTTTATTTGTCACTGTTAACGTGTGGAATGAACAACTTTTACGTAAACAGCATTACAATTTTTCGCCTTGTCATTGTCACGTGGAGTGAACAGACTGAACTAAACTAGCATGCAATATAAATTTTATTTTGGACCTATTTGAATTAGAATTCCCATTATACTCCTAGCTAGGTTGACTGTGGAAGTGCCTAGATTCACCATTATCATTTCCTTATTTCAGACAATCAAAACCTGGGAGCGATACAGAGCACGCATCGCCTCATCAGTATGGCCGTATCGTCGCAAGGACTTTCGACGAGTTGAAATGAAATCGAAGAAGACCTAATTAACTTAATTAATTATTAATTATTTAAACCTTTGATTATTTGCCGATTATGATTTTTAAATTAATGGGAACATTTTCTATAAGTAGGATTTTTTATTAGAGACTTTTTCATTAAGAGTAGTTGTTACAAGCTTTAAATGAACAAAAACGAATGTGAATTAATTCCAATTGAAATATTTAATTAAGTGATGATAATTATTTCTAAATTATTAGAATCATTTATAAGGAAAAATGGAATTATTACTATAAGGTTAATCTAATCTTTTGATTATTTGTGAGTTGTTTTGACTACAAAATACAGAGTTGTTCGGAGTCAGTTCAAGTAAGTTGTTTTAAATCTGAAATTAAAATGTTTGGCTTTCATTGCTTGTGTAATAAACTTTAATATTTCGATAATGATTTTTAAGATTACTTTCATGAGTTCACTAGTTAAATTATGTTTCGACCGGCCTTAACGCCATCCGTTTTCGTTTGGTGGTAACTGCTATAACGCCCCACCAAGGCGCCCCACCAAGGCGCCTCAGCATGACGGCTCGAGGTCGGTCGAAACTCGCACAGATCTCATTCTGTTGCGGATTTTCGCCGAGAAATATTGTAAGTGTTACCTCTCGTTACTTTTGATAACTCTGTGTGCTATTTTAAAAATAAATTTGCTTTTATTAAAATGTTCGCCTCTATTTTTATTATGAGGGTAAATTCTAGCTAATCTGAAATAAATTTGTGAAGTTCTCGCAATAAATGTAATTCTATTAAAGTGTCGTTGAGCCTTGTTATTCCTTGCTTACTTATTACAACCTCTAGTGAGTTTTAAGATCAGTCTTTAGCCCTCGCTTCAGTAATATCTGTAGAGATTTAATTATAACTTGCTTGGCAAAACCGACGACGAGAACGACGGCGGTTTTGCCTCTTTTTAAAAATCTTAACGTTCAGCTTACTCCGATATATATATTTTAAATTAAATAATGTTTTTACCAGCTAACATTACCAAATTACGTTGTTGTATCATATTTTTTGATACGGCTGTGGGATGGGACAAAATCAGTAACAAAATTCTAAAAAATGTAAAATCATTTATAGCTCCACCCCTAGCAGCAATTTTTAATGCTTGCATTGAGAATGGTGTCTTTCCGACGTCCTTAAAAAAATCTATAGTTATTCCTATTTTCAAAGACGGTGATAGAGACAGTATCGGAAACTATAGGCCTATATCTTTATTACCAGCCATGTCCAAAATATTTGAAAAAATCATTAATACCAGGTTAATAAATTATTTAGAAAAATTCTCAATCCTATCTGAAAATCAATTTGGATTCAGACAAGGAAAATCCACTCACGATGCTATCCACCAATTAACTGACTACGTAATAAAACACATGGAACGCAGTAAAAAGACATTGACAATATTCTTGGACCTAGCGAAGGCATTCGATACTGTCTCTGTTCCGATCCTATTAAATAAACTAAACCAAATAGGTATTAGAGGCACTCAACTTCAGCTCTTCAAAAGCTATTTAAGTAACAGATCTCAACGCGTTAAAATTGGCAATTATCTAAGTGCAGAACGTCCAATATCGTACGGAGTTCCCCAGGGCAGCATCTTAGGTCCTACTCTCTTTCTCATTTATATTAATGAACTCTGCCAGATTCCGCTTAAACAGGGAAAACTAGTCTCATATGCTGACGATACAGCTCTCATTTTCACTGGTGATACCTGGAGCGCTACGTATGATGCTGCCAAAAAGGGACTTAATGAAGTTACACAAGTCTTGCGTAGATGTTTCCTATCTTTAAATACCAATAAAACTAAATTCATTTGTTTTTCACTAAGAAACTTTATTCCCCCTGCAAACTCTTCAATAATTGCCCACTCTTGTAATTCCGTTAATAATATCCATTGTCCATGCACTCCTCTTGAATCAACTACACATATTCGGTATTTAGGTATTGAAATTGATAATAACCTCAGTTTTAAGAGACATATTCACACACTTACTAATCGCATACGTAGACTCTTAGTAATTTTTAAAAACCTTAGATATGTTTTAAACTTAAAGTTAATCAAGTCAACTTACATTGCGTTATGTCAGTCCATCTGTACTTATGGAATTCTCATTTGGGGCGGTGCCCCAAAAACCATCTTGAAATCGGTCGAAGTAGCACAAAGAGCACTGTTAAAGGTGGCCTTTTCTAAGCCTTTTTTATACCCTACAAACCTACTATACCAAAACTGTCAGGTCCTTACCATACGCCAACTACACATCCTCGCGGTCATAATGAAGCAGCACGTTGACATTAAATTTGATCCTACACTCTTGACGCAACGAAAATCTTTTCCTATATGTAAACACACCCAGCTATTTCGCACATCACACGCACAAAGGTTCTTCAGTTTTCTCGGCCCTTATTTATATAGTAAAGCTAATAAGCTAATAAGTATCTACCCAAATACAAAGCGGCAAGTAAAGAGGAAAGTAATAAAATGGCTTTTAACACTATCTTATGAAGATACGGAAAGATTTATTACAATAATTAAATAGTTTACATATAAAAATCTAATTCATGGTAAACTTATGTTACAACATACAATAGGTATACTCTAACATATTATAATATACACGCACAGACACGTACACACGCACGCACACTATCATACACATACACACAATCACACCCAAATTCACATACATACCAAAAACCAACCACATCTAACTATTGTCTTTACAAATCAATATGTACCTATGTTATCAACTACTCATCCAAAAACTGTATACTTACTTATGCACCTATTGGAGGGAACCTGGAGTTCTGTAGCACAGGTCTCGGCCTATTTCAGACTCCAGACTCTCACAAGGTCTGATGTGAATTATATGTTTTTGTTTATTGATTTGTATATACTATTCCTTGTGAGAAGTAAATAAATTTATATTATTATTATTATTATATTATTATCCATTTAAGATCTCGGCTGTTGCCGGTTAGTTAAGATAACCACGGGCCGAAGCCAAGTGTTCATCCTGTTAAATTATTTGAAGAAATCGGTTCTTCAATATGTTGATGTGTGGTGAGGTATGTTCTTGTGTTTGTGTTGTTTGTGTCTGAGTGTATGCATGTTTGATTATCTGTCTGTAAAAATTTTCTAACTGTTCTACAAGTGTTTAATATAGCAGCCTTTTGGAGAAGTTTATAGGTGTATGTAGGTAATTCTAAATTTTGTAAAGATTGGTGAAGTTGCGTCGGTATTACACCTGTGGTGGAGAGTACTATAGGGACTATGGTGACTTTATTTAGGTGCCACATTCTGGTTATCTCTATTTTAAGATCTAAATATTTTGCCATTTTTTCTGATATAGTGTTTTGTATGTTGTGTGTGTTTGGTACTGCTATATCAATGAGACGCGCAATCCTGTTTGTTTTATCTAAAATAGTTATATCGGGTCTGTTGTAATGTGTGGTTTTGTCTGTTAAAATAGCACGGTCAAAGTACATTTTGAATCTAGAGTTTTCAAGGACAGCTTCAGGAATATATTTATAGTAGGGTATTTGTGGAGTTTGAATCAAATTATATTTTATTGCTAATGATTGATGAATTATGTTAGCCAATTGGTCGTGACGATGCTTATAATCTGTTTGTGCAATTGCTTTGCATGCCCCTGTAATATGCTGGATTGTTTCAGATGCACTACTGCACCTTCGACACAAATCTGATGTTATTGGGATTCGCATTATATGTTTTTGATAGTTACGCGTCTCAATTACTTGATCTTGAATAGCTTGCATGAACCCTTCCGTTTCAGGAAACAACTCACCGCTGTTCAACCATTCGTTCGATGCTAATTTATCGACTGTAGGATGATTAAGCTGTTGGAGGTGTCTCCCGTGTAATGACTTTTGGGCCCATGCTTCTAGTTTCGTTTGGATGTCAGTTTGCTTTTCGTTGCTTTGTGTGTTGCTGTCGTTCATATTTAATGGTGTAAGTTTCTTATCGTTGTGTACAATTGCGTTATGTAGGCTAGACATAGTGCTTTTTGTGAAAAAATATGTTCTTAAATTAGTAATTTGCTTGTTATGTAAGTTAGTTATGTCTATAATAGCTCTGCCTCCTTGTTTTCTTGGTAATGTTAGTCGTTGGATACATGCTCTAGGATGGTGTTTTCTATGCTTGGTAAGAGAAGTGTTTATAAGTCGCTGCAAATTGCGTAGCTCCGTTTTAGACCAATTTATTATGCCGAAAGAGTAGGTGAGAATCGGAATCGCGTATGTGTTGATTGCTTTGACAGTATGTCGGGAATATAGTTGGGTATTAAAAATAGCTTTAAGTCTTTGTTTAAATTGTAGAATTAGATACGATTTAATTTCTTTGTAATGAATTTGTTTCGATTGTATATAACCTAGATATTTATAAGCTTCCATTTCAGTTAGTGAATCTATAGTTTCGCCGCATTCTGTGGTATATGAGTGTTGATGTGTTTTCCCTGCTATAATTGAATTTATCTTACATTTATCTATTCCGAATTCCATTTTTATGTCATTGGAGACTCGTTCTACAGTATTCGCTAATGTGATAAGTCCGTCTGGTGTTGTTGCATATAACTTAATGTCGTCCATGTAAAGAAGATGATTAATTTTAACTGAACTTGTATAATCTCTGCTATCTAAAGAAGGGTCACTGTATTTTAACAAATATCCATGTCGGTTTTGATTAAGTTCTTTTGAAAGAGGGTTCAAAGCTAAGCAGAACCACAAAGGGCTAAGTGAATCGCCTTGAAAAATCCCTCTCTTAATACTAATGTGATCTGTGTCGCATGTACCTGTAGGTGTTGTCAGTCTTAATCTTGTTGTCCATCGTGTCATAATGTTATTTAAAAATATTTGAAGACTAGGGTGAATTTTGTAAATATCAAGAACTTCTTTAAGCCATGAATGGGGAATAGAATCATAAGCTTTTCTGTAATCGATATACATAGTACATAAATCTTTTTTGTTCTTTTGGACCTGTCTCTGAATTACTGAATCTATAGTTAGCTGCTCCTTACAGCCCTGACTGAGTTTCCGGCATCCTTTCTGTTCTTCTGTTAAGATTTTGTGTGTATCTACATGTAAATAAATGATTTGTGTAATGCATGATGTGATTATTTTGTATATTGTTTGTAGGCATGTGATTGGTCTATATTTGGCAGGATTGGTATTATCATTGAGATCTTTTGATATCATGTATGTAATTCCTTCAGTTATGTAATTAGGCATTTCTGTGGGATTTTTGATGAATATATTGATATGGTTTAACAGATATGGGTGAATGTATGTGAACTTTTTGTACCAATAATTATGTAAGGAATCAGACCCTGGCGCTTTCCAGTTATGTAATTTACTTATGACTTCACGGAAAGTGTCAATGTGGACATCATCAAATTCCATCTCTTGTACGTTTGAGTTACTTGATTTTTCGTTTTCGATCCATTCTGCTTTAAGGTTGTGAATTACAGGCTTCGCCCACATGCCAGCCCAAAATTTATGAAAATCTTCTGGCGATGGCTGGTTATTAGCACTAGCTATTGTAAAATTTGTGGTAGATTTCTTTAAATTTCTGTAAAATTGTTTTTCGTTGTTCCTAAACTGATTATTTTGTGTCTTGCGGAGTGTGCACGCAATATATCTGTTTAATCGACTTTTTACTACTGTAAGTTTCTGTTTAAGAGTGTCTAGGAAATGTATGAGTTGTGAGTTAGGTTCTTCGTGTGTTGTGTGTATTTTATAGTTATTTAGTATATGATCTACATTTTTAACTAGATTGCTGCTTCGATTACCATGTATGTATTGTGTAAGCTTACCTATCTTTGCTCTTAAGTCTTCGCGTTTGTTTTCTAGCCTCTTTTGCCATTTAGGTTTAATTTTATTATAACTCTGCCTCATATTTTGTTGATCAAGTGATATTTTAGTTCCATTTATTTTTGCAGCTGTCCATGCCGCACTGTAAATAACTGTTTGAGTAGTAGTGAAATCTGTGTTTATGTTAATATGTTTTGGTAAAATTAAACTGTTAATATATTTAACTATGAATGCAAATTTTTTAGATGTTTTCTGTCTGGGTATGTATTGTCTTTCTGTAGGATTGATGTTAGTGAAATATTCTAAGCATTCCGCAAAAGTATCTTCAATTAATGGATTTCTTTCACAATCTTCATCTTGCTCGGTATTATGTGTATTCTGATTGTTAATCTCTAAGTCACTATTTTCTATAAAAGTGGGTGTTGCTAGGCTTGGAATATTTGTGTCTGCAGTAATATTTTCTTCCCGGTGATGTGATGGTTCTGTCATATGTAATTCTTCTGCTATCTCATTCCTAATGATTGTTAGTCTTGTGTCATTGATATACTTATTTTTTATAATTGCTCTTCTTTGGTCAGCTATGTGTTGCTCTGATAGGTGTGTTAAAGTTGGATACAGGGCCAGAAATTCTTGGTGTAAATTCTGTCTGTAAGTCGTTCTGTCAGTTTCTAACCGAGTGATTCGATAATAGATTTTCATGATAGCCTCGTTATATTCATTGGACCATCTCATACGTTGTCGTATCTGTGTGTTAGTTGTTGCATTGTGTTGCGGTGTGTTGTGGTGTATTGTATCCTGTAAGGCTTGTAGCTCATTTTTAACATCAGAGTAAATTCTATCAATGGCATTTTGTGGTAGCAACTTATTTCTTACTATTGCTCTGCGCTGATCACCGACTCTCTGTCGGCTGACCTGCATAAAAGGGTACCTTTCTAAAAATTTTGTGTGAAGTGGAAGAAGATATGCATTTGTGTCTGTGTCTAAATTAGTTAGCTGAAAATAGGTTCGTAGAATAAACTCATTCATTTCTGCATTCCATTTCCTACGAGTTTTTGCAACGTTGGTGGTGGGCACAAGTTCATCGACAGAAATAGTCTCTTGTGCAACATCTTCCAACTGTATACTATTAACTACACTTGCTGAATCTATAGTACTAGATTTTGAAGAATTCTGAAAGGATTGAGAGCTAGAGGTAATTGACCTAAACAATGTAGCATCTGAGCGTGTTGACATTTGATCACTCGCCGAAACAGTAGTTGAAGAGTTCCGACGACCCCCTAAGAACGACCTAAGGTTATAAGTTTTTTTGTTATTTTGCATTTTTGTTCCCACGAGAAGCAAGGGATTAAAATGTCCACCGTAGCATAGCCCCGCTTACCACGGTAAGGGAAAATTAAAACTGAAGGTCCCCAGGTATTCAGAGTAGATATTCTCGACTAAGCTCCCCCTTAGCCACGCAGCTCTCGGCATATGCTTCACCTTAGCTTGGGTTGTCCTACTTACTAAATATCTTATATCTATCTTAACTACTAGCTATCTCCCCTTTATCCCCCCTTCTAATTATCTCCCCTATCCTAACTACCCCCTATACTAACTATCTCTCCCTACTGACTACCCCCACCTACTACCTATCCCATATAAAGTACCTAGTGTACTTTACATGACAGAGCCATGTTAGCCGCGCCAGTAACAATGAATATCGCGTGTCCGCCCCCCACGTGAGTCTGGTGTTCGACTCGGACGTATGGTTGGTTATGGGAGGCTTATTATTATTGTTATTTTAAAACTTATTTAAGTACACTCGGGTCATAAATTTAGACGAATCTGTCGATACTATAGTTATAGAAATCTGTCCCATCTAAATACGTCTATTTACCTACCGCGTATCCCCAAAGTGGGAGCTACGAGGTAATGAAGAAATTAACATACATACGTACAAAATACGCAGGAAAATATATCTCGTCCTCGATAGTCGAGCAAAAACTGAAACATTATTTTCTATTTTTTAGTGTGGGAGAATTAAACAAAGAGCGTTCAACTCGTCACCGTGTTCAGTCGGAAGTACATGAAAGATTGTTGATAGCGGCTCGAACCCGGGAGTCTCGAGCAGCTCGGTGCAGTGAACTGGATGCAGCATATCGTCGTGCACAAGCTATTAGAGGATATCTTACTGATCTTATTGAATGTTTGGATGAGAAGGTATGTTCAATATTGTATACTACCAATGTTATTAACGTGAAAGTATGGAAGTTTGTTAGAAAGTATAGAAGTTTGTTAGAGAGTGTGGAAGTTTGTTAGAAAGTATGGAAGTTTGTTAAAAAGTGTGGAAGTTTGTTAGAAAGTATGAAAGTTTGTTAGAAAGTATGGAAGTTTGTTAAAAAGTGTGGAAGTTTGTTAGAAAGTATAGAAGTTTGTTAGAAAGTATGGAAGTATGTCAGAAAGTATGGAAGTTTGTTAGGAAGTACGGAAGTTTGTTCCAAAGTATAAATAAATAAATAATTCGAAATCGAAAATAATTCGAATAAATAAATAATTCGAAATCGAAAGTATGGAAGTTTATTAGAAAGTAGGGTAGTTTGGAATGTCTATAAATAACCCCAAAAGAACCTAGGGCTGTAGTTATAAACTATGCTTATTTTTTCAGTTACCACAAATAGAGTCGCTAGAAGCTCGCGCTCTGGCAATGCACAAACGTAGATGTGAATTCTTGATTGAAAGACGACGAGCGGACCTCAGGGATCAGGCGCAAGATGTACTCGCGTTAGCTGGTAAGTGCTCGTTTAAAAATTCCAAATACGAGTTGGGGTTACACACGAAGTGTTTGGTACCGTTATTATCATAATATATGCGTTATACCGACCAAATCATAATCATATCGTCTGTTGCATTGCTTGACTTTTTCACCACAAAGTTCTCTTCCGCTTTTCATATTTACAATGGCGTTTCATCGGCGTCTTTTCGAAAGTGTGACCTAATTTACAATAAAGTCGCTTGTAAATGGCGTATACGTGCATAAATTTAAACCAATATATTACTAGGTCGTGCGGGTTGCGCAAAGCCCGTGGAAAACGAGGCGAAGACCCGTCGTGCGGCTGAACGGGAAGGGCGAAGGCGTGCGCGGAGATTAAAGCGTGAAGCTGCCGCCGTCGCTACGGGCGTGCCTCCCGCACATACTGAGGGTGACTCCTCTGATGATGAGCTGCCTCCACATGAAATGCATCATTATGTACAGGAGAGAGGTTAGAGTTTATATTACAAACATTCTATACTTTGGCAATGAATTAATACTTTATAATAAAAAGTTTTCAGCCCTAATATTTTCTTTTCGCTCGCACTTCAATGACCTTGGGTTCCGCTTCGAGTGGGTATGTGGTCTACTGATGTCACACTGACCAAACGTATTGGCAAAGGTTTTAGTTTCTGAAATTCTTTCTCTCACAGATGTTTTCTGCTTGTCCCTGAACTGTTTGGAAAGAAAATGGTGTGATGATATGTATTCTTAATCCGGTAAAACATGGATACATTACTACATTAACTTAATCACAATGAAATGTGACAGACGCGATACGTTCCGAGTCGTCGTCTCTATTCGCGGACGCGCTCCCCGCATGGCGCAGCGTGTCCGGCGTGTGCGCACGTTTGTCTCGTTGGCGAGCACGTGCACTCTCCCTGTATACGGACGCGTACGTCGCGGACTGTCTACCCAAGTTACTGGCACCTTATATAAGACATCAGGTACGTACTATTATATTAAATTAATCTAATATATAAAATTCTCCTGTTACGGTGTTTGTAATTATACTCCTCCGAAATGGCTCCACCGATTTTCGTGAAATTTTGTGTACATATCCGTTAGGTCTGAGGATCGGACTAAATCTATTTTTCATCCCACTAAATGTTAAGCGTGGTCCACCCCTGACAATTATGTGGCAAAACAACGTTTGCCGGGTCAGCTAATATTTTATAACATTTGCACGACTTATTACTCATATCCTATAAAGTTTGTAAGAATGTATGTTTGTTGCTCTTTCACACAAAAACTGTGAGTGGTCAATGTTGCGTGTGATTTAGAAAGTAAACATTTATAAATTATTTTCTAACACTTGCGCGACTCATTTGTTAAAATTAAACTACTTTTACGCGTATATTTGTTCGCGAAAATTTTCAGCTTCAGCTTTCAGCTCAGTCTCACCCGTGACCATGGTGACTACAAAGTCTCAGAAACGTCGGGCCAAAATTTAAAACAAATATACGCGTCTAAATCCGTAAACAGTAGTTTTAAATCCATCCTCTATTTAGTAAAAAAACTGCATTAAAATCCATTTTGTAGGGACATAACAACATACATTAAAAAATAACGACTTTGTTCTATAATGATTCAAACATACTTCCTAAATCCTTGGCTTTATCCACACTCGTACATAATCATTACGATTTTAACCTATTTTTCCTTATTTGCAGTTAATATTATGGAATCCATTAGCAGATGAAGACAATGAGGATTTTGAAAAAATGGATTGGTACAAGTGAGCATTTATTTAATATTTATTTTTCTTATCAGTGCATATCTACAAAAAATAAATAAACATGTTCTTTTTCAGATGTTTATTAATGTATGGAGTTCGTCCAGACAGACAGACTGGTGATTCTTCTGAATCGGAGTCTGAAGGGGAAATCGAACCCACACCCGTCACAGAGCGAACCGTCAGAGAAGATCCCGACATATTGCTGTTACCGACTATATTGAGTAAAGTTGTGCTGCCTAAGTTGACAGGTAAAATTCGTTTTTATGTACTAAAATATAAAGATATAATATGCTTGTATTAAAAACATTTTTCAAATTTCTGAAGAAATGATTTAATCGACGAAAAATTCAAAAATAAAATTGAAACTGTAATCAAATTGTAAGAAAATATTAATTCAATAGCAACTCTTAACTAGCTGTCAAAAAAAAAAGAAAGCAATGTATTATAAAATATATTTAACTATTCCAACCTATAAGGGGATTAGAAAAACGTTTTAATAAATAAAAAATAATTGTTGGAACTAAGTACCACACATGGGAGTTTCTAACTAAGCCACTAAGCAATCAGTTATTTAGTGTTAACAAATGCAATAACTGATTGCTTAGTGGCCAATTTTATTAGCTTAGCTGTACTTTTTCTTTGCTGATGACGTCACAAGGGCGTTAATTTGACAAGGTTCCAGCGCATTACTAATTTGCGTGGCTTATATCATAATTTGTGACAAAAAATGAACAATAGACTACCAACTTGATAAAATTCGCCACTGCATGCGTCTGTATGTTTTTTTTTTATGTTTGTTACCTCATAACTTTTAACTGGGCGATGCGATTTTGATGAATCTTTTTTTATTTGAAAGCTAATGGTTCCCGTTTGGTCCCATTGGCACCAGGCCAGGATCTGATGGATATCTCCTGAAGAAATCGAGGAAAACCCTCAAATTTCAAGGGCACATAAAGTCGGATAAACATTTTTTTTTAAACACTTAATTATTTATAATTATTCTTTATAATTTGTCAGAGTTAGTGGAAGTTGGTTGGGACCCGATGTGCGTCCGTGCGTGCGTGCGTCTCCGTCAGGTGTTGGTCCGCGTCAGCTCAGTACCGTGTTGTGCGGAGTCTCTGGGCGCGCTGTCCGCGAGTGCGAGTGTGCGTCTGTCTGCTACACTCACTGCTGATGTCTTCCTGCCTGCACTACCACCACAGTATGTAGCTCTCTCTCTCTCTCTCTCTCTCTCTCTCTCTCTCTCTCTCTCTCTCTCTCTCTCTCTCTCTCTCTCTCTCTCTCTCTCTCTCTCTCTCTCTCTCTCTCTCTCTCTCTCTCTCTCTCCAACCCATTAATGTCCCGTCCGTCCATTCATCATTATTATTTGCCCCATCCCTATTGGTTTCTCCAACTCTAATACGACCTTGAATGTGTGCGTGTCATATTTTTATATAATCTACTTATTTCAAAAACTAAAAAACTGGTCAAGTGCGAGTCGGACTCGCGCACGAAGGGTTCCGTACCATTATCTATGCAACATAAGGCACGTTATTAATAAATGAGCAAACAACACACAATTCTTAATTAATCATGTTTGTTGTATGAGAGCAAGAAACGAATACTAGGTGGCTGATCGAGATTGTTGCAAAACATTCTCGATAGATGGCGTTGTACGTAAAAAATACGATATGAACTCAATCGAGTGACGATTATGGTGGCTTAATTTGATTACTGAAAGCACGACCGCAATAAGCTCAGTTGGCAGAGTTACGGAACGGTATTCCGAGATCGTGGGTTCAAGTCCCGCTTGCGGTGATCACGTTTTCCACCAATATTTAATTACCACCACCATAATTTAATTTATTAAGTAAAGCATAATGTCAATTGCAAAATTAATAAATTACTATCTTCTTATACATATATAAAAATCAATTACTGTTCGTTAGTCTCGCTAAAACTCGAGAACGTCTGGGCCGATTTTTGGTGATTTTGGTCTTGAAATATTCGTGAAAGTCCAGGGAAGGTTTATACGGTGACAAAATATATAGGGATCTAAAATTCTACGCGTACGGAGTAGCGGGCATCAGCTAGTATTAAATATTGTTATATTTCCAGTGTACTAGAAGGTGCGGGTGGTTCATTCTGGCGACGTTGTGTGGGCGCCGGAGTACGACTAGTACGAGCTGCACTCGCTCTAACAGCGCCGCCGCCACTACTGAGAGCGGACGCACTCGTACTTAAACTTATTGGTTAATATATTATATACTTATACATGTCTAACATACTTTGTCCACTGCTGGACGTACGCCTCCACTATAGATCATCACAAGGTGCACATCTGCGCCCTGCGACTTTGACAAAATGAATCCTAACAACGTCCATGTGTACCCAGATTACAAATATAATATTTACAATTTTACATACTTCTTTTAAATATACATTATTATAACCGTCCTGTCTCCGTGTGGTGACGGATTAAGAATTCAAGTGTCACCACCCTATCACCTCCCAAGGGTGCTGTAAAAGTCAGCTAAGGGATATTGCACACAGATAACATATTCTGGGAGAGACGGGAAACTCGAAAATAAACCCTGTGCCAACACGCCTAGTCAGCGCGGCACAGTAAACCATAACCCTTCCCAAAGTGGACATACCGTGCCCAACAGTGGGACGTAAATGGGCTGGAGAGAGAACCGTCCCTAAAAATCAAATTACAAGTGGACATCAGATAATTGTGATGTCCACTTGTAATTTGAAATTTCCTTTTTTCACTTGAAAAGGTTTTGTTCTTTTCTTTTTTTAGGATTCCACACCAAAAAGTTAAACAGGACCCTATTACTTAAGACGTTCGTCTGTCACCAGGCTGTTTCTCTGGAACGGTTAAAGCTAGAAAGTTAAAAAACAAATAGTCATCATCATCATATTTCTATAATTATTTGATGATATTGAAAATGAAATGAACTAATATTAATTTTAAACATAATACAGATACATTATGTATGGGCGCGGGTGCAGCAAGCGGGACATACATCGCTTCAGCGGCTACAGCGCTGAGCGCCACGCTGCCTCGTCACGGCGCTTTGAGAGCTAAAGCGCTGCAGCGGCTAGCCGCACTCGCACAGTTAGCGCTGCAAAGACTCGACACTGATAATCCTTTGCATTTGTATGTTAACCCTTATGGCCTTATTCATAATGACTTATCGGAGGTTTAATAGTTCGCTAAAATCGGTTCACGAAAATTGTCAAAACTTGTTATTCATAATAGTTTTTTTACGCTAAAACGTTTATTATCTCTCTGATAAAATCTCCGTTTAAACCTCCGATAAGTCATTATGAATAAAACCGTTTAATCTTTATTTCATATAAAATAAAGTTGCTCACTTGCATTAATGGTAATCACTTTTTCCACCATAATTTAATTTATTAGATAGAATAAAGTTGTTATTTTTTGTATGTATGTCCCTATGTGGGCTTATATCTTCAAAACTACGCAACAGACTTTGATACGGTTTTGTTTAGTAGATAGAGTGATTCAAGAGTAAGGCTTTTTTGTATAATTTCTGAAGGTTTCGTGCACATTGGCAGGAAGGGGGCTCAATAAATATAAACGCGAGTGAAATTGCGGGCATTAGCCAGTTAAAGGCTGGTTTACACTTTGATTAGTGCGAGTACACTAATCAAAGTGTAAACCAGCCGTTAATTTATATAAGAAAATTGTAATGGTTTCGCATCAACCGACATTCATTACACCATACGAAGCGGCCTGTGGATATTAACCGTTGATTGTTTTTTTAAATAAAATTATTTTAAGTGTGTTATAAGATTTTTTATAGGAGAAAATCTTTTTTGGTTTGCATCATCTAGAGTCTAGAGAGTATTTAGACGTATGTCGTTATTCTTAGCGGTCTGTATACAAAAACACGTCTTAAAATGGTTGCCAATTTTCGAAAAATAACCTCAATCCTACTATTATTAAAAACGTGAAAGTTTGTATGTTTGTTACTCTTTCACGCAAAAACGACTGAATGGATTTTAATGAAACTTTACAATAATGTAGCTTATACATCAGGCAATAACATATAGGCTACTTTTTATCTCAAAAGAATGCAATGTTCCCGTGGGATAGTAAAAACGAAGACATTTTTGAAGTGAAAACTTCTTTAGCGGCGTTGAGCACTTTTTCTGTAATGGGTATAAAATCTTAAACTCGCGTCAGGACAAGTGACCTGATCGAAAAAGCGTAAGACGGATGGAGAGTAGACAGCTATCCCCTCTCTACGGCGCGGCGAAAATGTATGCCTGGGCCTACTGTTTCGTTTAGGCAGCGCAGGGCGCTTGCGCGAATGTTCGTGTATGTTCTATATGTATGTGTGTTCAATAATATATATTTATGTTCAATAATCAAGTTTTCACTTCTGCCGGCACTCCCGGAGTGCAACCCGTCTTTTTTATCCTTTTTACTGCAGGTAACAGTAATATTTAACTAATTTCTAGATAGACACGGAACCTTTCGTGTTCGGGTGTGACTCGTATTTCCATCAGCCTCTCTCCGTCCACTGTTAGACATAGGCCTGCCCCATAGAACGCCACAACGCGCGGTCCTGTGCCGCCTGCATCCAATGACTCGTATTTATGGATATTTATTTACATTATGTTTTGACATTTTCAGGAAAGCATTGGAGCAAGCTAGAGGAGTGATAGCTGAGGCAAAGGCGGTTGAATGACAACATGTTCGTCATGTTCCAAGAACTAGGACGAGTAAAAGAAGACATTGGTGTTAATTTTATATACATGTGTAAAAATATTGATGTTTGTGAAATGAAACACTTTTAAAGTAGTCGATGTTTTTTATTTAATAACTTTTGCCCGCGAAATAATAGCCAGATAAATAGCCTTTATAGTTTCCTTGCCTTTCCTCTAAAGATAGACTTTTACCATAAAATTATTATATTACATTGTGCTCAGACTACATAAAATTAATAACATTATTTTGGTTTCTAAATACAATAACAAAATTATAACAATATAAAGAAAAATTTAAGATAAATAAAGGTAAAACATACGTAATTTTATCTTAGACTAATGTTTTTAATTATTATAGAGGTAGTATACAATATAGCAAGCAAACAAGTTTATGTACTTAAATACAATATTATTTACATTGCAACAAGAAATTTTAAAAAGAATTTTTGGTTTAAGTGATGAAATAAATATTTAAATATCATTTCATTTTTAATTTAATTTTCCTGAATTCATAAAATATTTCAGGAATGTTTATTTTATTACATGATATAACAACTGAACTGAGTTAGTAGTCAGATAATCCGGATCCTGAGATTATTTCTCAGTCATTAGGTAGATGATCTCAGCATAAAGCAATAGTTTGAATTTCACGCGGACAAAATCGTGGGTACAACTAGTGCGATCACAATGTCTGCAACTCCAGTGTGGTTTTTAGTCTTTTTACTCTATGATAAAAGAACAGTTTTAAGAAGCAAGACTTTTTAAACTTTGTTATTCGATGTTGGGCAAGAATTTGATGTTTAACGTAAGAATTTCACTAATCAGGAACTAAATATACTCCTACTAGAATAAAAAAAGTCTTAGAGTTAAAAAGGCACGAAGACGTTGCTACATTATGACTATATGTAGAGCAAGATAACGAAATCTAACCAGAGATTATTCTATTCTTTATTTTTGTATTTACTCAACGGATTTTGATGCGGTTTTCTTTAATAGATAAAGCGGTTCAGGAAGATGGCTTTTTTGTACAATTTGTTAGGATTTCGTATATGTGTCTAGGGGAGTTAGGCTCATTATATATCAACGCAGGTGGAACCGTGGGCATTAGCTAGTCACGTAATAAAACGCAAATTAATTCCTTTGGCTTTATTATTAAACTCTAATAATTATTACAGTTCCAATTATAATAATAATTTACATACAAATATTATAAACTGTGGGTACTCTCGCGATTATAAACTATAACGAAAGTAGCAAATCCTTTGAATTTACTCACGTTTAAATAAACCACACATAGGTATTGGATTATTCGCTTGATTATTCTGATACATAAGCATTATGAAATTCGATCAAAATCAAATACTTTGGACCTAAAATATTAACAAACACAATCAAAACCGTTTATATTAATTGGACTTTATGTAAATAACTTGGTTCCCTAATGATTGACCAAAAAATTTTTGACAAATGATCATTTGACAAACAACGTTTCAACAAATGATTATTTGGCAAACGATACATTTGACAAAAGTATCATTTTACAAAAACTTAGCAAATGATCCATTAGCAAACACTACACTTGACAAATGTGTTATGTATTCAAATGTCATTTGACCTTTTTTCATTTCACCAAATGATATGTTTCGTAAATTATGTTGTTTTAAATGTATCATTATCATCATGAATCATTATTAATGGGAGAAATGCCCTAAAGTCGCTTCTGGCACTCGCCGGCCGCTGCCGCTGGCTCGGCTCGTGTGTTTGGGTTTATAGTTCTAACCTAACCCAATCTAATAAAAGAGATAGGTAGGTATATATCTCCAAAGACGAACGGGTTAATAAGTAATTATTTTGCAAATAATGTAAAATATAATTTTATTTTTCATTCCATCTATCTATATTTAATTAAATATATCAATTAATACTTATAGTATTTTCTTTTAGGAAAATCCAGAGTAGTGGCTTTGCAAAAAAAATATGCAAAGGATAGTATTTTAACAAGAATACCAAATTTTTAGACCAAGAGTAGATTTATCTGATAACTCAGTTGCCAAATGTTAGTTTCGTAAAATAATCATTTATAAAATGTAAATTTATGTGTTGATCATTTGGCAAAATGAAACATTTGTAAAATGATCAGTAGTAAAATGGTAAATAGGCGAATTCACTGTTTTGCCAAACGTTGTTTGTAAAGTGTAGTTTTGCCAAATGACTTTTGGTCAAACAATCGGACACCAAATAACTTTGCAATGCGATGAGAGTCCACAGTTTCACCAGACGATGAATACTCGTTTAATCTTAAGGACACTTATCTTTAGCCAGGCTAAATAGTACTTCAGGGTCTAATAAAATATGGTATTCATATGACATGCAGTCTTCGCAAACTACAAACGTCACTTTTAGAAGCAATAAAACAAGTATTACATTGGGAAGAAGAGAACTGTCTATGGTTCAAAATAACTTGGGCGGTGTATCGTAGACACACATAGAACATATTTCACGCACACATCGATACTGTAAGTGGGTTCAAGCCGGCGCGGCCGAGTGATGAAGTTATAGACACACCATCTGTTAAATCTGTGTGCTTGTATATTAATTTCTTAACAAACATATTTTTGCATAATGCCAATGTCGTCAGGAGTTAGCTGCAGGTAGCATAAACAACGCTACATTAAAAATCAATACCAATAACGCTGAGTATAAAAAAAAACAATCATTAAAAAAAAACATTTAATGTAGCGCAGTTACAGATTATCACAAAGTATGTATATATATATTAGTATGTAGTCTGTGCTAGTCACAAAATTATGGCATAAACAGATATGTACAATAATTATTTTAACAATATACCTACAAATCATAACATTAAGTTTCTTAGTTTTTAATTAAAATAACAGGCATGAGATAATTTTAAAATCTACCTAATCTGTTATCTAATGATTCGCATTATTTCTTAAAAAAAGGTGTTATGTAAAACTTTACGTATTGAGAAAACATTTTTTTTTTACTTTCAATGTAAACTTAATAATTTTATTTAAAAACTAAGAAGCTCTTGTAAAATTTACAATAAGTCGTCTGAAATTATATAGACCTGTCAAAGCACTTCTAAAATTAACAACCAATAAAAATAAACATGAAGAGATTGAAGTGACCATGATTTAACTCTTTTTCTCAGCCTGGCCTCATTTTCGGCATCAATTGCAATGAATTAGATTATCAAACAAAGACTTTCTTAATAAAGACTGTTTCTGTTGTAGACAGAAGCGATTACTCTCAGGCCATAGGGGCCATGACTCGGAGCCACAGTCTGCGAGGGGCGAAGAACCTTCACTTTTATTATTTTCTCCATTAATTTACGGGGCACCAAATTAAACAGCCCAGGTGGACTAATTATTAAAAATACGCCACTGGTTATCTGAAAACCCGTGCCCAATAGTGGGACTGTAATGGGCTGAAGAGATAAAATAAATTTCGTCTCTAACTCAATCGAATAACATCCACGCACATGTTTATATGAGCACTTTCACAATAAAATCTTAACAAAAATTTTCTAATCTATTTTATTATATTACACATTAATTTTAGTCACTATTATATTCTATGTGATATTACTATTCTGTACACGAATAAATCCCAAAGCATATCACTGATTAAACACAATATTATTAGCTGCCAAATAGTACTAGAAAGTTTACAATTGCAGTAAAATTGCTTAAAATGTAAACAATTTTTTTACCTACATAAATACTGTAAACATTAGTTTTATTGTTATTTTTACAATAGTTAAAATCTATTACTAGTTTACAAAATGTATCAAACGTGACAACAAATTATTTCTTTAACATATTTTCTCAAATTTTTTTTGTAAATGTAAATTGTTTACACTTTGAGAAAAAGATGCGTTTTGTTTACAATAAAAAAAAGAGCCATAAAATAAAGTTTTAAAACCTCAAATTTATTTGGAATACCAGTGTTATCTCTAGTAATATTTAGCAGACAACATTAACATAATAATTTCGAGACAAAATTAAAACTATTGAATGGGTGATGAATTTTTTAAAAATATAATAAATTTTATAATATTCATGTAATCTCCACTATATGAATTTTTAATGAAAATATATGAGCTTAAATATTAAAATAAAGTAATAATAAGTTCTTTATTGCACCTTATATAATTTTAATCCCGATTCCGCTACATTTTTTATATCTATTTTTAACACAGCGTGAGGCACTTGAAGAAAATTATTATTTTTTTATCACTAAGTATATTATTATTGAGGCTTGATTATATAATAAAAGATAAAGTAAATACTATTTCAGTTTCATAGTATACGAACCACAAGTTACAAGGAATATTGATATAATTTTACATTTAAAGCAATTTCACATACACTGCAAAATAAAATAAATATCAACTAAACAACTATTTACTAGACCAGATTTTATTTTTGTATTAGAAAGTCTAATACAAAAACAAGATCTTTCATATGAGTTTACTTCGGAGCGTCTTCCTGTTCTTATCCCAAATAATTCGGGGTCGGCGCAACACGTTTTTAGTCTAGTTATTTAGTAATTAGTGATTCATATTTTTATACTATAAAACTGCTTTTAAATTTCGGTGGATGGTAATGACCGCTTGTTTACAAGCAAAGCAATTTATTTTTACTTTATTTGTAAAACAAACTGTTGTTATACTGAATGAACATTACGACGCTTGGTTTTCAGCATGTTTACAAGTAAAGCAAAAAGTTACCTTATTTGTAAACAAACTGTCGTTAGATTGAAATTTTAGCGTTTAAAGACGCTAAGTAAGTAACATATAATATTATCTAAATTTAATAGGTCAATAATTCAAAAGGGCGCGAATTCATAACTTATTTAGACTGATAAAGACAGGTACATAGATTTCAAGCGCCCAGCGCCAAATATTAGGGCAGATCCCTATATTACGTTTAAACACATTTTGGTCAAGCTTTTAGGATGTCTTTGTTGGTGTCAGATATATCGACAATGTTTTATGGAGTTATTTTATAATCATAGTGTTCCACATAGCTTTAATATTCTAGTACCCATAACACAAGCATAGAAATATAGCTTAGCTTGGGACCAGAGGACGTTGTGTGAAATGTCCATGAATATTTATTTACAGGTTGTGGACTGGCTTGGAGGAAATGTTATCACAAAATTTTTAAAGAAAGAAATTAATTTGTTTTCTTTCAAGATTTACAAGATATTCTTTGAAAATTTCGAGTTTACTTTTCCATCATCACAAACAATACTATAAAATAACCCCGTATTCGTTCGTTAACTATATGAAGCAATAATAATACGCCAATAATGTCCGTTTATATTGAGAGTGCACTTAACTCAATATGCATATAATAATATTCAATAAATTATTCATAAGTTTATATGATGGGGCGTGGACGATGATTGAGGGACTGCTGGTAATGCGGCTACACCTGGAAGTGTATAATATAATATATGTAAACATAACAATGGTTGCTTTCCATTTAGTTAACACAGAGGGACTCTGCGTTACATTGGTTGCTTTCCATTTAGTTAACACAGAGGGACTCTGCGTTACATTGTGAAACACTGCTAAACACTGTGTAAAAGTTTAAATGAAACAGCTAGTTGTCTCAAAATAACACTAGAGTGCATCAATATCGCAAAATTATGGGCGTTTTTTTACCTAAATGCAAGTTCCTTGACAAAGTCTTGGCTCAATAATTTATAAACATAACCTTCCAATAAGTTAAAGAACTTTGACAATTTGTGGGCAAATAAATAATTGTTTTCTAATAATACTACTTTTGTTTAATAATAATTATTTGAACCAACTATAATTTTAAAGTAAGTAATGTTCAATAAATTAAATATAAGCATTAAGAGGATACCAAAATAGCTTCGTGCATTTTTCTACGTACGAAGCTTTCATTGTTTCTTTAGATTGAATGGCTAGAGCTCTAATTTTTAAGTATATGTTTTTTCAATATATGATCTAGGATCGCATAAACTCAGAAACGTGATTGAAAAAAGTTTTCTCGATAGAAAATTTTAGCGAAACAACCTCATGTACATGTCGAAGATAATATTGATGTAGGCCCTTAAATAGCCAAACCAAATATGTTTACTCTCAAAACACCACTTTTTCGAGTGTCGAACAGTGTACGGCTGTGTTCAACAGTGTCGTTGATGGAAAGCGCTTTATCGAGCACTGCGTTACACTGCGTCACTTTTTGTATTAATTGGAAAGCAACCAATATCATTAATGAAATTAAATTATGGTGGAAAAAGTGATTACCATGTCAATTGCAAAATTAATAAATTACTTTAGTAATGAAAGTCGCGTCATTATTTTCAACCCAATTGTATTCTGTAAAGAATACTAGGTGACTGATCGAGATTGTTGCAAAACTTTCTCGATAGATGGCGTTGTAAGTAAAAACACGATATAAACTCAATTGAGTGACGATTTTGGTGGCCAAATTTTATTGCTGAAAGCACGACCACAATAAACTCATTTGGCAGAGCTACGGAACGGTATTCCGAGGTCATGGGTTCAAGTCCCGCTTGCGGTAATCACTTTTTCCACCATAATTTAATTTATTAAGTAAAGCATAGCAGGTCAATTGAAAAATTAATAAATTACTTTAATATCATTAACAATTCTGTATCTATACAAATATTAAAAGCTAAAGAGTTTCTTTGTTTGAACGCGCTAATTTTAGAAACCATTAGACCGATTTAAAAATTAATTAAAGGCTATATGCTAAATAACATCACGCTGCGACCAATAAGAGCCAAACATTAGTGAAAAATATTGCAAAAATCTGGGAAAATTTTCTTAATTCCACACAGGTTTTTCCAATATGTTTCACTAATGCTTTGTTCATATTGGTCGCAGCGTAATTATATAGCCTTCCTCGATAAATGGGAAGACGCACAAAAGAGGCCAAGAATTTTGGGTGAATGTTCACATTCTTTATCTGTGTGGTGACGGACTAAGAATACAAGTGTCACCACCCCATCTCCTCCCAAGGGTGCTGTAAAAGTCAGCTAAGGGATATTGCACACAGATAACATCTTCTGTGAGACGCGGAAAACTCGAAAATAAACCCTGTGCCAACACGCCTGGTCAGCGCGGCACACTAGACCATATTCCCTCCCAAAGTGGAGGAGGCCCGTGCCCAACAGTGGGACGTAAATGGACCGGAGAAGAAGAAGAAGAAATTCACATTCTTCAAGCATCAATAAGTATTATGTAAAAAAACAAACAAACAAACTCTTCAGCTTTAAGCTAAGCATAATATTGGTATAGCAGTATAGATGTTACCGATCTCTCCTCTCGCCTCGTTGTTAATAGAATGCGAGTCCCCTAAGCTGGTTGGTTCAGGTGCGCGCTGTGTGCGAGCTGCGCGTGCGCTGGCTGAGCGAGCTCGGCGACCTCTACGTCTGCGCTCGCTGGTCACTGTGACAGCTGGCGGGCCGAGCAGGGGCTGATGATCTTCAGAAACACCACTGGCAACATAAAAAAATATTATAACATATTTCTACTAACATTATAATGTTGGTTTACTAGTTTTGGCTTAAAAGAGCGACAGGTTCATAATACTACCCCTCTCTTTTTAGGGTTCCGTACCCAAAGGGTAAAAACGGGACCCTATTACTGAGACTTCGCTGTCCGTCCGTCCGTCCGTCCGTCCGTCCGTCTGTCACCAGGCTGTATCTCAAGAACGGTGATAGCTAGAGAGTTGAAATTTTCACAGATGATGTATTTCTTTTGCCGCTATAACAACAAATACTAAAAATAAAATAAAATAAATATTTAAGGGGGGCTCCCATACAACAAACATGATTTTTTTACCGTTTCTTGCTCGATACTAATAACGTTGCCTTATGTTGCATAGATAATGGTACGGAACCCTTCGTGCGCGAGTCCGACTCGCACTTGACCAATTATTTATTTTAAATCATGGTTCATCTGAAATAAAACCTAGCTAGATTGATAAATCGCCCTTACATACAAAAAATCATGACAGTCATTGAAGCCGACTCCAAGATTATATATATATATACTAGCTGTTCGTACGCGTGAAATTTAGAAATTAAACCTTAACAAACAGAAGTTTACTAAGACAGTCGATAGATGGGGCTGTACCATTTTTAATCGCACTATAGTTTCGTTCGACACATTAACACTTAAGCTCCTTAAGCTCGTCAAAATTTTCATTGAGTCATCAGCTCGTTTTCACGTTTATAAACTAATTAGGATACACAAAAATGTTAAATGAACATTTTGTGTATCCTTATCCTAACTAGTTTTAAGTATATTATGTACTAGATAAATAACACTCACGCCTCTTCATCGTGATTGCTGGGCTGTTCTGTTTCATTGTCTTCTGCGGGTGATGCCTCCTATAAAATTATGTATACATAATATGTTTTAATAAAAAATAAATAAACCAATAAATTAACATTGTTTATGTGTACCAGTTAACGCACGTTAGTTAAACTTCTCTGTTTGTCCTTCATGTTATGCTAATTTTGTGACTAACTTCATAGTGACGGTGCCACTTACTTCATGGTGTTGGTGCATTGCGACAATGTGTATGTAAAAATCTACTATCATAATTTTCGCAAGCTTGTCAACACTTAGCTTAGCTTGTAAAACATGGTAACATGCAATAAAAATGTATAACGTTGACTTTGAAAATGAGTAAAACATGAAAAAAAATTTGCTATTTTTTTAAATTATTGCATTGTCATCGGTCCTAAATATGTGTGCAAAATTTCAGAACAATCCGACTAATGTAAGTGTGTTAAAATCACTTTCAAAGAATCCGTTACATAGATTAATACATTGATAGATACATACCGAACTAATATAAGCGTGTAAAAAAATTACCTCAGCATTCATCTCTCTATTACGTCTGAGCCGCTCCATTAGTCTGACGGCACGAACAAATGGATTCTCACGTTGCTCGTCAAATGTACCACCCTGATTAAAATACATATATTGAAATTAGTTAAATAATTGGCTATTTAAAAAAAAAGTTGAACCGACTATAATATCAATCTCTTTGAAATTTGAGGGTTTTTCTCAAAACATCAATTGCTGTTCGTTAATCTCGCTAAAACTCGAGAACGGCTGAGCTGATTTTGGTCTTGAAATATTCGTGAAAGTTCAGGGAAGGTTTAAATAGTGACAAAATATATAGGGTTCTAAAATTCCACGCGTACGGAATAACGGGCTCTAGCTAGTTTATAATCTCTCTCTTATCTATCTTACGTCCCACTGTTGGGCACGAGCCTCCTCCATTTTGGGAGGGATGGTAGTCTACTGTGCCGCGCTGACCAGGCGTGTTGGCACAGGGTTTATTTTCGAGTTTTCCGTCTCTCACAGAGGATGTTATCTGTGTACAATGGTTCCCTAACGATTGACCAAAAATTTTTTTACCAATATCATTTGACAACGTTTCACCAAATGATCATTTAACAACGTTTCACCAAATGATCATTTGACAACGTTTCACCAAATGATCATTTGGCAAACAATACACTAGACAAAAGTATCATCTTACAAAAACTTACTTAGCAAATGTTCCATTAGCAAACACTACACTTGACAAATGTGTTAAGTATTCAAATGTCAATTGACTTTTTTGTCATTTCACCAAAATAAATGTTTCGTAAATTATGTTGTTTTAAATGTATCATTATCATCATGAATCATTATTAATGGGAGAAATGCCCTAAAGTCGCTTCTGGCACTCGCGTTTGGGGTTAAAGTTCTAACCTAACCCAATTTAATAAAAGAGATATATATCTCCAAAGACGAACGGGTAAATATGTAATTTTTTTGCAAATAATGTAAAATATCATTTTTTTTCATTCTATCTATCTATATTTAATAAAATATATCAATTAATACTTATAGTATTTTCTCTTTAGGAAAATCCAGAGCAGTGGCTTTGCAAAATAATGTGCAAAACGTGGTCATTTTAACAACAATACCAAATTTTTAGACCAATAGTTATCTGATAACTCAGTTGCCAAATGTTAGTTTTGTAAAGTAATCATTTATAAAATGTCAATTTAAGTGTTGATCATTTGACAAAATGAAACATTTATAAAATGATCAGTAGTAAAATGATCAATAGGCGAATTCATTGTTTTGCCTAACGTTGTTTGTCAAGTGTAGTTTTGCCAAATGACTTTTTGTCAAACAATCGGACACCGTGTACAATATCCCTTAGCCGACTTTTACAGCACCCTTGGGAGGAGATGGGGTGGTGACATTTGTATCCTTAATCCGTCACCACAAGGAGCATTATAATATTAATTATTAATGTAACATACTTGTGTTGTCTGTGCATCACTCAGCAATGGTTCTGTATCAGTAGAGTCTGAATCACTGTCAATTCTCCGTCTCTCTCCGGCTGCGAACACACGTCGCTTGCAAACAGGACATACACGTTTGTTCTGAGTCAACCACGGATCTATACATAGCGAGTGATATGCTGCAAATGAACATTTGTAATTATATTCATAAAAATAATAATAAAAAAATTATTGAGTTTCTTGTCTATTCTTCTCCATAGGATTCGCGTTTGGAACAGACACTTAAGCTTTTGACGTTTCAAAAGAGCTTGTAAAACATGCCAACTTAAAATTAAAATTTTTGAAAGGACATTTTATTTTTATTTTTGAGTTAAACTATCAATTAAATTATAGACTCTGGTTACTCCCATGGGTAAAGGGCGTGATGGTATGATAATGATCAAATTAATTGCATTAAATTTTATGTGTACCTACCTACATAAAATTTAATACTATGTGACAACAGTCAAAGCCTATTTTTTCAACTATGATGGGTTTCGTCTTGTGTTTCATATAACGGACTGCCGTTCACGAGGTCGCAGTTTTAGTTCCGCGCCGGATAACCATTTATGTGATGTTTATAATTGTCATACAAATGTTTGTACTGCGTCTGGGTGTTTCTATGTATTATAAGTATGTATTTACAAAAGAAAAGTAGTATATGCATTCTATCCGTATTCTGGTACCCATAACACAAGCATACAAATATAGCTTACTTTGGGACCAGAGGACGTAGTGTGAAATGTCCATGAATATTTTATTTATTTATACTAATTAGCACTCACAATAAAATTTCTTTATGGTGCAGGGTCATATACTTTATTTTCTTTACAAATATGTCCGTGTGGTAAGAGTGAAGTATTTCAAGGTTGAAGTATTTCGTATAGGAGAATTAGTAAAAAATGTTGCAAAATCGGTGAAATTTTTTTATATTCCACGCGTATGAAGTTGCGGGATACAGTTAGTACTATAATATAGCTGTTATGATTACCATGAGCACAAGGCAGAACTCTTAATTTATCACCATCCTGATAATCATCAAGGCAGATGGCGCAAGTGTCGTATGGGTCACCTTTACTGAACTTATGTATTGGTATCTTCTTGAGTGATCTACTCGGTAGACGGTGGCGACGCGCACGGCGACGGTCTTTTATACATTTCACTATCTGAAATAAATTAATTAGATTAAAAACTGAAAAATAACCTCACAACTGACCTTACTTAAGTAATTTATTGATTTTGCAATTGACATGCTATGCTTTACTTAATAAATTAAATTATGTTGGAAAAAGTGAATACCGCAAGCGGGACGATATAAACTCAATCGAGTAACATTGTGGTGGTATATTTGAATGGCCTTACTTAGTTTAAATAATCTACATAAGGTCTTATTCATAATGACTTATCGAAGGTTTAAAAGTTCGCTAAAATCGGTTCGCGAAAATTGTCAAAACTTGCTATTCATAATGGTCTTTATACGCTAAAACGTTTATTATCTTTCCGATAAAATCTCCGTTTAAGCCTCCGATAAGTCATTATGAATAAGATTAGCCATTAGTCTATAAACTAAAAAACGCGCTTGAAAAGACTGTTTTTTTTTTTAAATTATTGCATTGTCTCCGGTTCTCAGTATGTGTGCAAAATTGCAAATCAATCTGACTACTGCAAATGGGTTGAAATCACTCACAAAGATTCCGTTACATAGATTAATACATTGATAGATACATACCAAACTTATATAAGGGTGTTAATAAATAAATATACATGGACATTACACACAACGTATAAAATGTATTATATCCGTATTCTGGTACCCATAGCACAAGCATATAAGCTTAGCTTGGGACCAGAGGACGTTCTGTACCAGAATACGGATAGACAACATATACGAATTTTCTTTTGTAAATACATACTTAAGTGGGACAGGTTTTCTCCATTTATTCGTATCCCAAAATCATCCCATTCCAATTGACGAAAGAAACTGTCCCACTTAAGATTCGCCGACGACTTAATATTATTTTCTATGTCAAAATATGAACTTCAGACTATGCTGAACGACCTAAACAGAGCAAGCAGTTACGTGGGACTAGACAGTCCCACGGAATTTTTCTGTGTGTTCATAGACATGAACACACAGAAAACTAAAGTAATGTCTAACGGGACTCGAGAAAATATTTATGTCGACAACAACATTATAGAATATGTATTGTAGACGAGTACATCTACTTAGGACAACTAATTTCATTTTCAGACCTTACAACTAAAGAAATTGATAGACGCGTCGGCAATGCATGGAAACAATACTGGAGTTTTAAAGAGATTATGAAAAATAAAGAAATTAGATTGGAAACCAAACGGAAACTTACCTGCTGCTTACTTACTGCATATTACCTATCCTAACATATGGTTGCCAGACTTGGGCAACCACTAAAAGCCATCTAAGAAAACTAGAAACTTGTGAAAACGCTATGGGAAGGAGTATGATGGGAATAAAACTATCTACAGAGTAAGAAATAAGTACATAAAAGAAAGGACAAAACTAAAAGATATAAAAGTAACTATAAAAAAACTAAAATGGAAATGGGCAGGACACACAATAAGAGGAACGGAAAAATGGTCGAAGTTGATTATGTACTGGTTTACAAAGGACAAGAAAAGGAACAGAGGCAGGCCATTCAGAAGATGGGTGGATGAAATAAAAACTGTAGCAGGTGATGTTTGGACACGAAAAGCAGGCAACAGAATTGCATGGAAACAGTTAGGGGAGGCCTTTGCCCCAAGGCAGACAGACGAAGCCATGGATTTTATATAATGTAATTATGAAATTTGAAATATGTCTGAATAAAGGCTTATTTATTTATTTATTATTTAAATACATACTTATAATACATAGAATAACACGCAGACGCAGTACAAACACTTGTAAATAAATATTACACAAATCATTGTCACGTGCAGGAATTGAACCCCGACCTCGTAAACGGCAGTCCACTACATGAACCACAATTCAATTACATAAATAGATAAGATACATAGATACAAACGAAGCTAATAAAAAGCACATACACAAGCTCATCACACAAATATTTGAGCAAAGCAGGAATCGAACCTAGACTGTTTATTTCCCTACATGAATGTATATTACCATAAATATGAGTATCACCACGAGACATAACACCACGACGATAGCGAACGGTAGCAGCAGATGTGTGTTGATATTAAATGGTAAATCACCATTTACCATTATATAGTAACTGCAACAAAAAGATAGATAGACTAATATTAATTTGAACTAGTTTTTAAATGTTATTGAAAAAAATTTGAAAATTTTCCCCGAGTTTGCAACATTTTTCAGTGATGCTTAGCTTCTATTGGTCGCAGCGTGATGTTATATAGCCTTCCTCGATAAATGTACTATACAACGTTGAAAGAATTTTTCAAATTGGACCAGTAGTTCCTAAGCTTATCGCGTTCAAACAAACTCTTCAGTTTTATAGTATTAGTAATTAGTATAGATATAATAGCTATTGCTTGTGCGGTTTGTGTGGTGACGGATTAAAAATACAATTGTCACCATCCCATTTTCTTCCCAGCTGGAGCAATACTGTATACAGATAACATCCTCTGTGAGAGACGGGGATCTCGAAAAGGTAGGCAGAGACTATAAATCGCCATCTGCTACGATCCTAACACACTTTCTTGACTTAATTTACACTCATTCAACTGGTCATGCATGCACGACTGTTGTACCTTGGTCCTTCGACAATCAATCTGCACTTTGCGCGGGGAATTTGTTGGGGCTGATCTGTGTAACATACGCAAAGATAATAATGTTGGATATATTTTACACGATGGTGCCAATTCTACTTACACAACTAAACTTAACACTAAAAAATTAAAATTGTTAATGTCAATAACACAATTCGGCAATGTTAACAGAACTTCTCCAATAGAAAATCTGTATATTTTAGTGCCTAACTTTTCTTTCCATCCCATGGTTGCCAGAGATCACTTTATGTGATAAGGACGTCACTTGTACCTAGTATTAAGCTTAATTTCCGTTTTCTGTTTCTTGTAAATGTGTATAATAAAGAGTTAATCTATCTATATTATAGACTAACGATTTTAATTAATAAAAATGTGTACAAAAACTAATTTTAAAATTGCCAATTAATCAAAATACGCCATAGTTGTTTTCATATTTTAGTTAAGTTTTGCACGTAGAATTGGAACCAAACCAATATATTTATAACTCACCCGCTTGTATATTGATATTCCTCGTCCAACATGAGTCCAGCGATGTCACTAACAAACACAGAAGGTATTGTTATGCCGTCTGAATTTTTAGCTGACATTGTTTCTGTAACAAAATAAATAAATTAAACTACCCACATTTTTAGAGCATTAATTGACGAGTCTCGTGGTCTAGTGGTTCAGGTAATGGACTGCTTCACGAGGTCGCGGGTTCGATTCCCGCACAGGACAATCATTTGTGTGATATTTATAATTGTCATACAAATATTTGTACTGCGTCTGGGTGTTTACTATGTATTATAAGTATGTATTTACAAAAGAAAAGTAGTTTATGTATTATATCCGTATTCTGGAACCCATAACACAAGCATAATGTGAAATGTCCATGAATATATATTTAATATTCTACGCGTACGAAATCGCGGCCAACCGCTAGGCGTAATAACTTGTTTACGAGTTTATTATACCTATATAGTAACAATAACGCCAGTGCAAGTTGTAGATTATAATTATAATACAATGTAAACACAGGCCATTATTTTAATACATTGTGTTATCAATATTTATTAATAAAATAGATAACACTATGACAATTGCCTGGCATCTTATTTTCTCTGTGTTTTTAGGTATACATATAGGAACTCAATAACACATAATTCTATCCGTATCTGGTACCCTTATCATAAGCATAGAAATATAGCTTACTTTGGGACCAGATGACGTGGTGTGAAATGTACAAAATATAAAAAAAAGTTCTAATGGCACAACTAATTCTATCCTAACTAAAAGATTGAATGAGTAACGGAATGTATTGATAGTATTTGATAGTGTAAAGAACGGTGTCCGATTGTTTGACCAAAAGTCATTTGGCAAAACTACACTTGACAAACAACGTTTGGCAAAACAATGAATAATGATCATTTTACTACTGATCATTTTACAAATGTTTCATTTGGCCAAATGATCAACACTTAAATTTTCATTTTATAAAAGATTACTTTACAAAACTAACATTTGGCAACTGAGTTATTAGATAAATCTACTATTGGTCTAAAAATTTGGTATTCTTGTTAAAATGACTATATTTAGCATATTTTTTTGCAAAGCCACTGCTCTGGATTTTCCTGAAAAGAAAATACTATAAGTATTAATTGATATATTTTATTATATACAGATAGATAGAATGAAAAAAAAAAAGATATTTTACATAAATTTCCAAAATAATTACTTATTTGGTGAAACGTTGTTTGTCAAATGATCATTTGTCAATAATTTTTTGGGAACCGTAAACAACAGAATTCTGAAAAATTTGTTGAACTTTCTCAATAAAAAAAAAGTGTGTTTAATTTAATTGTAATTAACGATTCTAATTATTATATTAGACTACTAGCTGTTGTCTACAACTTCGTACCAGTAGAATATAGAAACCAAACTTTAATAAATTAAACATAAAAGCCATCCTGTTGAACCAGTCTATCTATTAAAAGAAACAATATCAAAATCCGTTGCGTAGATAAGAAGATATAAGATCACATAGGGACATACATACAAAAATAACTACAATAAAATTGCTATTAAATACACCATAATCAGTTTTTAAGTTTTTGACTCCACAGAACATCCTCAACTTATTTATGACTGCACTCCCGGGTAGAGTCGGGCCACTTATGAGAATGACACTCTTGCCGGGTCATGGTAAGGCTCAAGGTGGTCAAAGCCCTCAGGGCAGGAGTAAAAAAAAAACAAGTTTATGAACAAGAACACACAAAATTACATTACACAACTTACAACATATTTCAATTAAACTATAAACTTACAATAAATTTTCTTAAAACTGCCATTTTTAATTAGCAATAAATCTTGTATCACGCTGTTCGCCAAAAACTTCAAAACTATTTAACCGTTTTCCACTTCTTTTATTTAGATTTTTAGCCTTCTCTATCAAAAAATTTTTTCTTACTTATATTGTAATTTATTTATTACAATTTACAACTACAATTTTATTTTTATTAAATCACTGTATATATAGAGTAAGTTAATGATTATACTGACATGAGCTTATCAAGTAAATGCAATACATTTAAAAGATATTATTGTATACGTTTAAATGAGATAAATCTTCACAAACAAATATAAAAAATAAAATATGTCCGTCTGTAAATCAGTAGCAAATATCTTTAATTTACACAAATTAGTGAAAGGAAATGAAAAATCATTTAATCAAGTAGACAATTTTTTTAGAAAAAATATGTGCTTATGATAGGTGCAATTTTTTTTCCCTACCACCGGTTCAGGACGCAATCTGTTGAGAAGGACCGGCGTAAGAAACTCAGCAGTGCTTTTAATTAAATCAAATCAATGTTCTTTTTAATGTTAAATGTCAATTATAGTTACAATGCTAATAAAACGTTACAATATAGAATATGTATTGCTCCAGAGGCAGAGAGAGAGAGAGGAGTGATGTTCACGTAGTATTTTATCTATACTATTATAGTTATATCTATTATAAAGCGGAAGAGTTGGTTTTCTTGTTTAAACGCGCTAATTTCAGGAACAACTGGGCCGATTTGAAAAATTATTTTAATGTTGAATAGTGCATTTATCGAGGAAGACTATAAGCTATATAACATCACGCTGCGACCAATAGCAGTGAAGCATCAGTGAAAAATGTTGCAGAAATTCTTTCAGTGTTAGATAGGGCATTTATCGAGGAAGGCTTTAGACTACATAACATCACGCAACGATTCGTAGAAGCGAAGCAGTAGTGAAAAATGTTGCTAAAACGGGGAAAATTTTCTAAATTCCACGCGGAGGTGTTGCGTACAACAGCTAGTATACTAATAAGAAAGGGGAAAGCATTGTTTGTCTATTTTAATAATAATAATAATAATAAATATTTCATGGACATTTCACACAACGTCCTCTGGTTCCAAGCTAAGCTTTATATGCTTGTGTTATGGGTACCAGAATACGGATATAATACATATACTACTTTTCTTTTGTAAATACATACTTATAATACATAGTAAACACCCAGACGCAGTACAAACATTTGTATGACAATTAAAAACATCACACAAATATTTGTCCTGACCGGGAATCGAACCCGAGGCCTCGTAATCGGCAGTCCGTTATATGAACCACTAGACCACGAGGCCCGTCAATTAAAATATTTGTTTATAAAAAGCTCATAAACTCTTCTTCTTCTTTCTGATCTTATCCCAAGCTACTTGGGGTCGGCGCACCACGTTTTTTCGTTCCAGTCTCTCATCAGCTGTCATATTCTCATTAACTTGTTTTTCTTTCATATCATCTCTCACACAGTCCATCCATCCATTCTTTGGTCTTCCTTTCCTTTACCGGCCATTAACAGTAGACTACCAAACTTGATAAAATTCGCTATTATGCAATCAACAAATGCAATAACTGATTGCTTAGTGGCGAATTTTCATCAAGTTTGGTAGCCTACTGTTAATTTTTTTGTCACAAATGATGCCTTTTCTACTACTGGCGCCACTTTCATGCTTCCTCTTATATCATTTTGTACTTTTTCCATTCTAGTCACTCCACACATCCATCTCAACAATCTCATCTCTGCCACATGCAACCTTTTTTCATCCTTCTTCTTAACGGCCCCGCATTTACTTCCATACAGGTCTAATGGCCTAAGAGCCAACGACGGCCAGACATACCTCATTTTATAAAGGTTCAAATTTTCTCTGTACATGTCTCCTATACAGGTAAGAACGACCAGCGAATATGGAGTTTGTGTTGTGGTTACTTTGGCAGATATCTGCTAGAAAAGGTGCAAAAAAGCACTTAAGTTACCTCATAGTATAAAGGCTAATTTTTATATATGTTGCTTGGGGACCTATAAAAAGATGTTACCTCAATAGCCGGACAGTTTACATGGTTTTAACACCGAGCCAGACACCTCCAAAGTCTACTGTCTGTAGGTGCGAGCGCGGATCGGTTGTCGGCGGAGTCGATCACTATTTTTAAGAAATCTTAAAAAAAAAATTTATTACGTTCATAGTCATGTGGTATAAGATAAAAATGTTATTTAAATATCATAAAAATAAAAAAATTGGTCAAGTGCGAGTCGGACTCGCGCACGAAGGGTTCCGTACCATTATCTATGCAACATAAGGCAACGTTATTAGTATCGAGCAAGAAACGGTAAAAAAATCATGTTTGTTGTATGGGAGCCCCCCTTAAATATTTATTTTATTTTATTTTTAGTATTTGTTGTTATAGCGGCAATAGAAATACATCATCTGTGAAAATTTCAACTCTCTAGCTATCACCGTTCTTGAGATACAGCCTGGTGACAGACGGACGGACGGACGGACAGCGAAGTCTCAGTAATAGGGTCCCGTTTTTACCCTTTGGGTACGGAACTCTAAAAAGTATGATTACAGGTAAAAATAATATTTTTTTTTATTAATTTATGGATTTTTGTCGATGTATTCGTTTTCTTCATCGGTATTAATCAAGTAAATGACATAATGCTCATTTAAAAAATCCAACCACTTGTCAACCAGACAACAACAGCTGGGTATTAAAAGATGATAAATACCAGTTCAAATGGTTTGAAGGGGATCAACTCCCGAGTTATGTTAGCGATACGCTCAAAACTCAATCAGGTATACAGTTATTATGAAAAACTATAATCCATAATTGTATAAATTTGCTATTTTTCCTTCAGAAACTGACGATGAACATGCCATTTACTTGAATAATACCGATGAAGAAAACGAATAAATCGATGAAAATCCGTATTAATAAAAAAAGAAATATTATTTTTACCTGTATCATACTTTTTTTTTTATTTTTATGATATTAAAATAACATTTTTACCTTATACAACATGGCTATGAACGTAATAGATTATTTTTTTGGATTACTTAAAAATAGTAATCGACTAAAGATCCGCGCTCGCACCTACAGACAGTAGACTTTGGAGGTGTCTGGCTCGGTGTTAAAACCATCTAAACTGTCCGGCTATTGAGGTAACATCTTTTTATAGGTCCCCAAGCAACATATATAAAAATTAGCCTTTATACTATGAGGTAAGTTAAGTGCTTTTTTTGCACCTTTACTAGCTGATATCTGCCAAAGTAACCACAACACAAACGCCATATTCGCTGGTCGTTCTTACCTGTAGGTATAGGAGACATGTACAGAGAAAATTTGAACCTTTATAAAATGAGGTATGTCTGGCCGTCGTTGGCTCTAAACCTATAATAAAAGCTCATAAACTAAAAGATCTAATTAGAAAAATACTTATTTAAAAAACTAAAAAACACGCTTGAAAATCCTGAATATTTTTTTTAATTATTGCTTTGTCATCGGTCCTTAATAAGCACGCACAATTTCAGATCAATCCGACTACTACAAGTGGGTGAAAATCACTTTCAAAGATTCCGTTACATAGATTAATATATTGATAGATACTTACCGAACTAATATAGACGTGTTAAAAAATATCATCGGAAAGTTACACTATGCCCAGTAAACATATATTATTACAAATAATAAAAATAAATAGTATAATTTTGAAATTATTGTAATATTTTTTTAATAATATGTTGTGCAAAGCCGTTGCGGATTACAAGTATAACATACATACCTAAATCACTGGAGTTCACGTTGTGTACTATAGAGCAATTGAAGCCAGCTTCTTGTGCGTTGCGGATCTTCACTTCAAAACTGCAGTTGTATCTACCATCAAAAAATAAAATAAATAAAATTAATACATAACTTAATACAGACTATGGGAGGAGCCTATGTCTCTATATGCGTTATGTGGACGTGGGTCCACTGCTGGACAGATAGGTTGATAGATGGATGGATAATACAGACTCGCTGTGTTAATATTTTTTTATTGAATTCGTTCATATCCTTACAATTACAAAGCGGGAAAGTTTGTTTGTTTGAACGCGCAAATCTCAGGAATCACTAGTCCGATTTGAAAAATTATTTTAATGTTGAATAGTGCATTTATCGAGGAAGACTATAGGCTATATAACATCACGCTGCGACCAATAGCAGTGAAGCATCAGTGAAAAATGTTGCAAAAACGGGAAAATCTTAAGAAGTCGCGGGAAACAACTTTTTTTAAAATCGGACTTACTTTTATTTTTTGGTTTTTAGAGTTCCGTACCAATAGGTAAACCGCGACCCTATTACTGAGACTTCCCTTAGTATGAATAATTTCCCAAAAATTCATCCCGAGCTACGATCTGTCAACCAGATATTACTAATTAACCAGATATTACCATGTTAATAAATTATTGATGTTAATAGGTTATTAAATAATAATAAAGTAAGCCTAATAATAGTACAATAATAGCCCAATTTACCTTTTAAATGGAGTTAAGAACAACAATAGAAAATTATGTCAATGGTACCAAATCTACGTGCACAAATAAACTTAACTGAACTAAACTGAACTAAAAAATGAGAACAACTATGACGTATTTTGATTAATTGGCTATTCCGTTGTGAACATTTTATTAATTAAAATCGTTAGTCGATTATATACAGATTTTCTAACAAAAAAAGTTCAATATTAAATTGCTGAATTGTGTTATTGACATTAACAATTTTCATTATTTAGTTAATTTTATTTGTGCACTTAGAATTGGTACCAATGTCTGTTATCAGATTGTTGGCAAAAGAACTCATTTAGGAAAGCACAAAAGAAGATGGATGGGTAAATATTCTAGGACATTTCACAGAACATATTCCCGGCCGAAGATAATTTCGTTTGGGTACCCAGGTTAGTACAAAAATATTGATACAGAAAATATCTTTGGGCGACGTAGGTTCGATTCCCATACGTAGAGGACGTCATTCGAAAAATTCGTGAATATATTTATTTATTTTTAACCACCATACCTGGCGACAAGGACAATCCAGTTTCCGGTAAAATTGTCAACATTCGGCGGTTTCTTCAATGGACCGCACCCGTCAGCTGGCTCTCCGGCTACCAGGAAACCGCGTAGACCCTCAGGTGGGAGGTCATCACCGAAGTTCGCCGGCATGTCACGGAACTCCGCCATAATCTAACAAATAAATAATCATTTAATATGATATAATAAATATTTATTTATGTATTCAATAATTTTTCACCAGGAATAGTAAAATACAATAAAAAAAAATAAAAAAAAATGGTCAAGTGCGAGTCGGACTCGCGCACGAAGGGTTCCGTACCATTATCTATGCAACATAAGGCAACGTTATTAGTATCGAGCAAGAAACGGTAAAAAAATCATGTTTGTTGTATGGGAGCCCCCCTTAAATCTTTATTTTATTTTATTTTTAGTATTTGTTGTTATAGCGGCAATAGAAATACATCATCTGTGAAAATTTCAACTGTCTAGCTATCACCGTTCTTGAGATACAGCCTGGTGACAGACGGACGGACGGACGGACAGCGAAGTCTCAGTAATGGGGTCCCGTTTTTACCCTTTGGGTACGGAACCCTAAAAAATAGATAGTAGCCGATTCTCAGACCTACTGAATACGCATATAAAATTTGGTAAAAATCGGTAAAGCCGTTTCGGAGGAGTACGGTAACTAACATTGTGACATGGAAATTTTATACATTTACTAGCTGACCCGGCAAACGTAGTTTTGCCATACCAAAAAAAAAGGTTTGAAAAATAGATGTTGGCCGATTCTCAGACCTAGAGGATATGTACACAAAATTTCAGGAAAATCGGTTGAGCCGTTTCGGAGGAGTACGGTAACTAACACTGTGACACGTGAATTTTATATATTAGACTAGCTGATCCGGCAAACGTTGTTTTGCCATATTAAAAAAAAAAAGTTTGAAAAATAGATGCCGATTCTCAGACCTACTGAATATGTATGTAAAATTTGAGAAGAATCGGTCAAGCCGTTTCGGAGGAGTACGGTAACTAACACTGTGACACGTGAATTTTATATATAAGATTAGATTAGATTAGATCAGAAGATAAAACAAAGTCATCATTTTTGTATGTATGTCCCTATGTGAACTTATGTCTTCAAAAATACGCAACGTATCTTGATGCGCGTTTTTAATAGATAGAGTGGTTCAAGTTTTTGTATAATTTGGTTTTGTTTTTAAATTCTACGCGTACGAAGTTGCGGGCAACGGGCTAGTCTATTAATATTAGTTTAATTATTTATGTATTGGTAATTTTTTTCTAAGCTTGCTGGTCGAGAACAGTTGAGAATTTCGAAAAATAGTATGAGAAAATTTGTAGACAATTTAAAATGCTTTCAATTAGTAGCAGACTTTTTTTTACGACGCGCAGTCTGAGACATTAATGAAAAGCCTAAAAGTAGAAACTTTGTACCCTCAGCGCACAATAGTGCTCTTCAAAGACATTTACTTTTTAAACACCTCGTGGTTCAGAAAACCATCGCATAAACCCTTGTTTCGAATAAACTCCAAAACTACGGTACTAGACCTACTTGAAACAACAAAAATATACGAACAAAATGCTGCATTCCAACTAGGTAGACTACTTGGACGGCGTTAAACTCCAAAGATGGCGGCATAATATCCATTTTGACTGCGCACTTTTTTTTTACATAATTTAAATAACGAAGGCAACAATATTTGTCAGCCTATACCACTTCTGTATGTGCACGAAGCACTAGTGTAGTCCATGTAAGACGCGTGGTCACTCACTAAAGACTGGTTAAAACTTGATTATTAAGCAGTTTTTATTAATATACAAATTACTATTATAAAATATTATGGAGGCATAAATATGCCATAAAAAGCCTATTTTTGCGAAGGCTGAGGACATAAAATATATTTTTAGGGTTCCGTACCCAAAGGGTAAAAACGGGACCCTATTACTGAGACTTCGCTGTCCGTCCGTCCGTCCGTCCGTCCGTCCGTCCGTCCGTCCGTCCGTCCGTCCGTCCGTCCGTCCGTCCGTCCGTCCGTCTGTCACCAGGCTGTATCTCAAGAACGGTGATAGCTAGAGAGTTGAAATTTTCACAGATGATGTATTTCTATTGCCGCTATAACAACAAATACTAAAAATAAAATAAAATAAATATTTAAGGAGGGCTCCCATACAACAAACATGATTTTTAGGGTTCCGTACGCAGTATCTCAAGAACGGTGATAGCTACACAGTTGAAATTTTCACAGATGATGTATTTCTATTGCCGCTAAAACAACAAATACTAAAAATAAAATAAAATAAATATTTAAGGGGGGCTCCCATACAACAAACATGATTTTTTTACCGTTTCTTGCTCGATACTAATAACGTTGCCTTATGTTGCATAGATAATGGTACGGAACCCTTCGTGCGCGAGTCCGACTCGCACTTGACCAATTTTTTAATGCTGCACAGCTGCCTTTCACTAAACACAACTTAAATATGGAACACAACTTTTTTTTTAACAAACATGTTAATTATGTGCCTATTAAATTAGTAGATGTCACATTAGCAGTAGGTTTAGTCAAAGTTAATATAATAACTACCGCTCTAATGGCCAGCAGTTATCGAGTGGAAATATTCCCCATATTGATAAGATAAAGCACTATTAGAATGTTTACTATGTACAGTATTAAACGTTAACGCCATCAAATATGTAATAAATATTTTATTTCCAAGGAACTATCTAATGATTCTAAGAAATAGATCTGGAATCAAAAATCTTGATTGAAATTATATTCTTAGCAAAATAAAAATAATTGTCACGTAAATTTTTTTATGACTTGTAGTTTAGTCTTTAGAGCTATTTAATTAAAAGCTAAAATAAGGGAGGAGGGGCGGAAGTTCGTTGTATTATACGTATCCATTGTCGGCCATGATGTAATAATTTGTGGGGGTTAGAGAGAGTAAGGTTAAAGTTATCGCCACGCAAATTAAATCTGTAATTATCTTAGGTTATCTATTCTGCTGAGTGTCAATAATAATTATTAGCACGCATGTATACATCTGACAGACTGACACCGAAGTGATACTACAAGGGTTTCTTTTTTATACGAAACCCTAAAAAGAAAAGAAAAAAATAACATTATAAATATAGTACTGTACAAGAATCAGCATTCATTTCACGTCTAATCAAATTGAATTGTCCTTTTTGATATCATCTACGAGTATGTTTCTATTGCCGATAACATATTAAGGCCACCACATGGCCACTGTCAAGATATAGCTTATTACACAGTGCCTAAACAAGTGCAGCAAGTGCTAGTTGTACATTTCTTTCTTTTCTTTCTTTCTTTTAATAAATATTCATGGACATTTCACACAGCGTCCTCTGGTCCCAAGCTAAGCTTATATGCTTGTGTTATGGGTACCAGAATACGGATAGAATACATATACTACTTTTCTTTTGTAAATACATACTTATAATACATATAAACACCCAGACGCAGTACAAACATTTGTATGACAAATATAAACATCACACAAAGTATTGTCCTGACCGGGAATCGAACCCGAGACCTCCTGATCGGCAGTCCGTTACATGAACCACTAGACCACGAAGCCCGCCACATTACATGGATGATGAAAATGGTTTATTATTTATCAAGATATTGGTCCGAGACTTCTTTCAACCTAAATGGAACGGACGTATATGTAGTCTATCCGTATTCTGGTATCCATAACACAAGCATATAAGCTTAGCTTGGGACCAGAGGACGTTGTGTGAAATGTCCATGAATATTTAATTATTTATATATTTATTTATTATTATTATAAGACTGTAGCTTCCTGCTAGAGGCCTAGCTTCCTAGCCACAGTCTTAAGATCTATAGGCTATAATTATAGGTATTACTAGCTGTGCCCCGCGGTGTTACCCGCGGTAACACGGATTATAAATAAGTTTATTTTCTATTCCATTGGAAAGTTTCATGAAAATCCATCCAGTAGTCTTTACGTGAATGCAAAATAAACATCCTTACATATTCAAATACTAGAGTATGCGTAAGCTAACTAAGGTATTTAATTTGATTAAAAAAATATTACTATACTTATACACATAAATAGCTTTTGAAAACACCCTATTGAAGTAGATAATTTTTTCGACATTATTATGGGTACAGCGGGTTTCTCTTAAAAGATAGACATATGCCCTCGCGGACTTTTTTTAAACAATTCCTCCATACATTAGTTTGTTGTACCTCACATACATAAGGCAGCGTTTTCATTTATAGCTCGCGCGCGTCCGAGTTTCTCGGCAAATTTTATCATATGTCATCCAATATACGAGTATAGCAAACCCCAACAAATTATGCAAAAAAAGCCATCCTCTTGAACCATTCTATGTATTGAAAAAAAACCGCATCAAGATCCATTGCGTATTTTTGAAGATATAAACTCACATAGGGACATACATACAAAAATTACGACTTTGTTTTATAAGAAGTAAAGATAAAGATTACGAAAACCATGACCGACGAATTCACGGGAAAAAGGTCAGTAATACTACTACTATTAGTATATTATAAAGCTAAACAGTTTGTTTGTTTGAACGCGCTAATCTCAGAAACCACTGGTGCGATTAGAAAAATTCTTTCAGTGTTGGATAGTCCATTTATCGAGGAAGGCTATAGGCTATAATATAACAACACGCTGTGACCAATAGGCAGTGGCGTGTACAGGAATATGACACTGGGTATGCGGAGCAGTACTCAGTCACAAAAACTTTTTCTTTTATAGATTTTTAGCATAGCCACGCGACGGATCTCTAAGTCGTAAACCATGCCAACAGAACAAATTTAAATCTGAATATCCCGAATCAGTCCACACTGTACTAGAATTACTAAACAATAACTACGTACGTACATAAATACGTACATGTATGTATGTACATACGTTTCATAACTTTTAACATGAAATTTTCGAGTTACATTACCTACCTTTTTGCTGGCTTAGTTGTCCCTTAGACACAATTTGAATCTTTTCACTGAATGACAATTGTGAGAACTTGTTATTTTTAATTTTTAACAAACACACACTATCAACACACATTTCACAATCAAATAACATTTTAAAATCAACAAACGAAAATCCATACAATTATTAAATTATAGAAACTCAATATTAAACAGTTCAATGAATCACATGAAAAAATAAAATGGCCTCCGTCGAACCAAAATATTTCTGCTATTTAAATAGATAAAACATTACTAAACAAAAATGCATAGTGTGCATACGTGATTTATTAGACTTCCGACATTTTATTTTTATTCGGATAATCCGAAGGCAACGAACGAACGCCGAATACTCGCGGAAACATCCGATCGCCAAAGCATGCGGTAGGAGATACCGTGTGAAGCGTCTTCAATATGCAAGCCTGTGTGCGTTTGTAAACTGTGCACGGACACCAAAATTTCTACACACATATGAACTCGTGGCAGGCTGTCGAGCTTACTTTCGTCCGTGTGACCAATATTATTCCTTCGCCAAACGCTTGGCAAAAAGCACCAATTTGCAAGCACATATTGGTGCTATTTATGAATTATTAGGCGTTTTTAAGTTATAATATTTTGTTTAATTAATAGTAAATAAATGAATAAAGTCATCTAAAACATACGAACGTTTTATTAAAATATCTGTGAATGGCAAGTAAAGCACTGCTTTTCTGCCTTTATAGAGCGCACGCCCCTGCCAATAGGAGCGTAGCAGCATAAAAAAATGTTGCAAAAACGTGGAAAATTTTCTAATTTCCACGCGTACGAAGTTTGTTTTATAAAAATGTGGTTTTCATTCATGTTGCTAGCAAGTTTCTGATGTTTTATAACAACAAGAAAATGGAAAGACTATAATCACGAAAAGTGAAGTATGAATGTAAATTAAATGTTGCTACACAAAACATGCAACGTACTAATTCAGTACCTAACTTATTATACTCGTAGTCTAGTTTCCAATACATTATCAAGTTTCAACACATCATAGCAATACATTTTATACCCTACCAACTATAAATTACCGTTTGAATTGTTATTAAAGTAGTTCGGTTGAATGAAATCGATTTTAATGTAAACTTGTTAAATAATATGAGTTATAATTATCAGAATTTAATAAAAAGAGGGTGTCTACACCCTTGTTACTCAGTATACTATAGATTACAACTAACATAGCTAGGGTTAAAGAAAATAGGGATCAAAAATTCCGAGTGTCGGTTACGAAATATTACGAATGATGAACAGCCACGGGGAATAGTGGTTGAAGGGATGCTGAGTTTCGTTGCATTTTTTTTAGGAATTCTATATTTAAATAACAGTAAGAAAATGCAAATACATATTATGTATATTAAAACAAGAAACATTTTTGGATTGTGTGAATCTTACTAATATTATAAATGTGAAAGTTTGTGAGTATGGATGTTTGTTACTCTCACGCAAAAACTTCTGAATGGATTTTAATGAAAGTTTATAATAATGCAGCTTATACATCAGAATAACACATAGGCTACAATTTATAAAAATACTAGCTATTGCCTGCGACTTCGTACGCGTAAAATTTTGAAATCAAACCTTAAACAGAAGTTTACTATGACAGTCGATAGATGGCGTTGTACCGTTTTTTAAATCGCGCTATAGTTTCGTTCGACAAATTAACACTTAAGCTCGTTAAAACTTCTGTAGTGTCATCAACTCGTTTTCCCATTTATAAATTAGTTAGGATTAGGATTATGTGAATTGTCCAAATATGAGTGAAGGATCAGTGAAAAATGTTGCATAAACGGTGAATTTTTTTTATTCCCACGCGTACGAAGTCACGGGCAGCAGCTAGTAGGCTATAAGTATATATTTAACTAGAATTAGTCTAAATTGTCGTCATTAAGAATCGAACCCTACGAATCCATCCACAGAAGCCACTACTACTGCATATTATGCCAATATGCCAGTGTGAAGCCGTGAATACAAACACAAAATATCGTGTATTAGTTGAATTCCTTTTTAAATGAGTCAACTACCAGGCAACTCGCATGAGACGATGCACTTAGCCCATATGACTCATGGGTACTACACGGTAGTCACTTTATCGCAACGAAACTTAATTTATGTACAGCAAAAAGCCAGCCAAATATGGTGTCCAGTTCTTGTCAAATTACGCGCGATAGAAAACTAGAAAAATATCGATCTAAATGTTTTTACACATGGATATATGTATCTAGTTTGGAGACAACGAAGATAATAGTTGTTAAGAGGGAACTACAGTCCTAATTTAGGTACTGCTATCCCTATTTGTCATATTTTTTAGGGTTCCGTACCCAAAGGGTAAAAACTGGACCCTATTACTGAGACTTCGCTGTCCGTCCGTCCGTCCGTCCGTCCGTCTGTCACCAGGCTGTATCTCAAGAACGGTGATAGCTAGAGAGTTGAAATTTTCACAGATGATGTATTTCTATTGCCGCTATAACAACAAATACTAAAAATAAAATAAAATAAATATTTAAGGGGGGCTCCCATACAACAAACATGATTTTTAAGGTTCCGTACCCAGTATCTCAAGAACGGTGATAGCTAGACAGTTGAAATTTTCACAGATGATGTATTTCTATTGCCGCTATAACAACAAATACTAAAAATAAAATTAAATAAATATTTAAGGGGGGCTCCCATACAACAAACATGATTTTTAGGGTTCCGTACCCATTATCTCAAGAACGGTGATAGCTAGACAGTTGAAATTTTCACAGATGATGTATTTCTATTGCCGCTATAACAACAGATACTAAAAATAAAATAAAATAAATATTTAAGGGGGTCTCCCATACAACAAACATGATTTTTTTACCGTTTCTTGCTCGATACTAATAACGTTGCCTTATGTTGCATAGATAATGGTACGGAACCCTTCGTGCGCGAGTCCGACTCGCACTTGACCAATTATTTAGTTATTATGTTTTGAATAAAAGAAAGTGATAGAAGCATAGATATAAGTCATAAGACCTAGATACTGTCAAAAAAATTGGTCAAGTGCGAGTCGGACTCGCGCACGAATGGTTCCGTACCATTATCTATGCTACATAAGGCATCGTTATTAGTATCGAGCAAGAAACGGTAAAAAAATCATGTTTGTTGTATGGGAGCCCCCCTTAAATATTTATTTTATTTTATTTTTAGTATTTGTTGTTATAGCGGCAATAGAAATACATCATCTGTGAAAATTTCAACTCTCTAGCTATCACCGTTCTTGAGATACAGCCTGGTGACAGACGGACGGACGGACGGACGGACAGCGAAGTCTCAGTAATAGGGTCCCGTTTTTACCCTTTGGGTACGGAACCCTAAAATAAATATTTAAGGGGGGCTCCCATACAACAAACATGATTTTTAGGGTTCCGTACCCATTATCTCAAGAACGGTGATAGCTAGACAGTTGAAATTTTCACAGATGATGTATTTCTATTGCCGCTATAACAACAGATACTAAAAATAAAATAAAATAAATATTTAAGGGGGTCTCCCATACAACAAACATGATTTTTTTACCGTTTCTTGCTCGATACTAATAACGTTGCCTTATGTTGCATAGATAATGGTACGGAACCCTTCGTGCGCGAGTCCGACTCGCACTTGACCAATTATTTAGTTATTATGTTTTGAATAAAAGAAAGTGATAGAAGCATAGATATAAGTCATAAGACCTAGATACTGTCAAAAAAATTGGTCAAGTGCGAGTCGGACTCGCGCACGAATGGTTCCGTACCATTATCTATGCTACATAAGGCATCGTTATTAGTATCGAGCAAGAAACGGTAAAAAAATCATGTTTGTTGTATGGGAGCCCCCCTTAAATATTTATTTTATTTTATTTTTAGTATTTGTTGTTATAGCGGCAATAGAAATACATCATCTGTGAAAATTTCAACTCTCTAGCTATCACCGTTCTTGAGATACAGCCTGGTGACAGACGGACGGACGGACGGACGGACAGCGAAGTCTCAGTAATAGGGTCCCGGTTTACCCTTTGGGTACGGAACCCTAAAAATTCGTTCCTCTGTAGGCAATATCCACGAAGAAAACAGGGGACTACGATGCCCATATTTTTGTATGGAGCATAGTTTGGTGTCGTGTCCTCTTAAGTTGCCTAGACCGTGAGCAACATACTCAAAATAATATGTACATTATCATATACAAATACTAAATACAATAGATGAATAATTATCCTGAACGCAATCAATTTATACGATGCGTAATGTTATTAGGTCATAACTATAAAAGTGAACTTGTTCACTTTTGCAGTTTACACTTAAAACGGATGCTTTAATTATGGCGAATTGAATATAATAAGTCAGCTCAAAAGCTGTGCCAAAATTACCTTGGTACTACTGATTATACAAACGGTGGTGTTTTTTGTCTATTCTATATTTCTATGTAAGAGTATGTGTGTATGTATTTATAAAAAAGCCAGTCAATAGCGAGCTAATTTATATTAAGGGTTCCGTACCTATTTATTATTACGATACGAACAAATAGATTTGGCCGTGCGTCGCAAATATCCTCGTCGTACTGAATAGCGACTGCAGCGTAAATAATAACGAATATTTAGTTCGATTTTATTAGTATAGAATCGATATCATTATCAGTACCCATAAATCTCACCAATCAATAAGATAACTATTGCATTTCTGATTATATTACACTGCACACGACTGTTTTGTTTGACTCAACATTTACTAATGGAGCTATGTACTATGAATAGGCCTATTTTCTATCTTAATAAACATAACTAACACGGTTCATGTGGTGACATATCTTTCCCAGGGTGCTGTAAGAGCCACCTACAGAACAATATAGGCAGTTAACATCTACTGTGCAAGATGGAAAACTCGAAACTAAACCCTGCGCCAACACGCTTGATTAGTGCAGCACAGTAGACCAAAATCCCTTCCAAAGTGGAGGAGACCCGTGCCCAGCAGTGGGGCGTTAATGGGCTGGAGAGAGACGGAAACCCTATCTTATAAATAAGCTTAGGTCTTATAACTAGATCCATGAATCTTCGTAGCCAGAGAAAGTTTGAGAGGTAGAAACCCTTAGAAATGCCGAAAATTATACTAAAAAATATTTCGACTCCATTCCCGTCACATGCAGTTCCCCGTATATTGGCTACGTCTTGTTTTTATGCCTTTAAAATACAAAGATGTCCAGTAAATAAATGGCTTTAATGAATAAATGGAGAAGAACCTCTTTATTTCCGGTTACTATACCTAGTTCCTGTAGTTACTATACTCAGGTACCACGGTAACAAACTATAAGGAGTATGTTTCATTCAATATTGAAACAAAACACTGTCCTCATGATGTCATTGATTTCAATTTAAATGGGAACAAACTTGTTATGCGTAACAAACATAAAAAGAGCAAACTGAACATTTATTTTTAGCAATATAACATAAAATATAATTATATAACATAAAAGCAATCTCTCTTCCAGAATTAATTTCAATTTAATTTCAACTAATTTCAATTAATTTCAACTAATTCCAAATGTTGTACGAAGTCTTAGGTAACAGCTAGTAATATATTTATTTTATTTTATTTATTTAATATGCAGTAGCTAGTAAATGCAGGCCTCATGGTCTAGTGGGTGATGTAACAGACTGCCATTCACGAGGTCGCTCGTTCGATTTCCGCACGGAAAAATCATTTGTGTGATATTTATAAAAGATATACAAATGTTTGTACTGCGTCTGGGTGTTTACTATATATTATAAGTATGAAATTTACAAAATAAAAGTAGTATATGTATTATATTCGTATTCTGGTACCCATAACACAAGCATAATAAGCTTAGCTAGGGACCAGACGACGTTGTGTGAAATGTCCATGAATATTAATATAATACTCACAGTATGCGGTATATCCTGCGTATACACAATGATATTGCCATAGACTGTGGTTAGCAGGCCCATCAGGCTCCCAATGATGATAAGGCCCAACATCTTGCAGCACAGTGTGCTCACCCAGCTCCGTTAAGTCTCATGTGATCCTACGCTGGACGGTGTAGGCGGATGAGGCAGTTGCATGGTTTGTATACCTGTTAGACAATACAATAAAACAAACATATTTAACTGTATGAGATAGGACTGTATAAGCTGTATGTTATACTAGCTAATTCCCGCGATTTCATCCGCGTTTATAGTTATTACGCCCTTCCTACATAAACTTACACTTAACTTTAACAAATTTTACAAAAAATCAATCCTCTTCAGCCACTCTATCTGTTAATAAACTGCATTAAAATCCATTACATATATTTGAAGATATAAGCTCACATAGCGGCATATATACAAAAATAACGACTGTATTATATTAAGTAAAGCTGATAAACTACCATCAATGAGATTACACCAGCGGTTTAACCCACATTTGTAATGACCCGCTCATCGGCTATAACATTATGCTTAGTTTGGGAACAGAGATTGATAGTCAAACTGTTTAAATATTGCATCTGTGGCAAGCACCAGTGTCAAATCAGTTACTACTGCTTATCTATTATTTGTCTAATTCAAGTGATTTATAAGGGCTATTGTATATTTTTGGAATTTTCAAACAAGTTTACTAAAATCCCATGTAGTTAGGAACATTTTTTAATTAATGCAACAGATCTAGTATCTAATTAAAAAAAAGCATAGATAGATAAAAGTAAACATATTTATGTCTATCCATAAAATAGTTTATAGCTAAAATTTTGTGGCACTTTATTTAGAAAGATTGATAAATTAACTGCTCTCCCTTAGACCACAGAATCATTAAATGATACTAACTATACAAATATTTATTAAACTCATTCCAGTTGAGTGAAATAGCTGACGTTGTGTGAAATGTCTATGAATATTTATTCTTATTGTTTTTATAAAGATAAGACAAGATAGATGCTATACACAGCAGATAGTGTGTGATATACGAAATATACAAAGTCTTTTATGTGGAACAAAGTTATTATACTTAAACACACATATATGAATGATTCTGCAATACAATAACATGAGTGTTAAGGAATAATAATGGCAGGACATAAAGAAAAATTTGTGAGTGTGTTTATTCTTATTAGACAAGCACACTAACATAACAGCAGGGTGTAGTTACTAATTACATACTTTATTAAGGTTTAAGAACTAATATCCTTCTTGGTTTATGACAGTTGAGACTATGTGACATAAATCTACAATGTCCCATTCATGGATATTTATCTTAACATTCTCTGGTCCCAAGCTAAGCTTATATGCTTGTGTTATGGGTACCGGGGTATGGATAGACTACATAAACAACAACATGTTGTGTTTGTGTCCTTCAGATGGTTAAAGTGCATCAAATTGTCATATGATTTTTGTTTTTGTTAACAACCAGTGTTTATTTAAAGAAAAAAGAATACTTGAAGCACTTCATAGTAATTTAGATTGAGCAAATAAAAATAAACCATATAGTTAGGTAAATTGATACTTTGCTTAGAATAAATATTATCTTGCATTTTAAAATTGGTCAGTGTGTCACTGATATGGCAGTTGTTAATCTGATAATAGTAGTATATAAATTAGAATCATGGACTAATAACCACACACGCATGTTGCACGGAAATGTTAGAACACAGTCATCAGCATACACACAAAGAAACGACGAGTTAATGTACTCTTTCGTAACCAAAACATCGGTCATACAATATCACTTGTAAAGTAAAGAAATACCAATATACACTGCGATTAACTTATTACAATTATTTGTAAAGGCAACTATTGGCATTGGATCACATGTTTGTTGACAACAGTGTTAAAATATAATGATATGTGCATACATAAAGAGCAGAAAACAGTTAAAAGTATCTACTTGTTTTTTGCAAACCACTACTTACAATCGATGAAGTAGATTGATCCCCTCGTATCGTAGATTTATATACACTATTTTGGCAAACAATACACTATAGTCATGAGAATTTTGATGAAAAATAACAAAGAATTGTAATTACGACTTATTCATTCCTTCTTCGCTGCAGGAAATTATTTTTATTAGCAAAGAGCGAACGACATTACAGACATCACACATCGAGAGAACGACCGAAATGTCAGTGTCAGTTTTACTGTCACTTGTCAAAGATGAACCCACGAAGTATAGATAGAAGGAGTCCGAACGTAATGTTGAACGAATGGTCTCAATTTAAGGGACAGATTTTTTGCCGGTAGAGCGCGCCATTTTTCAAGGAGTACTCGTTTGAATTCTTACGCGGGAAATTTTATTGCTATTGACACCTGTGGAAAAAAATATTTAATTAAATTAATATTTAATTTAATAATAATAATTAAATTAAATTCAACTTTCACGAGCCAGCGCGTGTTTACATGTAATAATAATAATAGCATCGGTACGCCCTGAACACTTGCGCAGCCAGTGGCAGAAAATAGAACTATGATCTGGGTTTATTAATGTGTACACGAAATATTATGGAAAAGCCTATACCGTTCGGACTCCTTCTATCTATACTTCGTGGATGAACCCATCAATGTCAAAAACGTCAAAAGCAAAACTGCGTTCAGCAAGTACCTTTTAAATATGCGCATATAATTAAGATTTACATTTCTTACGTTTGAATTTTCGAATTAATATTAAGACATTAAGAGGATACCAAAATAGCTCCGTGCATTTTTCTATGTACGAAGTTTTCATTGTTTCTTTAGATTGAATGGCTAGAGCTCTAATTTTTAAGTATATGTTTTTGCAATATATGATCTAGGATCGCATGAACTCAGAAACGCGATTGAAAAAAGTTTTCTCGATAGAAAATCTTGGCGAAACAACCTCTCAATTTTTTTATTTTTTTCATTTGTCGGTCTATTATCGCGTATTAACTAATGAAATAACTTTAAAAACATAGGTAACTGTTATGTATAGAAACACGTTGATCAGAATTTAAATATATTTAGTAGATTTTGAGTAAATAGGAAAAGTATCTCTAATTCTTCATTTTCTGTGCCTACTGGCTGTGTTAATATGTACGTGTCGGCGATGATATACGATAATATTGATGTAGGCCCTTAACTGTAGAGGGATCTATACAGGGGCGTACCAACCGCGGTATCAGCTGTATCAATTATACAGGGACCCCAGGCGACGGGGGCCTCCAACGTAATTTTTTTTTTCTCGCTTGTAGTGTGCGTTCGAAAGTTGGCAACACCCTACATGGGTTATCGTGGGCTGTGGGATTTCCCCGTATGTATATTATATTAGCAGTGTCCACTTAGAAAAAGCTAGGGATGTGACATTGGACCTAAAAAATCGATTTTTATTTAATAGATTTTTTATGGGACAAAAAAATCGAAAATCAAATAATCGATATTTCTTAAAAAAAATAATCGATTTTTTGTTTCACCGATTTTTTTTAAGTTGCTATTTAATTTATATATAAACGCCAACTTAAAATCTTAAATATCATTTTGTGAATAAATGAGCTTAGACTTATCGTCCGTGTGGTGATGGACTAAGAATACAAGTGTCACCACCCCATTTTTTCCCCAGGGTACCTGTAAGAGCCAGCTGAGACCATTAACCCTCCCAAGCGAAAGAGCCCCGTGCCCAACAGTGCGCCCAACTTTAATGGGCTGAAAAGATGACCTAGAATTATTTGCACCCTGTAAGCGCAAAGAAATTAATACTCTAATCAGTATTGCTGGATTATGCCACTCTTGATCTACTTCTTTGGCATAATCAAATAATCTTCAATGGAACTAGAAGTCCCTGGATAGAGGGTGAACAATATAACTTTCTTTGATGACAAAAAAATAGAGCTGTAACAAACCGTATGTATTCGTTACTGAGTAACGGGTACTGCGTCGAGTACCAAGTAATGAAACGTTCGCATGTTATTCTTATTATATATTATATAGTACATACATGTTATTCTTTATTATATAGTACTGAATAATAGGTCTGAGAATCAGCTACTATCTGGTGAATGTATGATTTAATAAAATATCTATAATAATTCAAAAGTACAAAAGAAATGCCTTAATGCCATCATAGACGTAGAGATGGCGTTAATATAAACTTATGGAGGGTGGCAGTTCGCCATAGATTAATGATATGTGTATACTTGTATAGATTAATAAAAGATAAGTTCGCGTTCCAGGCCTAGGTACCGGGTCTGAAAACCAGACTTTATACCGGGGGTTGCAAATAAAAAATCGATATAATTTTTTTGTCATGATTATAAAAAATAAAAATCGATTATTTGAAATAAAAAAATCGGATTATTAAAATAATCGATTTTAAATCAATTTTTTTAATAATCGATTTTTTCACATGCCTAGAAAAAGCATTGATGTTTTTATCGTTTCGATAAAGCGGATCTTTACATCGATGTCTATTGATGTATCGCATGAAAACATCGATGTTTTGTAAACATCGAGTAGGTACTTTTTCTAAAATTATAGCGCAAAGCTAAATATAAGTGTGAAGTAATACATCCCAAAACAAAACAAGTCATCTTTTGGGTGTAAAAATTTTAGTGTTTCAAGGTTATGAAAAGAGCATAATGCATTATTTTATTAAAGTTTAGATGAACTAAAGTCATCATCAGCTTTAAATGATTTAATAAATCAGATTGCCACAAAAAGGCAAGAAGAGTGTATTGTGTATTTGTTTTAAATTTTGACCCGAAATATACGCGTCTAAATCCGTAAAAAGTAGTTTTATTTGAACAGATGATTCGCGCAAGTGTTAGAAAATATTGTTTGTAAAATATTTTGAAAAAAGTGACCTATATAATTATGATTAGTAAATACTTGTTTCCATCTTAAACCCATTTTTTTTCTTTTGTGAGAAATCTCTACCCTTCATAAGGGCCCCCAAGGCAAGACGTTTCGAAGGCTTTGCAGTCACCATCGATGCATCGGGCATCGACCATGATTCTATGATAAACAAAATTGTGTTCATTTCAATTTTTCAGATTATCTGAGGTAAATTTAAAACTAGTTACGTAATTGATTTATCAAGATTATGAAATAGTGCCATCTGCCATTTTTTTTTAGTACTACCGCTATACTACGTGAAGTAGTAAGATTATGAATGATTATTGATTACGATAAATTATGTGATTTGATACGCTTAGTGCCATCTGTAGATTCAGAGTGTAATGATAATTGAGTTTCACAATTTGTTGGGAGGTTATCCATCCAGGTATACTTAATCGATGGTCACGGGTGGGACTGAGCTGTAAAGTGTCCTATAGTTACTGTTGTTACTGGGTTTAACGACATTTTTTAAACTACTGTATTTACTATGTGTGGCTATTTTCGTTAACGAAGAATCGGGGGATAAATAGCCACACATAATAAATACAGTAGTTAAAAAAAAATTCTTTGTCTTAAGACAAAGAAATAAAATTTGTTAGCGATTGCGTCAATAATTGTTTTTTTTTTGCTACAATTTTTCCCACATATTATTGAGACACCTGAAATATTAAATTATAAAATTATAGCGCCTGTTGTTAAGTATCGGCAACATGTATTATTACTTATTACAGAGAAGAATCACAGAAATTGTGAAATGCGCCTAGTTTCCCAAGTAAGAAGAAAATATACTTGTTTTTTATCCTTCGCGTAATCCTACATTTACTACTAACTTCATGTAGTAGAATTTTTGTGAAGTGAATTGTAAAAATTTATACTCAAAATTTTTCCCGACGACGCACCAACCGAAGTAAAGCTTTAAAAATCTTTAACTATTATCTAATCAATTTTTTGGGTCTATAATCCTATACCAGGGCTGTCCAAACTAAACACCTTCGCGGGCTAATTAAATTTCATACAAAAGCTGGAGGGCCAGAAAAATATTTGTTGTCAAGTAAATATAATACAGAGTAATTTTGTCTTTCTATGTTTATTGATTTTTCGTTAATTTATCTTTAACAATAGTATCGTAGTCTTTAAAATGCGTGTCGCGGGCCGCATAAAAACAAGCCGCGGGCCGCATGCGGCCCGCGGGCCTTTGTTTAGACAGCCCTGCTATAGACTATTGCAGTACCTTTTACCGTTTGATTTATTTATTATGTAGGTAACTAATACGATCCGGTTGTCTTTACAAAGGCAAAAAGTGCTTCGTATACTTCCATTTTTTTAGGTGTTTCAGAGGTAGCATCGATGAACGTGAACCTACCTATAAATCATGTCCAGAATTGGTGGTTGGGAAAAAATTTGGATGTTTGCTGAAGAAATATCGGGGCGTAATCTCTTATGATGATTAAATGAGACTGAGTAAGGCGGACATGTCTCGTAAATACTCGTTGTCTTAAAAACTATGGAATGCGATAATTGTTGTTAACGAAGGGAATAAGGAGTTATACATGATTCTTGATTGAATAATTAGTTTGACTGCTCCCGCAACGTTTATTAGTTCTCACGACGGATAAGGCTTGTTTACTTGTAGAAACCTTCTTAATTATTGTTTTGTGGTTTGATCATGCCGAACCTTTATATTCTAGTACTACCTAACAGTATGTCATAATAATGGTACCGATTCTACATACACAACAAAACTAAAAATGAAAATTGATAGTGTTAATAACACAATTCGGTAATGTTATCAGAACTTTTTATTAGAAAATCTGTATATTATAGATTAACGATTATCATTAATAAAAATCTGCTCAACGAAAAAGCCAATTAATCAAAATACACCATACTTGTTTTCATTTTTTTAACACGCTTTTATAAGTTTGGTATATATCTATCAATGTATTAATCTGTGTAACGGAATCTTTCAAACCGATTTTCACCCACTTGCAGTAGACGGATTGATCTGAAATTTTGCACACCTAACAAGGACCGATGACAATGCAATAATTTAAAAGAATAATCCCAATTCCTTGATCAGAATTACTAGAATAGCATGTTGAAGTATCACTATGACCACACTTGTATTTTTAATTATACACGTAATAGTTTAATTGTATATGAGTAGACTCACCAAGATTATTGTGTTTCTACGTATGCCTTTCATATACAATCAGATAATTTCACATAAAAACGCTTTGTTTATAGAATCAGGTAAAAATCAACTAACTTCAACTTCTTTTTGTATATACAATTTCGCCAACGTCGCGTAACAGGATAGGACACCAAATCATGGAGATTTTAAAAAAAAAACTGTAGGCCGGTAAAATCATAAAATAATATCATAACTACATTCAACTGCTAATTGATGTTATTAAACTGAAACAAACAAAATATTAACTAATTATTACACAGGTAAAAATATCAACTTCAACTTCTTTTAGTGGTAAAAATATCATAATTGTTTACTTGTGTTTACTACGATTGTGACAACATGTGACAACAGAAACTTATGTCTTTGACAACATAAACTGACAACGTTTTGTAAGTAGGTAGCATAGAATTGGGTATTGATGACAATGCAATCATTTAAAAAATATTCAGGATATTTAAGCGTGTTTTTAGTTTTTAAACTAAGTAGATCATTGTGAAGTAATTTATGAATTTTTGCATTTGACATGCTATGCTTTTTACTTAATAAATCAAATTATGGTGGAAAATGTGAAATGCCGCAAGCGGGACTTGAACCCACGACCTCGGAATACCGTTCCGAAGCTCTTCCAACTGAGCTTATTGCGGTCTACTTGCAATATCTCAAATTGACCACCACACTTGTTACTCGAATGAGTTTATATATTTTTACGTACAGCGTCATCTATCAAGATTGCTTTACACCATCTCGACCAACACTTGAGTATTCTTTACAGAATACGTATGGGTTGAAATAATGACGCGACGTTTATTACTAAAGTAATTTATTAATTTTTGCATTTGACGTGCTATGCTTTTTACATAATAAATCAAATTAATTAATATATCAAATTTGATTTATTAAGTAGATCATTGTGGTTAAATTAAGTTTAGTTATGCACGTCGAATTGGTACCATTGTGAGAAATCTCACGTTATATTTATTTTTCTTCTCAGTCCATTAATGTCTACCTGCCAGACACGAGCCTTTACAATTTAGGTGATTTAGGCATGTTGATGATGATTTGTTTATTTATTACTAGCTGTTGCCCTCGACTCCGTCCGCGTAAAATTTAGGAAATATTCCGTTTTTGCAACATTTTTAACTACTGCTTGAGTGAGAGTATTATAAACGTAAGAGTAAACAAATATAATCAGAATGAACGAACTGCTAAGCTATCAGGTGTTACACGTGTTATTGTGAGTCAACCATAAAATATAGATATATGCTGCTGCGGGATATTTTTTAGACAATTTTATGTAGAATATTTCCGTCATACATGATTTCTATGTAACTTTAACCAATAAGGCTGCACACGCGACGGAAGCAACAAAAACGGAACATTTTCTAAATTCTACGCGTACAAAGTCGCGGGCAACAGCTGGTATTATAATATTAACGTATTATTAAAATCACAAGTTATAACAAATCTATTGTTCACGAAAATAGCACGTGTATGACATTACAACATCTGCATACAATAGGTATGTGTGATAGGTATTTATGTATCTAAGCAAATGATTCAAATATATCATGGCAGAGGTCAACAATCGGTGTTATTGTTGACCTACATTCGCAGACAGGTAAATAAAGAACTATGTACTATATAATTTAACCTTAGATCATAGACCAAAGAAATGTAGGTACTTGATCAATGCTTACATGCCTAACATAATATAATTGTTGCGACTCGTACGGAATATTATTATGTTATGTAGCATTGTAATTCAGAAACATAAAAAGAGCATAAAATAATAGTAAGAAAGAAAATACTTTAATTTGCTAAAACTGCGCTTGAAAATCCTGTATATATTTTAATAAAAATCCTGTATATTTTTTTTCACCAGTTTGGTTTTAGAGAGAAAAAATCGACTGAGGATGCCGTCTTAAAGCTGACATCTGCTTTGGTGTCACATATAGACAGAGGTGATAAATGTTTGGGGGTCTTTTTAGACCTCCAAAAGGCATTTGATACCGTATCCATTCCGATACTGATGACACGATTGGAGAATATTGGTATTAGAGGAGTTGCGTTACAATGGTTTGCGGATTACTTGACTGGCAGATGCCAACGTGTCAGAGTGGCGGGACATGAAAGTGTCGATTATGACTGTAAATATGGAGTGCCCCAGGGCAGTACGTTGGGACCTACATTGTTCCTCATTTATATGTATAAATGAGCTTTGCAAACTAACTACTTCCCAACTTTTCAATATAATTATGTTTCCTGATGACACTGTACTGATCTTTCATTGAAAAACCTTTCGGGAGACTCTTGGATTGGCAGAGACAGGGCTGGCAAAAGTGACGGCGTGGCTGGAGAGCAATCTCCTCTCCCTAAACACAAATAAAACTAAATGTGTCTGCTTCTCTAAAACATCTGCATCGAAAGCACCATCTCTTTTTCTCAAGATACATACGCTTCCTTGCAATGGAGAGGAGATCCGTACGAACTGTACTTGCTCAACTCTCTCCCGTGTTGATTACATAAAATATCTTGGTGTTACATTGGATGAGCGGCTTAGCTGGACCAGTCACTTGGCGCTGACAGTAAGTAGAATAAGAAAACTAGTTTATATATTTAAGAATTAGCGAACGGTAGCAAGCAAGCCAACTCTTATGCAGACATACAAAGCGCTATGTGAATGTATTATCCGATATTGTATCTGCGCGTGGGGTGGTGCAGCTAAGTGGCATATGATTCTCCTGGAAAGAGCACAGCGGTTGGTGCTTAAAGTACTTCTATACCTACCCTACAGACACCAAACTACATCTGTGTATGAAATAGCCGAAGTCCTGTCTGTAAGAGCGATATTTGTGAGCGAAATGCTACGGAGATACCACAGAACAGTGATTCCCTCCTTGCCCGTGTCACTTAAGCGTAATGTGCGTTGTCCGGTGCCTCGCACGAGGTCAACTTTCGCTCAGAGACATTACTACTTTCTGGCTCCTTTCGTGTACAACAAGCTCAATGGGAATCGTGAATTCCGTAATCTGAATAACGCAAAATTTAAACGGACTGTTATCTCCCTATTGGCTACGGTGAGTTATGACATTGTTGAGGGACTTTTGTCCCTAGGATGATGGATGTACACTGACGCAGCGAACTAGCGTTGCTACATGAGTTGGAAGCGGTGGGCACTGTATTGAGTCATACAACATGTACGCTATTTGCTTTGATGGATTTAATGACCCATACACCAACGGGCATTTAGGAGACCTAGTTTGTATGGAGAGAGGAACTCATTTTTATATAAGTGTAAAAAATAGAATAATAACATGTGTTATATCTGTTTAATTAGATAGCAATATAGGATTTAGTTTTAAATTTGTCTTTTCTTCATTGGTACAAAAACCGAGGCAAAAAAAATACTCATCACTTTTCCAAATGAGGCACTTTGTCTTGATAACATAAAATGTCCATTGCTTATTTATTGGGACATGTCACGTTTACAATCAATTTTAGAACGAAATTAAGTCATCAAAGTTCTTGAAAATGGTCTGCAATTAAAAACAAACTAATCATTTTCGATAATGTGAGAAACTTAAGATACAAATATTTATTTTTACTTATTGTAAAACAACGTTGTTGTTTCTGTGTGTGTGTCCTTGTGTAAGCTTATCTTTTTAAAAACAAACTACGCTATGGATTTTGATGCAGGTTTTTCGTTTCGTTTCGGGACTGAGTTCAGGAGAGTGCCTTTTTTGTATAATTTGTAGTGATAGCTGCTCACTTGACCATTCAAGTGAATAGCTATTATTACTTCTGTTTAGAATTTTTGTTTTATTTACAAATTCTATTTCTTTTACTTTTTTGTTTCTTAATTGATACTGTCAAATAATGAGGGGATAAACTAGCACCTGCAACACAGTTTTGACTAGCGCGGGTGCTAGGGTGTCCATAAAATGTGGTATGTGTATCTTATATCAATAAAGAATTATTATTATTATAATAATTATTTTAAATTTTTGCATTGTCATCAGTTCTTAATAAGTGTGTAAAATTTCAGATCAATCCCCTGCTGCAAGAAGGTGAAAATCACTTTCAAAGATTCCGTTACATACATACATTAATAGTTACGTACCGAAATAATAAAAACATGTTATAGAAATAATTTCCTTAGTTCAAAAACTAAAAAACACGCTTGAGAATCCTGATTATATTTTTAAATAATTGCATTGTCATAGGTTCTTGTTATGTATGCAAAATTTCAAATCAATCGGACTATTGCAAGTGGGTGAAAATCGCGTTCAAAGATTCCGTTACATAGATTAATACATTGATAGATACATACCGAACTTATAAAAGCGTGTTAAAAAGATATTATATCCGTCATGAACTGCGTCTATATATAGCTATGAAGTTGCGATTCGACAAAAAGCAAAGTGTACTTTTAGATTTTCCATTATATGCACTTTAGCGAAGTGTTATTAGCACTTTAACCATATTGAAGGTGTGGCCATCGATAATTATACTTGGTCAATGGTGTGGCCACTGTCTATAATCACTGATTAAATATGCAACAGTTCAGTTCTTGACTTTACAGGGGCTACATAAATGGCAGCTTGCCATGACCAGCTCTGACCTAGTTCTGCGCCTAGCAACGGATCAATTTATTCATTGAATGAGAAAATAATTCCTTTATACTTTAAAAAACAAATTAAGATTAAAAAGAAGCGAAACAAACGCGATAAAACCCGGTGACCACGTTCCAGCTACATCAAGAAATATAATATATGTCCTTCACACATCATTATAACTGCACTGTCACGTGATATGTAAACAAAAGTTTAGTTCAGATAGAAATTGGGAAATGTGTCAAAACTGAGGCCAAAAGCTTACATTATATATGTATTATATAATACATTATATATATTACTAGCTGACCCGGCAAACGTTGTTTTGCCAAACTAAAAAAAAAAAGGTTTCAAAAATAGATGTTGGCCGATTCTCAGACCTACTGAATATGTCGTCGGTTAAATAGAAAAGTGACATTAATCAAGTAGACCAAATTTTACAGTTGGCGTCCGTTAGATTTAAAGTAAAATAAAGTGTTGTATATCATTTTAAAGGTATTTTAATGCTGATTAAGATGATTTATTTGTTTTTAATAATTTGATAAAAAAAATGCAATTCTAGCTGGAAGTGTCACTTTTCCACATATGAAATATTGATTATTGAATAGGTATTTTCTCAAAAAATAAACTTTTCTATTTAAATACATACGATAACAAAACGTTTTAACAGATAATGTCAATTTTCAATATTTTTGAGAAAAGTCACTTTTCTTTTTAATCGACGATGTATGTAAAATTTGAGAAGAATCGGTCAAGCTGTTTTGGAGGAGTACGGTAACTAACACTGTGACACATGAATTTTATATATTAGAAGATATATACATTACTAGCTGACCCGGCAAACGTTGTTTTGCCATACTAAAAAAAAGGTTTGAAAAAATAGATGTTGGCCGATTCTCAGACCTACTGAATAAGCATGTAAAATTTCATAAAAATCGGTCATGCCGTTTCGGAGTAGTACGGTAACTAACACTGTGACACGTGAATTTTATATATAAGAAGAATATATACATAATACATTCTATAAGATTTAACACTTGCCAGTTCTATTACTTTAACTTGGTCTTACACACTACCGCGTGTCATGTTTAAAGAACTGCCTTTTAGAAATATTTCGTGCTATGAGGACATAAAACTATTGTGAACGCGTTCTATCAGCAACTGATACATTATGTTCTAATTTCGCGCGTGAAATCCTCGAATTGCATTTTTTATTATAGCATAACCAAAGTGGATGTAAGAAATTATTTATCGTATCTACTCTAAGATGAAGGACATGTGAACGTGGTCTAATATTCGCAATATCTCTGAGAGTTTAATGACCCTCACCTGGTAGCATCGGCAGGGAACGCACAAAATAACATAGTTTTGTGAAACAATGTTATGACTATATCCACAGAATCTATACTTATAATAAATCTGTAGAGAGGTCAATTCTGTACATGAAATATATTTTCAAAATAACTATCAGGGGGTGATTAGTGATCGATATTGATGCCAAAAATGCACTCAGTAAAATTTTTGTCTGTCTGTCTGTCCGTCTGTATGTTCCTTATAGAAACAAAAACTACTCGACGGATTTTAACGAAACTTGGTACAATTATTCTTCATACTCCTGGGCAGGTTATAGTATACTTTTCATCACGCTACAATTAATAGGAGCAGAGTAGTGAAGGGAAATGTTGGGAAAACGGGAAAAGGTGCTCCATTTTTTAAGCTTCCGTCGCGTGTGCAGCCTTAATGGTTAAAGTTACATAGAAATCATGTATGACGGAAATATTCTACATAAAATTGTGTAAAAAATATCCCGGAACAGCATATATCTATATTTTATGGTTGACTCACAATAACACGTGTAACTCCTGATAGCTTAGCAGTTCGTTCATTCTGATTATATTTGTTTACTCTTACGTTTATAATACTCTCACTCAAGCAGTAGTTAAAAATGTTGCAAAAACGGGGAAAATTTCCTAAATTCTACGCGGACGGAGTCGAGGGTAACAGCTAGTATAGAATAAGATTATTCTGCAACTATGGCATAACCTACATAATGAATATCTAAGTTAAACCGACGACACGTTTGAAGGGAGGTGAAAGATTTCTTTACATGCTGTGTTTACATGATGACGGGCCTCGTGGTGTAGTGGTTCATATAACGGACTACCGATCGTGAGGTCTCGGGTTCGATTCCCGGCCAGGACAACAATTTGTGTGATGTTTTTAATTGACATACAAATGTTTGTACTGCGTCTGGGTGTTTACTATGTATTATAAGTATGTATTTACAAAAGAAAAGTAGTATATGTATTCTATCCGTATTCTGGTACCCATAACACAAGCATATAAGCTTAGCTTGGGACCAGAGGACGTTGTGTGAAATGTCCATGAATATATATTATTATATATATTATTACTAGCTGACCCGGCAAACGTTGTTTTGCCATACTAAAAAAAAAAGTTTGAAAAATAGATGTTGGCCGATTCTCAGACCTACTGAATATGTATGCAAAATTTGAGAAGAATCGGTCAAGCCGTTTCGGAGGAGTACGGTAACCAGTGTTGCCAGAGTGATTTGGTCGAAAGTTACGTTGGCATCCATGAAAAGTTACATTTTTAAACTAAAACTTACGTAGTGGTAATTTTATGAGTGTGAATGTAGCAGCCATCAGCCAAATTTATAATTATTTACAAATAGAGTAAATAATTAATAAAATATTTTTTTTTAAATGCGCATTTAAAAAATTTTTAAATTAATAAATGCATTTTTTATAAATATTATTTTTTAAATTATTTACTCTATTTATTTGTAGTTTTAAATTTTTCTGATGTCTGCTACATTCACGCTCATGTAATTTTCAGCTCGCAGATCAAAAATTATTATTATTTTATATTTTCTTGTACACAATAATTTAAAAAAATTATATTTATCAATATAATTATAACTTTTTTAATTTTTTGCGGTAGTTTTTGTTTTCATTAAATAAATTTAGATAAGAATATTTTAATTTTTCAAGATTTTTTTTTCATTTTTACCTCTTTTGTAATTCTTGAGAAGTTACTTAAATTTAACTAAAATTGTTTCTTACATACATGTTACATGACCTGATCAAAAGTTACGTAAAATGTAAAAAATGTAACCTTCTGGCAACACTGACGGTAACTAACACTGTGACACGTGAATTTTATATATTAGATTACATAGGTATACGTAAACGAAACTTTTATGTGCGTTTTAAAAAACAGATAAAAATTACGAACAACAAATTACTGTCTACTATATAATCCAGAAGGGGGATTAAGTAAGTTGATAGCACAAATAAAATAATGATCATAAATCTTAGTCGATACCATCAATTGTGTTTGCGTGTTCACTATTTTACTATGGGGTGTCTCTTTACTTGAAGAAATATTTTTATTTATGTTATCTAACAGTATAATTATTTTTGCAGTAATAGCCCCATATATTTAAGAGCATATGATTATCTTTTCATAGCCGTAAATTACAGTTTGTATAACTACTTGTTATTTATAAGTGTAGCTTAAAATGTGGGAGCAATAATTCTAACAGTTTTTCATGTTTTCCTGAACGAATTCAAAATAATTTCGCAGTAGGTGGGAATCCGATTTTAATTGGCAGGTTATTAACATCGTTGCAATAAACTTTAGCAAAGATCAGATTATATGAATAAATGATTATATTGTATGTTATGAGAATCGATTTCAGTTTGATTACACTAACATATTCATAATAATGGAAGTTTTAGTTCATTAAGTCCACTTAAACGAACTTAGAACGATAGTTCATTGAGGTAAATCGAACATCGAGGAAGAGTTTTAGCTACGAATGCTATTTAGCTATGTAGCTTAAGAGAATCTTTACGGCTAAAGCTAGTCAGTATCTAAAACCAGTATAAGTAAAGATGCATGGATAACCCAAAGTAGAGCAACTATATCCTCAAAGGAGCCGTTGGATACAGGAGGAGCGCGACGAGACCTGTAAACGTGTTTTGGTGTTCTACAGTAGACTTCCATGTCTAGCTGTGAACGGACACGTCATAATTACGTGTAATTTTAATTACATACCCGTGTGAATGATCATAAAAATCAAGCACTCTTAAAAGAATGAAATTACAGTATTCAAATTATAAAGCTTGTCTAGGCTAGATCACAAATATAGTGATTAAAACACGTGAGCTGCTGGCGAATCGCCAAAACTTGATTGCAATTTGTTTAGAGTATTTTGTATTTTATGTTTGTCTCTGGTTCTGAGGCGCAATTTTAAGCATTGTCCTCAGGGGATAGTCTTCGAAAAGTCTTCAGTTCGATCAAAGTTTAATCAATGGTATGGCAGCATTGGCAACGTTGATTGTTGGTTTCCTAATTATCTCTTCTTCTCCTTTATTAACCTTGGCTACAAGGAAATCAGCATTGTCATTTAGCATCCTTAGACAAATGGCTCTAATGGCTTAACATAAACATCTAGTTTATAAACAAGACGTGACAGTGTGGTTTGATTGAGGAAAGAAAGCCTCGTAGAACTTCGCAGAATAAATATACACTAATAAACTCCCCAGAGGAAGTAAAAATTATATGGTCTCTGAACCTTCCATTTTAGTCCCAAGTATTACTAAATTTATAGTAAGTAGCTGCGTGCTTTCACCCTCATTAACATTGGATTTTAAATTACTGTTTCGTGAATCAACAGGAAGCTCCAAAGCGTTAACTGTAAATTAGCCAAAAATTTAGCTCGCCCTTGACCGTTGATTCGTCGATAAACCTCCTCAACCTTATTGGTCAGTGTTAGCCGACAATGCGGCAATGCGCTGAACTTTCTTCTGAAAAAAATAAAAGTTTATTTCACAGGTCTGTGGAACGTTGCCGTCTCGACAAAAACAGAGTTGTAAATAAGGCTTTAGAACTGTGTGATAAGCTACAAATTTGTTTGCAGAATATTGTATTACTGCAGTCACTCATGTTTTTCCACCGCACGTACATCTGCCGGCATTACCGGCAGTACACTTTCGTAGTACCATGGTGCGGACGCGCCAAACGGTAAAGACAGTTTTAAATTTCGAATACGAAGCTTTTAAAGCAGTGACCGGAAGTGACAACAGAATTTTGTTTGTGGTGACGTTAATAATTTTATTAAACTGAAAGTTTCATTTGTTTCGTCTATAAATAAATTGTGCTTTCTTTATAATGGTAAGTTGGCACATATTCTGATTTCTGTTTATAATATCGCATTTATCGAATTTTTGCATCTGCATTTGGTATAATGTACAACAAATAAAATACTCTTTTATTTATTTTACTTGCGATATAATTAATTAAAAGTTATCGTTCGTCTAACATACGTACATTAAGGGCCTACATCAATATTATCGTGCATGCCGACACGTACATATTAACACAGCCAGTAGGCACAGAAAATGAAGAAATAGGGATACTTTTCCTATTTACTCAAAATCTACTAAATATATTTTAATTCTGATCCACGTGTTTCTATACATAATAGTTACCTATGTTTCTAAAGTTATTTCATTAGTTAATACGCGATAATAGACCGACAAATGAAAAAAATAAAAAATTAAAGAGGTTGTTTCGCCAAGATTTTCTATCGAGAAAACTTTTTTCAATCGCGTTTCTGAGTTCATGCGATCCTAGATCATATATTGAAAAAACATATACTTAAAAATTAGAGCTCTTGCCATTCAATCTAAAGAAACAATGAAAACTTCGTACATAGAAAAATGCACGAAGCTATTTTGGTATCCTCTTAAGTTAATTAATAGATTGCTATGAAAAAATACATTTAAATGTAAAATTTAGCGCGGTTGTAAATTACTTTATTAAGTTTGGAATTGCTTTATTTAAAATTTTGCAAGGTAAGACTATAAATTCTATACACTGTTTTATTTTCGACTAGAGAATAGCCCATGGGAAAACGGCGTGATGTTATGATGATGTTATTAGAATAGTGGATTGAGGAGGGTAATATTTTAGTCTTTTGTTTACACTCGTGATGTAATTATTGGCAAATATAAATTAAAAGTAGGTAGATCACTTTAGTATCTAACGATATGTCTTTTTAACCGACTTCAAAAAAGAAGAAGCTTGTCAATTCGTCTGTAGGTTTTTAAAATTTCTTTTTATTTAAGTTTGTTATCTCATAACTTTTGACTGAGCGAAGCGATTTTAATGTTTTTATTTTATTTGAAAGCTGGTGGTTCCCGTGTGATCCCATTGGCACTAAGTCAGGATCTGATGGTTATCTCCTGAGAAATCGAGAAAAACCCTCAAATTTACAAAAGAAAAGTAGTATAAATGTATTCTATCCGTATTCTGGTAACCATAACACAAGCATATAAGCTTAGCTTGGGACCAGAGGACGTTGTGTGAAATGTCCATGAATATTTATTTATTTTTGTTTAATTTTAAAGGCCAATGAATTCGGTTGAACTTTAATATTTTCTAACACTTGCGCGACTAATTTGTTTAAATAAAACCAATTTTTACGGATTTAGACTTTGCAGTCACCATGGTGACTGCAAAGTCTAAATCCCAAACGTCGAGCCAAAATTTAAAACAAATTTACGCGTCTAAATCCGTAAAAACAGTTTTATTTAAACAAATGAGTCGCGCAAGACTTCGAAAATTATTAAAGTTCAACCGACTTTACGTATATCCTTGCCCTAACATAACTTTGGTCCGGTTAGCCGGTTATGTTACTGATTTATCTTTTCATTTGTTTAACAGAGATCACGTGTTGAAATGAATATTTCTGAAATAAAATAGCAAAGTCGATGCAAATAAGCGGGTATGTAATACCAGTTAGTGTCATCATCCCATTTCCTCCCCTGGGTGCTGTAAAAGCTAGGTCAGGGATATTGTACACAGATAACATATTCTGCGAGAGATGGAAAACTCGAAAATAAACCATATGCCAACACGCCTGGTCAGCGCAGCGTAGTCAACCTTAATCCCACCCGAAGTGGGGTAGGCTAGTGCCCAACAGTGAGACGTCAATAGGCTGGAGAGAGAAACAATATCAAACTAATATTAAAATTCAGTACAATAATCACGGCAAATAAACCTTTTCCTAAACATGAGATATAATTAACTTGTATTTGTATCGAAAATCTGCAATATATTTTTGGAATTTGCTCTCATATTCAAATCACGGTTTAATGTAGTGATAGCAAATTCACCGCAGTCAAAGTTGTGAAGGCCACTGAACAAGTTTAAAAAAGACTTAAGTTTGAAACTTTCTCAGATCATCCTGTTAAATCCCTCGGATTGACGACATGGTTTATGGGCTTATGGGGAGGTTTTTAATTTGTAAGTATGTAAATTGGGTAGAAGAAGGTCAAAGGTTTATTTGTCTATTTTTTTTTTTATTTTATCTCCTCACCCTAACCGGGCTATGGTGTGTGCCCCATTAGGTATGTGAGGCTCAGCGCAATGGGGGGACCATTAGGTCCCCCATTATAATATTGGTAGGATATTTTTTTAAGCGAATTCGTGGTCCCTTTAACGTCTTATTAGTTACAAAAGTAACCAGAAAAAGTGTATAAACATTTTATTTTTTCAATGTTAAAATACTGAAGAATTATGTTACAATTGGTTGAAAAAAACGTTTAATTGTATTACATTTGCAGCTGCAGTAAACGAAACTTCCTCAAACAAAAGTGAAGCGTGTAAACGTAATCGATCTTCGCTAAAAAAAGTTTATTGTTTGTTAAAGAATACAGAGATTCTTAAGTCTGTATTGTAAGCATTGTCTGTATTGTATTTTTTGTGACTTGTCTTATCTTTAGCAAATTATTTTGTCAGCCACAGTTGCTGCAAACTAACAGGCTTTATGGCGTAGCAGCTGAGTAACTGATTTGCGTTCACGATTATAGATTCGATTCCCAAATAGGATAAAAATTCAGGTATAGAACACAGATATTTCTTCTACTACAGGATGCATCTTAAGTATGACATTACAGATACATATTATACTAAATATAGCTGAATTTCAGACCAGAACTTTCGTTTTCGCGTCGGACCACGCGAAAACACAAGCTGACGGCCATGTATTAGACTTTTCAACCAGGACCAAGATATCATAATCGTCTAACAAATTGTTTCTTAACTAAGCAGAAGTATTGTGCCTTTTTAACAGTTATTTACGTGATTATAGTCGGTAATATTAACAAATTATGAGTTCAAATCGCGTAAGTTTAAAATCAATAAGAAGAAAATACCTAATTATAGGAACAAAGGGTCAAACAAATTTTTATCTGTTTTCTTTCGAAAAACTAACAGGGTATTAATGGTTTATTCTCTAGCTTGTTCCTAGCAACGATAGCTATTGTTATAACGAATGCTAATTGATCAGAAACCATTCATGTGAACAGTGAAACGAATTTTGAACATTTATTGCTGTGTTGATTACAATCTAGTCGAAGTACTAAGGAGATAAGTAGGATTTCAATAGAGGACGATAAATTTTATATAAACTTCGTGATGTTGATTGGATCGGACCTTGTCTCTTCTCAAAAGGCGGCAGGATGAGGTTGCCAATAGTCGAATTGAGTTGACTAGTTTAATCGCAAAAACCTTTGTTGCATAATCGATGTTTTAGTCAAAATGCACCTCTAAGAAATGACCTTAAGAAGACTAGTCAGCCAATAACAGCGATATCGGAGTAATTCGATTAATCAGTTAAGAGGATACCAAAATAGCTTCGTGCATTTTTCTACGTACGAAGTTTTAATTGTTTCTTTAGATTGAATGGCTAGAGCTCTAATTTTTAAGTATATGTTTTTTCAATATATGATCTAGAATCGCATAAACTCAGAAACGCGATTGAAAAAAGTTTTCTCGATAGAAAATCTTAGCGAAACAACCTCTCTCATTTTTTATTTTTTTCATTTGTCGGTCTATTATTGCGTATTAACTAATGAAATAACTTTAAAAACATAAGTAACTATTATATATAGAAACACGTAAATCAGAATTAAAATATACATATTTAGTAGATTTTGAGTAAACAAAAAAATATCCCTAATTCTTCATTTTCTATACCTACTAGCTGTGTTAATATGTACATGTCGACGATAATATTGATGTAGGCCCTTAAGATCTTAGCAGTATTGTTCCCCTTTTATTAACGAATACCGGCGACGACTATCTAATTCATCGCCAGCCTTTTTATTCCAGTTTTAAACTCCGATTATTAGGTATGTCATAAACTATCCGAGTACTTAAAGTATAATGGCCTTATTCATAATGACTTATCGGAGGTTTAACTGAAGATTTTATCGGAGAGATAATAAACGTTTTAGCGTAAAAAGACTATTACAAATAACAGTTTTTGACAATTTTCGCGAACCGATTTTAGCGAACTTTTAAACCTCCGATAATTCATTATGAATAAGACCATAAAAGGTTTGCGTGCAAGGTGAAGCTTGCGGAAACATTGTTTAAAATTTTTGCACTGGTCGCTAAGAGCACTCAGTTTCTTCAATGCTTTAAGTTAACAGTCTCGAATAGGAAGTAATTCCTTTAAGTTCCTTATGCAAAAGATAGGTAACATTCCTTGCTTTCATTTACAACAAAACAAAAAACCGAAACTTCCAGGTGGTCAAGTCTACTATTTTGGAACAATTGTCATACCGACACGATGCAACTGCAATACCGTTGCAATTGAAGTCAAATGTCCGTAGTCTGCTATATGAGTTCATAATGGTCGTTCAATGGTAATGGAATTGTGGGTCTCTTTTATCTATGCAATGAATTTTCGGTCTCTTTTATCTATGAATTGTGTTAGAATGGCATGTACCTATGTGTTGCCGTTTTTAAAAAATGCGTTAGTCGAAGTGATTTTCGAAAAACTACTAATTTTAAACATCTAATCATGCTAGACTTCGTTTAGATATATTTGTACATACTATTTATTAGTATAAAAAGCAATGTGAAGTTTAGGAGATTAGTAAATTGCAATAAATTACAAAGAACAATTTCTAATATTTCTATCTATCTATTTTTTATTTATGGCAATCTGTCGACACAGGACAATTTCAAAATATTACTGTCAAATTCAAAATAGCAGACTACCGAAACATTTCAGTCATTGAATTGAAATTGTGAAGCAATTGTGTACGAGACTAGCAATTTATGTCACTTTCACAATTGTAAGTCAATGATGACAAGACATTAATAGTAGACTACCAAAAACTTTACAATTGCACCATAATGGTGCCATTGTGGTACAATTGTGACACCATTGAAATACCTGACTCGGGGCCCTGAGCCTAATCCTCGCTTCGTTCATGGGATTATGAATATTGTAAACTTAAATGTGAGTGCATCTGAGTTCTTGCCTGACATAGATTTAGATGCAGTTTCACTAATCTCAAATCAATTTTCTAGTGAAATTTCTTAGGCACGTTTTATCAGAACCAGTTTTGCTATTTTAAGGACACCAACTTCTTTGTTAGCTGCTTTCGTTCATTGGATATTGTGTGAAAGGTTACTTGGTAGAATGTTGTATGGAGTAAAGTTGCAAGTGAAATATAACTGTGTTCCCAGCCCGATACAAGCCAACTTATTGAATAATAATATTGGAATTAGCAGTGTAAGTATTATCGTAAGTGAATTATGAAACCTAAATGACGAAAACCAATTGGGCTATGCTGGGTTGTTTAAACCCGTTTTACTTAGTGGATTGCGTCTCTTGATTCCTGAACTGGTGGTAGGGTAAAATTTGGACGTTTCAGATGAGAAAAATTTAATTTGGTCAGGTTATGCCTGCATATGTATACGAATAAATGTTTTTGATTTGCAATATACAGTTGATCTATTTCGTAATTTCTAGCGATAAAAAGTCGTCAATCTAATACGTTAGGTATGGGTTATGATCTGCTTGACGACACCTTCGATCGTGGGTGTTTCCACTATGTTCTTTTATGGAATTAATACTCCAGCTTGCGGTCTATGTACACTAGTTACTTATTTGCTATGTGGCTTAGTAGCTATGTGATATGTTTGATCTAGAACCTATTCGTCAAATACATTAGTGTTATTATCCTAACAAAAACCTAAAAAGAGAGTACCTACTTACATTATTTCACCTTCAGTTTATTTTTTTTTACTTGATTGGTTTTCCATTCCTCCCTCTATCAGCCTTTCCCCGTCCACTACTGGATATACGTCCCCCACCTAAAACGCTCGCTTGGTCTTGCGTTCCTTTTGCATCCAATGGTTCCCCACTACCTTGATGATATCGTCGCTCCATCTTGTCGGGGGACCTTCAGCGAGTTAACTCTTCGGGCTATGTTGGAAACACCTACATACATTTGGTGAGTCGATATCTAGACACACAGTAGGGTGGCAAGTTAAATTCAACAAACAGAACTGGCGAGCAGCAAAAATAATAGACTTTAGTCAAAGTATACAGCCTCGGTTATTGCCTAAACATAATTTCCATCTTTGGGAATAAATTTCAAAAGCCTTACGTAACGTTTTTTTCTAAATTATTTCTTTTATATTCGCAATTGAATAAAATAATATACGCGTGTTTATAACACATTAAATGAAACAATGTTTATTTCAATTACTGGGTTACGAGTAGTTTTAGGAGAGTTTCTCATATTATATAACTTTTTTAATGTTCTAAGCGTTACAGCGATAGTTTTTCGTCACGGAGCGGTCAGAAGGTCAATGTTAAAACCAATGACGTCACGTTTGTTTCTCTTATTTCACCGACAACTTTTACGATGTGCGTGATTAGCATATATTTATGATGTTATCGAATAAAGCTTAATACTTAGAGTCACGATGTTTATATAAGCTGAGTCATTATGACCTTTATCAACTTGAAACGAAGTTAACTTGTAAGCTATGAATACCTATTATGCAACTTAGTTACTTATATCATCATGATCAGCTTCTCTCTCTCTCTTTCTCCAGCCCAATATCTAACATCCTTCTGTTACATCCTGTCTGTAACATCCTTCACTTTGGGACTGATTATAGTCTACTGTGCCGCGCTGACCTAGCGTGTTGGCACAGGGTTGGTTTGGTTCTGTCTCTCGCAGAGACATTATCTGTGCACAATATCTCTTTACTCTTAGCTGGCTTTCACAGCATCCTGGGAGTGAAAAGAGGTGGTCACACTTGTATCTATTCTTAATCCGTTAGCACACAGAGTACACAGACAATATTATGCTATCATCGTGATATTAGTTGGAGCAAACTTTTTTAAGCTACAAGAAGTTATGTTTGGAAACCATGCGTCTTGTCAAGTAAGTAGTTTTATGGTCTTATCCATAATGACTTATCGGAGGTTTAAAAGTTCGCTAAATGGGTTCGCGAAAATTGTCAAAACTTGTTATATGAATAACAAGTTTTGACAATTTTCGCGAACCCATTTAGCGAACTTTTAATAAACCTTTAGCGTAAAAAGACTATTATGAAATAGTCTTTTTACGCTAAAACGTTTATTATCTCTCCGATAAAATCTCCGTTTAAACCTTCGATAACTCATTATGAATAAGACCATTAAAGATTAGAACACAGGTATTAATGATAAATATTTAAAATGAGTGTAAAACATGTGGAAGTCTGCATAAAACTCTATTATTAAAATCATAGAATTGTAGAGCCATGATTTTCGATGGTTAGGCGAAAGAAATCACAGGCAAAAGCATAACAAGAAAATTATATACACATTCTTGTGCGATCATAAAAACTTAGGTCATACCTATTTTATTTTGTAGTTCCAGACTACGAAACTTGTTATTAAATTTTTTATTTTATTTAGAGTTTATGTTTTTTTTTACTTAAGTTAATTGTACGTGTTTGGACTAGTATGAGACCGACCGATAGCAAAAAAAAAAAGTTTATTTTAACTTGTTTAGCCTGAATAACACCTACATGGTAATTGGTAGAGACGATGCATGTCCGTGTGGCGACAGATTAAAAATACAAGTGTCACCATCCTATTTCCTCCCCGTGTGCTGTTAATGCCAGCTAAGGGATATTGTACACAGATAACATCCTCTGTGAGAGAAGGAAAATGCGGAAAAAACCCTGTGACTACGCCTGGTGAGTGGCGCACAGTAGACCATAATCCCTCCCAATGTGGAGGAGGCCCGTGCTCAATTGTAAGACGAAAGAGAATAAAGATTATTGGGTTCTTATCGGTCCTTGACGAGTGCGCGTTGATAAGTTTCAAATTAATGCAATATTTGTAAATTGTCTGTGACTGACAGTCTGGTGACAGTTAAGTTCAAAGATTTTTTTATACCTCAAACCTTGGCTTAGAAAGGCGAGTTAAAAAGGAATGTGTACCACTTTATTTGTTCCAACTTCCAAGTTCGTGCATCTTTTATTTTTGCATTCTCGTCTACATCATCATACCTCTGCTTAATCAAGTCCTACACAGACACAGCTATGTTAAGAGTTACGTCACTTTTTAGATAGGTACATAATTTTGTATGCTATATTTTTATTTTGCGTATTCTGTACCTATTTTTTTAAGTGGAAGATCGTCGAACATTAATTACGTTAGAAACTATTTGCATATTTTATTCAAATAGTTTGTGATAACAATTAATTCAAGTTATGTTATGACCTTGTTAAAACGTAATTTGTGGCACATATAAATACTATCTGTACCTAGTAGTTACATTTGCGTATTTACTGAAAACTTCAACTTATAATCTAGGTGATTATAAAATACTGAATGTAAATTCTAATGGATACTCAGACCTATCCAATGTCCAAATCTGTACTCTATATAATACTAATATTATAAAGCTAAAGAGTTTGTTTGTTTGAACGCGCTAATCTCAGGAATTACTGGTCAGCAGTGGTATTCAGTAAGAAAAAGTGAAGTGAATTTTCGGTGAATCTTGATCACGTGACAGCGCTCCTCAATTTTTATTGGAGGAGCGCTGTCACATGATCAAGATTCACCGAAAACTCCCTACACTTTTTCTTACTGAATACCACTACTGATTTGAAAAATTCTTTCAGTATTGGATAGTACATTTATCGAGGAAGGCTTAAGGCTATATACTCGTAATATCACGCTGTGACTTATAGGAGAGAAGCATCAGTGAAAAATGTTGCAAAAACGGGAAATAATTTCAAAATTCCACGGGTACGGATTCATGGGCAACAGCTTGTACTTCTATACTAATATTATATAAGGCTAAAGAGTTTGTTTTATTGTTTGTTTGAACGCGCTAATCTTAGAAACTACTGAACCGATTTAAATAATTCTTTCAATGTTGCATAACTCAATTATAGAGGAAGGCTGGCTATATAAGATTACGCTGCGACCAATAGGAGCGAAGCATCAGTGAAAAATGTTGCAAATAAGGGGAAAAATTTCTAAAATTTACCATTTAATTTAATTTGCCTTGTAAAATTATATAGAAAATGAAAATTGGTGTTTAGGCAGATCAAGTTACATGCAATAGGCTTTTATTGCACAAGCTCACAAAACTGCTGTGAATGATGAAATCAATATAATACATCTACTTTTAGCAGTAGGTATAAATACACACAATATGTAATGTTAGGTAGAGGTCATTGACCTACATATAGTTTACTCGGTCGTGAACAGTGGATCAATGACCTCGTAAGCTTTTATTAACTGAATCCGATTGTTGTAATCAAAATAACAATATTATTTACCGCATATTTTTAATATGTTGCCAATTAAAATTGTAATTAGAAATTCTTTAATTTTCTAACCGTCTTCAATACAGAAGGACCTGAATCTATACTTATATGTATACTTATAATATTATAAAGCTGAAGAGTTTGTTTGTTTGAACATGCTAATCTCAGGAACCACTGGTCTGATTACAAAACAAATTCCAGTGTTGGATAGTACATTTATTGAGGAAGGCTATAGGCTATATAACATCACGCTGCTGCGCTAGTAATAAAAAGATAATGTTTGTAATTATTATGTAGGGAGTAATTTCCAAAAGTATTGGAAAAGTAAATTTAGCCCAAATAACTGCTTAGATAATCTTAGGATCGGACCACTATTTTTATACTTTCCTACAAAATTTATTTCTTTATAGTATAGTATAATTAAGACGTCCGTGTGGTGACGGATTAAGAATACAAGTGTCACCACCCCATCTCCTCCCAAGGGTGCTGTAAAAGTCAGCTAAGGGATATTGCACACAGATAACATCTTCTGTGAGAGACGGAAAACTCGAAAATAAACCCTGTGCCAACACGCCTGGTCAGCGCGTCACAGTAGACCGTAATCCCTCCCAAAGTGGAGGACGCCCGTGCCTAACAGTGGGACGTAAGTAGGCTGGAGAAGAAGTATAGTATAATTAAGATACTCGTATGTCTATATCTATAACATAAGCTAAGCTAAGCTTGAGACCAGAGGACGGTTTGTGAAATGTCTGTTAATGTTTATTTGCTTTAGACTTCAGTACTTATAATGAAAATGCAAGCTATACAATATGATATGCCAATGACATTGTACTCGTATGTTGACTCACTGCATATAAAACAGTTAAATAAACAAATTCACCATGTTCATGACTAAAATGGCCACTTGCATAAATAATAGTTACACAAACGAGGCATAGAATCACTTTACACTGTTTATAGTATAAGATCCTTGACTCTACCTACGTTACTGATTTTCATAGCGTCGTAATTTATGGGAATTTCTTTGTACGTATGTCGTAGACCTTAGGTTGAATGCCCGTGTGATTATAGATTGAGAATACAAGTGTCCCCACCCTATTTCTATTTTATTTATTATTTATTTAAAGTGGAGAAGGCACGTGCCCAAAAATGGGGAGTTAATTGGCCTCAGAGAGAGGGCGTGTTATATGTTGTATTTTTGGTTGGTTTTTCTGCATTTCGGATTTTTTTTCCTTTGTTTACCTGAGTGTCAGCAATTTCAGTGATGGCAGACCTTTTAACATGTTGTGTCATATACTAGTACTAACAACAAACAACTAAGGATGTAAGATTTATTTATTGCATTAAATTTTTGTTTGTACTTTATTACAGTGACATTGTAAGCAATGACTTTTATGTTTGTTAACAAATGGTTGACGACATTGCTTTTATGTTAACGGAACATAACTATACCATACTATGCAAATCGTGTTATTTCAGATAAAGCACAAAAATAAAAATACATAACTGTCACGTGATACAAATATCGTATGTCGTATTATAAGCATGTTTAGAATGGAACTTGTGACTGATTTCATTTCATGAGGAATGATGAAATGTAAACATCGAATTATCCGACATCTTCACCCCAGGAAACAAACTTTATGCACTTTCTTAATGTATTCTTCTATTTACATTAAATATTAAAATCATAGTTGCAATAAAATAATTAAACACAAAATAATATTTACAAGACTACAAGTGTCACCACCCCTTTTACTTGGGGTGTGCTGTAAAGGCAGCTAAGGGATAATGTAGCCACACAGATCGGCTGTGAAATATCAAAACCCAGTATCTGCATAAAACAAAATTTTACAGGAGAGCCGAAAAACAATTTCACATGTTTGACAGCGTGCCGTTTCAATAATATTAGTCGTACCTTCTTGGGAGTGATTGCAAAATTTGAGGTACATAACAGGCTTTATAAAAAAGTAGTTTAAATGCGTCTATCACAAAAAATGTACGTAGAGAAGCAGTTACTAATAAAAACATTGTTTTCTTAGACCTAACTTTTTGAGTGTGACAATTTCAAAACCTAGTAAGATCACTTGCTTTGTTTTCATCTAGTTCTCAAATATACTGAGTGGGGACTAAACGCAAATTAATAGACCTAGTAAGATCACTTGCTTTGTTTTCATTTATGTTTGAATTTACTGAGTAGAAACTAAATGCAATTTTATAAACCTAGTAAGAAACAAGAGAATTAAACAACATAAATATGGGCAGGAATAAGCAGTTTTAATGAAAAAAGTAAAAAGAAACAGCTAATCGGAAACCAACCACTATTTGTTCACAGTAAAAAATCAAAAAATAATCACTCAAAATATTTAAAAAACAGTGATATAAAAATAAATTATTCGCTTATTGTCCACCAAACTAAATCAACTGAATTATTATTAATCGGTAAACTTTGCCAAAACTCCCTTCTATTCATTGGCATAAGCTGTAATAAAGTTTTGAGTATGCCTTCCTTTTTACTTTCTTTAATGCCTCTTGGAATATTTTTTAAAATATTTTTATGTGCGTATTTGTTTGTATATGCGATGCAGCAGGTGCCTCATTAGTAAATATAAGTGAATTCGGGTAAGTTGCTATGAATACAGAATGTTGCGGTACGTTACATGGAAGAGTCGGAATGTTATTCGAAATTAAAGGGTTACAATTAGTATCATCATCAGATTCACTAGTTTCTTCTATGTATCGTGGGTATTTTTTAATATTTAGATACTTTTGAATTGAGAAACTTGGATCCGCTACCGAATCATCACTGTCCAAAAAAATTTCAATATCCGAAACATTTTCGATAAACTCTTCCATGCTTACATCACTTTGCTGAGAAGAACATGGTATCGGATTGTCGTAGAATTTGAATAGAGCATCTTCAGTTACCAAAGGAGTGTTATCAGTTGAGTTAGTAAGCGAAAGGTTGTTGCAGGGTATATCAGTAAGTGAAAAAGTGTTATGCAATGCATTTGAGGATGGTGTTGTTAGGGTCTGAGGGTTGTAAGCATAATTTATTTTTTGTATTGGATTACTGCTAACTGATGAAGGTAAACTTGAGGTATTTTCATTTAATCTGAAATGAAATGTTTTATAAAGCCATGCCATCACCAGAATGTTGCTAGTGTGTAGGAAACAAAAAGCAAGATAACTTTACAGAACGTTCGTTGTAGCACTAGGTATCCACAGGATGTTTTAAAAGTGCGTGGTCATATTTAAGGGTTTTAGTAAAAGTCAATATTATTTCTCAAATCAGCTACCCAACACAACCCTTAAATATAACCAGGCACTTTTGAATCAACCTGTATAATATCAGAGTAAGGAGGAAATCACAAAAGTAACAACCCCCTTAGGGATAAGGGTCGTGAGCGCATAATAATATGTTAATGTGTGTCGTTGTAGGTTTCTGCAGAAACTGTGATTTAATCATTACCCTCGTGCTGCAAAAAACGTATGAAACCGTAGGTAGCAGATTAAGGTACATAACAAAGCTATGACAGAAATGTTTTGTGCAAAATGAATTGAAATAAAGTATATTTGTGCATAAGCAAAATGTAATACCCAGTTTCTAAACATTCAATATTGTATTTGAATGGATAACGTTATTTTTCTTCACGGTATCTTTAAACTTTAGTTATTGAAAAAAATCAAACTTGCAAATACCATGCAATCACATAATTCAATAAAACAAAACACAATATACCAGTTACCAACAAATCTTACATGCTTGTGTAATCATTTTATGGTTAGGCCCTTTTATTCATAAAAAACCTTGGAAAACAAAAAACCTAGACAATATTATACACTGAAGCGTACTTAAATTTCACCATGCTGTTCTTTTAAAGCACTCAAGATCAATTTCGACCTATAAAACTGATTTTTACTCATTTTTATAGACAAAAACATGCACGTGCAACGACTTCTTCTCACTTACTAAAGTTGCGCGAGAGTTTTGACGTTTACTTCAACCATTTCATTGACTTAGTATCTACATGAACCATTTTAAATCCAAGTAACTACAAGCACTTACTAGGTTTTTAAAATGGTTGATGTTAGATACTATGTTTTAATTTTGTAATATTTGCATTTTGAAAACGTTTACTGTAGATACTAGGTTTTCGACTTTGTGCAACTTCGTTTTTTACAAATTTTTGGGGGTTTTTGCTATCCTAGTATGTGGAGAGTGGGTCTACAAGGTCGAAAATGCAAAAACACACATTTTTTTAAAATTGTCAGATACTAGGTTTTAAAATTGGACAGCCGAGATAACGCGATAACAAATTAAAACAGGTGTCATCACTCCCTTTCGTTCCCGGGGTGCGATAAAAGCTAGCTAAGGGATATTTTAGGGATACAAAAACTCGAAAATGAAACCTATGCCAACATGCCTGGTCAACGCGACATAGTAAACCAAAATGGAGAAGGCCCGCGCCCAATGTGGTGGACGTTAATGGGCTTTAGAGTAGTGAAGAGAGAGTCTATCTCGAGATCTTTGGACTTGTATTAATCTTGGTCTCGTAAACTCTAATATTTTAAGAGTTAATTTAAAGATATTCATTTCTTCCACTAAAACACGAAAATGGCTTTATTTTTGGATTGAGTTAAGACATGAGAATGTAATTACTAAATTATAACTAGGGTTAACTCAATTTAGCTAATTTATTTCATACTCAAGTGATCAGAAGTCACAGGTTTGCATTTTTTATAGAGTTATTCATTTTTTCTAATAACATTTAGAGTTAATTTAAAGATATTCATTTCTTCCACCAAAACACGAAAAAAGGCTTTATTTTTGGATTGAGTTAAGATATGAGAATGTTTGTTAGATCAAAAGATGCGGCACATTTTGGGCTTCACGAAAATGGTAAAAGCTCAATTTAGCCAAAATGTGAGTTATTTAGTTCTTCAATTATACCGACGATATGTTAACGCTGCATTTCTGTATAACTAAACAAATGCACGAATCATACAAAAGAGCTTAACCTCTTTAGTTTGTACGTGAACTACATGTTTATTAAGCTATTTGCAGTTTACGATGAACATTGAATAAATAAGTTCAAATTTACATAAATCCTTAAGATACTGACAGCAATTATGTCCGGTTCGTCGGATTGACAGTCGCACAATATCGTCCGTTCATCGGATGAGCGGAAAACATTCTATAGAATGCATAAAATAAAACGAATCTCTAAAATGTTCAAATATGTATGTATGTAAGCGAATTATTTTAAAAGACTGCACTCAACCTCTTTTGTATTGTAGTAGGTAAATATTAGTTTTAGCAAGTTTTAGAAAAGTCATTGAAATGTCGGGCTAAAATTTAAAACAAAATATGCGCGTCAAAATCTGTAACAAGTGGTCTTTATTAATTATTGGATGATGTTAGGGAGGAATATAGATTTTAATAACATATGTCATATAAAATTAAGTTGGACTAATAAATTGTTTTTACTACTTTTCACCATCATCATTATCATCATCATACATACCATCACGACATTTTCCCATAAGGAAGCTGAGACTATAGAGCGCCATCTGCTTTGATCTAAGCGCACATGAAATCAAGGAAAAGCGCACTTCCTTGATTTCATTTACACTCTTCTTTTAAATATCTTACCTTTTATATCGGTAGTTTTGGTGTGAAAGTCTCCTGTTGAAGATTGACAGACGGGCAGACAGACAGAATTACTTTCGTACCAGCCGTACTCGAACCTAATGGCTTGGTGCGCGACGATGGCAAGAGACCAGACGGTATGTCTTTACTGCCATGGAAGTTGGGTAGGCCTTTGGTGTGGGACGCTACCTGCGTCGACACCCTTGCGCCATCCCATGATCCTAGTACAGCGGGTTCTGCTGGCGCTGCTGCTGCATCTGCGACCCTCAAGCGGCGCAAATACAGTAATCTTGTCGGAGATTACTTATTTGAGCCGTTTGGGGTCGAAACGCTCGGACCGTGGGGTCCGACGACTCGCTCATTTTACAATGAACTATCGAAACGGCTAGTCGATGCCTCCGGTGACCAGAGCCCATTATTTTGCACAACGCATAAGCATTGCCATCCAACGTGGCAATGCTGCCAGTGTTCGGGGCACTTTGCCAGTAGAGGACGATGCGGAGGAATACTTTGACGCGTAATTTATTTATTTCATTTTATTTGTTTTCTCTTCTTTTTTATTAGCTTTGTACATTTTTGTCTGTTATGTTTATAAATAAAAATTTATTGTTCCTTTCGTATTTATAATACTCGTAAGTATAAAGTTGAGTCTGCCTGTTATAGAGCAAGGTCGTCTATTTTATCATTCCACGACCAAACTATATCAGTGTGTATGATGACGTATTTATAGGCCGTTGTTAGTGCCAATGCAATGTAACAATGCATTATTATAATAAACACATCGACCGTTTACAAGTTTTCATCCAGGCTGTTGTTTTAAAGACTTGTAAATTATTTGTCAGATTTTAAATGGCCCTCGGCTATCGGGATAAAGATTCCATCTACAAGTCTACAATTAGAGTGTGTGGTATGCTAATAAAGCGTGTTTGTATATTTAGTTTTGCCTCTTTGAATGTCTATAGTTATCGTCGGATTATTTGGAGGATCATTAGAGCCTCCGTGTGGTGACGGGTTAAGAATACAAGTGTCACCACTCCATCTCCTCCCAAGGGTTCTGTAAAAGTCAGCTAAGGGATATTGCACACAGATAACATCCTCTGTGAGAAACGGAAATCTCGAAAATATATCCTGTGCCAACACGCCTGGCCAGCGCGGCACAGTAGACCATAATCCCTCCAAAGTGGAGGAGGCCCGTGCCCAACAGTGGGACGTAAATGGGCTGGAGAGGAGGAGGAGGATAGGTATTTTCTTAACTATACTTCTTTTGGCACGTTTGGGAAAAATAACGGGAGTAAATTGGAAGCGCACACCGTCAAGCAACTATTTATACGTACGTAGTTAACGTAGTATCTATTTTGTTAAATAATGCGAAAAAGAGAAGTATATTATCTATAACATCTACTACCTACGCGCGTACATTGTAATAATAAAATGTAACGATTATGTACGGATTCTATTGATTAGGATTACATTACAAATCTCTAAGAAAGCTAACGTGTTGCGTGATGATATGCATTTATGTATATTTCATTGTGCTTTCTTTAGGATCACATGACCTTGGAAACGTAGCGAATATATTCAATTTGAAAGTTTACGTATGGTTTACGTATTTTGCGTAAAATATCGTTGCTTTTGGCGGTTTGCCAACACAATGCGTAGATCAAACGTCATGTTGGTAAAATTCCACGCACATGCGATATTTTTTTTTAGCTATTAACCGTAGAACATTGATCGACTGACCAAGTGGCATAGTGACAGAGTAAACAGGCTACCATGCACAAGGTTATGGCTTCAATTGTTATCAGACAGATCAATTATTTGTTAAGAGGAACTTAAATGACTATACTTCTATACTAATATTATAAATCTGAAGAGTTTGTTTGTTTCAACGCGCTAATCTCAGGAACCACAGAAAAATTCTATCAGTTTTGGTTAGCACATTTATTGAGGAAGGCTATAGGTTATATAACATTACGCTACGGATAATAGGAGCGAAGCATCAGTGAAAGATGTTTTAAAAACACATCTAAAATAAAATAAGAGTTATAGATTTAGAGACTATTAATTTGTCAATTTATTAAAATGCAATGAAATGTGCAACAATACAAAGCTTTATCTTTCAATTCAACAGAACTGTTATTACATAATTACAACATTTATACTCAATATTAAATAGCAGTAGACCGTTGTTAACTGTACGAGCGCTTAACCACCACTGAGCCCTAAGCAATGGCGACATCCCATTTTATAGAGTAGTGTGGGGATGTTGCTGCATGATTTTACAACTACCCATGTTTTAATATTCTTTTATTAAATGTTTGCATTAATAATTACTATTGTTGTTTTGTAGCTAAGTACTCGAGTTGTTGGCATAAAATAATATAAAAGGAAGTGTAGTGTAGAAGGCATAATGCTTACACACATAAACTTTTTTAAATTTCACGCGGCTGAACTCGTGGGCAACATCTAGTTAGTAATACTTCTGATTATTCTTGTATTTAAAAAAGTATTAATCGTAATCTGGAATTTATAGCTTTACGCTTAATAAGGGCCTAAAGAGCACTGTACTATGACTGCTGCCGCGATTTTCATAACAAAAAAATGGATTACAAACAAAATGATGTAATTTTACCCAAAGATTTCCAAATATTAGCAAAATTTACTGAGTAAATATTGAAGTTCCGTCTACCGCTACTGTAGTGTTTAATTTGTCAATAATAATGTTTTACTTGATGTCCATATTCAAGATAAGATTAATATTTAATTTACATTGTATGGGTTTTACATATAAAGACTTAAATACAGATTGGGTTGTTGGTTACATCATATAACTAAGGTTACACACCATTTACATTGTGACGTCAGTTAATAAAATTCAAAGAAATATGAACAAAAGTACTTATTTTGCAACGCGGATTTTCATTTATCTTGGCATTTAGTCCATTGATGATTAATGATAAAACAAATTCTGCGAAGAGACGGATTTAGAATCAACTTCTTTATGATTTCTCTTCTGATTTCTCTTTGTGTAGACTTTAACATAAAAAAAATCAGAATAAAAAGCACCTTTAATACATGCTGTGACTAGTTATTAATAAGGCTTTTTTTCTTTTAACTCCTGTCCTAAAGGGCCTTGGCGGTGCCTTGAGCCCGACCCGGTAAGGGTTGCCCACTCACAGGGGGTGCATTAGGTCACCCCGCTCAGTAATAGGGTCCCGTTTACTCTTTGGTGCCGAACCTTAAAAGGTCCAGCGTTTTGAAGGCTTCAGTCACTTTGGCCTACTTTATTATAAGTACCTATTATCTGTGCTTTGGCAGAAGATCGGGCTATCTGTCTATGGCTTTTTAAAGATTATCATTAAAAAAAATACTTCGTTTAATACAATAATTTAAGTTAGCATACCTAGTCTATCTGTGCTACCGGATATTGCTGCGGATATTGGCAAGTGTATTTGAAGTGCATAATTACTAGTGTCCGACCGAAACTAGTTTTCCAGCCGAAACCGAATGTTCGGCCGTGGCTTCAGTTTCGACCGAAACCGAAACTCACGTGGTCGAGTATAAATATAATATTTCTTAAAATACTGAAATTTGGTTCATTTTACCTATTATTTTGCATTAATTAGGGCATGAAATGGAGACACAGTATATTAAATTTGTTGGAACCATTTATTTAATATAATTAAAAAAAAAATATTAAATTTATATTATTTTTTAAAATTATGTTCTCATAATTCCCGAACAGGGCCGACAGCGTCTGTCAAAGCGTTGACGCAGGAAACGAAATTAGGCGAGCGTGAGTGTGCGTGAACTGCGACACAAGTTTCGGTTTCGGCAAAAGTTTCGGCCGATTTAAACCGAAACCGAACTTTCGGTCGGACACTAATAATTACTAATATTAGGATATTTTGTTGCAACTGCACTTAGCTCAATACCGCGGTTTAAAAATATATCGCTGATTTATCTTAATTATGTGGATATATATTAGTTTTATAATTATTATTTACCGTCATTTCTCAATCGCCATAGATATATGTCTAATTTTATGTTTATTCAAGGCGTGTTATAAATAGGTACAATTTAAAATGACAATTTTAACTTAAATGTATATAAATAAGAAAATATTAAAATAAAACAATATCTTAAGAAGATACCAAAATAGCTTCGTGCATTTTTCTACGTACGAAGTTTTAATTTTTTCTTTAGATTGAATGGCTAGAGCTCTAATTTTTAAGTATATGTTTTTTCAATATATAATCTAGGACCGCATAAACTCAGAAACGCGATTAAAAAAGTTTTCTCGATAGAAAATCTTAGCGAAACAACCTCTCTCATTTTTTATTTTTTTCATTTGTCGGTCTATTATCGCGTATTAACTAATGAAATAACTTTAAAAACATAAGTAACTATTATATATAGAAACACGTAAGCCGGAATTAAAATATATTTAGTAGATTTTGAGTAAACAAAAAAATATCCCTAATTCTTCATTTTCTATACCTACTAGCTGTGTTAATAGGTACATGTCGACGATAATATTGATGTAGGCCCTTAAAATATACATATTGCGGTTAAAATGTAAGTACCTATAAAAGCGAAGGTAATAAATCTGCCGTAACGTGGCCTTGAAGTTAGTTCGCAGTTCAATGTTACAATTCGTATATCCTTAGAGACAACTGGAGTTATCTAATTATAAAATTATCTTATGCAAACACTAGACTTTTTGCCGAGTTCAGCCTGCAATGTCAATGACTTAAGGTCTTATTCGTAATGACTTATCGGAGGTTTAATAGTTCGCGAAAATTGTCACTACTTGTTATTCATAATAGTCTTTTTACGCTAAAACGTTTATTAGCTCTCCGATAAAATCTCCGTCTAAACCTCCGATAAGTCATTATGAATAAGACCATTAAACTCTAATTTTATTAATATAAGTTATAGCACTTTGAAAAGATGTAGCTTCGTACTGAAGTGATTTTTTGGTCTGACTTTTATTTTCGGAGTTTAGCATTGCATATTATATTACCTACAAATATCCGTGTTTATTGCTTTGAGTCTCACCTCCCAATACAAGTGTCACCACTCTATCTCCTCCCAAGAGTGCTGTAAAAGCCAGCTAAGGGATATTGTACACAGATAATATTTTCTGTGAGACACGGAAAACTCTACACTAAACTCTATGCCAACAAGCCTAGTCAGCGTGGCATAGTAGACCAGAATCCCACCCAAAGTGGAGGAGGTCCGTCTCCAACAGTGGGGACTTTATAGGCTGTAGTGCGATATATATATTACAAACTTTATATAAATGTTATACTTAGTATACATTTAGTTCACTAAATTATGCTGGATACTCTATTGATTCTACATATGTACTCGTATGTACATATGTCTCTACTATCAGACCAAGTCTATAGACAACTCAGCAGTGTTAGAGGTATGGTTCAGACTATACCTCTAACACTAATCGAGATAGTTGGTTGAAAATGTTAACAAATCTTTAATTTTGTACCCAAAAACAAGTAGCGAATCAATATTTCGTTATAATATCCATTTGCCATTAGCTGGTTTTATGATTAGAATCAAATCATAATCTAGAAACATTAATATTTTTAGAATATTATCTTGACATTTGTGATATTTAATGCTAATTCTTTGATTTCCTTTTAACGTTTTACTGGTTATATTAACAACTAGCTGTAGCCCGCGATTTCGTACGCGAATCAAAAAAAAATATCCCCGCGTTTGTGACATTTTTCACTGATGCTTAGCTCCAATTGGTTGCAGCGTAATGTTATATAGCCTAATCTTCCTCGATAAATGTACTATCCAACACTAACATAATTTTGCAAATCGGTTCAGTAGTTCCTGAGATTAATTTTGTTGTAAATAAGAAGCTTTTTTGTAAATCACCGCCCCTAAATCTGGCCTCCCTAGGCCCGGGCTTACCCGGCCTTAGGGTAAATCCGCCACTGAAGGGCATGGATTGAAGTTCGATTTGTTGCAATTGCTTGATGGTTCTATCAAGTAAGTACTTCTCCAAGAAAAAGTGTGTGATTTTACTGTGATGGTATTTTATAGATTTAAGTATCATTAACCTTCATTGATATCGGATCACTATCGGATATCCAGATCACCTTTTGTTTATCTTATAAAATCTTGTTTCTGCAATAACGGTATAAAGCAGAAAATACTGATCTTCAACTAGGCCAAGGAAATATTTAACTATTTACATATTTATTGATATTATGTTATATTGTCTTCCGGTATGATTGTCATCTCTACTTATTATAAAACAAAGTCGTTATTTTTGTATGTATGTCCCTATGTGAGCTTATATCTTTCAAATTAGGCGACGGATTTTAATGCGTTTTTTTTATTAGATAGAGTGGTTTAATGGTACCTACGGCTTTTTTCTACAATTTGTTAAGGTCAGGTTTAAATTCCACGCGTAAGAAGTTTGATATAATTTCTGAAATGAATATTTTTGTAATGTATAGTATTTTAGACATTGAAATCGTGTATCTGTTCTATACACCAATTTATTCGATCAACTAGTGTTTGGTTGAAATAATAATTTCTGTATATTCTCTTTCTCCAAATCCTTTGTGTTGTTTTGAAGATTAAAGATAACATAGGGACAAACGTTTAAAAATAATAATATAATAATAATATTCATGGACATTTCACACAACGTCCTCTGGTCCCAAGCTAAGCTTATTATGCTTGTGTTATGAATACCAGATACGGATAATACGGATATATCAAATAATATCCACTTTGTTGTATAATAAGTTAAGATTTGACAGGTAAGGAAGAATCATTTACATGTGCAATAAATATACATAAAAATCCCAAAAGGTAAAATAGAGGAAAGGTCATTTTAAAGGAACGTCATCATCTTATATTTAGAAACACGTTGTAATTTGATCACACAAGGAGGAAAACACATTTAAAATTAGATTTCGATAAGTATTGTTTATTCTACATGCCTAAAATTATTAATTCCAATACCTAAAATGATGTTCCGAGCGGGAATCGAACTTGCGATCACAATAGGCAGTCCGTTATATGAACCACTAGACCACGGAGCCCGTCAATAGAATGAAGAGTTTAGTGATAATAGACTATTTCTGATAGTCCACTATTATTAAACTAGAATAAATATAATAGACTCGAATAATCTAGAATAATAATAGAATATTAGAGAATACCTATTACCTATTTGTTTTATGAGAGTTTCAGACATTTAAATAATCATGTAAATAAAAAAATTATTGCTTATAAGTTAAACATTTACGGTTATTTTAAAACGCCTTTGTTAGCTGCTTTCATATCTATAAATGCTTAAATATTCACGGACATTTTTTTACGCAACGTCCTCGGGTCCCAAGCTAAGCTTATATTCTTGTGTTATGGATACCAGAATACGTATAATAGATATATACTACATAATAATAATATTAGTACTACTTTTCTTTTGTAAATACATACTTATAATACGTAGAAAACACTCAATAAGTACAAACATTTGTATGACATTTATAAACATCTCACAAATGATTGTCCCGTGCGGGAATCGAACCCGCGACCTCGTGAATGGCAGTCAGTTATATGAAGTACCAGACCACGAGGTCCGTCGGGTAATATATTTCCTATGTAAGTTACATCCTGTTACATAATGTAACAGGATATTAAAGAGGTGAAATATGTTAAAATGTTCATATTCTGTAAGTAGAGTAATAAAGAGCTCGTATACCTCATAGGGTATACGAATTTGTTCAACATGTTTCTCATTGTATCTATTATACGTAATTTTAAAGCCCATTCAAGACGCTTTTAATTAGAATTATTCTTCCGCTATTCTTAATCCGTTACCACGCGAATAGCATATATTTTTTCCGAACATACCTACTCTCTAACGCATCGTTGTTCTGAAAATAACTAAGAGGCGAACGACCGTGTTACGTCAAACTAGGGAAAATTTTATTGTGACAAGGGCATATCTTATACACATACTTTTTGTATACATAGTAACTATCTGTGTTCATCACCAACACATATTAGCTATGTGATCAAACTTCGAGTGAATATGAGTCGCTCTATTTGAACATCCATCCATCAAGCCTTTCTCCGGCCACTGCTGGACATAGGATAGAACGCTACAACCCACTGTCACGCACAATTTGCAGATACCTACGATTATATAGGTAACTATTCACAAAACATGTTTTTGCCTAACATGGGAATCGAACTAACGTATTAAACACCAGAAATCCTGTCTGGCTTTAACGGTATTTTAAACACGCTTAAATTACATTAATTTATTAATATTTTGCGATTGACTCGCTATGCTTTTACTAAATAAACTAAATTATAATGGAAAAAATGATAACCATAAGCGGGACTTGAACCCGCGACCTCGGAATGCCGTTCCGTCGCTCTCCCAACTGAGCTATTATGGTCCACGCTTAAATTAGTTCAAAACCTATCTATCAATGTATTAATTTATGTAACAGGATCTTTGCAAGCGATTTTAACACACTTACAGTAGTTGGATCGATCTGGAATTTTGCACACAAATTAAGTAGCGATGACAATACAATAGGTAATTTAAAAAAAATTCAGGAATTTCAAGCGTGTTTTTTAGTTAACTAGTTTCACATATCGCCTATGTTCAGCATGGATACTATGACAACCTGACGGCGAAATATTTTTTTAAATTGGTCAAGTAGTTTCAGTGTCAAACAAATATACAATCAAATTCCTTATAATATTAGTGTACTTATAAATAGATAAATATATTAAATATTGCAATTAACAAAGTATATATAAACAAAAGATAAATTATTTGTATGCGAAGAACCAACAAATAACCAAACATTATTTACATTTGCAATCTGAGTTTGCCAGTCAAGAGTAGCGTCGATATGGAGACCCAAATCTCTCACACTAGGGCTAATAGGTATAACCACAGATAATATAGTATAACTGTACCATTAAAAGTATTTTTTTCTAATATCTAAGAATGTGTCCATCTACACTTTTCTTATTGTCTCTATTTAAGGCGAAGGCACTTTGTTTTTTAGGGTTCCGTACCCAAAGGGTAAAAACGGGACCCTATTACTGAGACTTCGCTGTCCGTCCGTCCGTCCGTCCGTCCGTCTGTCACCAGGCTGTATCTCAAGAACGGTGATAGCTAGAGAGTTGAAATTTTCACAGATGATGTATTTCTATTGCCGCTATAACAACAAATACTAAAAATAAAATAAAATAAATATTTAAGGGGGGCTCCCATACAACAAACGTGATTAATTAAGTATTGTGTAGGTTGTTTGCTCATTTATTAATAACGTGCCTTATGTTGCATACATAATGGTACGGAACCCTTCGTGCGCGGGTCCAACTCGCACTTGACCAATTTTTGTGTTCCTTAAAGTTAACACTCACTGCACTAATTAACACTATCACTATTGAAAAACTAGTTCGAACGGTATTGTTCTTTTAAGTCTTCTATGTGGGATGTTAATATGACGAGAAGAAAATGTATCAGAGGTTCACCAGTCCCATGGTAGAAGTTATTATAAAAATAACACCTCTTCTCTCTCTCTCTCTCCAGCCCATTAAGGTCCCACTGCTGGGCACGGGCCTCCTCCACGTTGGGAGGGATTATGGTCTACTGTGCCGCGCTGACCAGGCGTGTTGGCACAGTATTAGCATAGACAAATAATAACACGAATATTCTAACGACTAGTTTTTCAGAATTCATTTCTAATAACTAACCTCATTTAAGCGGTTTAATAATAACATTAATAACTAATGGTCTTATTCATAATGACTTATCAGAGGTTTAAAAGTTCGCTAAAATCGGTTCCCGTAAATTGTCATAACTTGTTATTCATAATAGTCTTTTTACGCTAAAATGTTTATTATTTCTCCGATAAAATCTCCGTTTAAACCTCCGGTAAGTCATTATGAATAAGACTATTAAAGTTTTAACCACGTAGGCTGAGCTGAATAATGTGAATAACTAAAATCCTTACAATGAGCTGAATGCAATTATTATAGCTGTATTTTGAATAATTCAGGAAATTAGGTCGTGCCTACGTAAAGCTTAACACTGGGAAATGTATGGTATTAGCGTATTAGTAAATAACGCATAATGTAAATAAATAGCAATAGTTGTTGTATAAGTTGTGCTATGTGCAAAGATACGGAGTTTCATTCAAATCAAGTTTTACTACAAATGCGGGTGGGAACTAGGCTAATCAATATTACATAGACATTTTTTTTTTTTTTTTTTTTTTTCCCTGTAATTGCAATCTGTCAATGGAGACATTCAGCAATTTTTAAATGGATGTTGCAGACTTGCGAGGCATATGTCCAGTGACACATCCCCATAGTTCATAAATTAGAGTAGGTCCTGAGGTACTCTCTTTTTCAATCTCCGGGAAACTGGAAATATTTCATCCATCAGATGGTGTGCAAGTCTGTTTGGATGTTGCTGCAGTCTATGACTGTACGCTTTGGCTTTTTCTTTTTTTATTACTTCTCTGACCATTCTGATGCCAAGTTCTTTGTGGAGTCTCTCATTGGTGACGTACCAAGGTGCATCTACTATCATTCTCAGTATTTTTGACTGATATCTCTGTAAAATTTCGACATTTGAATTAGCAGCAGTGCCCCACAATTCTATACCGTACGTCCAAATGGGTTTTATTATGCATTGGTATAACAATAACTTATTCTCTACCGATAGTTGACTCTTTCTGTTTATCAGCCAGTAGAGTTTTCGCACGAGTTGGCTCATTGCCAGACGCTTAGTAAAAATATGCTTCCTCCATGTTAGACGTCGATCCAGGTACATACCAAGGTATTTCACATCGTCTGCCTGTGGGATCTGCATGCCGTTTAACAGTACCGGCGGACAAGTTTCTCTTCTAATAGTAAATGTGACCTGCACAGATTTAGATTCGTTGGCTATAATACGCCAATCTTTTAACCACGTCGTTATTTCATCTAGACTTTTTTGCAATTTATTTGAAGCATCAATAGGTGAGTCATCGCAGGACATGATAGCTGTATCGTCAGCGAATGTCCCCATGACGACATCGTCAGCAATAGGTAAGTCTGCAGTGTGAATGAGGTATAGTGCAGGTCCCATAACACTGCCCTGTGGTACTCCTGCAAGAATTTCCTTGAGCTCAGTGGTTTCTTCTCCTTGACTGACAAAGAAATATCTCCCTGTTAAGTAGGACTTGATCAGACTATAGTAATTAATGGGTAGCATCTTTTTTATTTTGTACAGGAGACCTTCATGCCAGACCTTATCAAATGCCTGGGAGATGTCGAGAAAGGCAGCGGTGCAGTATTTTTTCTCTTCGAATGTTTTGGCAATTTGTTCAACAAGCCTGTGAATTTGTTCGGTTGTGCTGTGTTTCTGTCTGAACCCAAACTGGTGATCAGGGATTAATTTTAATCCGTGAATAATGGGGTTTAACCGGCCCAGAATTAGAGTTTCTAATAATTTGGAAGGAATAGGTAACAAACTAATCGGGCGATACGATTTTACATCATCCGGGCTTTTGCCTGGTTTAGGAATCATTATCACCTTTGCTACTTTCCATTGTGGAGGTATGTATTCTCTTCTTAAAATAGCATTATACAGTTGTGTAAGGTATACTATTCCATCCTCTGGAAGCTCCTTCAAAGCAGTTCCTGTGATTAGATCGTAGCCTGGAGCTTTTCTCGCATCTAACTTTCTAATCGCGCATCTTATTTCAGACTTGCAGAATTTCTTAATAGGAAGGTCCAATTGGTGAGTTTGTTCCAAAAATTTTGAGACTAAATGGGTCTGTGTAGAGCCAGAATCGACATTAGGTTTAAAAACCTCCTGAAGGTGTTCCATGAATGCATGGGCTTTCTCACAATCGTTGTTGGCCCAGGTATTGTTGGCTCTAAGCAAGGGTGGCTGGTGTGTTACAGGACGTTTGAGGCCTTTAGTCGCCTTCCACAGTGAGTAGTCAGTCGAGGGTTTGACGTTCAGATTGCTCAAATGTTTTGCAAGGTTTTGGTTACGATCATCAGAAAGTATGCGTTTAAGTTGAGCAGTCAGTTTATTTAATAATGTCTTGTCTCCAGGATGTCTTGTGAACTGCCATCGTTTACGAGCATTCCGCTTTTCAGTTATTAACCTTCTAATAGGCATTGAGCAATAGAGCTCATTGTGAGTTGAAGAAGTTGGAGCGGGCGTAGCCTCCCATGCCGCTTGTTGGATCACGTCATTAAAATGTTCAACAGAACTTATGATATCCTCGTCTGTTTGCAAGGGATGTTTGGTATTTATGGAGTTTGTTATGAGATCCCGATACAGGTCCCAATTGGTTCGATAGCTGTGTAGTCGACAGGTTCTTGCCTTTTGTTGGATCTCTCGACTCAATACTATTTCAACTGGCGAATGATCTGAGGATAGGTCAGCACTGGACTTGCAGCTGAAGTAGTTACTCCCAATTCCTTTAATGACGCAGAAGTCTATTAGGTCTGGTTTCTTTTTTCTATCAGTGGGCCAATACGTTGGCTCACCAGATGACACCACTTTGAGCTTTAAATTGTTCACGGACGACAGTAGTTGGCGACCTTTCGAAGTTATTATTCGAGAACCCCAGTAAGTATGCTTAGCATTAAAGTCACCGCCAGCCACAAACCTTTGTCCGAGCGACTCAAAGTAATTGTCATAATCCTCCGCCTTTATATTATGTTTCGGTGGGCTATATACGGCTGATATCGTAACAGGCCCCGACCAGTCTTCTATTACGATATTAGTGGCTTGAAATTTTTCAGTACAGTAACCTTTTATGTAATGATGCCTAAGATTATTTTTAATGAGAATAGCACTACCCCCATGCGCTTTACCATCGGGGTGCATGGTGTGGTAAAACTTGTAACGTGGTATGTCAAAATAGTTTTTGTTCGTGAAGTGGGTCTCTGAGATAAGCATAATGTCAATATTATTTATTTCTACGTAGTTTTTAACCTCAAGGGTATGTTGTAACAGCCCGTTGGCGTTCCACAGTACCATTTTTATGGAGTCCAGTTTATAGATAATTTAGTCGTTAGTCTTAGAATTAGATTTGTCATAGTCGTCAGTTGTTGCATCATTACTTTCATTGTATCCATCAGTTCCTTTATGTCAGTGTTAAAATTTTCGTTAGCATTGTTGTTCGATTCATTAGTTTGTAATACATTTTTATTTTTTACTTTTTCAGCGTACGTAGTGTTGTCCGTGACTCTGTTATTTTTAATTTGTGTAGCTTTTTCATAATCTCGGGTAGCCCATCTCCTTCTTTCAGGTATAGATGGAAATTTAATTTTTTGCAAATCTCTGTAAATTTTGCAGCCCTTGTAATTAGCTGGATGGTTGCCGTCACATAGCGCGCACTTGACGTAGTTTGATCTTGTCTTTTGGGGACACTCAGCTGATGTGTGATTGCCAGCACACTTAATGCATTTTGGGTTTCTTCTACAATAAGTTTTCGTATGTCCATATTGAAGACAATTTCCGCACTGTGGAATTTCTCGCTTAGGTCTTGCAGGCTCAAATACTACCTTGCAATGTAGAAGATGTTTTATAGCGTAAATATCTTTGTTATTTTGCTGTTGTTTCAGTTCCACTATAAACATAGGTAAGGGCTTTTTAGTTGTGTGTTGTTTGATGTTCCAGATGTTGGTGCATTGGTGATTAAGTTGATCTAGCGCTTGTTCTATTTCGTCTATGCTGGTAGATGGGTGCATATTTTTAAGTACCACTTTGAAACTTCTCTCCTGCTTCGGTTTATAAGTGTAGAACTCTGCTTTTTTCTTCTCTAGTTCTTTGATTATTGTAGAGTAATTTTCAGATGTTTTTGATTGAATTTTAACCTGCTCATTTCTAAGGACTTTTAACTCATAGTTATTATAAGCGTGCTTCTCCAGTAACTCTATCAGTGGTTGGATATTACTTACTCTGTCGACGAATATTGGGGGTGGTTTAAGTATTTTGTCTGCCATTGCGGTATTAGGATGTTCGTTGTGTTCCTGGGAGGGTGCGTCTTCAAGAATAGCAAAGCTGTTGGAAGTTAACGTTGAAGTAGGTTGAGATAACCAGTATGTGTCTAGTTTGCTTTGTTTTTACATACATACATACATACGTACATAGACATAATAAGAAAACAATTACTATATAAATGTATGTTAATTAGACACATTATTGTAGGTAAGGTAAAAGCACCCATTACCGCGGTATGCAAAATCGGCATCAATTACCGATGTATGAGATATTTTCGTATTTTAATTTAATAACAGTAACATCGGCACAATATTATTTCGGACAAGTTGTAACTTGTAGTATTTTACATCGTACCAACGGGTGCTAGGGAGTATACCAAAACCCGAACGGATCAAAAACGCTCTATTTGTGCGGCGGGAGCGCAGGAGCAGGTTCTGTCCATACAAGCACGGGCCAATTCATGCAAGTGCACTCACATTTTTGATACGAGATATTTAAAGCAATATACTTTATAATTGTCTACGGATACTGTTTACTTGTTTTTATGATTTTCTAGGAGTTTTATCTCATACTTTTCATGGCGAAATTTTGTAAAAATACAGAATAATATCGATAAAAAAAATTCGCCGTGATAGGTGCGTAAAATTAGGGGTAGCTTCTAATACCGAGGGTACCATCGGTAATGGATAATATTGAGGGTCGAGATATTTGCTTGTTATTTTCAAAATCACAATCTTATTAGAGAACTGTCCACTATATTTCATTACTAATGTATTCTAAAAACGAAAAATATATTTCCGTAGTATGCAAATTCCAGTAAATTTCATCAAATTATAATAAAACGTAGTGTACTTGAAGTGTAGTTTTGTACTGCGAATCCAAAATGGCATAAAACATTTGCTATATTAATTTGACAAAATAATGATAATACGGCCTATTTACTAATTTGTAATACTGCTTTTCATTAGGATCGAAAACTCTTCCTGCGAATTGGCAACAAAAAATCATAAACTTTTGTAGTTTTTATGGGTCGGAATTACATTTTAAAATATATTATTCCAATCCCATTACCGCGGCATACCTCGGTAATAGATTATACCAGAATCTATTACCGAGTGTCAAGTACTCGGAAATAGAGTTTTCATATATCGAGAACAGAACCTATTACCGATACCGAGTGATAAGGCAATCAGTATCCGTATGTAGGGTACCGTTTCTGAATAGATATATTTACTTAGTAGGTAATTATTTTTTATGATAATGAATACCTATTTAAAATAATTTCTGTGTGGTGCCGGCTACGAATAATACCAACAATCTTCTCGTGGGTGTCGTAAAAGACGACTAAGTCAATGAAAGAACACCATAGCACGGGCAGCAGCATATCAAGCTCAGTGTTGTGTGTATTTTATTTTGTACGGAACCATCAGGACAGCAGATATATTTTTTCTTCTATACTCGGTAATAGGAGACATATACCGCGGTAATGGATAAAAATAGTAAGGCATACCTCGGTAATAGATGAAGTAGTAACGCTGGCTAAAAATATTTTTTTTTAAATTAACGCTTTAAAGTAAATAAAAAGAAACGAGAGAAGTACGAAATTTAAAGTCTATAAAACGTTAAAAAAATCCTTATTTATCGAGGAAAGTCCTGATCCCCCAAATATTTTATTCTAAAGTCAAACTTCCTCGATTTACCTCGGTAATAGTTGCTTTTACCTTACTAAATAGAAATAGAAACAACGTCATTTACGAAAATCAGAACAACACTGTGAAGTCCGTCAATTTATATTGATGACTACAAACAACGTAGTAGCTATTGCTATGACAAAATAATTATTCTATTCATTACTTGCCTTTTATATTTTTTTCACGAATATTTTTTTACTTTTTAGTTTTTCTAAAGCGTCTCTAGCATTGAATTACTGAAGTTGCGTAGAAATTGTAAAGGATGACTGACACTTTGTGATACGCGAACACAAAGGCATGTCTAAGGAATTATTTATGGTCCGATTTGCTAAAATGATAATGCTTTTAAAGCAAGGTCAGAATTAAGTAGTTATTGCTCATCCACATTATATAGATGTAGCGTAAAAGTGTATAATCTTCTACGTAACTCAGCGTGTCACTCTTTCATACTGTAATTATTATAGCATAGGAAATAAACGGAAGAATAGATAAATTTCATTTAAATCGATCGATCGATTTAAATGAAACGTAGGTATCTATTTTTGAAATTTGGCGTACAGGAAGTCTGTGGAACATAAACTACTTTTTGATGCGTTAAAAGATGAAACATAATATAGAATACAAAGTAATTTTAAGTTACATGTGTATGAAGTCTGTCGTGACGGATTAAGAATCCAAGTCACTACCCCATCTCCTCCCAAGGGTGCTGTAAAAGTCGGGAGATATTGCACACAGATAATATCCTCTGTGAGAGACGGAAAACTCGAAAATAAACCCTGTGCCAACACGCCTGGTCAGCGCGGCACAGTAGACCATAATCCCTCCAAAGTGGAGGAGGCCCAACAGTGGGACATAAATGGGCTGGAGAGAGGAGGTGTATGAAGTGGCGGGCGATAGCTAGTATAAAGACTAGGTAGCTTTCAGTCCGGCTCATGGTAATCATATTTTCCACTATAGTTTGATTTAATAAATTAACAATAGTGCCAATTCTACGTGCACAACTAAACTTAACTTAATAAATCAAATTGTGGTGGAAAAAGTGATCACTGCAAGTGGGACTTGAACCCATGACCTCGGAATACCGTTGCGTAGCTCTGCCAACTGAGCTTATTGCGGTCGTGCTAACAGTAACTAATTAGACCACCACAATTGTCACTCGATTGAGTTTACATCACATTTTGACGTGCAACGTGATTTATTAAGTAAAAGCATAGCAAGTCAATTGCAAAATTAATAAATTACTTTAGTAAACTTAACAAAAAATGAAAATAACTATTGATGTATTTTGAATAATTGGCTATTTAGTTTTGCACATTTATATTATTTAAAATCGTTAGTTTTATTAGTTAACATTGCCGAATTGTGTTATCGACACTATCAAAATTCTATTTTTAGTTAAGTTTAGTTAACACATTCACTGCGGCAGCATTAAATCTAAACTTTCTGCTAGTGCGATACGAGACACATATTGCCGTATCTATATTTCCTGATATGCGTTACGGCTTCTATTTTGCCAGAACCTGGCTTTCAAGGTCCATACAGACGTGGGCACCGCCGATATCAATGATTTTTGTCAAAAAATCGATAGATTACATCCTTGTATATAACTAGGTGCAGTAGCCCAGGGTTCTTTGTGATATTTTGAAAGATACAAAGATTTTTCAAAATCAATAATTTACGGCAATATATATGCGTAGAAGTGATAAAATGCTAGGGATGGGGTTTACTTCTGAAGTCATAATCGATATTTTAAAAATATTTTTGTTTACAACATTCAAGTTATATTTTGTAATATAAATCAGCATAATTATGTACTTGATCATTATAATTACTTCTGAATCATTTTGAAAATGAGATCACTAAATATTAGGAAATTAAATTTGACTAGCTGAAATGTAGGCGATTCCCTATATTTCAACTACAAAATTAAGTTGGTGAGTTGTTTTGAGTTTAATTAACTGATTATTTGAATGCAGTTACTTATGTTTATATGTCTAGTATGTACGAAACCCAAACTGTGCGAGTTTGCCTTGCTCTTGACAGGTTTTTTGCATAAGCCAGAACTTAGTTCAAGCCGAGGATTTTCAATTCTTAGTTTTATTTCTATTTTAGACAAAAAGGATTAAATTTGTAGTAATTAAGATGTCAACTCAACTTCTACTTGTTTTTTGGCACATCCTTTTTCAATTTTTTTTGGATTTCCAATTCCCCTCTGTAGTAGTAAATAATAGACTGGCTTTTACCCGCGATTTCTTACGCGTGGATTAGAATTATTTTTCGCGTTTTTGCAACATTTTTCGTTGATGCTTCACTCGGTTCCCTAATGATGGACCAAAAAATTTTTGACAGATGATCATTTGACAAACAACGTTTCACCAAATGATCATTTGGCAAACAATACACTTGACAAAAGTATCATCTTACAAAAACTTATTTAGCAAATAATCCATTAGCAAACACTACACTTGACAAATGTGTTAAGTATTCAAATGTCAATTGACCTTTTTATTATTTCACCAAATTATATGTTTCGTAAATTATGATGTTTTAAATGTATCATTATCATCATGAATCATTATTAATGGGAGAAATTCCCTAAAGTCGCTTCTGGCAAAACTTCTGGTAAAGCGTTTGGGGTTAAAGTTCTAACCTAACCTAACCCAATCTAATAAAAGAGATAGAATTATTATATCTCCAAATACTAACGGGTAATTTAGTAATTATTTTGCAAATAACGTAAAATATCATTTTTTTAATTCTATCTATCTATATTTTATATTATATATCAATTAATACTTATAGTAGTTTCTTTTTAGGAAAATCCAGAGTAGTGGCTTTGCAAAAAAAAAGTGCATAATGTGGTAATTTTAACAAGAATACCAAATTTTTAGACCAATAGTCGATTTATCTGATAACTCAGTTGCCAATTGTTAGTTTTGTAAAGTAATCATTTATAAAATGTCAATTTAAGTGTTAATCATTTGGTAAAACGAAACATTATTTGTAAAATGATCAGTAGTAAAATGATCAATAGGCGAATTCATTGTTTTGCCAAACGTTGTTTGTCAAGTGTAGTTTTGCCAAATGACTTTTGGTCAAACAATCGGACACCGCTTCTCTCCTATTAGTCGCAGCGTGATCTTAGAATAGTCTATAGCCTTCCTTGATAAAAGGCCTGCTCTGATCACAAGCTAAGCTTATATGCTTGTGTTATTTGTACCAGAATACGTATAGAATACATATCTATGCTACTTTTTAAAATTATTGCGTATAATAACATTATGAATAAATTATTTGAGTATTTTCTTTAAAATAGTAAAGTCTTTAAAAGTCGTGAGCAACATAGTAGAGAATAAACTAGGTAGGTAGCATTTATCTTGCAATACATGTTCGCAAGGACTATTTTTATAATTATCATTAAATATTAAGAAATTGTTGATAACAAGTTTATCTAAATAAATGATTCTTATTAGATACCTCTAATTTATTTATGCATGTTCGAATCTTATCATTCATTTTAAAGCAGTCGCTTGTTACATTAGTGGGTTGTTGTTTCACATTAGAGAATGTACGATGTACGAGTATATGTGATATCTGAGGATTTTAAGTCTAAAGTGCCGAGTGAAAGTGTTACTTCCGAATCTGGTCCAGCAAAAGAAGAACAAAGCGTTAGTATAGAAAAAATAGAACATTATGGCTAATTCTACTTTTTAAAAAGAATGAAAAACGTCGTTAATTGGTCACTAAACGATATTTGGGAGATTTCTGGTCTACAAAATGGTCAATTAAAGGCTAACGCCTGAAATATTTGCCAGCAATATTAACTTCACACACTTACTTTATGTTATTACTACTCACTTACTTGCTATCGTCTCGTATCCAATAGGATACGGTTAGAGTAAGAAAAGTGTGGAAAAGTAAGGAATGAAGATTTTATTTATTTACTTTTTACTTCCAAGAGGTCCTCAACGGCTTTATTCCGTGTGACGTCTTTATCGTGGATTTTTTTTCTGATATTTTCAAATATTAACCTTGGTTTTTTAAAGTTAAAGGGTGCTTTTACTGACCCTTTACAGGCTACAAATTGTAATAACCATTTATTTTAATATAAATAAAGTGGTCGTGAAAGTTCATGTTATATTAAGTAAATTCATTTGTATAATGCTTTTTAGAAACGCCAAAATTTTGTTGACCTTTTAAAACAAAATAGGTAGGTATTAATGCGAGCTATTTATTAATTACTTAGCGTGCTAATGTGAATAATAAAATTGTATATTATAGGTACTACCTGCTCCGTGCATGTTTGTACGCGTGGAATTTAAAATTCAAACTCTAACAAATTATACAAAAAACAACCGGGATGGTTGTTTTTTGGACCACTCTAAAAAAACCGCATCAAAATCCGTTGCGTAGTTTCAAGACGTATGCTCACATGCGGATATACATACAAACAAAATGTCTTTTTTATAATAACTAAAGATAAAGATAGAAGGTAGAGCTTTAAGCCAAAGTATTTCCTTAATTCTCCAAGTTTCTGCCCAAAATCTCCTACTTTTTAACCATTTTGATAAGCTACTACTTCATACCCGCCTGTTAATTACATAATAAAGTCCGTCATATCTTCGAATACTGATCACATCACATTATTAATTCATCAACCAATGACCTGCTTGTACCACTTTTTATCTAGTAGGAAATCATCAAACCTGTATCCTGAAGATAGGTACTAACATCTGCTCTAAACCGAAGCCTATGCTAATAATACTTTGCCCGGGGAGAACACTAAATTAAGTGTTTTTGTTTTCCCATCATTACCCTACCGTCACGGCTTCTACATAAGGTATAGATGGGGTATAGGTACTATAGAGCCCCAACTGCTACGATCTAAACATAATTCCTTAACTTCGCTTTACTTGTTTTAGTTTTTAAACTATTATTTTGTTATCAGGGTTCAAATCAACATGGCAAGAAATCCAACAATGGTGACGTGCTGGAAGCAGTGCTGCAGCATGTGGGAGAGATGGGAACATACCAGAAACTGTTGTTCATTGGCATGTTGCCGTTCGGTTTCTTCTTCGCGTTCATCTACTTAGTACAGATGTTCATAGCGGTTACTCCAGCTAACTATTGGTGCAAAATACCTGAACTTCAACATTTGGATATGGAGCTCAGGTAATATTATAAAAGCGTTTTAGAATTGGAAGAATCTAAAGCAATTATTGCATTTTGCTCAAGCGGCACACACGCTGCGAATGAACATATCTTGTTACTAAGGCAAACTTATTCTTTCCATTCAATCTATTTAAAGGCTGTCTGGAAGAGAGCGCAACTAAAGAAATCTATAATTGTTTATTATTTAATACCTACTGTAATATTTTTTAGATATATAATAAAGTGTATTCTATTCTAGCATTAACACTATTCCACAAAACGTCGGAATAGAAATAAAGTTAAAGTAAAAATAATAGAATACGAATAAAGTAGTTATTTTATTATATAGAATATCAGATAATAGAGTTTGCCAGAGACGGATGGAGTCCTCGATATTTAACTCTACAACAAAAAGTTTGATAACCATGGTTAGACCGTGGACGTGACAGACATCTGATTGCGGAGTATGCCCGGCCCATTAGTGGGAGACTTATAAGCTGAGATGAGTTTCTTTAAATAACAAAAGATATACGTTTTTATCTTTATCATACACAATCATCAAATGTTGCAATAGTATGTTTGTTACAAATAGTGTTTTATAATTTATATCATGACAATGACACTTATTAATGAAATAATTTAAATCTTGTTTTTTAAACTCTAGCTGTTGCCCGCGACTTTGTACACGTGGAATTTAGAAAACGTTCCCCGTTTATGCAACAATTTTTACTAATACTTTGCTTCTATTTGTCGCTTGCTTCTATTGTCAGCTTATAGCCTTTCTTAATAAATGTACTATCCAACAGTGAAAGAATTTTTTACATCGTACCAAAGGATACTGAGATTATCACGTTCAAACAAACAAACAAACTCTTCAGCTTTATAATATAGTATATAATGTGTACAAGTAGGTAGGTCTTTGTCTGTGATTTCGTAACTTTATTCCTAGTAAATGGATAAAGTATCACCAACAATAATAAAGACAAAAGTCAATTAATCTGTTTGCTATGTTATATTCTGTTCATTAGATTGCAAATACATTTATTGTATGTATCGTTAACTAATTATGATTATGATAGTTTACAATATTCTTTTTCTTGCCTTTATCCCTAAATTTTTGGCGTAAATGCGAAACGTTATTTTTATTGCAAGCTAATGCAACTCCTTTTAATTTTATATCATTCCTCACATAATCCATCCAACTTTTCTTTGGTAGTCCTATTCTTTAATATCAACATTTATATTCATAGTCTGTTTCTTCTCCTCTAGCCCAATTACGTCCCACTGTTGGGCACGGGCCTCCGCCACTTTGGTAAAGATTACGTTCTGCTGTGACGCGACTGAGCGTGTTGGCCATAGGGTTTTGTTTCGAGATTTCCGTCTCTTACCAAGGATGCTATCTGTGCATAAGTATCCCTTAGCAGGCTTCTACACCACCCTAGGGAGCAAAAGGGGCAGTGCACACTTGTATTCTTAATACATCTGCTCACTACCATTTGTCAAGAAAAGCGATCAGCAATTAAATACCTTTAAAAAGAAGCAAATCATTTATATTTCTATATACTTATTCAAATCCCCTTTCTGGAGGTCATCTTTGCTCAATAACTGAACGTTAATGGGCTGATAGAAAGCCAAATCTGACGTTAAAAGTTTAGCTCTTATTAAACAGAAGATGCTGTTATTATAATTATGTTTCAGACGCAACCTATCTGCTCCAGGCGCGGCATTAGGTATGGCGTGGGAGAGCTGCAAGACCTATGATGTCAACTGGACCGAAGTCTTGGAGACCATGGCACCTCCAGAAGGTGCACCTCTGATTCCTTGTCAACATGGCTGGGACTTCGAATTGAGTGATATACCATATGAAACTATTATTACAGAGGTGAGTCAGCCATTGATTTATAATTAATGTAAGTTTTATTTGAAAAGGAGGAGGTTTTTATTTATTTATTTATTATGGTGGTTCCTGTGTGGTCCCATTGGCATCAGGTCAAGATCTGATGGTTATCTCCTGAGTAATCTAGGGAAACCTCATAAAGGTAATCAATCAAAAATAATCAATTATGATAGATCTGGCTGTACATAAACTACTTTAGTATATTTTCATATAATCAATAATTATTAAAATTGTATATGCTGAATTATCTGAACCAATATAAGAAGATAAATAAATAAATATTAACACAAGCATAATGAGCTTAGCTTGGGACCAGAGGACGTTGTGTGAAATGTCCATGAATATTTATTTAATTATATTGAAGGATTTTTCACACAACGTCCTTTGGTTCCTAGCTAACCCTATGTGCTTGTGTTATGGATACCAGAATACGGATACACTACATAAAGTGCTTTTCTTTTGTAAATATGTACATACATATAATACATAGTAAACACACAGACACAGTACAAAAATTTTCTGACAATTATAAATATCACACAAATTATTGTCCCGTGGGCGACCTTGTAAACGGCAGTTCAATACATGAACCACTACACCACAAAGCCCGCCAAATATACTTTAGATATTGCTTAAACCGAATTGCTTTATCTTTGAAACATAACATTTTTAGCATTACATTACAGAGAGGTTGGGTATGCGAGTACGACAGTTATGGGCCGATAGCACAAGCAATATTCTTCGCAGGAGCATTTGTAGGAGGTCTGTTTTTCGGATGGCTTGCTGACAACTTTGGACGAGTACCAGCTTTATTAGGTATTCATAGATCTCAAATATTTATCTTTCTTTTATTTCTTTTTTGCAAACACTAACGTAACATCAGTTTTTATGGGAAATTATAATAGAGCACGTATTGATCTGTCTCGGCCGATGAAAGCTCCCAAGTGACTTGACATTTACCGAAATTCGTCCTTCGCGTATCCCAATAATTTTCATGAGGACTTCAATACACTTGATTCTTAATCATGAAACAAACTATAACTACATATATATCGGAGAAAATCACCGTAGACATCACCTGTAACTATTGCCAGGGTAGTCTCCAATCCAAACACCCTGTAATACTGAATAAGCTAACTACGTTAACTACAACATTCTACTACGATGAGATCGATCCGTGGCTTACGACACGTGTAGCTGGTTTGGAAGGCGCCTTTTATGAATATTCAACGGGTCACCATTCGAACTCATCAAATAAAGGAATTACTCACCATTGACACCATTTAAGGACCCACTTCACTGGAACCTAAGTTAAAACTAAAAATCCTTAAGTAAAGCATTTTAATCAAGTCTCCTACGACACGGCCATTCTGCGAATACACACGTCCCCGTGTGTAAATCTGCAATAGATCTAAGTTTTTCCGCTCGGCTAAATCTGACCCAATATAAAGTCGCAAAATAAAGAAATCCACAACTAAGATTTGTCCACACACTCGGTTACAACAATTTCCACAATAATTCAACATTCACACTCGGTCAGTTACATTAATTCCGCATTATCGTTACTTTGCACGTTCTCACAAATACACACTAAGCAATAACACTTTGGAGGATATTCTAATTGTTTAAGTTATAGAACTGGGCAGCGTAACGACCTGTATAATACTGACTGCTCTAGTTGTCAGGTTTTTCGCATTTTTGCTAACGAAAGTTCAAGTTGTAGTGGGTTCGTATCGACTTATCGAGCCAATATAATTGTAGCATTAAATAGATGGTTTCTAATCATCAAATCCACTACACATTAAAATTGTGTTTTCTTAAAGACAACCACTCTGCTGTAATTTGATAACGAATTATTTAGAATTTAGCTAATTAATCGTAAACTACTCAGAAAAAGATTTTTAGCTACGTTGGCAAATACATTAAAAAAAATTTTTTTTTTCTTTTTCTTTCTTTCTTTTTTTTTTCTTTCTTTTCCTTTTCTTTCTTTTCTTTACTTTGTTTTCTTTTTCTTAACTGTCACACGGCCATTCTGCAAAGGCACGCGTCCTCGCGTGTTCCCTATCTACTTGAAACAAAATAGAAGGGTTTCCGTTTGGCCTATCCTGCTGATCTAGACGGATTCAACAGTAAAGGAATGATTTTCTAATTTAGTTTAAATGCTAATGATTAAACTATCAGTGAATAAAAAGTTGAATTTAGAATTTTCGTACTGGCATACGAATAAACACTGTTACTTTACCTCCTACTTGTAGCTCAAGTAGAAGTTAAGCCTACATAACTCTTTTAGCTGTTGCTACTAAACACCTAAATCGTGAATAGTAACCGTTGGTGCATAGTATCGTAACGTGGTATATTTATGCGTATAGCGTCTTAAGGATAGAAAGGATTAAGGATTTAGGAAGGATAAAGGGTTTGGGAAGGATAGGTAAGGGAAAGGTCGACGTTGCCGCGTAGGCAAGGGCCCTAGGAATAAAAGGATAGGTTGATGCTGTGCCATAGGCGGTCCTGTTCGCCGTCGTACACAGGGGACCATTATTCTTTCAGGATAGGATAATTATAGTGGCTTATATTGGTCGGCTCCACACGCCAATATAGCATCTTTTATTTATTGATTTATTTTCATTTTTTTTTTTTGGCTTATTGGTCGGCTCCACACGCCAATGGCATCTTTTATTTTTGGCTTACTGTAACGCTCCACGCGCCAACAGCTCTTTTAATAATAATAATTAGTTTACTCGTGGATACACCACGGTAAACTGCGTTGTTAATACTATAAATAGTTCACTGAACGTCTCTGTACACCAAAAACGCTCGGAAATTAAAATTTAAGAGGTAGATAATTTGTTACGGTATGTAGATCTGCTAGAGTCAATCCACTACAACAGATTCTTGTTCAAGTAAATAAGGTCAAAAGTTATGCTCGTGAATACTCAGAGGTGATCTCCTGTCGCCTCGATAATTTGTAATAAGGGTCGTATGCGCGAATAAACGGAAAGTAATAAAGTTAAAAACAAACGGTAGACTTCATTTACAATGAGAACCACGCGAAACAGTTGCAGATTGCTAGTGATTATTTTTTTCAGCCTGGATAGACCAATAATATTAGTCGCATACATTTAAATCAAAATACAACTGAAGTATTGTATGGGCATTAAAGGCATTTTGGAATTAAATATTTGTAATAAGATGAACCTGCTATACTGGACATCTCTATGAAAATTTTAGAAACATGTTATTGGTAAACCACAATAAAACGTGTGGTTAATGTTATTAATAGTTTACAAGACGTCTCTGCGTTATCAAAATCATATTTGTAAGTAAATGTTTTAAAAAGAAGATTTCACGAACTGATTATAAGTAAGCCACAATAAAGCGTGTGGTTAATATTATTACTGCCTCACTAGACGTCTCACACGTCAGTAAGTTAAAGATTTCAAAAACTCATTATACACCACAAAAAGTGATGTTAATAATTATTAATGGTTGCTAGACGTCTCCATACGTCAATAGCACCGTCAGGTTCGTATTTGTAGCTAGATATTTTAGAAAGGACGAATTCAACGGCATATTATAGGTACACTACAATAAGTTGCGTTGGCAATATTATTAACGACTTACAGGACGTCTGCATACGTCAATAGCACAGTCGAGATCATAATGGTAAATAGATTTTTCGAAACAGTAATTCTGAAACGACTGGCACGTATATAGATTTCTTAAACTTTCTTTCGCTGTCTAAGGATTTAAAATTTTAAACGCATATTTCGTCAATCTCTTTTTATCACAACTCTATCTTCTACATGTAACTACATGTTGGTCTAATCTTGAGTATTTAGTTAACCATGATTTAGATTTTCTCACTACCTCTCATCTAGGTGAAAGTTTGTTGCGATATTATTTGCCAGTCACAAATAACAAACTTTAATAACGCGTTAGAATATGTAAAAACACATTATTACACGGCGGAGACTAAATCTTTGTTTTTCTTTAAAACTTTTATTTTTAGTTATCAAGTACGCTTATAAATAAATAAGCGAAAATCATGTACCAACTTTATAAAAAGGGAACCGAACACTTTAAAACGAAGTGTTGAATGTTCATAAAGCCACACTATATTTCTGTTCGCAATCAAGTAAAACGATTTTACTATTACTTATTGATTGATACACGAGATAAATTTAGCAAGTGAACACTGTAGATTTATTAAATTACTAACAAATCATTGTCATTTAATTTATGTTACGTAGTTACAATGTTTTAGGGTAATTAACTAATTACCTATAACTTGTTATTATCAGTCTTGGGTTGTTAATGTAATCAAAGCAATTTTTTACCAAAAAGAAACTTTGCGAAATCTTTAAATTTTTACTAAAACGCCGGTTACGTTTAATTTTACTGTTCTAGTTTTTTTTTTTATTTCAAAACAAAATCGAATAACGACTATTCGATCCCACTTCTGATATCGGAGAAAATCACCGTAGACATCACCTGTAACTATTGCCAGGGTAGTCTCCAATCCAAACACCCTGTAATACTGAATAAGCTAACTACGTTAACTACAACATTCTACTACGATGAGATCGATCCGTGGCTTACGACACGTGTAGCTGGTTTGGAAGGCGCCTTTTATGAATATTCAACGGGTCACCATTCGAACTCATCAAATAAAGGAATTACTCACCATTGACACCATTTAAGGACCCACTTCACTGGAACCTAAGTTAAAACTAAAAATCCTTAAGTAAAGCATTTTAATCAAGTCTCCTACGACATATAAGTAGTCAGTAGTTTTCAACTCCTACGCGATCTCATAGACAGACATTACGGCAAATTTTATTTTAAAAGTAGATAATTCAAGTTCATTTATTTCTAGGGACGAGGAACCAAAAGATTCATTAATTCGTTCATTGAATCGTGGGTTGTAAAATATGTAGAATAAAGTTTGTTTCAAGGGTCCAACTTGATTGGTGCGTTGGGCGGTATTGCAACCATCTACACAACGACCCTGTGGGACTTCATCGTGTGCAGATTCCTCGTGGGCATGTCCTTTGACAACGCTTTCATGATGATGTATATTTTAGGTAATTATTCAGTTAAAACTTCAAGACTCTGACTGTTTCTGTATCTTCATTAATATTAAGCTGATTTCAAAATAACTCAATGTTTTAAGGGGAGTAATAAACACACAATAAGAGCGAATTATCCCACTATTGGGAACGGATTTTCCTTATGGCAATTCCCCTATGTTATTGGGAGGAAATTTGGGCTACCGTATCAGGGTAAATAGACATTAGAGTTGAGTTGACGTTGAGTGTAGGCTTAATTTTGGAGGTTACCGTTTCTTACAGATGTTATGCCTTTTAACAAATTGACCTAGTCCAGATTAAATCATCAACGATTTTGGTTTACTCGCAAAACCCAGTCTTTATCTTTGCAATAACCTTATGTTCTTTCGCCACCACAAAGACCAAGTAATTTGAAGTGTTTACACTAAAATTATTGTTGAAACACTTCTAATTTGTAGTGCTGGAGTACGTGGGAGCTCGTCACCGTACTTGGGTAGCCAACATGTCCATAGCACTGTACTTCGGCGGCGGCTGTCTCTCCTTACCTTGGATCGCATTATGGCTCAAAGACTGGCGGAAACTGGCGTGGGTCACTTCATTGCCGATGGTTGCCGTTGTTTTAGTACCGTTTGTTGTTCCTGAAAGTGCTAGGTGAAATCTTGTTCTTTAATATTTTAGACTGCTTCGGAATAGAGCTTCTTTAATGATTTAAAGAAAAAAAAGCAAAAAAATTATTGTAAAGTTTCTATATTTGAATTTAAGCAATGAATATTTAGCAATCTCTTATTATATTTAATATGTGCCAACAAATAAAAAAAATTCTAATTACTAGATTAGATTCAGGTCAGATATCAGTTTTGCTCTATTAAGTTTAGATATTTATTTTTGTATATTTTTGGAACCGTCATCATTACTGCTTATCACTCTGGTGGCGTGCATCAATTGTATATAAATTATTTTATGAAAGAACAGATGGTTGGTGAGTCGTGGTCGGGTCAGTCAAGCGGTACAAGTACTGAGGAAGTTTGAACGTGTCAACAAAACAAAGATACCTGATGATGTTATGGATGAGTTTATTGTAAGTACATCGCATAATACATTGTTCGTGTGGTGGTAGACTAAGAATACATGTGTCACCACCCCTTTTCCTTCCCATGGTGCTGTAGAAGACAGATATGGGATAAGAGAAGAAAGAAGGGATTATACATAAAAACATCCTCCATGAGAAACCTCTGGTTAGCGCATCCAGTAGACTGTAATCCCTCCCAAAGTGGAGGAAGTCCCGTGTCCAACAGTGGGGCATTATTGGGCTGGAAAGAGATAGATTGATATAATCTACATTACAAATCTCTAAGCTACCTGAAAAACTTTTTAGATGTTTAAAAGTTATAAACTCTTATGACAAAATTAACGTTTTTTTTCTTGAAAATAAATAAATAAGGAAGTATTCATGTAAATTTCACACAACGTCCTCTAGTACAAAGCTAAGCTTATATGCTTGTGTTATGGGTAGAATACGGATAGAATACATACACTACTTTTCTTTTGTAAATACATACTTATAATACATTGAAACACCCAGACACAGAACAATTTTATATATCACACAAATGATTGTTCCGAGCGGGAATCAAACCCGCGACCTCGTGAACGGTAGTCCGTTACATGAACCACTATACCACGAGGCCCGCCATCCCGTTTCAGTGTAAAAATCGTAAAACCTTGTACTAATATCAGCATTATGGTATCCAGGTATCTTCAAATCAAACGAAACACAAGAAAGAGTCGGTATTAGTGTTATTTAAGAGTCCGTTAATTCGTAACACAATGATCGTATTGGTATTCGTCTATATATCCTGTTCGCTCATATTTGATGGACTTGTCAGAATGTCTAACGCTTTCGGACTGGATTATTTCATCACTTTTACATTGACATCCGCAACAGAGATACCGTCTATTACTATATTGACACTGGTACTAGATAGGTAAGTGCTAAAATATGTTGAATAGTTATACCTATGAATCATAAAATATAGCTTCTACACAAAAAATCTTGAGTTTTTATAAAAAAATAGTTTGTTGTTAAATTGATTGATTGTTCTTGTTTATATTGATAGCTGCACGTACCATTTCTTGGAACCCTTAGAGGTACGCATACCAGTAATTGGGAAACACCTAACGCTTTCGCTAATTCTTTTTTTAGAAATACAATACATTGAAGTATGAAGCCGAGGCTGGTACTGCACATATTTTATGCATTTTTAAGGATTGCCCGAAAGGAGTACTCTAGTGAAACTGTGGAACGCAGCCTATAACAACCTATAACGACACATACAGTTATAGTAGATATAACAATTAATCTTCATACAATTTTTTACAGATGGGGACGAAGAAATCTAACTGCAGTCCCTATGGGTTTAAGCGGTATACTAATAGTTGTCGCGATGTTAGTACCTAAAGGTAACGTTATTTTTCTATTATAATTAACTGGTTGTGGCCCGCAACTCTATATGCGCGGATTTACGAGTTCGATTCCCACACAGGCCAATGTTAAATAGATTAAAAAAAAAACTAAATCAATTGTCAAAATTTGTGAGTATGAATGTTTGCATTTTTGTTACTCTGTCACGCAAAAACTACTGAATGGATTTTAATGAAGTTTTACAATAATGTAGCTTATACATCAGAATACCATATAGGCTACAATTAATAAATATACCTATTGTGTGAATTGACATTGTTCATATTTTTTTTAAACTCTTAATTCGAAAACCATTTCGGGGAATAGAGTTTCTGATCATGATCCATTAGTTTTTTTCGGAAAATTTGCTACATTAACGATTATTTTTCCAAAAAAGCAAATGATCTCTATTTGCCCTTGAAATGAAGGACTTAAAATATTAAGGCGTTCTTAGGGATATACTACTCTGTGGTGGAGTTGAAATTGGTCTATTATATCAACTTGGCAACTTTGAAAAGATGTATTGCAATCTATCTTATATCTATCGGGAAAAGGCCAAACACAGATTGCGTACAACGATGACGTTGCAACATTTAAAACAATATCTTTAAGTATTTTTCAACATTTCTATATAGTGAATAGGTATTTAAATAATATTGAAATTTGTTGCTTATAGTAGTCTATATTTTCTAAAAAAAATATTAAAACAGCAGGTCGAAAATTATGAACAATCCCAATTGTCCAAAATGTGACGATAAGAATAAAGTAAGTAGGAATTCCACCAGTGCGAAGTTTCGGGCAACAGCTAGTAATAACATAAGATAAGCAAACCAGCTTAGCTAGGGACCAGAGGACGTTGTGTGAAAAGTCCATGAAGATTAAAACGCTGTTTAATTATTTCTTTTAGGTTTACCACAAGCATCATTAGCAATAGCCGCACGTTTCTTTATCAACATGTCGTACAACACAGTGATACAGTGGGTGACAGAGTTACTGCCAACTCCAGTCAGAGCTTCAGGATCTGCCACTCTACATATGAGTGGTTATATTGCCACTGTGCTATCACCATTCATTGTGTATTCAGTAAGTGACATTTTTGTATATTCACAGTAATATAGTGTGAAGTGTGTAGTGATAGGATTATTCTATCGTGGTCTGTAAGAGTTTCGAAATTTGCCACGATTTACGTGAGTGTGAATGGGTCGCACTTTCTGTCTTTCTTTTAAGCGATATTGCTGTACAAGGTAATTTAGAGAGGGACAGGCTTACTAAAGATTCTAGTTACAAATTAGGGATCTGCCTACTCTCTATATTTTATCGTCGTCTGTAAGAGTTTTGAAATTTGCCACTCTGTACGTGAGTGGTTACTGTTACCGCACTGTTCATTGTATAGATATAAGGTAGACATTTTAGATATCAGTAGTCATGGTCTTGTTGTTGATTATAAGTATAATAATAAGTTGAGCAGCTGGTGCCAAAAAGTCGGACAGTTCAAAGTCAAATTTATTTTTTTTATTTAATAAAATAAACGGACGAACGACGAATATGACGGGCTTCGTGGTAGAGTGGTTTATGTAATGGACTGGTTCGGCCGATCGCGAGGTCTCGGGTTCGATTCCCGGTCAGGACAATCATTTGTGTGATATCCATAAATGTCATACAAATGTTTGTACTGCGTCTGGGTGTTTACTATGTATTATAAGTATGTATTTACAAAAGAAAAGTAGTATATGTAGTATATCCGTATTCTGGTACCCATAACACAAGCAAATAAGCTTAGCTTGGGACCAGAGGACGTTGTGTGAAATGTCCATGTATATTTTTAGTTCTGTTTTAAACAATTAATGACTAATATTAATCTCACTTGTTTTATCACAGGAAATAGCGTGGGTATTATTACCGCTACTGATACTGGGTATCGTGGCGTTATCTGGATCTGGTATGAGTCTGTTTCTGCCAGAGACTAAAGGTCTGGCAATGCCACAGACTCTGGCAGACAGTGAGAGGATCATCAGAGAAAAGTCATTATGCGGGTTAGTATCTAGGTATACTCACAGAAACAAGATGGTGGGTTGATGTTTAAATTTGAGGACAAGTAACTTTAGCCTGGCTAAATCGTACTTTATCATATGACGTATAACCTGTATCATAGACACACATAGATACATTTTCATGCACACATATATATGTAAGTGGCTTCAAGCCAACTGAGTGGATGTAGCCATAGACACTACATCTGGTATATCTGTCATCATCATCCTCCTGCCCTTATCCCATTATTTGGGGTCGGCGCAACATGTCTTTTTCTTCCATTATCTTCTATTAGCCGTCATGTCTGTGTCAACTCCTCTTTCTTTTATGTCCTCTTTCACACAGTCCATCCATCTTTTCTTAGGTTTGAATTTGATATAATATCTCTGTCTATACTAATATCTAATATATAAAATTCACGTGTCACAGTGTTAGTTACCGTACTCCTCCGAAACGGCTAGACCGATTTTTATGAAATTTTACATGCATATTCAGTAGGTCTGAGAATCGGCCAACATCTATTTTCAAACCTTTTTTTTTCATATGGCAAAACAACGTTTGCCGGGACAGCTAGTAATATATATAATATAAATATAATAGTATAAATGAATGTGACTATTTCTGTCTATCTGTCGCTTTTATATGCCAAAACGTGGGCGGATTTATATCGAAGACTTTTGACATACTTAGTCTATTAGAACCTGACGGAACTAGACTAAAAAGGGACTAAAGATTTGATACGAAAAAGAAATGCGAGTCCGAATGACAAAGAATACAACTATTTAAATAAAAGTAATAGTAGAAATTTTAATATTTAATATTTTTATTGAAATCGCTGGCTTTTGTTTGGCATTTGTTTACTAGAATATTTTAAAAAGTGTGTATTATAATTTTTAGACAGTTGTCATATACGGGGAACATCACATACAAAAAAAATAATAACTCGTGTCCTTTTTGTAGGACAGAATTTTTTACAAGAATTTTACATAATTTTTTCTTTCTTTTTCAGTAAACCAGTGGACACAGAAGAGGTAGAATATGTAAATGATAAAGAGAAAGCTCTTATAACGTAGCGTTATGATTAACCTGCATGGATTTTGTTTGAATAAACACTCAAAAGTACTTAAACTAATTAAGTACATAATATACGTATTATAATAGTATTATGCCGAAATCAATGTTTTTGTATATCACTTTGTTTGTATGTTTATCAACACGAAATTACAATACAATTGCGCATTGCTGTGAGGTTTCTAAGCTTGTTTTGAAACAAATTAGAAATTGTAGTTTCTAGTTACCAATATATTTAATTTTATTAAGCATTCATTATAAAATTGTCTTTATTGGACTGTTTTAAATAAATTTAGGTTAATTACCTTTTAAATCAATAGTAAATTTTGCTGAATAGCACATTGTAAGAAGTATTAAGTGAGTATAGTTAAGATCGATTGGCTGTAGAAAGTACATATGTATGTTTACGTAAATTAATTTATTTAAAACTAACTACACGATTTGGTAATATTTTTTTTTTAATATGTATTAAACATATTTGTATTAAATTCACATAATTCTCAGAATTATCAGAATTATTAGGCATTAACAACTAATGATGTTAAAAGCATTCACATATTAGTATTTACATCGGCCGTTCGTATTTATACACCCAGGCTCATTAGGAATATCAATTATTTAGACAAACAGTACCCTCAGTTGCGTCCATGGCCTAAATGAAGCAGAGAAAACAAGCAACGAGGCCTGTCACAAAATTTTAACAAATAATTACATGATTACGCTTACAAATTAAAGTGCCTGATGTAATCGCTTTATATATTTTAAAACATAGTATTAAAATCGTTATTATTAAAATATTTAATTAGACTCTTTTTAAATTCTCCTGTTTAACTAAGTGTTAAGATTTAAAAAGTATGTGGCATGTCCTATCAAAAGGACATGAATTTTATTGGCTAAAGAAGAAATTTGAGTGGTGATACATCATTAATAAATTTACTGTAAATTTCTAAGAGACATGTCAAATCTCAATGTCAATTAATATAATGTTTATTACATATGCCTAAATAACTGTTACATTATAACAAAAAAGCATTTTACATAATTATTAAAAGGCCTGACAAACATGAGAAAAAAAAATTCATTAATAAAAATATTTACTGCATAAAAAATCTTAGTGTAGGTCGTTTGTCGAAGCACAATAATTATTGTACTTAGTGCCTGTGCTTAATTTATTTTTAAGTAAAATTAACTTAAATTGTACAAGATCCGCTCGTAAAATGATTAAACATTTTCATTTTTTTATTATTTCATTGACGGGCTTCGTGGTGGAGCGGTTTATGTAATGGACTGCCGATCACGAGGTCGCGGGTTCGATTCCCGCTTGGGACAGTCATTTGTGTGATATCCATAAATGTCATACAAATGTTTGTATAGCGTCTGGGTGTTTTCTATGTATTATAAGTATGTATTTACACAAGAAAAGTAGTATATGTAGTCTATCCGTATCTGGTACCCTTAATACAAGCATAGAAATATAGCTTACTTTGGGACCAGAGGACGTTGTGTGAAATGTCCTGAATATTAATTTATTTATTTATTTTTAGAATTTTAAATTAGGTATTTAGATACATACGATAAATAGTTAATTTCAGTGTAGTAAAATAAACTTGTCTTGACTACTGCGAAATAGTTATTGATAACCGGGATACCTATTAGCCAATAGAATGCTTGAAATTAGTACTACTATATTATTTATGTACGAACCTTGCCTTGATATTGCCTTAAGAAACACAATAATAAATTAATTATCCAATTTCATGCAGTCTTTGGAAAGTTACACGTGCACACGACATTTCGGCCATCTATTTTTAGGGTTTCGTACAAACCCTTATAGGATCACTCCGGTGTCTGTCTGTCCGTCTGTCAAACTTTTTTTACTCAGCAACGGCTGAAGGTATCAACTTGAAACTCATACGATATCTAGATCTATGCGGTCCCTTGCTGCAAAAAATACAATCAAACTTTTACCTCTACGCATTTAAAAGATATAACCGAATTACGACCATTTTTAAGAATTTTCGACTTATGCGACTTAGGGAATCAAAATTCACAGGTTACTTCCCGTTGCCCTGGAGCCTTGAAATTTGGCATAGACCAAGTCTATATAATGCTGATATAGGGAAAAATCCAAAAACTTATAATTTGTCATCACATCACAAGAAAAAAGTGTTTATACTAATACCAACTTATGAAGTAGCTGAAATGTAGGCGATTCCCTATATTTCAACTACAAAATTAAGTTGGTGAGTTGTTTTGAGTTTAATTAACTGATTATTTGAATGCAGTTACTTATGTTTATATGTCTAGTAGGTACGAAACCCTAAGCATCGATAAAGTATACCCTAAGGGTGCGAGTTTGCCTCGCTCTTGACAGGTTTTTAGGGTTCCGTACCCAAAGGGTAAAAACGGGACCCTATTACTGAGACTTCGCTGTCCGTCCGTCCGTCCGTCCGTCCGTCCGTCCGTCCGTCCGTCCGTCCGTCCGTCCGTCCGTCCGTCCGTCTGTCACCAGGCTGTATCTCAAGAACGGTGATAGCTAGAGAGTTGAAATTTTCACAGATGATGTATTTCTATTGCCGCTATAACAACAAATACTAAAAATAAAATAAAATAAATATTTAAGGGGGGCTCCCATACAACAAACATGATTTTTAGGGTTCCGCACCCAGTATCTCAAGAACGGTGATAGCTAGACAGTTGAAATTTTCACAGATGATGTATTTCTATTGCCGCTATAACAACAAATACTAAAAATAAAATAAAATAAATATTTAAGGGGGGCTCCCATACAACAAACATGATTTTTTTACCGTTTCTTGCTCGATACTAATAACGTTGCCTTATGTTGCATAGATAATGGTACGGAACCCTTCGTGCGCGAGTCCGACTCGCACTTGACCAATTATTATTTACACAAATAGATTACATTTCGTATGTAGAGCTAGTGTGTAGAGCACCATAAACACACGAAGACTAAAGCTCAATTCCAATTTGCCGAATATTAAAAAAAATATCTATGTCTATTTTTAAATTAAGAACTTCTTTTTTTAAATTATGGAATTTTTTTTTTCTTAATAGGTTCTAAGCGCACGCGTAGTTTGCAATATTTTTGACATCAATCAATTAGTTTCTTTTTTAATACTATGATGATAAAGGTAAGATCGATAACTTGTTAAATATACTGCCATAAGATATTTATTTTTGTATTAGTTACAAGCCATAATATTAACACAAAGTAATTAACACTAGGTGCTAATTATAACGATAATATAGACGAACTTATAAACTCAATTTTCAATTAGAATAAGTTTAATGGAACTTGTTATTATTTAAGATACGATACAATATTTTTATTGGAAATCTAATAAATATATTTTTCACAATCAGGTGCTTTATTTATTAAAATACTAGCTGTTGCCCGCAACTTCGTACGCGTGAAATTTAGAAACAAAACCCTAACAAATTATACAAAAAAGCCATCCTATTGAACCACTCTATCATAAAAAAAAATCGTATCAAAATCCTTTTTATAGGTTCGTAAATATACTATATAGGGACATACATTCTTGTTTTATAATAAGTAAAGATAAGTGAGAGATTTCACTTCTTTATAATCCTTCTTCATTAAGAGGATACTGTACTCCTAATTTAGGTATTTGCCTTAGGAATTGCTATCCCTATTTCCAAGCGCCGTGCTGAAAGGGACAAATATAGCTGAAGCAGATTTTACCTACAAATTCTTTGAAAAAAAGACGTTTCGTACTCCCCATTTTTCTTTGCGAAAGTTAAACCGATTTTAATTATTTTTACGCTATATTATAGATAAAGAGTATATCTTTGCTTGTATCACTTTCTTTTTTAGTAAAACCTTACCAAATATGTGTGATAGTCGCTGCAACTTTACCTAAAGAAAACCGAAAAAACCGGATTTTCGGATGGTCATATTTCTTTTAGTTAATATATGTTTTGAAATAAAGAAAGTGATACAAGCATAGATATACTCTTCATCTATAATATAGCATAAAAATAATTAAAATCGGTTTAACTTTCGCAAAGAAAAATGGGGAGTACGAAACCCATATTTTTTATGGAGCATGATTTGTGACGACCCGTGTTTGTGTGTGTGTGTGTGTGTGTGTGTGTGTGTGTGTGTGTTTCAACGTGTATTCTGTATGTATGTAGTAAACATCAGTATCAATAAATTTTACCTTTGTACTAAGAGGGATTTTTTTCAAATCGAACCAGTGCAAGTGCGTGGTTCCTGAGATTAGCGCGTTCAAACAAACAAACTCATCAGCTTTTTATTATTAGTATAGATTTTTCACGTAGAAACAAAAACATTTGGGCTTCGTGGTGGCGTGGTTCATGTAACAGACTGCCGATCACGAGGTCGCGTGTTCGATCCCCGCTTTGGACAATCATTTGTGTGTTATTTATAAATGTCATACAAATGTTTGTACTACGTCTGGGTGTTTACTATGTATTATAAGTATGTATTTACAAAAGAAAAGTAAGTAGTATATGTATTATATCCGTATTCTGGTACCCATAACACAAGCATATAAGCTTAGCTTGGGACCAGAGGACGTTGTGTGAAATGTCCATGAATATTTATTTATTCATTATTAATTACTTACCTACCTTTTTGTATTAAATTGTTGTTGCTGTCTATACGTGCATTATTGACAGCTGATTATTATTAATTATTTACAAGCAATTAGCAATGAAACTGACATCCGTGTGGTATACAAAATGTAACATATTTAACGCACACCCTCAAACACCCCAATTAGACTTTAATAATATAAACGCTATGCATACACCAAATATTATTTATATGTGCGTTAACATTGATTATTTGTGAAATTAGTTATTCCCGTTTCGTGGAAATGAAATGGTCACCGATTGACACTGAGCTGCGCACGCACACACAGACACATGTACCTACTCGCCGCGCCCGCTCCCCACTGTCCGAGTGCCACCCGACTTACGTTCCATTTTCGTTTCTATGAACTGTTTAGCTAGCTGTGTAAGGTGACTGTAATTTACTTAGTTTTAACTAAATTTTAGAAAAAATACATGGTATGGTACATAAAAAACAATCAAAATCGATCCAGATTCCGATTCTGAACAAATTACTTTCAGGGTGTGCGTATGTTACATGTTGTATATATATCAATAAAGTAGCAATAATTACATATAACGATCTTTTCGCCAAATATTAGATATAATCTATACCTACATCTACATTGCAAATAGGGTAAATAGGAAAAAAACGGGACACTGAAAAAGTACATGAATTTCAATAAAATTATCACTAGACTGCAGTGGTATTCAGTAAGAAAAAGTGAAGTGAATTTTCGGTGAATCTTGATCACGTGACAGCGCTCCTCCAATAAAAATAGAGGAGAGCTGTCACGTGATCAAGATTCACCAAATATTCACTTCACTTTTTCTTACTGAATACCACTGCTGCAGTCACCATGGTCACGCTCACCCGTGACCATTTTTCTTCAACTTTTCTTTATATTGTCTTCTTTTGTTTCTTCACATTTCTTCATGAGATTTTTTCTTTTCTTGACAAAATAGCGCTTATCATGTTTTTGTATCGTATTCCCTTACTGTATATTACAGGGCTGTTTTACCCGCCCTTCCCCGAACTGTTTATAAATCAATGATGCAACAATTAACAAAATTTAATAAGCCAAAATAGATACAGATCTACAACTCTGTGTAGGTACTTAGATTATAAAATAAATGTTAAGATGACAGATCTATTATTTCTTTATCTTTTTTTACCTGTCAACGTTGTTATGTAATAAACTAGTTGTTGCCCGCGTCTCCATACGTGCAGAATTTAAGAAAATTTCACCGTTTTTGCATTATTTTTCACTACTGCCTCACACCTGTTCGTCGCACCGTGATGTTATTACTCTTCAGCTTTATAATATTAGAATAGATGAATCAATTAAATATATCTACGTGATTAAAGCTGATAAAATATTATACCTAGTTCATTGTTTTTAATGAGGAACAGCCACACCCTGCGAAGAGATTCCTATCATATTCATAAACAAGGTATAAGCGTGGCTGGCTCTCAAAACACAGTTGCAGACGACATGAAGAATATCGGGAAGATCTACAACAAGTAAAAGAGTGGGTGTCAAAATTACAAGAATAAAAAAAAATTAATAATAAATATACAAAAATTGGTCAAGTGAGAGTCGGACTCGCGCACGAAGGGTTCCGTACCATTATCTATGCAACATAAGGCAACGTTATTAGTATCGAGCAAGAAACGTTAAAAAAATCATGTTTGTTGTATGGGAGCCCCCCCTAAATATTTATTTTATTTTATTTCTAGTATTTGTTGTTATAGCGGCCATAGAAATACATCATCTGTGAAAATTTCAACTGTCTAGCTATCACCGTTCTTGAGATACAGCCTGGTGACAGACGGACGGACAGCGAAGTCTCAGTAATAGGGTCCCGTTTTTACCCTTTGGGTACGGAACCCTAAAAAACAAAAAAAAAACTACAAACCTAAACTACTAAAAACCTTACATATAAAAGCGTTGTCAAGATAAGATAAGAGTCAAGTTATAGCCCTTAATAATATATGTATTCTTTTTTTCTCTTCTTTCTTTCTCCAGCCCATAAACGCCTACTGTTGGGCACGGGCCTCCTCCACTTTGGGAGGGATTATGGCCTACTGCGCAGCGCTGATTAGACGATTTTCGATTTTCGAGGTTTCCGTATCTTACAGAGAATGTTATCTATGTCAATCCCTTAGCTGGCTCTTACAGCACCCACGGGAAGAAAAGGGGTGGTAACGTTGGTATTCTTATTCCGTCACCACACGAACAATATCCTTAATATGTATAATAAAAAAAGACGTGTGGCACTCGGGGACTACCGCGGTAAAGCTATTGCATAGCATTTTGTATGAACTTATGCAATTAATAATTATTTATTTATTTTATTTATGCAGTATTTCTTTTTCTTTGATATTAATTCAAGTTACACTTTTTGAGCGTGGTGACCGATAAGAAAACAAACAAATTTTACAAGATCAGCTATTCACTGTTGTACATAAATACCTATACACCTATATACTATCTCATAAACAGCTGCTTATGTATTCGTCCGATTTCGGAGCAGCTCGTCTCGATTCGTGCGAGCTTCGTAGAGTCGTACAATACGGCTAGTTGCACGCACACAAACACCGTGTCGAAGACTGCCGAAAAGAAACGACGTTAGACAATGCACGGCCTTCAAGCCACACCTCCGTGCCCGTCGGAGTGGGGAGCGTGAGGTTTTTTTTCGTTACGGAATTTCTCTATTCGGTCCCCGCGCTCAAGGCCCTCGATAGAAGCTATGCAATAGCTTAATAATAATAAATATTCATGGACATTTCACACAAAGTCCCAAGCTAAGCTTATATGCTTGTGTTATGGGTACCAGTATACGGATAGGATACATATATACTACTTTTGTTTTGTAAATACATATTATAATACATTGAAACACCCAGACGCAGAATAAATCAAAAATATAATATAAAAAACTTAAAACAATTCCTTCATTAACTAGGTGCCAAAAATAACTTTAAACAAAGCACTTGTTTTAAATATATCCGACACAAATTTCATTTGCAATGGATGTTTAGCGTATATCCGCTGTCGCCTACTTTTAGGGTTGTCACATTACACACTTTATAAATAAATTTTTGTCATATTTTTGATCAAAGGGGAGTATTGTTATTCTTAAATTTCATAAAGAGCTTATAGGGCTTCTTCAAGCAGGTAATTACGGGCCTGTATAGTTAACAGATTGGTTAAAAAATTAATTCTTTTTAAATAAATAAAAATAAAATATAATTTATTTCATAACCAAGTTACACTTATCGTTATGCTATGTACAAACAAAAAATTTCAACTACGTTAATTGGGAATGCCGTAGGATTGGGAATAATTGCTAAGGTAATTTATCCAACTGAACAGAGTCTACAATAAAAATCTTCTTCCGTTCATCTCTCCGTCAAACACACAAAGGACTATGGAAAATGATGTTATGAGATTTTTTTTTAACTGACTTCAAAAAAGGAGGAGGTTTTCAATTCCTCTGTATGTTTATTTTTTTATGTTTGTTACCTTATAACTTTTAACTGGGCGATGCGATTTTAATAATTCTTTTTTATTTGAAAGCTGGTGTTTCCTCTGTGGTCCCATTGGCACCAGGTCAGAATCTGATGGTTATCTCTTAAGAAATCGAGGAAACCCCTAAAATTACAAAGCCACAAATCAATGAGAAGACAACCGAGGTGGTCTCATGAAGTCGGTAATTTTTTTTTTTTATATCTAATAGTTTTTATACAAACAAGCGCTACAAATTAGCGCTATCAAAAATAGTTATTGGTGTTGTTGCTGTGTGTTGTTGTTGAAGTTAGTAACATTATCTTAGATTAGGAGAATACATTGTTATTACAAAATATAAACGTGAGATCCTGTACTTGCACTATCAGTATTATTGATTTCATCATAGCAGATAACAGTTGTTTGTTATACAAAAACATTTATCTATATATCATTTATTTATCATTTATTTATATATATCATTTTTCATATATCTATTTACAAAAACTTACCTAGTGTTTGTTCACGATGAACTTAATATGTACCTATGTAAATGTAATCATTATTATCAATAAAATCAATCATTAAACCTATGCAAAAACTTTAATAAAACGAATTAAAGTATATTTTGATTATATTTATGAATTCAAGTTTAGTTCGCTACGTAAATGACAGCCAGCGTGGCAAGTATGACAACGTTTGGCGATAATTGTAATGACATTACGTAACGATGCCGCTAGGTGGCGTTATTCCTAAATGTTCCTGTGCAATTTTATGTCAACCCTAACGCCGTAAAATAAAAGGAATAATAAATGTACTCAACGCCTATTTATTTTATTCTAAAGACAATTAACTTGGTACATTTTATTGACATCGTGTAAAATAAGCGTAATTGTAATTAAACGTAATTATTCATTGACCGTAAACTTAACTCTGTAACGAATTAATCACTGTAGTTACCACGGGATTGTGCCCAACAGTATAGAAATTGCTAGAAAATTTATATGTTATTCCTAGTTTAGATTGCCTCAATCTGCATAATACTCTTACCACATATAGATTGTAAAATCCGTTTTCGTTGCGTATCTGAATATTCTGAATGTTTACAGCGTACTTATTAGAGTTTAGACGAAGGACGTTGCGGGCTAACTTAACTCACATTAAGTTTGTTTCAGTCAAACATAATGCGTTTATTTAACGTAGACATTCTTACAAATAGTATTGTTAGTTTAATCTTGTGTTGATCTTTTTAGTGCAGGATTATTAGTCTGGGTATTTTTAACTTTTATTATGTATTTTTCGTCAACACGTGTCATATAATTATGTATAGACAGAATTGGTGTATCTAAAGAAATCATCATAAGGTACCATTCGGATCCTCGCGACGAAAATACCGTTTTAATCCTTAGAAGTGCACGCCACGCTACCGCGACTGTTACCGCGTTACACTATGTTGTTTTTACAGGACCCTTTGTTCGGATATGCCCAATATTATTTAAAACCATAGTCCCGTTAAACATAGTGCGTCGCGGGCCCACTATGTCGCGTGGTTTATCATCGTGGGAGCGGGGTAATCGACATAAAATTAAATTTTTGACTTCTTTTGCTTGATATGACAACGTGAAAATTTACTTGATTTGACATTATGTAGCGAGGATCCGAATGATACCTTTGTGTAAACTAAGCCGTCATCGCGGTAATCTTGGGACAATAAAATTACAGAAAGATTAGACAAAGTAATCTGAGAACCATAAACACATTTCGGTGCAATCCACTTTAATTTAAGGATGATTTAAATAAATAAATAAATATTCACGGACATTTCACACAACGTCCTCTGGTCCCAAGCTAAGCTTATATGCTTGTGTTATGGGTACCAGAATACGGATATACTACATATACTACTTTTTTTTGTAAATACATACTTTTAATACACAGAAACACCCAGACGCAGTGCAAACATTTGTATAACATTTATAAACATCACACAAATGATTGTCCGAGGCGAGGCGAGGGACAATCATTTGTGTGATATTTATAAATGTCATACAAATGTTAGTACTGCGTCTGGGTGTTTACTATGTTATTATATGTAAGTATTTACAAAAGAAAATTAGTATATACAGTATATCCGTATTATGGTACCCATAACAGAAGCATATAAGCTTAGCTTGGGACCAGAGGACGTTGTGTAAAATGCCCATGAATATCTTTATATATATTTATATATTTAATAGAACGGACGGAAGCTTTACTTGGCCGGCTTTTTATATAACTGCTCTGTCATTGGTCCTTGAGGTGAACGAGTGTGCAAAATTTTAGATTAGATCTTTTTTAGTTTGGTAAAAATCACATTTAATAATTCCGGTATCTATGTAATATACCTATATCGATTAGATACTAAACGTGATGGATACGATAGCAGTTACTGGCGCTTTACCAGTCTTAAAATAGAATCGCTTGTTCTGAATTACACGTGGCTATACTATAGAGCGATGCAAATTGCTAATATGAGCTAAGCTTTTTTTCTGCCTACATTCATCAGAAAAAGGTGTGATGTTATGATGATGAACTTGCTAAGCAATAATCGCATTTAAGGTGGTTAAGGGATGGTTTCTTTGACCACTTAATTTTCCTCAACTACATTGCTATGATAATCATATAATTAGGCTTCAAATTAGTTACATTTTAGTGTTAGAATGTTTTTATAGTTTTTATGATGACAAGAAATATTGTAATGAATTATCAGTTAAAAGCATCGGTCAAGTCTAAGTCGGCTTGAAGCTATCACTTACATATCTATATGTGTGTGAAAATGTTGCTACGTATGTCTATGATACAGGCTACGTCATATGAAACGTCAACTTTACTTAGTGTAAAACAAAGTCGTTATTTTTGTATGTCCCTATGTGAGCCTTTATCTCCAAAACTACACATTGGATTTTGATGCGGTTTAATTAATACGTCGATATTTTTATTGACATCGCACACAAATCACGGCCATTAGCTAGTTTTTCTATAAAGTAAGATTTAGCCAGGCTAAAATCACTTGTCCTAAACTTTAAATGTCAACCCACCGTCTGGTATGTTTGTGGTACCTACCTAGCGAAAAAAAAACTTTTGAATGCTTTTGAAAAGAATTACAGAGCAATTAATAGTGTTCCTGTTTGCGATGTCCTCTTATCTTCCCTAACAAATATTGAGCTTACTATCAGACCGCTGCCGCTGTGTTACATATTAGTACGCGAGTTAGTTCTGGCAGAGCTAATTATGGCTTGCTTGGAAACAGTCATTTGCGTTTATTGTAATGTTGAGTGAACTCGAGTGCTCAAAGCTGAGTCACCCTTTCAAAGTATACCGCACACGTTTCGAATTAGATATATCCAGTAATATCAGTGATAGTGTACCTTCACTTATCATTCCGTGCTCGGACATACAAGCGAACATACGTGTTATTAGTTAAGTGTTTGAATTATACACGTGGATTATGGCGAACGAGAAACAAAACGACGATCATGTTAGTACCTACCTATTATTATTGACTTTATTACTTCGCGACAATAATGTATCCAATAGTTAAGGTTATTAAACTCATAAATTAAAATATGCAATCGCATTTTAATGTATGCGTTATACAAACCTGTTGAATTTGTAACTTGTTGCTCATACATAAGTTTTACTTGCGATTAATTAACGTAGGTAATTCTTAAGGGCCTACATCAATATTATCGTATATCATCGCCGACACGTACATAATAATATTAACACAGCCAGTAGGCACAGAAAATGAAGAATTAGGGATACTTTTCCTATTTACTCAAAATCTACTAAATATATTTTAATTCTGATTTACGTGTTTCTATATATAATAGTTACTTATGTTTTTAAAGTTATTTCATTAGTTAATACGCGATAATACCGACAAATGAAAAAAATAAAAAATTAGAGAGGTTGTTTCGCTAAGATTTTCTATCGAGAAAACTTTTCTCAATCGCGTTTCTGAGTTTATGCGATCCTAGATCATATATTGAAAAAACATATACTTAAAAATTAGAGCTCTAGCCATTCAATCTAAAGAAACAATGAAAACTTCGTACGTAGAAAAATGTACGAAGCTATTTTGGTATCCTCTTAAGATGGATTTTTTAAATTTCCTATGGTTTTATACAAATTATTAGACATTGTTATTTTAAATATTTTAGCAATTAACTAAACTTTTTGAATACTCGTGGGTACAAATCTGACTCGTGATACACTATTTGCTTATTTTTTATTTAGTCAAAATAAATAATAATAAATAAAAAAATTTATAATTAAGTATGAAAAAATGTGTATCCAGTTAATGTATGTAGAAAATTATACTACTTGGGTATCCTTCGTGTTTATTAACGTTTGTAACTTACTTATTGGTGTCGGCTTTTTTTTATGCGCAACGTAAAATTTACGCTCATCTGTTTTCTCTACGCGTCAAAAAGAGTACTTAGCACAAAGTAACTAGGTTAAATTAATTATTATTCTTACTTATATTCTTACTTATATTCGACGGGCTTCGTGGTCTAGTGGTTCGTATAACGGACTGCCGATCATGAGGTCGTGGGTTCGATTCCCGCCTCGGACAATCATTTTTGTGATGTTTATAAATGTCATCCTAATGTTTGTTCTGCGTCTGGGTGTTTCTATGTATTATAAGTATGTATTTAACTATTTTGAAAAAAAAGTAGTATATATATTGTATCCGTATTCTGGTACCCATAACACAAGCATATAAGCTTAGCTTGGGACCAGAGGACGTTGTGTGAAATGTCCATGAATATTTATTTATTTATTTATTTATTTATATAATTTTAACCCATGATTATCCTCTTCTTGGAGACAGATCTCTACCACAACAGGTGGATATTTGTCTCCAAGTCTCTAAAGTAATAGTGGTAATAGATCGAAGTCCCCGCCAATTAGAATGAAATACATTTTACGAATAATGTATTAATAATGTAGCCCCCTAGTGAGCACGGTCTCTTTCCACATGACGGTATTTGGTCTACCATGGCACGCTGACCGGGCATAATATTCTATATAGGTTTTGTTCCAAGTTTTCTTTCTCAAAGATATAATCTTTTCTGTCTGTTTCTTTTAGCTAAGTTTTACAATTTCTGGGAAAGAAATGGGGTATTGGCATTTATATTCTTAATCCGTCACCACGCGGGCAATGTACTGACGATAATAATACCACGGCTTGCCAGTAATTTATAATAATACTACGATGAACTTATATTTATAACGACACGTACGCTCGGCGTGGTATTTTTTTATTTAGATTTAATTTTGAGTTTTCCATCTCTCACAGAAGATGAGATCTGTTTATGTCCTAAACTCTTATAGCATCCGGCCGATTAAATGTGTTGGTGTCATGTAAACTCTTAAACATTGAACATCTTCTATATAATAAGAGATACTAACTTTTAAAAATCGGTCATGTGCGAGTTGGATTCATACACGAAGAGTTCCGTAGTTTCCGTAGTAGAGAGTATTTTAAAGCTGAAGAGTTTGTTTGTTTGAACGCGCTAATCTCAGAAACCACTGGTCTGATTAGAAAAATTCTTTAAGTGTTAGATAGGGCATTTATCGAGAAAGGCTTTAGGCTATATAACATCACGCTACGACCAGTAGAAACGAAGTAGTAGTGAAAAAAGCTGCACGGGGAAAATTTCCTAAATTCCATGCGGACCGAATCGTGGGCAACAGCTAGTCATAACATATTCGTTATACCGACTATACTATACTGGGGGATAAGGGCAGGATGATGATGGTGAGTATTTGTTAACATCACCGTAGCTATTACCGTCACAGAGATAAAGCCTGGTGACAGACGGACCAGATATACGGACAGCGATGTCTCAGTTATATAATCCCGTTTTACCTTTAGACACGGAACACTAAGACGGAGAATGTCTATAAGATGCAAAAAAAGACTTCGTAATTTTACGAATGAATATCCATCAGTAATCAATAACCTTTTGTGTAAGAACTAGCTGTTGGCTGCGGTTTCGTATGCAATTTGGAATTACTATACTTACACCTTCTTTTTGCATCAAAAAGTATCTACTCTATGGAAAAGAAATCGGAATCAAGCTAGACCTTGACGGGATTCGTGGTCTAGTGGTTCGTTTAACGGACTGTCGATCATGAGGTCGCGGGTTCGATTCCCGCCTTAAACAATCATTTGTGTGATGTTTATAAATGTCATAAAAGTGTTTGTTCTGCGTCTGGGTGTTTCTGTGTATTATAAGTATATGTATGTATTTACAAAAAAAAAGTAGTATATGTAGTATATCCGTATTCTGGTACCCATAACACAAACATATAAGCTTAGCTTGGGACCAGAGGACGTTGTGTGAAATGTCCATGAATATGTATTTATTTATTTACCTTTCATTACAATCAGTTCTGTAGTTTTGGCATGATAGAGATAAACAGAGTTACTCTCACACTTATAATATTCGTAAGGATAATTAACTCACATACAGCATATTTTTGATATTATGTAGGCAACATAACTAAATATTTCCTTATTAATATTGCTTTTCTGTTAGAAGGAAATCCCATCTTAAACAACAAATGGATCATAATGGTACCAATCGCACGTGCACGACTAAATTAACAAATTAAAACTAATAGCCTGTCCTTATCTAAAATTCTGGTGGCGCAATGTTGGTTCCTATACTCCTCCGAAACAGCTTGACCGATTCTTATGTAATTTTTATATAATTTTATATGCACATTTAGTAGGTCTGAGAATCGGCTACTATCTATTTTTCAAACCCCTGACATTTGTATGGTAAAACAACATTAGCCGGGTCATCTAGTAAATATACAGGGTGTCCCAAAAGTCAACGTCCAACCGAAAACCTAAGCTAGGCCTAGTTGTGGGGGCTCTCAAAAAAAAAGAAAAAAAAATCTATCTCATGTAGTTTCGAAATGACAGCCATTTTTCTTAAATTGACACCCTGTGACGAGTTTACGACTACTGGGGCTGCAAATGAGCTCTTTTGTAATTTTATTTTTGTGTGGAGTAGTCTCAAGTGATGCTCCTACAAATTCCAATTCATCATTTGCACACAACTTCATTGGAATTTCAGAAAATATCCGTTTTATACCGAACCATGACGTGAAAATGACTACATCACTAAACTTTGACAGTCTGTACTGAAAAAAAAATCTACTATGCAATTTCGGCAAGTGCCCTTAAAAGTTGGCGCATTTAATGGGCTTTCCAAAATGGTATAATACTTACTAAATTATTTCTTAGACGACGAGAAAAAAAAAAAATTAAGAAAGTCGATATTTAGCTTATTATTAGTTAGTCATAAAACTTTCTCAAAATTATTCTAATATCATCTAGGCGTTCTGTAAGGTGTAATTAAAGAAAGAGACGAAGAAAAGTTAGAGCGGGATAGTGACGCTACTAAAAGAAAGAGACGAAGAAATGTTAGAGCGGGACGGAGAGTGACGCTACTTGGTGTCAGTGAATCTTTCTACAATGTGTGAGCGAGACGAAATTGACATTTTGGCTAGTGTGGGTGAAACAGATAGCACGCTAATACAACAGCGTGGTATACGTACAATAATTCAGTACGTTTCGTGCCTTCGTTTACTGCGCATCTTTTTGTATTCGTTTGTATTTATTTCGTGCTTACAACCTTGGCTCTGTTTACTGGACTTGATTGCGTGTGACTTGGATTTGTTTTCGAACCGTTTCTGACGAACTTGGCTTTCTCCTGGACTGTTTTTGTAAGAAAATGCCTTTCTTGTACTCTGCAGAGGAATATGCAAACATGCACCTTATTTATGGGGAATGTAGGTGCAATGCTAGAGCTGCAGCTCGACTCTACCGTGAGAGATATCCGAATGCCGAGCGTCACCCAGATCATCGAGTTTTTGTAAATGTGCACCGTTTATTATCAGAAAATCAACTTCCTACTCGAGCTACTAGAGTGGGAAGAACCGTCGTGCCTTATGAAGAAGATGTCCTAAATGCAATTGCAGAGAACCGGAGTATCTCAGTACGTGGAATCGAGCAAAGTCTGGGGGTACCTAAAAGTACAGCACATCGGATACTGAAGAGAAACGAATTGCATCCGTACCACATGCAACGGGTACAAACTTTGCTACCCCGTGATTATTCTAGCAGGATTTTATTTTGTCAATCAATGCTCGAAAGGCACAGAGCAGATCCAGAATTCTTGCGTAAAATTCTTTGGACTGATGAATCGACCTTCAAAAAAGACGGATACATGAATTTGCATAATTTGCACGAGTGGCACGTCGAAAATCCACATTTGATGCGCGAAGATAGGTCACAGTACCGCTTTAAAATAAACATGTGGACTGGGATCTTAAATGGATCCATTATTGGGCCTTTTGAACTGCCAGAAAACCTCGATGGGGCAGCTTATTTGGACTTTTTACAACATCAGTTACCCAATTTGTTAGAAGACGTGCCACTTAGCATTTATCGAGACATGTGGTTCCAGCAAGATGGCTGTCCGGCACACTATGCGCGCCCAGTGAGAGAATTCCTTAATCAAGAATATCCAAATAGGTGGATTGGTCGATCCGGTCAGATCACGTGGCCCCCCCGTTCCCCGGATTTAAATCCTATTGATTTTTTTTATTGGGGAACGGTCAAAGAAATTGTTTACCAAAAACCAATTGAAAATTTAGAGGAACTGCGTCAGAGAATTCAAGATGCCGCTGATCACATCAATTCCAGACGTTTCGCCCGCCAGATTACACGATCGTTTTTAAGAAGGTGTAGGGCGTGCATACGCGCTGATGGCAAGCAATTTGAACATTTGATATGATTTAAATAAACATTCGATTTTTAATAATTGACTTTTATTTAAACAATCCCAAAAATTCACTGACACCAAGTAGCGTCACTCTCCGTCCCGCTCTAACATTTCTTCGTCTCTTTCTTTTAGTAGCGTCACTATCCCGCTCTAACTTTTCTTCGTCTCTTTCTTTAATTACACCTTACAGAACGCCTAGATGATATTAGAATAATTTTGAGAAAGTTTTATGACTAACTAATAATAAGCTAAATATCGACTTTCTTAATTTTTTTTTTCTCGTCGTCTAAGAAATAATTTAGTAAGTATTATACTATTTTGGAAAGCCCATTAAATGCGCCAACTTTTAAGGGCACTTGCCGAAATTGCATAGTAGATTTTTTTTTCAGTACAGACTGTCAAAGTTTAGTGATGTAGTCATTTTCACGTCATGGTTCGGTATAAAACGGATATTTTCTGAAATTCCAATGAAGTTGTGTGCAAATGATGAATTGGAATTTGTAGGAGCATCACTTAAGACTACTCCACACAAAAATAAAATTATAAAAGAGCTCATTTGTAGCCCCAGTAGTCGTAAACTCGTCACAGGGTGTCAATTTAAGAAAAATGGCTGTCATTTCGAAACTACATGAGATAGATTTTTTTTTCTTTTTTTTTGAGAGCCCCTACAACTAGGCCTAGCTTGGGTTTTCGGTTGGACGTTGACTTTTGGGACACCCTGTATAAATGTACACATGAAAATAGCCAATTAATCAAAATACACTATAGTTGTTCAAATGTTTGGGTGTTTCTATGTATTATAAGTATGTATTTACAAAAGAAAAGTAGTATATTATTATGTAGTAGGTATATCCATATTCTGGTACATATTACACAAGCATATTATTATAAGCTTAGCTTGGGACCAGAGGACGTTGTGTAAAATATCTATAAATATTTATTATTATTATTATTTATTACTCATTTTCAGTTAAGCTCGTAGAGTGAATAGCGTTATTTCGGCTAATGCTAGTTAATGAAAATGACTTTTAAATCTGTGCTCTCAAAGGCATCATTACATAGTTTACAAGATACATAGATAAATAGATAGATACAAACAAACGAAGCTAATAAAAGCGCGTCCAAAATAGCTTACAATCTTTTTATGACAATATAAAAAAGTTTTACAACAATCCATCTAGCTGTTTTAGAAGATCTTGGTAACAAACACTGTGAAATAATATTTATTCATATCGCTAGCCACAGCCCGTGACTTCGAATGTATGGAATTATAATACCTTTTTTTCGGATAAAAAAGTAGCGTATGTACTTTCCTTTCTCAGGCTCTACACCATCTATGTACCTAATTTAAATCGGTAGAATCGTTTTCGCAAAAAATAGCAACATACATTTTGCGCTTATATTTGCGCTTTATTATTAGCTTTATTATATATGCGCTTTATTATTAGCCGTTGCCAAACCTAAACAATTTATACAATATACAGCTTCATATTGAATCACTGTATTTAAAAAAAAAAATCTGCACATAAATCCGTTGCGTAGTTTAAAAGGTCAAAAGCTCACATCACAAATAACGGAGGTTTAAACGGAGATTTTATCGGAGTGATAATAAACGTTTTATCGTAAAAAGACTATTATGAATAACAAGTTTTGTTAATTTTCACGAACCGATTTTAACGAACTTTTAAACCTCCGATAAGTTATTATGAATAAGACCATTATTCAAAAATTTTACTAGCTGTTGCCCGCAACTTCAAACGCGTGGTATTTAGAAACCAATACTTAACAAATTATATAAAAAAACCATCCTCTTGAACTTCTCTATCATTTAAAAAAAACTGCATCAAAATCTGTTCCGTAACTTTGAAGATATAAGCTCACATAGGAACATAATTATATATATACAAAAATAACGACTTAGTTTTATAATAAGTAAAGTTAAGGATAAATATGTAAGAAATAACGCTTATGAATATACATAGTTATTTTTACTTATTATAAAACAAAGTCGTAATTTTTGTATGTATGTCCCAATGTGAGCTTATATCTTCAAAAATACGCTACGAATCTTGATGCGGTTTATTTTAATAGATAGAATGGTTCAAGAGGATGGCTTTTTTTGCATAATTTGTTGGGGTTTGCTGTATATTGAATGAGATGTGATTAAAGCCGAGAAACTCGGACGCGTGCGAGCTATAAATGAAAACGCTGCCTTATCTTTGTGAGGTACAACAAACTAATGTATGGAGGAATTGTTTGTTACCTATAATTCTTCAAAAAAGTCCGCGAGGACGTATGTCTCTTTTAAGGGAAACCCGCTGTAACCACAATAATGTCGCAAAAATTATCTAATTCAAAAGGGTGTTTTCAAAAGCTATATATATAGTAATCTTTTTTATCAAATTAAATACCTTAGCTTACACGTATAATATAGATTATAACTGCTTTCTTTCCTCATCTTCTATCCATACTCTAATGTGTATTTGGATGTTTGGTTAATGTTGGATTGTATGAATGTAAGGATGTTTGTTGTTTTTTCACGTAAAGACTACTGGATGGATTTTCATGAAATTTTCCTAAATTGCACGCGTACGGAGTCGCGGGCAACAGCTAGTATATGTATAATATATGCTAGTGTTCGCCCGATATAATAAACATTGACATTAACCGTAAAACCTCTTAGTTAATTACTTTTTTTATCTATTTATCGTTAATAAACTACTTATAATCATTGCATTTCATTGTTATTCCGTGAGTTATAGTTCTTTCACAGTGTATAAGTACTTATATTTCGTATTAAGATTTGTATGTGTGTGTCAAAAACATGTGTGTTATGTGGTTATGAGAATCTAATGGCTTCCTCTCCTCTCTCTTCAGTCCATTAACAGCCTACCGCTGGGCACAGGCCTCCACCTCTTTGGGAGTAATTATGGTCTACTGTGCCGTGCTGACCAGGTGTGTTGGCACAGGGTTTTGCTTTAGAGTTTTCCGTCTCTCATAGTAGACGACTGCTGGCTGTTACAGCACCCTGGGAAAGAATCCGTCACCACACAGATCTAATGGCTTCTTTTAATAATATAATGCATAATATTTATACTCCTCAATTTTCTGTAGATGTAAATAAGATGTGATAAGATGGGATAGATTTTTTCATTGTACTTATGTGGTATGGAAAATAGTCGTATTTCGTCATATGTTACGTACGCACGTGTACGCAACGCATGTAATGAAGTTACCCTTACCATAGCGATTTGCTCGCGACTTCGATTAGTCTACTGTGTCGCGGTGACCAGGCGTGTTGGCCCAGGGTTTATTTAGTTTTCCGATTTTGTTAAATTTATAACAATATCCCTTAGCTGGCTCTTACAACACCTTTAAGAGGAAATGGGGTGGTGACACTAGTATTCTTAAACCGTCACCACACGGACAGTCAACTTTAAGTCACACTTGAACAATTTTCACTCTATTGTTAATATTTTAAAAAGAAAATTCAGACTTCCGAAAAAAACGTATTGATTTTTTGCCATAACCTATTGTTGTTAAAACGAAATAAAAAAACTATACATATTATAAACCTTGATCTGCTCAAGGATTTATAAATTATTGCATAAGGCCTACTTTTCTTGTGAAATTATTGTGCAAGATTTGGTATACCTACATTTTTTTATCGATTTGCCCAAATTTGTCACATGATGAAATACAGCCGGGCATTATGAGATAATCGGTTCTAGTTTTAAGATACCGCTACTCGGCTATGACATTCAAAATATAATCCGACTTAAAAAAGGAAAAGGTTCTACTGAGAACCTTCTTTAGAAGTTTTCTTTTTTAATATGCATGTTATGTTATCCTATAATTAATTGTTACACATATTTTTTTTTTCAGAATGTAAACAATTGGCATTGTTCATAATTTATGACCTGCTGTTTTTATATTTTCTTTAGAAAATATAGACTATTTTAAGCAACTAATTTCAATATTATTGAAATATTCACCAAATAGAATTTAAAAAAAATAGTTAAAGATATTATTTTAAATGTTGTGACGTCATCGTTGTAAGCAATCTGTGTATTGACTTTTCCTGATAGACTTAAGACAGATTGCAATGCATCTTTTCAAAGTTGCCAAGTTGATATAATAGACCAATTTCAACTCCACCACAGAGTAGTATTTCCCTCAGAACGCCTTAATATTTAAAGTCATTCATTTCAAGGGCAATAGAGATCATTTCCGAAAAAAACTAATGGATCATGATCAGAAACTCTATTCCCCGAAATGGTTTTTGAATTAAGAGTTTTAAAAAAATGTGAACAATGCCAATTGTTGGTTAACTTAATAAATAAATAAGTAGGTAAAAAAACATAAAAAAAAAATAAAGAAGTAAAACTTTTTCACCTATCACCGATCAGAATTGTCTGATGTTACTTCTGCGCGCAGCTACGAGTGCATTGAAAAAAAGTTAGTTGGCTAAGCCTAGAACTAAATGTCCAAAGCCTAGATATTGGTTAATTTTATGCTCTGTGAGAAATTTAGTGCAAATTTAAATGGACTAATAAGTACAATACTGAAAAAGTATATGAAACAATTTTGTCTGCAAAGATTGCACAGATGGCTAGGAATTAAGGTCGCCCTTTGTACATAATATGTTATTTCAAAATATTTTTACGAAATTGTAGTACCGATAGAGTTAAAACTCTACATAAAACTTAATGTGCAAATAAAGTGTTATCTGTCTGTGTTGCACTGCAATTTACATTTGTAGAAAGAATCATAACGTTGTGATTGCAGGAAATCGAACTGGTTTGCTGTTAAATGGCTTGATTTTATCTCTCCTATCAATTACTAAACTAATATTGACGCTCTGTATCTAAGTACCTGCAAAACTATATACTATATGCATCTTTTAAAAATCTGCAGACGGTGACGTATAAATTTATACATGGAATAACCTATATCGCCGTCAGGGATACAAAATCTTTACTTATTATAAAAAAGTTGTTATTTTTATAGACATGTCCCTATCTGAGCTTATATCTTAAAAACTACGAAACGGATTTTAATATGGTTTTATTTAATAGATAGAGTGGTTAAAGTGGATTGTTTTTTTGTACCATTTGTTAGGTTTTTGGTTTTTAAATTCCACGCGTACAAAGATGCGGGCAACAGTTAGTTGATAAATAAAAACCAATATTTGTTGTCTCGCTAAAACTCGAAAACAGTTGGGCTGATTTAGGTGACCAGTCGTAGGGTTTTGAAGAACTGATAGACTTACAACAATGACAATCGTGCATTAAATAGATCCGATCATACACACATTGTTAAAAAGAGATTAAATTAAGAAATTATTTATTAATTTGTCCTTAGGTACAAAGGCGTATTTACTTTAGGGCCATAAGTGCCATGAACCGGGACGGCACCCTGCAAGGGATACCGCAAGCCGGAATTTTAATGTTTTGCTCTATCCCCCTTGATTCAATCGGTTTACTCATGACACGCTGACCAAACATGTTGTCAAAGGCTTTAGGTTCGACTTTACGTCATCGCTAACGGTTGTAATCTATACTTATAATAAATCTGTAGAGAGGTCAATTCTGTACATGAAATATATTTTCAAAATAACTATCAGGGGGTGATTAGTGATCGATACTGATGCCAAAAATGTAATCAGTAAAATTTTTGTCTGTCTGTCTGTCCGTCTGTATGTTCCTTATAGAAACAAAAACTACTCGACGGATTTTAACGAAACTTGGTACAATTATTCTTCATACTCCTGGGCAGGTTATAATATACAATCAATAGGAGCAGAGTAGTGAAGGGAAATGTTGGGAAAACGGGAGAAGTTACTCCGTTTTTTAAGCTTCCGTCGCGTGTGCAGCCTTAATGGTTAAAGTTACATAGAAATCATGTATGACGGAAATATTCTACATAAAATTGTCTAAAAAATATCCTGGAACAGCATATATCTATATTTTATGGTTGACTCACAATAACACGTGTAACTCCTGATAGCTTAGCAGTTCGGAGCATTACGATTATATTTGTTTACTCTTACGTTTTTATTACTCTCACTCAAGCAGTAGTTAAAAATGTTGCAAAAACGGGGAAAACTTCCTAAATGATTCGCGGACGGAGTCGAGGGCAACAGCTAGTTTATAATAATTACGGATTAGTTACAAATGTCATTCTGGAGCCAGTTCTACACAAAAGACAATAAGGTATATGTCCTATATATATGTATAACCTATGTCACTATGATGTATTATCACTTTTGTTAGTGGCCCAATAGGTATTTATTAGTCATTTTTTATCTATTTATGCCAACTTTAGTCATTCTTGGGTTAACTTGAGTGATACATCTATTAATTTTAATTATAACACGCTTATTATTAGCTACGCTCATATCTATGAGCAGATATAATCATAAATACCTTGAAGAAGTTGGATTAACCTGATATTTCGCATAATTAATCGAAGATCAATGTCAACGCTAATCGCTATGTATCTATAAATCGATATATGTAACTGTGTAACGAAATCGAAAGGAAGTGCATTTACACCGTAAAATATAGTCTTTGCCTACACCTACAGGAAAAAGACGTGATGATAAATAACGATGATATTCATAAGGGATTAGGGATTTAAGCGTTTTTTAGGTTTCTAATTATTAAGTTAAATATTATTTGTTATTTTAATTAAGAGGATACCAAAATAGCTTCGTGCATTTTTCTATGTACGAAGTTTTCATTGTTTCTTTAGATTGAATAGCTAGAGCTCTAATTTTTAAGTATATGTTTTTTCAATATATAATCTAGGATCGCATGAACTCAGAAACGCGATTGCAAAAAGTTTTCTCGATAAAAAATCTTAGCGAAACAACCTCTCTCATTTTTTATTTTTTTCATTTATCGGTCAGTTATCGCGTATTAACTTATGAAATAACTTTAAAAACATAAGTAACTATTATATATAGAAACACGTAAATCAGAATTAAAATATATTTAGTAGATTTTGAGTAAATAGGAAAAGTATCCCTAATTCTTCATTTTCTGTGCCTACTGGCTGTGTTAATATGTACGTGTCGGCGATGATATACGATAATATTGATGTAGGCCCTTAACTAGAAGAAAACGATATAAGACTATATATGAATTACTACATTACTTAGGCCTTACATTTGCTATCGTCATACATTAAACATCTTGACATTTCTTAACAGACAGACATTATCAGTGTATCTATAGATAAATAAAAATTGTCACAGAAAAAGAAGACATTACGTGACAGATGTTTATTTTATGTCTCCGTTTCGTATGGGGAAGGATTAAGTCTTATGCCAAATATGCCACCACCCCATATCTATGCACGTGTGCTGTAACAATCAGTTAAGGAAACAATTATAAGTAATATATTCTGCGAGTAACGGAAAACTTAAAACTAACACGCCGAGTTAATCATTTAAGGGCTAAAGTTCAGTTAACTTTAGCCCTTCCTTGATCCTATGTGTGAAACATTTCAGCTTCAGGAACTTAAAATTTATATTATACTAGCTTTTGCCCGCAACTTCATTCACCTCGAATTTATAATAATAATAATAAAATAAATAATAATAAATAAATATAAAAATAATAATAAATATTATAATAAATAAATATTCATGCACATTTCACACAACGTCCTCTGGTCCCAAGCTAAGCTTATATGCTTGTGTTATGGGTACCAGAATAGATAGAATACATAATAATACTACTTTTCTTTTGTAAATAGATACTTATAATACACTAGCTGTCACGGCAAACGTTGTTTTGCCATACAATTCTGTGTAAAAATCAACAACAAAAAATTTCATCAAAATCGGTCCAGCCAATTGTGAATCTAAACCATCCTCAAACCCCCTTGAATACACACAACAAATTTCATCAAAATCGGTCCAGCCGTTTAGGAGGAGTTCAATTACAAACACACGTACAGAAGATTTATATATATGTATATACATATATAAAGATAGAAACACCCAGATGCAGTACAAACATTTGTATGACAATTAGAAAAATCACACAAATGATTTCCCGAGCGGGAATCGAACCCGCGACCTCTTGATCGGCAGTCCGTTACATGAACCACTCAACCACGAGGCACGTCGTTTAGATACTAAACCTTTTTTTTTTTTTTCTTTATCTCTCTCTGCCCTACCGGGCTATGGTGGTGCCTTGAGCCTTACCACGACCCGGCAAGGGTGGCCCCCTTTCTTCACGGGGGGCTCAACGCGACGGGGGGATCGCTAGGTCCCCCGTCACTCAAATGTGGCCCTCCTGCCACGACCGGTGCGGCGGGTCTCTGAACTGTGACCCGCTGTGCATGACCACCTCTTCGGGGGGGGCGGCCGGCCACCGCGCGCCTACGACCCCTACCCGGGGCCCTGCGGGGTGGCAAAGTGCCACCAGAGCGTTCGCGCTCTCGCAGGGCCTCCCTCTTTGCCGCCATCACCTCCCGAGCAAAGGAAGCGACCTTGACAAATTATACAAAAAAGCCATCCTATTGAACCACTCTACCTATTAAAAAAACATAGGGAAAAACATACATACAAAAATAACATACATACAAAAATAACGACGTTGTTTTATAATAAGTAAAGATAAAGATATTTGTTTATTTTAAAAACTAAGAAACACGCTTTAAATTCCTGGACATATTTTTAAATTAATACGTTGCCAAAGTACATAGCACAGGTAGATCGATACAAACGAAGCTAAACATGTTAATAACAACCAGATCTAGAACAAAAATATTATTTACATACATACCCAAAGCAAAAAGTTTCAGATATCAGTCCTTATCTTACGTTATCAAATGTTTTCATATGTTTACAATAACTAAAGATTGTACAAATAGGTCAATACTTTTACTTTGTATTGTGTTGTTTACTTATAACACGTCCTTCTTCTTAAATAAGTTTAAAACAATGTTATAAATTTGTATTTCAGTTATAATTAATTAAAAAGATAATTATTTTCCTAAGATGTAACTATGAGGCTCTGGAATAAGTGAGTTCTTTAATATTCTCTAATAATACTTGCTCGACTCATATATCTTTACTAATATTGTAAAGCTGAAGAGTTTATTTGTTTGTTTGTTCGTCGCTAATCACGGGAACTACAGGTCTGATTTTAATTTTTTTTTAATTTTTGGATAGTACATTTATCGAGGAAAGCTATAATAGGCTATATAACATCACGCTGCGACTAATAGGAGCGAAGCATCAGTGACAAATGTTGCAAAAATATGGAACGTTTTTCTAAATTCCACGCATATGAAGTCGCGGGCAAGAGCTAGGTTATTGATAGAACCACTTTTTACGTATTTAGATGCGTTTATTTTCTTTGTCCTATGATGATCACACTTCGAGAGGCTCGGCGTCAATAAAAAACAGAGCTAAGTCAAACTAGTCTTGTTAGGCAATGCCACCCGTACAGTTCGCCGATTTCTCTACCTATTGGTCCCGACTCTTCAGCCGTCTAGATCATTTACCAAGCGTCCTACTGCTTTTTGAAGCACGCTACATCCAACCAACTACAACTTTTCGTACTTTAACTTTTTGTCATCGCCCTGGTAACAACGGAAGACCAGCGCTGAATTCAGCAACCACCTGTTTGCTGAATTGGACCGGGTTTTTTCGCAGACACTAGTGACAATGTTGTGTTTTATTTAGTACTTAATATTGTTCGTAAAATTGTATATACATATGTATGCATAAAAATACTGTCATTTATTTTGTCGTCACAAATAAATCATTTCGTTTACCATATTTGTCTATTTAACAACTCTTAACAAATTATAGACAACACGTGTATAAATATTGTTAGCTATGTTTTACATTTATATTACAGTCATTAGACTTTTACAATAGCACAGATTAAAGCCTAAAGCTATACTACAGGATTAGTAATATTACGTAAGGGCTTATTGTATTTTTATACCTTATTACTCAGCTGAGCTGTCAACAACTTAATATCGTTAAATAAAAGACAGACATGACGGTATTATCCGTATTTACATAATCAAAGTTCCGTGTAATATGTATCACATCATACCTTTACAAAAGCAGGGCTAATTTAGACTATTTACTAGCACGTTCTACCAAGTACATGCGAGTTTTACTTTTGTATGTTTATGCATAATATATTTTCCATGCCTGTGAAGGACGCACTACAAACCACAAGGTCTTAGGTTTGGTATTTGTGTCCGGCTCCGTTTTCATGTAATTTGGGTGTTTGATATTATTATAGTTTCATAATATAATTAATAAAGTTACTTGATTATTTCTACTCATACAATACTATGATTCTTTATCTGTGCTACGATTAGTTACCTAATTCTTCATTCCAAACCTAGCAGTTTTCGAGATATACTCAATTTTAATATATTTTAACATTTTCAGGACGTCAAACACAAGCTCGATGAAACTTCTCAAGAGAATGACACTGATATCTTGGAGTCAATATTGTCCCACGTTGGGGATATGGGGCTCTACCAAAAGTTGATGTTTGCCTCGATGTTGCCTTTTGGCTTCTTCTTCGCTTGGGCATACTTCGTACAAATATTCATAACTCTAGCACCACAAGACCATTGGTGCAGAATTCCAGAATTGGCTAACTTAAGTATGGAATGGAGGTGAGCATATATATTTCAATATAAGGAATTCAAGCCCGTGCCCAACAGTGGAACTTTAATGGGCTGGCGAGGGAGAAATGTACAACATATCTTTTTTTAATCTTTAAGTAAAGTTTCTAATAAATGAAATTATAGTGGCAAAATTGATTACCGCAAGCGTTCCGTCGCTCTACCTACTGAGCTATTGTGGCCGTGTTAATGTTACTCGAAAGAGTCTACATCGCATTTTGATGTACAACAATGTTGCGGTAATCACTTTTTCCACTATAATTTCATTTATTAAGTAAAAGCATAGCAAGTCAATTGCAAAATTAATAAATTACTTTAAAGTTTCTAAATACAACTAAAACTGATTTTTGAATTAATGGATTGTATTCTAGCGTTCCCTTCTTATAAAGTTAGACTTTTAAGGAGTTTTTATATTATACTTTTACATTAAAAAGTAACATATTCCAGGCGAAATCTATCAGCACCGCTGACACCATCAGGTGAACTAGAACGTTGCATGACGTTTGATACAAACTGGACCCAAGTTCTGCAGACTTTACAGCGACCGCCCGCAGACACGCGCCTGGTACCTTGTCAACATGGATGGGACTTTGATTTCTCTGATATACCATATGAAACTATCGCTACTGAGGTAAGCTTCAATTATAAACATCTCAAATAACAAATACTATCAGTAGGAAACAAAAAAAAAGACAACAACAGGAAAGCAAAGCAAAGAAATAATTACAGTATAAAATATTCATGGATATTTCACAAAACGTCCTCTGGTCTCAAGCTAAGCTTGTATACTTGTGTTATGGGTACCAGAATACGGACATACTACATAAACTTCTTTTCTTTTGTAAATAGCATAGTAATGACTCCGCGCTTGATAACAGTATAGACTGTAGTAGACCGAGTAGACCAAACATAGTCCCATTTTGAGCAGGCCTATGAACATTTAGTAGGACATTTACCAGCAATGAACATTAGTTATACATTCCCAGATTTTGCATGAAGAGACTGCATGTAACAATAAAATTCATATCGATGGTTAAGCTAACAAAATTTACATTGGTACCCATTCTACCTGCACAAAAAAACTTAACTAAAAATGTAAATTGATAGTGTCAATAACACAATTCGGCAATGTTAACAGAACTTTTTATTAGAAAATTTGTTTATTATAGACTAACGATTTGATTAATAAAAATGTACAATACGAAATAGCCAATTAATCAAAATACGCCATAGTTGTTTTCGTTTTAGTTAAGTTTAGTTGTGTACTTAGAATTGGTACCATTGCCTGATTACCAAATCGTTCATGTAATAGTCTAATAATTGATAAAGGAGATGAACTTGAAAGTTGAAATGTTATTGAACTCTAGCATGTAAAGGTACTGTTAAGACTCTGAACTTACAAACAAGTTTAATAGTCGTCATGCAAGTTTGTCATAATCTTGTTTGATTACGAAATACTTTCGTCTAAGATTAGAGGAAAGTATTTTGATTGATATAAAGATAATATCTAATAAAACATCCGTTTATTTAATTAAAGTGAAAAGAAATCTTAAAATTATGTCATTATATGTGTTACTTATGACTTCCGTAGAAAGATAACGGAAGTCTTGGTCTATCTACCTTCCCCTTGAATTGCAATTCGTATCTATACCGAGTATGGACTTTTTTCATAACAGAGGTGTACCGACCCAGCAAGTCGGAATATTGTTTGGTTTTAAGTTATTCTATTTTTGCAGAGTATGTTTTCTGTCTAGGTTTTTCTGTAGTTAACTTCAACTTGTAAAAAATCTACCAAGTTTCCAATATTGCCCAATCAAGTAATTTTTTTTCCTGGACTTAAGTTATAATATCTTTACAGAGAGGCTGGGTATGTGATTCTGCTAGCATTGTGCCGACAGCTCAATCTATATTCTTTGTCGGATCGTTTGTCGGAGGTATTCTAATTGGTTGGATGGCTGACAAATTCGGAAGAGTGCCTGCTTTAATAGGTACGCATATCAATTCTACACATAACCCTAATATAAAAAAGTAAAATATGAGCTGAGTGATCGTAAAATTTATTTTTAAACATGTTTCTTTAAACCACTATGATGATAGAAAAATAACCTGAAACTCGAAGTCTTGTGATTTGACTAGCTTGACTATTTACTAACTTTTGTATAAAAAATGTCTCTCCTTGTGGTGATGGATTAAGAATACAAGTGTCACCACCCCATCTCCTCCCAAGGGTGCTGTAAAAGTCAGCTAAGGGATATTGCACATAGATAACATCCTCTGTGAGAGACGGAAAACTCGAAACTAAACCCTGTGCCAACACGCCTGGTCAGCGCGGCACAGTAGACCATAATCTCTCCCAAAGTGGAGGAGGCCCGTGCCCAACAGTGGGACGTAAATGGGCTGGAGAGAGATATAAAAAATGTTATGTACTTATACTTACTGTTTTTCAAAAGGCACACAAGATGTTACAATCCTTTTTTTATTACAGGAGCAAATGTAATTGGTGGTGCCGCCGGAATTGCCACTATTTTCACCACCGGCGTATGGGACTTCATAATATGTAGATTTCTAGTTGGAATGAGTTACGACAATTGTTTTATGATATTATACATCTTACGTAAGTAAAATAATATTACTTAGTATTTGTAAATAAGAACAGAATTTTTTTTCGCTATAAATTACACATTTCCTACAACTTAATCTGCATTGTCCTATGATTGGCTGGTAGGAAATGCTTCTGGCATTTAACTCGCCTATGCACTTGTGATGCGTAACGTGTATCTTCTTTACTTCTTATAAAACAAAGTCGTAATTTTTGTATGTATGTCCCTATGTGAGCTTATATCTTCAAAAATACGCAACAGATTTTGATGCGGTTTTTTTTAATAGATAGAATGCTTCAAGCGGATAGCTTTTTTTGTATAATTTATTGGGGTTTGCTGTATATTGGATGAGATATGATTAAATTTGCCGAGAAATTCGGACGCGCGCGAGCTATAAATGAAAACGCTGCCTTATTTATGTGAGGTACAACAAAATAATGTATGGCGGAATTGTTTGTGACCTATAGTTCTTTAAAAAAGTCCGCGAGGGCATATGTCTATCTTTTAAGGGAAACCCGCTGTACCCATAATAATGTAAAAAAAAATATTAAATTCAATAGGGTGTTTTCAAAAGCTATTTATGTGTATATAGTAATATTTTTTATCAAATTAAACAGCTTAGTTAGCTTACGCAGTTAATATAGATTATAACTGCTTTTTACAGCATGCAATTTAAATGAATATCTTAGGAGATATGACGAAAAAAGAATTACGCGCGAGAATATAAAATACTCAAACTGTTGGCGCGAAACGCAAACGTTTCCTCGGTCTTCTATCCATACCTACTCTAATGTTTGGATATTTGATTAATGTTGGATGTATGGATAGATTTTCATGTAACTTTCCTAAATTCCACGCGTACGGAGTCGCGGGCATCAGCTAGTAATAAATAAATAATAAACAGGAAACAGGCAGAGTACACATACCTCTCATATGTTCATTACAAATTGTAAAGCTGCAACTATGCCCAAAGACTTCCTTGGTGACAACCATGTGAATTTTGCGCATAAATGCAGGTTCTATGCCTATGGTTATAATTTTTTGGGGTTTTAGTTTCTCTATTTTACGATTGGCCTTTTCGTTTGACACGGGTAGGCATGGATTAAGTTTTTACACATGGCTCGAAAATTTATAATAAATCATGTGCAGACGAGATGGCCTCCAAACTCGTACTCTCTCTCTCTCTCTCTCTATCTATTCACTCACTCCAGCCTGCTTCATGTTCGGAGGGGTGATGGTCTACAAACTCATAATGAAGTCATGAAATTCCCTTTCAGTTCTTGAATACGTGGGACCTCAGCACCGCACCTGGGTTGCAACTATGTCATTCGCTATATTCTTCGGAGCTGGTTGCACAACTCTACCTTGGTTAGCGCTATGGGTTTCTGATTGGCGAGTGTTTTTGTGGGTCACTTCACTACCAATGTTGATCGTGTTATTGGCACCTTGGTTGCTACCAGAGAGTGCAAGGTACGTAATATATCTTATTGATTCTCTACCTCTACGTGTATACAAACATTATAGTCAAACCTTATATTATTACTAGCTGTCCCGGCCGATTCTCAGACCTACTGAATACGCATGTAAAATTTCATAAAAACCGGTCAAGCCGTTTCGGAGGAGTGTAGTAATTAACACTGTGACACGTGAATTTTATATATAAGGTGTAAATAAATCAACTTGTCAAATTTTGTGAGGATAGTTGGTATCGAAAAATAAACACGCTAAAAATAAAATAAAAATTTTTTGAGCAATTTCATTTTTTCACGAAATAAAAGGATTTCATCAAATATTTTTATGCGTATCTTACCTAGAAAAAAATGTAAGTACTATGCCGTTCAGTCTCACTCGTCGGCAGTCGCTTGCGCCGACCGACCCCGCACAGCGAGTGTATTGTGGTACAGTGCGCATAACATTTACGCGTAATGTAAATCTTTACAAATCTTCAAAACGGTAACGTTTTTCTTAACTTTTTCACTGCGATTATTCATGATATATTATTCAAAACAACTCCTAAAAATATGACAAGTTAATTTTTTGACACCTTGTATAAGAAGATTATTATTTGTATCTCACTCTGATAGTCACGGGTTATTTCTATTATAAGAAATACCCGGTCCTTTGTAAGGCTTACATGGGGATATGGATCCAACATGCAGAGGTCCTTTGAGAATTTTAATGAATAAATAAATGTGGTGGGACACCTACCACCGACACTCCACACCTGCACTATAGAAGTGGAGTCATGGAATGCCAGTGGTAGCTGTAGATCTATTGCAAAATAATGTGGAGAAACTAACTGGTTTATTGTGTTGGGTGTTTGATGGACTGGTTATTTAAAAAAAAACTATTGCAAATAATAACGGACGCCTGCCTTCAATACTAATACTTCTTGAACCGTGGCAGGCGGTGACTCGCCGACTCACTAGATGGGCTTCCCACACAGCCGACAGACAAGGCAGCAGGGAGCAACACCGGTGTGAGCGGTGCGGGGTGTAGAGCGGTGCGGTACCGGTTTCACCATCGCGGGCCTAGACCGGAGCGGGTTTCCCCATAATTACGCCCTTGAAATTGACACTTCCACCCCCGAGCATATAGCTCTAGCGACCCCACTCTGTCCGGCCGGTGAAGGCAAGACAGAGGCGAGAGTCCAGGCACTCTCGGTTTCCAGTTCGGCCAGCTAACAAAGGCAAGCCGAAGGCGAGGCCACGATCGACTCTCAGGGGCACTCGGGACCGCAGTGTCGCCACTCACATTCAGCTCGCCACAAGCTGCCCTGCGGTCTGTTGGCTTTCCCTAGGTCCTGTGATACATTTTTTGTTTATACCACAAGATTCTCGTAAGCCTATAATCTGCCTCCAGGTTTTGCATTAGTTTCATGGTGAGGTAACGACTGGCCCAGAGGGGTTATTATTATTATTATTATGTAAGACGTCTGTGTGAGTGTGTGTATGTGTGTGTGTGCGTAAGCGAGTGTATGTAAACAGAAATACACTTAAGTACTCTAAATAATACCTACTTAAGATTCAATTTGACAGACATGTCGTTATAATAATTTTGTGTTTCATTTAGATGGTTAGTAACCCAAGGTCGAGTGAAGGATGCTGTCAAAGTGCTGAGACGATTTGAGACCATCAACAAGACACAAATACCTGATGACGTCATGGCTGAATTCATTGTAAGTAGTTTTCGCCCGCAACTTCGTACGAGTAAAATTTTAAATATACACAAACCCTAAACAAATTATACAAAATAGTCATCTTCTCGAACCTACCTATATATTGAAATAAACCGCATCAAAATCGGATGCACATTTTGAAGATACGAGCTCACATAGGGACATACATACAAAAATAATGACTGTGTTTTATAATAATATTCATAATTCTAATTAAGACGAGTTTTTGTTGTTTGATAATTAATTGATTTGTTACATCTTTCAATTACATTTCATCCTCTTCAAAATGTTATTTGTGTGATATTTTTTATTCATTATACCCTTAATAGACAGATGCCAATACATCTTAAATTTTATCCCATCTTTTATAGGTTTCATCAAATAAAAGCAGAGAACAGAAAGGAGAGTCACTATTAGCAATGCTCAAGAGTCCACTTCTTCGTAGAGCGATGGTCCTCATGGTACTGTTGTACATGGGCTGTGCTATTGTGTTCGATGCCTTGGTCAGGCTCTCGGACTCGTTCGGACTTGACTTCTTCATCACATTCACGATGACTTCAGCTACAGAAATTCCTGCTTTAACATTACTTGCTATTGTACTTAATAGGTAAGACAACTTTATCTAATCAATACCTAACTCAGTGCCTGTCTGTTGCTCTTTCACGTCCAAAATACTTATTAGAGGCAATCTACAGCTGGAAATAAGACACTGTCTACTTATAAATTCGTAAAAATGTGCCTGAGCTAAGCTAATATGCATTATGCTTGTGTTATGGGTACCAGAATACGGATATACCAATAACTACATATAAAACTCTTTCCATCAACCTTTCTCAGTCCACTGCTAGACATAGGCCTCCCCCATAGAACGCCACAACGTGCGGTCTTGCGCCAACTGCATCCAGTGGCCCCCGGCGTATTTGACGATATCGTCGGTCCACCTTGTTGGGGGCCGCCCCACGCTGCGTCGTCCGGTTCGTGGTCGCCACTCGAGGACCTTCCGTCCCCAACGGTCATCAGATCGTCGAGCGATGTGGCCTGCCCATTGCCACTTCAGCGTGCTAACTCTTCGGGCTATGTCGTACACACCAGTCCTTCTACGGATCTCCGCATTCCGGATCTTATCACGTAGGGAAACACCGAGCATAGCCCTCTCCATAGCACGCTGCGCGACTCTGAGTTTTGTTATGAGGCCAACATTCAGGGACCACGTCTCAGTTCCGTAAGTCATCACTGGTAACACACACTGGTCATAGACCTTTCTTTTCAGGCACTGAGGTATTTTGGACAACTCTTTACGCTAATGATAATCGAACCCGCAACCTCGTGAACGGCTGTCCATTACCTGAACCACTAGACCAGTCTAAGTTACATATTTTTCAAATTAACGAAATATTATTTAGCTCAAGGATCTCTCATAACAAAATATTAATACCGGTTTCGAAAATACGTTAAAAAACAAAGATTTTTTTCTTTTTGTATTTATAACCGATTAGACTAGATAGACTGGAATCATCTAGTTCCGTTCAAAGGTTTAGGTATTTTGTTTATTAAAGATTATTATTTAATAATAAGCTTGATAGGAAATCATTATACATAAATTTATTAATTTTTGCAATTGACTTGCTATGCTTTTTACTAAATAAACTAAATTATAGTGGAAAAAATGATAACCAAGAGCGGGACTTGAACCCACGACCTCGATTGATCAAGTTGGTGCAAACCGCTTAATAGATGGCGTTGTACACAAAATATTGCACGATGAGTTAAACTCACATTGAGAAGATTGTAGTGGAAGATTTGGTAAACATGTGCGGGAATCATGATAGCTCAGATGGGAGAGCAACGGAACGGCTTCCGAGGTCTTGGGTTCAAGTCCCGGCCATTGTTATCATTTTTTCCCCTCTAATTTAGTTTATTTAGGAAATCATTATCTTCACATCCTACTAATATTATAAAGGCGAAAGTTTGTATGTATGGATGTTTGTTACTCTTTCACGTAAAAACTACTGAATGGATTTGAATGAAACTTTACCACAATATAGCTTATACATCAGAATAACACATAGGCTACAAATTGGCTGGACCGATTTTGATGAAATTTTATTTTATACAGAATTGTATGGCAAAACAACGTTTGCCGGGGCAGCTAGTAGGTAATATTAAAGAACAAATTCGTTATTTCTATAAGTACCTTTGTGAGCTTAAATATTTAGGACCACAGAACGGATTTTAATGCGATTTTTAATAGGTGTAGGAGTTAAGGAGAAAGTTTAATAATGTATAATTTGTTAAGACGATACCAAAATAGCTTCGTGCATTTTTCTATGTACGAAGTTTTCATTGTTTCTTTAGATTGAATGGCTAGAGCTCTAATTTTTAAGTATATGTTTTTTCAATATATGATCTAGGATCGCATCAACTCAGAAACGCGATTGAAAAAAGTTTTCTCGATAGAAAATCTTGGCGAAACAACCTCTCAAATTTTTTATTTTTTTCATTTGTCGGTCTATTATCGCGTATTAACTAATGAAATAACTTTAAAAACATAAGTAACTATTATATATAGAAACACGTAAATCAGAATTAAAATATATTTAGTAGATTTTGAGTAAATAGGAAAAGTATCCCTAATTCTTCATTTTCTGTGCCTACTGGCTGTGTTAATATGTACGTGGTGGCAATGATATACGATAATATTGATGTAGGCCCTTAAAGTTTTTTTCTAGATTCGAAGTCGCGGGCTATAGTTAAAAGCGCGCATTAAAAAAATTTTTGTTGTAATTGTAAACGCGACTAGAATGCGACGGAAGACCACGCGTTCGCTTATCATCGCGCGTGCTCGGTGGGCATACATATTATGTGATTCCGATCCGTCGGATAATAGAATCTTGAATTTCTCAAAATAATTTAATGAAACCTATTTCTTACTTTCTTACAGATGGGGCAGAAGAACTCTTGGTTTTGTTCCATTAAGTTTAGCTGGACTATTCGTGTTCCTCGCAATCTTTGTGCCAAAAGGTAAGCTGATGGTAGTTGTTTAACGAGATTCTGAAATGATTTCAGTGTCGTAGATGACCTTATTCTCCATGTGGTGATGGATTAAGAATACAAGTGTCGCCACCCCATCTCCACCCAAGGGTGCTGTAAAAGTCAACTAAGGGATATTGCACACAGATAACACCCTCTGTGAGAGACGGAAAACTCGAAAATAAACCATTTGCAGCGCCTGGTCAGCGCAGCACAGTAGACCATAATCCCTCTCAAAGTGGAGGAGGCCCGTGCCCAACAGTGGGACGTAAATGGGCTGGAGAGAGAGAGAGATGATCCTCAATTCAGAAATTCCATTCTTTACGAAGGCATGGAATATGCTCTATACAAAAATATAGATATCGTGGTCCCCTTTTTCCTTCGCGAAAGTTAAACCGATTTTAATTGTTTTGTATCCTTACTAATTTATAAATGTGAAAACGAACCGATGACAGTATAAAGATTTTGGCAGGCTTAAGTGTTAATGTGTGGAACGAAACTATAGCGCGATTAAAAATTTTTACAACGCCATCTATCGAGTGACATAGTAAACTTCTGTTAGTTAAGGTTTGATTTCTAAATTTTACGCGTACGAAGTCGCGGGCAACAGCTAGTTATAGATAAAGATTATACTTAACTAGCTTTTATCACTTTATTTTATTCAAAACATAATAGCAAAAAGAAATATGAACATCCGAAAACCTATCACACATATTTGGTAAGGTTTTACCAAAAAAGAAAGTGATAGAAGCATAAATATACTCTTCATCTTTAATATAGCGTAAAGACAGTCAAAATCGGTTCAACTTTCGAGAATAAAAATGGGGACTACGAAACATCTTTTTTTCAAAGAATTTGTAGGTAAAATCTACTTCAGCTATATTTGTCCCTTTCAGCACGGCGCTCGGAAATAGGGATAGCAATACCTAAGGCAAATACCTAAATTAGCAGTATAGTACCCTCTTAATCCATAATTATTTCTTTCTACGTCAACTACTGGACATAGGCCTTCTTCATAAATCAAAACAGCAAACATGGATCTTTATGATACTAATATTGTCACCGTCATCCACGGCATTTGAGACAAATTTCTTCCAATCAGCGATTTTTTATTTCATTGTAAAATAACATTTACTTATTCTTGTTTTTTTCATTAATTTTTGTCTTATAGCAAAATATGTAAGTAGTAATCATTTCCAGGTCTTCCCCAAGCCGGTTTGGCAGTAGCAGCTCGTTTCTTCATCAACATGTCTTACACAGCTGCAATACAATGGACCACTGAGATATTGCCTACAGCCTTCAGAGCGTCTGGCTCATCAGCGCTGCATATGAGTGGATATGTTGCCACGATGCTTTCGCCATTCGTTGTATACTCTGTAAGTTATTACTAGCTTATTTTTATTTATTGATGTTTCTTGAAGTCTATCACAAGTTAAACAATATTTAAATAATAATAACTTCAAATGATATGCAACACTAAGTAATAATCAGGCATTAAAAAAATCTTACGCAACGCATCGTTGGCATCGTGCCCAAAAACCTGGCCGCATTGTCACGTCAAATGACAATACTTATGCCAACAGCTAAACAAAAGCCTTTTGGCTACGTGAGTACTCTCAAAATTTAATGGAACAATGAGAATCAATCGATTTTTATCTCGTTTTGTTAGTCTTTTGTTTTACTGCTATGACATAATAGGTTGCTTAATAAACGTCTTTTAAATTAAAATTATTTAATGGTAAATTTGTTAACCCTTTTATTACCTTATTTGCAGGAACGTATATGGAAGGTGTTGCCGCTAGTTATCATGGGTGTGATTGCAATATTCTCAGCGGGTATAAGTTTGATTCTACCGGAAACTAATGGACAACCTATGCCACAAACTGTGGCTGATGGAGAAAAGATGATCAGAGAACAGTCTTTATGTGGGTCAGTACATTAAACCTACCTTAAGTCTAAACAATCTTTGGCAATATTCTAATACGGCTATGTAAGGTAGTTATGCATGAGGTAATCGGTTAGATTCCCACTTTGGGCAAATATAAATAAATAAATAAATATAAATATTCAGGACATTTAACACAACGTCCTCTGGTCCCAAAGTAAGCTATATTTCTATGCTTGTATTATGGGTACCAGATACGGATAGACTACATATACGACTTTTCTTTTGTAAATACATACTTGTAATACATAGAAAACACCCAGACGCAGTACAAACATTTGTATGACATTTATGGATATCACACAAATATTACTAAGATGAACTACTCCTACTCCGTCTGCGGGTTTTTGTACATCAGCAGAACTTTATGAATATTTGTGAAACTTATAAAAGTAATATAGCTTTATTATTGAATGTACTCTTTAAGATATTAAATGAATAATGTTCTCGTGTTAATTTCAGAACATCTAAAGACACTGCCGATGAGGACACATATAAGAAATCATCAATAATATGAAGAAAATAGTTGTAAATACTGAACAAAGATTATAGTAGAGGGCCTCCTCTGAATTTTTCATTTATTTAAGTCTTTTGTCGTAATGACGGCAAAAAACGGCAACAGAAAAAACATTAGAAATATTATGTTACCGGCTAACACTCACTTAGGAGTACAGTAACCTCTTAAGATGAGCATCGGATATCCTGATCGACATCATCGATCCCAAAACAGTAAGTGTTAGCCGGTAACATAATATTTCTAATATGACTCAATATATATATAACGAAAATTTCAATACGAAAATAGAAAACACATTCTGTAAATATTTCCTGATACCAAACATCAGATTTAATATAATAATTTTCTTAGTTCAAAAACTTAAGAGGATACCAAAATAGCTTCGTGCATTTTTCTATGTACGAAGTTTTCATTGTTTCTTTAGATTGAATGGCTAGAGCTCTAATTTTTAAGTATATGTTTTTTCAATATATGATCTAGGATCGCATAAACTCAGAAACGCGATTGAAAAAAGTTTTCTCGATAGAAAATCTTGGCGAAACAACCTCTCAAATTTTTTATTTTTTTCATTTGCGGGTCTATTATCGCGTATTAACTAATGAAATAACTTTAAAAACATAGGTAACTATTATGTAACTATTATGAAACACGTAAATCAGAATTAAAATATATTTAGTAGATTTTGAGTAAATAGGAAAAGTATCCCTAATTCTTCATTTTCTGTGCCTACTGGCTGTGTTTAATATGTACGTGTCGGCGATGACATACGATAATATTGATGTAGGCCCTTAAAACACGCTTGAAAATTCTAAATATATTTTTCAATAATTGTATTGTCCTCGGTCTTTGTTATGTATGCTAAACTTTTTATCAATCCGACTATTGCAAGTGGGTGAAAATCACGTTCAAAGATTCCGTTACTTATTTTAATAGGTACATTGATAGATACATACCGAACATAAAAGCGTGTTAATATTTATCAACAGTTCGTGAACTATCAAAGAAGCAGTGAAGGCTAAATAAAATACCTGGAATTCTCTTCCCGATGACATAACGGTTCTTAAAACCACCATTCACGACACGTATGCAATTTAGCCCTGCAAACAAAGCTCATAAGCTCTTATTATGACAATGAATGGTACGCACAAGTGACAGTATAATGATCCTTTACATACAGAAAGAGCCCTGCTTTATTAAAACTATGTTTGATGTACAATTCAGGCATTTCTAATTTTTTTAACATATAGCCCGGGCAGCGGCTTCGTACGCGACTTCGTACGCGTGGCGTCAGAAAATTTTCCCCGTTTTTGCAACATTATTTACTGGTGTTTCGCTTTTATTGGACGCAGCGTGATGTTGTATAGCTTTTCTCAATAAATGTACTATCCAATACTGAAAGAATATTTCAAATCGGACCATAATGGTTCCTAAAATTAGCGCGTTCAAACAATAAAACAAACTCTTCAGCTTTATAATATTAGTTATATTGTACATGATCTGTGATAATGATCATTGTCAAAGCCTTAACTATTGGCCTTACATAATAGTTTATATTAATTAAGTAAAATACTTAATTATTACATATATTTATTTATATACCTACTTATTAAATTAATGATAAATAGAATTAAGTTGATTGTGATATTGTATATTGCATGGTATTGAAAATAAATAGATACACCGAACAGTTTATGTTGCTTTTATTATTTAAATTAATTACCTACTTCTATTACCTTAACTGAAAATGACGACAGTGACAAATTTACTATATCATTCCATTTCTTTATTTTCTAGATAACAGCTACTGTTTTCCTTGAAGGGGTCTGCTAATTTTCACGGTCCTAGCCCCAGTAGTTTGGGCTAACCTTCTATCGATATCGATGGTAATATTGAGCACAGTACTATATCGACGCCATTTTTGAATTTAAACTGGCTTCAAGTCTTGTGACCATTTTTCTGATCCATAATCAAAGGTTTGGTCAAATATGTGCAACGTGTGGATGCAAAACACACAGCAATATCGAAAACCCACAGAATATAGACTAAGAAAACCAAAAAGCCAAAAAAAATGCAAGAAAGCTCTTGACTTAATTTATCTAATATCTAAGATTCTATTGCTGGAAAATTAGAAAAATAAAAGACATAGAGCACATAGACATAGACTCTAGAATAGCAAAAAGTAGAGAATTGACAAAAAAAACTGTAAACACAAAATTTTTCATTGATTATTTTACGATTATAGGAATATCATGTACATAAATAATTATACGTTAAATTGTTGTTTTGGTTTTTTTCCTGATGCATTTTTAATTGTGCACTCGCGTGTATTATACAATTAATTAATATTCAGCGATTCATCTGGGAGCATTCCTGGAGCTAGATGTCGGATGAATTTAGTTCAAAACCCAACACATCGGACAGAGATAAGCCAAAGGCAACTGACCACGCAGTAACCTTCCAAGATGCATCTCACTCACAGAACCCGTCTAATAACGATGAGGATGATAATGGCTTGGTAAGATCAGTTCAAAAGTCTAAGAAATTCTATTTTTTATCTAATTGTATCTTTTGTCAATATTCTGAGATATCGAAAAAATTAATATCAAAACTTAGACTCGGAGATGTTTCATTTCATTAAAGGATCTCAACGAGATAGAACTGGACTCTGATATGTTGGAGGGTGTTTTATTTTACGTTGGTGAAATGGGGTTATACCAGAAATGGTTGTTTGTATGGATGTTGCCATTCGCCACTTTCTTCGCATGGACTTACTTTGTACAAATGTTTATAACACTAACGCCGGATAAATTTTGGTGCAAAATCCCTGAGCTTGCTAGCTTAAGTATGGAATTACGGTGAGTGTTTTAATGTTTTAATATGAATTGCGGAAAATCTCAAAAACTAACGAACTACCAAAACCCATAAGAAATTTAAATAGTTACTGACTAATGTTGACAGCAACTTAACTGTTCTTTACTTTAGATTGGGAGATATGGTTTAGATTCACGTCCGTATAGCCAGACAGATCTGTAAATTTCGCAATATTTTTACCAATCCTTGATTCAACATTCTTTATTTTTATGTATCACAAAAACCTTATACATATATATCACGTTGTCTATATAATGGTAAGTATTACAGGCGTAATTTATCAGCACCAGGCGCTGCAACAGGAGTATGGGACAGTTGCCAAACGTACGATACTGATTGGAGTAAAGTGTTAACGACACTGAAGCAACCACCAGTAGATACTACCAAAATCCCTTGTAAACATGGCTGGGAATTCGAACACGATGAAATACCATATGATACAATCGTTTCGGAGGTAATGCATTTACTGTTTAATTTTTGCACATCATTTATTATAGGGTCTACGGTCTAAGGTCTACCTAAATAGTAATGGCCATAGTATAGGTACGCGAAACAATACTATTTGGTGGAATCAGTGCTGCTTAACTATATTTAGTATTTTGAATATGAACGGATGAACCGCCCCTTGACTCTTGACTGAAAGAAAGACAGTAGAACACCGAAGTGATTGAGTATGTTTCATTTTCATTTATCTATTCTAACAGAGAGGCTGGGTGTGTGAGCAAGCCGGATATGTACCGACCTCTCATTCAATATTCTTTGCGGGCGCTATAGCAGGCGGCATTGTTTTTGGATGGATGGCTGATAACATGGGCAGGGTGCCTGCATTGATAGGTGCGTTAAAAAGCTTATTTTGTAAATAAACAATCATTGACTTTTCTAAGCAATCTGCAACATCTTTAGGAACGCAGGAAAGTCAGATAGTGTTTATCACTGTAAAATAATGATGAGCTGATATAAATAAATTCCAGACGCAGTTCAAACATCTGTGTTTAGTACACAAATAATTACCCCTGTTTAAGATCGGACTAAGGAAGAACTAGTGCCATAAGCTCCCAAAAAAAGGTGTATTGTCAATTTATGTCTCTATCTTTTATTTTAGGAGTAAACTTGATAGGTGGTATTGGAGGTGTAGCAACTGCTTTTACTACAGGAGTTTGGGATTTCCTGTTGTGTAGATTTCTAGTGGGTATGGCGTTCGACAATTGCTTTATGATCATATATATTTTAGGTAAGGACACAAACTTTATTATAAGTAATTAGATTATATTGTAACTTGTGGTGACTGTCAAATATAACACGCGGCAATAGTTGTAGAGGTTTGAGATTCGGAGCTCGGTGATCTCATAATTTGCTTAGCTTTTATCCCTTAGTTGATTCTCAGAGTAGAGAGAAAGAATAGGGTGATGATTATTCTTCTTAATCCAACACTACATCTATAATTGTTTTATCTATTAAGATTTTTGCAATTAACCTCGTATTTCTGTACTCTATGTAAAGTTCTGGAATACGTGGGGCCTAGTAACCGAACATGGATGGCTAACTTACCGATAGCAATTTACTACGGAGCTGCTGCCATCAGTATGCCCTGGATCGCGTACCATCTCGCAGACTGGCGCAAGTTTGTAATGGTGACATCGCTCCCAATGTTCATCGTATTGTTGGCGCCTTGGGTAATGCCGGAAAGTGCTCGGTAAATTTAAATAAAATTGCATTTTAAAAAAATATTCACAACTATTTTACACATTTTCTAAAAAACTAAGTACTTATATAATGTACCTAATACTTACGCATCTAAATTATTTTGAAGGAAAACTGCTTTTTACAAATTTAGACTTGAATTTCCCTTTTGATTGAAATTGAAAATCTATCCCGATGTTTTGAAGACTGTTCAGACAGCAATTTATTATGAAAATGTACACATGTAGGACTAACACTATTTTGTAACCTATTTTCTTGTATTTATTCGTTATATTCGTGAAAGTCCAGGGAAGGTATAAACGGTGACCAAATATACGGGGATCTAAAATTACACGTGAACGGAGTAGCGGGCATCAACTAGTCATATTTTATAAAATTGTAAAGAGTTGTTACGGGACATACTCACATTAGAAACTAAGAATTATGTTTAACTGTCAACTAAAGATAGGTACCTATATTTCAGACTTTTGATTACAGAGCCTATATTATTCAGAGCATTTCAGACTTATTTCAGATGGCTTACAAGTCGAGGTAGAATACATGAAGCTGTCAAAGTATTAACGAATTTTGCTAAAGTCAACGGAAACCAAATTCCGCCACACGTTATGGAACAGTTTGTTGTAAGTTAGAAAATGTCACAAATTACCGCATTTTTTATTTCTATCTAATGACTTGTAGCGGTATCTAAGTAGACCGTCTAATAATATTTATTTAGTTCCAAATCAACGGTGAGATCGTTGCAAATAGATATTGCTAAGAAGACAAATTACCTACTTATCTCAGATATGTCTCAATTATAAAGCCCAATTTTAAATATTAATCAACTTTGTCACCAGATAACTTCTAGCAAACAAAGCAAGGATAAGAAGGAAACGATTGGTCTAATGTTCAAGAACCAAATAATACGAACTACAGTTATCTTCATGGTGTGCGTGTACTGTGGTCTGGCTACTGTGTACGACGCATTAGTGCGTCTCTCCGAGTCTTTTGGGATGGACGTCTTTGTGACATTTACCATAAACGCGGCTGCTGAAATACCATCTATTGTAGTCTTAACATTACTGCTAGATAGGTGAAATAATGATACCAATTATCGCCCACAAATAAACTTAACAAAAAAATTAATATTGATAGTGTCGACAGTTTTTAGAACAAAAAAGTTCAGTTAACATTGCCGAATACACAAAAAATTTGGTTGTTGGACCACACTACCTCCATGTTTATAAACAAGCTCAAAACACGTCCACACCTGTTGACTTTTGTTTATTTATTTGTTTATTTATTTTACAATTTTTGCATACAATAAATGATTGATGTACAATGGTGGACTTAATGCCAACTAATTTATAAACTAAATGTTTCGTCTTGCTCTTCACTCATAGTGGGACACGGCATCACCTATGTTTATGAACTGTTTATAGAGGTGATGAAACATTATGAAAAATGGTTTATGAACAGTTTATAAACAGTGTTTATTAACAAATGTTTACTAATGAATACGTGGCTTTATATCGAGAGTAGCTTGAGTCATTAGTTAATTGTTCGGTTCGTAATATCCGCGGAGATTTCACAATACTTTCTCTACTCCCTAAGCTTTTGTTACGAGTATGTAAACACCCAGTGGAGCAGAAATATTGGTGTGACAAATATAAATATTACACAAATAACACTGTGCGGGAATGAAACCTGCAATCTATTGAACGGCATTCCGCTATGATAACCACCGCACCACCTACTTACACATAGTACACATGACTCTCTCCTACTCACTTTTCAATACTGTTGCCATTTCAGGTATATTTCCTTTTCCTAATTTCACTTGTTTTGTCTTCTTTCACAGATTAGGCAGAAGAAATCTGACTTGGGGTCCTGTGGTATTAGCAGCGGTTTTTATGTTTATTGCAATAAACGTACCTGAAGGTAGTACTATGTAATTTTCCGTACGGTAATAGATTATTAAGGAAGGATACACTGGTCACCACCTCATTTCCTCCCCATATGTTATGAGTTTTTCTCAGTCGTCCACTGAGAAAAAATTCATAACATATAAAAAAAATAACTGAAAATTCGATGCTATAATCTATGCTGCGCTTATTCTCTTTAGCCCATTAACGTCCCAATGGTAAGCACGGGCCTCCTCCACTTTAGGAGGGGCTATGGTCTAGCTAGATACTAGGTATGCCGAGCAAACCAGGCGTATTGGAATAGGATTTATTTCCAATTTTTCTGTCTGTTATAGTGGATGTTATCTGTGTACCATATTCTTTAGCTGGCTGTTACAGCACCCTTAATCCGTTACCACACGAAAAGTTATCCACTTTTCGTATCTTTGATCATTATTGTGACCCCGTTACCGAGTGGATATTATTTATTTGTAGGTGTTATTCAAGTGTCGTTTGCACTGTTAGCACGTTTCCTAATAAACTTGTCATTTGCGGTATCAATCCAATGGGGCACTGAGATACTGCCGACTCCATTCCGAGCGTCGGGCTCCTCAGCTCTACATATCTGTGGTTTTGTTACCAGTCTACTATCACCGTTTATTGTGTTCTTGGTAAGTTATGTTTTTCTTTTAAAAATTAGAGACCTGCCTAGCCAAGTAGTTTATTTATTTAAGATTTAATTTCGTAATAGTGGCGTATCAGGACTTCGAGGTGCCCTTAATCCAAATGTGTTAACTGTTGAGAGGCTCAAACAAAAAAAATCTAAAAAACGCTTGCATGGTCATGGCCCCTCTTGCCTAAAGGCCCCGTTTCTAGCTTTGATAGATACGGTTTATACAGCGTTAGTTACACCTCTATTTTGTAAACAACAATATAAATTATAACACAATAAAAAAATAATTAACGAGATTATAGTTAATTTGTTAGGGCGATGTTATTAAATAGCTGTTGTTTATAGATATAATTATTATCTACCTTATGAATGATCAGCGTCACCTCCTGCGGCTCCTGATCCGATTTTTTCCAATATTTTCGCCTGATTTTTATTGTGAATAATCTTCTATTTCGTCTATTTCCTTAATATTTATTTAGATATGGCAAACGTAAAAACCGATGAGATTAGCGTCATTTTACCGCCTTGAATGCGATTCTCCAATATAAGCCACACAAATTGGTAATGCGCCTGGCGGCCATGTTGGTGACGTCATAGTGACGTATAGATGAGAATATTACATTTTGTTAGCTGTACTTTTTCTTTGCTGATGACGTCACAAGGGGGTTAATTTGACAAGGTTCCAGCGCATTACCAATTTGCGTGGCTTATATCAAAAAGCCCATTCAGCATATTCCTTAGTCCAGCGCGCGTAATAATAATAAACTGGTACGAACGGACACCGCAAACCGCAATAGTCCTCAGAGTAGAAGTACCTAATTTTCAAAAATGCTTTTTCTGTATTGTTATAGCACAGGTATTGGGCTGCGCTGCCTCTGCTGATTTTGATAACGGCATCATTAACCTGTGCCATCCTGAGTCTATTGCTGCCAGAAACCAAGGGCCAGGAGATGCCCCAAACAATATCAGATACTGTTAAGATTATTAGAGAGGGATCATTACGTGGGTTAGTAAAATTTATGATGAATTGGAATTTAAATTACAATTTTTAAAGGGATATAAAGCGTGGCAAAGAAAAAATTCTCTTTGATGCATCAAAATCTCTGCATTATTAAATGCAGAGATTTTGATTTTGATTACGTTAGACAGAAGAGTATGGGCGTAAATTATGATGGTGAATAAATTAACTCAACTTTAGATGACGTCTAGGCTAGGGCAATGATAAGTCTTTCTAGTTAGTACGATTCCTTATTAGATCTTTGCGAACCAATCGCCCATTATTGGGCACGGATATTCTGACCGTGCCCAATGCCCTTCTATGAGCTAAAATATTCAGCAATTTTTTTTTTAGGAAACCTGAAGTACAAGAACTAAAGACAGCAATGAGCAGTGTTTTGTCAACGGCTATAGGTGAACCTATACATCGCAGTAAAGAGGGACGTGTCAGTCGTCTACTTATTGCTCAGTCTAGATCAAAATTAAATACACAGTAATAAAATAATTGAAATAGTTACTTTTATAGAAGAATCTGTTGTGAAGATGTGGTAAAAATAAAAAACCCGTGATTTGTTTTTTTTTTTCTTTTTAGGGTTCCGTACCCAAAGGGTAAAAACGGGACCCTATTACTGAGACTTCGCTGTCCGTCCGTCCGTCCGTCCGTCCGTCCGTCCGTCTGTCACCAGGCTGTATCTCAAGAACGGTGATAGCTAGACAATTGAAATTTTCACAGATAATGTATTTCTATTGCCGCTATAACAACAAATACTGAAAATAAAATAAAGATTTAATACGTTCAGTGCGGCTAACGCTTATGCGCGTTTTTCTGATCTTCACCAAGTGCGGGCCGACGCGTATACGCGTCCATACAAAAAAAAATCTGTAGGCAAGCGGGGTGCGCCGCACCTGTGCGTTTATAGCGTGTATTCTGGGTGTCTATTGTTTCGAAGCGGTCGTAAAATGTGGAATTGTAAAGGAGACTACACACTAGTCAGGTTTCTGCTACGAATCTTGCAGGGGGGGGGCGGCGGCGACGACAACAATAACCTAATTTAGTACAATAGATTATTGAAATAATTTTATTATGACTCGCTCTTTTAACTAAAGTAATAGGTAGTTTTAGTCTATTTATAAATGGTGTCTATTAAGAGGCGGGCGAAGAGTCGTAAATAAAAAAAATTAAGAATAAAAGGGCTTTCGGGAGAAGGTACCTTTACTATTACTGTTTTATTAAGGTATAACTGACTATTTTAACAAAACCGAACGAAGGTATATTATGGCGTAAACTTCACAAAATCTCTTAGAAATAAACACTAGTGTGGAAGCACCTTTATCCATCCAACACCTTTATATGACCCGTAATTGTTATATGACAGTCATAAAACTCGAAAGTTACCGAACGCACATAAGCGTCGGCCGCACTGCGGGAAGGTAAAAGACAACGCGCTATAGCGTCCAGCCGCACTACGCGAGTTTTCTATGAACGCATATAAGCGTTCTTAGCACTACGCGAAAAATTTTTTGAACGCACATACGCGTTTTCAGCACTGGGCGAATGACTCTTTTATTAGCATTGGCTATAAATTCGCAAATTATTCAGCATTGAACGCGTTAAGGGGGGCTCCCATACAACAAACATGATTTTTTTACCGTTTCTTGCTCGATACTAATAACGTTGCCTTATGTTGCATAGATAATGGTACGGAACCCTTCGTGCGCGAGTCCGACTCGCACTTGACCAATTTTTTGTGAATCATGCCGTATCGAGTACAGAGTACAAAACATAGCGGTATCCGTATATCCTCTCAACTGGTACTTGACCTTGACCTATATGTGAGAACCAAATACTTGGATTTGATTTGTTAAAAACAAAAATAACGCAAATTAATCAAATTCATACAGAGACACAATTTACATAAATTTCATTTACTTAGAATTTTCTCGAATGGGACCCTCTCTCTCCAGCCCTTAAACATCCCACTGTTGGGCACAGCCATCCTCGCTTCCTCCATTTTAGAAGGGATGCTTCCATGATCTAGTGTGCCGCGCTGATTAGGGGGCCAAGTCTGCTAATTTTGCTATAACAATGTCATAATGATCAGTCACTGACGCCATAATGGCGTCATTATGACAAAAAATTAATAGTAGACTACCAAACTTGCTAAAATTTCGCCATTATGATGATTATGGCGTCATTATGACACCAAACTTGATTTTTTGTCACAAATGACGCCATTATGGCGTCAGTGATTGATCATTGTAAGAGCAGACTTAGGCCCCAGGCGTGTTGGCACAGGGTTTTCTTTAAAGTTATACGTCTCTCACAGAGGTATCTATGTACAATATTCTTTAGCTGTTTTCTACAACACCCTGGGAAGGAAAAGGGGTGAAAACAATAGATCAATAGCAAGAAATAAACATACTATATATTTTACTTATATATTTATTACAGTAAATAAACTAATCACGTATTCTTAATACTAAGATACATTTTTCCATTAATATTTCTTTTATCAGGATTGATACGTTTCAATATTTGCGTCATAGTCTCTACGAGTCGGTCGCTGCTTACCCCCGTACGTTTAGACTTGAACTTTGTGAGTAGTTCTGTTGTTGTCATCGGCTTACGAGCTAGGTATCTACGTACTGCTTCTTCTGTTACGCCACATTCACTGTAAATAAACTCATTAATATTAGTTACTATTTCACCATGAGCAGGGACTTGAACCCACGACCTCGAAATACCATTCCGTCGCTCTCCCATCTGAGCTATCATAGTTCCTGCACATGTTTATCATATCTTCCACTACAATTTTTCTCAATGTGAGTTAAACATGTTCTGCCAATTGAGCTATCATGGGACCTGCACATGTTTACCCAAATTTTCCATTGATACTTACGTATAAGCCGATTCAAGTTTCGGTCTCTTGGAAGGTGGTTCTCTGGAGTTAGCAGCATTAGCGGCGGCGACTGCTGCGGCCGCTGCTGAAGGAGTTGGAGTACCACTACGAGATGTATTCGCACTACCTGATGCTGGAGTAAAAACAGAAAAAAGTCCACATTTAATGAGTAAAACTTTACGCAATCAATAATCGATTACTTCACATCACAAGGAAACCTAAAATGAGACTAATGGTCTTATTCATAATGACTTATCGGAGGTTTAAACGGAGATTTTATCGGAGAGATAAACGATTTAGCGTTAAAAGACTATTATGACTAACAAGTTTGGACAATTTTCGCGAACCGATTTTAGCGAACTTTTAAACCTCCGATAAGTCATTATGAATAAGACCATAAGTGGAGACTAGAGACTCGTACTTTATTACTGTAACGCCATTCTTGAATGGCCACAATGGCGGTAGGCAGAGACTATAGCCCGCCGTCTGCTGTCTAGTCTAAAGTTATTTCTAACTTGGTGTGAAAGCCTGGTCAGCATGTAGTACATCAAATACCATTCAGTCAACGAATAAACCTCTCCATCATTGGGACGTTTATAGGCTACCAGGAATCTACCATTTTTATGGTCAAAATTAGAATCTATGTTCAGTATTGACGAGCTTCGTGGTCGAGTGGTTCATGTAATAAACTGCCGTTTACGAGGTCTCGGGCTTGACTCTCGCACGGGATAATCATTTGTGTGATCTTTATAATTATTATCATACAAATGTTTGTACTTCGTCTGAATGTTTACTATGTATTATAAGTACCTATGTATTGAAAAAAAAGTAGTATGTATATGTAGCATATCCGGATTATGGTATGCATAACACAAGCATATAAGCTTAGCTTGGGACCAGAGGACGTTGTGTGCAGTGTCCATTTACATTTATAATAAAGAAAAATAGTATGTGACAGGTTTTGTTTAAAGTATTTTAAGATTTTTGGTCTTTTTATGTCAATTATCATGTTTTTGTAATAATGAAGCAAGTTACCAGAGTTGCTTGGTCCATTCTTCTCCGGTGGACTCTTGTTCTTCTTGGGCTTTTTAGTACTGGAGCTCTCCGGGTCTGTGTCTGAATCGGAACTGAACTCACTACTGGACTCCGCTGAAAACATCAATAAAATTGAGTGTTTTTAAAAAAGTTCAACCGACTTCTTGAAGTTTCGTCAGATCCAGACCTGGTGCCAATGGAACCAAACGGAAACTATCAGCTTTCAAATAAATAAAAAACATTAAAATCGCTTAAACATAGACGAATTGAGAACCTCCTCCTTTTTTGAAGTCGGTTAAAAACTACCAATCAATCACTTACGTTTCTTACTATCATCTTGTTTCTTCTTCTTCTTGGTGAGTTTACTGGCTCTCTCCTCCCCCTCTTTGGTAGGTTCCTCCTCTTGATCAGGCTCCTGTTCCTTGTGCTCCTTTTCAGAGTCTTCAGAATCCTCATCGGAGGTTAGTAGCTTTCTAAAAACGCAATAGGCTATAGTATACTAGCAGTAGGCCGCAACTCATAACAAATTAAACACTAACATTTCTCATGAACTCTACAAAAAAATCGGTCAAGTACGAGTCGTGCTCGCACATAAAGGGTTCTCACACCATTATTATCATAATATATTTGTCATATTTCCAACACCAAGCAATGGTGTAAGAGCTGGAGAGTGTTAATGATAAGTATTTGTTATTATAGCATACTCTCTCTCTCTCTCTCCAGCCCATTTACGTCCCACTGTTGGGCACGGGCCTGCTCTACTTTGGAGGGATTATGGTCTACTGTGCCGCGCTGACCAAGCGTGTTGGCACAGGGTTTATTTTCGAGTTTTCCGTCTCCCACAGAGGGTGTTATCTGTGTGCAATATCCCTTAGCTGACTTGTACAGCACCCTTGGGAGGAGATGGGGTGGTGACACTTGTATTCTTAATCCTTCACCACACGGAGACATACATATAGCATACAACATACATACATAACATCACGCCTTTTTCCCATGGGAGTAGGCAGAGACTATAGAGCGCCATCTGCTACGATCCAAACATACTTCCTTGGCTTCATCCACACTCATACATCTGGCCATACATGCCCGACGGTTGAGCATACAACTGATTTAATATAAACTGTAAAATTATTAGCTCTCTAGCAATTACTGTTATAAGTCTCAGTAGGGTTACTCTTGAAAACAATCGCAATACCACTATAATTCCAATTCAAATCCAAGGATAACCTTAAAGTCTTACTCTTGAACACAATAACGTTGTTATTAGATTAACATCTGAATCACTCAATAATTGGCTACATTCGGCGTGAAGTGAGCAGCGTTAACATCTGTCGTAGTGCTGTGGCATAGGGATCGATAAACTGTTGTTTAACTATTTCTAGTAAAATTTAAATAAAATACTGTTATTTCAAGGTAGTTTCACCTTAAAATTGCGTAAGTAGAAACTAATTGACAATATTTCATTGTATTTTACCTAAAAAGACCTCAATTATGTAAAAAAATAATGTTGGGTTGGCTGTATAAGGTCCGCCCGTTGCTTACATTTATCTACAATTTAAAAAGTACTGTGATTGTGTTGATAAGTCGCGAGATTCGAATTTCAAAACTTTTTTTGCTTATATTCTTGAGTCCCTGTTGAAAGAAATCTTTTCAAGTCAAGGACAAGGGTCTCAATTAAGTGAAGTGTTTTATTTGTTGAGTGATTGTGATGCCAGTGAATCATGTGCATGGATGTTCGTACTTACAAATTAAATCCAGAGATTTTAAGTTTAAAAAGCAACTTAAAGCATAAAGGTATGTTTATAATATTAATTTTATCAACTATACTACAAGGAAGTTTTTATTTAGTTCTCTATCTTTATCCAAGCTATCCTTTGTACATACTAGTTTATATAAGATGTGCATAAAAATATATAACAAAATATTCGACTGTATGAAAAATGTAAATAATGATAATAGGGTATAGATAATAGATTTTAAGAAAACTCTACAAAAATACCTAGTTAATAAATGTTATTATATTATTAATGACTTTTTAAACGATAGATGTTAAGGGCCTACATCAATATTATCGTATATCATCGCCGACACGTACATATTAACACAGCCAGTAGGCACAGAAAATGAAGAATTAGGGATGCTTTTCCTATTTACTCAAAATCTACTAAATATATTTTAATTCTGATTTACGTGTTTCTATATATAATAGTTACTTATGTTTTTAAAGTTATTTCATTAGTTAATACGCGATAATAGACCGACAAATGAAAAAAATAAAAAATTTTAGAGGTTGTTTCGCCAAGATTTTCTATCGAGAAAACTTTTTTCAATCGCGTTTCTGAGTTGATGCGATCCTAGATCATATATTGAAAAAACATATACTTAAAAATTAGAGCTCTAGCCATTCAATCTAAAGAAACAATGAAAACTTCGTACATAGAAAAATGCACGAAGCTATTTTGGTATCGTCTTAAGGTCACTTATTAAAATAATAGTTAGTCTATTAAATGAAGTAGTAATAATAGAGAGTACTATAGTATGATAATAGTTTACTATTTAAAAGATTTATGATTAGGTAAATGTTATGTTTATTTTGAGTCTAATTGTTCAGTTTGAAGCCATATTGCTGTGCCCTAAGGGCTCATGTTTCAGTCCATTTAAAAATTATGTTATGTACCAACTTGTGAACAACATGAATGCAATAAGTAAATGGATAAATAAATACCTAGGCACCTATTTTCCTGTAAGAGTATTAGATAAATAGACGGTTGATACAATTTATTTTTATTTACATCATCATTTATTATATTATATATTTTATTACATTATTTATTGTACACCGTTTAGTAAAACAATATAGAACATTATCATCATAAACATCACGCCTAATATTTCACAATTAGAAGTCCAAGCCAATTTAATTAAATTTCGTAAAATAACTCTGCTTTCGCTATAATTAGCTGTAAATTCATCGTCACCCATAGCAAAATCATTGGTCATATAATGTGCATAATGACACTCATATCTTCGTTGTTTCAACTCATTTCTATAAGCTGCGCGAAGAATGAGATATGGAAGAGACAGTCAAGCCATTTTTGTATATTACTTTACACCTTTAAACAGTAAAATCAATCGAAATCACCTTCACAATTTCAAAAAAGTTACCCTTTGGCTATTGTGCTAATCCCAATCTCTAACACAATTTATATTTCAATACGGAGCTGTCAAAAGGCGTCAAGAGTACGGTTTTGGCAACATTGACCACTCATGTTTAGTTCACTCAATATCCGCTCAGTATTAACACAATATGGCGCTAGAGTTGTGTTCAAGAGTACGAAACGTGATGAAACGTCATAATCTCAATGCTAATGGATCGGAATTGTTTTCAAGAGTAACCCTACAGGTGATAGTCTCCTAAAAACCACATGAAAAACGTTAGTTCCGTTACTAGGGATGGCGATCTGAGATCGATTAATCAAAAAATCTATTTTTTAGATCGCTTTGAATCGATTCAGTTAATCGATTCTCGACCCTTGAAGATTGAAGTAGATTTTTTTTTTAAATTGAGCAACTATAGTTATAGTACAGATCTGCAGCTGTATTATGAGCTTTTATTTACAGGCAGTTTACGCCGTGAAATGAACTGTCTGGCAAATTCGTACTATGAACAAAATTATTAGTCAGTCAGTTCGCTAAACCAGTCATACATTAATATGTTTAAGGAGAAGGTACAACTAAAAGTTAAAGTACTAACTAAAAATTTTCAACTAAAAGCTTCATTTCTGCTATAATACCTAATTTAGCCATGCAGTTTACGGCCTGCCTGGAACTTGAATGATTTTAAAAAGCTCATAATACGCCGGCTGATATATAAAAAGAATAGCTTTTAAAAAATTACCGGATTTAATTTAGCTTTATCTTTTTTGTTACACACACAAGACAAGACATACTTGAAAAATTACGATATTTTTGAATATAGATCGCATAGTTAAATTTCTTGAGATGTATTCTTAACGACACATTTCAAATTGATTCAAAATTTATTGCTTTCGAAAAGAAAACACCTTCTTAAAAATAACTCCATCTTGTAGACCCTCGAGATTTTTTTGCAATTCGATACATTTATATATCACATTTCGAATCGACTAAAAATCGATATTTCCCGAAAGTAGTACAGAGAGAATGATATTCAAATAGATTGAAAATCGATCTTTTGGGAAAGAGGTTACTCATCACGCTGAAGAAAGTAGATTTTTTTGGAAATTGATCTTTTACAACTAAATCGTGGGTTTTTTTGAATCGATACTAAGTTCACCATTCCTATTCTTGGGCACCCATCATATTGTAAAAGTAGATGATGACACAATAACAATTTTGACGAGCTTAAGTGTTAATTCAAATTCAATACTCTTTATTGTACACCAAAAATAGGTTACAGAGTTGTTCATATAAATTTAAAACAGGTACAAAAGGCGGTCTTATCACTCTGCGATCTCTTCCAGACAACCTTGGAATGGAATACTTAATTTCTGGTATTAGATGTTTGTGGTGTACCTACTAATTTTTTGTAGGTAATAAACAAACGTTAATGTGTGTAACGAAACTATAGCACGATTTAAAAATCTGTACAACGACATCTATTTAGCGGTATAGTAAACTTCTGTTTGTTACGGTTTGATTTTTCAATTTCACGCGTACGAAGTCGCTGGCAACAGCTAGTCCTTATTAATCGCTACTAATATAATAAATGCGAAAGTAACTCTGTCTGTCTATCTGTTACGCTTTCCCGCTTAAACCTCTCAACAGATTTTGATGAAATTTGGCACAGACAATCTTTAGACCCTGAGAAAGGACATAGGCTACCTTTTATTGCGAAAAAAACGGATGAATAGTTATCTAAATTTCACGCGGACGGAGTCGCGGGCAACAGCTAATAATAAATACAGATGTAAACTATTATTACCTGAGCGCATCTTCTTCGGCGACACCCTTCAACTCTTTGTTTGCTTTAGACTCGTGGTCAGATTCACTAGAATTAAAAAAACACGTAAATACATACCTACGAGTATATTTAATATTCAGAACGTTTCATAAAATGTCCCCTGGTTCTAAAATAAGCTTTTGTTATGTGTGTATGTATATGTAATACAGGACATATGCAAATATGGTATGAACTTCTGTTTTATGACACAAATATCATGGAATGGAATTAAACTTGGAACCTTATGCACAGTGGATATACGTAACAAAGTCCATTAAATGTTTTAGACAACAAGACAAGTTTTAGACAATCTTAGATAGATTGTTGTTGTCAGATAGATTTGTAAAAAAAACCCAGAAATGTAGATTTTGTCCTTTTCCTCTCATCGCCAAAACCAATAACTACTTCAATAAAAAAAAATATTATCCTATACAAAAATCGTACCTGCGATCTTATGAACAGGGAACTTAATAACACTACAGGGCCTCTCAGATGTTTTAAACAAAAAGAAAAATGTTTTATACAAACTATCTACCTGTCAGATGAATCAGAGATGTAGTCTCTCTCTCTGCCCTCTTCATCACCATCATCACTCTCTTCAAACGCTTCATCTTCTACTTTCTTCTTTTTCTTGTTATTTTTAGCGGCACCTAAACAATGCAAAGATGAGTTATGATTCCTCATGCAAAATTTTTATGGCAAAATAAAAGTGTCACTACCCCATTTCCTTCCAAAGGAGATCCAAGACCCAGCTCGAGGGTAATATATACAGAAAGCATCCTCCTTGAGCCAGAAATTTTGAAATTAAACCTTATGTCAACATTGGTTGCTCAGCATTATCAAACTTAAAAGAAAATTTCTAACTAACTTTGGCGCATTATGTAAATGACACTATCAATATATATATATACTAGCTGGCCCGGCAAACGTTGTTTTGCCATATGTACCAAAAAAAAGTAAAAAAAAAAAATTTAAAAAATATTAACTATAAACCTCACGGAGCCCGAGACCTTTCCAACGAATGCAAAACCGTGGAAATCGGTTCGTGCGTTCTAGAGTTATAGCGTCAGGAAGGAAAACCCGACTTATTTTTATATAGTAGATTTTTCTTTTTATTTTTTGGAACTTTTACCCTTTGGGTATGACAGTCCCATCGTACCCTAATCCTTGTTTACAAAATATATATATCACTATCAATATTTTAGTTTACATTAGATGTACAATCAGAACCACTGACCATAAAATTTGAAGTTATATACCTTTTTTATCCTTTTTCTTTTTATTGGTGCCGGAATCACTCTCATTGTCCTTTTCCTCCTTCTCCGAGTTGGACGAGTCATCATCAGAGTCTATCCATTCATCCATATCTGATATCTTTAAATCTGCAAATATTTTTTGAAATTTAATTTGACGGCCATAACAAAGGGCAGGTAGATAGTTTGTCTAAAAACGTATTGTTGTCTAAAACATCTTATGAAAGTTTTACTTTCCATACTAATAGTAAAAGTCCTAAAATTAAGCCAATAGCTTAATAATAATAAACTAAACTAAAATTTAAAATTGCTTAATTTAAAACTTGTCATGTAAAATTTCCATTAGGTTTTTTAGACATCTCGACTAGAGTTTTAGACAATCTATCAGACTAAATCACTAGACAAACTCTTGTAAAATGAATCAGACAAATAGTATTTCTCTTTTGCCTTTTACATTTATAACTAGCCACTGTCGGGGACTTCATACACGTGGAATTTAGAAAATTTTCCCCGTATTTGCAACATTTTCCATTACTGCATCGCTCCTATTGGTCGCAGCGTGATGTTATATAGCCTTTCTCGATAAATACACTATCCATCACTGAAAGAATTTTTCAAACCGGACCAGGAGTTCCTGACATTTGCGCGTTCAAAGAAACAAACAAACTCTTCAGCTTTATAATATTAGTAGATTTTTTTTTTAAATATGGACATTTCACACAACATCCTCTGGTCCCAAGCTAAGCTTATTATGCTTGTGTTATGGGTACCAGAATACGGATAGAATACATATACTACTTTTCTTTTGTAAATACATACTTATAATACATAGAAACGCCCAGACGCAGTACAAACATTTGCATGACAATTAGAAAAAGCACACAAATGATTGTCCCGAGCGAGAATCGAACCCGCGACCTCTTGATCGGCAGCCCGTTACATAAACCACTCAACCACGAGGCTCGCCAGATAAGTAATAAGTATATAGATTACTATAGATATAGATAATTTTCACACAATTCCTTATTATATCTTTTGTTACCTTTTTTAGCTTTAGCTCCTTTAAGCTTCTTTTCATCAGGATCCTCAACTTCATCAGCGCCATCATCACCACGCATTCTTTTGCGTAACATCAATGAGAAGTAATTTAATACTTTGTTGCGTCTGCAAAAAAAACCGTTATCCTTACTCATCATCATCATCATAAACTTATCCCGTCATTCAAAGCAACGCAACATGACTACTTAATCATGTTACAATGGTTTTTGGCTAATTTGTGCCTGACTTCAACCCACCTTGGGTATGTGCGCAGTTGTCATGCGATGAAGTTCTCGTGGGTAAAACATGGGGAGGTAACACTTATATTTCTTTTGTCCGCCACCCCACGGAAAACCATTATCTTTACTATTTAGCAAAATTATTTGTTTGTACTATACAAACCGAGTTTTAAAACCCGGTTATAATTACTGCCCCAATCTTTGACTTTTAGAGTGATTTTATAGACGGAAGGAAGTGAAATGGTCGAAATTTCTTATTATAAAACCTGTGTTGTAGAAAATTTATATATATTAACAATTTTAATTAATATAAATGTGTACAGCGGTAAATATAACCGGTTTCATAAATATTAGTTAAGTTAGTTTATGTTTTTGAAGCGACAGAATCAGTGTCATTACCTTCCAAACTCTTGTTCAGCTTCCTCTGCAGACAAAGCCTTGTATCTTTGTATAGGCTGGAAGTTATACCTAGAAAGACAATATTTGAAATAAATAATTAATAAATCTAATATATAAAATTCACGTGTCACAGTGTTAGTTACCATACTCCTCCGAAACGGCTTGACCGATTTTTATGAAATTTTACATGCGTATTCAGCAGGTCTGAGAATCGGCCAACATCTATTTATCAAACCTTTTTTTTTGTATGGCAAAACAACGTTTGCCGGGTCAGCTAGTATTATTATATTATTCACGGACATTTCACACAACATCCTCTGGTCCAAAGCTTATATGCTTGTGTTATGGGTACCAGAATACGGATAGAATACATTTACTTTTCTTTTGTAAACACATACATTATAACACATAGAAAATAGAAAACACCCACAGTACAAACATTTGTAAGACTATATCTTCTTATCTTCTTATATATAAAATTCACGTGTCACAGTGTTAGTTACCGTACTCCTCCGAAACCGCTTGACCGTTTGGTCAAGCCGTTTCGGAGGAGTACGGTAACTAACATTGTGACACGTGAATTTTATATATAAGATAAGATAAGATAAACAATATAAATATATATAATTACTAGCTGTCCCGGCAAACGTTGTTAAAGCCTTCCATCTCTCACAGGGGATGTTATCTGTGTACAATATTCCATAACTGTCTTTTACAGCAGGTGTGGCCAACTTTTGTGCACATAAGATCTACTTTCTATTTTACAGCACCTAGGGGAGGAAAAGGGGTGGTAACACTTGTATTCTTAACCTGTTGCCACACGGACACGTAAATCAATATAATTATATCTTTACTTATTACTAGATGTTGCCAGCGACTTCGACCGCGTGGAATTAAAAAAAAATTTCCCGTTTTTGTAACATTTTTCACTACTGCTTCGTTTCTACTGGTCGTTGCGTGATGTTATATAGCCTAAAGCCTTCCTCGATAAATGCTCTATCTAACACTGAAAGAATTTTTTAAATCGGCCCAGTGAGTTCTTGAGATTTGCGCGTTTAAACAAACAAACAAATAAACAAACAAACAAACTCTTCAGCTTTATATTTAAAGATAGACTCTTTCCAGAGGATGGTTTTCTTAGATTATACTGTTAGGGTTTTTCTATTTCTAAATTCCATGCATACGAAGAGTAATCTTAATATAATAACTAGTATAATAGACAAAACATACCATTCTTGTAGTGGATACGCATCGATAGCACCATCCGCAGCATGCGTGAATACATAAAACGCTGTGTTCTCTGACACACCGCCTTCACGAATACCTTTGAATCTATAACAATATTACAAATATTAATATTTATTTACATTGGGCTCAAAAAGATATGACAAAGCAATGAAGATGTATAACAAGTAAAAGAAGAGTAAAACACCTACAACTTGGTGTAAAACAAAGTCATTATTCTTGTACTTATATATATTTAATTTACCCAAAACTTCTGTTTATGGCGTGAATGCCAATGGCACCATCATAAAATACCAGAGATCACTCACTTTTTGCCAGTCTTGCCTCCCACCTTTAGAATCCAAGGTTGGTCTTCTGGCTTGTATTTACGCGATGTAATACCAAACTTCTTGCGACGCGCCTCCTCACGCATATCACGTCCGTATTCTGATCCTGCACCAAATCTAATGAAAACAAAATTAAGTAAGAAAATGCTTTAATTGAAAAATGTGACAAAACAAACAGCAGACACCAAAGTTTTCCTTTGTTTGTTGGAAAATTATGTTTATAGATTATAGAATGTCTTGAAAGTAAAAAATTTGCTAATAAGTAACTCAAAGAATGTAGGATTAAATATTTTAAATAAATATTTTGGACATTGCACACAGCATCCTCTGGTCTCAAAGTAAGCTATAATGGATTAAGAATTTTTTTCATCGTTTTTTTTTTCTTTCTCCAATCATAAATGAAAGGGTGACCAACATACAGTTACTTTAAATAAGTGGATACTAATCTAATCAAACGAAACACAGAGACAGAATACAATATTTAAAATAATCATCGCAAAAATATTTATAAGCAAGATCCCATATTTATTTTTAATAAAAGCTCTAGAAATAGTTACATTATTATACAAGTTCAAACATACTTAGGCATATCTTCATCCATTCCTTTAAATTCCTTGATATTATTTTCTCTCTCCATCTTGACGTGAGTCCACTTAGCAAAGTCTACATTAAGTGTAGCATTAAACCTCATTACATGATAGTTTTTCTTTACATTCTTTGGTACTCGGATTTTAAATTCTTGCACAGAGGCAGAGCCTCCCTGAAAAAAAAAGCATATTATTTAATTTCCATTCCGCACTTGATAAATGTTGTGGATTATATATTATAAATTTCGACATTGGTTAGTTCAAAAGGTTACAAAATAGCGGCGGTTAGAGTAATGGATATGTGATCTAAAGTTACTACCTTAGATCACTATTAACTTACTAGTTCGGACTCAGTTTATGACTTTTTGAGTTATTTTATTTGTTAAATATAAAAAGCATAGCAAGCCCATTGCATAAAATTTGTAATAACCTAGAATATTATATTTAAAACATTGTAACAGGCAGACATCATAACGATTTTGTAAAGACTGTTTTCTTTAATTCCTATTATATTCATCCATAATGGCCCATAAGTGACTATCATAAGTGAAGTCACTTTCCGCCAGTGTCTTGAGTTCAGACAAGATTATGCTAGAATCGTGATCCATGGAGAGATTAAAATTTGGGTGAAACAAGTGAAAAAGTTAAATAAAAAACTGTATACTTATTATTCCTGAGAAAATTAAGTAGGTAAATAAAAATAAATAGAACAAAAAATAAGTAATAGGAAACCCGTGAGTGAGTTGACATTATTCTGTCACATCAAAACAGCTGTTTGATCACAAGCATAAAGTAACCTTATTTCGAATTGTTGTAGCAAATAAGCTAAAATTTATATAATACTACAAGTTTAATGAAAAATAAATAATAAAAGTAGGAAAAGAATAAAAAAACAGATACATACCGACGTTCCCGGAGTCGTCATATTTAAATTTTTACTCATATGATCCAACTAGTTACAGAGTTTTGTTAGTTAGTTTATGTTATCATATTTATATTCGCAAATATGACCGATTAGCTTATGGCTTTAATAATTATCACAATTTTAATTTTCTCACAGATTCCGCCAAGTGCCAACTTCCCAGGCAGTGGCTATTGGCTTGGCTAATGTGGCTATTCCTAGGTACTTTTTACTGGAGTAACCTTTGGCATGATTTTGTGAGTACAAATAAGGGCATAAATTAAGCCCGTAAAATAAGGCGTTATTGATACGTACTCCCACGAAGTATAGATAGAAGGAGTCCGAACGGTATAGGCTTTTCCATAATATTTCGTGTACACAATAATAAACCCAGATCATAGTTCTATTTTCTGCCACTGGCTGCGCAAGTGTTCAGGGCGTACCGATGCTATTATTATTATTACATGTAAACACGCGCTGGCTCGTGAATGTTGAATTTAATTTAATTAAATACATTTAATTAAATACATAATATTATTTATAAATAAATAATAATATTATTTATAAATATAATAGAATTCAAACGAGTACTCCTTGAAAAATGGCGCGCTCTAGTGAAAATCTTTTTCGACACTATCCACGGAGCAGAAGATTAACTAAGGAGCAAAAGGAAAAAATTGCGGAGTTACTAGATCTCGAAGCTAACCGAGTGAAGGTTAGGTTAGGGTTTTTTTTCTTTTATTTCGAAAACCTTATTTTATTTAATTTCTAAAGTTATATGAAACGTAATTAGTACAAATAATAAAGTAGTCGTATAAATAATTATTTTTTATTCATACGATTGTCGTGCGATTATCAACAGCCTTCTAATTTGATGAAAACAACAGCATCAGCGATAATGCGTAATAATGCGATAACCGGACGATTAATATATTTTATTCATCCGATAACCGGACAAATATTGAATATTAGTCGTCCGTATAACCGGACGACTAGCAACAACCTTAAATTAATTTGAATCATGTTGTTCATAAACAGATCGTTATTGCTCGTAAGTTATAAAGTTACATTATAACCTAAAAATGTTAGTTCTGTTTGATAATAACTTCTTATTTCTTTGTTAAAAAAATATATATACCCCTTCGAATTGTTATCCTTATATAGTGGCCTTCATGCTATACGAAGTGAGAGTGGTTATGTTAGTATATTTGTGCATTTATTACATTTTTTTTTTTTTTTTTTTTTTTTTTTTTTTTTTTTTTTTTAAGAATCAATACAAACACGAAACAATACAAACACGAAACAATATTTGCATTACACAGTAGGCATATATATTTCAAATAATTTTGAGATAAAAAATGGAACAAGACATAATTACGAAAACAGAGCAATAAAAAAAACAATTAACATATAAGCGGATCAGGAACAAATTTAAATGAGTATGTAGCATAGGTAAACATAGTGATCAACATACAAAATAACCATGTGTTTATACATTAGTTGGGCACAAGATAATAATTAATCTTATAAGCAATACAAAAAACTCACCCCATAGATTTTCAAGTAGATTAGATGTAAAATTACTAGAATTAGCAAGGCAATTCTGTGTACAACTAGGTAAACATGTACCGAATAAATATGATATAAGCAACACGTATCTGAGAACTTCACAAAGAAACATTACAATCCGACAGTTAATGAGTTTTCGCAAGATAGGCATAGTAACAAAATCACACCACTGGATTGTGTCACACAATATAAAATATAATTATATCAACCAGTAAAACGTGACTAAAACGATGCTAACAAACGGTAAAGACACTCAGATTTCGAACTACCCCCATACGGGTACTTATAAATTACGATTATAGATGGGTGAGTCTAGCACAACTATTCTTTTCTACATTACACTGCAGGGCATATTAAATGATCCAACAATGATTTAAAAATAAAATCTAAAATATACAAATAAATTCATTAGGAGTTAAAAGAAGGCATACAACTAGATTGGTTTAAAAGGGTGTCTAGTTACAATTACCATACATCATATAAATTAAAGTAGGATAAGGTATCAGGTTACATTACGTGTCAAGTAGGTTTACAACTGTAGCAAAACTAGACAACAATTAAGGTAAAAATAAAATAAATAGAAAATTGCATAATTTCATCAATTATTTTGCAATAGTATACAATAGCATGCTATAGTAATACAGTCTACATCAGATTTTTACATTTTTTCGCACATTCATCTCAACAAAGGGAATGGACGTACAACCGACCGTGTCAACAAATATCACACGAAACAACTAGGTACGCAAATAATTGTGTTTCGGAGACGTCTACACCCGAACTAGGCGTGAGCCTGTATCTCGGCATGTAGTTTTCCCCAGCAAAAATAATCATTCATTTATTTAGCGTTATTTCAGAAACTATGTAGTTCTAGTGAGACAGAGCCAAATAGTGTCACAATGTTCAATTTTGTATAAAAGGTTACGCAAAGCAAGAGTGCAAGAATAGTTAAGTGTTTAATGTAGTTTTTATTGTTGTTGTCAAAAAGATTATACAATACTGAGTGAGTGAGGAGTATACAAAGCAAAATTATATAAATTAATAGAGTTAAGGTGTATGTGTTCACCTCAAATAGATAAACACATTAGCACAGTTGCAAAAAAAATATTTTGTAAAAAGTTTTCAGGTACAAAATTTCTCAAAGCCACTATGACCTCCAGGCTCCATAGGAACCAGATAATCGGCTCCAGCAGCACATTGAAAATACAAAGGGTGCAATACACAAGTATCAGTGTTCACAACCAAATCCGACACATGGAAAAATGTGTGCAGGGATTTTTACTTATTCGAGACAATGGAGCTATTGGGGTATAGTTAATAGGTGTTCTGTCTCTTCATATGAGAGCCCCAACAAGTATTCACGAATTCTCTTTTTACAGCTTACCATATTAAGAGAGAAGATGTTAATACTCTTATTGATTTTGTTATACAGATAGGGCCCAATGAAAATATAGAACCTTTTTATAAATGAGGATTTAGGGGCAATATTATTTGGGCAAACGACGTGGTGCCTTCTTTGAAGAAAGATCGATTTATCGTAAGGAATATCCAGGTGTTGTTTGAGCAATACACTTTGGATGTATAGTTGACGAATAGAAAGGACTTTAGATAACTGGTAGACTCTGCTAGTAGAAAACAGAATCGGTTTAAACAACATTACCTTTAGTACAGCTCGTTGAGCTATTTCTAATTTTTTAATATGCGTCCTTGGAGCACCACCCCATATCAGAATACAGTAGGACAAAACAGACTGACAAATTGCAGTGTAAATCTGTTTAAGTAAGCTTAGATCCGTCACATACCTCAAGGTTTTGAAAACAAACATAAATTTTCGCATCTTGGTGCACAGTTTTTTTATGTGTTCCTTGAAGTTAAGATGACTATCCAGTACCACCCCCAAATACGTGATGCTGTCAACCCGTTGCAGTGAGTCAGTACATGAGCAAGGGGAGCTGCCAACACAGTGATGACTGACAATTTTGTAATTATGGTTGATGTCAGATGTTACACGGGGGCTAAAAGCAATATATTTAGTTTTGTCAGTGTTCAATGTGAGTAAATTGTCAGCCAGCCATCGACCAACCACATCAAAACCCATTTGAGCGTTGGCGTATACTTCACTCCACGTATTTGCTGCGAATAGAAGAGCAGTATCGTCTGCATAGGAGATAAGCGTGCCCTGGGGAAGCCTAATATTACCAAGGTCGTTTATATAGATAAGAAACAGGGTAGGGCCTAATATACTCCCTTGGGGCACGCCATAATTTATTGATATGTCTTCACTCATCAAATCACCCAACCGCACGCACTGCCTGCGACCAGACAGATAGCTCTCGAATAACCTCAAAGGAATCCCTCTTACACCCACTCCCTCCAGTTATTACATTAATATAGTTCCATTTATTACATTAATATAGTTTTAAATTAAAATGTGCTTTCTGTTCTTTAAAATTCTGTAAATACACTTCTATAATACTAATATTATAATGCTAAAGAGTTTGTTTGTTCGAACACACTAATTATAGAAACCACTGGACTGATTTAAATCATTCTTTCAGTTTTAAATAGTACATTTATTGAGGAAGGCAATAGGCCATATAACATCACACTGCAATTGATAGGAGCAATGCATGCTTAATTAATTCCAAGCATACAATGTGGCAGGCAACAGCTAGTAGATAAATGTAGGAACAACATACAACATAACATTTTAAAGAATATATCGTCGTTGTCACACCAAAACCTACTATGTGCCATATTTTGAAAATTGAACATTTTAAACATATTGAATAGTTCACTGCCTTATCTATCGTATGTAAGAACTTCTATGTGGTTAAGGTCATTACACCAATATTAGTCCTGTGCGGGAATCGAACCCGCGACAGATCGTAAGTCGGCTGCATAACCGCGCATAAATGTGTATATTTTTATCACATAAAACAACGACACTCTTCCTCCCTCTTGTACACCAATATTTCAGTAGTTAAAAAGCCTACGCTTTGAGGAAACTAGACATGATGTTATGTTCTTATAGAGAAACTAAAAACAAAAAAAAAGAAATGGGTAGGTATATATCGATATTGGTAATAATCGGTAAACCTAAGAAAAGATGGATGGACTGTGTGAAAGAGGAGATAAAAGAAAGAGGAGTTGACACAGACATGACGGCTAATAGAAGATTATGGAAGAAAAAGACATGTTGCGCCGACCCCAAATAATGGGAGGAGGATGATGACATATATCGATATCGGTAATGTAATTGGGGTTGGTACGGCCTTGATCGAATAGCAGCAATGACACGTTAGGGCACACGATTGTCACCTTTAGTCTTAACGAAATTGTGTTTCTATTTGCGACCACTGGTAAATGCGCCATCTATCGTCAAGTAGCGGAATTTACTCGTCAATCAATTTTAGTTTGACTTTAGATTACAAAAGGTGTTAAATACTTTTCCAACTACAGCGAATTAAACCCTATTCCAGAATAAGAAGGTTTATTTTCAGATGTAGGTTATATGGCTTATGCTAGTTTAGTATAAAATGTAAACGACCAATCAAACGATTTGTTTATATGTAGTACATTATATGATTATCGGTATAATTGTGTGCGTTTGGCGACACTGGTTTCTATAGTAATTTTGTTACATTGCAATTCCACTTGATTTCTTTTCCGTGGGAGTAACAACTCAGGAACATAGATTTGTTCCAAGGCAGAGCCGCCCAGCTTATGGTTTAAAACACGGAACAGAGATCAATGGAAGTGCGAAGTAGGCGTGGCACGCGTGTCACAATTAAGCACTGTTGCGCTTATTTGATCTCCAGTCGCACAAGTACTTACTTAGTCGTATTCAGACTGTTCTAACGTTAACTCGTGTTGTTAGTATCGCGACAAGCTCATTTCGCCGTAGATATGCCGTATTTTTCAGTTTTGGAGTGCAAGAATAATAGTAGGAGAAGAAATCTTTAAAATGGAGGTATTTCGTACCATCGGTAAGTACAATATCATTTGATTCTAATAAAATTTTAGTTAATTCCAATTTACTAATAATTTATTGGAACGACTCGCTAAAATCAACCTTATGTCGTTTAAATAAAGTTTATTTTACATTGATTATATTCATTATTTCGTTCTTAAAAGTTCTTCGCTACTCAATTAGTGATGTACTTAGGTCAGATTTCAGTTTATCGATAAATGCCGATATTAGAAAATTTTTAATTTACTATTTATTTTACTAAGTAACTTTACAATATGAATGTAAGGCGGTCTACACCACATTCACAAAATTACTTTTGAGAGTTGTATCATTCTGCGTAGATGCTTGATAGCGGAAATGTAATCAAACTATTACATAATAGTGAAATTATTATAATTAATTAATTATATAATAAGAAATGGGTAGGTATATATCGATATCGGTAATAATCGGTAAACCTAAGAAAAGATGGATGGACTGTGTGAAAGAGGAGATGAAAGAAAGAGGAGTTGACACAGACATGACGGCTAATAGAAGATTATGGAAGAAAAAGACATGTTGCGCCGACCCCAAATAATGGGATAAGGGCAGGAGGATGATGACATATATCGATATCGGTAATGTAATTCGGGTTGGTACGGCCTTGATCGAATAGCCGCAATGACACGTTAGTGCACACGATTGTCACCTTTACTCCTAACGAAATTGAGTTTCTATTTGCGACCACTGGTAAATGCGCCATCTATCGTCAAGTAGCGGAATTTACTCGTCAATCAATTTTAGTTTGACTTTAGATTACAAAAGGTGTTAAATACTTTTCCAACTACAGAGAATTAAACCCTATTCCAGAATGAGAAGGTTTATTTTCAGATGTAGGTTATATGGCTTATGCTAGTTTAGTATAAAATGTAAACGACCAATCAAACGATTTGTTTATATGTAGTACATTATATGATTATCGGTATAATTGTGTGCGTTTGGCGACACTGGTTTCTATAGTAATTTTGTTGCATTGCAATTCCATTGATCTCTGTTCCGTGGTTTAAAAGTAAAATAGTAAATAGTAGCCTTGCTTTCTCTTTTACTCCAGCTCAAAAAGAAAGAGTTAGAAAGGCTACTAAATAGCCTCTTTGTCATTTATTTTTTCTTAATGTGTTCAACTAAAAAAAGCAGCAGACCGGATTCATTGCATATACCGAGTGTTATGTCTAGATCTATTTTGTCTATGGGTTTTAGCGGAAGATCGCCTCACATTGGAACCGGACATGGAGACTAGAAGAAAGGAGGAATATCTTGTATGGGGGATCAGTCCAAAAAGTGTCCACTTGTAAAGAGCAAATAACACTCACCGAAATAGCGCTAGTGTAGCAAGTGGAAATGACATGAATCTACCCCGTTTTCCAATCAGCGCACAATAGCGCATTATGCGGCCCAATGCTCAAAGTTGAGTGTTCCAATTACAGCATCGCATCGCACAATCGAGCACTCTCAAAAGTGATGCGTGTAATCCATACCAACTTCAGCGACAGAAAATTAACAAGTATTTTTTCTTTAAATTGGCATTGATTGAAATTTTTATTGTTAAGGGCCTACATCAATATTATCGTATATCATCGCCGACACGTACATATTAACACAGCCAGTAGGCACAGAAAATGAAGAATTAGGGATACTTTTCCTATTTACTCAAAATCTACTAAATATATTTTAATTCTGATTTACGTGTTTCTATATATAATAGTTACTTATGTTTTTAAAGTTATTTCATTAGTTAATACGCGATAATAGACCGACAAATGAAAAAAATAAAAATTTTGAGAGGTTGTTTCGCCAAGATTTTCTATCGAGAAAACTTTTTTCAATCGTGTTTCTGAGTTGATGCGATCCTAGATCATATATTGAAAAAACATATACTTAAAAATTAGAGCTCTAGCCATTCAATCTAAAGAAACAATGAAAACTTCGTACATAGAAAAATGCATGAAGCTATTTTGGTATCGTCTTAAAACAAAATTTAAGGCTTTGTTTTCGTCGGAGTTTTCTGGAAATATTCAAAGTTAATACAAGCTGTGTTAAAAAATAAATAAATATAAGTATGGATGAAGGTATAAACAATGATTTTTTTTATATTCCACACATATAATGTGAATACAATGTTTATTTTAGAATTTTTATTTTCAACACTGAACTTAGCGCACTCTGCTGGTGCATTTTAAAACTAATTCACGTTCCAATTAAGCGTCAGCATCACGGAACAGAGATCAATGGAAGTGTGAAGTAGGCGTGGCACGCGTGTCACAATTAAGCACTGTTGCGCTTATTTGATCTCCAGTCGCACAAGTACTTACTTAGTCGTATTCAGACTGTTCTAACGTTAACTCGTTTTGTTAGTATCGCGACAAGCTCATTTCGCCGTAGATATGCCGTATTGTTCAGTTTTGGAGTGCAAGAATAATAGTAGGAGAAGAAATCTTAAAAATGGAGGTATTTCGTACCATCGGTAAGTATAATATCATTTGATTCTAATAAAATTTTAGTTAATTCCAATTTACTAATAATTTATTGCAACGTCTCGCTAAAATCAACCTTATGTCGTTTAATTAAAGTTTATTTTACATTGATTATATTCATTATTTCGTTCTTAAAAGTTCTTCGCTACTCAATTAGTGATGTACTTAGGTCAGATTTCAGTTTATCGATAAATGCCGATATTAGAAAATTTGTAATTTACTATTTATTTTACTAAGTAACTTTACAATATGAATGTAAGGCGGTCTGAACTGCATTGAAAGTGATAAAAAATATGATTTTAACGACGAGCCACAAACGCCATCTACAAGCGTATCACTCAACGAAGCAAAGAGCTTTAACAACTGTACGATCATTTATAGAGCAACGTAACAACATAAAAGATAATTTATTCTCGATTCGATATAATCGATTTAGAAACTGTGAAGCGTTTAAAACAAAAGGAAATCACAGACTTTTTTAAGTAGACTAAACCTGCAATGTGCAATGTGAATTATTAAATATTATGATTATTTTAATTTCTGTATTTTATTGAACCAATTCATCTGACGCATTCGATTAAAACTATGAACAAAGGTATCTCTGACATAGACCCTTGATAACTTAAAACCTCAATCTTTAACTGAAAATATTTTGTGTTTCCCTTGGACTTTAACTTAACGAAGTTCTACTGTACATACATTGACTAGATAGAAAACACCCAGACGTAATACAGCTATCTGTGTTCATTACACCAATATTTGTCCTGTGTGGGAATCGAACCCGCGACCTCGTGATCGTAAGTCGGCTGCATAACCGCGCATAAATGTGTATATTTTTATCACATAAAACAACGACACTCTTTCTCCCTCTTGTACACCAATATTTCAGTAGTTAAAAAGCCTACGCTTTGAGGAAACTAGACATGATGTTATGTTCTTATAGAGAAACTAAAAACAAAAAAAAATAAGAAATGGGTAGGTATATATTGATATCGGTAATAATCGGTAAACCTAAGAAAAGATGGATGGACTGTGTGAAAGAGGAGATGAAAGAAAGAGGGGTTGACACAGACATGACGGCTAATAGAAGATTATGGAAGAAAAAGACATGTTGCGCCGACCCCAAATAATGGGATAAGGGCAGGAGGATGATGACATATATCGATATCGGTAATGTGATTCGGGTTGGTACGGCCTTGATGGAATAGCAGCAATGACACGTTAGTGCACACGATTGTCACCTTTACTCTTAACGAAATTGTGTTTCTATTTGCGACCACTGGTAAATGCGCCATCTATCGTCAAGTAGCGGAATTTACTCGTCAATCAATTTTAGTTTGACTTTAGATTACAAAAGGTGTTAAATACTTTTCCAACTACAGCGAATTGAACCCTATTCCAGAATAAGAAGGTTTATTTTCAGATGTAGGTTATATGGCTTATGCTAGTTTAGTATAAAATGTAAACGACCAATCAAACGATTTGTTTATATGTAGTACATTATAAGATTATCGGTATAATTGTGTGCGTTTGGCGACACTGGTTTCTATAGTAATTTTGTTACATTGCAGTTCCACTTGATTTCTGTTCCGTGGTCAGCATTGTGCGGCACTGAGTCGCATTATTCTCTGCCATTCCGGAAAACGGGGCTAGTCTCCATGATGGAGACTAGAAGAAAGGAGGATTATTAGAAAGGAAAGAAAAACTTCCGCTTTGTTAGAGCGCAGTTTTTTTAATTATTATATTATATAGACAAACATGACTATGAAATAAATTTATATTAATTATTATTATAATTATACGGTGTTTTAAGTACCCCAAATATTTGTTAGAGCAAAGGAGTACAATTGTTCATTGACTGGCTGGTATGAATCATGACGTATGTTTGAATTTTAGAGTGACTATTCTTCTATGGTAAAAAATGGAAAAACTATTGTCTGACTGTCTAACTGACACAACAACAACTTGACAATAGCGTTGCCGATCGATAGTCGACTATCGATTATTAATCGATAGTCTATCGATAGTATCGATATTATCGATAGTATCGATACTATCGATAGTTTGTTATTAATGAACTGCAATAGTATCGATACTATCGATAGTTTGTTATTGAGGAACTCACGGAATAGAGATCAATGGAAGTGTGAAGTAGGCGTGGCACGCGTGTCACAATTAAGCACTGTTGCGCTTATTTGATCTCCAGTCGCACAAGTACTTACTTAGTCGTATTCAGACTGTTCTAACGTTAACTCGTTTTGTTAGTATCGCGACAAGCTCATTTCGCCGTAGATATGCCGTATTGTTCAGTTTTGGAGTGCAAGAAGAAATCTTAAAAATGGAGGTATTTCGTACCATCTGTAAGTACAATATCATTTGATTCTAATAAAATTTTAGTTAATTCCAATTTACTAATAATTTATTGCAACGTCTCGCTAAAATCAATCTTATGTCGTTTAATTAAAGTTTATTTTACATTGATTATATTCATTATTTCGTTCTTAAAAGTTCTTCGCTACTCAATTAGTGATGTACTTAGGTCAGATTTCAGTTTATCGATAAATGCCGATAGAAAATTTGTAATTTACTATTTATTTTACTAAGTAACTTTACAATATGAAAGTAAGGCGGTCTGAACTGCATTGAAAGTGATAAAAAATATGATTTTAACGACGAGCCACAAACGCCATCTACAAGCGTATCACTCAACGAAGCAAAGAGCTTTAACAACTGTACGATTATTTATAGAGCAACGTAACATAAAAGATAATTTATTCTCGATTCGATATAATCGATTTAGAAACTGTGAAGCGTTTAAAACAAAAGGAAATCACAGACTTTTTTAAGTAGACTAAACCTGCAATGTGCAATGTGAATTATTAAATATTATGATTATTTTAATTTCTGTATTTTATTGAACCAATTCATCTGACGCATTCGATTAAAACTAGGAACAAGGGCATCTCTGACATAGACCCTTGATAACTTAAAACCTCAATCTTTAACTGAAAATATTTTGTGTTTCCCTTGGACTTTAACTTAACGAAGTTCTACTGTACATACATTGACTAGATAGAAAACACCCAGACGTAATACAGCTATCTGTGTTCATTACACCAATATTTGTCCTGTGTGGGAATCGAACCCGCGACCTCGTGATCGTAAGTCGGCTGCATAACCGCGCATAAATGTGTATATTTTTATCACATAAAACAACGACACTCTTTCTCCCTCTTGTACACCAATATTTCAGTAGTTAAAAAGCCTACGCTTTGAGGAAACTAGACATGATGTTATGTTCTTATAGAGAAACTAAAAACAAAAAAAAATAAGAAATGGGTAGGTATATATTGATATCGGTAATAATCGGTAAACCTAAGAAAAGATGGATGGACTGTGTGAAAGAGGAGATGAAAGAAAGAGGAGTTGACACAGACATGACGGCTAATAGAAGATTATGGAAGAAAAAGACATGTTGCGCCGACCCCAAATAATGGGATAAGGGCAGGAGGATGATGACATATATCGATATCGGTAATGTGATTCGGGTTGGTACGGCCTTGATGGAATAGCAGCAATGACACGTTAGTGCACACGATTGTCACCTTTACTCTTAACGAAATTGTGTTTCTATTTGCGACCACTGGTAAATGCGCCATCTATCGTCAAGTAGCGGAATTTACTCGTCAATCAATTTTAGTTTGACTTTAGATTACAAAAGGTGTTAAATACTTTTCCAACTACAGCGAATTGAACCCTATTCCAGAATAAGAAGGTTTATTTTCAGATGTAGGTTATATGGCTTATGCTAGTTTAGTATAAAATGTAAACGACCAATCAAACGATTTGTTTATATGTAGTACATTATAAGATTATCGGTATAATTGTGTGCGTTTGGCGACACTGGTTTCTATAGTAATTTTGTTACATTGCAGTTCCACTTGATTTCTGTTCCGTGGAGGAACTGCAATACTATCGATAGTATCGATAGTATCGATAGTATTGTACTCATTCGATAGTATTGCCTTATTCTGTGCTATCGATACCATCGATACTATCGATAATATCGATACTATCGATAGACCGATCGATAGTCTTACGATTGTTTGGCTATCGATAGACTATCGATTAATAATCGATAGTCGACTATCGATCGGCAACGCTATTGTCAAGTTGTTGTTGTGTCAGCAGAGGCTGAAAACCATCTGAAAACTGTGTTTTTATTATTAATCACAGAATAAAGAATAAGAATTAATGTACTATTTACCAAATATACTATCTCAGTGGGTTATAGCACCGTATCGCAAGAACTTGACCCAGTTCATTACAATATTAGTTCTACACGGGTCGAAGGTTCAAGTTCAAGTCCTTTACGAGTCAATTTTTGAAGTGAATGCTTTTGTTGGGCGTTGAGCTATTTTTGATTATTGATCAACTTGGGAGCAACTTTTAGGCTCCCCTCGTTCAAATATCTACACAAAATAATCATTACCTAAATAAAATCTCCTAAAACCCATAACTTATTGTCATAACACATACTCGTACTGTTGTTATGTATTTGAAAAGGTTTAAAAACAGACCTCTTTCCTGTTCCTATCAAAGATGTACCCATTTACGCAATGTGCCTATTTATCCAAGTTGTTAGCATGTTCGGATGTAATAACTATGCATTATGAAGCAGGCGATATCGCTTACAGAAACTGCCAATAAAATCGTTGAAAGAAAGTTACACAACATAAGACATCATAATTATTATTTATTGGCGGTTGTAGCAAGACGCCTACTTAAACTCAATAGCAAGAGATTGCGAAGAAAGGGGAGGGATTTGTAACTAACTTCAGAGAGTCTGTTATTTAACCTGCCAAAGAAGTAAAAATAGCTAAAAATAAAATGTTTCTAAGTTTTTAAATCTCAGTCAGTCTCCGTAATAGGGTCCTGCTGTGAAGCTGTCTAACAAATCTTTGTTTATTTTTTTATCGCTAAAACTAAAGTTCTAAAAAAAAATCCAAATATAAATAATAAAATCCAAAAGCCAAATATCAAAAAAGTTTGACTCGTGAAGGATTCGAACCTCCGACCTCCGTGGAAAGAGAGGCTCGTCCCCCTAGGGGTGCAAATTCATACGGCGCTCTAACCAACTGAGCTAACGAGTCTTGCTATACAAATGCTAAAATAATGTTCGGTATCGGCAGAATGAGTCATAGTTTTTTCTAGGTACCTACATTCTGATTCATTCTTATGTTTACTTGATATTGATAATAGCTGACTGAGAAAAACGTTGCAATTTGAGGAAAAAATTACACTATTTTAGACAGTTTGATTTTAGATTCAATTCATACAAACGTGAAAAATACATAAGAAATATTTTTATAACTTGATAGATTGCTTTGATATTAAAAAAGTCTATCAAGAAAAAATGCTATAAATAATGTTTCGGACTTATTATGACAAACTTATTTCTGTAGTCGAAATCTAGGCTGCTGACTACATTTTAACAGCATAAATAAGTTTGTAATCACACTAATCACTTAAAATATATTGTTATTATAGTAACAAATTATGATTCAGCGATGCGAATTTTTGGTTAAAAAGCATTAAAAAGCTATTTTAATTTTCGATTATCGATCTGATTTTATTTTATCAATACGCGAGTGCATATGTCACAGCATAGATCTATAAACATGATAATATATGCTTTGACAAACAAATGGAAAACGATGCTAATGTTTTAAACTTAAGCTAACTCCAATAAGAAGTTTACGAAAAAGCTTATAATATTATCTTGCTTACCATAAAAATATTTGACTCGTGAAGGATTCGAACCTTCGACCTCCGTGGAAGAAAGGTTTGGGATTAGGGATATACAAAGACTGAATTACGGCGCTCTAACCACTGAGCTAACGAGTCTTGGTTAAATAAAGTTGAAATAGCGTTCTGTATCAACTAAATGAAATAATATTGTGCAGTTTTAGAGTATTATCCGATCCGTGTAGTGACGAATTAAAAATACAAGTGTCACCACCCCATTTCCTCTCCAGGGTGTTGTTAAAGCTAAGGGATATTGTATACAGATAACACTGTCTTTGAGAGATGGAAACCTCGATAATAAATGACCCTATATCAAAACGCCTGGTCAGCACGGCATCAATCCATACATGACTATAGAACATGCGTTTCCAAGTAAGAACTGAAAGCAGTGGCGTAAGTACCAAAGGGCTAGGCGGGCCAGTGCCTAGGGGCCCTCAAGCTCAGGTAGCCCTCGAATCTTTACCAGAAATCTTAATTGAACTGAATTAGCTTTTATTTTTTTAATATATTTCATATTTTTATTTGATAAAACCCAGTCAGTTTACATAGCAGTGGGGGCCCATTTTTTAATTTGCCCTTCGTTACCTAGCTACGCCATCGCCACTGACTGCTGCAGTACAAGCATAGATAATACACCTATATACTAGTACAAGTAAGAACATTGCGCTGTTGCCCTGGGCCCTGAGTCGGGTATTTCAACGGTGTCACAACTGTACCATTATTGTACCATTATGGTGCAATAGTAAAGTTTTTGGTAGTCTACTAATAATGTGTCGTCATAACGACTTCATCATTGTCTTACAATTGTCAAAGTGACATAAATTGCTAGTCTCGTACACAACTGCTTCACAATTGCAATTCAATGACTGAAATGTTTCGGTAGTCTGCTATTTTGAATTTGACAGTAATATTTTTAAATTGTCCTGTGTCGACAGATTGCCATAAATAAAAAATAGATAGATAGAAATATTAGAAATTGTTCTTTGTAATTTATTGCAATTTACTAATCTCCTAAACTTCACATTGCTTTTTATACTAATAAATAGTATGTACAAATATATCTAAACGAAGTCTAGCATGATTAAATGTTTAAATTTATTAGTAGTTTTTCGAAAATCACTTCAACTAACGCATTTTTTAAAAACGGCAACACATACATACCATTCTAACACAATCCATAGATAAAAGAGACCGAAAATTCAATGCATAGATAAAAGAGATCGACAATTCTATTACCATTGAAAGACCGTTATGACGGCATATAGCAGACTACGGATATTTGACTTCAATTGCAACGGTATCGTCATGAAGGTATAGATAAAAAAAAGGAGGCCATACTTGGAACATCGGTTTGAGGCAAATACCTACGTATCTCTATCTCACTCTCTGTGGTCTGACCTCTCTTTTTAGTGTGGCCTTAGTACTGCTATCTCCTTATTAAAATCTCCTAGTAAATTCTTAAAAAGAGTCACCACACATATCAAATCACAAGTTAAACACTGTCATTTGATAGTGTTTAATCGTAACTATAAATAACTAGTTGAAATACGATGAATGAAATTAAAAATAATAAAATAGTAGATCACGGATGCTTTTCATGGTTAACGAATCAGTGAATTATTTTCCCCATTTCCTAAGGATTTCGTAATTTGGCAACATTGGTCACCATATGTCAAGTTGTTGACAAAATTGTGCCAATATGTCGGTTGTTTACTTTACGGTTCACAGCTTCGTTTCAAATTTTCGACTCTAATTATTTTTATAATTAAAGAAATGGTGCAAACTTGTGTAGTGCGTGGTTGCGGTAGTACGTGGTGTCCAGGAGGTGATATACAATTTCACGCGTAAGTGTTTAGATCGTGATTTCTGGCATTGAATAACTGCAAACATATTTCTTTGTATTTTCAATTAAATACTTCATAAAATGATTAAACAATGTTTTCAGCATACTTCTAACTAACTATACTGATAACGATGTAAAGATCTAATAGTCTTACATTGAATTTCATGGACTTAGTGCAATTTTATTTTTCTTGTTTACAAGAAGTAATTTTGAAATAGTGTGACCATACTGAGGACATATCTAGGACTTTCTGTGGGACCTGAACTAAATTATACATGTTTGCTTAGTCATTTAATTTTTATTTCACATTATTTACAACATTAATATACTTACCTACAATATTATTTTTTTAGATTTCCTAAAAATAGTACCCAGAGGAAATTATGGTTATCCATTGTAGCATTGAAAATGAAATTTTATGAAAGTGCAAGGATTTTTTAAAACAAACAGCAGTTCCTACTACAATTACAAATCAAGAAGCAGTATCACCTTGCAAGGTAAAATTTCAAGTATCTATTTACAAACTCCTTTAATTGTCTCACATGTTATACAATGTTAAATATTTGAATTTATAAGGAATATAAAAACTAGTATGAAAAAAAATACCCCACCAGTATCAGGAACATTTTCCAAACTACCGGCGCTCAAGGCTCCAGAGATAATTGCTGCTTTCTGAACCAGCCCCCCCCCCCGATCCGACTGCCTAATGAGAGCCTTACATTATTATTATGTTTCAGAAATGTAGTAGTTCGAATATATGGCAAAAGGCTATATTTTGTAAAATATATTATAATTTTCAGATAGACAGTTCATTACAGGAAGAGTCTATGGGGCAAGTAGCTACTCTGGGTGTACCAAATCCTAGCTCTGGCATTTATGAAAGTAATCCTTTCTGATGGGCCAACTCAGAGAAAACAATATAGAAAACAAATTAATTAATGTTGTATCACAACATTTTACTCCTCTGTTGCAAGAAATGTTTAAGCATCCCATCACGGACTCAATTTATTGCAATGATTTGCATGAAAGCGTATTAATTAAGAAAATTGCAAATTCATTTTTTAACACTTAAAGAGTCATACAGAAAATATACTTAGTGATTTACGTGGTAAGAGACAGAAATTACACAAAACAATAATATTTAGTCATGTATAAAAGAAAAGTTATTAAATGATTTTAATTTGGAAAGTGCTGTTGTTTCTTTTTTGCCCTTTTTTTGTAACTTTATTATCGTTCCTATTATAGCCCCCTATGATATATGTCACAGTCAAAACTTATAACCACTCAATAGACTGTAAGCTCTCGACAGTAGTACTTTTGACTGAAATTATTCAAAACTAATTTTACCCAATATAGCTGTTTAAATGTAATTTTAACTGACTTGCCTAGCGCCAAGTAGTGGAACACAAGGCACAGGGAGCCAAGGGCAACCCGACAAGGGTGGGTTAGGTTTTTAGCTCCCGTCATGCCATTCATGATAGGTTCCTTTAAACGCTGTAGACAGAAATATACGTAAAAATTGATTTTGACTGATTCTCCGTTCTTCCGTCAGCCACTTTTAACCACATTCATATTGTCAGTTAAAATGACTATTAACTACAGATTTTCCGACAAACTAATTTTAATCAACGTAACGTATTTTTTTTTTTCAGAAGTATTATTGACCGAATTTGCCCTTTAACTGACATTAATAAATAGAAATACATTGGCTAACCCAGAAATCTAGGAAAAACTATTGTCCAGTATGTATTCATAATGTTTAATTAATCTGCAAAATTAATGAAACATATATCTTTTGCGATTTCATGGTTGGTCCCTTAATAACAGTACATGTTTAAAAATATGAGTACAATAACCCTTTTTCGTTTTTACGCTACCTACACAAAAAGTTATGTTTCCACTTAGGTATGCCAAATAGATTTTATTGTGTAACTTGTTTTGTTTACTAAGAAATTACTAACACCTTGTTATTTTTAACCGGCTTCAAAAAAGGAGGTTCTCAATTCGTTGGAATCATTTTTCTGTATCTTTGTAACCTGTATTTAGGTCTGAAATAAAGGTAAATTATTATTATTTTATCTCAAGCAGATCTCACAATCATTCATTAATTTCGTATTGCCGTAGGAACTACACCTTTGTTCTAGTAATTATCTATTTCCCACCAATATTCTATAGGTACATCGTACATACGAACTAGGAAATTTTACGTGTTTAAAAATGTAAAAAGAATAATAAATTTAACAACCGAACCTCCAGTTACTGTTAAAAAACTAGAATTATCCAAACTTTCACGCGATAACAAACAGTTTGTTTTTTGAGTATTTTTTTTACGCACAGTACATAAAGTATCTCGAAATATAAAATCTATACGGGCTAGGTCTTAGAAGTGAACATTTTGTTGACACTATATGGAACACAACTACTTGAAGTTTTGTCCTGGAAGAAATACAATAAAGGTTACCCTACTTAGAAAGAAAGGGTTTGACCACAGTGAGCGAGATAGCCATACATCATTTTTGCTTCAAGTAGGTATTCAGAGTCTGGACTCCATTTTTATCTATATCTTCATGGGTATCGTGCCGGTATTGTGCCGGTATGACAATTGTTCCAAAATAGTGGACTTGAGCACCAGTTTTGTTCTACGCAAACGAAACAAAAAAACTGGTTAAGTCAGAGTTGGATTTGTACACGTAGTGTTGCGTACCGTTATTATAAATAATATCTTCGTTATACCCCAAATAACAGAATAAGGGCAGGATAATGATGATCATGAGTATTTGTTGTTGTAGCATCAACTAATAGGTTTATCAAAACTAAAATTTTCAGTATTCTAGTTACAGATACTGGTTACAGATACTGGTGACAGATGGGCGGACGGTCAGCGAAGTCTCACCCCGTTTTCCAATCAGCGCACAATAGCGCATTATGCGGCACAATGCTCAACGTTGAGTGTTCCAATTACAGCATCACATCGCACAATCGAGCACTCTCAAAAGTGATGCGTGCAATCCATACCAACTTCAGCGACGGAAAATTAACAAGTATTTTTTCTTTAAATTGGCATTGATTGAAATTTTATTTATATATTATCGTTAGTAATATTATTTATTGTAAAAAAAATTTTAAGGCTTTCTTTTCGTCGGAGTTTTCTGAAAATATTCAAAGTTAATACAAGCTGTGTTAAAAAATAAATAAATATAAGTATGGATGAAGGTATAAACAATGATTTTTTTTATATTCCACACATATAATGTGAATACAATGTTTATTTTAGAATTTTTATTTTCAACACTGAACTTAGCGCACTCTGCTGGTGCATTTTAAAACTAATTCACGTTCCAATTAAGCGTCAGCATTGTGCGGCATTGTGCGGCACTGAGTCGCATTATGCTCTGCCATTGGAAAACGGGGTCAGTTAGGCACAGAACCTTAAAAATTATGGACGGCAATAGTTTTTGTTTATCTATTACTCTATATAAATAAATAAAATATATATATCGGAGAAAATCACCGTAGACATCACCTATAATTAGAGCCAGAGCAGTCATCCATCTAAAGACCTTGTAATACTGGTCAAACTAACTACGATAACTACAACATTCTATTAACTACGATGAGATTGATCCGTGGCTTACGACACGTGTAGCTGGTTTGGAAGGATCCTTTTATGAATATTCAACGGGTCACCATTCATTCTCATCTAATAAACGAATTACTCACCATTGACACCATTTGAGGACCCACTTCACAATCTTGGAACCTAAGTTAAAACTAAAAATCCTTAAGTAAACTATTTTAATCAAGTCTCCTACGACATATAAATATTGATTGACATTTTACACTAAGTCGTAAGATAAGCATTTAAGCTTGTGTTATGGGTACCAGGATACGGACAGAATACATTATATTAAATATTTTTTTGTAAATACATACTTTTAATACATAGAAACACCCAGACGCAGTACAAACATTTGTATGACAATTAGAAAACTTATCTTCTACTATATAAAAATAAGTCGGGTTTTCCTTCCTGACGCTATAACTCCAGAACGCACGAACCGATTTCCACGGTTTTGCATTCGTTGGAAAGTTCTCGGGCTCCGTGAGGTTTATAGTTCTTTTTTTTTATTTTTTTATTTTACTTTTTTTGGTATGGCCAAACAACGTTTGCCGGGCCAGCTAGTAATACATAGAAAACACACAATTTAAATAAAAACTCCGTAACTCCGTTTTCTATCCGCAAAATAAGTCCTATATTACGGATAATATTAGGATAAAGATTATTAAGATAAAAATTATACATAATTATTTTTAATGTGAAATTTTTCCTTGTAAGCAATTAATCAAATTGGTTCGTGTAGTTCGTGTAATTGACCACTGTTTTTCCTGCTAATAATACTTTTAGAGTCAGATAAAGAATATTATGTATAAAGTTATACTTCTTTGTTTACACATCGCGCCATCCTGCAACTAAGTTCAGAGCGATGCCATGATTGTGTGCCCACCATACAAAATTACTCGAGTAAAATCAATAAAAGTAAGTAAATTTTTGCCAAAATACTTCTTGTTCTAGGTGTGACAAAAAGCTTTATATTTTTCGGGAGGAATGCGAGTAGGTTAAAACGGAAAAAAATCGCTTCTTAAGGATTTGAACTTTCAACAGTTACTGCCTGCTCTATGACTTATAGCGTGATGATATATAGCATATTATGTTCTGACCTGTGGTTCTGACTTATATGCTATACAGCTGTAAAGTTTAATTAAAATCTAGACAGTCGTTTTTGCGCAAGAGGGCCATAAACTTCCTTCATTTAGTCATCCATACATTCTTAAATTTTATTTATTTTATTTTTATTTTATTTTATTAGGGTAGCTTACAGCATTTTAAACAAACTAGGAAACTAAAATTACAACTAAAAAGCTAATGATAAGCTACCACATACAGGTGACTAAATACAGCACAACGTTAAGAGTTTAGGCAAAAAGGAAAGTACAAAAAGAAACAACTACTACGTTATACCTATACGATAGATAACAAAATAAATATTACAAGTTATAACAAAACCAAAAAACCTTTATATAATAAGCTGCTAAGGGCGACGTGAGTATAATCTCACCAGTGAATCCCGTACACTGCTTAAACTGCCGTGAAACAGATCTAAATCAATATTATTAAGGTTATTGAAACTGTTAATGGCCATAATAAGGAGACTGTTTTGCCTGTAGTTGGAGTGTGCAAACGGTGTGCTCAATGGTTTGTATGAATTGCGTGGTAAAAGTACCGGCACTTTAAATGAAATTTTAGTGAGTAAATCCGGACAATCTACAATACCCCTTATTAATTTTAGGAGAAAGATAATGTCGGATATGTTACGTCAAGTAGATAACGGCAACAAATGGAATTTTATACAACGTTCATTGTATGGATGCCTAGGCACTACAAATTTATAGCATAAATAACGTGTAAATTTCTTTTATACTCGCTCGATCATTCCACTGTAGATGTCGTAGCGAGGATTCCAAATCTGACTAGCATATTCGAGATGGCTGCGGACATAAGCACAATAAAGTATTTTAATTGTTTTCATATTATTGAAGCTTTTAGATATGCGTATGATAAATCCAAGGGCTTTTAATGCTTTATTACAAATGGCAGAAATATGGCTATTAAATAACAGTTTAGAGTCCAGGATAACCCCCAAATCTCTTACTTCCTGTAAAACAGGTAGGCTCTGGTTTTTTATGCTATAAATATAACTGAAGAGCTGCCTTTTGCGGGTAACACTAATGGAAAAACATTTGGATACATTTAGTTCAAGTTTATTTAGGTAACAATAAGCATCGAGCCTTTTTAAATCTTCCTGAAGGTTGATAGCATCATAAATATTATTGACGATATGAAAAACTTTCATATCGTCAGCAAAAAGAAGAAATTTAGAATTTAAGAAGCATTGGTCAATGTCGTTAATAAAGATTACAAATAGAAGAGGTCCCAAGAGAGATCCCTGGGGAACACCCGAAGGTATAGTGGACCAGGACGATACGTATCCCATGAGAACCACAGCCTGAGATCTATTCTGTATGTAGGAGGTAAACCATCTGAACAGATCGCCTCTGATGCCCATTTTCTGGATTTTCAGTAATAGCATCTTGTGATCCAAACTTGAACTACTATCAAATAGCCGGCAACAAAAACAATAAACTCGATCCTTAGAAACGGAGTATATTAACCAACGACGCTGAATTGTTCCATTGTTTGCAAGCTTTTTTGTGAAATGAGAATTAGAGAAATGTCGCCCTGTATCATTCTTCGGATAATTATCAATGTGAGTTTGCACTGGGCCACTAGTTATTATATGATCAATAATTTTGTTACATATTTCGATTGAGTGACCAAGTGGCTGGATCCGATATATTCGGGACAACAGTAGGTACTAATGTCATCTAGAATTTGTTTTTGTACATCACCAATGGAGTCATCCTGAGCAGCATTTGTAATTGTAGCACAACTTGTCTCCTCACTTCGAGAAACTTCGACATCAATGTCTTCAACAGCTATCTGATCAAACTTGTCAGACAGAGGCTCCACTACTGATGTATTCGTTTGTATTCCACATGTAGATGCCACATTCAGGTCTTGATTTTTTGTTGTGATATATTTACTTATATTCATAAACTTTTTTGTTTTTTGAAAGAACTTTTCTTTTTTGATTTCCGTTTTCTATATTGTGATCCAGATTGTTTTCTTTTGATAAGATCAACGTGTTCGGACATTTTGTACTAGTCAATCTATAAAATCTGCAACAAATTAAATATCTCTAAGTCCAAACATTTCTAAAAATAAATAAATTACAATAAAACTTCGTTATAGCGCTACACAGAAGAACTTATCTTATTATTACTTATCTTATCTTATTTATTCTCTCTTTATTATCTTATTCTTTATTCTGTGTAGCGCTATTGAGTGAGGATGACCAAAAATGCCACACAAATTGGTAATGCGCCTGGCGGCCATGTTGGTGACGTCATAGTGACATTTTGTTTGCTGTAATTTTTCTTTGCTGATGACATCACAAGGGCGTTAATATGACAAGGTTCCAGCGCATTATCAATTCGCGTGGCTTATAAGTTATAATTATATCTATACTAGCTGACCCGGCAAACGTTGTTTTGCCATACAAATATCAGTGGGGGTAGTCTTTTGAAAAATAGATGTTGGCCGATTCTCGGACCTACTGAATACGCATATAAAATTTCATAAGAATCGGTCAAGCCGTTTCGGAGGAGTACGGTAACTAACACTGTGACACGTGAATTTTATATGTTAGATTATTTTACTCTTTGATATAGATTAAATCAGTAGGTTTTTGAACACACTTAACCTCAACATTGTTGAGTTGACTGACATCTGTCATTGTCATGCATGTTGTGTTTACATTACATAGGTACTACCATGAAGCTAAAGATAAAAAGAGGGTACTACTTACATTTTTGTAGACTGCTCGGTAAGTGTTTATGGTAGACACATGTGGAACAGTTTTCTCTTTTAATTTCAGAGGGTTTTTAATTAATTTTGGTGTTGTTTTTGTGGCCTTTATATATTTGTGTTGTCCTTATTGTTGTGTTTATATAATTGTGTGTTTATATCATAGGTAAGACTTAATTTTTACTTAATTACGTGTTTTGGGTAATGCGAGACGACCATGGAGGTTGAAGACCGACCCCCTGGTCGCCCCCCAGATCCCGACTTTTCTCTGAATGACGATGACGATAATCCTAACGACATTGCTATCACTCCGGTCATAACTGCTCCTTTGAAGAATTTTGAAGCTGTCGAGACAGCTTTTAGACGTAAGCGTGGACTAGATTTAGAGTCATCTATTGATACCAATACTCCAGCATCAAAACAACAACGTCAATCGGTTCCTCAAAGATACAGTCGCTCTCGATATTCCGCACGTGACTCTAAACCATACTTAGTGCATGTTTCCCGTCTGGAAACAGACCCTGCTTCTGGTTCCTCGCTTCATCCTATCAAATTTGGCCAGTACTTAATAAACAATAACATTAAGAATATTTTACCGGACGGTATTAAAAAAGTTGGTAGAAATAGGGTATCAATTGAATTTAACACACCAGAAGATGCTAACGGCTTTTTGTCTAATACTCAGCTATCTAGTAATGGTTACATCTCTTCAATTCCATCTTATAACATCTCCAGAATGGGAGTGGTTAGGGGTGTCCCCAGTGAATGGTCAGATGAAGAGGTTTTAGAAAACATAAAACCCCCATCGGGTTGTGGACCTATATTAAAAATTAGAAGGTTAAACCATAAAGTAGTCAATGATGGTGTTTCCGAGTGGAAACCCACTTCTGCAGTTGTGTTGACATTTGATGGACAGTCCCTCCCAAAGCGTGTATTCTGTTGCTTTAACTCTCTCCCTGTCGACATTTATTATTTTCCTACAGTCCAATGTTTTGCATGCTGCAAGTATGGGCACACAAGAAATCAATGTCGGTCCAAGCCCCGTTGTTACCGCTGTGGTGACAACCACTTAGGTGACAGCTGCTCATCGGAGATTGCCCGCTGCTTTTATTGCTCAGGTGCTCACTCAGCGAATAGCAAGCAATGCCCAGAGTTCCTTCGTCAGAAAAATATTAAAGCTGCTATGGCAGAAAAAAACCTGTCCTATTCTGATGCCTCTAAATTATTCCCATCTGTATCCAGATCCTACTCTGATATAGCTGCCTCTACTTTATCTTCTCCCCAGGCCAACCTTCCTTCTCCAAATTCCTCTAACTCTCTAACTCAACGCCCAGCCCCATCTTCATACAAAAAAACCATTTTTACTAAACCCAGAACACCAACTCCTCTTTCTCCAGGTTACGATCAAAGAGCCCATAGAGAAATTTTAAATAACTATTCATTTTCCCCCTCCACAAATGGCTGTGCTCTGAACTCCAATTCCCAGCTTTCTGAAAATTCCTCTCCTGAGGAAACTCAATCCATAATTTCTATTCTTCACACCCTTCTTGCAAAAATCAACATACCGGACCACGTTGCCCAAAGCATTATGCAACTAATTTTATCACACAATCATGGATTACAAACTCCTCCAATGGAATGCTAGAAGTGCCCTTCCCAAAAAACATGACATTCTCCATTTAATTAACTCACACTCACCAGCAATATTTGCTGTATCTGAGACGTGGCTTATGCCACATCTCAATTTTAGAATTTCGGGGTATAGCACATTCCGTGATGACCGTGACGACGGGTATGGCGGAGTTGCTATACTCGTTAATAACGTATTACCTTCTTCCCCCCTTCCCCTCCCCCCACACGGAGATGAAATCAATGCCATTGGTGTTTCTGTCCATGGCATCAATTTCATATCTGTTTACATTCCCTCCCCTAATAATTTATGTATTCAATTTCTCAAAGATGTATGTAATCTATATTCCTCAGTTGTCTTCTTAGGAGATTTTAACTCTCACCACACTATTTGGGGATCTGAACACTGTGATGTTTGGGGTTGTGAACTGGTTGATTTGATGGATGAGTTTGGATTATGTGTGCTAAACGATGGCTCGAATACCAGAATTCTTAGACCTGGTCAAAACAAAAGCTGTGTTGACCTAACACTATGCTCATCACCGTTGTCGTCTTTGTTTGATTGGAATCGTCTTGACTATACATATGGTAGCGATCATTACCCTATTTGCTCTACCTTATTGAACCGATCTCTTCCAAGTATAAATAAATCACCTCTTCTAAAGTACCGCATTTCTAATGCTGATTGGGACACTTACAAACAATCATTAGAAAATATAATCCTTTCCTTTCCCCAGATTTCCCAATCCAACCTAGACTCACTACTGTCTCAGTTCTCTGAGGCTATTTCGGCAGCTGCTGACTTTAGCATTCCATTAAAGAACTCCGCTTCAGGGCGGGTTTCCTCTCCACCCTGGTGGGACAGAGAATGCTCGGACATGATTAAGTCACGCAAGCAGGCTGAAAGAAACTACGCTAGGAATATGAGCTTTGATAATTTCTTTGAATACAAGCGTATATTAGCAAAATCGCGACGACTCTTTAGGAAAAAAAAAAGAGAGGGTTGGAAGAAATTCTGTTCATCCTTATCCCCTCAATCTCCCCCCTCCTTAATTTGGCAGAATTTAAAGAATTACAGGCGTGGTTGTTCGAACCAAAATTTCCCTTCTATCCCTAAAAACATTGCTTCCCAATTTTCAGCTAAATTAGCCCCCCCTTTTGTTCCCTTAGAGGATGAATGCCCATCAATTTCCTCAGATACTTCTCCTTCATCTGATCCTTTGGACAGTCCATTCTCCAAAAACGAACTTGATGTCGTGCTTAATTATGTAAAGGATTCAGCTCCTGGATTAGACGGTTTCCCATATTCTTTCTATAAAAATCTTGGCCCCAATTGTCGTCAATTTTTACTTAACTTACTAAATAAATGTTTCACTTTAGGTTATATTCCAGCTAACTGGAAGTCCCAAACTGTTATCCCTATACTCAAACCGGGTAAATCTCCCGATCACCCCGATCACTACCGCCCTATTGCACTTTCCCCTGTCATAGTAAAAATACTAGAACATCTAATTAAGAACAGGCTAGAGTGGTATGTTGAAAACAAAGGTCTCTTTGATAATACTCAGTTTGGGTTCAGAAAAGGGCTAAGTACTATGGATGGCATAGGGACTTTACTAACGGACGTGCGCATTGCGTTCAGCAAGAATGAATCTGTGGTATCTACATTCTTAGACATATCATCCGCATATGATAGTGTCCTTCTTGCCACACTCAGAAGTAAGCTACGACAGCTGAGTGTCCCGGCTAAGATGCGTAATTGCATATGCAACCTCCTTGCTGGTCGCACGGTAACCATTCGCATTCCTGGAGATGATCCCATAGAACCCCGTATGGTCTGGAGGGGTCTCCCTCAAGGCTCAGTATTAAGCCCGTTGCTATATAACTTGTATACATTAGATCTCCCCAAATCATTAAATTCCAACTGCAACATAATACAATACGCCGATGATATATGTCTTTACATAACCAACCCATCTATCATGTCGGCTGCGGAGTCCATTCAAATATCACTAAACTCCCTAAATCAATGGCTTTCACTCCACGGTTTACTTCTATCTCCGTCGAAGAGCTCGATCATAGTATTTTCCCGCAAAAGAGATATTCCTACTATACATCTGGAAATAGACGGCTCTCCCGTTAAGGTCGAGAATCAAGTTAAATTCCTTGGTGTCATATTAGATCCAAAACTATCAGGCATAGGCCATTTCAACTACATCACCGAAAAATGTGAGAAAAACATCAACATGCTTCGAGCTCTCGCTGGTGTATGGTGGGGGGCTCATCCCTTTGCCTTAAAATTAGTTTATAATGCGACTGTAAGGAGTCTAATGGACTATGGTTCATTCCTCCTAGAACCATGTAACAAGACGGCTATTACTAAATTAAATAAAATCCAGGCTAAATCTCTCCGCATTGTATTGGGCTGCATGAAATCCACTCCTTGTAATGCATTACAAGTAGAGAGCGTAGATCCTCCTCTTCCACACCGCAGACAATACCTTGCGGATAGATTTATATTCAAAGCATTTTTTAACAAAAATCATAGGCTACTCACTAGACTATCTCAACTAGACAATTTATGCAGGCGCGAAAACTACTGGAAACATAAGGTTCCCCCCCTCTTATTAAATTCTTTTAGAAAAATTCGCTTAGTCGAAGAAGCTTCCCCTATTTGGCAATGTTCTAAATTTCCCCTTTATGAGTACCCATATGAAACTTTACATTTTATTCCAAATTATATCCCATCAATTGGCTTGTACAAAGACACCGTACAAGCTAACACAGAATTTTCATATGTTATTGACTCTAGATGGCCTGGATACCACAAATTCTTTACGGATGCTTCGAAACTGTCTCCAGATGGTAAAACAGGCATAGCAGTATATTATGAAAACTCTCAAATTTTCCTCCAATTCCAATGCCCTCCTCAGTCTTCTGTTTTTACTGGGGAGTGCATTGGTATTCTAGAAGCATGCCTATTTATTCTCTCACACAGTGCTATTACAAAAGCAGTGATATTCTCAGACTCCAGAAGCGCTCTGGAGGCTATTTTAAAAAATCCATTTAAGGATAATCTCCGTAGTCCCATCGTTCATGAAATCCGATTATGTTTATTTTTATGTTCTAAGAAAAATATTGAAGTGATTCTGGTATGGATTCCGGCCCACGTGGGCATTGTAGGCAATGAGATGGCAGATGAGATGGCCAAAGATGCCGTAACGAGTAGCATAGCGGATCCTAAATACAATAGTATTCATGTTTATGACTTGCTACACTTGGCCAAATCTGATTTGTTGAACTCATGGCAATCAGACTGGACGGAGTCCAGCAGGGTTAAGGGAGCTTTGTATGCTTCCATTCAGGAAAATATACCTAGACGTCCGTGGTTTCAAAAATTTAAAAAAGCCCCTAAATTGGTAACTTCAGTTATATGCAGGATCCGCTTGGGTCACTGCTGTTCGCCAGTGTTCCTTCACAAGATTAGAATTCGTGACAACTCTATTTGTGAATGTGGGCTGGATGACGGAACTATTGACCACATCTTCTTAGACTGCCCCCTGAATTCTTCCAATCCTCTAGACCTCACTATTTCCAAATTAAAAATTCCCAGACCAGTTAATATTCGACACCTCTTAGCACTATTCCCATCCCCTAGTATAGTAAATGCTTTTATTAAATTTATTGACACTAACAACATAAGATTATAATCTATTTAGTTTACCACTGTATATAAATGTTATTCATTCATATGTATTATATTTACTAACAACTATTTTGTGTTTGTAATTGTTTCAGGCCCCACTACTGCTGCCACAATTGGATGCTTTTTATATTGTAAATTTACCCTAACTTTTAAGAAACCCATGAGTATCCATGACATGACGCTGGCAGTAATTGCTGATTGACTATACAAATCAGCAGATTGCCATAAAACAAGACAATAATAATAATAATACATTTTTGTATGTCCACCTGTTTGTATCAATAAATAATTACACAAATTTAGTGCGATTATTATACAAACAACATGGGTAAGAAGAAAAACAAGAATAAAGTTAGTGGCGCTGTTAAAACCGCTGCAAAAACTGAAAAGAAATTAGCAAATAAATTGAAGAAGGAACTTGCTAATTTAGGAGAGGTTAGAAGTTTGTATTACAGAACATACAAAATAAAAAACGTTAAATTAATATATTTATATCGTATGTTTTAATTTAAACGCTTGTCGTTAATCGGTTGAAAGCGCAATAATGTCAGAGGGTTTGACCAACTTTTGGTTTGTTATAACATAAGATATTATTTTAGGAGGATATAGCAAAAGTGATAGCAGAAATAGAACGCGAAGACGCAAAACGCGCTCAAGCCACAGAGAAGACGCTGACAGGTCCACCGTCAGCTAGAGCCTATGCATCTCTCACTCCACATCCCACTAACAATGAACTTATCTTGTTCGGAGGAGAGTACCATGATGGACAAAAGGTGAATTAATTGCTACAAATTTTACATGCACGTTGTTGCTACACGTACATGTTAATAACACAATTTGCCAATGTTAAATGAACTTTTTTTATGATAAAAATTGTGTTTTAAAGAATTAAGTTTTTAATTAATATAAATGTGCACAACAAAATTGCAAATTAATCAAAATATTAGGTTGTGCGGAAAGTCATTTCGTTTTTTCCCGACAGAGGATTTAATTGTATTCTTTTGCACCCAACTTCACATTTAAGCTGTATAATTTTTATATGCTTTGAGAGCTCATAATATATGTCAAGGCTTGTGTGTGAAAAATTCCAATTAATTTTACGCAGTAGTTTTTGGTTGGTGCCCTTTTGAATATGGAGAGCGATAAGCAGCATTTTCGACATATCTTACTGTTTCACTACAGAAAGGGTAAAAATGCTGTTCAATTCAAAAAGAAATTGACTGATGTGTATGGAGAAGGTGTGTTGACAGTACACCAGTGCCAGAACTGGTTCGCTAAATTTCAATCTGGCAATTTTGATGTCCAAGATGCACCACCTTCGGGAAGGCCTGTTGAAGCTGATAAAGACGCGATAAAGGCATTAGTTGATGTGAACCGGCGAATAACAACACGTAAGATCGGATTGAGGTTAAATTTATCAAACTCAACAAAAAAAATTAAAGTATTTGTTTATTATGTTTGACGGGCTTCGTGGTGGAGTGGTTAATGTAATGGACTGCCGATCACGAGGTTTCGGGTTCGATTCCCGGTCAGGACAATCATTTGTGTGATATCCATAAATGTCATACAAATGTTTGTACTGCGTCTGGGTGTTTACTATGTATATAAGTATGTATTTACAAAAGAAAAGTAGTTTATGTATAATATCCGTATTCTGGTACCCATAACACAAGCATATAAGCTTAGCTTGGGACCAGAGGACATTGTGTGAAATGCCCATGAATATTTATTTATTATACGAAAACTGTTTTTCATTTCCACAACAAAAGCGAAATGACTATCCGAACAACCCAATACACTACAGTTGCTTTCAGTTTTAAGTTTAGATATGCACATAGAATTAGTACCAATGTCATTATCATAATCTATGGAATCATAATATGGCATATATGTATGACTCATAATATTTTATCACAGTATTTTATCAATGAAATTACTACCCTTATTTTTAATTTATTTAGTGTATTTTTTTATTTACCTTACTTTAAATATCTCTCTTATAATAACTACATATATGTACATTCTTTTTTTTATATGGCATTTAGATATTTATAGGCATGTAATTTCTATGGCAGAAACTCAGATAATTCAAGTTAAAATTTTTTGGAAGATTTAATGAAAAATATTGAGTAAAAAGTAGTCAGAAACCATGGGAAGAGGGAGTAGTTTTAGTTAGACTTACAGAGTTTTTAAGCATATTCTACCATCATCATTGTAGGTAGTTATTATCTGGGGAACACTAATCACATTTGATAGATTGCTCACTCAGGGCGCTCAACACAATGAATATAGTTATTTAGTAATAAGCATAAAAAGATAAAAGTGGTAGTAGTTGTTAACAAAAATCTTGTAATGATCTATCAATTTGAGATTATCTGGGATGGATAGATAGATAGAGAAAACTCTTTATTTGTACAACATAATAAATATAGTTTACTGTATCTCTGTCACTACACTACACACCCATGGTTAATCTTTTTTTTCACAATCTCCTCTCGCGGGTCTGCAGGTAGAGATTTCTTCTAGAAATATGTAGATCCCTACACTACTTTTCTTATGACTGTATTAATTATTGTTTCCTTGTGTAAAATCTATTAAATAAAAAATAATAATACATTTTGCTTACCTAATAAAATCCTAAAGTAAATTGTACAAAGGGCAGCCTTATCACTAGTGTGATTTCTGCCAGGCAACCTTAGGACGGGACATGGGTATTTAATGTAATGAAAAACTCTACATATTACAGACAATAGTATACAATGAGTTGTTGTTCTACAACCCAGTGAACAGTCAGTGGAAGCTGGTGAAGGCACCGGGAGCACCTCCACCTCGCAGTGCACATCAAGCTATTGCTACCCCGGCTAATAAGTATGTTGGACATTTATTTATTAGTAGCTGTTCCCTACGAGTTTGTATACCTGGCATTTCTAATCATATATAGTTTTAAGCCTATAGCATCCGCAGAGACTGTACTTCCTATTAGTATTTTTTCCATGATGACTCCGGTCTTTGAAGACCACATTCATTAAAAATATTACATTCTGGCCCTTTTCAAAGCCAATAAGTAATTTTAAACTAACTTAAATTGCTAAATAGTTGATTGCTTTCTATTGGTAATAACCTCTCATCATCAGCTGTAATAATGGAATGACGGCAGGAAAATTATGATATGATCATTTTTTGAGATTATTCCCTACAACTACATATAAATTACGAAGTATATCGCTTTATACACAGTTTTAAGAAACACGTAAAGTAAATTTTTATTTATTTTTATATATCTACAGGGGCGAATTGTGGGTGTTTGGTGGTGAGTTCACAAGTCCAACTGAAACACAATTCCACCATTACAAAGATTTATGGTGCTTTTCACTGGCAGAAAAGAAATGGGATAAGGTAATATTTTTTTTAAACCAGTACTTTTATTTATCCAATGTTTATTTTCTTCTGTTATTCACTCTATCTATTGCATGTTTCTCGTCGACAAATCCAATGGCCGTTTTTGCTTCTATGTCTAATTAAGAAACTATGTATTCTGTTACAATAATATATAAACTGTGTTTATTGTAAAATAATAATTAAAATTTTGACAATTTTCTAGGTAGTTGCACCTAATGGTCCTTCGTCCCGATCAGGTCACCGTATGGTCCTTCTAGGCCGGAACATTATAGTGTTTGGTGGTTACTCGGACGATGGTCGCGAATGTCGATACTTTGATGACGTGTACGCGTTCTGTCTTGACAGTAGGACGTGGAACAAACTGTCGCCGAGTGGTAGAGGACCTTGTGCAAGATCTGCATGTGTTATGTTGCCTGTTGGATCTGATTCGGTAAGCATTTTGTAGTAAGAGAATGCATTATGTATAAGTCTATTTTAATTTTGACGCGTCGGGGAAGAATACGGCCCTACACTTTTACTAATATCTGTTTTGTAAAACCCTTCCGTAGACTGTGTAGGGACGGATTGAGAACAGAAGTATCCCCAGCCCATTTTCTCAATAGAAAAAGAGTCAGCAAAGGGATGTTATAAATGTATATATCTACTGCACCATATACCAAAACTCCTAGTCAGGTCAGCATACTATAGATAGACCAATAATCCTCCCAAAGTGGAGGGGTATTAAGTATTAATGCCCAACGGTGCGACATTAATGAGCTGGGGAAGATAGATCCATAACAATATTTACTTAAGACGATACCAAAATAGATTCGTGCATTTTTGTTTATTTATTTATTGTTTCTTTAGATTGAATGGCTAGAGCTCTAATTTTTAAGTATATGCTTTTTCAATATATGATCTAGGATCGCATAAACTCAGAAACACGATTGAAAAAAGTTTTCACGATAGAAAATCTTAGCGAAACAACCTCTCTAATTTTTTTTTTTTTTCATTTGTCGGTCTATTATCGCGTATTAACTAATGAAATAACTTTAAAAACATAAGTAACTATTATATATAGAAACACGTAAATCAGAATTAAAATATATTTAGTAGATTTTGAGTAAATAGGAAAAGTATCCCTAATTCTTCATTTTCTGTGCCTACTGGCTGTGTTAATATGTACGTGTCGGCGATGATATACGATAATATTGATGTAGGCCCTTAAGTCAGTATTATTATTATATTTTTCTTTGCTTTTTTTTACATTTCACACAACGTCCTCTGGTCCCAAGCTAAGCTCATATGCTTAGTATATCCGTATTCTGGTACCCATAACACGGGTACCAAAATACGGATATACTACATATACTACTTTTCTTTTGTAAATACATATAATACATAGTAAACACCCAGGCGCAGTACAAACATTTGTATGAAATTTATAAATATCACACAAATAATTGTCCTAAACGGGAATCGAACCCGCGACCTCTTGATCGGCAGTCCGTTACATGAACCACTCCACCACGAAGCCCGTCTTATTAGATTATCATCATTTAATAACACTTTTTAAATTAATGTTGTTATATTTCACAGGTTATAATCTACGGTGGTTTCTCCCGCGTACGTGAAGGAAGAACCGAACGTACGCACACACATACAGATCTATTCCGGCTGACACTCAAGAGTAGCTCGGGGGGCAATAGTGGGGGCTGGACATGGCGGGGGCTAAGTGGGGGGCCAGCTGCACCTCCAGCTAGAGCCGGACAAGCTGCAGCCCCCAATGTGCATAGCAACAGGGCTTATGTCTTTGGTGGAGTTAGTGTAAGTTTTCGTTATTTATAGGGCCTACTGTATAAGAAAGTTGTTAATAACTTACTATCTTTTCAATGTTTAAGCTATTGTACATGCTAGACTTATTTAAATAATTGAACATTTATGATGTTCTTTTGAGAATTATTTTATTTGATTGTTTATTTGGACTACCTCCTCATTGTTCAAGATATTATGTTGGACTTTTGAATTATGAGCAACTGTTTTATAATTTTTTATAGCTTATAAATCCTCTAAATATAAATCCAGGATGTAGAAGAAACAGATGAGGAGCTCCGTGGTGAGATGAGTGACGAACTGCTTATGTTAGACCTGGAGGGAGGCAAGTGGCACAATGTTACATTAAGAACAGAACAGAATACACAACCAACTGACCAGAGTGCTGCTGAAGTGGGACCTGTTAAAGAAACTGTTACTGGTAAGTTATTAGATATTTATAGTTAATATATTTATAGTTAGTATAATAGTTGACGGGCTTCGTGGTCTAGTGGTTTATATAACGGACTGCCGTTCACGAGGTCGCGGGTTCGATTCCCGCCTCGGACATTCATTTGTGTGATATTTATACATATCATACAAATGTTTGTTCTTCGTCTGGGTGTTTACTATGTATAATAAGTATGTATTTACAAAAGAAAAGTAGTTTATGTATTCTATCCATATTCTGGTACCCATAACACAAGCATAATAAGCTTAGCTTGGGACCAGAGGACGTTGTGTGAAATGTCCATAAATATTTATTTTATTTTATTTTTAACACACTTTTGCATACAATAAATGGTGTTTTAGGGGATTTTCGCTAACAGTATTCAGGTTTTAATTTTTAAGCCTATTTCTATTGTTTATTTGTTTAAACACACTAATCACAGAAATCACTGGTCCGATGTGAAAAATCCTTTCAGTGTTGGATAGCACATTTATCGAGGAAGGTTATATAACATCATGCTTCAGGAACGGGGAATTTTTTCTAATATCCACAAGTACGAAGCCGCGGGCAACGGCTATTCAAATATATTTAACTATGTCTGAGTACGTTTACTTTAATTTTTATTTTCAGTGGTGACAGACGAAGTGTTTACAATGAAGTTAGGCGGAGCTCCTACTCCAGTAGCCCCTATACCCGGGGCGGAGGGCGCAGTCGCCGCTGGACCTCGCCTTGGCCCATGTCCGAGGATGTCATCCATGATGACTGTTCAACGGTCTACTCTATACCTGTATGGAGGAGTGTTGGAAAAGGATGAAAAACAGTTCTACCTCAGTGATATGTATAGCTTAGGTATGTTGATTTTTAAAGAAGTTAGTTTCTCTGTGCATTGGTAGTAAAAGTTAGATTTTGGGTGAACAGTCAGATGCGACGAGGAACTTTATAAATTGTTTTATGTAAAAATGGGCGTAGCCTGGAGGTTTGAGGCTGAAACCCCCCAACCTAAAAGATCGATAATTATACCAGAAAAAACAGGATTCGATTCAAATTTAGTGCCTTTCTCCACAAGAAATCCTAGCCACGCCAATGGGATATACAATTTTTATTTCTTTTATCGTTGCAGATTTACACAAACTGAATGAGTGGAAGACTATATTGGAACAGCCATCACTCCCTGACTGGCTCGGTTCTGACTCTGAATATGAGACCGGATCTGAGACAGATTCTGAAGACAGCGAGGAGTCTGATGACGAGTAACATCTATCAAATTATCAATAAACTTGTTATAAATAAGTTTAAAATTAGTAACCTGTGATTTGTAAGATTTTCTATTATCTGTAAGAATAAATGTTACAATCGAAAATATCTCTTTTTATTTTTGGAAGTAATGCCATAATGTATGGAGATGGGTCACAACCACCGCTCTTCACAATTACGTCAATTATGAAGTTACGTTCGTTCACGTTCGTCTAGGTAGAATAGATAACTTTCAACCAGGCTTCAGGGGGCCAAGTCTGCTAATTCTGCTATTACAACCATATTACAATGTTGTTATAATGGTCAGTCACTGACGTCATTATGGCGTCGTTATGACAAAAAGTAACAGTAGACTACCAAAGGGGTTTGGGTAAAAGTGGCTTGATTTTCTTAGTCTGCAGCCAGCTATGAAATTCACACAGTAGATAATATACAACAAAACAAAACTTTTTTATTATTTGCATTTTTTGTCTAATGTGCACCGAAATATTTAAATAAATAGGACCAATTGTCAAAAATACAATATTTTTCCCCAGAAATTCCATTTTCGTAATAACTACAGTTTCAAAACTGCATAAAAATCAACAATAGTATTGTCTACGACCGGACGCCTCAACCAATCCCATCGCGCCATTTGCAGCATTCCTAGCAATAGGTACTGTTATCGCCCGCCAGGCGACGGCGAGTGTGCGCGCTCGCTCACTCTCCGTTCGACTCTTGAGTTATAGCCTGACCACGCACAGCTATCTGTTTTTGATAGGTTTATCTTGTCACTTTGTTTTTGAATAATATGCGTAAAAGCAGGTAATCTGCTATAAAAATGTTGATTTAAAAATAAAATCTTGTAAATATTCATGGATAAAATTCCGCCATTATGGTCTCATAATGACACCAAACTTGATTTTTTGTCACACATGATGCCACTATGGCGCCATAATGAGCTGTCATTGTGACAACATTGTATTAGCAGACTTGGGCCCTGATACCAAGCATTTTATGATCTAACTAGCTGCTGCCCGCGACTTAGTACGCGCGGGATTTAGAAAATGTTCTCTGTTTTTGCAACAATTTTTACTAATGCTTTCCTCCTATTAGTCGCAGCGTGATATTATATAGCCTATAGCCTTCCTCGATAAATGTACTATCCAACACAAAGAATTTTCCATATCAGACCAGTGGTTCCTGAGCGCGTTCAAACAAACAAACTCTTCAGCTTTATAATATTAAAAAATAGTAAAAATAGTATAGATTTAATTCGTAAACATAAATTATATTCTCAATCTTGTTTTAAATATAATGGCTGCAAAAAAAACTAAACAAGATTCAACGAAAATAGTTTACTTGATTGTAGCAAATAAAAATACTAAACAATTATTTTATAAATCATTTTATTATTTCAAATTAATTAAAATGTTTATTATAAAAACTGTACACTTTATTTATTACATTACGTCCATCTTCAGCTCATTATAAAGAAAATAATTGTGCGTTACATCGTCGCAGCTTGACATAAATACAAAAAATGTCTGTACTTGAAATACAATAATTATCTAAATATACATGAAATATAATAAGTTTTATTATACAAAAAACAATTATTATTTAATAATTATACATCAAATAATATAATTATAGTTATGTATAATTATAATTCACATAAAATAATTATAATATTATACATTAGATCAGATAATTATAATTCTTTATATTTGCCTGTATTAGAATATATAATTCGTATTAATAAATGACGTATACAAGTTTACTAATTACACCCAACTTAATATATTTTTAAGTTATACGATAAATTATATTATACAGTAACAGAAATTGTTTTGTTTTTATTTTTTTTTGTATAATTATACATTAGCTGGGTCCCTACACAATGTATAATATAATTATACAACCAGTAGGTGTCTACAAGCTGCGACATATTATAATAAATGTTACGTATAAAATGAAATAACACTTAAATATACACTGGTGTACTTATAAAGAATAAAAGCAGGCAATTTGCAATCTATGGCGGTATAACGTGTTGCTTTATTGATAACTTTGCCCGTTTTAAACATTGCAAAGTATAGTTGAAGCGTTTGAGGGTTATTAGTATACAGATTTTTCAATCCATCAGACAAATTTTATAAGAATTTAGTACGATTGTATAAACAAATTAATTAAATTTATACGTAATAGTTTTTTTTCATTGGTATTATATCTGAGAATTGAAATATCAGTTTTAATAAAAAAGTACCTATTGTATAACGAAATGCATAGTGGAAAAAATACCATAACATCAGTCGGTTAGATGATTAATAATTAAAACTTAGTCCAGATGAAATAATAAACGTATTATGTAAAAAAATAGAAAGCAAATGAGTCTATAAACTTATTTTAGAAATTATGACTACATTATTATGTACATTTTTAGATTTTTTTAATTTGATATTCTGCGATTTTGCGCCTAAATAAAAAAGCCATCAAATTAACATCGGAATGAATGAAATTCATTATAGATATAATAAATATACACATAAAAAGGGTATTTAGTGTAGTTTGAATAAATAATACAATAAATTTCATATATTTCATGAAAAATTTAAAGGCGCAAATTCACAATACAACACGAAATATCGTATTTTGTCATAAAACATAAATTTACTATCTAATTATAATTTACATTTTATTTACACGAAAAAAAAGATCATTTAATAAATACATAATTTGGCCAAAATATTTTCTCAATTATTGATTCTTGATTAAAAAAGAATACGTATATCAGGGTAATAAAAAAAAACACATTTATTGTCGTTCACTTCGAAATGGCTGTACGAACTACATTTCCTTTGCCTGTCCATTGACGTATTAGAACGAAAAAAAAAAATCACTGAAATTAAATAAATAACTCACTACACACACTGTGTAACAGTTTAGTGTCAAGTGGCGAACATCCTCAAGTATAACATTCCACAGATATATATCACAGTAGCACACGTTCGATTCCCGGCCGTCGCACTCTTGACTAGGCTATATACAAACCAAACGATTTCTATACATTTTTCCGCAACGTCCGCGCACGGCAGTGTAACAACTTCAGCGAGTTCGTTATTTTATTAATATCTATTAATTGTATTATGTTTTCGAATGCTTAATTATAATTTTGAAGTCTGTAGGTATGTCTACGTAAATCGCGTCATTGAAAGTCCTAAGTACATTTATGTTAAGTCAAAAGTACCCAATGTATAATTTGTTATCAGAAATTATACCACAAGTACCATTCACAATATGAATAGTACTTGTTGTATAATTTCTGACAACAAATTATACATTGGGTACTTTTTCTACAATATGAATTTCATATTCATAATGTAGAAGTACTTATTGTATAATTGCTGATACAATAAGTCTAGCTGTGTTAATCTTGTCATAGTAAGAGATAGTTAATGATATGCACAGTATAATTGAAAATAACAAGAATCAACAGGTTGAAGGACTAAATTGGTCATATATTTTTCACACAGCGTAATAATTCACTTAAACAATGATTGGATTTGCACAGAAATACTGTACACCTATATTTTTTATTATACACATCTTCATCTTTTACAAACTTTTCTAAAATTATATTTCCAAGCATTCGTAAACAACGACACCACATAGATATAATTAAAAATAGTATTTACTTAGAATAGATCCGTGATAATAGTACCGAACCATGCGCATACCACAGGTAAAGCGTAACTTAACAAGGCTGTTTGTAGTGATGGGCGGTCAGCTGATCCTGCAACTGGTTGGACTTTCTCTGTGGTTTGCATTCTACCACGTTCACTTGTATAACCTATATCGTCTTCTTCTTCTTCCTCACTCTCTGCTTCTCCATTCCTTCCACTAATAAACACATTATTTGTACCCGGAGAATCAATAATACTTGGTATGTAAGGTTTCTCCGTGATAGGTGGTAATGGTGTAGTTGTTGTTGTTGTCGTTGTTGTTGTAGAGGGTTCTGGTGATAATGTTGATGTTGGTAAAGGTTGTGGTTCTACTTCAGGTTCGGGTTCTGTCTGGTCTTCGTCGGGTGGTGTTTCACCGGATCCTAGAATTAAATGATATTTATAACATCCAACATAGTAGTAATATTAAAACAAAGGCTGATGGTACTCGAGGGGATTAGAGTTCAAATTATTACAAAGATATTTTATTAGGAATAAATGTTTTCAAATAAAGATTCAGTTTTAAGGGCCTACATCAATATTATCGTATATCATCGCCGCCACGTACATATTAACACAGCCAGTAGGCACAGAAAATGAAGAATTAGGGATACTTTTCCTATTTACTCAAAATCTACTAAATATATTTTAATTCTGATTTACGTGTTTCTATATATAATAGTTACTTATGTTTTTAAAGTTATTTCATTAGTTAATACGCGATAATAGACCGACAAATGAAAAAAAATAAAAAAATTTAGAGGTTGTTTCGCCAAGATTTTCTATCGAGAAAACTTTTTTCAATCGCGTTTCTGAGTTGATGCGATCCTAGATCATATATTGAATAAACATATACTTAAAAATTAGAGCTCTAGCCATTCAATCTAAAGAAACAATGAAAACTTCGTACATAGAAAAATGCACGAAGCTATTTTGGTATCGTCTTAACATAATTACTTCCAAAATGTCATAATGAAATTTCCTAGAACTAACCTTACTAAAATCTAACTCAAAGAAACCATAATGATATAGTAAGTAAAAGGTATACAAGTTAAAGTGATAATGGTGTAGATTCTACATCCACAACTAAACTTAACTATAAAATGAAAACAACTATTGCTGTATATTGAATATTTGGGTGTTTTGTTGTGTAATTTTATATTAATTACAATCGTTAGTCTATAATAAACAGATTTGCTAACAAGAAAGAATCGTTAACATTACGGAATTGTGTTATTGACACAATCAAATTTCATTTTTAGTTAAGTTTAGTTGTGTATGTAGAATTGGTACCAATAAATACCTGTATCAAAACCGGTACGTCTGTCATCATCGTCGTAAGGCAGACCATCACCGTTATTGAAGTCACCAGAACCTGAACCTGATTCAAATTCCTCGACCAGATCGCGATGGAACGTATTCTCTTCCTGTAAGTCTGAAATAAAATCATTTTTTATGTAAACTTCTTATAAAAGGGTTAATCGTTGAATTGAGATATTTATAGTGATAGTCTAGGTTATTTTGGATTTAATTTTATGCACTAGTTTTGCGCATACTTACAACCGTACAAATAGACAAACAAGCTAATATTGAACGAGTCAATCTTCAAGCCAAGTTAAGGGACTTCTTTGAATAGGGATTGGGATTCTTATTTATGTATTAATTTCAAAAAACCGCTCCCTTAATCATCAACTGGCAAAGTCTTTGAACATAAAATCTAAAACGTCTTACCTGAGGCCGTTTCCGGCCACTGCACTTCAATCCCGTTGTAGGCATCCTTAAGCCGTGATGTAAGTGTCTTCAGAGTGTCGGCTTGGGCGGCTCTAGCGGCGGCTGCGCTGGTACTCGGCATTCCTCGAACTTCAGGGTTGGAAGCAAGTCCTACTGTACCTTCACTTGCCGCTAATAGTGTGTAGCTGGGTAGAAAGAAAATAATTTTAATAATAGACAAGAGCAATGATAAATATAAGCCATAGATAGAAGGATCTTGAGAGTCTCGAAAATGTCTAAAATAGCATCTAAATCCATTGTCTAAATCCCTATAATATCCAGAGACCCGCCGCGCCTAACGTGAGGGGGGGACCTAATGCACTCCTCATCGGGTCGGGCCCCGATTAGCGGGGCCACCCCTCGCCGGCTCATGGTAAAACTCAAGGCACCATCATGCCACGGCAGGGCAAGGCGGAGGGATTGATAGTGTTTACTGCACATTATATTTAATTCCCAACAGTGTAAAAGCGGGGAATAAAAGTTGTGCGCAGTTAGTTCTTTTTAAATTATTGCTTAGAAATACAACGTCACTGGAGAAAAACTTTCAATCTAAAAAAATTTATTGCCATATGCGATAGATTATCAAAAAGATATCTACTACAAAGTACGGTAACTATAATGGAGAGGCTGTTAATATTAATACATCTCTGCTTACCCCTTTTGGATGTATAAATAATTCAAAAATTTTCTTACCTGGCCACAGCTGTTCCATTAAAGCAAGGAGAACTAGTAACACTCGTAGTAGTACATAGAAGTGCTGGTAAATGATTCCAGTACTGACGAGTGTTGCGCATACGAGCTCTGGTCTCTCTAACTAGTTTCTCTAAAGCAGGTCCACCCCATTCAGACCCTGGAATAAAATTAATGATTAAATACTTACAAAAACAATTGTGTTAAATGCTATAAACTTTCCAAATTATACAACAGGTACTAGCTTAGTACTTACTGTATAATTTTAATTAATATAAAGTTATTTATTAATTTTGCAATTGACATACATGACATGATATACTTTACTTAATAAATTAAATTATGGTGGAAAAAGTGATTACCGCAGGCGGGACTTGAACCCACGACCTCGGAATACCGTTCCGTAGTTGTGCCAACTGAGCTTATTGCGATCGTGCTTGTGAAAGCACATTTTAAAGAAGATTAGTGATAATCAAATTAGGCCACCATAATCGTCACGCGATTGAGTTAATATCGTATTTTTACGTACAACGCCATCTTTCGAGAATGTGGTAATCAGTTTTTCCACCATAATTTAACTTTATTAGTATAGTTTTTTTCTTCACAGTAAGTTGAATGACGAAGTCTATGGATTGTAATAAAACTTAGGAATAACTTACCTCTAGAGTCGTCGTTCTTTGGAGAAGTCTTCTTTTTCTTCGGACCCTTCTTTCCATCAAACTCGAAAGGTTTAAAGTCAATATCCATAGCACCAGAAGCTGCTGGTTCAGGATCTGCGTCTCGTTTCTGCCTTTCATGTTCCTCATACTCTTCAAGACTTATATGACCTTTCAAATATTGTAAGAAAGTCTGTCTAAACTTGGCCTTTTCAGCCATTTCTTTGGTAGCCTGACGAATACCCTCAGGTGACTTTAATCCCGCTAATGAAGGATCTTGATCCATTAGGCTTTCGAAAGATGTTTCTATTTCAAAGTCATCAACATCATTGTCAACTTTGGGCCAGTCAAAATCTGGTATAGATCTGACAGATCTTCGTTGTTTTCCTGGTGCGAAGAACGGACCAGCTCCACCTCCTCCACCTAGTACAGGTTTTCCACAACCTGTGAATATCTTTTGGGATATTTCACGGTTGTGCTCCTGGAAACTCATGATTGCTTCAGATATTTTGATGTCGATAGGCTCAACAACCATAGCTATGTTGAATGGTCCGAGTAAACGATCGCCTACTTTGTCAACGGCATCTGAAAGCAAAATATAACAATATGCTTAATTTGCTATACATATTATTATCTCAACCAGCACAATTTTGTATAAGCTAAGTTCACAAAATGTTAAATTTGTATTTGCCTTCACAAACGCTACCAGAACCAGTTTTGTCAACAAACAGCATTTGCAATGCAATGTGCAAACCCTAAAAGTGTGACGAATTAATTATTTTAGCAGTCCAACCACAGAGTCCAACAGACGATACATATCTGTCAATTCGATTACACACAGAGGATATCTGAAGGGCGTCTATTTTACGGACAATAAAACAGAGGGGATTGTATAAATTACATGTGGGAGTGTGAGACTCTAACGGTTCATATAAAAAATTCTGGTGTCCAGACAACTTCAACCTTATATACCTGATATTCTTTAAGATGTATACTAATTTCAGATTGATAAAGACCTGAGGTCCTAGCTAAATATCTGTTCGGTGCTGTTAAGAAATAGCTCTAACTGACAATAAGAAGCGTTTCTAGTTTAATATTAAAATAAACTAACCAATATAAGCATCCCACTGCTCTCCGAGGTCTGCGTGCGCCGGCAGACATCCACGGATGACGTTATGGCAGTACCGAGTGCATGCGGGCGGCTGGAACCCAGCGCAGCTGCCGCAGTATCGAAGACGAGTCCATGATGTTACGCATTCTGATGTTACTTGCACCTGCACATTTTATACGATACTTGATGATACATTTAACGATTGATAAGCTGCTACTTTTAGTAATATATCAACGGCTTTTAGATTTTCGCTTTTTAAGAGCGCAGTAGCTTAGCTTGTATATAGGAGCCTTCAAGAATCAGAAATCTGTTTTAGTTTCGGATTATTTCAAAAGGGTCAAGTGCGTAGAACTTACAACCGTCGGGCATGTATGACCAGATGTAAGAGTGCTGATAAAGCCAAGCAAGTGTGTTAGGATCGTAGCAAATGGGCGTTCTCTACATATAGTCTATGCCTACCCCGTGGCTAAAAGAGTTCTATGTACCTACCTCTGTGGACGTGACGGTATGATAATAATGATATTGAGGATTATCACAAGCTTTTATTTACTCTTATCCGTTCTGATCCTTGTAATCAAAACTTGCTACATAAAGATTCACTTCTCCGGTACATATTGAGTAGAAGTTTTGCACGTATTAAGTTTTACACTGCTACCTCAACAATTTGCGTAGTAACAACCAATACACTTAGTTGATGAACAATTCTACAACATTGAACCGAGGCGTCAATTGCTTAACAATTGAACAAATAAAAATAAATCAACTTCAAGATAAGACAATCAATTAAACACAAGGTCCGATCTTTTAGTGTTGTTTAGTGCGGCACTTGGCGCCCTAAGGAATTTGTCCTACCGTCTGTTGATAGCGAGTCAATGGCGAAAATATTAACGAATCGGCACATTTTATCATAATACATCAATATTCTTTTTTTCATTATTGATAACTATCTTTCAATTTTATGTGTGACAAAAACCACGCTTCCACAAAACATAAGGTGTATTTATTGCATTTACATTCAGAAAAATATTGGTAGATATTTATAGGTGATTAGATTATAACATATTCATACACAAATAAATCGCAGCTACTAAAAATATTATTCATAGTTAATTTAAAATTGTATTTACATAACAAATTGCTCGTACTAGTGCCTTGTAAATGCAAGAAAAAATTACAAATGATTGATAGCGTAAATGATTAAATTTAAATAAACTACTACGCGTGTAAACATAAAAAAATGTTACATTAAAAGCGACTAAAAATAAATCTATAGAGCATTTTCTATGGAACAGTGTGACATATACCTAAGATCAACGAACGACGAACGATTTGTTGCGACAATTTGTGACTCATTTTCTTTTACGAATTTGATTTGAAGGTCAAAAACAAACGGAATATGTATACGGATTGATTAAAACCCATTAGCATGCGAACAACACGACTGGCATTCAGCAAAATTAAAATATAAGATTTATTTTGGCAACGTCTAGCCACTAAAACCAAATATGTCTTAGGATTTAATCACCGATGATATAATATTAGCTTACGCAAGGCGGCAAATAATTTCGCATACAAAGTATTCATTTGCATTTTAAGAATGGACACCGCGATTATAGAATCAATTAAATATTTAGATAGACATAGTCACGTACAATATATCCGGACTCTAAATAAATAAATATAAAATAAATATTCATGGACATTTCACAAAACGTCCTCTGGTCCCATGCTAAGCTTATATGCTTGTGTTATGGGTACCAGAATACGGATAGAATACATATACTACTTTTTTTGTAAATAAATACTTATAATAGTTACATAGAAACACCCAGACGCAGTACAAACATTTGTATGACAATTAGAAAAATCACACAAATGATGATTGCGGGAATCGAACCCGCGACCTCTTGATCGGCAGTCCGTTACATAAACCGCTCAACCATGAGGCTCGTCAAATTCGTCTATATGCGTAGATTACAAATTAAAAACTTAAAAAAACAAACTTGAACCAAAGAATTTTGTTTTTCTTAAATATACTCGAGTAAAGATTAAGCGTGGGGCAGCCCTCAATAAGGTGGACTGAATATATCGTCAAATGTGCCGGGAACTACTGGATGCCGATAGGACGGCGCGTTGTGGCGTTCTAGGAGGTTTATGTGAAGCAGTGGACGGAGAAAGGCTGACGGATGTAAAGATTAATGTGACTCGAGTCAGTAGCTATGCATCTCGGTTACCTATAGAAATAACTAGCTGTAATTACGAGCAGAATGTTACTTATACTTATTCACTCTACCTTGACAATCAAAGCTCTAACAAGGTTCAAATTATGTTTAAAATATACCCACCCGACATATATTACCTAAAACGTATATTCAACTTTAGTTGTATCAACAACTCTAAATTTAACCGATTAATGGCGAAGTCTCTAGGTTGATCACATGGCACATAATGTAGGCTCGCAATCATGGGCCGCATATGTCCCATTATTTTAAAAACTAGACTAATAGAGAACAATATGATCATTACTAATTATTATTATATGCTGATTCAATATAGTTTCTAAGTTTGTCGTATTTATCATATTAGATTAAACTTTGGACTGAAGCAAATCATTGTGGCCTGTTTGAGGTTACTTGTGGGTATTTGTTTTAGATAATTCAAGTACTTGACTATTGAGTAGCAAATATAACTTAATATTAGTATCCAAGATAACTATTTTATATTATACTATCTCATTTGTGTTTAACAAGTGTCGTTTATAAGGTTTTGGATGCGATCCGAGGTAAAATTAGGCGATACAAAATTACTCTATTTCCTATCGTTACAAAGTACACAAAGTAGGGTCGTCTGCTTAAATGACGCTTATGGGTCAAGAAATTGTAAGTTAAAATAACTTAGTTGATGGCCTTGTGATGGGCGATTCTGTACTAGGTAGGATTTCGATAAGGGATGGAGGAAGGCACCAAACCTAGCTTTCAGTCTTTTGAGGAAGTAGTGTAACCAGCAATTTATACAAAGAAGTAGGTGAACGAATTGGTAAGTTTACCTGCATCATACTGCGGACGACATCGGCGCCAGCTTTCAGCGCTTTATGGAAAGTTCTTGTAGCGACCACGGCTCGTCTGAGCTGCACTGACAACTTGCTTGGTACATCCTCGAACGGCTGTATTTCACGCATATGCTCGTTCACACATTTTAAGTATCTGTAAAGAAATATTTAAAGTAATTAATCCTTGTTAAACTTTATCCAGAAGCATAAAAATAAAGAAATAAAAGTAAAATTCTGATAGGTTAGCGTGCCACTTCTCTGGTATTACAAAAGCTATTTTATCATTAGATGAGACATAGCTTCTTCATCACTATAAAACTGTATTAGAAACCAGTAGTTTAAATAGAATAGACTCTAAATATATAGTCTAGAAATCATTTGCGTAAGTATAACTATAAAAAATATATGAAAACATGAGAATTTTTAACTATAATGTGTATAGTCAAAAACTACATACACTTGCAAACTAAACAGCCTAGTGTTTGTGAGTTACTTAATTAACAGTAGACTTAATTAATTAGCCAGTTATCAGTTATATTTTTGCGGAAATTGGATATCGGACGCTCCCTAATACATCATACAACAGACCGACTCTGACATCATTCCCTAGAATATAATTTTTCAACACAAATTAACATGACTAACAAATTGGCAGTAATTCTGCCAGCACTTACTGAAGTACATAGTGTAGAAACTTAGAATTTCATGTTAAAAATTTTACGCGATAAAGGTATAAACGATAATTTTATCCATTTCATTTCAGTTTAGTTTATAGCTCAACAGAATTATCACTATAAATGGCACTTATAGATACTATTAAATGTACTCAATGCTTTATCAAAGTCATTATTATAATTAAAATTAACGCATTACTATAATTAACATTAACATATCGATTATACCTATATATCGATTACAAAACATTTCAGTATCTGTGAATTGTCGTTTCATTTTACCAAGTTGCGTTATTATCGTTTTTAGTTCAATTTCGTAGTCCAATCAGAATTGTTACGAATAACTTACTTAAGATTAGTTTTAGAATCAGTTTAAGACTAGTATAATTCGGCGGAACCCGAGTTAACTCCACTAAACTAATTTAGAACGCATTATCCAACTGTCTCCACAACACCAGTAGTTTAGGGGTTTAATTGAAAATCTGTGTCTTATGTCTATTGCTTGGTGATAAAGAGTTCATAGACTTGAAGATATTTTAGACTTAACGTATTTTATTAATAATCAGAATTTTTTGAAAAAGCTTTATTCGTAAAAGTCTTTCGAAATAACTGACGAATAGAAAATTATTGTAAGTTTAACGAACAAACATTTTCTTGCAAATATTTAAAAGAAAGTGCAAGTTATACAACTAAACAAAGTCCCAAGTTATTGGCCTGAGCAAAGAAAAACAAAATTCCTAATTTTAATATTTTCTAATTTTAATTCTCCATTTTAGAACTTTCGTCAAAAACTTTTTTTGCTAATTAATTCATTAAATACGTTAATTACGATAAGTGAGATGAATATAATTTTAATTAATTATATACGTTAATTAAGATCAGTGATATGAATATAGCCTATTATCGCCAAACCTAAGGGCGAAAGGGAAAAGGGTATAAATACTTTACACAAAATGGCGACATTCGTATAGAACTGCTAAATGTCGAGTAATACCCGTACGGAGTGATTTATTAACGTTGCATTGTCATCACGGCTTGTTAGCTAAGTAGTTTGCTATGTTTACGGAAACTGTTGATTAAAAGACAGTAAGGTGGGAGGCATACTGGCGCGCTGAAGGTTCCGTAAAAAATTGATCAAACGGAATAAGATTCGCCGTAAATTAGGGATGAATTTGAAGTATCTAAGCAAAGACAAAACTATAAATGTATTCCTGAATACCATATTAGATAGTTTAATCACAAAATAAATTTATATGTTTAAGCGTATTTTCAAGATATTCCTGTATCCGTGTGGTGACGGATTAAGAATACAATTGTCACCACCCCATTTCTTTCCCAGGGTGCTGTAAGAGTCAGCTAAGGGACAATATATGCAGTTAACACCTACTGTGAGAAACGCAAAACTCGAACCTAAGCCCAGTGCCAACACGCCTGGTAAGCGCGGCACAGTAGACCATAATCCCTCCCTAAGTGGAAGAGGCCCGTGCCCAGTAGTGGGGTTAATGGGCTGAAGAGAGAGGGAGAGAAGTATTTTTAGCATTACTTCTATTGAACAAAGGTGGTCAATGATCTTCAATACCATTAACATTGGTAAGGAATTAGCAATTAAAATTACTTCAAAAGATTGAATTGATACCGTAGCTATTAATTTTCGTTACAAGCTAATTATGTCCGAATTGCGGAATTCAATGTCAATTAAATTTACAAAAATGTTTAACGACAACTGCTGTGCCGGTTTTTCAAGGTGTAACAATGTTGATTTTTAGTAAGTTATGTTGACCACCTGTTGACCAATTTCCTTTAAAAAACGTATAAATTGGAGAAATAAATACATTTATTTTTGCTTTCAGAATCCCTTTTTAAAGCAAATAAATATTGAATTTAAGAGATATGGTCGAAATTATTTCGGTCCAATTGCGTTCTGTAAAGAATACCAAGTGATCGATCGATCAAGTTGGTGCAAACCGCTCGATAGATGGTGTTGTACTAAAACATCAAGCGATGTTTAACTCACATTGAGAAATATCGTAGTGGAAAATTTGTTTATCATGTGCTGGTCCCATAGTAGCTCAGTTGGGAGAGCAACGGAACGCTCATGGTGATCATTTTTTCCATTATAATTTGATTTATTAAGATATAGTCGAATTAACTTTATCAATGAGATATTAAAAAGATGGTAAAAAACCATAATTAATTCGGAATACGTTATTTGAATGGGATTTCTATAGAATAAATAAAATTCTAATGTTCTATAAAAATTATATTTAAGCAATATATCAATTATACTTACTGATTTACAATGTTATTACTGTATAGAAGTTATTAATATTTTAGCGCCCTTCTTACAAAACTAGAATAACTGTGTCTACTGGTCATTATTTGGCAGCCTTCTCACATAACAAGAGTACTAACATACCTATGTTAATTAATAAGCACATACACCACACATAATAAAGCTCCCGCAATGTGGCAGATATCGGACACACTTTATGTCCTGTTATCGTCCTTAATAGTTTGTTTACGTGCATATAACAATAAAGTTGTTCATTTATAAGTGTTTTATTGTAGCATCTTCATAAACACGGGGGCGTTCTCCAGCTACGGACAGTGTTTTAATTTGATATGTGCTTTTATTGTCATGTTGAGACTGTTGTTTATATACAACAATAAGATTGTAGGGTTGCGTTACAATGTGTCTTATTTAAATGTCGTGCAAACAATTTAAAACTTTGTGTAATGTAGTTACTAGTCTAATTCTTCTCCAATCCTTTTCTTCTTAGTCCATTAACGAAGTGGATGAGGCCTATGCCCAACAGTAGATGCGTGTAGTGGGCACGGGGCTCTTCCACTTCGGGGGTTATTTGGTTTATTATCCCACAATGACCAGACGTGTTGGCATAGAGAGAGAGGATCTTATCTGCTTACGATATCCCTTAGTTGGCTTGTTTCTGCTGATGACACTACCAAGGCAATATACAGGGTGTGGCGTAATTAATGGATAAGCCTGTGCCTGTGGATAAGCCTCCTACTGCGCTATACGAATATGTATATTTTTAATTAATCCTATGTATGGTCTTGAAAAAAATGGCATAAGTCATGTTTTTCATAAAATGACTACTTTCACTAACCAATTCTGCTACTGTTGCCACAATTTTCAAAAGTTTTGCTTTCTGTTTTTTTTATAATACAGCTTAAGAGTTGAATTATTGCAAGCAATAAAGAATTCCCTATTCGTAATACAAATTTTTTGAAAATTATGCATGAAATATCAAAAAAGGGTTATTGATTATTCAATTTGTTGACTTTGTACATCGTCTAGCTTAAAAAATCTTTATAGGAGTTGATTTGCCCAATATCTTAAAAACATGCTTGTTTTATGCAGTTTCCGAAATGGTATAATACTTATTATAATACTTATTAAGTTTGATGTGATATTAAAGAACCAAATGACACTCGTAAAAAAATGTTCTTATTGTGATTTAATTAATCAAATTAATACTGTTAACTTAAACAAACTGTCAGTGGTATTTTAACTTATCTGTCTGAGTTTACCAGTGGGAATGTTAGTCGTTGAAAAAAAATAACAACTTATTTTATTTTTTTTATTCTAAAGATGCAAACACTACATAAATTTTATTTTACAAAAAATGTTCGAAATGGCGGCCACCTGCGGCTATGCAGGCCCTGCATCGACGGATAAATGACCGCTTTAGGCGTCGGATGAAGCCGGAGCTCTTGATTTCATCAGCGGCTTCAAAAATCAGGGCCTTTAGTTGTTCCAGGGATGCTATTTCTTTTTTATACACTTTTTCTTTTAAACACCCCCAGTAAAAAAAGTCTAGAGGGTTCAAATCAGGGGACCTTGGTGGCCACAAAATGGGACCCAAACGACCTATCCACCTCTCATTGTACTCATCATTGAGGTAGTTCCGTACAATTCGTGCGTAGTGAGCGGGACAACCATCATTTTGTAACCAGTAGTTTTCTGGCACATTTAAACTTTGTAATAGTTCCGGCAACGTATTTTGCAGAAAATTTTAATAATTGGGACCTGTTAGTGTCTCGGATAGTTCGACGGGTCCAACTATTTGTCCATTTAAAATTCCTGTCCAAAGGTTCACTTTAAACTGGACTTGAGCTCGGTCTTGCCTTATGTTTCTCGGATTGGTTGCCTGCCAACTATGAAGATTGTGCATGTTGACGTAGCCATTTCTTTTACATGATGACTCATCGCTCCACAGTATTTTGTCAAAAAACGCCGAATCTTCGCGTATTTTTCGCAACATGACGCGACAAAATTGGACTCTAGGCTCATAGTCTCGTGTCATTAGTGTTTGCACCCTTTGATAGTGATACGGGTGAAGCTCATGCCTGTGCAGAATTCTGCCCACAGTACGCGTATCTACACCGGTTCCTCTACTTAACTCACGAATTGATAACTCTGGATTAGCACGCACAGCTTCTAGAACTTCGTCATCACGATGTCGTCGAGGTCTGCCTTCCGAAGCACCACCAACACCGGTACCAGGCATTCGCCCTTCGCTAAAAGCGATGTGCACACGTGTAAACACCCGGTAGTCTGGGTGTCGCAAATCGGGGTATCTTCGACGATATTCGCGTGCAGCTTCATTTGCATTGCAGTTACACAGGCCGTAAATAAGATGCATATTTGCATACTCTTGAGGAGTGTACGTATGACGCGGCATGATCAGTAGTCCAGGGATATGTAGAAGTCGTCGATAATATCACAATTGTCCAATTCGTATAGCAAAAACAGAGTCCGTAGTACATAAGCCAAATTCACGTCACAATAACAAACACGATAGAGCAAACGATATGTGCGCAAGAGACGATAGTCAAAAGAGCACTAACTTTGTTAAACAAGTTCAAAAGCTGTTTTGTTGTTTGTGAGATTAATAAAAATCTATCTCTGTCGCACAACTGTTATTTACCTGACATCAAAATGCTTTGTCTCTGTCTTATGATAAGACTAACCGTCTGGATTTGCCGTGCGATAAACAACCACAAGTAGTTGACTTAGAGTCGTTATCTGCTTACCCTATTCATGGTGGATGACTACCTGCTCCCGAGCACCCAAAAAAGGGTCCATTGTGAATGACTACCTGCTCCGGAGCACACAAAAAAGGGTCCATTCAAACTGTTTACAAAGACATGTTTAAGATAAATTAATAATTCTGTTAAAGAAAATTAGGGTATTTTTTACAACTGTCGTTTTTTTTTAAAACCTCGTGAAATGTAATAAGTATTATACCATTTCGGAAACTGCATAAAACAAGCATGTTTTTAAGATATTGGGCAAATCAACTCCCATAAAGATTTTTTAAGCTAGACGATGTACAAAGTCAACAAATTGAATAATCAATAACACTTTTTTGATATCTCATGTATTTTTTCCCAAAATTTGTATTACGAATAGGGAATTCTTTATTGCTTTCAATAGCTCACCTCTTAAGCTGTTTTATAAAAAAAACAGAATGCAAAATTTTTGAAAATTGTGGCAACAGTAGCATAATTGGTTAGTGAAAGTAGTCATTTTATGAAAAACATGACTTATGCCATTTTTTTCAAGACCATACATAGGATTAATTAAAAATATACATATTCGTATAGCGCAGTAGGAGGCTTATCCACAGGCACAGGCTTATCCATTAATTACGCCACACCCTGTATACATACAAATTATAAATTGCACAAGAGGCGGAATTTGTATGGAATTGCATGAAAGTAATGACTATGGGTAGTGTGATTATGCACTAAAAGAATGAAATAAGTTAAGTTTTAGACGCGTGTATTTGTTTTTAAACTTTTGCGCGACGTTTCGGTCTCACCCGACTGACTCAGTGACTGCAAATACTCCGAAACGTCGGGCTAAAATTTAAAAAAAATACACGCGTCAAAATCCGTAAAAAGTGGTTTTATTTGGACAAATGAGTCGCGTAAGTGTCTTTCAGCACACTGTATTGAAATTGATTATATTTTTCAACATGTTATCGTCACAAAACGGTCACCCATCCATATTACATTCTCAAGAAAGTCACCGTGACGACAATTTTATTTCGAACTTTGTCTTACCGCTTTTAATTTGCTTTTTTACATAAATTATTAATATTGAATTAAGTGGTACAAAATGTTATTCAATATAAAACATTTGTATGTAAATGAGAGGCCATAATATAAACGCAAACAGACAAACAGCACCTGACATAATATTATTACATGCATTTATAATTATTAGCTACACTTTGTACTGCAAATATTTTATAAACTAATTGCAATGTAATATTGTATCGAACTTTACTTCTTATTAGTCAAATAAAGTGTTAAATAAATTTCTCTCGTCTGTCTAAATTTTGTATCATATGTCCATGGTAAAATTGATACAGTACAGTACAGCCTCAAACGCATTTTAAGTATTCCTATTGTCTATTATATTGGTGTAAATACAGAAATCATTAAGGTAAAAAAAAAGCAAAACGCTTGGTAATGCAAAACGGCTCTTTGGAGAAACTTTTGCCGAAAATGTAATGCCTTTGCCCATTAATGGTCTTATTCATAATGATTTATCAGAGGTTTAAACGGAGATTTTATCAGAGATAATAAACGTTTTATCGTAAAAAGACTATTATGACTAACAAGTTTTGACAATTTATGCGAACCGATTTTAGCGAACTTTTAAACCTCCGATAAGTCATTATGAATAAGACCATTAGAAAGTAAATTAGTAAGTACTTACTTCTCGTCGAAAACGTATTGCGAGTTGAGTACTGTGAACATTTTGTTGTACAATATGCTGAAGAAGCCGTCCATCATCACGTCGAAGTTTGTGTCTCCTCGCGTGTAGTACCTGTATACAGATTACATTTTAAACCTGATTAAATTTTCACGGACCTTTTAGGCAATATCTCTAGTCCAAACCAAGAGTAATATTATGGGTACCTGATTACAGATATAACAACTTTTCGTAATACATTTTCGTATAGATAATTACAATACACACATTTAATGAGCATAATTAATTGTCCGTGTGGTGACGGATTAAGAATACAACTAAGGATATTATACACAAATATCATCCTCTTTGAGAGACGGAAAACGCGAAAAGAAACCCTGTACCAATGCCATGCCTAGAGAGAGAGAGAGAGAGAGAGAGAGCAAAAGTAATTAATTTGTATTGTCAATAAAACAACCTGCCCCAGTTTAACGGGGATATATCAATGCTACCAACAGTGCAAAAAATATTTAAAAATTATAATATAGGCAAAGATCACGCTCTATTATGCCGCTCTTCTAAATAGGATTTACATAAATTTCAAAAATTTGGAACTGAATAATCCAGAGATGTGGACTTGTAATACTTTGTCAGAATTTTCTTAAAGATCTTTTTTTGTAAACGATTTAAGCTGTTTAAAAAGTTTTGAGAGATTTTTCTATTTATTTGAACGCATTAATTTTTGACATGCCATGTTATTTTTTCATTTACTAAGAGACTAAGAGGCATTTTTCGGATGATAGAGTACAATACGGAACCCTAAAAACAGACTTTCTTAATACGTTACTTCGTAAGATAAGAACAGGAGGAAGATACCAGATACAGACTCTTCAATAGCTGGTAGAAGAAAACTGACTCTACATTTTTTTGAAGATAAATTGGCATTGTTCATATTTTTTTAAAACTCATAATATAAAAACCATTCTGGGGAATAGAGTTTCTGATCATGATCCATTAGTTTTTTTCGGAAAATTTGCTATATTAACGATTATTTTTCCAAAAAAACAAATGATCTCTATTGGCCCTTGAAATGAAGGACTTAAAATATTAAGGCGTTCTGAGGGAAATACTACTCTGTGGTGCAGTCGAAATTGGTCTATTATATCAACTTGGCAACGTTGAAAAGATGTATTGCAATCTGTCTTAAGTCTATCAGGAAAAATCAACACACAGATTGCGTACAACGATGACGTCACAACATTTATAATAATATCTTTAAGTATTTAAAAAAAATTCTATATGTATAGTGAATATTTCAATAATATTGAAATTAGTTGCTTAAAATAGTCTATATTTTCTAAAAAAAAAACATAAAAACAGCAGGTCAAAAATTATGAACAATGCCAAATATATCATATAATGTATAGGATATAATCAATCACCCCATGGTGCCCCATGGCAAAATTTTTCTCATCCGTAGAGATAACAAAAGGTAAATAAATAAATATTCATGGACATATCACACAACGTCCTCGCTAACCAAGCTAACCTTATTATGCTTGTGTTATGGGTACTAGAATACGGATACAATACATAAACTACCTATCTTTTGTATATACATACTTATAATACATAGTAGTGACATTTGTATTTTTAATTAACGACCACAGTGATAATTAATCAATCAATCAATACTTTATTTTTGTAAATATAGGATATATGTTGTTACAATTTGTGTTACATTCGTCCGCTACATTTGACCACTTAGGTGGTGTACAAAAAAAATTAAAAACAAAAGATAAAATAAATTAAATAGCTCGACATAATATTTCTAAGATACTAAATATAAATATCATGCGTCAAAATTAAAAAGAAAAGAAGGAGAATTGGGATATACATAGACACTGATAATTTTTGTTTTTTTACGTACTGCATTACCCATCATAATTGTGACATTAATAATTAATCTAATTGGTTATTATTAAACATTATTATAATCATCATTTTAACATTATTAATACAATTGGTTTTAGATACATAGAACATTTTTGCTTAGTTAATATTTTTTCTTAATTTTATTTACGTTAATTTGTCATCCAAGTATGCCTTGACACTGTAATATGTTTTGTCAAGAAGCAACTTTTTTAATTGATTTTTAAACTGAATATTACTCTCCAGCTTACATAAATATGCTGGGAGTTTGTTATAAATGATTGTTGTCATACAAAATATACTTTTGTTTAACAGCGTTGTATTGTTAGGTACAATTTTAATTTTATGGGCATTGTGGCAACCTTGTAGTCTAGTAAATAAAGACGCGTTATTCCTAACAAACATAGCCACCTCCAAAATATAGATGCATGGCATGGTAAGTAAATTGAGCTTTTTAAATATTGGCTCACAACTATCAGTACTTTTCAGCCTGTAGATGGCTCTGATACATTACGTATGCAATATGTTTTATACTTACTTAAGCCGTACAAAGGCACCAGGTAGAACCATAATTAACTAACTTAACCATAATAGAACACAGATGGACATAGACGTCTAGTCTAGGCATTATAATAGATATAGTCATTGTGACTCACCTCTCAAGTTGTTCAAACAGCTGTTCAAACACGTAGGAGTGTTGTTCGTATATCATGCCGTACGTTCGCTTGAACATCGTGTGGAACTCCTCACGCGACTGCTTCAACAACCGCTTGAAGAATTCTGTCAAACAACAAATATATTTGATTCATTTCATGTAAATGGAACTACGTAATTATCTTAATCAGATTTTAAAAGCTTCTCATTGATTTTTAAGCTACGGGAAAAGTAAATTCGGCACTACCAACATTACAATAGAATAAAATATTTAAAAAAATATCTATAGGCAATACACGCAAGAATCACTTTTTATTATGCCACACAGATTTACCTGATGGTGTCGTGTCTATGGCTACATCTCATCAAATCTATGCGTGCGTGAAATACGTTCTATGTGTGTTTATGATGCAGGCTATACGTCATTATTCTATAAAGTACGATTTAGCCAGGATAAAGTTACGTGTCTTCAAGATTAAACGCCAATACACTATCTTGTATATCTGTATTATAACAGTCTTTTAGAGGCAATAAATGTTTGAAAGTGATTAATTCAGGTTAGGTCCTCTAACGGGGATTTTTGATTCCAATACTGCAAGAATATACTCCTAAGAATTTACTAAAAGCTTTTTATGTTTTACTGATTTGTTGAATTTAGTTTATGAGCTATTGGAATAAAGGTCGTTACAAACGGCATATTAATATATATATATTAATATACCGAGATGTATAATATACTTATGACGTCACCGACAGATATATTCGTCTCTTTCTCGCCTCGTCTTGTTCTATATACATCTGTATCTTTCTTGCTATATTAATATATCGTGATATGCCCTTTGTGGTGGCCTTAATAATTTCCTATAAAAGAAACAAGCAAAACACATGACTAGTTTCCGCATATCTAATTGTAGAGCACTTTTAGCGAAATATAAAGCGCTTAAAAAGCTTACAGAAAGCTCATAATTCATAAGATTCGAAGGTCGTTCGCACGTCTAGACTCACTCAACAGTAACGGGTGAATGACATTACAACGCAAATATATTTTCATATGTAATCATCAGTGCTATTCAAAATGGCTAATAAAACAGTAGGTAAACACGTTTTTATATATATATATTAATATACTTTATACATAGATAAGTGAATAATTTATTAACAGATGTTTAAAATTTTCTTTATATTTTAGGTATAATTGAATAAAATTTATATTAAGTTTAGCAATTTGCAGGTGTAAAATGTTAATCTAGGTAGATATTATAATGTTTCCTTAAATATATACTAGAAAAAACGTAAACCTGATCTAAATTATTAATATTCTACGAATAAATGCGAAATTTTACTAGGGTATAAGTTATATTATCATCTTTACTCTGAAATAATACTCGTATTTACAAAAAAAAACCTTTCAAGTTATATGACAAAAAAATCCAGGATAAACAGCACGCATTACCTAGTTATAACAAAAATTTTATTCAACAATGTTATTTAAATTAATTATGGTCGAATTTTGAATATCAAGAGACGTTTAGTAAAGATTTTATCATCCCACGTCCCGTAATAAGCTATTTCAGTCAGTGACATTACTCCGAAGTTTTGTTTACATACAATATTCCAAGAACGAGATTCATTCAACCTCAAGGAATTGACCACCGCTTGCATTTCAAAGTATTTAATAAAAAACCAACAGCTTTTTATAAATAAAACGTGATCAAACGTAAATTATTATTTTCTTTTGAGATATTTTAAGCAATATAAATAATGAGCTAAATTAAAACATTAGAGGTTTTTACTTTTCCCAAAAAATACACTAACGGTAAAATCGGTTCGCGAAAATTGTCAAAACTTGTTATTCATAATAGTCTTTTCACGCTAAAACTTAAGTATTAGTAAATATATTATAAATTATGCAGGTTTTCAGGAAACCCAAGTTCATTGTCTTTCCTTATAAACGTGTAGTTATTACTTATTCATTAACAATACATAAATATGAATAGAAATACAAATGAATGAATTAATTGATGATTTACAAACACAACGATGTATGTTATGTTTGTTACAAATAAATTCAATTTAAAATTATATTAGTCATGGATAGGGTTGACACTAATTTAATAATAACAGACATTTTACATAATATCCTCTCGACATATTAAACGTTGCTATGTGAAATTTAACATCATAAGCAAGCATATAATACAAACGGCATATTAATATAAATTAATATAGCGAGAAAGACAGATATATCTATTGGTGACGTCATAAGTATAGATACGTCTGTCTGTCTCTTTCTCACTACCTCTTTTTGCTGTATATAGATATACACCTGTCTCTTTCTTGCTATATTAATATGCCCTTAGTGGTGCCCTTATTGCAGTTAACTCCTAATGTACGAAATGAAAACTGGAAATAAAACTCTATTGCCAACCAGCAGGCCTGTTCAGCGCGGCATGGTAGACCCTCTCGAAGTGGAGAAGACAACTTACAACGGCCTGGGGAGGAAATAGGGTGGTGACACTTGCATTCTTAATTCGTCACCATACGTACAGACATACATCACACAGTGATAATTTATTAATACGCGAAATACTATTTCCACAAAGCGTGCATTTAGACGACACGAGTTCGTTGACATTTTTTTTCTGCGACTCGATTATTTATGTCGCGTGCAAAAACGTTTGTCAGAAAAAAAATGTTACGCTACGTTCTGTAATAGCCAATAAATAGCTGAAACTAAACATTTTAAAGATATAAACATATGTATGTATTATTTTGTTACTTTAAACTTTAATTGAGTATGAAATTTAGACTGAGAACTAATTTAATTTGTATCCGATTGTTTTTAAACGCGGATATGCTTGGTTTTTACTAGTATTTCTATTAAGAGGATACCAAAATAGCTTCGTGCATTTTTCTATGTACGAAGTTTTCATTGTTTCTTTAGATTGAATGGCTAGAGCTCTAATTTTTAAGTATATGTTTTTTCAATATATGATCTAGGATCGCATAAACTCAGAAACGCGATTGAAAAAAGTTTTCTCGATAGAAAATCTAGGCGAAACAACCTCTCTAATTTTTTTTTTCTTTTGTCGGTCTATTATCGCGTATTAACTAATGAAATAACTTTAAAAACATAGGTAACGACAATATTGATGTGACGAGGTGACGATAATATTGATGTAGGCCCTCAAGGGCCTACATCAATATTATCGTCGACATGTACATATTAACACAGCTAGTAGGTATAGAAAATGAAGAATTAGGGATATTTTTTTTGTTTACTCAAAATCTACTAAATATATTTTAATTCTGATTTACGTGTTTCTATATATAATAGTTACTTATGTTTTTAAAGTTATTTCATTAGTCAATACGCGATAATAGACCGACAAATGAAAAAAATAAAAAAGGGGGAGGTTGTTTCGCTAAGATTTTCTATAGAGAAAACTTTTCTGAGTTTATGCGATCCTAGATCATATATTGAAAAAACATATACTTAAAAATTAGAGCTCTAGCCATTCAATCTAAAGAAACAATGAAACCTTCGTAAGTAGAAAAATGCACGAAGCTATTTTGGTATCCTCTTAAGTCAAAAATTTCTCTGTTGTTGTTGTAATATTTCTTGATTCTTATAGCTTAAAAAGGATTTTTAAAGGTATGCATATAGCTGATGTTCTAGAATTTTAATATTAGTAGCCTGTACTAATATTAAAATTCTAGAACATACAGTCGTTTTTATAGAATAAAAGTAATATTTTTCTCAATGAATAACGTAGAGTTAACGTGAGAAAGAAGTAATAGTAATGTATTAAATCATGGCATGGGCTTTAAAATATTTATCACCTAAAATGCAAAATTGCATCGTTCTATTAAATTACCAGTTCCATTTAATTACCTGTCTGGACATATTATATCTATCTATGAGCAAAACAGACATATGATAAGTTAGTTAAAATCATGGAAAATTCATACTATGTAATTTTATGAACTAGTAACTGCGTAAAATGTAATTTTAAAGATATTTAGCCAGAGGTTGCGTGCTTTATAACAAACATTTATACACGGACGTTTTCATGCTTGACCGGTGTTGAAGAAAGTACTTCAAATATCATAGACCACGAACATTGTTGTTATAATTTATCATCATTCATTACGTTTTCGTATTGTTTTTTTTTGACGATACATGTCATGAATAACTGATATGAATTTATTACACCGTTCGTAGACGTCATGGTTATCAAGCATATTAAAACAATATAGAATTGTAGGTTGTTACCATATTGTTACCTGAAAAACCAAGGCATTCCATTAGAATGATAGATTAGTTTAATATCTTTAGTCCGTGTGGTGACGGATTAAGAATACAAGTGTCACCACCCCATCTCTTCCCAAGGGTGCTGTAAAAGTCAGCTGCTAAGGGATATTGCACACAGATAACATCCTCTGTGAAAGACGGAAAACTCGAAAATAAACCCTGTACCAACACGCCTGGTCAGCGCGGCACAGTAGACCATAATCCTTCCCAAAGTGGAGGAGGGCTTTGCCCAACAGTGGAACGTAAATGGGCTGGAGAAGTAGTCAATATAAATAAGTAAATTCGTTTGTGCTACTATATTAATTCATAGATGACGTAGCGCTCAAAAGAACTAGTTTAGCGCTTGCGAAAATTTCTATGCAATTCAAGCCTCACAGTTTCGCTTTTTCGTAACATACCAAAACGACGTAGACGCTATAAAAATCTGTTAATTCTATAAAAAAAAGTTTTATGCATAACAATATTATATTTTTAAGAGAATAATTCGCAAAGTTTGGTTTATAAAAGCCACGCATTGCAGATTTTAAACCAATACTAAAATAGTAATTATTAGTGAGCGATATATTATTGACATCCCTATAACTTCGGCAAAAAGCTAGTGCTGAAATACAAATATTAACAAATGCTTTGCTTTGTAGAAAATAGGAAATAAGTATTCATTATCGAATATTATGAACGCATCGAATAGCAAATGTAAAAAAAGAATTGACTATTTAACAGTCGATGTGGTAGCCATTTTGTACGCCTTTTTTCCCGCCTTTTTCCTAAGGAAAAGATTGACTTAATTAATCGTGTTTCTTTCACTTTGAATTAATAAAAATGTATAAAGGTTGAATTTAATAATATTGTGCGTGACTTATTTTAATAAATGTTACGGTGAGAAATTCGTTTGATGAAATATTTTTTCCTGTTAACATGGTTACAGTGTTGTGTTAATTTATATAATAAGTATCCAGCGGTGTTACTTTGTTTCTAATAAGTGGAAACATATTTATGAAAAATAAAAAGTACTAGCTCAAATAATGAGCCAAGCTTTAAATAATGAGCCAGCGACCAATAAGAGTTCGTAATATGAAAATTTTCAGAGGAATTCTCTGTAAAGCGAATTGCGGGTTGCAATAATCTGATCAGCTTTATAAACCAGAGATAAATCAGTGGCTTTACAGACAAAGATAGATAGCACCCAAATTAACAAGAGACCGGTCCTCTTTTCACGTCAGAATCTAAAATAACAATAAAAAAAAATTATTCTACAGTAATTAAAGAAAAGGTCGTCAAAGTTGAACGACACATAGTAACACAGGCAGTTGTCACAGATCAATACCGCAATGAAGAACAAAAGCAAGCCGAGTTATTGTCGAGGGTACTCTAGGTAGGTCGCACTAGCAGCTAGACGGAGGGGTGAGACAGACGAAGAATTCATTTATTCATTCTATTATTTTTATTCATTCTGTAGACCTACCTCAATGTAAGTAAAAATAAAAAATAGTTTAAAAAAACTAAAAAACACGCTTTAATTAATCGAATTATTGCATTGTCATCGGTCTTTGACAGGTGTGCAAAATTTGAATAGAATCTGACCGTTTAAAGTGGGTCAAAATAGCGTCCAAAGGAGTCGGTTACAAACATACAAACATATAAACAAACATACAAACAAACATACAAGTGAAATAGCTATAAAAACAAAAATCTAACGTTTATCTATCATAATTGTTGTTATATTTCGTAGTTTTCTTTATTAACAATATGACTGTGAAATTCCTAGCAGCCTCGCGACGGATAATTATAGGCGGTAAATATGCAAGTAGTAGCATTTATGGAGGAATATTATTGATAGGACCTGAGATTTAAACATATTTCGCATTTTTTTAATTCCTATATTCAAATGTGCTCAGGAAAGCATTTATATCGCATACATCTGCCTAATTTATTAAAATATTTTTATATCTATCTTTTTATTTAATTTCTCTAATCATTAACATAGAAATCCTGTTTTATGTGCAGCTGTAAATCATCAACTTGAAAAAAACAGCCGAAAAATATTTTACATATTTTAAAATGTTTCCTTTGCAAATATAAAACCATAAACTAATGCATGCATCCGCATGATGCGGTGAGGATTGCGTTGTATGCGGGCGGGCTCATATTTAAGGATATGGTTGTCAGAGAAAGTAAAATTTTCAAAAATACAACAATACATGGTCATATGGTATGGTTAAACTAAAAATAACGCTAAACTGGTAACCAAGGTTTTTTTATATAAAAAAAAGAAGAAATTGTTGCCACAAATTAATTGAAGAAAACATCCAGATGTCCAAAAAAGCAGATCTTATTACAATAGTTAAACACATTCCTAATATTTCGACCAAGACAATCCATGGAAACATTCTAAAAATCATTCCGCGGTCATTAACTTATAAAAAAAAATAGTGTAATTAAAATACAATTAAGTGTTGACCATTAGGCGTAGTGTCTAATAATTTGTAGACAAAGAAAGGACAGGTTAGATAAGAGGACAAGCCTTGCATGTATTAATATATCGGCTGCTTAATGAAGAATTTTTATCAATTGTATAATTTAAAATAAGACAAATATTGTGTTGAAATCTTTTTTTGCCAACCCTAGTAAGTTGTTTCTCTATACGCACGTGCTTAGTACAGCTGCTACATATGACAACTTATGAATTAAGGGAAATTGGACACGAAATATTGTAAGAGACGTTAACTCTTTCAAAATACATATACGGACTTTTTAGGGTAAAGTAAAGATAATGAAAAAGTAAACCTTGTATAATTATCATGTGGGTTACACAGCTGATTCAGATGGATCACAAGACCTGTATAGTCTAACGGTCTTATTCATAATGACTTATCGAAGGTTTACACGGAGATTTTGTCGGAGAGATTTATTTATTTACTACCATAGAGATTTGCCATAGGGTATGAAGCCAAAAAGGATTGTTACACACGGTCCTTTCGTCTAAATAAATAAATAAAACAAATAAAATTATCTTATCTTATCTGCGTTTTTGATGTTTTAAGTATCTATGCATTACAGACACTGACGAATATATAAATAGACTAACTGCTGCCTGCAACTCCGTACGCGTGGAATTTAGAAAATTTCCCCCGTTTTTGCAACATTTTTTATTGTTGCTTCGCTTCTATAGATCGCAGTGTGATGTTAAATAACCTACAGCCTTCCTTGATAAACGGACTATCTAAACCAAAAAGAATTTTTCAATTCCAACCAGTATATCCTGAGATTAACGCGTTCAAACAAATAAACTTTTCAGCTTTATAATATTAGTATAGGTCTGTGCACGTAGCTAGATACACCGACTCGCACTTGATATAATTTCGAGTAGTAATTTGTGTGGAGATAGAGACATTAATAGCTCTTATAACCCTTTTTAGTTAAGATGGCGTGTAGATTTATTACCCGAACTGATACGGGCAAGAAAGTAAGGGAAATATTTTAATATTGGCTATTTTATTCATTTAACGTGTTCGTTTAGTCGTTAGTCATTCATAGGTTAATTTCTATACTATTAATAAAGAGATTTGGAATGTATATGTAGGAGATAATCCAACGAAAGTAGTAGCATCCTAAAAAAAATATTACAAATCCAGTCTCTGAGAGTACTCTCTCCAGCTCATTTACGTCCCACTGCTGGGCACGGGCCTCCTGCACTTTGGGAGGGATTATGGTCTACTGTGCCACGCTGACCAGGTGTGTTGGCAGTTGGCACAGGGTTTATTTTCCAGTTTTCCGTTTCTTACAGAAGATGTTATCTGTGTGCAAGATCCCTAAGCTGACTTTTAGAGCACCCTCGGAATGAGATGGGGTGGTGACACTCGTATTCTTAATCCGTCACCACACGGAGAAGACTGAGAGTACTATAGACTATAAAATATGTCTATATGTAGAGTGCTATAAGCTATATATATAAAAAATTATATAATATAGCAGAACTAGCTGTTCTCCGCGACTCCGTATGCGTGGAATTTAGGAAATTTCCTCCCGTTTTTCTCCCGCGTTCGAAAAACAAACTCGTCAGTTTTATAATATTAGTTGGTGGAGTAGTTTATGTAATGGACTGCCGATCACGAGGTCGCGGGTTCGATTCCCGCTTGGGACAATTATTTGTGTGATATCCATAAATGTCATAAAAATGTTTGTACTGCGTCTGGGTGTTTACTATGTATTATAAGTATGTATTTACAAAAGAAAAGTAGTATAATATGTAGTCTATCCGTATTCTGGTACCCATAACACAAGCATATAAGCTTAGCTTGGGACCAGAGGACGTTGTGTGAGATGTCCATGAATATTTATTTATTTATTATTTATATTATAGATTATTATGTGATTCGAAATTTTAGGCGTACGAAGTTTTAGTAACAGCTAGCAGTTTCATAGTTACAAGCAAAAATACGACAATATCACAGTTGAGATGGTCGGTTTCGTTTCAAACTAAACAAATTATTCATTTTTGATGAAATTAAATTAACATCTTAATTAACATGTAGTTTTGATGTCAAATACTTCCCTAACCACGTGTAGGACTCTAGGAGTAATGTTAAAGTTATTCAAAATGACTGTTTCAGTAATAAATTGGATCAAAATTTCTCATTACAAAGTAAAAACACGGTATCTTTGTAATCCAAACATGGCAAGTCTTTGATATTAAACACCGAATACTAATTAACATAAACATAATCTGATAGCCAACATTCTGTCATATTGCATATTTTGTATTACCTATGTTATTAATTATTACGAGTATATTACAGTGAACAAAGGTTAATAAGTAGTACCTACTGTGTTATGTAGGAATTGCGACAGTGAACTGTTAGTTTATCTATTAATATGCTAAAAAACTGAGAATTCGGAATATATATTTCTTTGAAAAAAAAAAATACTTCCGAGGTCATCGCCGATCAGTTGTACATGCCCGACGGACCCTATTGTATACTACAATAGGGTCCATCGGGCATGTACGACCAGATATATGAATGTGGATAAAGCCGAGTGATAAGTGAGGTTATCATGAAAATTGAGAAAATAAGTCGGGCGAAAGTAAGATAACCAGAGATAGAAAATAAGGTAAAGGTAGGATAATTGCTGTAGCAATATATACGACACGAAAATTAGTTAAAACCCGCATAGATGGTAAGATTAAGGAGGGAAATCAATTTTTTTTCAAATTGGCACGTTTTACATGCTTTTTAGGGTTCCGTACCCAAAGGGTAAAAACGGGACCCTATTACTGAGACTTCGCTGTCCGTCCGTCCGTCCGTCCGTCCGTCCGTCTGTCACCAGGCTGTATCTCAAGAACGGTGATAGCTAGAGAGTTGAAATTTTCACAGATGATGTATTTCTATTGCCGCTATAACAACAAATACTAAAAATAAAATAAAATAAATATTTAAGGGGGGCTCGTATACAACAAACATATTTTTTTTTTTTTAAAGTCAGAAGTTAGGCATCTGTTCCAAAAGTTAATTCTATAGAGAAAAACATTCAAGAAACAATTTTCTTTTGTTTTCTTCGGAGAATGAGACTAGTCATGCTCTTTTTGGACAAAAATTGCTTTAGTATGCGGATGACACATTGACACCAATTGAACATTTGTAGCGCTTAATTTTAGTATGAATAGTCAAAGAATATTTATTCACAAACGTGAAAATCCTTTACAAATAATTCTTTTTGAAGGATTTGAGCGTAATGATATGTGACTTTTGACTTAGCTCACGTGTCGCATTTGTTTGCATATTACGGTACTTTCCCACGGGATATCCTTGTTTGAATAGGATAAAATGTCCTCAAGAAAATCTTATCTATTCCCCCGTATCACAAAAGCTTCGGCGGAATATCGCATGGAATCCCCTCTGTCATATCTAATATATAAAATTCACGTGTCACAGTGTTAGTTACCGTACTCCTCCGAAACGGCTAGACCGATTGTTATGAAATTTTGTATGCACATTCAGTAGGTCTGAGAATCGGCTAACATCTATTTTTAATTTTTTTTTTTTTAGTATGGCAAAACAACGTTTGCCGGGACAGCTAGTCTAATATATAAAATTCACGTGTCACATTGTTAGTTACCGTACTCCTCCGAAACGGCTTGACCGATTCTTCTCAAATTTTGCATACGTATTCAGTAGGTCTGAGAATCGGCCAACATCTATTTTTCAAACTTTTTTTTTAGTATGGCAAAACAACGTTTGCCGGGTCAGCTAGTTTTTTAGGGTTCCGTACCCAAAGGGTAAAAACGGGACCCTATTACTGAGACTTCGCTGTCCGTCCGTCCGTCCGTCCGTCCGTCCGTCTGTCACCAGGCTGTATCTCAAGAACGGTGATAGCTAGAGAGTTGAAATTTTCACAGATGATGTATTTCTATTGCCGCTATAACAACAAATACTAAAAATAAAATAAAATAAATATTTAAGGGGGGCTCCCATACAACAAACATGATTTTTAGGGTTCCGTACCCAAAGGGTAAAAACGGGACCCTATTACTGAGACTTCGCTGTCCGTCCGTCCGTCCGTCCGTCCGTCCGTCTGTCACCAGGCTGTATCTCAAGAACGGTGATAGCTAGAGAGTTGAAATTTTCACAGATGATGTATTTCTATTGCCGCTATAACAACAAATACTAAAAATAAAATAAAATAAATATTTAAGGGGGGTTCCCATACAACAAACATGATTTTTAGGGTTCCGTACCCAGTATCTCAAGAACGGTGATAGCTAGACAGTTGAAATTTTCACAGATGATGTATTTCTATTGCCGCTATAACAACAAATACAAAAAATAAAATAAAAGAAATATTTAAGGGGGGCTCCCATACAACAAACATGATTTTTTTACCGTTTCTTGCTCGATACTAATAACGTTGCCTTATGTTGCATAGATAATGGTACGGAACCCTTCGTGCGCGAGTCCGACTCGCACTTGACCAATTATTTTACCGTTTCTTGCTCGATACTAATAACGTTGCCTTATGTTGCACAGATAATGGTACGGAACCCTTCGTGCGCGAGTCCGACTCGCACTTGACCAATTATATATAAAAATACGGATAGTCTAAATATATTCAATCTAAATAAATTTTATTTTAACTAATTATTATACACTATACTATACTATAGATTAATCGACAGATGTAGTGCAGTGGTTAATGTGTGACTACCATTCACGAGGACTCGGGTTGGAATCCCACACAGGTAAATGATTTGTCATTAATTTATTAATTTTTGCAATGGACTTGCTATGCTTTTACTAAATAAACTAAATTATAGTGGAAAAAATGATAACCATGAGCGGGACTTGAACCTACGAACTCGGAATACCTTGTTCTATATAGAACACTAAACGATCGATTGATCGAGTTGGTGCAAACCGCTCAATAGATGGCGTTGTACAAAAAACATCGATGCGATGTTTATCTCACACTGAGAACATTGTATTGGAGGATTTGGTAAACATATGCGGGAACCATGATAGCTCAGATGGCAGTGCAACGGAAGTAACGGAACGGTATTCCGTGGTGGTGGGTTCAAGTCTCCCTCATGGTTATGATTTGTGTCATATTTGTATTTGTATCACAGACGTTTGATTATTCTATTTATTGTAAGTAAATTGTATATGTATAAAATACGTATTGCGGCACACAAGTAATGAGCTTATTTTGGAAACTTGTGTAAAATGTCTGTGTATATTTATTTGTTTATTATATATCACTAGCTGCCCGGCAAACGTTGTTTTGCCATACAAAAAAAAGTTATTAAAAAAAAAAATTAAAAAAAAATGAACTATAAACCTCACGGAGCCCGAGACCTTTCCAACGAATGCAAAACCGTAGAAATCGGTTCGTGCGTTCTGGAGTTATAGCGTCAGGAAGGAAAACTCGACTTATTTTTATATAGTAGATTTATTAGTAGCAAAGTAATACGCATCTTTTTAAAGGTTTGACAATAAACGGACGAACGTTTAAACGCGGCAGATACTTTTTACTGAACAAAATACGATAACTTTTGAACTGAGCCAAGGACAGGAGGAAAACTATTATATGAAATATTTAATTAAATGAGTAATCATTAGGCAGAGTTGTTTATATTAAAATTCTCAGTAATTGAAATCATTTAGATAAAGTTTATTATTAGTTTTCAATTTTCTAAAAAGTTTTATATCTGTAACCAATCTGTTAAGATATTTTTGATATTAAGTTATTATTAATCATTATGGCACTAAAAACTCGGTCTTATTTATAATGACTTATCGGAGGTTTAAACAATAACTTTATCGGAGAGATAATAAACATTTTATCGTAAAAACGACTATTATGAATAACAATATTTGACAATTTTCGCGAACGTACTTTTAATATACTGATTTTGTGAACTGATTTTAGCGTATTTTAATATTAGGTACGCGACATAATTGAAGACATGAGTGGATGAAGGGGATACAATGCTATTTGTAAAAAAATATGCTAAGTGCCTATATCACTTTCATTCAGTGTAAATATAATTTTATGTTGGTAAATAACACCTTCATCACTTGCTTCTTCTAAAACTAATCTTTATAGTCATTGTTTTAAGGTTGAATATAGTTTGAAACCTCATAACACCTTCATTCGATGCAAAAAACAGATTTTTAAAAAAATGTTACATAACCCCTTCATCCACTCATGTCTTCAATTGGATTAATGACGTTAGATAGACGAGAGCTAATTTGCGCAATAACAACGAATATGGCATACTCGTTACTAAGCAATTAAAATGGGACTAAATCTGAATTAAGTTTACAATTGAGTAGGTATTTTTCTACGAGAAACAACATTTTTCTTTGAACTAGCTGCTGCCCTCAACTTCGTTCGCGTGGAATTTAGAAATCAAATCTTAACAAATTATACAAAAAAGCCATCCACTTAAACCACTACATCTATAAAAAAAGTTCGCTTAGGGACATACGTACATGTTTTATAATAAGTAAAGGTTTATTACGTGATGCGTGCACAAACAAACATCTAAACAGACAAACAGACAAAAATTTCAAAAATGCTGGAAATGTGTGTTCTGTAGGTTGTCTTTTAACCATCTGACTATTTTTTTTTTTAATATATTCAATGTACAAATCTTTTTTTTCTACAGATTTATTATATGTATACCTAGATGACTTATCAGAGGTTTAAACGGAGATTTTATCGCAGATATAATAAACGTTTTAGCGTAAAAAGACTATTTATGAATAAGAAAGAAGACTATTCATGAATAAGACCATTATTATAAAAAAAACATGTAGTTACATCCATATTTATTGATTTTAAACTTTCGACATTTAGACACAATTTATTTATTTGACCGGACTATATTATGTGTTTTTACAATATATTAAGAGGGCACGATACCAAACCAGCTAAACCGATTTTAATTGTTTTTACGCTATATTATAGATGAAGAGTATATCTATGCTTCTGACACTTTCTTTTTTCAATACATAATAACTAAAAGAAATATGACCATCTGAAAATCCCGTTTTTTTCGGTTTTCTTTAGGTAAAGTTGCAGCGTCTATCACACATGTTTGGTAACGTTTTACCAAAAAAGAAAGTGATACAAGCATAGATATACTCTTCATCTATAATATAGTGTAAAAGTAATTAAAATCGGTTTAACTTTCACGAAGAAAAAAAGGGGACTACGAAACGTCCTTTTTTCAAAGAATTTGTAGGTAAAATCTGCTTCGGCTATATTTGTCCCTTTCAGGGCGGTGCTCGCGAATAAGGATAGCAATACCTAAGGCAAATACCTAAATTAGGAGTACAGTACCCTCTTAATAAGCAGTCAATATCTAACCACTGTGAGAGACGGAAACCTTGAAACTAAAACCTATGCAAACACGTCTGGTCAGGTATTCCAAAGCGAAGGAAGCTCATAACAGAAAGTGGGACGTTAATGGGCTGGTGAAACATATATAGATCCTAGGTCCTAGCACAATTTATAAAATAAATAGATATGTACATGTTTTCAGTTAATATTTTCAGAAATACCTATACCTACAATCGTGATTAAGAATTGCAAAGAACTAATTCTACTTTTGCATCAATCAGTTGAAATGTACGAGTATGTCTGTTTGTTTATGCTGATTCCTAATATATGCGCAATAATTCAAAGTATGTTTCGTAAGAATACACTTGAGAGTTGTTCCATCATCGTGCGGCTAAGAGCCTCAACAGATGCAATGTGTTATTAATAGCGTCTCGCAGTGGCGGGTTATCGCGAGAAATACACTTACTCACACTTTAGAGGACACAACTCAGTGTTAAATTATATGATTCATGTCAATTCGTGTTACGATCGAGAAAAATATTCTGAGAAGCCATTTTTCAATTTCTTTTAATAAAACTTCTTTTTACAGTAAAATCACTTTAAAATACGACAGATACATGATGATTATTGATTATAACACGTTTTGATTCTGATAAATTTGCAAGAACTGAACACATAATTATTAAAAAAAAACGAAAGTTAAAAAAGTAAACTTATTCTTCCTGCTATTATTTCATTTTATTTTTTCTCATATTGTAACTATATCAACTCTCTATAAACATTAATCGCTCGCGCTCTGCTACTACAAAAAAGTTTGCAGTATTTGTTTACAGCGAATCCCATCCAAAATTCCTAGAAACTCAAACTGGACCCGCGGTAATGAGCGAATGAATTGATATTCGAGTTCGCATAGTAATATAAAATAGAGTGTTAGTGATTCATGTTCACGTCACAGTTTCTGGTTCAATTGTCGAGTTATTATATTCATTTATTAAAGGAGCCATGTTTACTTTAGCAATGTCCCCGATAACGCTTGTTACAATAGAATCTTTTGTTCTCGTTATGAAAACATTCCAAAATCAAAATTTTATTTTTTAATTCAATTTTTAATGGTTGTCGATTATGTCACACTTTTTAAACGTAGAATGGTGACTTATGTGTATCAAAAAAGCTTTTTTTTAATTATTAGGAGCTCATTTGTCTTCCCATAATCCAAAAATATTAAAAGAAATTGTACTTTTAGTCAAACAACAGAAATGCGTAATTAAACATTCCAGTAAAAAGGTAACCTTGAATAAAGGTTCAATGTACACTGAAATTTTGTTTTATTAAAATCTTTTCACAATAAATCTCATGGACTCATACACCTCAGTGGACTTCCAGCTATTTAAGATATGAAAGGACCCGAAAACCCGATGAAGTGTATATGAGTTAGTCATTATATAAAAAATTGTGTACTGCTGTTCCAAAAGTTGTTAGTGAAATTTAAAATTGGTTGAATGTGGAAAAAGAATACTTTTCAAGTTTACCTTCTAACCTTAATGTGCTTATGCTGTGGGTAAGCATTAAAACATATCATGGAGATCGATAATTTTTCTACAGTGTAATATTTTCGCCCACGGAGTATGTTATCTCTATCATTTAATCGAGTAAGCCATACGAAATGTGCAACGGAAGAATTCATTAAATTGAGGTTTGTTATAATTTTTTTTTTCTCTTGTCTCCTCACCCTAACCGGGCCATGGTGTGTGCCCTGAGCCTGACCATGAACCGGCAAGGGGTAGCCTCATTACAAGGGGCTCAACGCAGTGGGGGGAGCGTAGGTCCCCCCATCACGTGTGCCACATTCGGCACAGCAGCAGCCCGCCGCGCTCAGCCTCCTCTCCTGCCGAGGGCGCCAGCATTTGCCCGTCGGCGGCCCCGAGTTGGGGCCTTGTGGGTAGGCAACGTGTCTCCGGCACGCTCGCGCTCCCGCAGGGCTTCTCTCTTAGACGCCATCACCTCATGAGCATATGAGGTGACGGCAGCCTAGCACCGTTCGCTCTCGGCCATAGCTGATACAACAGCCGAGAGCGACCGGTCAGACCCAACTGTATCCACAATTGTGGTGCGTTGGGCGGCCCAGCCCGTGCACACAGCGAGCGTATGCTCAGCTGTGTCCACGGAGCCGGCCACGCAGTGGTGGCAACCGGGATCCGACTCTATCCCCACCAGCTGCCACAGGTACTTGCCGAAGCAACCGTGACCTGTGAGGAGCTGAGTCAGAAAGTAGGTCGGCTCCCGGTGCCCTGCCTCCACCCACTGCCGTAGCACTGGGCGGACTGCCTCGACAAGCTGTGGAGGGGTTAAGTGGGGTGGGGAGTGAGGGGTTCGCACATCGTTCCTCCCATCTCCGGAAGAGATCGTCGCGACATTCGCTCCTCCAGCGAGCGATCTCTTCCGTGAGGGGCTCTGTTCCCGCCTGCCGCATCAGGGCCCTCCGTCGGTACACCTCTGCCTGGGCCTCAGCTTCGAGATCCCAGGGGAGGCTGCCTGCGATTAGGCACGCCGCCTCATAAGAGACGGTGCGGTACGCTCTGGAAGCCCTCTACGCCAGAGAGGTTTGTTATATTCAGGTTGCACGTATTTAAAAAAAATATCCGGTCAAGTACAAGTTGTAGTCGCACAAGAAGGTTACTATCATAAATTTTTTGTATATTACTAACCCCAAGAAACGGGAGAAGGGCAGAAGAATGATGATGAGTAGATATTAACAGGGTTACGTTCTCCCTTTTTGGGACCATCCCAAATACACATACATGTAGAGTTACATAGCTGTATGTAAAATATTAATACATTTTCACGCCGATCAGCGTCTGAAAGGCAAAAAGGTTGTCAAAGCCTCTTATCCTCGGCCGGTACACGGCTCGGTTCATAGATTAGACATTTGCAAAAATGGACCCATTTATGTTCAGTTTTGCAAACTGTTTTGTACAAAATTGCGACCTTCCGTTGATTATAAAATGGTTTAAATGTTCTACAAACGAACGAAAAATCGAAGATCAAGAGATCGCACAGTTTTATCGTACGATAATTTAGTGCGCGCTAAACAACGCACATTTGACGAACGATTCGATTTGCCATACATTTTTTAAAAAAAGAATACCCAAATTGAACTGCACAGTTTTGTCGGCCGACTTTTCGTTCGATAAATCGTAAGGTGTGTAGGGGCCTTTACGTGGGTTATTTTTATGATTATTATGTTTCTTTACTTTCTTGGCAGTGTTAAGTTATATGCTTTACATAACTGCTCTGTAAGATTATCTCTCTTCCAAGTCCATTAGGCACGGGCCACCTACATTTTGGGATGGATTATGGTGTACAATGTCGCGCTGACCAGACGTGTTGGCACAGGATTTATTTCATTTCATTTATTCTTTATTGTACACTCATACAAGTAAGGCAACATAAACAATATTGTTACAAACGTGCACAAAGGCGAGCTTAACTCATATTGAGTTTTCTACCAGCAAACCCTTGAGTGTATGGAGAAATGGTATATTATAGGATAGATAGGTGTACAACAAGAAAGTACCAATAAAACAAGATCAATAAAATACATACATAGACTAAATAAATAAACTTACACAAATACAGATATATAGATATTTACACAAATAAAATGTTATAACACATAAACAATACATATACACACATACATACATAGCTATATACATACACTTAATGCTGAGATAGGAAATGCTTTTTGATTCTTTTCTTAAAGATATCCAGAGAAGTGCTAGCGCGAATAGTATGTGGAAGAGAGTTCCATAGACGGACAGCGTGTATTGTAAAGGAACCACCATACCGACTTGAAGTATGGCGAGGAGTACTAAGAAGAAGTGAAGAAGTTGAGCGACATTCTCTGTCTCGAGGGACAAGGTAATTAAATCGTTCCCGTAGATAATTTGGAGAGCTAGGGTTGTGTAGAATGGTATAGAGAAGAGAAAGAATGTGGGAGTCTCTACGCCTCCGAATCGGCAACCACTCCAATTTCGCCCGGAATTCCGACACATGGTCGTACTTCCGAAGGCCAAAAATGAAGCGGATGCATAAATTCTGGAGGCGTTCTAGCTTGTTGAAAAGTTCCTCAGTTGCATCCAGAAAACAGATATCGGCGTAGTCTAGTAGGTGAAGAAGAAGAGTTTGAGCAAGCATAATCTTAGTTTGAAAGGGAAGAAACTTTTGGAGACGCTTGAGGGCTTGATAGGAGCTGTAGACCTTCCGGCTTACTTCCCCAACGTGAGCAGTCCAAGATAACTGGTAGTCAAGATATACTCCTAAATTTTTTGCTACGTTGGAATAAGCTATTGGAACAGAGTCATAGGTAACTTGCGGCAGAGACTGAAAATTTAGCAAATTGGAAAAATATTTACCACCAATAATAAGAGCCTGCGATTTATTTGGATTTACGAGAAGTCCAAAGGAACTGGCCTTCTTTTTTAGAGTTTTCTGTCTCTCACAGAGGATGATATCTGTGTACAATATCCCTTTTTAGCTTGCTTTTACAAAATATATCCTGTGTCAACACGCCTGGTCAGTGCGGTACAGTAGATCATAATTTCTCCCAAAGTGGAGGAGGCCGGTTCCTATGTAATAATGTAATAGTAAATTGCTTTAACATAGGATATGGTTATTCGAACTTTTCGTCTCTAGTCGATGTTACATAGATTAATCTCTTCGTAGACACTAACATGTGGTAAACAGGACGATGACACGTATTCTTCACCACATGGACCTATCGGTGAACAATTATTTTCAAATAAAATAATGACTCATGTAATTGGTAACATAGTTTACTTTGGTTTTAGTTTTCACACAGGGAGGCATAGTAATCCGACACAAGATACATTACTTGGAATATGACGCATTAGCAAACATTCGCTTACTTAACAATAATAGAATTCATAATATGTAAGTGGATATCATATTGATTGTTATAATGTGAAAAAGGTTATAACAGCAATTCATTGAATACATCGGCACGATGAAAGGTATTTAGTGCAGTAGAAATAAAAGTCAGGCAGGGCAAAAGACTCACCTACTGGAAAAATTTCAACTCTCTAGCTATCACCGTTCCTGAGATAGAGCTAGGTGACAGACGGACAGATGGACAGTGAAGTGTCAAGAGACAGACAAATGTGATTTATTAGGGCACCACTTATTGAACGATACGGAAAAACTAAATCATTATGGGTGGCGCGGTTTGGTAAAATTTCTGATATTTGGAAGACAAACGAGCAGAGAACATTCCTACATAATTCATTCTTTAGTTTGACAACCTTACCAAAAATGAAATAAACGTACCATTTGAATAAACTATTAGTTATAATTTGGTGTAAACTCGAGCTCCTCGATTCCCATAAATTGTTGGACAACCACATTCCTGTCGCAACAGAATTAAAAGGTAAAAGCGGCGGCGATGTTACTCGTACAAATTATCAATAATCAACGGTTTCTCGTGTGATTGAAACACAAAGTTGGTTCAATGGATGTTGGAAAGTGGCTATGTCAATATTGGTGGACGCTGGCTAACCGGACGGTGTAATTATACACCTGACTATGCTATAGGGCTGTCACACATTAATAGTAGTAAGAGCTGATTTAAAAATTACCTTTTTAGACGTGCTTAGTATGTACTTAAAATACTATAAAAAAATACGGAAAGCTAATACAAATTTACAAATGTTTACTGCGAATATTTCGTCCAAAGCAGGATGCTAAATAAAGTAACTAATTTAATCAGTTATTTATAAATAATTAGTATAAAGTAACTATTTAGTTATTTATTAGATTAAGTTTCAAATCATTTTATAGTAGTTGCGTATATTATCCTTTGATGTTTTTTTAGGTACCCATTGCTAGAAGTGCATCTTTGTGACTTTAGGTTTGTTATTTTTTCTAAGACGTGTTTAACGTATACAAAGCGTATATATATTATGTCATATGAACTGTTTGTGCCTCACGGTATCACTGAAGGCTAAAAAAATATTTAGATAAGGCATCAGAAAGTAGGCTGTACATAGCCTACTTTCTTATGCCTTTTTTCGTTTAAATTGTTTCAGGCACATGCAACTTAAGGATCGATACACACGTAAACTTTCACCTTGGATATTAATGTTGTGACAACCCTATTTGAAGGCAAGATGGACGCAAGGTAAAGTCGGTAAGTTGGTGTCTTATTTGTATTGTGTCTCATTGTGTACCTTCTTTGTACAAATGTCCTCCAAGTGTGATGTCATTTGAATGTTTCTGAACATTTTATTGTTTTGTCACAATAACTATGTATCCGGGAATCAAACTACAAATAGTTTTGTGTGTATATAAATGAAAACTTAATTAATCTTGATTGTGATCAATATATTCTTTGATTTTATACAAATAGGACAAGACATTCAAACACTGCAATATTGTGACGGTGATAAGCATCATCATCATAACATCACCCCTTTCACCCCTTTTTCCCATGGGGGTAGGCATGAGCGCCATCTGCTACGATCCACGATTGGTGATAAGCCTACAAGATTAATAAGCTAATAATGCCGAAAATGTGATATCTCAACCTTATATAAGCTTATTACATAAGCTTAGTTGATAGAGTAGGCAACCCTAATTAATAACATTTTATTGAGTTAGTTAAGCTATCGTAGAAGGAAATGAGATGAAAATTGAAGTAAACGCATTCAAAACGACGATTGGCTCTATCAATTTAGTTTCTTAACCAAAATACTGAATCAAATTCCCTATAACAGCAGCATTAGGTTCACATTTTTTTCTGAAAAAAGATTCGTGTATGTGTCACTCACCACACCTCAAAAGGACATTTAAGAAGATTAATCTTCTTAATTTGTGACTAGATCGTATAGGAAACACGCCTCGTTCAATGTGGTAGAGTATATTCCTATAGGTAAGGGTATCCTCGCCCGTACCCAATAGTTGGACACTTATGGGCAGAAAATATTAATGAACAGTACCATGGTAACCCGCCGCTGTAGTACTGACATTGCAATTCATAATTGCTAAGCCAAAACTGTAAGGCATTCATTAAGGTACAGGTACATGTATTAAGAACTGTTTATCTAAATTGAGAATCTTAAACTACACTCGTGTATTCTGCTACATGCCATTATATCTGTAATAATTTGTCGTGCAAACTGTAGTTCGCAGTCCACTCCCAAGTGTGAGCATATCCTTATAAGTGCAATCGTGTTGCGCCGCAGTCCCGTTGTGATGTAATGACGTGCGCCGGCGCCGGGAACTGACCATTTATGTCAAGCAAGATTGAGACTGACAGACAATTTGATTTATACGACATTAGAAGACAGTATGCGGCTTCATCGTTGATACTGCTTTAGAGCTTTTAGCGTCACTACTTGAACTTTTGTATAGCATTTTATTTATTATTAGGCTTATAAACGTTAGTCCATTGAAAATTAGAAACTAATTCAGGTGGTTTATAAATACTTTACGAGCTATTCTCATGCCTGCCACACATTGGGATATTTATAGCAAGAGATATAATTATTTAAGATATCATAATGGCTTACCATCAAACTTGATAGCTCTGTTAGTGAGACTGTCTGCGAGCTTACTGAGCTCACTCCACAACGCTGACTCGAGCTGCGTCCGCGCCGCCTGAGTGAGGCGTTCGCGCGCTCCAGAGCCACAACAGCCTTTGTTCAAGCATAACTGATCTGCGTCTGTGAAACAAAGAGACAAAAAGATAAGATAAAAGATGTCGATTTAAAAGCAGATTCAAGTCTCAATTCGGAAAAAATGACCTAATTAAGTAAAATTACAAGGACTGTCGGCATGTTATAACATTATGGCCTAAGTTCTAATTACAACATACGTATGTACATTATTATAATAATTATACAATAGTAAAAGACAGTATCGGAACAAGTATCACATCAAATAACCTTAAAGAGCAGACAACATAAGCATGCATGAAAGAATGGCGAAGACCTTACTAGTGTTGGCGATGTACTAACTCGAGCTGAAATCGATTTGACTCCATTTAAATACTCAGTGCTTTAAAATATGGAATACAAATTATACAGTAAATAAAGAAATAAGTACGTGATTAGTATATTTTCATGGCTTATTCATAGACGTCGAATAATACCGAACTTAACAAATATTTATTAACTTTTCACATAACATCCTCAGTCTCAAATTAAGCCATATTTCTATAGTGTTACGAGTATTTGTAGAGAAAATTATGAATCCTTTTAAATCTTATTAATTTGTTACAAAATTCAGTGACGTAAAAATAAAAGCAAACCTGTTCGGTTCTAACCAGTTATTTTGAATTAAATCGATTACGAGTCGAGTGAAATTGAGTCGTTAATACTAAGTTGGCACATCTCTAAACTTTACAATACTAGTAACATCTCTACTTAGTAAGTACGTGCTCACTTTGTATGTAAAATTGGTTGACTATGTTGAATACCAAGTATATATAATTTGTACCCATTTGCCAGAATTTTTACGACCTAGGGCTTTAAGTTTATTACCATTTCGCATAAAGAGAAAATTAAAATATTTACTTGTTTACATTTTACCCATATGTAATTAGGCATTTGTACCTATACGTGACTCTAAATCATCCATATGACTGCAAAATGAACGAAGATCATAGATAAATCTTAGGTCTCATAAACTTCGCGTTTGGATATTATTAACCAAACGTTCTTTAAAATTTCGTAGCGTACCTAGCTGTAAATTGTATCGCCGCCGATAATTGCGAGTGGAATGTCAGAAGTCAAAATTAATGTATCCTTTGGAAAAGAGACAAGAAGTTCCACTTTTAAGCTATTGCATAGCTTCTATCGCGGGCCTTGATCGTGGAGACTAAATGCACAAAATTCGAAATTTAAATTCCGTAACAAAAAATACTACAGACGGCGCTACTGCGCATGCCCGTTTCGCTGTCCGCACTGGTGACTCATGTCAGTTTTGGCGTTATTAGGGTTCCGTACCCAAAGGGTAAAAACGGGACCCTATTACTGAGACTTCGCTGTACGTCCGTCCGTCCGTCCGTCCGTCTGTCACCAGGCTGTGACCAATTTTTTTTTATTTTATTGACATTTGTTTCACAATCGCAATTTTATCATAATTACCATAAACAATGGACAGATGTAAGCATTAGTAAATAAGGATTATTAATCTTTTTAGTACCCAAAGGGTAAAAACGGGACCCTATTACTGAGACTTCGCTGTCCATCCGTCCGTCCGTCCGTCTGTCACCAGGCTGTATCTCAAGAACGGTGATAGCTAGACAGTTGAAATTTTCACAGATGGTGTATTTCTATTGCCGCTATAACAACAAATACTAAAAATAAAATAAAATAAATATTTAATACAACAAACATGATTTTTTTACCGTTTCTTGCTCGATACTAATAACGTTGCCTTATGTTGCATAGATAATGGTACGGAACCCTTCGTGCGCGAGTCCGACTCGCACTTGACCAATTTTTATTTCTGTTTTCGTTTCTTGGAGGATAGATCAATAATCCTACGGGAGTTGTCAGGCGACCGCTGAAAAATGTACGAACAATGATCATATTATAGTGTACCTGTACTGTATGAAAACGAGTTTCGAGGTTCCCGACTCTTATTAGAAAATATTCTTTAGAAATGCAATATCAAATATCGTAGTCTTCGTCTATATATGTCCGCAATGTGTATTCATTAACAACATAATTTACAGAAAAAAAGTGAGAGCCTTGTTAAACAAAGACAGTTATTTTTCTTTTTACTTTCGTTGACTGCCAGTTGTATAATTGGCATTGTTCAAAAATTATTAAAAAAAAATATTTTTTTTTTAGAAAATATAGTCTATTTTAAGTAACTAATTTCAATATTACTGAAATATTCACTATATTGAATTTTTTTTAAATACTTAAAGTATTATTTTAAGTGTTGTGACGTCATCGTTGTACGCAATCTGTGTATTGACTTTTCCTGATAGACTTAAGACAGATTGCAATACATCTTTTCAAAGTTGCCAAGTTGATATAATAGACAAATTTCAACTCCACCACAGAGTAGTATATCCGTCAGAACGCCTTAATATTTTAAGTCCTTCATTTCAAGGGCAAATAGAGATCATTTGCTTTTTTGGAAAAATAATCGTTAATATAGCAAATTTTCCGAAAAAAAACTAATGGATCATGATCAGAAACTCTATTCCCCGAAATGGTTTTTGAATTAAGAGTTTAAAAAATATAATATGAACAATGCCAATTACACTATTATTAAATTAAAAAAAAAACTTTGCTTGGCATTCTCTTCCAGAAAAAGATTTAAAATGTATGACGTCACAAGCATACAGAGTGGCTTTCCAAATTAAAAATTAGTGCCTATCAAGTTAATAAAAATAATGTATCATAATATTTTTAACAATTTTATTTTCTCATGAATCTAATATCTGGAGTACTTTATTTGATACGATATTATGATATCTGGATTGACAGTAAGTGAAGACAATATTTTCTAACACTTGCGCGACTCATTTATACAAATAAAACTATGGTTACTAAAAAGCCTCCGAAACGTAAGTAAAGACTTAGTTTGACTTTGAGCAAAACAAAATGCTCAAACAGGAACGATACCAGAGTTTCGATTGGTAAAAGTTAATAATTGTCAACTAGACGGATCGAATGGGGGCGCGAGATGGTTGAGGGGTGTATAGATGGGGTCGCAAATAAATTTAAACATCCGCCCCTGCATTATTGCATTACCAACACGAGGGTGCTCCAATGTTTTCTTTGATTAAGCTACAGAAATCGATAAATTTTGAGATACTCGCTGAAGATTAACTACGAACATAAATTGCTTTTATTATATTGCTCAATTACTATCATATTTGGGGTTGCATTCGTGGTAAAAATCTTTCTTGAGCTATCTAACTTGTTGACAGAACATACAGAGTGTTTTAAACGAGTGAGGTAGAGACTTCATCCAACAAGTTATTAGCCATATCATAAACTATTTACCGAACATGTTCAAACTAGATAAGTATAGTAATGCAGCCTCAGCCGCTAGTAGATTATTTTCTGCATAGAGTAAGAATACTACTACTATTCTGTATACAGTTATGTATGTACATATATGCGACAAATAAGAGAAAAGAGATACCTGTGATTTAGCTGTTACAAAGTCCTTAAAATTAACAGCCTCAGTTGCAAACAGAAACTCAAATACACTAAAGCACCCACTTTCGAACTTTTACGTCACCTACTTAATATTCAGCGTAGCTTGCAGTTATCTCTATAAAACGTTCCGGAGTCGACCTGTTGCTGTAGGGTTAGTAATAATTTTCCAATAGCATGGAATTTTATCACCTCGTAAATGCACGGAGCGTGAAAATCAAATGTTTAGCATAAACCTGCTGGGATTAAGTAAACGGTTATACACTTTGTTAACCCTTTACGGCTTGTTGGTTAAATTGAATGTTTATAACAATAATTATGTTTTAATAGCATGCTTTGTAAACGTGTTTTATTTGTGTGTCAATGTTTTCTATGTATTATGTACATGGATATGAATAAAGCCAGTGCTAAACGGACTAGCATTTTGAAGGTTCCTTATCTACTAGACCGAAAAAAAACATAATTTATAGTCGCTTAAACCATTATGTTAAACTTTATTTTAAATTTTAAATAGCGCTTTAATATACGGAATTCAAGCTGTTGTTTTATTAGTGAACAGCCACAGATGTGATCAGCATACATTTTTTTTAACTTTCACAGTCTATTACAATATAGATCTCTGAGTAATAAAAATAAAGAAGAAGGAATATATAGAAGGACAGACAGATTTAATATATTTCTGTTTACACATACAATACAAATGCGGAACCAATATGGCAGATCCAATGTGGCGGACTGAATCGACAGTTCAAATGTCAACTGTCAAATGCTTCGTGAAGTAATTTCTGTAACAAAGCGCGAACAATATCGTAATTTTCATTGAATACTAAATTAATGTTAATATCTCATTCGGCTCGTGCTAACTCTGGATGAGAGGGAATAATCCCAAGTAACAGATTTACATAGATAATGAATATGGGATTGTAAATCTTATGTAGAATTGCTAAGTTTGAATTTAGTGTGACACATGAAATACAGATTTGAGGTTTAAATAATTAGCTGTTGCGGTTTTCCTGATATAAGCTCATATAGTAGTATAAGTAAAAATTAATGTTCAAACAAATTTTTTCCTTCAATAATAATTCGAAAATGCTACCAAATGTTAAAAATAAACATTAAAAGTAAGTTTAACGGGTTAAAAATTAACTAAGTAATTCATATTACAAGTTAGTTTAATTGAATTATGAGTCTACGCTAGCATAAAAATTAGGTAAGTTAGTTCTATTTTAATCTTGCGCTGGGTTTCTCTCTTTATCTCCCGTCCAATAACCTCCCACAGTTGGGCACGAGCCTCCTCCACTTCGGAAAGGATTATGGTCTAGTATATAATAATATATCTATACCAGGTGTATTTGGGCTAACTTTATATTTTTCCTATTTTTAAAAACAATGTTGCAAGGAATAAAATCTTTAGTTTTCTATCACTTGTACCACATACGACGAGCATCCCTATAACCTGGGGTGAAGTATCTATCAACAATGATGTGACTCACCGCAGCTTCGATATTAATGTTTGGTGAGACGTTAACGTTGCGTACAAACCCCTTATCTGTTTGTCTGCCTTTCAACTCAAAAACTACTGGATGGATTTTCCTCATCAAACATAAGACAGACTGAGTCGTGAGGTCAGTGTAAATAGTAAAGACTTTACTTAAATACGATGTTAATTTGTTGAATCTCGGAATAAAAATTTGGTACCTATAAATATATTTTAAGTTTAGAGAAGTATTAAGAATACTGGTGCTTTAAGAGGAGCGAAGGAATATTACAAGCAAATACTTCTAGTCCAATTAAACTCTATACTATACCAACACAACATTCAAAATGGCATATACATATATACCAATTCCCTCCCGAAGTAGAAGGGGTTCTTGTTGAATAGTGGGAAGTTAAAGGGCTGAGTAGAAAGCAAGTATTCATATCGAAAAAGGCTGTATACAACAGTCTTTTGAGAAATCAGCGTCAAAAATCAACAAACCATAGTTTCCAGAACGTCACATATTATAGTACCAGAATTGTGTTTTCATGCTACAACACAAAAATAGCAGTCAAAGTAAGAAATTTCTTTTATAATCAATTATACATCGAAGTACGCTCTAATGTTTTTAAAACAATGAATCACATCACACGAATGAAAACTTTATTTTTAAATATTCCTTATTGTAAATTGGCTATTCATTATTTGAAAGAATTGTTTACAACAATCCTCACTCCAGCCGTTTTTCTATCAACAACTAGACAATACCAAACCGATAAATTATCTAACTATGGTTTTAAGAAAACAAACAAATCTAGTCAACCATACGATTTCTTATAACAGTCTACTAAAATGGTATTCATAAGTAGGAATCGGGACTGAAATCGGTTGAACATTATTCAAACAACCATCCGGGGGAGATAGAAGATTATTTGTTTAAGTTGCAACGACCTCGGGATTAGACGTAGCTTCTAATATTATACTTTTAAATATCTCAAATGTAAATATCTTATTACTAGACGAAGCTATTAATATGTATGAATTAATACTTAGTTTTGAAAGTAAAAAGACGCTTTTAAAAACAACTGACCAAAAAAAACTCGTTATCTGTTCTTCGCTTTCAGTTTAGAATCACATTACCTACCTTTATTACTATCAATAAAGAGAAACAGCAAAATTAGTGAAGAAAATAATGCCATTGCAATCAAGTTACCAACCTACTAAAAATAAGCGAACTCCAAACCAGATAAGCAAACGTATAAAATAAACGAAAAACACGTAATAGCACTAAAACGGTCCGTTTTTTGATGTTTCATTACAAACTTCAAAGAAACTTGTAAACTATATTATGCGTTTAATATGTCAAGATCTGGTTATGCTGATATCTGTAAAATCTGCCTTATTTCTTTCACGATATGAATTACATATACTTCCGCTAACGAGCTTAAATAAATGCCAGGTAAATGCTTCGAGATTCTAAGCACCCCAGGAGGAAATAGAGTGCAAGAAATTGGATGATATTTTCAAATTATTTATTGTTTTCCATTCTAAATTTCAAAATTATCTTATATCTTGATAAAGATAAAAATGAAATTGAAAATGCTTTCACATGGATACAAGCGAAGCAAGGAAATTAAAAATATTAAGCACAATTAAGTGATTTCCACAGATAAATTGGTATACTACACAGAAGAGTTTAAGACGTCTTAAACTCTTCTGTGGTATACTACCTGACAAAATTTTGTTTATCCTGTAAGAAAATGATGTTCAAAAACAATTGACGGGCCTCGTGGTGTAGTGGTTCATGTAACGGACTGCCGATCAAGAGGTCGCGGGTTCGATTCCCGCTCGGGACAATCATTTGTGTGATTTTTTTAATTGTCATACGAATTTTTGTACTGCGTCTGGGTGTTTCTATGTATTTATTTACAAAAAAAAGTAGTATATGTATTCTACCCGTATTCTGGTACCCATAACACAAGCATATAAGCTTAGCTTGGAACCAGAGGACGTTGTTTGAAATGTCCATGAATATTTATAAAAAATAAACAAAAATTTCATAAAGATGTGAGCAAATGAATAACTCATCTGAATTACTATACTGTTACTTATCATGTGTGTGAGATGTGTTCGAGGAAAATGTATTCTGTGGAATCAAAAGAAAATGTACCTAATTTTTTAGATAAATAATGCTTAAAGATGACTAGATCAAAGAATACTCTTTTCATAATAAATATTACGAGTAACTCTTGATATTTCTTTCAAACAACATTCAAGTTCTTTGTTTGTGTTAGACATATACATACATGTGTAAAGTTTTAATAAGACATCTAAATATAAGAGAGTATTTTTTCTCAATATTACAAAAGTTAAAGGTTCCTGTCGGTCCTCTGTCATCTGTATTCTCATCTGTCATCGTTTGGTTATTCCACCGAGGCCAGTTACTTCAGCAAGCGACCTGTCTACCATCCTTGCTAGTCAACATACGAGTACAATGGACGATCCCTAGGTAGGTGGATACGACGACCTTAGAAGTTTGTCGAGTATAACTGAATGTAGAAGACGGATGATTGGGTGTCGTAGCGGAAATCGGAAGAAGCGTATATCCAGCATAAACCTACAATGGGCTACTTCGATGACGATAAGTGCCTAAATATTTCTCATTTATCTCACAAAGTTCATGACTACGTATGATCTTATATTAGGTTGTCAGTAGCTTAAAAGACCACCCTGATTAGCCAAATATCCAGGGGCATTTCGTTCGCTATCTCAGAAGTAATGAGATAAGCACTGTTTACAGTTTGTCGACCTAAATACAACGAAATGGGAGCAGTTTAAAAAACATTATGTTATCTTTGTTATATTTTAGATTTATTATATTTACGTTGCGTGGTTTACAGTGATTGTGGAACAGTAGCGTCGACTTTGTAACTGGCGCGGGCGGACATACTTTATTAAACTTTGTAACTGACGCGGGCGGACTTACTTTATTAAAAAATAACATTGTGATTTTTTTGTAGGTACTGTATCTACAATGTTATTTTTGCCGAAAAAAAACACGCCAAAACTACATAATACTTTAGTAGTTTGACATAAACAAACAAAAAATAATTTAGTTACAACTTAAAAAAAAAAACACCATAAATGTGGGTGAAATTAATAAAACACTGTAGCTACTCATTTTTAACCGACTATTAAAGAAAAGAGGATATTGTTTTTTTTTCTAACCCTGTTTCCAAATTCCTATATTTGATCTGTGTTAGTTATATCTCTAACAATATCTATAGACAATATAGTACGTAGTTCACTTATTTAAACACAAATGTAGGTAATACCTATACCATATTTTATACTCCCTGTCTAGAATATTTTTCACGGCAAATAAACCTGTACAGCCCTCGATATACTAGGTTTAAAAGTCCGTAGTTTTTATAGTAGATTCGAATGACTGAACACATAAAATATCGTACGAGCTGTTTATAAATATCAAACTTAATTACTGCTAATTTTTATACTAACTTCCACTTACTTATGGTTTTTAACTTGAAGGAGCTAAGACACTTCATTACGCAAAAGAGTTGTTTATACAAACAATAGTTTAACACGATATTTATGACACTGTATATACTCTAATAAAAAATTGGTCAAGTGCGAGTCGGACTCGCGCACGAAGGGTTCCGTACCATTATCTATGCAACATAAGGCAACGTTATTAGTATCGAGCAAGAAACGGTAAAAAAATCATGTTTGTTGTATGGGAGCCCCCCTTAAATATTTATTTTATTTTATTTTTAGTATTTGTTGTTATAGCGGCAATAGAAATACATCATCTGTGAAAATTTCAACTCTCTAGCTATCACCGTTCTTGAGATACAGCCTGGTGACAGACGGACGGACGGACAGCGAAGTCTCAGTAATAGGGTCCCCTTTTTACCCTTTGGGTACGGAACCCTAAAAACAGAATTATTTAAAATATTTTATATATAGCATAATATGTTAGACGGTGTGTATGCAATCAACCAACCGCCTCAAATTTGCTACATGCTCCATTTAATGGCAATACATGTCAATATAGCTATTATGTTACATTAACGATAGATATTTATTAGCTGGTTGTAGTGACCTCTCTCCTCTCCAGCCCATTTACGTCGCACTGGGGCACGGGCCTCCTCCACATTGGGAGGGATTATGGTCAACTGTGCCGCGTTGACTAAGCGTGTTGGCACAGGGTTTATTTTCGAGTTTTCCGTCTCTCACAGAGGATGTTATCTGTGTGCAAAATCCCTTAGCTGACTTTTATAGCACCATATATACCCTTGGGAGGAGATGGGGTGGTGACACTTGTATTCTTAATCCGTCACCACACAGAGACCATTAACACCAAATTACAACTAAATAAAGTCGTAAGAAATGAAATAAAATTCTCAGCTCTTAACTTCCCACTGTTGGGCGCGGGCCACGGCCCCAAGGAATTAAGAAAAGCAGGGAATGATTTTGGGCACGGGCCTCATGCACTTTGGGAGGGTTTTTGGTCGACATATGCCGCATTTAGTGTTCGCATAGAGATTGTATTGGAGTTTTCTCTCTCTCACAGAGAAAGCTATCTGCTTACAATATCTTGAAGAAATGGGGTGGTGACACTTGTAAGTATCTATTCTTAATAACAAACATTGACAAAAGTAATGCCCCGTGAAATTTAAATCTTAGCTTAATCAAATTAGCCTTTTTTGATAATTGGTGTCCCTCAGTCTATTTTCATAAAAGGATACCATTTACCATCTAAGTACCTAATAAATATATATATCTATGTTTAAATCATATCGAATTCAAAATATTACTCACATTTTATACTTCCTACGACATAAAATAGTTCTTAGAACATAAATAGTCTATGAATACTGATGTAGATATCTTTACATGGTAACAACCTCCAACATTGTTGCTGAGCGCAATTTCTCTCGCGAATCCTGATAGCATAATGTATTCCGAGTTTGCCCTTCAAACATTATTTCACAGAATGCCATATTCTATTACTAGCTACTGGCGAAGAAAAAAATAATCTTAGTCTGAGTATGTCGGAATGTGGACAGTGTACGCATAAATATAAGGTCGCGTAAGGGAATTCGTGAGGTTGTACGTGACGAGTGTACTTAACAGGATTGTATTACACTGACAGCTATACAGATACGCAGGATATTAACGAAATTTTTTTTTTTAGTTCTCTTGATTTAGTTTTCGGTCTAGGTTTAAGGTATTATATATCTTTACCTTTTTTGCTTTTACCAAAAAACCATATATGAATTTTGGTTTAATTTCATGTGTACCATGATAAGTATGTATATACATAAAATAGTTATTTTCATGGTTATTAAGATCTATACATTACTATAATCTATACATCTATCATATATCTATACATTATTATAAATTATGACGTGTAATAACATTATGAATAAATGAGTATTTGAGTATTTGAGTATATCGTTTTTAAGTATATCGTTTTTAATTTATGTATTTTTGAACTTATATGAAAATCTATTTAATCAGAACTCCACCTATTACACCGATTATAAAATATTTGCACGACTATAAAGTTAAACGTAGTGAAAGTATAATAACGTTACACCAACACAATATAGTTACATGAAGTTCTTGTAATATAATATGTATATGAATATTAGAATATCATACATCGCAATACTGAAGTCTATTTATAAATAGGTCTTTCACATTTTTGCGTTGGATTTAGTTGTACTGAAGGGACAAGAGTCTTAAGAAAAACCACACAAAAGATCCGTCGGAGTCAACCGGTAGGTAATTATGGATAATTGCAAAGCATGGATCGCAGACAATAAAATCTAATTAAGTAGTCAAACACTTTAGTAGTTGACACGCATAGCTTGACTATAGTATAGCTGTATAGCACAAATACTGGTCTACTAACTTTATATAAATATATATACATTTATATACATTATATGAGTTCTAATGCAATCCTTCACACCACAGATATGGGCATTGGTGTTTTTGGGAGCTCCAAGATTTTATCTCGGCGTTTTTATTGTCACGATGCGTCCCATACGACTGATATAACGATAACGTTGGAATTGTTATGTTCGGTGCGTACAATAGAGAGTAATTTCGTGTTGATTTTATTAAGAAGTTCTGTTAGTTTCTGCATAATATTTTAGGATTTTAATAAACATAGACCTAGTTGGATTATATAGTTACCGTTTTAATTTTGAAACTAACTCAAGTCGTGTTTGAACAGAGCAACTAGAACTCACAGCTAACTATTTTTAAGAAGCAAACTACGAGTAACTTTCATTTAGTTTTTGTATCTAAGAAAATTTCATTATCAACCATTGCTTTTAAAAAAAAATTAGTTTACCCGTTTCTGTCGGGATAAATTTGTCTAAATTTTATTACTACTCACTCGACAAAGGAATTAATATAATAATCACATTTTGACATAACCTTCCTGTCTGAATATATAATATACACTAATGTTAATTTGTAATCTGCCAGTATGGTAATATATCTCATTTGTTATGCTTAACGTAAGAAACAGGCAGCGATTTGTAAATTGGATTGAGTTAATTTAATTCTAAGTGACATCGCCAGCCATCCGGTTTTATTCAATTTATTGATGGGCATATTTTAGCTCGACGGATATCCAGGATATCACAACTATTAATATTCATTAAAACGATGGACTCGCATGGGATAGAAAAAATCGGTCCAACTTTGAGATTACGTTGCTTAGGATTGACAGTTCTGGGTAAAATTTTGTCTTACAGTTTTGAGTCGTCACGGCCAGTTTCTTGAAGAACTCAATGGCGCAAAAGCAATGTAACGCGAAGGTTTTGATGTTAATTTCAGACAATGCTCTTGAGGTTTTGTTAAACTATTTCTTTATATAGGCTCACGAATTCAATTACTTTTCTTATGCCTCTTATTTACCTAATAAACATTATCTTTTATGTTCTAAAAATAGACCATTATTAAGTAAATAGAATTCAAAACTCTAATAAAAAAGATAAAAAGTTTCCTATGAAAAATAACGTAAATAGTAATTCAAATTCAATTCCTTTATCCTTGGCGAATGTACCTTCATGATAACAAAATAAATATTATGTATTGATTAATATTTACGGATTAAGTAGTTAAATTACTTTCAAGATGATTGTTATTTAACTAAAGTAGAAACCCAAAGTTCAAATTCCTCAATATTAAAAACTTTAATTAGCTAGTTCTATATGAGATTTTCTCACAAAATCTGCTAAGTTGACGCCTTTTATAGTCTTACTTATAATTAAAGTTTCAGAAATTTAGTTTTGCATCAATCAATCTTTATTTTGCACTAAAGTTTGCTATCCATTTCCTCTCATACCGCGCCAGATATAGGCAATTTGGTTGGAACGGAGTTAAAGACAGGATTGTCTAATTATAAAAGAATCCGCCAATGAGTCATGTTTTATGAATGTGGACAGATATGATCCAGAACGAATAAAACATACTTTAGAATTATTATTAAAGGCACATTCATTCCATGTTTATAATCTTGCAAATAAGTACGTTATCCTTTTAATACTACATAATATCGTTTTGAATAAGGGAGTTCTATGTACCGTATAAATGGCGATAGTTGCGATGAGTTGGAACTGCAATTACATTATTTTATACCCGATTAAATCTGTATTTATAGACTAGTGCTATATTAGTGCAATATCAATTAATAATAAATTGTTGTAACCATGCATTGTAGATTGTAGGCGCCTAATATTTGCTTGGAATTGAGGTTTATGTTTCATTACTTGATTACTTGTTTTATCAATACAGATTCCTATAAGAATTAGTAAGAAATTCTAATCGGCAATAAAATTAATCAATAAAATTCCACGTATAGCGACATTAACCTATATAAATAAAAGTCATTCACCTGCTAACTAAACGACATGCAAAAGTCGTTAAACTCAACTTAGTCTTTGATATATTTATTGTGTTCTAAATATAAAATTGAAATCTAAGATGGCGTCGCGAGGCGCCAGGCAGTGCAATTGCTCAAGGCGTGTCTCCACTGATAGTTTATCTTATAGATTTACATATTATCAGCTCTATTATGTATTTGTAATATCTTAGGCAGCTATTAAAATAAAACCTACCAAAGCAAATAAGTAAAATATTCTACGATACTTAAGTTAATAATCTACTGTGAATATACATAATAATTTCATGTGTTATCGATTTCCATGCTATCAACGTAGTGGACGATAATTGTATTGTCAATACAATTTCTCAATAATGATTTAAACCAATTATATTAGTAAACTCATTAAGGTCACATGCCTGTAATAACGTGGGTGTTTTATTTACATAGCACACATTTCATGTAGGTGGCATGTAGTATATGGTATTACTTCTTATACATGTGTAAGTTGCGTAAAATCAAAGTCTTTCAAGGTATTCTTATAAAAATACACGAAAGTAAGCTAATGTAGGTGTAAGATAACTTAAAAACTGGCTGAATGTTAGCGGGTTTTAGCCTGATGTTTTTTGTCATTTTTTATCGTACGCTAATCTTGTGTGGGTTTTACTTAGAAGTTTGATTGTATCATCGTCGAATCTCAATGCTCATAAAGCACAATATTCAACTTCGGACCAAAAGTCAAAGTGCCGGCCAACGAAAAAAAAATGACATATTGGTTGCAAGCGGCCGCGGGACAAGATCGACCGTTGTGGCGTTCTATGGGGGAGGCCTATGGCCAACACTGAACGGAGAATGTCTGATGGATGGAAAATATCACTAAATACTTCGTGACTTCTTACCAACATCTTACAGTGATATAATCTAATGTAATAAATTTATTATATTTCTAACATTCCTTGCCATTAAAACTACACATAAAATATGTAAATGAATAAATTAATAAAACAACAGATAAATCAACATTCTTTATAATTTACCTAAAAATAATATTTATATTGCTTTAAACATAAGTAAATAATAATTTACGTATGCTTAAAATATATTAGGTGCTCTTTGAGACCTCTAAGTTTTGAAATTGTATATTCAAATTTTACAACATAATAAAGAATGCCAAAATTTTATAAAGTATCGCTTTGCACATATTAGCGAGTTATTTATATTATATAGCTTTCTATATAGTTCAGGTTTTAATTCATCGCAAATTAGTCCAACGATAAATCTGTATAGTTGTCTTGTACGCCATCTCTCGTTAGACGTTGTATTATTTTATGTTCCCGCCAATGAGTCAGCGAGCAAAGGGTTCGGAAAGACCAGTTCGACGGGCCTCGTGGTGTAGTGGTTCTGATAACGGACTGCCGATCAAGAGGTCGCGGGTTCGATTCCCGCTCGGGACAATCATTTGTGTGATTTTTCTAATTGTCATACAAATGTTTGTACTGCGTCTGGGTGTTCCTATGTATTATAAGTATGTATTTACAAAAAAAAAGTAGTATATGTATTCTATCCGTATTCTGGTACCCATAACACAAGCATATAAGCTTAGCTTGGGACCAGAGGACGTTGTGTGAAATGTCCATGAATATTTATAGTTCGGAAACGCATTTAAATTTTATGCGCAATTTATTTTAATATAAAGATAAGAATGAGGATAAGTGACCCGAGTTAAATATTTTGATGAGATTACGACTAGTTTTTTCTGTGGATTTTTCGATGGGTTCCAATGAACAGATGACACAAGTAATAACGATGCAAATACTTTGGTTTAAATAAAACTACTCTTTATGGATTTAGACGCGTGTATTTTTTTTTATTTAAGCCTTAAATTAATACCTTATGACCTTAGTTTAAAAAAAAACATAATAAGTACCTAATAGAACAAGTCTCTGAAAATTCGAGGACATAGCAAATATTTTTTGCTAATATCTACTATAGATCGTCATATAAAAGCATTTTAGGATTTTACTGTCCCTTTACTTTGGGCGAAAGAGAAAACAGACTTTTAATTGCACAAAGATCCTAACCCTTATCGTATCGGAAGTAATAAAAACATATAACTTTGGCTAGAACCATAAAATGTTAGCAACTTGGAGTATTTCCTCGGACGGAAGAATCTCTTGTCCGTAAACGTTCCGGACAATTCCGCTTTCCGGCGAGAACACTATTGACCTTGTCCGAGTAACTTCACATATGGTTACTCAAGATGATGATATCATATTGAAGATAGGGAAAACAATTTTATTAACAGTTTATTATCTTATCTTCGTAACTTTAATAGTACTTAGCATAGTAATCACAGCCCGTAATGGCAAAAATTGTGTCAATTAAACAATATTTCACACCATTTCCGAAAAGAAAGATCAATTTTGTCTCAAACCACACCTGGGGGCGCTTTGGTTTGAAATTTAACAAAGAATTGCAAAATTTCTGAAAATCTAAAATAAAATTATGCTAATCCGCTCATGCTTTTACTAGATAAAGACAATACTTCGATAGAAATAACTAATAAGTGTAAATGAGACAT